>CAWUFW010002179.1:1010000-2365093 GCA_963921515.1 Calotriton arnoldi
CTCGGACACTGCTTCACCGACGTCCTTGATGCACTGTCCCGACACATCCCTGGCCCAGCTTGTCTTCTCATCGATGCATCGCCTTCTGCCCGGCAGTTTGACATCGACGCCTCAGAACTGAGGCACAGCACTCTTCACCTCAACGCATCAAGGACTTTGCCCGACTTCAGAATCAACGCATCGCCTGAGACAGCAACGCATCGTGCCCGAGCATTGGCGCATCCAAGGTACTGTCAGCTGGTCTGCATGACTCCTGTTTTTGGCCCGTGCTCCATCGCGGACAGACTGAACTTTGGATTTGCCCGGTCAAGTGTGAGCAGATAACCCCAGTTGGAGCTATTGACTTCTAAGCTCTACATTTTGATGTAATCTTGCAAAATTCATATCTTGACTTGTGTAAGTTGGAATTTTGTCATTGTGGTCTTGTTTTACTCAGATAAATATTGACTGCTTTCCAAAACTGGTCTGTAGTACTTTTGTGGTGTTTTCACTGTGTTACTGTGTATATATATATATATATATATATATATATATATATATATATATATATGTAGTCGAGTCAAGAATACTTTATACGACTCTAAAAGAGTCATAAAAGATTGCACATCCATGTTTACATTTAAGAGACAGCATATCCACATGCCCAGAAGTTACAAATTATAAAAGAAATAACTAATATTTACTACGAATCCTAAAAACAGTAAAAAGATAGTTTAAAATGCAATATATAATCTCATTTGTTCCTAGGTAGAGTAGGTATTCCATTGCCAGTTTATAATTTCTAATCCTTGCTCCAAGTAATAATGGGCGAATGAACTGCTTCCTCTGGGGGGTATAAAATCTACAAAATAAAATAAAGTGCATAGTGCTTTGGCATGAGCAACTGTCACAAGGACAGACAGGGAGTGATGCAAACCATGAGCCTTGAATAGGGAAACCAACTAAGAAATGTATAGTTTTTAGACGCAGCCTAGTCAACAAAGATTTCTGCCTTTCATTTAAATCGATTTGCAGATAGAGGGCAGGTTCTCTTTGTGGCTGGGAGAAAAGCTCTGGGTGACCAGTCGAATTACATATAGGGCCTGCCCTGCCCGCTCATGACTATGTTAGAAGATTGACTTAATAGTGGCAGACAATACATTTTTTGAGGTGTCAGGGTTTGTATAATATTCTGTGACACCCATTTTGGCAAAACTCGTTTTGAAATACCTTAACCAGGATATATCTAGGCTATTATCCAGCTTCATACAATCTGCCAGTATTGTCCTACAAAGGGCGACCTCTGGATTCTTCCAGGTTTTTATCCAGAGCAACAGTGGTTGTAGTGCAATATGGTCTTTCAAATAACTCAGACCAATTTGCTCATGACAAAAAGAAACAGAGGAGCTCTGGGGCACTGAGAGAAGTCTTCTTAAAAACGTATTCTCTATTATTTGAAGTGATTTACAATTTACGTATCCCCAAACCGCGGCCCCAAAAGTTACCACTGAAAGGCTTTTACTGTTGTAAATACATAAAATCTCTTTAGTTGGCTTATGACCCAATATTTTAGCAAATCTAAAAATGGCATCATTCTAATTCTAATATTTAAAGCATGTTTCACATTAAAATCAACATCAAATGGTACCCCCAGGTAAGTAAAATGAGGGACTTTCTTGATTTCTTCGCCCCCCAATAAAAATGTCCTTGTTTTGGATTTTTTTGGTCCACATTTCATTATAAATGATTTAGTGCGATTAACTTTTAGCCCCAGATCATTCATAAAAACATTAAAAGAATCAAGCAGTATTTGTAGGCCATTTGCTGTCCTAGCTATCAGGACAGCATCATCAGCATATAGTAGTACGGGGATTTGGCACAAGTTAAATCTTGGGGTGTCCTTCCCCACCTTACATAGTTGGTCTCCTAAACCAATAATATATAATAAAAAGAGGAATGGGGCCAGGACACAACCCTATATATATATATATATATATTCCACCAAAGTGCCCCAGATCTTCAAAGACGCCACTCCAAACGAAGGATGATTCAACTGAATCTTTATTCCATGAAACCAGGAAACCAACCCCAACTAGTTCCTGTCCCTGACGCGTTTCGAGTGTGCATGCACCTTAATCATAGGGGGCGGGGGTTTGACAAAGTCCGGAAACGTACTTCAAAACATTTACCCTGAGTGGCATTTACTCTCCAGTGAGTAGAATGCCGGGATTTGAAGTCTAATTTTACCCTTTGGTAGGGACCGTATATTTGTCAAAATGTTTTTACTCCCCAGTTCATTTGTACTATTAAAAGCCCTCCAGTGGGCTGCAGGGCTGTTTTCATGATTCCCAAAATGTAATCCTTCGCGCTGACAGGCTGTAAAGGTTTGCAGCCTCGCAGTCCTGTTCACAATTCAGGCGGTGCATCTTCCGCGGCCGGAGCCGCCGCGCATATCCATTCCACCAAAGTGCCCCAGATCTTCAAAGATGCCACTCCAAACGAAGGATGATTCAACTGAATCTTTATTCCATGAAACCAGGAAAACAACCCCAACTAGTTCCTGTCCCTGACGCGTTTCGTTGCGCATGCACCTTAATCATAGGGGGCGGGGGTTTGACAAAGTCCGGAAACGTATTTCAAAACATTTACCCTGAGTGGCATTCACTCTCCAGTGAATAGAATGCCGGTATTTGAAGTCTAATTTTACCTTTTGGTAGGGACCGTATATTTGTCAAAATGTTTTTACTCCCCAGTTCATTTGTACTATTAAAAGCCCTCTAGTGGGCTGCAGTGCTGTTTTCATGATTCCCAAAATGTAATCCTTCGCGCTGGCAGGCTGTAAAAGTTTGCAGCCTCGTAGTCCTGTTCATAATTCAGGCGGTGCATCTTCTGCGGCCGGAGCCGCCGCGCATATCCATTCCATGAAAGTGCCCCATATCTTCAAAGACGCCACTCCAACAAAGGATGATTCAACTGAATCTTTATTCCATGAAACCAGGAAAACAACCCCAACTAGTTCCTGTCCCTGACGCGTTTCGGTGTGCATGCACCTTAATCATAGAGGGCGGGGGTTTGACAAAGTCCGGAAACGTACTTCAAAACATTTACCCTGAGTGGCATTCACTCTCCAGTGAGTAGAATGCCGGGATTTGAAGTCTGATTTTACCCTTTGGTAGGGACCGTATATTTGTCAAAATGTTTTTACTCCCCAGTTCATTTGTACTATTAAAAGCCCTCCATTGGGCTGCAGGGCTGTTTTCATGATTCCCAAAATGTAATCCTTCGCGCTGGCAGGCTGTAAAAGTTTGCAGCCTCGCAGTCCTGTTCACAATTCAGGCGGTGCATCTTCCGCGGCCGGAGCCGCCGCGCATATCCATTCCACCAAAGTGTCCCAGATCTTCAAAGATGCCACTCCAAACGAAGGATGATTCAACTGAATCTTTATTCCATGAAACCAGGAAAACAACCCCAACTAGTTCCTGTCCCTGACAGGTTTCGGTGCGCATGCACCTTAATCATAGGGGGCGGGGGTTTGACAAAGTCCGGAAACGTACTTCAAAACATTTACCCTGAGTGGCATTCACTCTCCAGTGAGTAGAATGCCGGGATTTGAAGTCTAATTTTACCCCTTGGTAGGAACCGTATATTTGTCAAAATGTTTTAACTCCCCAGTTCATTTGTACTATTAAAAGCCCTCCAGTGGGCTGCAGGCCTGTTTTCATGATTCCGAAAATGTAATCCTTCGCGCTGGCAGGCTGACTTCAAATCCCGGCATTCTACTCACTGGAGAGTGAATGCCACTCAGGGTAAATGTTTTGAAGTACGTTTCCGGACTTAGTCAACCCCCCCCCCCTATGATTAAGGTGCATGCGCACTGAAACGCATCAGGGACAGGAACTAATTGGGGTTGTTTTCCTGGTTTCATGGAATAAAGATTCAGTTGAATCATCCTTCGTTTGGAGTGGCGTCTTTGAAGGTCTGGGGCACTTTGGTGGAATGAATATGCGCGGCGGCTCCGGCCGCGGAAGATGCACCGCCTGAATTGTGAACAGGACTGCGAGGCTGCAAACTTTTACAGCCTGCCAGCGCGAAGGATTACATTTTGGGAATCATGAAAACAGCCCTGCAGTCCACTGGAGGGCTTTTAATAGTACAAATGAACTGGGGAGTAAAAACATTTTGACAAATATACGGTCTCTACCAAAGGGTAAAATTAGACTTCAAATCCCTGCATTCTACTCACTGGAGAGTGAATGCCACTCAGGGTAAATATTTTGAAGTACGTTTCCGGACTTTTTCAAACCCCCGCCCCCTATGATTAAGGTGCATGCGCACCGAAACGCGTCTTTGAAGATCTGGGGCACTTTGGTGGAATATATATATATATATACAAACACAAAAACAGATTTCCAATCAAATCCACCACGGTCAAGGGGTAAACAGAAGATGGACCGCAATTCAGTGCAGATAACCAGCATGGGCTTATTTAAGCTGCAGAGTATGGCAAGATACAGCCCGACTCATTTCGGAGACCAAGTCTCCTTGGTCACGGGTCAGGTAACAGTAAAACCAGATGTGTTTTAAATCACCCACAGTGCTCGGCTTTGAAATAACATACACAGTGAAAACAGACTAATGGATGCAGCACCAGTCAGTGAGTACATTTCGGCCACATTGTCATATGTTTTAAACAGGAGCTCGTTTCTGTGGATGTTTCCCGGCTGAAGCATTTAATTAAACCAACTGTTCCTGTTTCCCAAACGCCTCTTGTCTTTAGTTTTTCAAAATACAATCATATTCCAGCAACATTTTGGTGAGCCAGCCAGGAGAGATTGGTTCTTCCAGCCCGACTGCTGCCAAAGGAAAAGGACCTCGCCCGAACGGATTCACATCTGCACAGCAAGGAAGATGAGCAGATGCTGCAATTGATTGAAAGTTCTGCTGAATCCGTGGGGTGGAGGACCGTCCTGAAGCTGGCGTCAATGGGTAAGAGACTACATCTGATCCTTAGTCCCAGCATTTGGCGTATGGCAAACTAGGAAGAAGCGCATGCATTTTACCTGAGCACCCTGCCACTAACAGGAATCTGACGTATTGCCCACTTCATGTGTCTGAACCGAGTAGTTGCAAGGTGGCCTTTCTTCAAAAGCCAACATGCTAGGAAAGGTAAAGGTTGTTTGTTGCTTGGACCGTTGGGCGTGTAACAGTCGCTTTGCTTATCCCCTGGGCATGATACAGGGTTGAGGCCTCACCATTGGGACCACTGGGCGTAGCACAGAAGGTACGCGTGGGCCCTCGGTCTGATATAGGGCCAACACCTTGCTCTTATTTTTTAGTCTAAAGGGTTTACTCAGTATTGTCGGTTTCTTAACACGGGTAGTGTCTGAAAGAAGAGAGAGGTGTTATTTGCTTGGACCACTGGATGTAACATAGAAGGTACACATGACCCTTGGGTGCGACATAGGGGGATTCGGATGTTAGGGAAAATTTGGATCTTAGAGACTAGGTGTAACTTATGTTTGGCCAAGGAGGGCCTGTGATTGTCAAGATGTTCCTTCTTCTCCACGCAAATTGTTGCTATCTTTGTCCCTGAGCTGATATTGACAGACTATCAGGCTCACTTAGTCCTGTGTACCGCACAGAGTCTCCCCTCATCATGGACAGCATGCACTAGGAGGGGGCAATGTATTTGAGCCCACATATGCACTCAGTGATGTATACTGCAAACTGAGTACTGCATGTGATGTTTTGGTCAATAGTTATTTGTCTCCCCCTTAAAATCACTGAAGATCTTGACATTTTTGCCAATCCTGCAGGCCTTGCAGTTGTTGCACTTAACAAGCCCTTTTTTCTGTTTTTCCAGCCAGTTGGTGAGTTGTTTGTCTACAAAATTACTCCTGACCAATCTGTCTTTCAAGGAGCGGACCTTCTTATAAGTGAACTGTGGTCTTCCGCCCACAGCCTGCACAATGTCACTGTCACTTAATAGAATGTTCCAATGTGTATGAAAGATTTTTTTGATCTCGTTACTTTCCTTACTGTATGTTGTGATGAATCTCAATCTTTCAATGTTCTCATCCAACTGTATCTTATAGTCCATGTGTTTGTGTCTTTTTCCTGGCCTGCTTGGCTCCCTACTCAATGTAGGAGGATGGATAGCCCCTGTGGTAGAATCTCCTTTTTACTTCTTCGAATTGGACTTTTGTGTCCTCATCCCTGGAGCAGTTACACCTTGTGCGTATAAATTCACCAAAGGGAAAGCTTTTTATTAAGGCCTTGGGGTGGAAGCTGGTTCCATGTAACACACTGCTTGTGGCAGTTGGCTTTTAGTACATCATGGTTTCCAACTTGTTGCCTTGGATATACACACACATATCTAGAAGGTCTATTTGTTTATTATCTAGGCTGTATGTAAATCTTATGCCACAATTGGTATTGATGACCTCAAAGTATTCTAGAAATTCCTTCTCCGATTTGGAATAAGTCAGCAATTCTCAACCAGATGACGACCTTGGTGAAGTAGTACGCATGTTTGTCACTCCAAGCGACTTCCCTTTCCCACCAGCCCATGGTCAGAAATGCATAGCTGGGGGAGGAGGAAGCCCCCATTGCAGCTCTGCAGGTCTGTTGATACAGCTGATGGTTGAAGAAGAAAATATTTTTGTAGAGACACATCTCTTTCATCTCTAGTAACTTAGCTGTGTGTTTGGTTTCTTTAATGTTGAGGTCTGTGGCTTGAGACCGGTTAACTGGCACTTAGCCATTAGGTATCGATAACTTGACCCATTCCACTCACCCCCCTTTTTTTGTGTTGACCTCCCTATGGCACTTATCCGTTATTGTCATCACATATACACACCCTACGTAATAATGCTCAGAACACCGGTAGAGTATGAGTAGCGACCGATTTTTATTGCCACTGTACGGATGGTATTTTGGTAGTAATGTCATCATGACATTATGATATCATAATAATTCTTCCAATAAATACTGACGTTACGACACTCAGCCATTATTGGGATCCCAGGCACAATCATACAGTAAATGCCCAGGTTACCAATATGCATGGAGAAATAACAGACTATCCTTATTGTTATTGTATACATATGGGGGTTGTATGTTCCAACCATGCAACCCCCAACCACGCATGGCAACACGGTCTTAACAACGACCGCATCTTAACCACGCATTCCTTTACCACGCATGCCTTCACAACAAATTTAGTTGTAAAGACATATTTGGTAAAGGTATATGTGTAGTTAAGGTTCCCCCCAGCCCCTGCTCTATGCCCTAAAACACAGCCACCTTTCCTGACATGCGGCCCCAGCCCTAAAAATCGCCCTGCTCCCCATCTTGAATCCAAATAGCGGAAGACCACCCAATCTCCTAAAACACCCCAGCCTCTCCGGGCCTTGAGCCCTAAAACCCAGCCCCCATATTTGAAATCGAACCCAAACCACCCTGCCACTTAACCCTAAATCCTTCACCCCATAACTCGACCCTGACCCCCCTCTCGCTGCCCTGAACCCTAAAACCTTCACCCCATAACTAAAAAACACCCGAGCCCCCTGCTCTAAATGTAAATGTAAATCCAGTATTTGTAAAGCGCGAACAGCTACCCAAAGGCATCCCGGCGCTGGGGGCCGTCGGGAAGATTAAGCAAGCTATTGCCCAGAGTCACATGATGCTGGGCTGACCTGCCGCCGGTGCCGGGGATCGAACCGTGAGCCCCAGATTCCAGCGTCAGTCGCCCTGGCCGTGGCGCCACACCTCTTCCCTGCTCTAAGCCCTTAATCCGCCCTACAGCCTTACAAAGTTTAGTATTCCCCATCCCAACTACCCAGCACCCTACCCTGAGCCCTAAAACCACCCTAGCCATAAAAAGAACCCTATCTCCTGTCCTAACTACCCAGCCCCCCACCCTGAGCCCTAAAACTGGCCTTCCCACCAAAAGAAAGGAATAAAAAAATAGTACTCAGCAAGCCCTCACAAAGTTCTTCGTCTGGGCATGAAGTCACCTCCGACCCTCCACCCAGTCCTCCTCCTCCTGAGTCTAGACCGCTAGCTAACCATGCATATGCGTGGTAAAGGCATATGCATGGTTTAGATGACCATGGTACCGCCTGCGTCGTTAAGCCACGCGTTGTACAGACTGCGACATATAGGGTGTTTCCCACATATGGGTTTCTGGTGATTCTGACATTGTGTCTCTATGCACAGTCAAAAAAGTTTCCAAAATGAATTTGCGTCTGTTAAAGAAATGTACCACATGATGAACAGTTGGCTATATGTGTTACAATGTTGCCAGCATGTATTTTAATCTATGCAACTACATGTCCCAAAATCCCTCCTTTTTGGCAGGACGGGGCTATTTTTAAAATGAAATCAAAAGAGGACTCAATAACAGTGAGCAAGACTTGACCAGAGTCGAAATGAATTGGCGTTTGTCGAATACTCCAATAAAATCATGCAATTCTGTGAGTAATGGAGTGTAGCGGTATTCTTTTTGCTATATATATATATATTTCATGATGGAGGCCACCAGTAGGTAATTATAGTTAGGACCTAGGGCCAGATATACAACCGTGAAAATAGCGCTTCGCAAATTGCAAGTTTTTTGCGACTTGCAATTAGCGAGGCACTATTTCCAATGTACAACAGTGTATTTCACACTGTTAGCGATTCCCAATGGGGTCGCAAATTGAGAGGCTCATGAATATTAATGAGCCTCTCGCAATTTGCGACCCCATTGGGAATGGTAGGCCCTCCCAGGTATGGTGGCCTGCTGGGCTCAGCAGACCACCATGTCTGGGACTGCTTTTAAATAAAGCAGTATTTTTTTTTAATGCAGTTCATTTTCCTTAAAGGAAAACGGGATGCATTTAAGAAAAAAAAATTGAAACATTTTCGTTTCATTTTTTAAGGGCATGTAGTGGTCCCTGGGACCACTGCCTGCCCTTGAAAAATATTTTCCCCTGCATTTGCAAAGGGGAAGGGGTCCCGTGGGGACCCCTTCCCTTTTGCGAGTGCATTACCACCCTCTTGAAGAGGGTGGTAATTAGCGAGTATTTTGCACCCGCAATTGCGGACGCCAAGCATTCTTACATAGGGTTGCGCTCGCTATTAGGAAGGAAACGCCCCTTCCTAATAGCGAGTCGTAAAACCCTATTTTGCGAGTCGCAAAAAATTGTGAGTCGCAAAATAGGGTTTGTACATTCCCCATGCTGTTTTTGCATGCGCAAACGGGTTTGCAAACCCGTTTGCGCAAGCAAAAATGGTCGTACATCTGGCCCTTCGTTTCCATTGGAAAATCATTTTTTGACTTGGCTATATGTTTAGCATCGTTTGACCAATCTTCATAAAACTTTCCCAAGCAAGTGTCAAAGTAGTTTCTGGTTGTCATGGTAAGTTTGGGGGTGATCCGTGTGGTGGGGACCGAGAAATAGGGGCGTGAAAAAAGGGTGCATTTGTAATGTTAATTCCCTTAGGAATGCGTTGTCGAACCTACAGCCTGAACCGCCGGACGGAATTACACCAAATTCGGCAGAAAGGTAGATGTTGTTACACAGATTTGTTATTTGGTGCAAATCTGTCCAGTAGTTTTTGAGAAATGTAAGTCTAAAAAACTATAGATATATCTCTGGTCGTGGATATTTCGCAACGATTTTGCGATTAATCACGAATGCACATGCCAACGGGAATCCTCTGATTTGCTGGATGCAACCTGAACAGAAAGTTGCAGCTGCCATTTTATCGTCTGGGAACAGTTCTTGGGACTGAAATTTTGTGCGAGAGCTAACATAAAGGGTGAAAGCTAACATAAGGGGTTGAGAAATGGGTGTGTTAGTGACACAAGTTATGTGTCCAAAATTGATTTTTTTTATCACAAATCATATTCTCGACGATGCCGTGACCACCTGTTTGGCACCCCGTGTACCATCGCGGGGACATCGTGAATATCGCTGCAACATTGCGAATATTTAGTGAAAATATACAAAATATATATATTTGTACACACTCGCTGGTCACTGCCACACACTCATGTATGCACTCACAAACTCACTCAGACACTTATACACTTATTCACATATCCACTCACACACTTATCCATCCAGTCACAAACCCACTCAGATACTGATGCACTCACTCACTCACATACCCATTCAGGTACCTCTGCAAACAACTTACATACTCAGTTGGAGAGTCATGCACATATGTGCAGACCCACTCAGAGACTCATACATCTACTTAGAGACTCAGTCATAGACTCATGCGTGCAGTCTCACATCTACTTAGAGACTCACACCCACTCACAGATCCATACAGTCAATCACACATTCAGTCACAGACCCTCTCAAAGACTTATGGACTCAGTCTCTCACTCACTCATGCACTCAGAAATTCAGACACCCACTCACAAACTCACTCAGATATACACGCTCCCACTCACTCACCCAGTCAAGGCTTATGCATCCATTCATATACTCACCCAGAAACTTATGCTGCCAGTCAGAGACCCACTCAGACTCTCATGCATGTACCCATTCATTCACCTACTCAGAGACTTATGCTCTCACTCACAGACCCATGAGACACTAATACATCCACTCACAGATCCACTCAGACACTCATACATCCATTCACAGACCCACTCAGGCACTCACACATCCATGCAGTCACTCACACAGCCACTCATAGACCTGCCCAGTTAGTTATACACTCAGAGACTCATGAACCTACGCACAGTCAAACTCACAGACCCATGCACCCACTGACAGAACCACTCAGATATTCATGCTGCCAGTCATAGACCCACTGAGAGATTTATGCACTCACTCACAGATCCACCGAGACACTCATGCACCCACTCACTCACCCATTCAGACGCCCCCTTAGACACTCATAAATCCACTCACATATTCAGTCAGTCATATACTTACTTACAAATGCACAAATGCATTCATGTACCTACTCACAGATTGAGTGAGAGACTTATGCAACCAATCACAGACCCATTGTGACACTGATGCACCCACTCATACATGCACTGAGGCGGTCACGCATTTTGTTACAGAAGTATTGATAGACTGATGCACTGTCTCACAGATCCCCTGAAATACTTATACAGTGAATATGAGACTTAGTGATACAGTGAAGAATGCAGTCATAGATTACATTGAAAATGTTATGCACTGTGTTATAGAGATATTAAGGGAGTTGTAAATGCTATTATACAGTCGTTTAGATAGTAATGTGTTTAGTGTGTTGGTTATAATCCATTCCGCAGTTATAAGTTTTGAATGTGGTGTTGACTATTGAATGCCTGCATTTGTTTTGTTATTTCATGACATATTCACAGTGACCGCAGCTACCGATATCATCGCGACACCTGGCGTCACCGCAAAAACGGAAAATCAGTTTAAATGGTTGTTTTTATACAAACTCCCTACAAAAATATGATTTTAACAGTGCAGTAATAAACCCCTAGTGTCTAAAATACTATAAAATGTGTGTATATATGTGTTTTGCACACTCGAAAAAAGGCACGATCGTCGCGGTTACCAGAGTCATCGCGACTTTCGGCATGATTGCAAAAATGGGAAGTAGGGTTCAAACACAGTTTTTTAAAAAGTTACTACAAATATATGTGTACAAACATGTTCTTTAAGTTAATAATGTGTGTATTGCAATAGTTAGAATGAATTTCTTAATTTCAAATTTTTTAATCTGTTGGTAGTCGTTGAATATCTGCTCACTTTAAAAAATGGACGTTGCAATTAAGAAATAGAATTTTTTTTAAACCTTAGAAATTTGCTGAAAAAAACATAGGTTACAGGGACGTTATACTTAGGAATTCACATTTAAAAACCATAGAAATTCACTGAAAAAAACAAAGGTTACAGGGACATTATTGTTAGGCTGACATTTCACTCGTACAAAACCAGAGAGGGTGAGTAAGCGGATATGTGAAAGGCAATATAGGTGAGTGTTGGAGTATATGAGTGACTGTATGTGTGAGTGAGGGATTGCGATAGTGGCTGTATGGCTTAGTGAGTGTGTGAGGGGCTATTTGGGTATGTGTTAGTATCTGTATGAATAAGTGAGTGGGTGTATGTATAACTGTATAGGTGAGTAAATGGCTGTCTGATTGTCCCTATAGGTGAGTGCGAGTGAGTAGGTGTGTGAGTAGCTCTATGTATGACTGACAGCGTGTGAGTGGATGTATGGCTGTATGAGTGGATATATCAGTGGCTGTATTAGTGAGTGATTTGGTGTATGAGTGGTTGTATGGGTGACTGAGTGAATGTGTGTGTACACCTATGAATCAGTGAGTGGGTGTGCAAGTACTGGTATGGGGTGTCAATGATTTTGAGAATAGTAGTGTGGAAGTTGGGGTGGGTGTATGAAAGGTTACATTGGGGTATAAGTCGGTGCGTCAGAGATACCGGTGGATGATGTCATCAGTGATGTCATTTGAGATGTCATCAGTGATGTACTATGGCCTTCTTAGAATGATCCGAAAAATTCTCCCCCTGCTCCCCAGTCAAACTCAAAAGCTCCTGATCCAGGCCCTGATCCTGTCCAGGATAGATCTTGGCAATTCTCTCTATCTAGGTGCCCCTAAGTCAGTGATCGCTAGGCTGCAGGTCGTGCAGAACTCGGCAGCCAGATTACTCACAGGAACGAGCAACCGCTGCTCAGCTAAACCCGCTCTCTGCTCCCTTCACTGGCTCCCGGTACAGGAGAGAATTCACTTCAAGGCCCTATGCATCGCCCATAAATCCCTCTCATTAAGGCCCTAGTTAGACCATACAAGGCCTCCAGAAGACTTCGCTCTGATGAGCTCCACCTGGCAGTTGTCCCAAGAATTATGAGGGCCAGATCAGGTGGTCGCCTCTTCTCATATAACTCAGCCAAGCTCTGGAACTCCCTCCCCCTCTCCCTCCGGAAAGAACCTAACCACCTGGCTTTCCGGAAACAACTGAAGACCTGGCTCTTCCCTTGAGGGCTCTCCCCTTCTTCCGCAGTCCTGCTACAGCGCTGGGATGCCTCCGGGTAGCCATGCGCTATACAAAAGTCTATTCCATTCCACTCCATTCCATGTCACTGACCGTGTCATGAATGCTGTATTATATGTGAGGTCATAAGCAGTGCATTACGGCGGTGCGAGTTATAGTTAGCTCAGCTAACTATAACTGCTGAATTTCTCTGGTTTTGTAGGAGTGAAAAGTCAGACTAACTATAACGTCCCTGTAACCTTTGGTTTTTTTCAGTGAATATATATATATATACCCACAAAAACCCACCACAGCCATTGGCTAGCTTCACTGTAAGTAACTGCATTCTGCTCTTTCACAAGGATCTCATCCATACAGAGTATTTACTTTCAGTGCTTAGTACCATTACAGAAATGTGTACTTTTAGATACCAAAAACTATGCTAGCTTATAGCCTGTTTTTTTCTTCTTGGTGTGGGATGAGTAGGTCCCGAACTATAACTTTTTACAAAAACCATGACAAAACAGAACAACCATTGATCAAGCCAAATGCCAGGCCTGTTGGCTTTGCCAATGCTTGTTTAAACATCTTGTCGCTGGAACCAGAAAAATGGATGCAAAGCTTGTTTTTTATGATAGAACTTGCAGGAGACAGATACTTGTTCACTTCAGAGATTCAATTATTTCCTTCGCCTTGGGCAGGCATTTTTGATTACATCAACCGCATCAAATGTTCCCGTAGCCACTGTACATTACACGTGAACTTTCATGACTGTCCTAACCACCGAAACTGTATGGGTTTTGAATCAGGGTTTTCGTGGGTAAAAAAAAAGATAGGTCTCTTAATGCTTGAAAATCATTTTGACAGCATGATGTCCCTGCAAGCTACAAAGATGCTGTCAACTCTTATGATTAATACGCTTTGTGTATTTACATAGTCACCCCAGACTGACTTCCTTTGCCTCACGCTCTTGTTGTGTTATCGCAGCTGGACAGCTGGCTGGCAACTCCTCGGTTGAGATGTATCGCCAAGTGCTGCTAGCAGGATGTCGCTGTGTGGAGCTGGACTGCTGGAAGGGGAGAACAGCTGAAGAAGAGCCAGTCATTACACACGGGTTCACCATGACAACTGAAATCTCCTTCAAGGTACTTGAACATGAGTTAAACTCTGATGCAGACCAACATATGTTTAGCTGCTGTTTTTTATATTAATCTGTGTTCTTCATAAATATGCATGAACGAGTGCATGGATGTGGACTTTTCAGGTTAATGCTTGTAACCTGGGACTGATTGCTGAATTGGGCTGCTTTTGTTATGTATTATTCGGAAGACCTCAGTAAATTAGAGATGTGAAGAGTGGCATCAATATTAAACTTTTCAATCTCAGAATATTGGATTAAAATGTGCATGCGGTTTTCTTATCTGATAAAGTCGAGAGCATATTCATAAAGCAGTATGCGTTTGCAAATTTGAAACACTGGGGCATATTTATGGAATAGTGGGGTAGTGCAGTGCGGTAAGTCACTTTGCTGCACTGTGTCACTGGGAAAGAGCAGGAATGCACCGTACTTAAGGCATACAGCACATTCCTGACTTTCCCCCCTGCGATGCCACACTTTTGGCAGCCTAGCGCCAACGCAGGCACCCTTGCACCATGATGAAAGGGTGCCTATGTTGCAACCAGAATTGATTTTGTGCAGGAAGGGACACCTTCCTGTACAAAAACAATACTTAGAGGAATTTTCCTCGTTCTATGTGTGCTGCTGGATGTGTGGGAAAACCAACGCAACACCCATGGAACGCTTACCGAGGGCAAAGTAATGCAATGCAGCCATTTGCGCTGCATTGAGTTACTCCAGATTTTTGGAGCCACTCAAAGCAACGCAAAGAGGTTTGTGTGGCTTCAAAATTCTGACTTAAGGTTTGCGTTGCTCTTGCACCACATTATGTGGTGCAGCAGCGATGCAAACCAGTTCATAAATATGGCCCTGTGTGTGTTACTGTACTGTGTGCAGCATGTTGGTCAGTGTTGCTAACTGTTGACTTTAAAACATTTCTCTACAGTAACTTCTCATAATGAGGCCTGTCCTATTATTGTTACATCCCATTATATAAGCAAAGATATATCATAACGCTGCATATCAGCAATTGAACACGAGTGTATCTGCTATCCCTGTAGCTCCTTTAGAGGGGGCGTTGCCCAGGACTTCAGGCTAGATTGTCCTTTATGGTAGGACCTTGAATCATTTGCAGAGGGATGGCCCCGTCTGCAATGCATGGTGAGATGGAAACAATGTAATGGAATATGTAATTACTGAGCAACCATCTGTCACTTTTTCTTATCTCAATAAAATTAATTGTACACTGGGTCTTTCATATAAATCTAATTTAGCTATGTGAATAAAAATCTCTGAATGATAAACATAAATATATGAAAAATGCAATTTTGGTAATTCTTAATGTGTGGTTGGAAAGGCCAAAAATAGTTGTTGTGTAATGATCAAGATATGGATCACAGTGTCATTATTTCCCAAACCATTTCTTCAAGCAATGCACCTCTTTGTGTATATAAAAAGGATACTTAAAGCTTTTGACCACCATCCTCTAATGCATCAATGTCTAGAAACAGGTGGCTCCGAGAATAGATGGGTACAGCATCTGAGGTTTCATTTTTATTTTATTGTTGGCATTGGATCACTGACAGAATATCAGAATCAAAAATATTGTGTGGACAGAATATTGTGTCAAAAATATCAATTAGCAAAATATAGAGACGATAAGTGCAAATAGGTAAGTAGAGATTTACCATTCTTGACTACACATCTACGTGCCTTGAAAATATATATATATCGTCACGGCACAACTATGTGGAATTGTATATAGTAAAACTTTGCTTATCTATAGAAACTTGCCTCCACAATATTTTTGCCCTCAATATTCTTGATGCAAACTTTTGTTCCACGATATTTTTGTTTCCGATATTCTCTCTAAACACCATTGGCATTTTATAAAATACTGTAGAATGCATCAAATAATGGGCCAAGAAGAAAAACTAATTAATAACAAAAATATTCAAAAGCACGTGAAAGCAATGATCATATTTGTAAACTTTTAATCTTAATGGGAATTAGAACATTAGAATGTTGAGAGCTCCCCTGAAGACAATGGAATGGCTCTGGCCTTATAATGGCTGGTAGAAATCTTCTGATTCAACATTCCAATGTTGGTCTTTCTATTTCTCTCTTTTTAATTTAGAATATTCTATTCTTAGTGGGTGGAGTGTTCCAATAGCCTTAGAGTCCTTCTGCCTTAAGGAGATAAATATAAAACCCAAATGTTTATAGGTCAAAGCACGTTCTAAAGTACAACTATTCAGCTGCCAAACAATTGTGGCAACTGTGTGTTTGTATGTTTACTTAGTTTTTTATTTCTGAATCATATATATTTTCCATCAGAATGTTAAGCAGTGCTCAGGAGTCAGATATAATGGGTTAAGAGCAAGTCTTCTAATGGAGAGGTCCTGATAAGGTTATTCCCTCACAGATCTAACAAACATGGTCAGGATGTCAATGGTGAGTGAGTTCCTAATTGCATTTTAAAGCACTGAATCCCTTTATAATGTGTAATGTGTCCTGGTAGTGATATTGTGAGAGTAAACAGCTTATTTGAAGAGATGTTTAATCTGTGCTCTTTAAAAGTCTGATGAACTGAGTAGGTAGCTTATAGACTAGTTTGGGTGCTTCAAGAGACTTAAACTACTTACTTTAAACTTTTCCTTTGTGCTTCACACAGTTAAACCTAAATTGCATGATTCACTTGGTTAGTTTTAGGGAATAGCTAGGGATATAATATGGAGCAGACGTTTGTAGGTATTTTGGGCATTTTCCCACATGGGCTGTAAAAATAATGCAATGAAAACAATGAGCAGAAAATCAAATGTCATTGGTAGTTTACAATGGTGAAGTAGAATCAAGGTAAATTGTCCTTGCAATGCCAGGTAGTTATCGATAGTCTGAAAACAACATCAAATGGCCTAGGATTTGATACTGTCATAAGAGCAAAGTTATCAAAAGATACAATGCCATTTCAGAGAGCAAAACATTGATTACATCGAACAGGGGAGGACTGGATTGTATAGTCACTGCATTTAATCAGAAACAGTGTGATTTTGGTAAAATCGCTTTTTTTCCTTTTCATCTCAAATTATAAATGTGAATACCTTAATGCAAATATGTACAAAGCCAATAGATCAAGCCTTAGCAGGCTTGTGCAATTGCTCCTTTTTTATTGCAATATGTGCCACAAAGAGAAAAGGAAAAAAGGAAAACATCTGATCAGCTAGATGTGCCCTCACCCGTATGCTTGCATTAAACAATTTAAGTTAAAAAACATTTACTGATATGGATGTTTTACTAGTGATTTATTTTTAAATAAAAGCCCTCAGATGTGTCATGAATTTTTGTTATTATCTGTGAAGGATTCAAGAATAAATCGTCAGCTAAGCACTCAAATAGTAGACAGCTACAATGTCACTCAAATACGTTTGAAGTAACAGATAGAACATAAATCACCATCTAACTGGGCATCCACTAAAAATGCCCTATTTAAAAACTAAAAATGACTATTTAAATGTTATTTAAAATATAACTAAAATGAAAAAGCACACTTGCAACAAGGTTCATCACTGAAGGGAAAGGAACTGTTTTTAGATGGTTGTGAAGAAGGGGACACTCTTTGTGCAGTCACTTACAGTGAACGGAGCCAATGGGAAAAGTGGGCTGCCCCATGCTTTATGCTGAGGTGGGCGGAAGGAAGATGTGACTGGCTACTTAACAGACCATTAGATGAAGCCTGATGACTAAACGACCCTGTGTGTATATTTAGGTGTGAAGTATTCAGACAAGCAATAGTTTGGAGAAAAAGCTGAGCTATCTCAATGACCAGACCTAAAAAGTGTAAAATGTGTCGAGTACTATCTGATTTTTCATATTTGCACCCTGGTCCTCAACACATCACTCTTTCTTTAATATTGTTCCAGCTGGACCTCATACATACAATAATACTATATGAATAGCAACTCAGGCTTAAGGTGCTCCTGCTGCAATAAAACTGTTCCCTGTAAAGAGATCTTCTGCTTCTTATGGCTTCATTTGAGAATGTCCAGTACCTTAAATAAAATAAATTATAAAGGTACAGATACACAAGGAAAACTAAACCCAAAAAAAGTGGTGTACACAACAAATAAAGTCTACAAAGTTAAGAGTGTTAAGATCATTCCAGCACATTTGCACTTAATTCTTCTTGGAAATGTGTGTCTTCAAAGATCTTGGGCACACAGAATTCAGAACAAACTAGGCTAATCTAGTGAACTAGAACTATATATAAAACCTCAATAGCAGCCATTGCAAATCATTGAACATTATCTGAAATGGTTCACAAGTTGGACCATTATTTATTTATTTATTTTATTGTTTTTTAAAGCACAGTCCAATGACGGAAGCCACTTTATAGAGCTGTTTCTCCTTGAGTGTAATGTTAATGTGAAAACCCTAACATGCAACCTCGACACAGATGGTACAAGTCGGTAGCTAGTCACTTCTATCAGAAATTGTGGGCTTTATTGTAGGGATCTTTGCGCTGCTTTGGGTCCTGGCCCTTATAAAGGTGGTACCCATCACTTTCACACTCAATGCAGGAGTTGAGGCTGAACTTGTTTTTATTCTGCCGCGTTTAGGTTACTTATGTTACTTTTATCGAGTATGGATGATGACTGTTACACTTTTTTTTTCTATTTTTGTCAAAACCTCTATTTTGTAGAGTGAGTCACCTAGACAATGAATCTTTTAAAAAGAGAATTACGTATCAAGTGGCCCTTAGGTATCATACTTAACACCCAAGGCAAATATTGTATTACCCTCCTCTTTCGATTAAACATTTATAACAGTATACGTGTATGTTATATAAATTCACCATTGTCAACAAATCATATCAGAAGTGATATCACACATGACCGTACAGATTACAAGAGCTATAAAAGCACAGTCACTTCATGTACAATGGCACAAAGTAATTTCTGGCGCGCATATGACCATACCAGCCCTTGTATGGTATTTAATCATGTGGCTGTAGCTCGATGTCATCCTATTAACTGTTCTTCCTTGTATATTTTACAGTTCTCGCTTATTTATCTTATTTATCAATGATGTTATTGGACATTTATACCAGTTTCCTAAAACAGGTGTCTGCCTTTTCTACCATTGTATATTTTGGCTGGCTCTGCCAAGGTTTTAGTGTCATTATTAGAGCTTCAAGATTGCTTGTGTTTGTTGACTGCACCTTCTCCACGAAACGCTGATAGATTGAAGCTTACATTTTCAGGACTGCTTGTATTTTTTACCCGTGCCTCAAAGTACTCTGTGGGTTCCGAAAGGTGGTATGCAGTATTTTTCTAAACATAAAAAAAAATGAAAATTAGAAAATTAGATATCTTAGTAAAGGTGACATGTCAGGCACCTGCATATCAGGTTGAAACGTATGCTTGTGAATGGGTTGCATGTATAACCCATCTTGCATGTATATGCAAGGAGCAGAAGTAGAAAATCTACCCCTGTGAGTTGCACTATACATTTGGGGTACATTTCCAATTTGTTGGGTATTCACAATGAATCCTTGTGGTACTGCTGGAAATGTAAGGCAGGCATATATTTTCTGGAGCAAAAATATATTCCATCTAAAAATCATACAGAAAAATACATTCTTATTCTTATTTTTTTTCTTATTCTAAAGATTGGGTTATGAGTTGAGAGGGGTAGATGCCTCACTCAAATAGTAAACAAAATTCTTGTCAGGGTGAAGAAAAAAGTCACTAAATAAACCTGTGCTTAGACCTCTGGTAGCTTGACAAAAAGCATTCAGGCTTAACTTAGAGTCAATGTTCAACGTAGCACTCAAACAGTAATAATGTAAAAACATAACACAAGAAAAATCCCAAACCAATTTAGAAAATAAAGTATATTTTACTGAATAAAATGACACTGAAACAAAAATCCAATCAGTAGAACCGGAGGTATGATTTCTTCAAACTTTCTAGGTGAAAATAGCACCTTAAAGCGCAAAGTGCCACTCGCAGTTATCTGGTCACACTAGACTGAGGTAAAGTCACAAGTTCAGGCCAACCGCAATAGAGCACAAATTGCATACAGGGACCAGGTTAGTCCCGCTGAAGAGTTACCATCTGAGGTCCGGGCAAGGTGCTGCCATTCACAATGATGGGGGCATGCAAAGAAGTCATTGTTGGCGTGAGGAGCAGGTCAGGCATAATGGCTTGGCACTGTTTTGGCATGGAGAGACAGTCTTCGCTGGAACCTCACATTGCAAGTCGTCATGGCCAGTTGCTATCGACACATGCAGGATCTCGCCTGATCTTCATGTTGGCAGTCGTCATGAACGGTCGTTGTTCAGTGCATAGAGTCCAGTCGCAGTTGCAACAAGCCCAAACTTGTGTATTTTTCACCTGGAGTTCAGTAGGAGTACACTCTTATGCCAGCCAAGGATCCAGGACTTGGAGGGCACCTCTTGGGGATCAGGACTCACTCCAGCAAAGGCCAGCAGTATGGCTCAGGCATGTCCAGCCAGGTCCAGTTGGTGCTGATCAGCTGGGCAGTTGCAGGGAGGCCTCTTGAATTTGTTGTGTCTCTGTAGCTCAAACAGGAGGTCAGCCAACTGACCCTTGGAGTCACTTCAGGGGGGCCTGTGTTTAAGACATGCAGGTCCAATCTTACTTTTTTAGAAAGCAGGGCAGTCCTTCTTCTGAATCCTCTACAGGTCAAGTAGTTTTCTGATGAGAGATTCTGATGGTGCCAGCCTGTGGGTGGGGTATGTCCCCTTTGACTAAATGTTCCCCTTTCCTGGGTTTTGCTCCAAACTGTCTAAGGTAACAAAGGACAGGCAGACCTAGGTGTGAGCTGCATCTGTCAGTGGCAGGACAGGCAGCCCCTAAAAGTAGGATGGGGAAGGGCTACCCCTTTGAAGCTCACGAAGGACTGAGTACAACCCCCGCAGGAAATCCTGCTCATGAGAGCAACATCCTGCCCCACAGCTAAGGCCCTTTTGCATCCATGTCTGGAAGGAATACTAAAAACACCACATTAGAGCCTTTCACAGTCATGTGACCCTGGACAGTGGCAGAAAGACATATTTGGTTTAGGCAGATAAATGGCAACTTTCTAAAAGTGATATTTTCAGAATAGTAACATAAAATCCACCTTTACCATCAAAAACTATTTTAAATTTCAATTCATTTGAGTAGAAGAAGCATTTCTCTATCTGTTCTCAAACTGAAGTTATCACTTATTAAGTGTAATAAGGTAACCCAGTTTTAGTCTATAGGAGAGATGGCCTTACAGCAGTGAAAAACATATCCTACTTTTTAAATAGCATGCGCCCTGCTGTAGGAGTGGTTAGGGCCTACATTAGGGATGACTTATAAGTATTAAAAAGAGAGGTTTAGGTCTGACAAAGGTTTATTTTGCCTGGTCGAAATGGCAGATAACATTGCACTTCAGGCTGAAGTTGCAGACCTGAGACATGTTTTACAGTGCTACACTACTTGGTGGCACAATGAGTGCACCCATTTAATATACAGGCCTTAGGTAATGTAGGACCATTTACTGTGGACTTACAAGTA
The DNA here is from genome assembly GCA_963921515.1 of Calotriton arnoldi. Classification (NCBI taxonomy): domain Eukaryota; kingdom Metazoa; phylum Chordata; class Amphibia; order Caudata; family Salamandridae; genus Calotriton; species Calotriton arnoldi. The sequence goes on from CAWUFW010002179.1 coordinate 1,031,663, forward strand.
AGTTAAATGTACCAATCAGGTGTAGGCCAATTCTGCCAAGTTTAAAGGTGAGAGTACAAGCACTTTACCACTGTTTACCAGAAGTAAAGTTCACAGAGTCCTAAAAGCCAACAAAAACGGTTTCAGCAAAGGAAGGCAAAAATCTGCAGTGACCCTGCATGAAAGACCGTTCCAACACTTATTCTTATTTCTATTGCTATTGCTATTCTGATTCTTATTCTTATTCATATCCTTATTCTTATTCTGTTTCTTCTTCTTAATATTTTTTGTATTCTTATTCTTATACTTATACTTTGTCTTATTCTTAATATTATTCTTATTCTTCACTGTGGAAAGACTCCTCCCCCTACACTCCTAATCCATATAAGGATGTTCCATTCTTTTTCCACCCTGAAAAGGTTATATGTTTTTAGAGTGGGACCTAAATGGAGAATACTTGTGGACATGCACAAAAAACATGGTTATGGATGTTTTGTGAATCTAAACTTACAGCATGAGAAAGACCACCCTAATGGTGGAATTTTCATCTTCTAAACAATCTATAAAACAAATCTGACTAATGTTGAATCTGTGAACTCAAATATTTGTACTTTTTCGACATTAAAGTGCACAAATCCTTTGTACATTGGTTACTGCATGCTTAAATCTAATTCAAACATTCAAGTTTGCACTTACGCATAGCAAAAAATAACTCTTGTCCTTCAGTTATTTCTGCTCACAAATGCACCATAATCTACTAGTCAGTCAGGTGTTGAGGCTTGGGTGTCAAGAAATCTAATTTTCGTTTAGGAAGTACCGTGCCACAGTAATGAACCTCTCTTGAGAAGAAAATGCATTATGTTCCACATCATGGCGTTCTGCGTCAATTATGTCAGTGTTTAATCTCAGTTCTTAATATATTTATATTTAATGGGCAACATGGAACCCGTAACAATATCTACCAGCTTTCAGAAAATAATTATTTTCTATACAGTCTCAAAATATAAAGAGGAACTTTCTATAAAATTATATTATTTGCTTCAATAAGAAATACATCTCTTTTTCTTATCCGTGTTTTCTTTTGGTGTGCCTTCAACAAAAACGACAGGTGAACTCTTCTCCACTTAACTTTCGTAGCCATCAAGAGCTGTGATCACAGGTGTGACAATCTGTTACAGTCACAGCAGACCTAGGGAGTGAAACATGAGGGGTTCTTTTAATTTAATATGCACCAGGTAGCGAATTGATGAATTGATCTTTACCCAGAGAACATTCCTATTGTGCTTCCATGTCACTTCTGAATTAATTACTATTCTCTATCATGGATGATTGAGCATTCCTTAAGTTTCTGGGGGGGATCTCTATCATTATGAAAGTAATACCATGGTTTGCTGTATTAAACATTACAGACTGTGCGGTTTTACAAAATGCACAATGACTCATAGGTATTGCAATCATTGGGATCCTGAGGTGAAATGGGGATCTTGGGAATCTTTGGAATACAGTCCAATGGACCTCCTCAGGGAATGACCCACAGAAGAGGGAATCAGTCAAATGTCTCTGATTGCTAAGACAGTCAAATGGGAAGTGTCCTGGCATATACTCCTACACCCGTGTTCTGAGGATCCACTCCCAGGGGGGATCAATGCCCACTGCCTTGTACAGTCTTGGTACAGCACAGTCTTTAAGTCAGCACTATGATGAGCAGCATAGTTCCAAGTGCATGTGCTTTACCTCAGGCCGTCATAGATGGATCCATATTATATTGTTATTGCTCCACCATCCACAAATTCATTTAGTAGGGTAGATGGTTAGTCAGAAATCAGAATATAATATGTCTTTGTTAGACTTAATTTCCTTTACTAGTCACAAAATTGGCAATGGGAATAGATGATTAAACAAAGGTAAACCATATCAACAAAGAACAGCTCCTACAGGATTATGATGTGGTATTAAATTATGCTAGATGTTTCACAGTGCCTTGTGTTTAAGTGTGGGGAATCCACTGAGAGAGAATGAAAAATGACCAAACAGCAGTTTGCAATAGACATGAGCCACTGTGGTCAGAATTCACTTTGAGTGTAACCTTGACTATTCAGTACCCTAACGCCTTTTAGAATTGATATATTCTTCCATCATAAGTTTGCCATTTTCTTACCATTATCTATAAAGGGGAAAAAAGATATACCAGAAAAATACAATTTAAATATAAAGTAGCACCTTATTTCAATGCTTTGACATAACCTTCTCGTGTAAGGTCACAGGAGATACCACAAGGCAGTAAATAATTTAGGAACGATATACACATATCTTATGGGGAGGGAGAAAACTTGTAACTGGAGCAGCTGTTGGATGTCCTCTACAACATTACAGTGGTGCATGTTCACTTTAGCAAGTCTTTAAGAAGTTAGAAGAAAACTGGATACACTATATTTTCATTCCCGTTCTCTCTTTATGGGAAATTTTGACTATTGCGGAAAATCTGACTTTAGGGAGATATGGCTGCTTTTAGCAACGATTGGGACTTACATAGCAAGAACCAAGAGCAGCCTTACCTCACGTAGAACTTTTTCTTTATCACCAAGTGTGTTCAAGCTGTCAAATCATGGGTATCCAAATTTGAGCTCAGGTCTTCTGTATCAACTTGCTGGGTTTAGTTGACTGCCTTAAAGTTGGAAATTTCAAACCTTTCACCAGCCCATGCCATAACACGATTCTGACCATGTTCATTATCTGCACCTGTGTGTTATTCTTTTCTTTACTTTTATTGATTTTGGGGTTTGTGAATTAAAAAGCATCATACACATTTCATTCATCTTAGTCTTGAGGCCAGTCTTGCAAAGGCGAGGCAAGAACACCGCTAAGGCAAATTGGATATATGCTCGTGGGTCTTTCCGTTTGCCACTGTGGGGGGTCAATCACATCTTATATCAAGTATGTGGCTTCTCTTTGACCCAGTCTACCAACTGGATTTTCTAGTGCATAATACTTATTGTCTTCACTCGGGCAAAAGCGAAAATGATGCCTTTTTCACCACTTTTTCTGCATGTATGTTAATAGACGGAGCGTAGTAAACTCCTCATCTGAGCTATTACGAACTATTACCTCTCTTACTAATTTTAAACAGGGCTCCGTGCATAGTATGGATCAAAATAGTTGTAACAACATGGCAGACTTTTTTCTAAATAAAATAGCGTGCATCTACGATGAAATTGCAACGACCTCCTCTATTAGAGATGTAGGAGATGTAGGACCTGTCCCCAATCAGAAAGAAGCTGAGATTCTTAAATTAACTGAGTTAGAGAGCTCAAGACATCATGAATGCCTAAGCTATTTTTCTCGTCTCTTGGTGGATGAAGTAGTGAATCTTATTACCACCATGAAGTCTGTATCTCCATCCGACCCCTGCCCTCCATGCATCTTGCATTTGTTGCCAAACTTAATGGCAATTCACCTCACTAAACTTTTGAATCAAATATTAGAGACAGGAATGTTTCCGACAGACTGGAAGCTAGCCTCAGTACTACCTATATTAAAAAAAAGCAATCTTGATCTGGCTGTCACTAAAAACTCAGCCTATTTCCCGACTGCATTTTCTGGCTAAAATCTTTGAAACAGCAATGAACAAGGAACTTACCATTTATCTGGAGACCAATGAAACTCTTAATCAGGCCTAACTTGGTTTCAGAGCCCATCACTTAATATACAGAGTCTGCGCTAGTTGTGGCCTCTGAAGAAATTCGAAGGATGAGAGGGGCAGAGTGGCTTTAATTCTTCTCGACCTCTTACCCACATTTGATGCAGTTAACCATGAGGTTCTTATCAACTGGCTTGAGAGGATCGGGATAGGCGGGCAATTCTTGCCCTTCTCAGCTCTTTCCTAACAAATAGAGTACAATGGGTTGAATTGAGCGGCTTTAAATCTAAACTTTTTTCTCTTCCTTGCAGGGTGCCTCAGGGTTCTTATTTATCCCCAATGCTATTTAACATTTATAGCACTCCGCTCTTAGAGGTTATCCAATCATGTGCCTGCCGGCTGTCTCCTACACCGATGATACTCAAATTATTGTCTCTATTCCTGAAGACGAGGCTCCGACATCCTTAAACCTGAAGCATAGTAAAACTCAGGTATCTATTAGGATGCAGAGGAACTTTCTAAATTTGAACGTCAAAAAAACCAAGTTGATTCTTTTTGACAAAAACACAAATTTTTGGAACTCAACGTGGTGGCCAGCAGATTACTTGCCCCTATATAAAAAATCTTGGAGTGGTTTTTGATGACCAGCTTAGTTTTGCAGAGCAGATTAATCATATCACTTCCACTTGTTTATACATTTTCAGATTACTGAAAAAGATGTTTCCATTCATCCCCTTGGACCTCCAAATAATTGTTGTGGTTGCTCTCATCCTTTCTAGGATTGATTATTGCAATGCTTTGTATTTAGGTATAACAAAAAGTGTATTGGCAAAATTACAATCATAGCAAAATGCTGCAGCTCGGCTGCTCCTGAAAGTGTTTAAATTCTGCTCAGTCACTAAGGATATACGGGACCTTCATTGGTTACTGGTAGTGGATAGGGTCAGGTTCAAATCTCTGTGCATTATTCACAATGCTTTGTACGAAAGGGGTCCTCACTTTCACTGCAATAACTTTCTTTCGTACTGCCCACAACGGGCCCTTTAGTCCTCATCAGCCTATCTGGTAAAAGTCCCCAAGATAAAGAAATGTAGATGGGGGGGGGGGCGCAGGAGCCTGCACTATCTTGGTAGCAAACTTTGGAATTCTATTCCAGTGGCCTTAAGATCTCAGCCCAGCTTGCCATGTTTCAGGAAACAGCTCTATACTTGGCTTTTTGTTCCACACATAAAATAAAAAGAGCACATGATTGCTACTAGCCAGCTCTCTGAGTTTCACTGTAAGCGTTTAGACACCTGGTATTTGTTGGCTTAATAAAAGTGTTGCTTACTTACTTACTAGTGATTGTTTTCCATCCATAGCATATATACACTGATTTACTATGATGTTGCAAGCTTCAATCATTGTACAAATTAAGGTTTGTTTTATATTTGATGCATACCACTGGTTTGTGAATCTCAAAGTATAATTCCTTTTAGCTTTTCTACTTCAATTCAATAGTTCCAGCCTAATAGGTTGCCAGACAAGGAAAGTTATCTCTCCTTGCTGCTGTGTGACAATCACAATGGTTTATAAGGGCATAACAGCATAGGCTGTTGTTGAGTTTTATGGTCTCAGCACTGTGGCACAAATTGCTGATCAACCCCATTGTGATTGCTGTTGGTGGATATCTTATATTGAATGTCCTTTACCTTTGTCCTCGTCATTCTGCAATTTGGTAAAGATCTTTTGCAAACAAATCAACATCCCAAGTACCCACAGTTTCTTATTGCAGCATGTCACTGATTTGTAGCCTAGAAATGCAAGTTTTTACAAGGTCCCCACAGTCATGCTCCTAGGAATACCATTTACATATTTATTTATAGTCTGAAAACCATTTACTTTCTTTATAAATATATTTTAAGTGCAAAACAGTTCGCATTTCCAATTTGGCAAAGAGTACACTGCATGTAAACATTGACATGTATAGTGTTGTGCACACATTCTTTTTAGCAGACATCCATTCCTCTAGAAACATACATTGTGATAATTCTGTGTAAAATGTTGAAATACACATTTGGACCAAATGTGTCTTTTATTGTTTATATTTTAGGAAGTTATAGAAGCTATCGCTGAATGTGCATTTAAGACATCACCATATCCAATCCTCCTCTCCTTTGAAAACCATGTAGACTCGTAAGTAAATGCATTTCATTTAACTATGAATATGTGTATGAATGTGGAATCATATATTGTGAAACTTCCTACAAGGTGACTTGGTGCTGTGCATTCGAGGGGAATAATATGCATGAATGATAGTGCAGCAGACATGCCAACTTCTAATAACTTTTCTCTGTGTGAGAGGAGGGATCTAGGCCTTGGAGGGAGTGGGGCTTTGTCCTAAGCACAGACTGAGGCACATCTACCTGCACGCCCAACCCCCACAAACAAAATGCTCCTCAGGTGGCCTCTAATGACCTGGGGAGGTTTCAAATGCTTTCCTGGAATCTGCTGTGCTGTGCACAGCCTCCCAACACAAGTTGGAAATCCACTCTGTCCCAACGTGTGATATTAGCTCTTCAACTGGAATGCGTGGCCTGGTGCCCCCACATGTGGCGGCTCCTCCTGGAGCTCCCGCAAGCCTTCTACACCGCACAAAGGACTCAAACCTCTGGATTTCAGGTGACACCAACCCTACCTAACACCAGAGGCTGCACCAAACGGGCAAGTGTGTCCTTCAAAGATGATCTTTTGCCCTCTGACTCCCTGCCTGGCTGACCATTTGGTGCCAGAGAAAAGATAGCAGTGCCGGGCTGAGTCGTAATGGTTCGGAGGTACTGCTGGGATCTGCCGGGAGTTGGAAGCAGTGTTTGCCATCAAAGTAGGGGTGGAAGGCCCCAGCAGGGTATGCGTGCTGCCCCATAGATAGGGTGAGAACAAAAAACAAGGGAACCCTACTCACGGGGAGCCTGGGTAAGTAAGTTAGTGGGGAAACAGTGGCTCCTGTGGAGTGATAAAAAATTATTTCTAATGCAATTCTGCACAATGGTAATTTACAGGGTTGATTTGATGTCAAAAAGAAAGCTAGCCACAGACACCGAGGATATAGTCAATATAAGAACTTGTTTATATAGTAAGTAAATGAAGTAAACAATATATACATAGGGCTTAAGAATCAAAATACGTTTATACAACAAACAATAGTTTCAAAAATAGTGAAAGGTGTCCCAGTGAAAAAAAAGTTGGAACTTAAACTAGTAGTGACATAATATGTGACATATGTATAAGGTTTCACTTTAAAACATTTTGGCGACCATTGGAAAATTGACAATGTATTGAACAACACTTTATACAATCATAAGTGCTGGATAATAGTTCGCCTTTGTTAATTGTCGACGACGTTTCGACCCTATCTGAAATACAGGGTCTCTTCATGACCTAAAAATGTAGGGACACCTAGAAGAAATGGGAGGATACCGTCAGTTTGTGGCCGAGGTGGTAACTTGCGAGCATGGAGGTAAAGGGTTCTGAAAATGAGTATACCTGAAGGGAGGCCTGCACTGCCTAATGTGAAGAGCAGTGTCACCGTGAAATAAGTGAAGAAAAAACTCACAGGGAACCCAGCCGGGCACTGTGAAAAGTAATAAATGCATAATAGTCAGATCGTAGTACAATAGCATAAATTATGTTCATGCATAGTAGTCAGGTCAAGATATACTAGCATAAATGATGTTTATTACAAGAACCAGCCACAGGAACTTACCCCATGTGAGGGTAGTGTTAGACAGGCAGAGTGGATGGCGGGGCCTGGAGATCTCGGCGATATTCGGGGCACTGAATGTTCACAATTTACAAGAACTGTGTGTGAAAAACGGAAAATAGAACTTTGAACTGATTGTTCTGTATTGATGGGTAGCTACAATATCGCAGTGAAGAAAAAGCTTACCCGTGTGCGTGTATATATGCTCTGACTGTTCAAAAGAAGAGCCGCAGTGGAATTCAGGTTGTCGCTTCGTGTTTAGGCAATAAATGCGGGAGTAATATCAATTGGAGCTCTAAAATAATAAGAAAGTCGGGCGCTAGGTAAACAGTGTTTACAATGTTGTGGTTATCTAAAGGCAATGAATTCAGGGCTATCAGTACCTTGAGTAAGCTGAAGTAGCGAATGTTTATATCCCCCGAGTGCTGCTGGAACAGTGGAGCGTCCGTCTCCCTGTTCGGTGCGATGACAACAGGATGATGGATGTCTAGCAATAGATAAGGGAAATGTTCCCGCCAGTGGATGGTGAGCCAGACATGGCTTCACGATCCAGGGTGCTGATCTGCTCTGTGGTTCTGTGTGCCAGAATAGATGTAGACAACAGACGGTGGGATGTGGCTGGTCGCATTAGAGTAAAACCAGAATGTTTTGGTGGAGAAAGGAACGAATTACAAAATACATTGTATGGACCCCTGAAACTACTTGGGCATTCTCTACGGATAGTGGAATAACGGGTTGCACGGCGGGGCTGCACAGATCGTGGTATGAATAACAATGACAAATGAAACAATGAGGCATATATATGGTAATGTGGACAGTAGAGGGAAAGCCGGTGATGGCAAATAACTCTAAATGATCACTTAGAAGTAGAATGGAACATTTATGTGGAGGAAACTAATTACTGTGTGTACAGATCCCATCAGCAATTACTAGGTGTGACGGGACGGGTAGTTCTACGGGAAGGGGTGTCAATCACGGTGCAAGGAGCTACACATGGGGTGGAAAGAGTGTAAATGCTGCTGGGGGTTAGGTACTAAGTGTGGTAATGAACCCACGCCATTCCTCAGCAGAATTCAACCCCTGGATGATAGAATTGGTGCGATCAATCCAGCGACATTCTAATCATTGAAGGATTTGGGCCAGGTCTCCTCCTCTGGGTGGGATGGATACTTTTTCTATCACTTGCCATCTGATATCATCTGCCGTATGATTTTTGTCAGAGAAATGATTGACCAAGGGGGCATTGGGCACTGAGTTTCTGATTCTGCTGCGATGTTGTCCTATTCGAGCTTTCACTGGTTGCTGTGTTTGCCCAATGTAGGGCAAACCACAAGGACATGTTATACAGTACACAACATTTTTTGTGTTACAATTGGCGAAAAATTCCAGCGTGTGTTTCACGTTTCCATGTTCAAAAGTCTTAGTGTTCAATGTGAATGCACATGCTACACAGTTTCCACATTTGAAATGTCCTTTGACCTCGGGTAAACCCCAGGTTGATTGCAGTGATCGCGTGGTTTGTAGTGGGGTTTCTAAGGATGATCTAATGAGATGGTCTTTCACATTTTTGCCCCGTTTGAATGCAAACATAGGGACTCCAATGTTGGGGTTTATGCTTTTAATGATATGCCAGTTTTTTGTTATCAATTTGCGGATTTTGTTGGTATGTATACCAAACGTGGTAACACAGATAAGTCCGTTTATTTTGGACTTTTCCTTGGGGGTGAGTAGTGTATCTCTGGGGCAAAACCAGGCTCTTTTCAATGAATTTTTGATTAGCCTATTTGGATACCCTCTTGCCATTAGTTTCTCTCTCAGTATGTTAGCTTCTTTCATGTAGTCTTCTTTTTTGGCACAATTCCGGCGCAACCGAAGATAGGGTGGCGCAGCGTAGACTTTTGAACACAGTGGGCCAATCAGTGGACCAACACCGACAGGCACCTTTAGAACTGGAGTATTTTTCCTCTGGGCAGTGCCCCGGAAGGCGGCTCCCTCACTCATGGGAAGGTCTGGGCCGGAGACCAAGTGACTCTCTCTCAGTGCCAACTGGTGTCTCCTTGCACCCCCCCCACTTACTGTCATCGATCACCCCTCCTCAGGGCATGTGGACCTGAGTATGCATAGTATCATGATGGATTGATGGCCTGCGGCAATGGGAGCTATGGCTGGCTATGGCTGGGCTTGCGAGAATTGGTTTTCGCATCAACATATTGGCTTATGAAAGCTGAGTACCCAACCCATGACCCGTCTGGTTCCAATTCGGATCACTGTGACAACACCCTTTGACCACTGTCGATCTTTCTAGCAACCTGTTATGTTACCAAGCTTCTGGTTCCATAGCTCTAGTCTAATTATCCACTCCTACAACCGTGAAGCAATGAGTGTGATTTCAAACTTAATTAACTTATTAAATAACTTAATGTTGAAGGGGTTAGTCCCAGAACTGATGAAAGTGTACTATCGAAATGACTGATTCAAAGGACCACAAAGAAAAATTGAGGAAGGAAGGGAAAGGCAATCTCAAAAGATCAAAACAGGAATACCTGTTTCCTGACTCTCCAATAAAAGAAATTCAGGACCATTCCACTACACTCGAGGCTATCTTGAAAAAACTAAACAACATACATGATATTCTTATATCATGGAATTATGTCTACTCTGAAAGAACTTTCTCTGAACACTAAAGGCCTTAACCACCCAGTGAAGCACAAAGTAATTGCTGATTATTGCCACACACTAAAAGGTGACCTGGTGTTTCCCCAAGAAATAAAAACTGGGCAAGAAGAGGCACTATCTATGCGCAACGGATGAGTGAATGACTTATCCTACTCCCCGGCATGCTCTAGGAAAAATGAAGTAGTTACCTTAATATCCAAGAATTCAGGCCTATCAATCATTGCCTCGAAGTAGGATGACAGTGGTAGATGGCTGATCACCCGGCTCCAATTGGGGGACACAGAATATTTCCAGTTAAGATATATGCACTTAATGTCAATGACCCTCTATTCTGGTCCAGATTGTCCGCCAAGTTGTTTTTGCTCCCAATGAAGGCCCAAATCATTTTTGAGGGGAGACTTTAATCTACCAATGGACACTATCCTAGATAGAAGCTCGGCCTTTAAATACAGAGCTCCTAAAACCCATAAGTCAATGTGAGCACTTTCTACTTTTCATGGCCTCATGGACATGTGGAGGCTCCATAATCCCACCGGTAATTACTTCACATTCTTTTCTCCTTCACACAGTAGTTTTTTAAGAGATGATTACATGTTGGTTGACAATGCAATTCTACAAGACACCTTAGTCTCCTCCATGAAACCCATTACCATTTCTGATCATGCAGCTGTCTCAATTTTGTTTAAGATTTTAACCCCTCAGCCCAAAAACTGTTTGTGGTGAATGAACATTAAACTTCTAGACAATGAGCTAGACGTGCAGGAATTGCACAAAGAGTTAGCCCAGTTTCTACAGGACAACACTTCCTCTGTCTCCTCCCCGATTACTTTTCGGGACACATTAAAAGGCTTTATAGAGGCCAAATGATAAGTCGTATGTCCAAGAAAAATAAAGAAATCAAATCTGACTTAGACTAATTGTCGGCTGATATCAAATCCTAGGAAATAATATTCAGAAGTTCAAAAGACTCCTAGGCACTTCCAACACTAAAAAAACTAAAATATGTATTTAACAAAACAATCAGCAAGCATGCTAACCTATGGGTTCAAGCGCAGAAAAGTAAAACATTTTTACCTGAACTAAGCAGGAAATTCTTTAGCCTTCTAATTAAAACTTAAAAGAAACTCCTCTCTAATTTCTAACATTAAAGACCACCAAGGATTAACTAAACCCAAGAGGGGCGATATTCTAAACATTTTTCAGAAATTCTATGCCCACTTGTACTGCCCCTCAGTTTCTATTCCAAAAATATATTTGTCTCAACTTTCTCCAGACCCTGCCAATAAAATCCATTTCTGATAATGAGCGTATGAAACTAAACAAACCATTAGAGCGTAGCGAGATCCAGAAAACGATTAAGCTCATTCCATCCGGGAAGGCTCCCAGTCTGGATGGCCTTCCCATAAATTTCTATAAAACATTTGAATGCACAATTTTGGACCTTTTAGAAACCTTACTAAACTACTTTTCCTTCTCGGGAGTGGTCTCAGGCACCACTGCAGAGGCCACTATTGTGGTAATCCCCAAGGAGAGGAAGGATCCTTCTGATCCCAAGAATTTCAGACCAATCTCATTAATAAATGTGGAAGCCAAATGAATGCTAAAATCCTAGAATTTCGCCTCCCACCCAATGGTTACACAATTAGTCCATCCCACTCAGACCAGTTTTATCAAAGGCTGACTAGCTAGTGACAATATTTGGCTGTTTTGCCACATTATCCAAAAATCGTCCCTATCACAAACTCCCGCCGCAGCCGTTTTACCCCTGGATGTGAAGAAAGCCTTTGAAACGGTGTCATGGCTGTTTCGGGAGGGAGCTTTAAAAAGATACAACTTGGGGGATTCTTACATCAAAATGGTCATGTCTATGTATGCCAATCCTTCAGCGAGAATAAAAGTAAATGGGGAGGTTTTCCTCATGGCTACCCGCTCTCACCACTGCTTTTTTTACACATCAACCCTCTGATACTGATGTTGAATGAATCTTCAGACATTGCTGGACCAAAGTTTGGGAATCTGGTCTTTAAAACGTCCACATACTTCAACAATGTTTTAATTTTTACTGAAGCCCCTGATGCTGCTAAACTTTCTATTTGGACATCATCAATATGTTTTCTTTTTATTCAGGATACTCTTTAAATAATTTTCCATTGTAATCCCTCCTGTCTGGGAAACTCACAATTCCAATGGCAATCAAAATTTATCAAATACTTGATTTGGTTCTATAACAATTTAGATGAATCGATATCTAGGAATTGATAAAATTAAAGACCTTTAAATGGCTTGGTCTCTCAAAAATATTTCATGGTGGGGCAGATTAGAAACTTTGAAAATGATGCTGACTCCATTAGTTAGCTTCCTGTCCAGCATGTCCCCAATCCACTTATCTGAAGTCTTTTTTTTTTCAATGGTTGACAAATTAGGTGGTGAATTTCTGAGATCGAAGAAGAAACCCAGAATGAGTTTTAAGATGCTCAGGTCTCTCAGTATGACTGGGGATGCAACCTCCCAGATTGGTTTAAGCACCCGACTTCCTTCTTAGGAGTCCAAGGTATCCTTAATATTAAAGCTCTATTAATGATGGACTCACTTCTGGCTTCCAACATTAATATAAATCCACCTCAATCTCTCTATGGAATAATAAGAAGCTCTTAATAACTAGCCCCCTCCCTGGTTTTGCGTTTCAACTGGGCCACTAAGGGGATCGCCCTAGTTCCAGACTTATATGAAGATAACAAGCCCTTATCATTTGCAGCACTACAAGGGAGGTAGAATCTTTCCAACTTGAATCTCTGTGACTTCCTATATAATTAAAGCAAGAATTTTGAAGCTGGACACATTAGGCAATACCCCCCTTTTCTCTGCCGCTGAGCGTATTTAATCAGGCGGCCATGCAGTCTCCAAGATCTATAAATTATTGTCCAAGGTACTTGAATACCCCAACTTTAGTTTAAGTAGTAAATGGGCCAGCTACTTTATTGATAAAGGTAAAGCATCACCCTCAAAAGAATCTTGGAGTAAAATCTGTCCCTATCTACTCCAGGGTAACCTTATTTCCTCGCTGCTACAAACAAACCTTTTCTCCACCCTCTCTCTCTACTAGACCTTGAGTAGACTATTAAAATTAAAGCTGAAAGATACTGACACTTGCTGGTTGTGCAAAATATCAAGAGGTGACCCAGAACACATGTTCTTTTCATGCTCGCTGCTTACCTCTTACTGGAACAAAATAATGGTTCAGTTAGGTAAAATCATGAACACAACTATCTCCTCAGAATTTCCAACTGTTATAAATGGTCCTCATGCAGCTATGACTCCACTCCCACTGTCGACTTGAGATATTATCCTTTGTGACCTACTCACCACCAGTGCACTCAAAGTCATCCTACTAGGCTCGCAAGACTCTAAGCAAGTCTCATATCTTACTTGGTGGGACTGAGTCACATACCTTAGATGCACGCACATTGCCCAGTCTCACTCTTGAGGTGCCCCTCTTCCTTCTAAGCACGTTTGGGAAACTTGGGCTCCTTCATACACAAAATGCAATAAGGGCCCTTTAATCTCCCCCAGCCCCTCTAACTGGGCTCTTTAGATCCGACGCAGACCTAAGCCACAGTCCTACTGATCTTTCCAATGGCTCCCTTTTGGGTTCACTCAGGCCTCCTCTCGACTTTCCCTTTCCCATTTCCTTCCCTCTCTTTGCGCTCCCCTCCTTATACCTAATCCCCAACCCTTTCCCCCATCCCTGAACCCTTCTAATCTGTTTTATTTCTTTCCAAACCAATAGGGTGCCATATGTTTGTTAACAAGCCCTTCAACCCCATTAACCGAAAACAAGATTCACTTCCCTCTGCTTATCAGCATAACCGGTTAAACAGTACAGTTCTTTCTTGCTCTAACTAAAGTGCGATCTTATCAAGTATAAATGGTTGGCCCGATTCACAAAGGTAAACTTAGACCAAAAGTCTAAGGGGCATATTTACAAGCCCCTAACGCCACCAGAGCGTCGCTTTTTCTGACACTCCGGTGGCGTTGCTCTTAAACCCATATTTACAAGGTGGTGTTAAGCCTTGTAAATATGTCCCTTACCGCAGCAGCACTGCGGCAAAGGGGCGGGCAATGGGTGTTGCAGTGTGCATTCCGCTGCAACACCCATTGCTTTTTGACACTGTTCCATATTTACAAGGATGGGGCAGCACCAAAAACTAAGACCAGGGAATACCTGGGGGGATATTTAAAATAGAATGTCGGATCGCTGTGTTACTCCCAAAACTTTAACGCTACATTCCAACATTTTTTAAATGCAGGGATGTGCCATATTTACAAAAATACGGTGCACCCCTGCATTTCTCCTAGCGCTAGTGCTAAAAAAAACTGTCTAGCACCAGTGCAGGCACCCTTGCGCTGTGTTGTAAGGGTGCCTGCGCTGCAGGTGTGATTGTTTATGTGCAAGAAGGGAGACCTTCTTGCACATAAACAATATTATTAAAGGCAATTTGCTCTTTCTTTGTGTGCTGCACAATTCAGCACACATGGAAAGAGCAAAATATGAGGAGAAATTAACGATTTCTCCTTGTTTCGCCATCCTAAGACCAGGTATTTCCTGGTCTTAGTTTTTGGAGCTGCACCATCTTTGTAAATATGGGGCAGTGTCAAAAAGCAATGGGTGTTGAGGCAGAATGCCCACTTCGACACCCATTGCCCTCCCCTTTGCCGCAGTGGACTGCTGCGGTAAGGGGCATATTTACAAGGTGGTTTTTAAGCCACGTTAAGTGGCTTAACGCCACCTTGTAAATGTGGGGTTTTGAGCAACGCCATCGGAGCATGATAAAAAGTGACGCTCTGGTGGCATTAGGGGCTTGTAAATATGCTCCCTGGTCTTAGGATTGCAATATGTGCATCCTATCTGTACTATTCTTGGGCACCAGTCATTATCCTGTCTTGGTATGGAATATTCTATTTAGAATGTACCTTCTTTTTTGTAGTACTCAAAAATTCAATAAAACTTACCAAATAACAACAAAAAATATCTTCACCTGTAAACCATGTGAAGGGGCTCTAACGGTGGCAACCTGTTAGTTGGAAAGTCTGGTGCAGAGTGGACAAAGGTGGGTTGAAGCGGAAGAGGAAGGGAGTGTGAAGGGGTGCTCGTTAGACTAGCTCTCGAAATGGAAAGCACAGTCCGAGTCTGACTGAGATTGATGTTTGTATATAGCAGGGGCGGTTTCTCTCCAAGAGCGTCGGGGCTCCACCTCCATTACATTCAACAATAAGCAATGGCAATGCTCATATTTGTTTTAATTAAAAAAATACCCCCTTTATTGTAGTCTACTTACTATTAGAACACGGGGCACTGTCTGCCCCACTCACCGAAACTGCCGCCGTTGTCCAGTGACCATTGTGGACACTGTCACGTGACTCTGCTTGCTTGCTCCCCGGGCAGGCCCAAAGAAGCCTAAGTGTTTCCTGGGCTGACAACCTCACAGCCCTGAAGCCTGTGAGGTCATCAGCTTGGCAAAGACCTAGCTGCAAGGCGCAGTCTCCACCCCCTGATGGCCTGGAGGTAAAGTTAGCCCCAGGCGTTGTAAATACAAGCCCGGTATCGCTAACTCTCCACGTCAATCAGAGAGTGGAGAGCTTGTCACCCCACCCTTTCCCAACTCGTTATAGGGTGTGGAGGGACCCACCCTGCTGTGACGAGTTGGGAACGGGTGTGGCAGACGGGAAGCCAAGGAATCGAGTCTGCGCAGACTCGACCTGCGACTGCTTCACGCGAGTGAATCTGCAGTGGCAATCGGAGTGGATGGTAGCAGGAATCCATTTTACACTGCGTCACTCGACTCAGACTGCGTTTTTGTTCGAGCCGAGGCAGTGTCTGAATTGGACTTACATTACTTCATTGCCAGCAGCAGCTAGTCCAATGGTTGCTGTCCGGAGTAGGGCAGTAGGACAAGACTTGTGAACTCGGGAGTTGGGCAGTTCACCAGGTAAGGTCCAGGTGGGCATTTATGAACTAATATAGGCCCGTTTAGGGGCTGGTGGCACTATATATACCCATGGATACATTACTTGGCAGCACAGACTGCTATCTGATCGGGTACTGAAACATTATGCTGTGTGAAGATATCATTTCTTACCAACCTGCACAACTAGATTCCTCTGCTGAGCTGCCCTGGACTCCACGAGAAGTACAGTGTTCTCGTGCTGCCTCACCCATGCAAGGACCAAGTTCATTGTCGACAAGTATAGCTGATTCTACCCCTTTGACAGCATTCCTACACAAGAAATGGGGCATATAGGAATAATGTGGCTTGCACAGGATCACACAATGGCGTCAACTGGGGAAGCCAGAATTATAACTTTATTCTTCTGGGTCAATAACACACAGCAATGCCATTAGATGTCAGCTCTGTGCAGCTCAACGGATGGAATCCTTTATTGAATTTATATTCGGGACATTTTACTGTGCATTAGTCTGGGTGGCAGGGGAGTGGAGGCACAAACTAGGCGGCCGAGGATGCACATTCTGCTGGGTTGAAAACACCAGGGTGGTGGGTGGTATGACGTGGAACACGCACATGGGATCCATGCGAAAAGTGAAACTGCTAAAATATCTTTTTCAAAACCAATCAGCTTTAAAAAAATATATGTGAGCTACAAAAAATCTTGATTATACATAAATCACGCCCTTAATGAACCTGCATTTGTAATTTCTGAGCAGAATTACAGCGAAAACGAACTATGATAATGTAAAATTCTAAGCAGAGTCTAGTATATATAGCGGCAGGTGCCAGATCACGTTTAGTTAGTGCCTGTCAGGAGATGTTATGTCATAAATAGGCCCCTTCACTGTGACGAGGGCGGCATTTGCATAAAGACAGCATTGTTCGATCCTTCTAGGCACCAAATGAGTCTCTTGTCCAAGGCGCCACATGTTTATCTCCCAGCCTTGTGTTTTAAAACGATTCTGAAGCAGGTCCGCTCACCTGTGATTTCATTACGAGAGAGGTGCCCAACTTTGAGTTAAAACTAGTTTTTGTTCTGCGACATATCTTCTCTGTTTTAACAAGATAAGAGCAAGGTGCTGGTTCACAGAAACAAATATTTCACATTGGCGCATGTCGGGGATGCACCTCCAAGTTAATTTTCAATACAGCGCTTCCATGATTTCACAGTGATTAATTGTGCCCAATTTGTGCCACGAATCAATTAAACGAGCTCATGGGTTTAATATTAACTCATTTGAGGTCTGACAACAGTGTTGTACTGTGGCCTTATTTTCCCTTTTCATTGATTCTGTGTAAAAAGCTTGAAGTATGTAAATTACTTCTCCTCGCAGGTTCCAGCATTTTATACAGAGGAATTCGAATTCAATGCTTCCGAGGGCCGTGGGCCTATTTTACAGTAATGCGTAAGATTTAATAGGCAACATAAGGAGCTAACATTGCTCTTTTAGAGAACCTCCACTTTTTTCATCCGACTTAAAGACCTGTCTGCACATATTTCTATAAGACTGATTGCAGCCAGCAGCTGTGGGTGCTTTCTGAAGCCTGGTTAGAGCTTGATGCCCATGCAGTGCTAGACACTGGGCAAGAACACACTTTAAAGGGCTGAAGTTGTTACGCTGTACAATTTGCACACTACAGTAACTGTTAAACCTATTAATGCAGTAAGATATGAGGCAGTGTTTAATGTGTTTAATATTACAAGACTATACGTTCCCACTGCTTTATAAACCTTGATTTCTCACTTAATTCATTTGCTTTAAAATGCACAATTTCCCAGTATTTTTCAATTTTTTTTAGAAGGAAGACCCAACCTGGACCACACGTTTGTTCATTGAGTTTGCTCGCTTCACTCTCTACATAAGTCATGCCCAACTTTTACGCCCAACCACTTTCAAATGTCACCACCCGCCACTGGTATATAGCATCCACTGAGAAAGTCTGTACACATTTTTCATTCTCGTATTATATTTGTGCTTCTCCCTTGGAAGAGCTCTAGTTACTGAAGCAATGGCAGGAGTTGAAGCGCAGGTAAAGTGACGCGAGGCAGCATACCTCCTATACAATCGAACTAACCCAATATGAAAAGGTTTACTTCGGGCTTTCAGTGTTTATATTACTGCTCCTTAGACTGCGGCCCTTCTGCTCCTTTCTCTTTGGCCCCTCTTTGTGTGATTCCACTTGGCTGGGCTGTTACGGCTCTTTTCCAATCCTCTCCATTGCAAGAGATTATCTTTGAAAGAAATATACCAAGGGTAAAGCTTCACTCTCCCTGTCAGCCAGCCCTGTGCCTTTCAAGCTATTGATCTCTTTACACTGCCTCGGTCCTAAGCTAATCTGACATGATGGCTATCTCGGTGCCTGATTCAGTGAATGTGAACAAGGGCAGCAACAGGAGGGCGTTCTTCATTTCAGATAGACTCCTATAGTTATGCATGTGTGTCCTGTCATAGTGAAGCAAAGGCAGTGCTTAATTTGAGCCAGTTGCTGCCGGTAGGGCACCCCAGCGCTTAATTTTTGGGGGACCTGAGCTTATTTTTCCTTGTCACATATTGACCGCGCAAGAAAAAAACAAAACACAAACAGGAAAGAAGGGGGAAGAGAAAGACGGGAAAGCCGTCACCATGGAAGAAACCAGAAACCTGCAGGGGTGAATTAATGGGACAGCAGTGTCTAGAAGTGGATTAAGGAGGCCTGAAGTGAATTCAAGACTAAGCACCCTTGGTATTCAGCGAGCGACACTTAATCGCGCCAGCCGGGGGCTTCTGAGAAAGCTTCAGGCACCGGCACTCTTTCTTTTACAAATTAAGCACTGGAGAGTTGAGCAATAATTGTTCAACGGGGTACGGAGCAATAACACATTTCCTCATCCAACGCTCCACAAACCACATGATACTGAAGTCCCTATCTTGTAAGTAATTTACTGAATATCAAACACGAAACTCTTGCACGTTGCAAGATTGTTCTGAGAGTGGCTTCTAGTCATCATGTTGCTTTATTTTTGCCATTAAAACTTGTCCCGTTGAGTGGTGTAACCCAAAGACTATAGTTTATCAGGTTCAAACCTCGTACATTTCATAGCTGGTTGATTTTATTTCCACATTACTGTTCAACATGCATGCAACAAGGTTCACACTCTTATGTAATTGGTCTCGGCATGAACCCTGTTCCTTTATCCCGCCTCTCACCTGTATATTATCCCTTTTCCACTGTCATCTTTTAGGTCCATATGTAGTAACATATTCTCTCATATACACAGACTGGGAAAAACGCTTTCATGCATCAGTCTTTTAGTCTTTTACTGTACATCCGTAGCTATGACACTGTATTTGCATTGCTCCCATGTACAGTATGTCATTACACCTTTTTTGGAGATCTGTAACATTGTGTTTTATTTAAGGTACTCGTTTTGACATGTGGCTGATGTCCTGCCAGTCTTATTTAGAGTGCCAGTAACTATACCCTTGTAATGTGGCGGACTGGACATCAGCCACATTTTTTGATGGCGCACCCTCCTCCACTATCCTCTTGATGAGCCCCTTTTTCTTTTAATTGGAAAGAGCTTTTATACCTCTGGGTAGGTTTGTGCATTATAAAACCACAAATATATCTATCAAAAACAGGGGGAAAAATCAAACAAACCACCAACCATCTATTCTGTGGCTGATACAGGTTGCTCAGCTTCTATTGGAATCTAAGGGAAGTGACTTAGATCCATTGCATTATACCTACCAATACCTACGAATTGCATGTGAAAATGGCAATCGTATAATTAAATAAAATGTATTTTCAATATATGCACAAGTTGTATTGCTTGAAAGCGTCTTGTTTTTTATTGAACACGTTCATCTACAGTTGCGGCCGGCATGGCTTGCTGGTGGAGGGGCGGGCGTGGGGGTAGCGGGGGCGCGTGGGGAGGGAGCATAATAAAACATTTTTAGGTTAGTCATTGCGCACTCAGGAGTGGGCAAACTACTCCTCCCTTGCCCTGCTCTGTTAGCAGAGCAGCCCCACCCACCCGCCCACCAGCAAAGGAGACATAAAATGGTAATAACTAAAAGGTATTACCATTTTAGGTTTTTGCACTGCGAGAAAGCAGTGGGGCGACGCTCCTCCGCCATAGCGGAGGAGTTGCCACTGTTCATCTAACATAATGCATGAGAAAGGGGACAAGCGCAGGATTTCTTCGGGTGCTCCTGTCCATATTTACGCTACTGCACACACTGGAATTAGTAACATCCCCCCCAAAGACTGGGCAGTTGCCCCAGTGCACGCAAATACTGCAGCTGCCCTCTATAGGACACTGTGAGCCAGTCAACAGTCTCTGGTGCATATTCTGTAATATAAGTCACAGGATTTCCTTGATTTGCATGATGACGCCCTGTGAATTTCATGACACACCTCCAACAACCCCCTTATGTAAAACCAACCTGATCTGAGCATCCAAATACCAGCACCGGCAGGACCTCATACTCACTTGAGGGCCCTACACACACCCTGCTGACTGATTCCCTGATTGTATTGCAGCAGCGCTTCAGATAGCCCAGTGTGCCATATGTGATTGCCTGCACATGCAATAATTGAAATATCATCCTTCTGTCCAGTTTCTGCAAATATATTTGGATGTCCGGTGCATGGAAGCTGAAATAACAAATTGCTGTCTCTGCCAGTTGTGTCTGGAAGGAATGCAGCATAATTGCTGCCGCCGCCTGACCTGTTCTTATTCTTGACCCTCTGGGTCCTTTCCTTCCTCTTCTGAACCAGTCTTTCCTTGGCAGTTGTGCCTGGCTGTCACTTCTGTCTAATAATGCGGCTCCCTGTGGAATACCACACAACACCCCAAAGTAAACAAACACTGGAAATCACGTGAAGCAGACTTCCTGTCCTCACACACTCCTTGAACTGCTGGAGGCGCAAACATTGTCTGTTCAGCCAGTTCATCTCTCTCAAAGGGGTACTGGAGCAACAGCTACCCAGACCTACTTAATGGCCTTCAGAAGATATGTTAGAGCTAAGGGGAAACATCCTTTACCACGAAACCATTACAACGCGGTATGGTTACATCGTGGTTTTCACAACGCAAGTCGTTACATCGACTTGCACTGGAGGGCGCTCTAGACTAAGGAATAGTGTGAATTACTATTCCAACACCTTCCCTACTGTACGTAGACTGGAGTTGGAATAGTAATTCACACTAATCCTAAATCCAGCACCCTCCAGCCCAAGTCGATGTAACGACTTGCGTTGTCAAGACCGCAATGTAAGATACCGCGTTGTGATGGTACGCGTTGTATCATCATACATTCGAGCTAAGCCGCATGCCAGGCAATGCATCTTAGAAATTACTGTTTTATTTTTCTCCTTTTATGTTAAAAACAATTCAGAAGCACTTTATCCTCTTGGCAACATTCCTGTGTGAAACCAATACTGCCTGGGTTATGTGTCCCTAATTCTTAACACAAGTGGTAATTAAAGCAACTTCATTTTGTATAGTGCTTTCTACCACATTTCTCCCATTTCTAACAATTTATAAGCACCGTACATAAAGTGTTTTAGTGGTACTCAATTTTCGAACCTTGGAAGAAAATAAGCTTAAGTTGACCTTTCCGGAACTAAAATGCTACTATGCATATCACAGCAGATGTCAGCAGCTAGAGATAGTTCACATAGGCCCTCCTTATGAAATCCCCAGATTTAGGTGCAGGGATACCCGCACATAAAGGCAGTAATAACAAATCATTTCCCCTAAATGGAAATAACATGCAGACCCAGTAATACCGGCCAAATCCATTTTACTTGGTATTGAATAAAAGTATCTCCAGGATTGCAGTGATGGAGTAGGCCCGATCTTCTTATTGGTTGGGTAGGAGGCTTTTAACTGTAGTATTTCTTTATCAAGTAAGAGGTTTTTATTTTCCCACACTGTAATGGTGGGTGGTAGCCTTAGGCACTTGACTACTTCTGAACCTTAGTTACAACCTAGTGTAGATTAGGAATTAACAGGTCCTGACGAATTGCTATAGATCATTATGACTTTCCTGATGGCAAGAAACATGTTAATCAGCTCTTTAGATTGACCACATTATGTGAACAAGAAGTAAAATCATTTTCCTTCATGCTTCACTTTGTTTTTATCCCTTAACAAGGACTACCACTCTAATAAACCAGCGACGTGGAGGCCATAGTTAATTTTATTGTTACACTCACTTTCACTCTGGTCTACACTTTCAATATCCCTATATACCTTCACCACAGGCTTGCAGTGGCAAACCAATCAAAAGAACTCTGGCAAAGAGCCCCAACTTGAAGGGCCCATTGGGCATTGCAGCGCTGGCCCAGCAAGGAGCTGCCCAATGATGAAGCATGCCACCGAGGTCAGTGGGTGAGGGCTCTAGCTCCAAAATGTAAACATTCCACCGACCTCACTTCCCTAAGGATACACTAGTTGTGTTCATCCTGAGGTAACACTTGGAACTGCATACCTTTTGTTTAATGATATACCTGGTTCTGTGTATGCTGGACCTGAATTACTCCATGTCCCTCTCTTGTTGATAATGAATAAAAGTAGTCTTACATGTCCACTTTAATTGCTACCTGTACACATCTCAAATAGTAAAAAGGGCACATAGTGGCACTTGTACCATTATTTCACTCAACACAGCAAAGCAAGGGAACTTACTGTGCTGCATTGCATAAACCGGTGAGAGCAGAAATGCTCCATATTTACAAAAGCATGGAGCATTTCTGCTCTCTACTTGTGCTGATGCACAGTGTGCTACCTAGTGGCATCGCAGGCACTCTTGCACACATTGTGTAAGTGTGTCTGTGTTATGCCTGTCAGGTAGACACATCAGTTTGGCACAAACCCAGGGTTCCAAGTCCTGTAAATCTAGGTTTGCATCAAAGAACAAGGGTGTATGCATGGGAATGCCCATGGTCCACCCATGTAATGCCTACCCAATGCTAAGTAACACAAAGCAGTGCTATGCTCTGCCTTGCATTTCTTTGTATTAACTAAACCACACAAAGCTTAAGTGGCATTGCACGACTTAGTAAATGCCAAAAATGATTTTGTGTTGGGACTACACCACAAAAATGACGCAACTCTGATGCAAAATCATAGTTAATCTGGGACATAATAGAATACCCTTAACATTGAGTCTAAAGGGCAGAACACTGCAGTATTTTAGGCACAGTTATCCAATCCCTCACACACCTGTGTCCGTGCTGTCTCTGTTCCTAACCTATGTTCAGATTACATCAGTTTTTTTCAACACAAATAAAGACCATATTGCTGACATCGGCAAGCAGTTTTCACCAGTCATTTGAAGTTAGGAGTCATATGTAAAGAGAGAGAGAGAATTGTGCAGTTCAAGGACAGACATATTAAGATGAAAGGAAATATTAACCCATATGTTCAATTATCCCTTGCTTTCCAGGAATAGTGTCGAAGCATATGCTATCTTTCTCTACTAAATATATAGATTTTTAAATGGATGCCAGTGAATATCAGGATGGCTTTACTTAGGGTATCCGAATGACATCATAGATATAGCAAAGCTCACATTGTGTATTATGTCACTCAGAACCCTGAGGTGGAAAACATCTACATTATTCACTTTTTACCCATCTATAATTCAGTGTTGTGTCTAGCCCACAAAATTGTCTGACCCGCTTTCAACAGTCTCACAAGGATAAAGTAGTAATGATGGAACCATACATAACATCGTCTCTCCTCCTTGCCCCAAATGTGTCAAAATAAATTCCTGGCCATCTGCCACCCAACCCCACCACTGGATGTCCCCTCCCATCCCAAAGCTGTGCTACAGCCTGTGATGTACTGACAGGCTCTCAGAGATCCCTGTCAGAGTTGCCTGTCAAGCCTTTATGATGTAGGAAAAGTGGGGAACAACTTGTGGTACCTACTGTTATTACGCCAAAACAGCTAATATAACCAGACTTAAAATATTGTATTCAAAATACTGCCACTCAGTGAAAGCCATGTATGGCACTATGTTATAGAACTTTCAATTTAAAAAAAAATCCTTTATGATGTAGTAAAAGTGGAGAACAACTTTTGTTACCTACTGTTACTATGCCAAACGAGCGAATATAACCAGATTTATAATACGGTGTTCATAATACTGGCACTCATAGAGAGTCGTATATGAAACTATGTTATAGAACTTGGAAAAAAATGCTTTCAATTAAAAAACAATGTATTACTTTTGAAACGTTGCATGTGACTATATGTTTTACGATACTACCCTACAAGAATCAAAATTGTCAATTACAAACAACCACAAAAGAAGTCACCAGTGAATTTTGTTAAAACCAAGATATGCTGGTAAGGCTATGGAATCTCACACTGAATACTAGCAATAAGAATGGCTGCCAGTTTCAACTAAATTGTTAATTCATGTGTTCCCTCTGGTCAACTCGTTACAATTCTTTGAAATTATGTTTTAAGGAGGTCTTAGCCAAATACTTTCTAGAATCTATAAAGTGAATTTTTCTAATGACTTTTTGAGTAATTCTACTTATGGTGGTACTGGACGTACATTTTCATCCACCATTGTTTGCCTAGTGTTTTCAGTCACACGTTGCAAGACACACGTATATAAATACAAAGCCTAAACAGTTATTGTAATATCTATTAATTGCAGTATGTGCCCATCATTTTAAATATCTACTTGGCAGTTATTAACTGTACAAATGAATCATATACCTCGAAAAGAAAGGCAGGCCTATTGTTTTGTGGACGAGTCTTCTGCAATTTCCCAAAAATGTATTGCCTGGGAGCATTCGGTCCAGCTGCCCTTTCTCAGTAATTCTCATTTTTATCTTTCTCCCTGCCTCTAACCATCTTGTTACCAAGTAATGCGTTTTCCTCCATTTCAGACCTTTTTGATATTAACAATAATTCTTCCAATCTGTCCATTTCTGTCTGTTCTGCTTGCCTCTGGGGTCCTGCCATCTGCTCAGCGTTGTGCACCGTAACTACTGTTTAACAAAATGCTGCCAATTTAAAGCAAGTCATTTTCCACACAGCCCTACTTACTCACGAGATATTTCTTAGTCTTGCAAATATTGCTCGCTTTTGAAAAATGACTTTCAAATATTTTACCATTTTTTATATTCCTACATTCATTAGCACTCTGACAATAATACATTTGACCCCCGAAAAGAATGCACTCAACTTCAGCTAGTAATGGTTTCCATTTCTCCAGGAAGGCCTTGGCACAAAGCTATTTGCAGCTGCTCGCCACATTGCCCCATATGATGCCCGGGGAGTGCTAAACAGTGACACACATGCTACCCTTTGCCGACAGTCAAAACATGTCACTTTTCATGTTCTGCTCACATTCAGCTGGCCGAGGAAATTGCAGGCCGGGAGATGTTTTGCATTGCTTCTCGGTGCTTCTTTAATGCCTGCCAGAAGCAAAACCAAATGCTCGTAATGTTTCTCGGTGACGTCGGTGTTGCTACGTTGTCCTTGTTTTTGAAGAACAAGACACAGCAGTGTTTTCGACGAACACGGCCCAGTGCCAAGGTGTTCATGGAGAGGTCTTGTAAGACTTGTGTATGGTATCCACACACGTACATGTGCACTCACTGTTTACAAACATAGAAGGACAGCTTACTTAAAATTGATTAAAATTAGATATGGTAATGAAACCAGAGATATTTACGGGAGACTATTTTTTGCAAACTGTTTATGCTGCGTCTTTTGCCATCACCACATTTTGGGCTTCATATACAAAGATGAATTCCGTTTCTGCACACACACTCAGAGGGACCAAAATCAAATTTTGTACAGAAGCCAGTTCACAAAAGAAAATTGAATTTGTGGAAAATGTAGTGCTTAACACAAATTGATGTGTGCTCATCCATCTCACCCAGTCTCAAAATGTGTGACTTCAAATGGGTCTCAGAGTATGGCATGCACATATGTGGGTATCTCCAAAGTGTTAACTAAAGATCTGCACAGTGCACAACTTCCCTCCACTGCGGGAGCCATGCCTTGGTGCACCTCCATGCACTGCAGGCCTGCTTTTACTAATTCTCATGCGTGGCATAGGCTTCAGTGTGTTCAGTTTAGGGGAGGAAATAAAATCATTAACATTTGCATGTGTGGGCCTGTACATGAAAATGTGTTCTTTGACACATGAAATTGGATGGGTGGGCCCTCCTAACATCACAAGGCCCCTGGGGCTCCATCCATCCATTTTAAATATGGCAGGTTCTTGTGTGAAGAAGCCCACTCAGATCTCCTTCTTGGGTGTTGTTATGATCTGGGCCCAGGGCAACTCCAGGGGTGAATGGAATCAGCCTGGCTGCGAAAAGGTCATCTTTAAAGGAGACCTCATACTAAAGCATAGGTTACTATAAGATGTTACTATCTATGTCCTGTCTGCTTTTGTTAGTCACCTACACTTCATTCCCCTCCCATTGTTAGATGAATCTGGGGAAATGTTCCTGTAACCATCCACCTCCCTCCTGTCAGAGCGGTGCCAGCAGACCACCTGCTCCCATAGATCATTTGCTCTTTGCTGGGAGCCACTTTGCACCATTCCACTGAGCTCTGAAAAACTACTTACCTTCGCTACAGGAGATGAAGCCTGGCAAAACCATTTTATGGATTCTCCAGGCATCAGGCAGAGATGAACAACTTTAATAAAATCATCTTTGATGCACATTTCCAAAAATCTATGTTCACCCTTTCGATTGTATGTTTGATAAATGTCACAAAACCATGACAATTATTTTCCTCACCCGTTGCTAAGTCAAGTATGGATTTTACATCTAAAACAGACCTCTACCAGTGCTAAAGATTAATGTGAAAGGCTTCTTTGGCAAAACAATATGCCGCCATGATGTACAGCTCACACTTCTTCCATTACTTTTGTTTTTTTTCTAAATGTCAAAGTTTGTATAGTGTAGCTTTCAGCTGTGTAGCTGCTTCTTGAATGAAAATTCTCCTAACCAGCACGAGTGTCCCTTTTGTGCAAATGTTAACAAGGAGTACTGTTGACTTTCGACAATCAATCCAGTTAACTGGAAGTTTGCTATTGGGCCACCTCAGACACAGGCCAATTTTGTTTGGATAACAGTAAGTGTAGTGGGAGCCCTTTATTTAAAGGGAAAGGTGAGTATTTCCCCTTTTGACCAATTAAAAGCAAATAGCTTCCAGCAACACCACAGTGTTTGAGGGTCTTTGCGAATTATTGGTAGCTTGTTTGAACCCTCAGAAATAGGTACAATCCAAGATTGTCCATCTCTTTTCTTAAATATCTTGCTCCGTGTTCTTACCTATGTACATTTTGTAGCATATCTGAGAAAATAAAAGGCTGCACCTCATAAGTAAATTAATCGGGATCTGCATTGATAAGGAAAATCAAAGCTACATTAAGTGAGTGCACAAAATGGCGGCTTGGCTTGGTAGACAGTATAAACTCTAAAGCACAGTAATATTGCTTATACTGTAAGCTTTTAAAAAACTTCAAAAAGAAATCATGATTTCTGTCAGAACGCCGTTTTTGACCCTTTCAGTCTCCATTTAATTATAAGAGGGAAGTTAGATCTGAGTAGAGTACAATTTATGCCTTCATGTGAGCTCATGCTGAACTCGTTGTGCTGTTTAGAACACCAGAGTGAGAATTTGGGCAGTTCTCATGAAATATTAAGGTACTTTCTACCCTGTGGTATAGACAGAACCGAATATCTTTGGGTTCCACAGAGGCATAGCTTATAATTGTATCAGGCTTTGTTTTTTACATCACACACTGTTGCAGGGATTCTGCTCTGGAACAGAACTATGCTTGAAACCATAGAACATCCGTATGTAGGGACTGAGTCACCATACCACCTCAGTATGTATGAGCCTGAGTCCGACTAGCTATAGTGCCTCACTTGCCCTCCTAACCTTACCAGAGAAACAAGTGAATTGGCACCCCCCAGAACACACCCTCTCAGGGATCGCAGTAACAGGACACACCCTTTCGCTCTCTCACTCGTACTTGTCCACAATGTGATAACAAGGTGACATGAAGAAAGTTTAGAATATTTTATTCAAACTATTGTCCTCTGGAATGCAGTATATGTGCCAAAATTAGAAAGCAAATGCGTAATAAAAATACTGTTAGCATGGTTAATAATCCATAAACCATGAAAAGCCTTGTAATTTTATACGACAGAGTGGCCTATCCCTTCTCCCCTGCTACTAAAGCTAAATGATTATATGAAAGATCTCTGGGATTACCGGCAGACCCAGTACCTTAGCAAACACAGAAGGACGCTCTACATCTCAGCGGACACAGTGCTCTTGTCTTAGAACTCTCCTTCCATGAGTGTGCTTGTGGCTCATGTACTCATCTATCTGATAGGACTTGTGGGCACATAAACAACAGCCGCATTCTTGTGTTATGTCTAGGTGCTAGTGCTTGTCCAGAAAGACTAACAAGGGACAATGTTGTTTGACCTTGTTGGTGGTGCTCAGACTAAATCCCAGGAAAAGAACAGAACGCGAAAACATAAGCAGGTTCCATGTGAAAGTGCAATGTGGCACAAAAACAAACATGTTTATATAGTAACGTGTGCAAAGAAAAATGAAACCTATAACGTGTACAGTTAGGCTAACATAGGGAAAACTAAAATGGGCCATGCAGGAAGCACACAACAGTACATTGGAGTTTTTTGCCAACATTCGCACCGAGTTATATTGCCTGTTCAGGTTACAGTAGAGTTCAGTAAAAGAACCTAACATCTTTGAGGTTCAGCAATCAGCAAATGGATTGATAGTCCTAATCTACCAACTCCACAATATGATCTGAAACTGTAAGCAGAGTGATCATCGTCCTGTGCCATTTAGGAGGAAAGCATTTTCTAGCTCTACCCGGTGGACTTTGTTGGCAACTTTTATTAGAGGTTTTTAAACCCCACATGCTAAGGATGGCTCAAGAGAGTAAAGAATGTTGAACTCTGATTGTGACTTTTGGTGGTGCTTTGCTGGCCCTTTCAGGATTGATTGTGGGTTACAACATTGTATACAGATATACTGTTGGCTTACATATCATGTCCTAACAGTGGCAGCTCGCATAGGGCGTGCTGCGGGGTGGTGGGGCGGGGGAGGGGCAGGGTGGGGGGGTAGTAAACTCGGACATACGACGGATTGGAGGAACTCGTTCCTCCGTTCGGTCATATGTCCGAGTTTACTATCCCCCACCCTGCCCCTCCCCCGCCACACCGCACCATGCCCTATGCGAGCCGCCACTGTGTCCTAAATATTGTCTACAAAATAATTCTGATTATTAAGTCCAATGAGGTGGTCATTTATGATATTTAGGACAAAAAGGGAGATATATTTATGTCAGAGGATATTCTGACAATGGTATTTGGGTACTATATCTAGAAATGTGTTCTCATTGAAAGGATGAAGGAGTTCCTTTCTCCAGGAGACATCATACCATAACATCACCCTCCCATTTTGAAGATAGTTTAGAGGCATAGTGAGAAACTTTGTGAGTTGTAGCAGCAGGAATCAATCTATCTTATTAGGCATGTTTGGCTTTTGTGATGCTATTATGGCTATCAATTATTTTCTGCAAAAACATATAGTGTCTCTGAGTAAACAATGTCTTTCTCTATGAACCTGATAGGAATTTACACCTAACTTTAAAAATGTGTCCGTGAGTTATTCCAAAGTCAAATGAAGGTTGATCGAGGAAGTATGGCAGCGGTTATCCTCCCTGTTCTTAGTGCAGCGTCTGATACGGTCAACCATGATATCCTTATCAAACGAATACACAATGCTGGTATCATCGCACCTGCTCTAGCTTGGCTCAAATCCTTTATGGAGGATAGATCGTTTCAGATCTTTGACGGTGGCTACATCTCAGATATTATCCCCCTTTAATGCGGCATACCACACAGCTGTTTAATGTATATATGAGGCCATTAGCTTACATCGTCCATTCATTTGGGATACCAATAGTTTCCTAAGTGGACGACACGCAATTGGTCTTCTCCCTCACCCAGGATCACATCCCCCTCTCAACTTCCCTGGGCCTCTGCCTAGGGAAAGTGGCTACCTGGATGAACAACTCTTGCCTGAAATTGAACGGTAATAAAACGGAACTTTTGATCCTTGGCAATAACCCTAATCCTTTGATGGATTTAGGCTGGCTGAACTGCCTTGGACTCCCTCATGCCAAAAAATGCCATAAAGAGCCCGGGGGTCTGGTATCTCTTTATGGTATCTCACAAGCAACAAAGCTTGCGGCAACATGCTTCAGCATTCTCAGGACACTTAAAAAATTCTTCATCTACTCCCCCTTCTCTCTAAGAGACTCGTAGTCCAGGCCCTTATACACTCTTGTCTGGACTATGGAAACTCCCTTTATCTGGGTGCTCCCAAAAAGACCTTACATAAACTGCAGACCGTGCAGAACTCAGTTGCCCGAATTCTGAACAATGTCTCTAGACACCACTCCGCTCATCAAAGCCTCAATGCTCTTTATTGGCTCCCTGTAGCAGAGCAGATTAAATTTAAATCCCCCTGCATTACCAACAGGGCCCTCCTGGAAAGAGGTCCACTGATTTGTCGATCTCCCCCTATTTTCCGGGACACACCTTGTGCTCCTCTAATGCCTTTCTGGCCCTATGATCAAAAGATCTACATGAGGAGGTCAATCATTTCACTACAATGAAGCCAAATTGCGGTACCACCTCCCGAAGGGTTGATCTCGAATGAACTATTGTTCCGTAAGTCACTCAAAACATGGCTATTCAAGAATAGCCCCCTCTGATTCCTCTTAGAGTTGCCTCTCAACAGCAGCACTGGGCTGCTTAAGGGTAGCTATGCACTATATATGTTAATAGGATAGAATAGAATAGAAGCCACTAGTAATAAAATAAATGTCAACAAAGTTGCCTCCAGTCACTGACATTGAAGGGTTTGCCCAACATGATGCACATTAAATCATTGACTACTAAACGAAGTGGCTACTAAACTGACTGACCATGGCAAGAAGTCGTTTTCCTCAAACACTGGTGGAAAAGAAATATCTTGAACGATATAAAAGTTGTTCAAGACTCAAGAGCAACGGGGCGTGGCCGGCTGCCATGGAAGATGGCCGCCGCCTAGAGTAACTCCGTCTCGTCCCAGGTTCTCCCCAAGAAAATCCGTTAATAAATTCGCAGGCATGCTGCAAACCGGGGTGGAGAGGTGATCGGAGCCTGCGAGGGTTGGAATGGCCTGACCGTGAGCTGAAACAGATATGGTTAAGACCATCTAGGTCGTGCGGACTGTTGCGGCCTGTACACTGAACTGAATCCGGGGGCTCAAGTGACGGCGAGACCTGGATGCCGAGTCACCTCGCGCCTTCACGGCACACTGAATCGCAGATTCCAGCATACTGAATTGCCGGTGCAAGGACGAAACAAAGGTAGGAGAAATCCCAATGACAAAAGGGCGCGCTGCTCCTGCACCTGACAGCCAAGTAGACTATTGGCCCGAGCTGGCCGTGGGGGCGCGGCCAAAACAATACAGTGCAGCAGTGAGCGACCGATACACCCGACTGTGCCCAGACTCCTACCGGGGGCCGAATTGAGCAAAGCTGCGCTAGGGCGGAGGGAAGCCCAACATCTACAAGGGACGGCCCGGCGCTCCTGTGTCCAGCGGTGGGAGGTGCCGAGTGGCCTGTGAGTGTGCGGCCCGGAAGACCAAGACAGCCGGGGGCCTTGCATGTCTGTAGACCCAAGGCGGGAGGCCTTGTGGTGCTGGTCCCGCGTACTACCATATTGAATTCTAAGGAGTCCTGTGGTTTGGGGGCCTAGCCTCCTTGGGCCCCCCTCCTGGAGAGCCTATTTAACCTCCAGTGCCTGAGAGATAACAGGTACTTAACACTACAGAAGCAGACCGGGACCACCCTGAGTGGCAATTTAAGAGACAGTCAGTAAGAACGGTACTTGCCCTTCGCAACTATAGCCATACTTGACTGCGGGGGCTCGGACTGCGGGGAGTCACCCCCCTCCCCCGCCTGATACTCCCATACTCGGCAAGACACAGGGCGCCCAGCTCCAGGTCCCTAGTGGGCCTGGGTAATTACCGCCGCCAGCAACAGCATCAATAGGCATCCACTAAATGTAGCCAGGACGTATTGCTGGCTTGAGGGGGTTGGGGCCTAGCCGCAGCGACTCGCAGGAAGAGGAGTAGTCAAACGAAAAGGCACCCCTGGACGTGGTATAGAAAGAAGCACAGTGCAATGCAGGGCAGCACGCGCAAGACGCTGGGCATATTGGAATCGAGCCCCCCAGTCGTGTGCAGTGAAGCCTCAGAAGGAGAGACTGGTCGCCTGGTGAAAGGTTTTCACCCATCATCTGCAGTCACGCAGGGCCTTGACATTATCTACTAGTAGTGGGAAAACCAAAAGGCCGCTTGGGGTGGCTCACCACACAGGCAGTCAGTGGTGAGTACTTCCTAGTATCCGTGACAGACAACGCTAATTAGCGTTAGGCCCAAAATGGCGGGGGGAAAAGGCCAACGCAACATGCACCAAACGAAACTGGACAAGTTTACATGGACCAAAGAACAATCGGAGGGTCAAATCCAGCAGCCACGCAAGCCGAAGACCATAGCAGTGGAGACAACACAGGTCACACTACAAGATATCATGGCCACCCTGAATAGGGTGCACACGTCCCTAAAATCACGCAACGGTTACGTTTCTGTAGAAATTGCACTGGTCCGAGCAGACCTTAAAAATATGAACACAAGAGTGACGGAGGTGGAAACTACTACAGCGGACCTCTGCGATGATTCGGAAACTCTGAATCGCCAAGTGAAGCAACTACAAACTGAAAGCAAGGCGATGGCCTCGAAATTGGATGAATATGAAGGTCGCTCAAGACGCAACAATGTTAGGATCATCGGAGTTCCCGAAAGAGCAGAAGGACCGGCAACCAACTTATTTGTGGAGGACTTAATCCAGAACCAATTACAGCCAAGGGGTCTATCACAATATTTCTCGGTGGAGAGAGCCCACCGGGTACCGGGCGGCAGACCCAGGCCCGGGGCCCCTCCAAGGCCTATCTTGGCCCGCATCTTCAATTTCCGGGACTGGGACTTAATCCTACAAACGACCCGGGTGTCTCAGCCTTTGCGCTTCGAACACAGTACGATAACCTTCTTCCCGGACTACACGGGGACAGTTACAAAACAGCGACGAAGTTTCCTAGAAATAAAGAAGGAACTGAGAAATCGTGAGCTTAAGTATTCAATGCTCTTCCCCGCAAAACTGAGAGTCAAAGTGGAGGGGAAGGCATCGTTTTTCGCGACACAGGAGGAGGCACAAGAGTGGCTTGAAGGTTGGCGTCAAGTATCGAACCACAGAAAGGCCGGGAAAAAGCAAGACAAGCACCAATTAACAGCTGGAAATCTGGGAACGGACGAGGCAGCATCCAAGATTGCAGCAGATGGCCCGGGGAATTCAAAGTGACAAACAGCATCCACGAGCAATTATGGTGAACTGACATCACCCTAGATTTTCTGAAGGAATTAATCCTCATATATGTGCCGTGTTATTGGCTCTGATCGTTTTTTCCATCCATAGGTATTGATCGAGACTAACCAGTCATCACCAGATATGAACCTTTTTGACTCGGGGATGGACGTGGGAGGATAATGGAAATGCTCCCCCTGCAGAGGTATTGGGGTTGGGGTACCAGGCGCTCCGCACTGTTGGGGAGGCGGGTAGTTTTAAATCTGTCATGCAGGGAGGCAGGGAGGGGGGCAGGAAGGGCGGGAGGGATACAAATTATTGTATTTGTAGTTGTAATTGTTTGACGTTGACCAAGACACGACTTGAAAGACATTCCCTTGCAATCCAGCTTCAATATCCGAACAATCTCACCCCACCAGAAGACTTTAATGGCTCAGATACCCATCTTAGATGATCGGGTCACATCTACACCTGCATTCCACCCTCTGAGTACCCCCCACTTACAGCTCCTTTCATGGAATGTGAATGGTCTTAGGGATAAATTGAAGAGGGGACTTGTGCTACAATACCTCAAGCGTCAGGCACCAGCAGTGCCCCTGCTTCAGGAAACTCACCTGATGGGTACCACATGTAAAGCCCTAGATGGGTGGGGCTTCATACTGGTGACACACTCAGGGTTCACGTCGGGCTTGCGAGGAGTGGGGATCCTGATTAAAAAGCAATTTCCATTTATTATCCTACAAACGTGGACAGATGACCAGGGGCGATTTGCAGCAGTCACAGGCCAGTGGGAAGGGCATCGACTCAACATTGTCACGGTATACATCCCCCCAGCGTTGCACTCGATTGCCTTCCCGGCGCTGAGCACATTTCTTCTGAAGCTTCCGGAGGGTGAATTAATAGTAGGGGGTGACTTTAACACTACCTTAAATGACCTAATAGATCGCTTGCCCCCTAGACAACAACATCAAACAACATCCCGTCTAGATAACTTGTTAGAGGGGCTGGGCTTAGTAGATGTCTGACGCTTCCATTCTCCACAGGCAAGGCAGTATACCTTCCACTCAGGCGCACACAACAGCCTCTCTAGAATTGATTATATACTCACGCTAGCAGACACAGTTGGGAAGTTCAGTGAGATCCGCCATTTAGCAAGGGGCATTTCGGACCACTCCCCAGTCTTTGCCAAATACACCCTAAATGCCCCGGTCCAACGCCGCGTATTCCCTATTTACCCTGGCTACCTCAAGAACCCTAAGATCTGGAAGGGCCTTGCTGCTGCCACCAAACACTATTTCGAGGAAAACGAGCACTCTGTCTCATCCCCTCTCACCCTATGGGAGGCCTAATAGCCAGTCATAAGGGGGCAGGCAATTTCCCTCATTGCAGGCCATAACAAAGAAAAAAACAAGATAGTGGAGACCCTAGAACAGGAAGTAAACAACCTGGAGACTATACATTCCCAAGACCCTTCAGAACTTAACACAGCACGCTTGAACATGAAAAAACAGGAATACAAAGAACATATGTGGGAGTGTGCCAGGGTTAAGTTGGCTTCCACCCGCCATAGAGTCTATGAGGTGGGGGACAAAGCGGGCAAGCTCCTTGCCTGGCTGGATAAGTGAGAACGAGCCGATAGATGGGTGGCCAGACTCCAACTCAATTCAGGAGAGATCACTACGAACTCGAAGCATTTAGTGGACGCATTTGCGCACCACTATCAAAAGATCTGTGCCCCTGTGGCCACGGCGACACCAGACGAAGCCGCTGGCCTTCTTAGACATATCCGCACAGCTGCACATATGGCAGAGGAGGCCCAACTACTTGAGGTAGAGCTCACATCAGAGGAGATAGCAACAGCCATAGGCGATATACAGTCTGGGAAGGCCCTAGGCTCTAACGGTATCCCTATTGAATCATGTAAAAAAGTGGCAACGAAACTGGCGCCATATTTGCAGGAGATGTATACAGCCAGTCTAGAAGTGAGAGAACTCCCCAGAGACCAACGCCTAGCAACCATAGTTGCCATTCGCAAACCAGGAAAGCCGGCCCAGGAGTGTGCCTCCTATCGCCCCATCTCGTTGCTTAACGCAGAGGCTAAAATCTTGGCCAAAGTTTTGGCCAATAGACTGACCCCCCACCTTGCGAAACTGGTGCACCCAGATCAGTCTGGCTTTATGCCGAACAGGAGCACGGCGCTTAACCTATGCCACCTGCACGGAGTGATGAGCCGAAGACATACTTTACGAGAAGATGCCATCATCCTGTCCCTCAACGTTCGTATGGCCTTCGATACAATAGAATGGCCATTTCTTTTTGCAGTCCTTGAGCACATGGGGCTAAGCCCCAAATTTAGATCTTGGATAAGGCTGCTCTACACGAAGCCACTGGCACAGGTGGTGGTCAAGGGCAGACTCTCTGACACATTTCCCCTAGGGAGAGGTACGAGGCAGGGTTGCCCGCTGTCCCCGCACCTCTTTGCCCTGGTGCTGGAGCCACTGGCGGCATGGGTCAGGAGAGACCCAATTATTTGCGGACTCCGAAGGACAGAGGAATGGGAAGACCGGATATCTTTATATGCAGGTGATATCCTGTTATATATCTCATCCCCGAAGGGCTCCCTCATCAGGCTTCTGGGCATATTTGAGACATACGGGGAATACTCGGTGTATGCAATGAATTGGAACAAATCCATACTATATGTTTTGAGCGGCCCCACTCCGGTGTTGCCCAGTGGCTGTGAAGTGAAAGTGGTGGAGGATGGCTTCTGATACCTCGGGATCTCCATCACGGACAGCCTGGAGGAATTCATGAACAAGAATCTTCAGGAACCCCTTAAACGACTACACAGGGATGCTAAACACTGGCAGTCCCTCCCCCTGACCCTACTAGGATGAGCCGCACTTTTTA
The DNA here is from genome assembly GCA_963921515.1 of Calotriton arnoldi. Taxonomy (NCBI): domain Eukaryota; kingdom Metazoa; phylum Chordata; class Amphibia; order Caudata; family Salamandridae; genus Calotriton; species Calotriton arnoldi. Next base: position 1,068,110 of record CAWUFW010002179.1, read on the forward strand.
AAATGATGGCACTGCCCAGGTTTCTTTACGCTCTGCAAAATACACCATTTCCAGTTCCCCCATCATATTTCAGGGCGATAGAGACAGAAGTACGCAACCTCTTATGGGAAGGTAAACCGTCCCGAATCGCCATGAACAAACTGGTCACAGGGTGGTATGATGGGGGCATTGCACTTCCCAACATACAGATATACTATTGGGCTACTCAGCTAGCCGTTCTCAACCAGTGGATCTATTCGCCCCAGACGGAACCTGCATTCCGTATGGACCGATTCGTATTGGGGGAGGGAGGGGTTATGAGGGCACTCTATAATAGAGCTCAGGGGAGAAGCCTCATGGGACCCACTGTGCACACAGTCCATATATGGCATACAGCCCACGAAAAGCTGGGCTGGTACAACACGACGACGCAGTTCACCCCACTCTGGGAAACCTGGAAATTGGGCAGGCTGGGCAATTGCAAAGGGTTCAAACAATGGGACCTAATATGACTCAAGGGTGGGCGACCTCTGGGTCAAGGGGAGAGTTATCCCATTTGAACAACTTCATCACAAATACGAAATGGCGCCAACAAAAAAGTTCAGATATTTTCAAATTCGACATGCACTTATGGCTACTATCCCGCCGGAGACTACCCTCCCGGAGGCTTCACCTTTGGAGGATAGGTTGCTTTTGGAACGTATTGACCGGAGGGCTATCTCCGTGACCTACCAAAACTTAATTAACAACCAGCCAGACCCTACAGTGAGTCTCCGCGAGAAATGGCAGGCAAATATTGGGGAGCTAGACGATACAGATTGGCAGGAGGCGCTAGAGTCGCCGAGGGTGGTGGCAATACCCTCTAGACTACGACTGGTGCAACTTAAGGTGCTCCACAGGATGTACTTTTCCAGACTGACACTAACCAAAATGGGGAGAGCTGACGACCCGCTCTGTCTGCGGCAATGTGGGGCTGTATGAACATTCTTTCATACAATATCGGGCTGTCCGGATATTTGAACATACTGGGAAGCGATCATGAACACAAAGCCAAGAGTTAGTGGTGCTCTGGTACCACCAGAGCCCAAACGGTGTATTTTAAACATATGGGAAGCCACGGACCTTGACCATGCAGCCCAAGACTGGGCAACCCTAGGCATGATAATAGCAAAGCGTAATATTGCCAAGCACTGGGGAGTTCAAACCGCGCCAACATATACAGACTGGTGTAAAGACATGGACTGGGTAATGGTGGCCGAAAAGGCAGTATACATAAACAGAGGCTGCCCCAAGAAATGGGAACGGATTTGGGGAGGGTGGAACAAATTCCGAGGAAATATTTGTACATTGCCGATGGGGAAATACGCATTGGAAAACAGTTAAATGATGTATTGTAATGAGGTGTGAGAAAGGGGTTATGGGTGACGTTGATTTCAAAACAAACAAGCAGGTTGGAAGGTGGAATGTGATACTGGAAGTCAATAATAGATTGCATGTGCAAGATATGTCGAATTATGCTCTCAAGTCGTATAATTAATTATAATAAAAAAGAATTAAAAAAAATAAAAAAGACTCTAGAGCAACAAATGTGACTATTGCTGGTAAAGAGCACATGATTCAGCTTATGCTAAAGGTGGGACAAACTGTACTTTTGCACTTTGTCAAGGCTTACTTTTTTCCAGTAGGGCATGTAATGGTAGTTGCTGGAATTTCAAGTTCAAGTGGTAAAGCAGCTGAAATCTCCATTTGAAAGGGGGGTGAGGAATAATGGGGGAATTAAGACCACAAGTAATGATTCCCCAGTAATTTGTCATTTTTAAGATCACCCTCTGGTTCCTACATTGAGCTCCCCCCCCATTATGTTTGCAACATGGAATTCCCAGTATCCTCACTATCGCTAGTTTAAGGGGCAGAATTAACTAGACAGTTAACTTAGCTAGGAACTCATAATAAATTGAGCCCACTCCACGTCTTTAAGGGTACAATTAACAGAAAAAATCGAACCAAAAACATTGATACTAAGTGCTAGTGGCGGAAGGTAACTCAAGCCTTCCATTAATCACTTTTTTGTCAGTGAGTCAGCCCAGGTGGCATGGGCTTTTCTTGATGTGAGTCCTGTAGTTCACTATGTAATGGTGATATAACCTGCACCTGAAGCAGGAGGACCAATAATTCCAACCCACATCCGGAGCGGCTTGCGTTGCCGTTCAGAGGGGAACTAGCCTACCAGTTCAGGGTGGACTATATCTTAGTGTGTTGCAGTGGTTAATTTGTAAAAAAGTAAGTTCCGGGGCTCTTGTCAGGAGGCAGCTTGCCTCCTGACAAGAGCCCTTGCTCTCCTGTTAGCGCCGCCTGAACCAGAATCAACTACCAACCATGCACGAGGAGAGAGGGTGTGGCTTAATGGCCAGAGCGCCGACTTCAGAGCTGGGGAAGCAGGTTCGAGTTTCGGGGCTGCTCAATATCTTGTGATCTCCCAGTGCCTCATAAATGATTGTGAATGTGTCCTGAACTGGTGCTTGTGCGAAGCGCCGGTGTTGATGATTAAGTGCTGGTGCTGAGCACCGGAAATCACTGGCTCAAATTAAGCACTGGTGTGTTGGCGTCGGGACTGATTTGAGAATTGTGAGAATGTCAAATGCATAAAAAAAAAAATACAGAATTACTGTACCATCCACCAACATAAGAGCTATTGTCCTCATTTTCAAAACCTTAATTCCCTTCCATGGTGCCCTGTAAGAGTCCACTTCACACATCTGCGGCCATGAGAAACACTTCTGCTTTAAGGCTCTGTGTTGTTCTATGGCAGACTAACAGAATTGTTCGGCTAAGCATGTATGATCAAACCTTTGGTTTACGCATGATATTTATGTTTCCTCCTCTTTTCCTTTATGAACAGATTTATAACGTATGTTCCCTCCTCACTCTGCACCCCTAAATTAATGGGCACCTGTTAGACCTGGCATCCTTGGCATGGTTTCCCCTGACTTTTTGCCTCTACCTCCTGTATTTTTGATGCTGTGCTGGATTTCGTTTTTGCTGGCTTAGATGCTTTGGGAACTTTGCCACTGCTGATCAGTGTCAGAGTGCAAGTGCTCCCTGTGTAAATTGTTATTATGATTGGTTATCCATGATTGGCATATTTCATTTACTGATAAGCCCCTAGTAAAGTGCACTGAGTGTGCCAAGGCCTGTAAATCAAATGCTACTAGTGGCACTGCATATTTTCACAAACACAAGGGAACCCAAAAGGTAGATAAGGACCTTGGGTAACAGTTTAGTATTAGAACAGTGGTCCTTAAACAGAACAGTGTAGTCATCAGGATAAATATAGACTCCAATCAGTGCTATATTACGAGTGTCCAGCCGGACATTCAATTTAATAGTTCAAAAATGTCAAAAAACAAAAAATAAACACATCAATACTGTGGGACACAATCCTGCATCCTACATGGAAACACAACAAATACACTTAGGACAGGAACATATCAGGCAAGACAGGGTAGCTTGTGGAATATTGAACACAATTTCTAACAAGCTTGAGGAAACAGTAAATACACTTTTTTATCAGATTTGATTAATGTGCAAACTGTTTACATTGGTCAACGACGTTTCGATCCTCTTAAGAAAATAGTAGGATCATCATCAGGACAGTAAAAATACAAGCCTGAATAATTAGAGATTGCCTGTGGAAAATGAGGAAAAGGGAAGGAGATTAAGGAGCGTCTAGAACAGACCGTAAAACATTAAGCTATTCAGGGGGTCCGGGACCAGCCCTGGTGTGACCCCACCATGCTCGTGAAGGAATAACCATTCTGAAAACACACGAGGGTTCGCAACAAGGCCATAACTGTGAAGGGAGATGGCTAGCGTGAGTGAGAGGGAACGTCAAAGCTGCATATTAGAAAAGGTATAGGTGGAAACAAGCGTGGCGACATGAGCGCACGCAATCATTCGTAACATAATAGTGACAAGCGAGACAGGCTAGGTGGTACACGCGTGAGCAAGGTGGAAAGGCCTAAGGGTGTAAAAGGACCAAGTACAGGGTGCCCGCAGCGCATGTGAGGTGATGCTCGTTCGTAAAAATGGGAAGTGAAAACTAACCTCAAAGGGCTTGCGGAATGTTAAGCCACATATACACTCAGTAGCGGAGGCCGATTAATAAGGAAGTTCTGTGAAAATTAAAATTCCAAAACCTTTGCGTCAGTTACCGAAGTTACTCATAAATAATTAGCAGACAAGAGGATAAAACCAGCGGGAATTCTCACCTAAGAATAATTAACCTGGCGAAACCACTGTAAATTATTAGTTCCAAGGCAGCAAGTGGCGATGCACTGCAGGGAAAAAAAGGGGGGGGGAAAGGAGGAGTGAGGAATCTAAAGGGTGGCTTGGAAGGAGTCAGATGACTACGCAGGGCAGCGTGCTTACCGTTATGCTGTGTGATCTAAGGCATGATGGCAGGGATACCACTCGGCCAATGGAATGCTCCTATTTATATTGTGAGTGAAGGTGACTCAGCAAAAAGGTGGCCATGTTGGGTGAGGATTTTAATGAGTATAGAAGACAGACTCGGTGCGGTAAAGGAACCACTAGAGAGCCAAAAGGTGGCAGTGAACTAAAAGAAGAATAAATCATATTGAACAGTATACATTATTTAGGTAACAGGAAAAATTAGCAAGCAACTGAACTAACAAAATATACTTGGTAACAATTGGCAGAGATATTTAGGAACCATGGTAAAAGCAAGCAACAAGGCAGTAAGTGGCAATTGCATTCAGATTACAAAATAGCAGTAAACACAGTGAAAGCGGAACAAAGTTCTTGGTTTAAGGAGTGGTCTAGAGCAAGGTGGTCCAGTCCTCATTCCTGTTCAATCCATTCCTGATGCTGTTCATGCGGATAATCTGTCTGAGCTCCTCTTTATTCAGAAGTAGTGCAATGTCTCCTCCTCTTGGGGGTTGTTTTACAACGTTTATGACTGTCCATTCCATTGGCCGAGTGGTATCCCTGCTATCATGCCTTGGATCACACAGCATAACGGTAAGCACGCTGCCCTGCGTAGTCATCTGACTCCTTCCAAGCCACCCTTTAGATTCCTCACTCTTCCTTCCCCCCCCCCTTTTTTTCCCTGCAGTGCATCGCCACTTGCTGCCTTGGAACTGATAATTTACAGTTGTTTCGCCAGGTTAATTATTCTTAGGTGAGAATTCCCGCTGGTTTTATCCTCTTGTCTGCTAATTGTTTATGAGTAACTTCGGTAACTGACGCAAAGGTTTTGGAATTTTAATTTTAATTTTCACAGAACTTCCTTATTAATCGGCCTACGCCACTGAGTGTATATGTGGCTTAACCTTCCGCAAGACCTTTGAGGTTAGTTTTCACTTCCCATTTTTACGAACGAGCATCACCTCACATGCGCTGCGGGCACCCCGTACTTGGTCCTTTTACACCCTTAGGCCTTTCCACCTTGCTCATGCGTGTACCGCCTAGCCTGTCTCGCTTGTCACTATTATGTTACGAATGATTGCATGCACTCATGTCTCCACGCTTGTTTCCACCTATACCTTTTCTAATATGCAGCTTTGACATTCACTCTCACTCCTGCTAGCCATCTCCCTTCACAGTTATGGCCTTGTTGTGAGCCCTCGTGTGTTTTCAGAATGGTTATTCCTTCACAAGCATGGTGCCGTCACACTGGGGCTGTTCCCAGACCCCCTGAATAGCTTAATGTTTTACGGTCTGTACTAGACGCTCCTTAATCTCCTTCCCTTTTCCTCATTTTCCACAGGCAATCTCTAATTATTCAGGCTTGTATATTTACTGTCCTGATGATGATCCTACTATTTTCTTAAGAGGATCGAAACGTCGTTGACCAATGTAAACAGTTTGCACATTAATCAAATCTGATAAAAAAGTGTATTTACTGTTTCCTCAAGCTTGTTAGAAATTGTGTTCAATATTTCACAAGCTACCCTGTCTTGCCTGATATGTTCCTGTCCTAAGTGTATTTGTTGTGTTTCCATGTAGGATGCAGGATTGTGTCCCACAGTATTGATGTGTTTATTTTTTGTTTTTTGACATTTTTGAACTATTAAATTGAATGTCCGGCTGGACACTCGTAATATAGCACTGATTGGAGTCTATATTTATCCTGATGACCACACTGTTCTGTTTAAGGACCACTGTTCTAATACTAAACTAGTGGCACTGCAGCACTATTTGTGCCACCCACATGAGTAGCCCTGAAAAGATGTCTCAGGCCTGCCACTGCAGTGCCTGTGCGTAGTTTTCTAACTGCCATGTCGACCTTGCAAGTGCACCCACTTGCCAAGCCCTAACCTTCCCTTTTCTTACATGTTAGTCACCCTTAACGGTACCCCTGTGGGCAGGGTGCAGTGTATTTGAAAGGTAGGACATGCCCTGATGTGTGTGGCATGTCCTGATAGTGAAATACTGCCAATTTCGTTTTTCACTATTGAAAGACTATCGGTTCCCATAGGATAGAATGGGGAGTTTGCTTATAACATCTTATAAGCATAACTACCCCTGGGATCCAGATAGGAAAATAAAGTTTAGTATGCCTGAACTCAGAATGTTAAAATGCATCTTTTAGTGAGGTAATTTTTACATTCTGTGTTTGAAAATACCACTTTTAGAAAGTAGGTATGTTCTTGCTTAGCCATCCAGTGTGCCTCTTCTAGGATGTGTATTGACTGTCTGGCTTTGGAGTGACAGGGGCTGGAAATGTGCAGTGGCTCCAGAGAGTCTGGATGAGTCAGCGCTAGGCTGAATAGCCTGGTCTGCATTTGGAGTGGTGGGAGGAGTATCACCTGCACCTAAACAGGGCTGTGCCTGCCTTCCACAATGATGGCTCCGCCCCCCTGGGGTGTGTCTGGAGCCAGGGCTCACACTGACAATTGAGGTTGTTGTGCACTTGCAAAGTGCCCCCCAGAACTGGTTTGGTCTGGGCTCAGAGCCCTGGGCCAGGAGAGAACAAAGAGATTTAATGTATAAAAACAGGGGCCCAGACCCCAGACTTTTAGATCATCCCTGGAATTCAAGAGAACCCTTTGCCAAGGAGAAGAGCTGGAGAGACTGAGGAGAAGTACTGCCCCTTTGCTGTGTGCTGTGTGGGGTTGGCCTGCAGTTGCTGTTTCTGCCAAGGAAAAGAGAAGGACTTTGCTGTGTACTGTGTCCCCTGCTTGAAGGAGATCTCCAAGGGCCTGTGTGTGCTGGCCTCCTGTTCTGAAGTCTCAGGGACACAAAGCTTCACCCCCAGCCCCCCTGAACTCTGCTGCTGTGAGTCCTGACCTGCCAGGAGGTGCCTGTGCCAGTATTGGACCTCTGGAGGTTGTTGCTGCTGTTTGGGAGCTGGAAGAGAGACAGAACTTGAAGAACTACAAAAATGACTCATCACTCTTTTTGCGGCTGTTTTTCTGACGCATCTCCACGGCGTGAGAAGAATTTTCATGCATCGCCGTGCCGCTACGAAAACCGATGCAGCACCTGTCGCCGCTGCAAGAATCGACGCATCGAGGGCTCGCGGCTGAAGGAAACCGGCGCAGCACCGCTCGCCGCCGCCGCATCGATTACCGACGCATCCCGGATTTCCACGCATCGCACCTGTGCGTCAAGTTTTCTTGACGTATCAAATGCGGACCAGAACCATCACGAAGAATCAACGCATCACTTCCCCCTACAGACCGGATTCGACGCATCACTTCTCCTGCATGCAGCAGAACTGTTGCATCGCCTCCCCAAAGTCTCAGGAACTGACGCATCTCTTGGTTTTCGACGCTTCTTCACTCTGCGGCTGTTTGGCCTTGTGAATTTTGACGCAACTACAGGTACCTTGTGTAAAAGTCACGCATCTATAGTTTCTATGGTACAAGTTCTTGAAACCTTTTGAAAGTAATATTTTTAACTGTGTATGTTGGATTTTTGTCGTTTTGATCTTGTTTAGTTTAGATAAAGATATTTTAATTTTCGAAACTGGTGTGGTGTCCTTTTGTGGTGTTTTCACTGTGTGAGTTGGTACAAATACTTTACACATTGCCTTTGGGATAAGCCTGTCTGCTCGTGCCAAGCTACCAGGGGGGTGAGCAGGGGTTATCTAAAGTGTGTTTCCCCATTACACTGACTAGAAGCAAGGGTCCCTATTTGGACAAAGGTACCTACCTCTGCCAACTAGAGACCCCCATTTCTAGCAGCACCCTATAGAGTTGCACCTTTAGTAGAGCAATACTCCAAACCTTAATTTAATGTGTTCCAGGCAGGCAGTGGTATTAGGTACTTTCTTTTAAGGTAACTAACACATATTTCCTCTTACCTTAGTGGTCCAAACCCTATAGAAGTAGCCTCCCCCGGTCATTTGGCCGAATTCTAGAACATGCATCAGTTCAAAAGTCTTCACTGACAGGAAATCCCACGGATACAAGATCTCTTTCCCTTACGTATTGGCACATATGCTGCACTTGGTATCGGAGCTTTTTACACTAAACACTTGCCAATTAATTTTCACAACAGTTGACCTAAACTGTGTTCATGGTGACAGTGATAAATGTAGACACTGCATGAGTGTACCCCATACGTGCACATGGTTATATAGGATTGTGGACATACAAACGCTTTAACTGCATAAGGGTGTCAGAGCACTTGGTGACATCATAGATTCATAATGCTTAAGTGTAAAAGCACAGGGTGAGTGTGCACTGTGTAACACCATAAATGTGACATTCGAGCGTTCAATTGTTTGATGTGACATTGTAAAGGCTTGTAGTTGATTTCTGTAACTTTAGCAATGCAAGTAATGCATGTATTTGGTATCACAGAATGTTGCAATGGAACAATGAGACATCAGAAAGGGTTGCAAATTTGCACATATGCCAACAAATACGTTTAGTGAATTGTTGTACCTTCACAAAGGTTGGTACCACACACGTGGCATGACGTGATGCCACTAAGGCCTGTAACCTGTCGGAATAGATTGTGTAACATCGTATAGCCTTGTGTGGGGTTAGATAACATCACAGACCTGTACCTCACTGGTTTGGCAACAAAGGCTTGTAATGCATTAATTGGAGCTCTCGGAAACCTGAAACTGAAACCTGAAACTCACAGGTGTGACATCAAAAGCAAGAAATGCATTAATATGATCTCTCAGAGATTTGTAACTTTCAGGTGTGATATGAGCCTGGAAACCATACATTGGTGTGGAGTCTCATAGGTGCGCACCTCTCGGTTGTGACACAAATACACAAACTTTAAATGAACTCACACAAGTCTGCACCTCACAGTTGTGACAACAAGGACCAAGCACGCATTGATGTAAGCTCACGTAGGCCCGTGCCTCTGAGACAAAAAATCGATTTACTGAATTGATATAGCATCACTTACACTTTTTATTTACTGGTGTGACAAAAAAGTCTTGAGGGGTATTGAAATGACGCCATATAGGCCTGTAATCCAAAGTTGTAAAAATAAAGGGCATCGTTTATGGGTTTTTTGCCATGGAGCAGCGCAGCAGGCCTTGCTGCTTCGCTGCCCTACAGCAAAAGAAAAGACCAGGAATGCGCTGTATCTATTAGACACAGCGCATTCCGGTCCTTTTCCCCTGTGCCGATGCACAATGGACTGCCGTGCGCCAGCACAGGCTCCTTTGCACCATGGTGCAAGGGTACATGCTTTTCCGGGAGGATTATTTTTGTGCAGGAAGGGAAACCTTCCTGCACAAAAACACTCACAAGCGGCTTTTTCCTCTTTCTATGTCACACATAGAAAGAGGAAAAACGTGGAGAAATAAAGATATTTCTCCTCATTGTGCCTCCCTTATGCCACCCCTAGGGAGGCGTACATTTTTGGCACTGCCACAGACTTACGATTTCTCGAAATTCTGGGGCAGTGTCAAAAAGCCATGGATGTTGCTGGGAACGTCCCCAGCAACACCCATGGAACGCCCCTTTCACACAGTTTTCTGCGTGAAAGGGGCACATATTTATAACGCCATGAAAAGCCATGTAAAGTGGCCTTATAAATATGCCAGTGGCACATTGCGCCTCCGGAACGTCAAAAAAGTGACGTTCCGGTGGCGCAATAGTGCCGGTAACCAAAGGTTCCTAATGTTTAATGTAACATCGCTTAGCTTGTTTCTCTCTGGTGTGGCAACAAAGACTTATAATGTATTTCTGAGGGATGTAAGTCCTTATAACCTACAACTGTGGTAGCAAAAGTATGTAATCGCGGCAGCATCTCTCCAATAATTCAGTAATACATACAGAGTCCTATTGACAATGTTACACGATTGAAGCATCAGTTCAGAAATTTGGCAAGTACGCTGGAAAAATGTATTCAGGCTAAAATCCATAATTTGCTGCTCATTATAATTACACTTAAAGGGATGATATATCATGCTAGAGGACAGGTAGAGTCCGGAGAATAGAAGCATTAGTTAGTGATTTGGTCGGGATAATAATCGAGCATGTTAAGTGTGGAGTCTAAAGTATAACTGGGTGTGCTAACATTGAGTTGTAATGCATAACGTGGCATGCTGAGGTTCAAGTCTGAGGACTAATATAGCATGGTAGGGGCGGAGACTGGTGAATAATATCCCTTTCCTGCTGTGAAATCTGGGGTCCCTGCATGCTACAGACCAGACTTTGTAAATGCTGTCGCTGTCATAGTACAATGCTACAGATTAAAAATAATATTGAGTGACATTGAATGGAGATTGGTGAATTTCGGAGCAATTAAAAAAAACAAAGGACTACACAACAGTGCCTATTAAACAAAGCTGGCTTTAATTTCAGTGGCCTGGTCCAGGCTGGCTTCTGTGTGTCAACTGTTGTACTGATATTTTATGTAATTTAAGAAAATGGCCTTATTTAGTTTCGAAATAGAATGACATATTGTAGGGTAAAAATGAAGGACAATGCAAAAGCTCTCAATGGATCCTTAGGTGGTGAGTAGCAATCTGTTAGACCAAACACTAAACTGATCTGAGTTCTGTACAGTTTTAATGAAAACAGCAAATTATTTACTATTTACTCACTTTTCTCTAAAAGAACATGATTGCAGCATTCTACACAAAAGCCACAGGCTTCTATAAAACCAGCCAGCGGTGGCCCCCCCATTAGGGCAAAGGAGTGTCGCCCCCCCTGCTGCCAGTGAAGTGCAGCTAAAATGAAAAATAAAACTGTAATAAAATGAATTACCATTTTATATTTCATTGCTCCCAACCCGAGCAGTATTTGGGGGCGGGGCCTCTGCTGACTGGCAGCAGGTGAGTGGTGCTCACTCCACCAGTTTACACTGCACAAGTCACTTTGGACTGCCGTCTTGCGATGGCCAGCCTGACTAGCGCAGCGTAAACCTCTCCACCTAGCTGTCTCAGACAGATGGGTGAAGAGTAGGCACAGGCCTCCAGTGCCTGCTGGAGTGTCGAGGCAGCCCGCTCCAGCCAATCCTGGCACTGCTGTCATGCGGCATCTCAAGTCAATGTGTCTCGGCATTCGCACTCACCTCCTATCTTGCAAATAGAGATACAGTGCAATTGGAGCCGCAAGCATTTGACTGCAGTGCAAAAAAATATATATCACACCAGGAGAAGGGCAGGCTGTTAGGAGGTGATGCTGGTGTCAGTATAGAGGAGTAAATGGCAGGGTCATCTACAAAACAGTCTGCCACCTAGCCTTGCATTCAGTTTTTCTGCTGAAACTAGCTCAGGCTGGTTGTTGTTGGGGAAAGGCCCTGGGCACAAAGAGTTCAAAGCACTTCGGGAATATTTACAAAAAAAATGGAGCATGGTGTTACGCCAAATTTGGCAATGCCGCGATCTGCCTTTTTCAAAATGCAGGGATCTGCCGTTTTCACAAGAATTTGGCGCACCCCTGTGTTTCTCCTAGTGCTGGTGTTAAAAAGCTGCCTAGCGCCAGTGCAGGCACCCTTGCACCATGTTCCAGGAGTGCCTGCACTGCAGGGGCGATTGTTTGTGTGTAGGAAGGGACACCTTCCTGCAAATAAACAATCAATAATGGTGAATTGCTCTTTCTATGTGTGCTGAAAAATGCAGCACACATAGAAAGAGCAAAAAACGAGGAGAAGTTAATAATTTCTTCTCGTATTGCCATTCCAAGGCCAGGTATTCCTTGGCCTTAGTTTTTGGTGCTGCCTCAGCCTTGTAAATCTGGGGCAGTGTCAAAAGACAATGGGTTTTGCTGTGGAACGTCCACAGTCCTCTGTGGCAAATGGGTGCATGCCCCTTTGCCACAGAGGACTGTGGCAGAAAGGGGCATATTTACAAAGTGGTGTATAGCAACGTTAAGTGGCTTAGCACCACCTTGTATAAGGGGAATGCCTCTATGCCATTGAACTGTCATAAAAAGTGACGCTCCGGTGCCATTAAGGGCTTGTAAATATGCCCCTTCATATGCACACTCATGCACCTAATGCATATTCAAATGGCTGTTTGTTTTGATGGGAACACATGCCTCTGTAGTGGTCTTTAATGAGAATGACAATGCACACATGCAATGGCCGCAGTTTGCTAACCTAAAGCAGTCAATGACTGAAGGCGCTGACCCAAAGCTCCTCCCTGGATTTCTATGTTTGTCGATGGCACAAGATCTTGTTGACAGCTAAAGCGGACTATAGCCAGACCTAAAAAGTAAAACAGCACATAGGTGGCTACAATAAAACATTTTATATTTCTTGTTTTGTCTGTTCAATCACTTACAAATATGACTGTTTTCAGTTTAAAGAAAGGAAACCACATTCTCCCTGAAAATATGATTTTGATCTAGAGATATGCCCTACCCATTGCATCCATCTCGGTGATCAGGATGACATATCTGCTCACAGCACTGTTTTACAAATGTGTGGAAGCAAAAGTCTGTCTGGCAATTTCAGTTAGGGCTTCAAGTGATCAGCGTCACCCTCGTGCTATTTCTGTCATTTCGCCTGCACGAGGAGCCCTGTCTGTGGAGCCAGGCTACTGGCAGAATCAATCCAGATCACGGGGACAGATTCAGAGTGACAGGATCAGACAATTACGCTTTCACCTTGTTGGAAGACATGAGCCCGGGCACTGCCACTGCTGTTTGCGCCTGCAGTTTCTGCTTACCTTCTTTAACCCTGTTATCTTATCCCTCCGTAGGCCAAAGCAGCAAGCCAAGATGGCGGAGTACTGCAAAATGATTTTCGGGGATGGATTGCTTACGGACCCGCTGGAAAAATATCCAGTAAGATGGACGTGCATGCATGCTATGCCTGACAGATATCCGAGTCTAAAATTCAGTTTATAGCATTGTGTTATGGTGCATATATCATAGCAAAATTTGATAAAGTGACAGTTGTTTTGGGTGAAAGGGAGGGTCCTCAATTGGTTCTGTCTCTAATGCATTGGTGACAGCGGATGGTCCCCCAGATGGTCTCCAACACAGAGGTGTTTGAATGGTTGTTGCTCCAATGAGGTTGCAACCTAATGTGCCCATTACCTACAGCTTTTTGATAATTCAAGTACATATAAGGATGTCTCCAAGTTATTTTATTGATAGGGTAAACTGCCCACAAGGGCATCATTCAACAGTACATAAATTGCAAAGTTAAAGTCTGTTTCAGATGTCCTTTCCTGGCACCATACATTCATTTGTAATTGCATGGAACAATTAGACAGAGAAAAAAAAGATCACACAGACAGGAGTATATACTGGTTGAATGCAAGAAATTATATTAAAGCACAGTAAATGCTGGGGTTCAATGGGATTAGTTACACATCGGCTCGGTTTGCGAGCAGTCTGAAAACTGAATGTGCCACCCGAGTTCTAAGTCATCGGACTAATAATACCCTTTTTGGCAGTTTACCCTACCAATAGTTTGATACCCAAGCCCACAAGGGACTGTTGGGTTGTCCTTTTTTTGTATAAAATAGTCCAGGATATTTTATGCATTGTATGCATTACATGCATATGTTTATGATATTTACTATGTACTCTGATGATTTATGCCTATTTTTTTACTTTTATGTCAATGTATTTCTCACTATGGCCCTCAATCCAAGTGTGCCAGGAGAACCATCAAAGAATTACCTCATAGGGAAATACTGATACCACAATGATTGCCATTTCCCCCTATGGGAACTGCGAGTTGTGAATTCTACAGGCAGGGAACCAAAAGCAACGATGGCAAAAATTCTTGAACACGCCGTGCTCCCTTCTCTCCTAGTGCAATCGCTGTCTTTCGATTGATCCATTCTCTATCTCCCCCTCTATCAACCCTCTCTGATAGCTTTCTCTTTACCTTCACTCTCACTCTCTCTTGAAGCCTCCCCACCGCCTGCCACTTAACCTCAGGGATCTGAGGAAAGTGACAGAGGCCACAGGAGCGCAACTGGCCTTTTGGAAATGTGGCCTCCAAGGGCTGCAGCCCACCGGGGAAATGCCCGGTGGAATTAATGGCCTGTCTGAGCAGAACTCCAGGAATAGCTGTTTACACACTGATTTCTCTATGTTTTCCCCTCGTTCTGGGCCCTTTTCCACAAGCACATTTTGACATGTGTCTCCTGGTGAACTATGTGCTGGAAAAATATCAGTAGTGCAGTGTTCATGCAAAACATGTAATTTTGATTCGGCCAAATACTCTTATTACCATCAGAATTCAAACCTCCCAGCTTGAAATGATGGTCTCTGTGTCATTACACAGCTGTAGACATAAGAAAATGCACCCATTCAAAAATTATGTTAACTTTTCATTTTTTTCTAACATGCTATATTGCCCTAAAATGCCACATGACAATTAATTGTAAGTTAAGCGATAACATATGCTGAAAAAATACATTTCCGAACCATTGCAAATGCCCAAAAGTTGCTTGTTTTTGGGCGTACATCTAACTAGCCTTGCATGAAACTCCCCACTACTCTGACACTGCCTTGAGTAGAGACCACGTTCTTCACGTATTTAGGCCAAGTCAATTGGGGTGCAATTTGGGTGCTCAAATACGTGTAGCAAATTAATTTCCAAACCACTGCAAATGCCCAAATGTGAATACTTTGCGGGTTTACATCTAACTTGTCTTGAACGCACCTTGTGGATACTCTGACACTGATATAAGCAAGGCCTCTGTGGCACACAGAAAGAGCATACACGTTGTGCATGGGTAAGTTGAACACATGCACTATGCAGTTACATGCGAGGATTGTACCTTTGTAAATCATGTGCTAATGGGCACTTGTTCTAGACATAAGTGTAACCTAAATTCAGAAAGTAAAACCACACACTACTTGTTCATTTCCTATTCCTATTTCATTTTTTTATACAATATTATACGTGCTTATACTAATGGGCGCTTTATAGCAGTAGAAAGCAACGAATCTTTCATTTACAGTATACATATTTCAAACTCGTCTGCTCTTTCTGATGTCCAGTACCTGAATTCTATAAGTATTCACATCACTCTTTCTTTATTTCATCTTAAGTGCAAAATGCATTACACTGTGGAATTCGACAAATACATGTCATGCATTGAGTCATTCTTCATCTCAATTGGATACGGCTTGAACTTCATTGAGCCAGTTCAAATTCTGTATTTTGTAATTGCACGAATCAAATAACACTGCTTCACTCTGTTCAGTGGAGCTTTTTCAAGGCTACAAAATTATATACTGATAGCAGGCAGCGTTTTTGCAATTTGACAGCTCATTTCTCTTAACATTGATACATAGCCCAGAAATAGATCGTTACAAAAACTTCAATTTTATTCCGTTTTGTGCAATAATTGTGGCAACTTCAAAATATGCTACTGTGAGTTTCTGTTTATCTGCAGCAGTGCTGCGCCCCCTTCTGGTAATCTGTCTGAGCAACACACGTTTGTTGATTTTTGCAAGGTGATTGCACAAGTTTTCATTGCAAGCCCAGAATGTGATATGTTTAGGTAACATTTTATTAAGCGGTGGCCTTGCTTCTTGAAGAGGGCTGTGCAGTCAGACAAGCATTGATTATTCGACTGAGTTCATAATTAATTGCATGTATTCGGTTAGTGGCCTTTACACAGGATCTGTGAGTGAAGTGGGGTTTATGATATCGCTGGGGACTTCAATCCTCCACGGCTAATTTAGCTCTGCCATCTGACAGATGCAATATCTCATCCTTACGACAGCCTCCCTAGGTAAATCAAAATGCCACATGTTAGGGTTGAATCTTCAAAATCTCATGTCCTGTTTACTGTTTTGGGATCCATAAGCTACCAAATGTGCAAGGAAAAGTCAGCAGGCAGCGTTTTTCTTTCTGTCCAGGTAGTGGTTTTGGGGCCAGAATGCCAGTACGGTGACAGTGCGCTCTATAAATGTTTTGAATATATAAATAAACATTAAACGTTTAGGTTCCCTTCAGTTTAACAACTTTAAAACATAGGTTGCTCTCCTAAAATCTGAGAATACCTGATTACTTTTTTCTCTTAATGCCCAGTGATATTATGCTAGTTAATGTTCACTTGTGGTTTTGCAGCTTATTCTATAACTTTTACATCACATATGCTTGCTGTTGTTTTATGTTTTGTTGAATTTTATCGGTTTGACTGTTTGCTAACATTGACTTTCAACTTTGTGGGCATGCTATTTAATTATTAAATGCAATATTTAACAAAATTCAAATGAAATATAAGATTGTGACTAAAGCTTTTTTTTCCAATCAAAGCTCGAATCTGGAGTTCCGCTGCCTAGCCCCACGGACTTACAGTTTAAAATTCTTGTAAAAAACAAGAAGAAATCACATAAGTCTTCAGAAGGGAGTTCAAAGAAAAAGCTGTCCGAGCAGGCATCCAACACCTACAGTGACTCGTCGAGTGTGTTTGAGCCCTCCTCTCCTGGAGCAGGTGAGCAGTGTGTACATTTGGCCCTTTTTACACCCAGCATTGACTCATTTAAAGACCTATGACGCCTAGAGATCTATTGTGCTATCACATGGTCTGTCGTGGCAGCCATTTTGATTATGTTCTTGTTTTGAGTTGGCAGCTCAACAAAGCAAGAGCCAGACCTCTAGCAGTTACCAGAATCACTGTAATATCTACTTCTTTATTTCCTTTCCGGAGGAATGTCAGCAGTGGGTTTGTTGTTGTTTATTAACGTGTTTATGTGGAATCCAGCGAGTCTTTCATGAATGCTTACATTAAATGAGTTCGTAGGGCTTCTTTCTATATAACAGCAGACCACCTGCGCAAACCCTGGCAGAATTTAGAGTAAGTCTACATCTGAATGTGACAGGTTATTACACCTCATTTATACACTATTGAACGCCTGTTTATTAGACATCAATACCATTCGATAATCTGTTGTGCCCTATGACAGGTTGACACAGGTAGGCAGGTAGAGTTTTGTAGACTTCTTTATTGGTTCCATGTAAATATGTACATTAGTCCATATTCCTGTTGCCAGCATTCACTCCCGCCCCACCAGGAGCAGCCTCCCTAATGCTCAGCCCATCTCCAACTGTCACCACTCATCCATACAGGCACCCAGGCATTCCATTCGTCGCAGTCACACCAACATTCCGATACCATCTCTCACTCTGGCTGAGCAGCTAGTAGAAAGCTAGGCTGGGTAACATGCATAAACAATATGAGGATATAACATTATCCCCTTCCTTTTAAATGAAAAATGAAAGTATGGGAAAACATGGGAATAACTATAAACAAGAAAAAATATACCGAAGAAGAAAAGTTCAAATTCAGGGAAGCAAAACTAAATACAACTCGCCAAGAGTAAAAACGCTGCGTAACTAGAAGGAAAAGGAAAATAATGGAAAACAAGATAAAACATTGACAAACCATATACCCATCCTTCCCAATAAACACATTCAAAATGTAGAGAAGGGTGGACCACACCCCAGGACAAACACCCAAGACCAACAGGCAAGAAGGGTGAAGCCAACAACGTAAGGGCCAAAACCCAGAAAACCAACCCACAGTGGGGTGAGACGAAACACAAGTGTAACACAGGGTGAACTACACAGAGAGTACACACGGTGAGGCGCAGGGCGACTTACACACAACTACACCTGAAGCGCAGGGCGACTTACACAGAACAGCAACACATGAAGCGCAGGGCGACTTACCCAGAACAAGACGTGAGGCGCAGGGCGACTTACACACACTACACTAACAAGTGATGCGTGGGGCGACTTACACACAAGACACAAAACGTGAGGCGCAGGGCGACTTACACACAAGACAGAAATATGTGAAGCGCGGGGCGACTTACACACAAACCAACAAGACGTGCAGCGCAAGGCGACTTACACACATACACACACCAAAAGAAACGTAACGTACGAACCACAGAGAAGTGAGGAACCACCCACCAAGACAAGAACCACCCAAGCGTAAGGGAGTACCGTGTAACCATACTTCATGTGAAGAATTCCAATGTGACAACCACCCACCAGAACTCAGGAACCTCCTATGTGTAATGAAGCGTAACCTATGGCATCACGAAACAGTATGCTAAGATGAACATAGAAACAAAAAGATCATATGCCATGCAAAAATCCATTCGTATAACAGTAGAACATATAGACTGTAAACCACGCCAGTGAGCGATCTCTCACCCGAATAGTACTACACTGTGCACATATTTGTACAGTGCACACCACCAGTAACATGTTCATATATAAAGACAAGTAAAAGTTCCACAAAAGACCAAGCTAAAACAGAAGAGAGTTGCCAAAAACAGTCTAGATAATTGCCCCCATACCTCACTACAAGGTAAACTGAGCCACGCTTCAAGAAACCCTGTTGTAAGAGATAAATATGTACACATCATTGTAAAGACATAGAGAAAAAAACAAAGTAATGTGTAATATTCACATCGTACTGTAACACTCTAATCATGTCAACCCAAGACAAAACATTTGTAGGAAGCCAAACCAAACATTTTTGTAGTGTGTACTCTGCCACAACCTCCAGGCATCGAACTACAAACCCACATGAGAGATGACTATTAAAGAAAGAACTTTTAGAGATGTCCACCTTTTATAATATCAAGCAAGAAGAAATACTCTGAGAAACAGACAAGAAAACAGGCAACATACTTCAAGCGTGTAACTACGTTGTTTACACCGGTAATCAACACAAAAGTCAAACTTGAGAAAAAGGATGGATCCCACGACGTGGCAAGTCTTCTCAATGCTCATGTAACACCATCACAAACCGTTCCATAGATCGATCAGCAAAGACGAACCTTGGATTCTGCGACGTGCGCGTTCTTTATAAAATTCAAAGCACAATTGAAAGTGCACATGCAAAGCCATTGGTGGACATTTTGTAGACTCGGAGTATGCGAGCTGCTGCCAACCATAAGATGGCGGCACGTACTTGACGCAGTGTTGGATGGCTCACGGCACGTCCATGCATGCAAGCGTCCAAAAAGAAACAGCAGAGTTGGAGACGCGTCACAGAAGAAACTCCACGCGACTCCCCAAGCACGGCACCCGATAAGGTAATGTGCACGCGCTCTTAAATGGGATTCAAACTGCATCAAAACAGTTTAACTGGCATGGTAGTGGGCATAAGTTTATAGTAGATGGGAAACTCAATAAAATCTGAAATAGTCTCACCCTCGATGGCTGATGGACCCATCCACTCGTCGATAAAACTTTGATAATAATCCCAACAAACATCGTGCGTGATTGTGGGAATAATGCTCGTGATGCAAAGAGACGGTCACCTTCACAAATGAGCCGTGTGAATGTCAACTCTCATATCAAGCGAGCGGTACTCCGTAGTAGTGCTTGCGTTCACCACGTGTCTCTGCAACCATAAAAATGTCACAGACCATCGAGTTTAACGTTAATAGTGCGAATGCTGCAGTCAGTTTACACCAATTTTGATCCTGAATAGCCCCTAACACGTTCTCGCTCTGGGACAGAGTTAGGCTTGCTTCAAGGCAACGTAATATTGATCCATAAACCACTTCTGTGCAGTGACATGTTACTTTAAAGACCAATGGATCGTAGATTCAGACAAAGTTCATACCAATTACCCACTAGGATCAATGTTATCTCAGCAAAACGATGTGGCTCGATCTCCCACACGTGGCAGTAGTGTGCCTTACACCACTTACACACTATCATCAAATACCTTTTTGTAAGTAAAATGGAGCATGTCCAGGCTGGGGCTGCCCGTTGACAAGGACACTGGTGGGTGGGGCCATCCATTGACAAGGACACTGGTGGGGCTGGCTTGCCTGTTGCTCCAAACTGCTTCTTGTAGTTACTCATGTTTCACGTAGTTACTCTTTGTTTCTGTAGTACTCTTGGTTCGTGTAGTTTAACCTTGTCCACAAGTAGTCAGCTTTTAAATCCTTTAAAACGCTTGAGTCCAGGTCCAGTCGTCGCCAAAATATGCTGTGCCCTATGGCAGGTTGACACAGGTAGCCAGGTAGAGTTTTGTAGAATTCTTTATTGGTTCCATGTAAATATGTACATCAGTCCATATTCCTGTTGCCAGGTGTCACTCCAGCCCCATCAGGAGCAGCCTCCCTGCTGCTCAGCCCATCTCCAACTGTCACCACTCATCCACACAGGCACCCAGGCATTCCATTCATCACAGTCACACCAACATTCCGATACCATCTCTCACTCTGGCTGAGCAGCTAGTAGAAAGCTAGGCTGGGTAGCATGCATAAACAATATGAGGATATAACATAATCAGAGTTAGTAGGAATGTATTTTGGATCACCTCTTTGATCATGCTCTGGTGGGGAATTTTCATCAAAAGTCCTTCCACCAACACAGCAGGAATCTTTTTGATGATAATGTTAGTGCTGGGCTTGACACTGTTTTGTGTTCACAGTAACAACCCCCCACCCAATCCGCTCCCCCCAAAGCGAGGGATTATTTCTGTGAAACCAAGCAGCATGGCCTCTATCGGGATGGGAGTTTTCTCCAGCATGTGGGGTCATTATTGATTTTTCCTGCCAGGGACATCCATGCTTTACATGTCAGACCTCGAAATGAAAAATTAGCATCCGAAGAACTGCACCAAATAGAGCAACATTCTAGAGCCAGCATCCCTGCAATAGATTTGTCCTGACTATGGGTTTTCAAGAGCAAAGCAGGTTGTTGACTTCCCATCAGAAACCATGCTCCTTCTCCAAACTCTAAAGTATGAGGGGACCCATGAATGTAGAATGGAAAACATTCAGTGCACTCCAAATGAGCTTCTGTGATGTTAAGAGTCCAATTTCGAGTCAGGCAGATCAAGATTACAATTCACCGTGTGTGGACTCGCATCCTGTTTCTCCCCCTGTGTTTCTGGAAACAAGTTCAGGATCTGCAATAAACATCAGCTGCGGCTGGCATTTAGGAAGAGTGGGGGGGGGGCAAATGGGTGGGTGCATGCAAGCAAGGTGAGTGAAATAAAAAAGAACCACTTACCTTGTTTCTGCACGTCTCCGACATCTTCCTCGCCCCGTGTTCTGATTTGTCTCCTCAATTCCCCTAACCAATCCTAGCGCTGCTCTCATGCTGTAAAGCAGTATGAGAGCAGCACCAGGATTGGATGGAGTGGGCTGGCTGGACCCTCCTTTGGGCCCTGTAGGCCTGTGCTAGATCTCCACCCAGTTGTCTAAGACAGCTAAGTGGAGAGCTTCAAAGTGCACATGTCACTTTGGCTGGCGTAAGACCGCTGGCCAAACTGACATGCGCACTTTGGAGGATCCAGCCAGCCACTGCTCCTGTCCTCTCCTGCCAATCGGCAGCAGAGGACATGCCTCGCACGTCTGTGGGCTCGGGCTGGCTGGCTGCTGCAGCATGCACTATGGTAAAAAATAAAATAGCAATGAAATCTTTCATTGCCATTTTATTTTTTCCTGTGCGGCCCGCAGCGGGGGGCGATGCTCCCCCGCCCTCGTGCAGAAACTGCTGCTGATAAACATGGCAGAGTAGTCTTGTGTCCCCTGTTCCTTGCAACTCGAATCTGGGCCTAAATCGCCAACAAGTGTTATATAGCGTTATATAGTAAATTTTATATGGAACAAATTAGAGCGGCTGTAGATAATCATTAAAATGGTGAGAAATGTTGTATCACAAATTGTCCATGGAACAAAATTTTGCTTGCTCTAGATAATCATTACAATGGTGTGACATTACAGTACATAAATCTACAGCCAATCAAAAAGCATTAATTACTCCAACATTAAAGGGAACAACCAAACATAATTTATCAGCCCAAGAAATACCTCATGTTTTTAGGAATATTGCATGATCTTCCAGGGGCGTTCCATGGGTGTTGCTGTGGGTGTCCCCACACAACATCCATGGAACTTGACGCATTTCTCAGATTTGCAACATTTTGTAAACCTGGGAATGTGTCAGAATCCTATGCCTTCCTGGGTGAGGCATAAGGAGGCGCAACGAGGAGAAATACTTTGATTTCTTCTAATTTTTTCCTCTTTCTATGCATCCTGCATTCGGCAGCACACATTGAAGAGGAAAATGCCTTTAATAATTGTTTTTTTACAGTAAGGTGTACCTTCCTGCACAAAAACAATAATCCTCTCAGCGCAGGCACCCTTGCAAAATGAAGCAAGGGTGTCTGCGCTGGTGCACGGCTGCTGTTTATATGCTGGTGCAGGGGAGAAGGACAGGAATGCGCCGTATCTTGTAGATACGGTGCAATCCTGCCCTTTTATTTTGATGCACGGCAGTGCAGCAGGAAGGCTTGTTGCGCTGCCGTGTGTCAGAATGTTGTAAATGAGGCCCTCAGTGTATTCCAATCTACTGCACATTACAATGAAATTTTGTTATTGTTGTTATTTTCCATAACATTACTATTGTTTGAAGTTAGCCCCTTCGAAGTGTGTTCAAATGAACCTCACTGGAGACCCAGTTAGGATTTCGGAAGTAATGTTTTTATATGGTGCAGAAATATCTTAAATTTTTTGAGAAAGTTACAAGGATTCTGAAATTGTTTGCATATATTTCAATTAATCCAAAAAGAAGATAAATAGGCAGATTTAAAAGTAACTGCTATAAATACATCCTTTAATTTTCAATAAAATTCTATAGAAAAGTCATATTTGTTCTCTGCTTTTTGGAAGCAATTACTCTTGTATATTCAATGATTATACACCCATGGAATGCAGAGTTATGCATGAAAAGGAAACATATTTACAAGGCCATGAAAAAGTCACGCACCCTGGGTGGCTTTACATGGCCTTCTAAACATGGGGAAGCCTATTGGGCTGCCGGTGCGTGAATAAAAGTGACGCACCGGCAGCGCAATGGGCTTGTAAATAAGCCCCATAGTGTTCCTGTATATCACATACTCCGCACTTCCCTTTATCAGAGGTTTTTGATGAGAGCATAGATGTCTATAGTAGGTGCGGACAATACAAAGCTGACACCCAGAACACTCAGAAAATCGTACTAGGCATAAACATAACCACTAATATAAATGTGCTAACCAGTGACATAAGTCAACATGTAAAACAACCACATGCCATCACTAGAGGCACCAATGGCTAATGAGCCCCAGAGCTAAGTTCAAAGTGGTACTCCATTATAGCATGGTAATAATGAGAGGTTTTTAACCAAAACTGTGGGTGTTTCTCAGTGACCATTCGATTCTGAAGCAGGGCCAAATTTAGCGCTGGTGGTGCCTGGTGCAACAATCTTTTTTGGCGCCCCCTCCCCCTCCCCCCCCCTTGACCTCCTCCTCGGATTCCTTCACTACCCCCTGGCAAAAGTGTCCCTCATCTCTATATTTCTCCTCTCCCACATCATTTCATTTGTTTTCAAGTGCTGGGAAAGGCTGGCTTTGCCAATCCACTCAGCTATCCACATAAAATACAGATCTGTTCTTTGCAGCAGGCATATTAACCCTATACGCTACTTTATGTGGAATCAAAACTAACTCTGATCTCTCTCTAGCAGGAACATTAATCACAAGGGTTATCTTGACATTTTGATTGCTGCCTGAAAGCTGGAAGCACATGGAACTTTACAGCAGGTGCTTTTAAATCGTAAGTTATTACTAAACACAGCGCCCCCCTTCGGTCAGTGCCCCTCTCCAGGTCAGCGCCCAGTGCGGCTGCACCGGTTGCATCGCCCTAAAGCTGACCCTGTTCTAAAGCAGTTCAGCTCACTCATGGAAAGTGTTAGTAATAACACGAAGGACATTCAGCAGAGCAGACGATGTGGATTCGTAAACATCCCACCACAGTCCTTCCTGCTTCTGCCTCTCTTTAGAAGTAACATCAGCCCATATACTTATAAAATATTTTTGGGATAATATACGTAACTTTGTATGTTCCTTGGAATGCTTTTTTATGCATCTCATCGAGTTTATCACTAATCTATTTGGTGAAAGAAAATGGCAGACTACCGCCATCATCATGTAATATGTTCTGTTCCTCACTGATGAAAGCATGGTTAATGACATCACTGTTGCCAAACAAGACTCCATATTTAGAGGTGTCTATAAATCCTGAGCTGCTGATTTCAATGCTGAAATGTACAATTACTATAGCCTTCTTGCCAGCTGCCTGGGGCTATACAGGTTGTTGAGGGCCCTGCACCTGAGTTATAGGCCTGAGCCGCAGGCCTGCAATTGGGCTCCCACCAGCCCTGATAGGGCAAGTGAGGGCAAGGAAGACAAGGAAGGAGAGGGGAAACAGCACTAACGGCATAGGACATTGCAAGCTGATAGCCTAAAGCCAGAAGGCAGACAAGCTAGGCATTGGCACTCTCCTGCTTGTCACAACTGTAGGGAAAAATCAAACTACCTAACCTTCCTACATTATACAAGAGGGCATCACCTTCAGGGGACTTATCACCTCGTTTCTCTCTAATAATTAAGCAGTATCAGATAGGACAAGGATGTCCCAGTGACACAAATAGAGGCGAACAACATCTGTGAAACATTAGCACAAACTGATATACCAGGTTTGCATGGTACTCAACATGGCCAGCATACACGTTGATAAATAGTAAAAGGCTTGAGAGTAGCTGAAAAGATAATGAATTGACCAGTTGCTGTCACCAGTGTATCAGAAGTAAGGAAGGAAACTCAGAGGGCTAGCATGCAATGTAGCATTGGATGGCAGCCATCAAGGGAGACATTCGTGCAGCAGTTCACGAGATGCTGAATTGTAGAAGTCAAGGCTTTTACACACAATGACAAATCCAGTGTCTGGGAATAAAAGGTCAGTTGTTGGGTCCGGGTCATTCATCCTTCGGATACATAGTTTAAGTGAAGATCTGGATGTAGCTGAACCCCTTCTGAGATCATTGTCTCCAGCCCAGTCTTTGTCTGCTCACTTCTTTGTCACCAATTCCTCTCCTCTCCCTTTTAGACAGTGTGGATTCATCAGCTGTATCAGAAACCACCATCTTGTTGTGGGTGAAATTGTCTACCCTAGTTCCCTGTGATCTGTGAGGTATCAATAGCTGATAAGATGGAGAATTAGGGAAATAATTATAATTTCTAAAAAAGCCTTACCTGTTCCGATGCTGTGGGCCACCGCGGTGCTCCTCTTCTCTCCTCTTCTCTCCTGATGCTCTCCCTAGGACACCAGCACAGGCTCCCCACCCAATCCTGGCACTGCTCTCAATAGCATGAGAGCAGCTCGAGGATTGGTCTGAGTGGTTTGGTTTGCAGCTCGGACAGTGCCTGGGAGTCTGTGCCTTTTCTCCAACCCAGCTGTGCAACACAGCTGGGTTGGAGAAACCTAAGTGCGCATGACAGTTTGTCCGGCTAAACCATCATGCGCACTTACAGAGTGCACTACTTTCTGCTGACTGTGACGACAGCCAAGCCTTGGCTGGCTCTAGAGGAAAACGGGAAAATTAAAATGATAAAACCAATTAATTATCATTTTATTTTTTCCGTTTCCCTCAGCCTGCTCTCAGGAGGGGAGGGGGAGGGGGGGTGACGCTCCTCCGTCATAGCGGAGGAGTTGCTGCTGCCTTTTACCTCTGCTGTACTCAGCAGTTTGACTCTATTTTAAACGGTAGGCACGGACACTATGTGAAATCTATTTTTAACAATAGTTTACGGTCGTTGAGAGTTTGTTAGGGTACTCGCTCACAGCAGAGGTCCAAAATAGAATGGTCCAAAAGTAAAAATCCAGTTTTTTTTCATGGTTAGAATATGCTTCGTTAAGCAGAAATATATGACAAACTCCTACTATCACAATTGATTATTTACAATGCAAGCATTGTTAATTCTTCATTAGATTTGATAAATAATTGTGGGAAAGAGAAACAACTGTTGCAGTAATTCAAAGGCAATCCCAGAGAGCCACACAGTTACATAAAAACACACGGTGGCTCCCTGACCCCTATTTGTCCTTTAGGATTTAGGGATGCTAACAAACATTTGACAACATGTTATTCTGATGTGTGACACTTCCATGTCTGAAAAGTTATATCACGGACTTGCTGAGCTCTGTACAGTATTGACACTTCTAAAATCTCATTGACACTATACACAGAGAATTACTGACTCAGTAACAAGAAAGCATGTCTCCTGTATATTTAACTGTGCAGTCTACTTTTGGATAGTTACTGCAGCATACCTTTAACAGTTGAGCAGATGACTGTTGCATGAAGCATTGGCATGTCACTGAGTATTTGCTCACGCATGCAGGCCTGAAAGCCTTCATGAGAAGACAGACAATGCAAGTAAGCAAAGGAAAAGCCAAAAAGTGATAATGCACGAGAACAGACGCATGCACAAATATAGTTTCTGTGCATTAGCACATACATTGCTTCTGTAGAGGATCCCACATAACACCTGTACTCTTCAGGCTATTGTGGAGGAGAAGGGATTTGAGCTTGAGGCGAACTTATGGGTGTGCAGTATGTGTGTGTGATGTGTATGTATGGGATGAGTATGTGGGTGTGTGTGTGTGTGTGTGTGTATTTTAGGCATGAATCGTGTGAATGAGAGAAATAGCTGCCATTTCAGATTTATCATTGAGTTGCATCGCCCTTGCGCCACGCAAGAGGGCGCAAGGGCGACACAACTACTAAGTTATATTTATCAAGCCACGAAGGCTGCCTTGCGCGGCTTGATAAATCTAGAATCGCTGCGTTGCATTTCTCTGCCCTAGGGAGGCGTTCCATGGGTGGAGCGTGGGTGTTCCCACGTATCCACCCATGGATTTTGGCATATTCCCAGATTTACCATTAGAGATAGACCTAGGAATGCTTCAAAATGCTACGCCCCCCCAGGTGAGGCATAACAAGAAGAAATATCTTTATTTCTTCTCGTTTTTCCCCCTTTCCATTGTGTACTGCATTTTGCAGCACACATAGGAAGAGGAAAATGCCGCAGAGAATTGTTTTTGTGCAGGAAGGGATGGACCACCCCTCACCCCCCTTTGCTACGCCACTGCTAATGAGCACTTTAATGGTGGGAAATGTAGGCATCCAATGGATGTTGGAGGCTGTTTCAAAATGCGAAGGAGATATTATTGAGGAAGTGTCAGTAGGGGGCTCACTCAAAGTAATAGCAGAAGTGCGCTGACCCAAAACAACCTTCTGTAAAATGCTGTTGTTTGGTGTGGAAGCAGTTATGCAATTAGGTCTGTAGCCAGACCTACAAACATTGTGGCGGCACAGAGGGCGCAGATGAGTTTCAAACAGAACGCGTTAACATGATCATAAAAATATTAAAGAAGTAAATGTGCAAGATTCAAAATTGAAAATGATGGCCAAAACCATGCCATTTCCTCAGATGAAACCTGGGGCTTTATTTACAAGCCCCTTGCACCGCCTGTGCGTGACTTTTATCATGGGAAAAGTGACATACCGGCAGCGCAAGGGGCGTGTAAGTTAGCCCAATTCCACAGCGAATTTTATGCATCAATGTATTTGTTGCTCCTATTAAAGCTCTGACACATACTTCCATATTGATCTTCTGTAAGCCATTCAGCCACTAGACAATAAGTGGCTTATTTACAAGCCTTGCGCCGCCTGTGCGTCGCTTTTAGAATGGAAAAAAGAGGTGCAAGGGGCTTATAAATGAGCTCCTAAGTGTGTACCAACTGATAGATCAACACCAAAGCAACTGCAATCAATCCAAGAACACTTTTTGAATAAAATATAATTGCCCATTGATTTTGGCCATTCTTCAAAAGAATCAATTGTTTTTTATGGATGGAGCTTTCCTAGACTTAAGCAGTCAGCAAGCAAAAATGCCTGTTTAGGGTAACTTATACTTTCACAGTAAATTTAGGTTCATATTATTATAAATAAACATTTCTCTATTTATATTTTTCCTTCCAAAATTAGGATTATAATACCAATGGGTAACTCCTTCTACCCCAATTCAGGGGGGCCTTTAGCTTGCAAACCCTTGAACACCATCTCATGATGAAACCTGCGTAAACCTTAGAGAATCGTCACTTTCACACAAAAAAAAAATATACCACTTGTACAAATAAAACACATTTGGTGCAATCTTTTTGTGAAGGATGTCAGAAACTGGCAACTTCCTATGTTCAGCATTCTTAAACATTCCCTAAACTCTGTACAATGACTTTAAATCAGGTTTCATTACTTAAAGCAGATAAAAAGGAGGCGTGAAAGCATGTGTAAATGAACAGTACTTTTAGAATAACATTATGGAAGGGGGATTGATGTGTGTTGCACTTTAAGGACATATTCAGTCAGAAAAAATCCCGGATCACTGTAGTTCGGCATGGATGTATATATATAACACCGCTTGTGTTAGAGTCCTCCCAGCTGGTTGTATAGTGGTATGACAATCACTGCACATAAATAATTTATCTCTCGTGCGCTTCATTCTAAAAAGTAACATGTACACATATGTAAACTAGAATGAACATGTGAGCCTACACAGATCCTGTACAAAATATATGATTTATTTGAGATAAAAACACAATTGGCTGTCGATTATATTTGCATTCGATATTTTGAATTAAACAGACAGTTCAATGTGCTAGACATGGCTTCTCCATCAAATCTGTGAATGGAGGAATGAGTGACAGAAGCCATCCGGGGTTTTTATGACTAATTCACAGAATGATTGAGCAGTCGGTATTTTAAGAAGGGATATGAGGAGGTGAACGCATCGCATTGTGTTTTCTTCTGAAGATTGTGCTCAAATTGTTCGTAGTGAACGATTGGCAAGATTTTGCGAATGGATTTGCGTATTTATAAAGATTGTGCTATCTGGTTGTTTGGCCTCTTATATTTGTATTGAATCACCTAAGAAGATAATTACAAGATAATGACGATCGTTTGTTGATTTATTGCCGAGGATGAATTTATTTACGGTCAACTGCATTGGTTTGACTGAATATTATGAAACAGAGGCCTGCATTTACTTACCCTCATGCAAAGGAGTACTGCGTAAAACATGGGTGCGCTACATTATGTGAATTTTAAAAATTGTGCAGCTACAGATTTATAAAGGGACATCTATGGATGATGTCATTGGTGGCTCATGCACGGTGTTCATTCGCCCTTACGCTATGGTTCATAGACGGGCCAGCTGTGTCTGTCATAGAATTAGTTCTCTAGTACAACTTCAGGACAAATTCTGCTGTGCAAGCTTCAGCTGCGTGAGGTGTGTTATTTCGTATAAATCACACACCTTACGCCTAGGTGCAATACACTATATTTTGCATGCCACCATGTTTACACCTGCTTCCATGTAGAGCCTGGTCAGTTTATTTTATTTGATCTGGCTTTACATTAAAACAAACTGATGTTTTGCTAGTTTGTCCCTGATACACCCGTTTCCATAAATTAAAAGAAAGTAACACTTCATGGTGCAAACAGATTATTTTATGCCGCACGAAGGTCAACCTTAAATATGATCAAAAGACACTGATGGATACCATGTTGGATGAATACTTTGATATTGTGTATAAACGTTCAGGTAATGATCCACAATATGAAATCTTAAATTAGAGGTCTGGAAAAAATGTATGTCTGTGGCCTTTAGCTTGATCAGTCAATCAAAGCCATTTGTACAGCGTGTGGCTGCCTCAAACTGAGGCGTCCTGTCGCTAAAAGCAGACTGACGAACAGACTCGGCCACTACTATCTATACTTGATCAAAGATCCAGGGGGCATATTAGCAAGAACCTGCGAAAATTATCGCAAAGCTTGCTTAGCGCGTGTTTTTCTATCGCCGGCTATCGCTGGATATTACCGCGGAGATAACATGCTATTAGCAAGGTTTATCTCCAATGCGATAAAATATCCAGCGATAGCGGCGAAACCCAGCAATAACGCGAGAAATCCAGCAATAGAATCCCCGCGCTAATGCTGGGGACTTAACCTTACAATCCACCTCCCATTGACTAATATTGTTAAGTCATGTTTTTACCAGTACTAAAAAACCAGCGCTAATCGCGGTTAGCGCGCGTTTTTTTATCGCTTCACGGTTATTGCTAATAGGCGATAGCGATGTTAGCGACTGCTTTCAGTCGCTGTTAGGTTGGGAACGCCTCCTTTGCATGTCATTAGCGATAAATATCGCTGACATGCAAAGCGGCACCCAAACCAGTCGCTATCGCCTAAAAGCTGTCGCTAACACCTGTTAGCGACAGCTTGCTGATAGGGCGATAGAAATATTGCCGCTTTAGCGGCAAAAAGTGCCGCTAAAGCGGCGATAGAGCCCTTGATAATATGCCCCCAAGTCTTTAAATCCCTTCTGAAACCGAATTCAGACTCTGCCATACACAGATGGATGTGCAGGGTGTTCCAAAGCAGTCAGTACTGAGAAGGACCTCCCACCACGTCGAGCTTTGGAAAACCTTGGGATACGCAGAAGTCTCAAGTAATTAGAACTCAAAGCTCTCACCTGCTGGTATTGTCTGATCCTGTTTCTCAGGTATCTTGGCTCTTTTCCCCAATGACTCTAAATGCCAATGTCAGGGCTTTAAATTCAATCCAATTGGCCACCGGGAACCAATGAAGCTGCTTCAGATGGGGTGAGATATGATGACGAAAGGGTACCTATCGGATTAGCCTGGCCGCTGCATTCTGTATTATCTGGAGTCTATGAGTCAGGAATGCCGGAAGTCCCAAATATAAGCTGTTGATTTGATCCATTCGTGATGTCTCAAGTGCATGGACTACGATCCCTCGTGACTTTACCAGCAACAGGTGCAGTAGTTTCCTGACTGATCTTAGCTTCAGAAAGCATGACGATGAGATCTGCTGAATTTAGATGGCAAAAGGGAGGTCAGAATCCAGCATAATCCCTAAATAGCTGAGGTGGCTGGTATAGGTGGCGGATCCAATTCAGTAGGCCACCATAGACACAAAGGAGGGGATGTCATCTGACTGGAGAAAAGCACCTCTGTTTTGTCCATGTTTAATTTCAAAGATTTTGATGTCCATCAATTTGGCAATGCCCTTTAAGCACTCTTTGAAATTGATAAAGGCAGCCTCAGAATGTTCTTTAAATGAGAATACCAGTTGAGTGTCATCTGCATATGAAACAACCTTTACTCCCCAGGTTTTAATGAGGGAGGCCAAAGGGGCTAGGTTGAAGGTTGAATAGCATCGGACGAAGGGCAGAGCCCTGTGGCACCCAACAAACCAACGGTTTAGGCGAAGATGAAAAAGGGCGAAGGTAAAACCCGTTGAGTTCAATCTTCTAGAAAAGATTGAATCCACAACAGCACAGTGCCCTGCAAGTCAAACTGGCCTAATCTAGTCAACAAGTTAGAATGTGCAACCATGTCAAATGCTGCTGATAGATCCAGCAGCACCACCATAGCAGATGCCCCTCCATCCAAAGCCTCTCTGAAGGTCTCTGCAACTTCCAGAAGAGCGGTCTCCATGCTATAGCCTACATGGAAGCAGGACTGAGGATTGTGAAGCAAATCATTAGATTCAACAAAGGCAGACAGTTGGCGATACACCAGTTTTTCCAAAATCTTCGCGGGTGCAGGTAGCAGTGAGATGGGCCTAAAATTGCTAAGAACCCCGGGGCCGTTAGGCTTCTGTAGCAACGGCAGTAGGAATGCCTGCATCCATAACGTGGGAAAGCAGCTAGATTTCAATGAGGCATTCCAAATCTTATTAAGAAAGGATTTGCAGTGTGGGCAGCTAGTTTGAGAAACTGAGGAGGGCATGGATCCTTTGGTGAGCCAGAGTTGCAATTTAGCAACTCGTCAAGGGAGTCTATTTCGGAGGTTGGGCTGAATTCCAGTAAAACAGAAGCGGACTGTCAGACGATATCGAAGGTCTAACTGAACCACCTTCTGATGAGAATGTTGAATAAAGTTTATGAATCTTTTCCTCAAAGAAATCAGATAAGCTAGTGCATAAGGCCAGGGACGGATGGAAATCACTCTTTGCTAACACTGGTGTAGTAAAAGATTTTACAATATTGAAAATTTCCCTGGCTCAATTAATAGAATTTGCAATACGGATTGAGAAAAGCTCTCACATCGTTTGCTGCTTTAGCTTGCAGCAATTTTTGAGTGCTGCCCTATAGGCAAATTTAGCTGCCGGCTCATAAGACCTCCTCCAACACCGCTCTAGACTTTTACAGAGGCTTTTTTCTGCTCTAACGTTTGCCAAAAACCAGGGAGCAGATGGCTTAGTTCTATTAGCTGTTACTGTTTTAGGGGAGCAATCGAGTCCAGCGCCTTAGTGATCCAAAGATTGAAGAGGATCAAATCCCTGTCAGGATTGCCTGAAAAGGCTGGCAGAGTTGATTCAAGAGATGTCACAAAGGATCACTTTGTAACGCTACGCCTATTCTTCCTCCTTTCAGGTGCTATCTTTAGCTCTGGCTTATTGTCCGTGCCAAAAAAGGTGAACAGAACAAGAAAATGACCCATCCATATCAGGCATGAGGGGACCTCAATATGAAGGCTGGTGAGATTAGAAAAAATTAAATCCAGTATATGTCCCACTTTATGAGTAGGTGTGGTGACTAACTGGGTCAGATTAATGCCCTCCAGCGTCTGAATCAGCTGGGAGGCCTGTGGACAATTTGGGTCATCGACATGCGTATTAAAGACCCCCAGTTAAATAAGGTTGGCATATTGTAAGGATAGCTGAGCGATAGTGTCACACAGGTCAGGGAGGCCACTGTTCAGGCAGACTGGGGGTTTATATACCAACAAGCCGGCGAAAGAAAAAGAGGGAGTAAGTTTGATGCAAAAAAGAAGGCCTTCTATGTTCCCAATTCGACCCAGCCTGGATGTCGATACTTCCCACACATCCCTGAGGATAATGGCAAACCCCCACTCCTACACTGTCCTCCACCCCAGTTGGCGCACAGGATCCGATATCCGGAGGGAGTGCCCATGGCAAGATCTGCATTGGAGCCATCTTTCAGTGAGAAACATCATATCCCAAATATTGTCTGAGAGGGAAAGCCATATTTCAGAGGAATGTTTAGGCAGGGACCTGCAATTAATGAGGCAAGCTCTAAAGCTTGCTGCTCTGTGTGCTGTCTTATTTGGCAGGACAACTCCATCCTCCGACATGGTTGTGGCCCCTAAACTAAAACCGCAGGCCTTACAACTAAATGCAGCACTCCTCACAGCAGACCCACCAGATGTCCTCCAGTTTAGATTTGGAGTAAGACAAACAGCACATAGGGCCTACAACTAGTACTGCAGCACACCATAGAAATTAATAGCGGTAGGACAATAACCCATAGGAACTAATGTCAAATGAATGAAATGAGTTTGGCACAAACACACACACATTCACTGACAAAAATGCGCCCTCATCATGCACTGCTTATGTTCTCACGTATAACATCCCTCATGACCTGTTAAATTACATCATTGTTGACATCAGTGGCAACATCTCAAATTACATAGTTGATGACATCACTGATGACATCTCAAACTAAAGGTGATCCCCGTGCTGGTACTGTAGTACCAGTAACCCAAAATATTGTTTTTATTTTTTTTTTTAAACCTAATCAGGGGTACCTTTGAGAGTCCCCACCACCACATGGCCTTGAAAGTAATGGTGTGCCCTCCTTGCTCTCTTGTGCAGCCTTTCATTGTTTTTTCAGGACTCAAGGACCGAGTCCCAGAGTCCTCTAACGACTGCCACATCATATTCTCCATGTTGTGCCAAGCCAATCAGGCTCTACCCATTCACTTTAAATGGTCCAGTCAGACATTATCTGGACACCACCTGTTCAAATATCTCTAACATTTTACCTGAGATAACTCTTTCATGTCCACCTCAAGCACCTCTTTAAATGCTAATTTCTCCAAAAAGTCTGGACAGATTGACACCAATAACAAAAAGCATGCTTTCTGAGTAAAGTTCTAACTTCTTGCCAAATTTGGTGTAATTCTATTCAGCATTTGTTTTATCTCTTTCAGAAAGCAAACTTTTCTTTGCGAATTAACAGAGGAAATCACACTTTTAACCTGCCCCCTTTTGTCTTGGCTCAAACTTCACAGTGGCATGAATTTTTCCATGAAGGAACCAAAGTAAATGAACTTCTATTGTTGGAAATGTTTTGCCCACATTCGTCAAATGGCAGCAAAGTTGTTAAAGAAACAAAAATACAATTCGTATGGAAACTACACAGTGGTGACTGCAACGGTGTAATAATCACCCCCACTCTCTTCCTCTTTCTTTAAAATAAAAATATATGTATACACCTACATATATATGAATATATAGATATACGTATTTAGATATAGATTTCTAAATGTATAGTGATAAAAATATATATATGTAGCATTTTTTAATTTAATAATAAACGTAGTTTAAAACTAAATTACACATTCAAGCTCTCTTTTCAAAATGTAAAAGTTGTAATTACTTTTTAATGAATAAATAGTCATACAATCATTTAATATATTTAAATAATTTTAAAATTAATGCACATTTGATTTCATGAGCTTGTGCTGTAAAATTGTTTTGAATTATTTCTAGGTTATTAATAACTATTGTTTAATTAATTAACTTTTAAATTATACATTAAAATATATACATATATATATATATTTTAATTATTACATTGCCCTGTATTTTCCCATAGGGCAAGTTCCACCCTGGTGACAGAAAGCTCCATCAACAGTTAAAAAGTTATTATTAGTAACTTTGCACTCATAAATGAACACAGAGAGCAAGACATCACACAGGTAGGGGTTACAGATCTCTCCCAACCCCCAGTCTGCATCCCATATCTAACCCCACCGCCAGCAAACCAACATATAATAACCCCAACATTCCCACCTCCCCCAACATAGCCATGCTGGCTCTATTGGATCATATTCCATGATGGGAAGTCCTGGTGTGGGCTGACCATACTAGCGAAAGTCCCCATAAGTATCTGAACAAAGTAACCCTGAACCCACTCCAATGTACTGTAGCATTCATATCTCCCTCAAGCCTCTTCCCTTTCCTGCATGACAGCTCTCCCCAGGGAGCTCTCCAGTGACTGTGGGTCCGGTTTGTTCATGCAATCAACCATGTTCATCCATGCTCGAGCCACATAAAGGGATCCACAACCATGTTTTGCCTCTCCAAACAACACACCATTCCCAAAACCCGCTTATTTGACCATTTCTCTGTGCCAGGTTTCTACTCTTGGTCCCAGGTGGTCTTCTAGCTCTGCGTGATCTCCCATTTTGCCAGGACCATTGCCTAGTCAATGAACCTATATGTAACCTTACACTTGGCCCGGCGCGGGATCCAACCCAATAAGCACGGGCCCTGTGACTCGGGGAGCAGGAAACATTACGCTGGGCAACCTCATTAACACAGATTAAGATCTTCTCCCATAATCCTGCCAGAGAAGGGCAGGGCCAAACCATATGATACATTTCAGTTCCAATTTCCCCACACCTAGGGCTTGTGACCCCAGCGGTGTGATAGAACCTGTTCACTCTGCCAGGAGTAAGATATGCTCTGTGTAGGAAGTAGAAGTTAATCTAATTAAACCGGGCTTTCCTGGGCACTTTCTGAACTTTTTTGAGAATTTTTGACCAGTCTGTTTCAGGGATCAGGACCCCAAATCCTCCTTCCGGTTCTCCATGAGTCCGGTCAGAGGCGCAATCATGTCCGTCCTGAGCCTCTGATAAAAACATGCCACTGCCTTATGGGTGCCTGAGGATGTGCAAATCAGATGACAGTCCTGATGTTTTGGGGATCTACTTCCCCAGCCCCCCAGTGAGTCTTAATCGCTGCCTCTACAGCTCTAGGGAGAAAAAGTGGCCCCCTAGGAATTCAAATTCCAGCTGTAGGTCCAAAAACGGGATCAACACCCCTGTTCAAAACAAATCTTCCACACAGTCAACCCTCACCAGTTGCACTTGTGAGCAGCACTACCAGCCAATGCAACAGTATATATGGGAATATGGGAACCACATATGAGTTTCAAGCAAGCAGTGCAGCCAGCACTGCTTCATAACTCGAAGCTCAGCAGGGGGGTCAGCCGGGCAGCTGAAGGGGGGTCAAGAGCACCAGAAACAACTGCTGGGGCATGGGAACAAATGGGCTTATCTCCCTACATGGTGTACGGCAGCCATCTACCCAGTGGGTGAACCATTTGATCTGCCCCGCTAAATACTCTCCAACCCCAGCTCCAACACCAACGACATCCAGCCGTCGCAAGACCTGTGCGACTCACTGGCCACCTCCTTCCACCGCAAAATCGCCGACATCCACGACAGCTTCAACACCACGACCGCCCCGGCAACTACCGAGACCACTGCCCCCACAACCACCAACCGCCTGCTCTCCTGGACCAACATCAACGACGAGGACACCAGCGAGATCATGAACACCATCCACTCCGGTTCACCGCTAGACCCGTGCCCTCACCACATCTTCAACAAGCAGCCCTCATCCTCTTGGACCTCTCCGCGGCGTTCGACACCGTCTGCCACCGCACCCTAGTGAAGCGCCTCAGCAACATCGGAATCCGAGAGAAAGCACTGGAATGGATCATCTCGTTCCTCGCCGGAAGAACCCAGAGAGTCCGCCTCCCCCCGTTCAGATCCGAAGCCACCGAAGTCATCTGCGGCGTTCCACAAGGATCTTCACTCAGCCCAACCCTCTTCAACGTCTACATGAGCCCCCTCGCAGCCATCGCACGCCAACACAACCTCAACATCATCTCCTACGCCGACGACACCCAGCTGATACTCTCCCTCACCAACGACCCCACCACCGCCAGAGCCAACCTACACGACGGGATGAGAGACGTCGCCGACTGGATGAGGAACAGCCGCCTTAAACTGAACTCAGACAAGACGGAAGTCCTCATCCTGGGCTCATCACCCTCCGCCTGGGACGACTCCTGGTGGCCCCCGGCCCTGGGCACCGCGCCCAAGCCAACGGACCACGCACGCAACCTGGGCTTCATCCTGGACTCCTCCCTGTCGATGACCAGACAAGTCAACGCCGTCTCATCTTCATGCTTCAACACCCTGCGCATGCTCCGCAAGATCTTCAGATGGATCCCCACTGAAACCAGGAAGACCGTCACCCAGGCACTCGTGACCAGCAGACTGGACTATGGGAACACCCTCTACGCCGGAACCACAGCCAAACTTCAAAAAGACTCCAGCGCATCCAGAACGCCTCCGCACGACTCATCCTGGACATCCCCCGACACAGCCACATCACCGGACACCTGAAAGACCTGCACTGGCTCCCCGTCAGCAAGAGAATCACGTTCAGACTCCTCACCCACGCACACAAGGCCCTCCACGACCTGGGCCCAAAGTACCTCAACGACCGCATGACCTTCTACACGCCCACACGCCAGCTACGATCAACCAGCCACGCCCTCGCCACCGTACCACGCATCCGCAGAACCACCGCCGGAGGAAGATCCTTCTCCTACCTGGCAGCCAAGACCTGGAACTCCCTCCCCACTCACCTTCGGCGAACCCAGGACCATCTCTCCTTCAGGAAGCAGCTCAAGACCTGGCTGTTCGAGCAGTAACTTACCCCCTCCCCCAGCGCCTTGAGACCCTCCCGGGTGAGTAGCGCGCTCTATAAATGCCGTGATTGATTGATTGATTGATTGATTGATTGAACAAAGCCAGTACAGCCATCGCGCCCCATCTCCGGAAAATAATCAACATCTCCTTCGAGACAGCAACCTTCCCGGAAAGCTGGAAGCACGCCGAGATCACCGCCTTACTCAAGAAACCCAAGGCAGACCCCAAGGACCTCAAGAACTTCCGACCCATCTCTCTGCTCCCGTTCCCCGCGAAGGTCACCGAGAAAATCGTCAACAAACAACTGACCCGCTACCTCGAGGAAAACAACATCCTGGACCCTTCCCAGTCCGGCTTCCGCAGCAACCACAGCACCGAAACCGCCCTCATCGCCGCCACCGATGACATCAGGACCCTGCTAGACAACGGAGAAACAGCAGCCCTCATCCTCCTGGACCTATCAGCCGCCTTCGACACAGTCTGCCACCACACACTACGAACACGCCTTCACGACGCCGGGATCCAAGAGAAGGCCCTGGACTGGACCACATCCTTCCTTTCCGGCAGAACACAAAGCGTCCGCCTCGCCCCCTTCCGATCCAAGGCCACCAAGATCATCTGCGGCGTACCCCAAGGCTCCTCCCTCAGCCCAACGCTGTTCAACATCTACATGGCACCCCTCGCCCACGTCGCCCGACAGCACTAACCTCAACATCATCTCCTACGCCGACGACACCCAGCTGATCCTCTCCCTCACCAAAGACCCTCACACCGCCAAAGCCCACCTCCACGAAGGAATGAAGGCCGTCGCCGAATGGATGAGGACCAGCCGCCTGAAGCTGAACTCGGACAAGACGGAGGTCCTCATCCTTGGTTCCAACCCTTCAGCCTGGGACGACTCCTGGTGGCCAACATCACTGGGAACAGCCCCGCCACCCACTGACCACGTACGCAACCTAGGGGTCATCCTCGACCCCACCCTCTCCATGACTAAGCAAGGTCAACGCCGTTTCCTCATCCTGATCAACATCCTCCGAATGCTCCGCAGGATCTTCAAGTGGATCCCCACCGAAACAAGAAAAACAGTCACCCAGGCCCTCGTCACCAGCAGGCTGGACTACGGAAACGCCCTCTACGCAGGAACGACGGCTAAGCTCCTGAGACGGCTGCAACGCATCCAGAACGCCTCTGCACGTCTTATCCTCGACATCCCCGACGCAGCCACATCACACCCCACCTGAGAGACCTGCACTGGCTCCCTGTCAACAAGAGGATAACCTTCAAGCTCCTCACCCACGCACACAAAGCACTCCACAACTCCGGACCAGCCTACCTCAACAGACGACTCAGCTTCTACACCCCCACCCGCCAGCTCCGCTCGACCAGCCTCGCCCTCGCCACAGTCCCCCGCATCCGGAAAACGACCGCCGGCGGCAGATCCTTCTCCCACCTCGCCGCCAAGACCTGGAACACCCTCCCCACCAACCTCCGACAGACCCAAGACCTACTGGCCTTCAGAAGACTCCTCAAGACCTGGCTCTTCGATCAGTAGCAGCACCACCCCCCTCTTCCCCCAGCGCCTTGAGACCCTCGCGGGTATGTAGTGCGCTTTATAAGTGACATGATTGATTGATTGATTGATTGATTGATTGATTGATATTAAACTTCAAAATCCAGGGCTGCCTGTCCCCCATCCATGACTCGACTGGATGCTGTATGTTAGCTAACGGCACTCTATGGCAGCCCATACCCCATATGAAAGCAATCATGAGCGACTCAAGCTCATGAAAGATGCTACGAGGCACCAGTAGCAGCAAGAGTATGAAAAAATAGACCAGTTGGGGAAGTGCCATCCTTTTGGAAATGTCCATACAGCCAGCTACCGAAATAGGTAATGACTTCCAAAAATCCACATTAGCCCGAAGGGCCCAGATAGCCACACCCACATTACCATCCAGTCGATCCCTTGTATCATGGTATATTTTAATCCTCAGGGTATCGCAAGCAGGTAGGTTCCCTCAGCAATCCCCTCAATGCCAAGGTCGCGTTTGCCCAATACTCATAGGAAACAAACTAGACTTCTACCAGTTAATACCGAGGCCCAATACTGCCACAAGACGATCCAGTAATCCAACAGCCCCCACCATCTCTACGGCCACGTCATATAAAAAGAGCAGCATATCATCAGCGTATAAGGCAATGTGATGCAGTGAATCCCAAACCTCCAAGCCCATGTAATGAACCCTGGCTCTCATGCTACAAGCCAAAGCGCCGATTGCCAGTGAAAAGAGCAACAGGGACAACGACATCCCTATTGGGCACCCCGCCCCACCTCATACTCCTCCGATATCGCTTTGCCAGTTTTAACTCAGGCTGTGGGGCTGAAGTACAGAAGCCTAGTCCAGTTCACAAATCTGCTGCCCAACCCCATCTTCTCAAACACTCTATCAAGAAACCACCACTCCAGACTATCAAAGGCTTTCTCGATGTCCACTGCCATAACCGCCGCCTTCCGTTTATCCTAGGTTTCATCCCTCATCAGTGTCAAAAGCCATCAGATGTTAATCGCCATATTACAGCCAGGAATGAATCCACCCTGATCCACGTGTACCATCTGAGTCATGTATGGCAATAATCGTGTATACAGGGCACGTCTCAGAATCTTATAATCAATGTTAAGCATTGATTAAGGTATTTAAGCCCTCATATCCTGGGGTGGGTGGCCAGGTTTCAAATACAGAATCACCAGCATCTCACATGTAGATGTCAGTAGGTGGCCGAGAGTGCATGCTGCCTTATAAACCTCTGTAAGTTTGGGTGTGAGAACCTCAACATATGCCGCGCAAAACTCATCCATGACCACATCCATCCCCGGCACCTTTCCCCGAGCCATATTCTTTACCTCCATCAATGTAATGTCCTCTCTCAAAGCTGTAGCTTCCTCCCGAGTGAGTGATAGGAGGGTGAGCGGTTCCAAAAAAAGCATCAATCTCATGTCCTGACTGACCAGGAGCGCTTGTATTTAGAGACATGTAGAAATCCCTAAAACTATTGTTTATGTCATCCTGCTGATAGAGCCTCCCCCCTTGTGCCAACTCTAGCACCATAATCACAGAGCCTCTCTGGGTATGGTTAGCCAGCCACACCAGTAGGCGCCCCAACTCGTCCCTCTCATCATGTGTCTGAAGCATATACTCTTGGTAGTTGAAACATCTAAGCTTCTCTACATGGCCTGCTGGTGTTTCTCTGCTTGCCAGTAGCTCCTGCTGCAAAGCAGAATTCCCTGGCCTCCTTCTTTCTATGTCTTGCAATACCACATCCAGAGCCTCAACTTCTTGTAACAATGTGCGTCGCACCCCTACCGCCTCTGCAATACAACTCCCTCTGGTCACCACCTTAAAAGCATCCCATTCAAGCTGTGGCATGGACACTGTGTCCTCATTAACCTCAGAGTACTGCCTAATTCCCTCCCCTATCGAATTCAAGAACACCAGGTTGTCTAGCATCTCAACCTTTAATCGCCATGCAGGAATGCAGGGGCATGACAACTACCAGTTCCAGCTTAGCAAAAACAAATTGTGATCTGAGAGCGTGCTGGCCAGATATTCAGCATTCTGCACTGTCGTATGTACCCCGGGAGAACAAAGGAAAGTGTTGAGGGGGACATGCAACTCATGTAGACTCGAAAATTAGGGGCAGTCTCTAGTCAAAAGATGGGTGCACAGCCCAGAATCAACCAACCCCCACTGGAGCTTCCAGCCTGCAAACTTCCATGCTAGCCAAATAACCAGACAGTACCACAGGGTGGATGTGACCTATCGAACGTGGCGTCCATTACACTGTTAAAGTTGTCCCTCAGAAGGACAGGATGCATTTGATAGGGAGCCAAAACCCGGGTTAGCTCATCCAGGAAGCCCACCTGCTTCACATTCAGGGCATATATACTGACCACCATTAGGTCCCGACCAGTCAATCTCCCTGCAACTACTACATACCTCCATGCGTGGTCGACCAGTTCCCCGGTCCTCTTGAAGGGAACTCCAGGGCGTGCCCATATGAGAGCACCCATTTAAATGCTGAGAACGTGGTATGATAAGTTTGGCTGTACCAGCACTTGTGGAGTGCCAATCCCTCAGCAGCCGTTAGATGGGCTTTCCTGCAGGAGGGCAATATCAACCCCCCATCTCTTGAGATAGGAATATACTTTATAAAGTTTAGACATATTGTTAAGCCCCCGGACATTCCAAGACATAAACTTATACTTCAAGGAGGCAGACATAGGAAGTCAGACAGCAGAGCACACAACATCCAGGAAACGGAAGCTCCCTCACCCCCAGTTATCCACATCCAGGACCACAACAAAAATGAAGCCTAGGGAAGGGCATAGCTGAAACTACAACCCAATCTCAACTCCCCAACCCCAGGAGAAGACATGAACATCCCCCCATCCAAACTAGCAATACAACACCAAACATACATGCAATCAACACACTTGAAACACCTGTGGGGTCGTACACCGTCATGGGCGACTCCTGGTCTCACACTATTCCATCCAGATTGAGGGTTCTGGTTCATATACAAGCTGGGAAAGCCACATCATCCACAGTAGACCCCCTTTCAGCAACACCCTATGTAACAGGAACCATCACCATTCAAAGAAGATCATCAGCAGCTCGGGGCGTCATCTGGTGCAGAACATCATCCGAGCTACAGAGGAGACCGATGCCCCATTAGAGTCAGTGTCCCTGGCTCCTTCGGCTCCCACCGTTGATGGGATGAACGCCCCTACCCCCATCATCGTCGCTTCCATTGCCCTCAGTTTTTCATGGTTGGACTTGAGCTAGGGAGGGCAATACTCTAAGAGCACTCCACCCTCTCCATCTTGACGACTTCCAGGAGGCCCCACACCTGGTGACATGGGGGAGGTTGTCAGAAAGTGGATGTCAATCAATCCGATCCCACACTTGTTGCAGCAAGGTAAAAAAACTTCACCCCGTCTTCTGTCACCACGCACAGTCTGGCAGGGAAATACATTGCATACTGGACTCCCATCTGGCGTAGGCACTTATTAGCCTCAAAGAATGTGGTCCTCTGTCTCTGGACATCCCTCATAATGTCTGGGGAGACCATGATCGTATGGTTATCAACCATCAGGTTTCATCTCAGTCTGACCTGGCACCTGGACATGATCACGTTCTTTGTAATGAAGTAATTTGGCCACCACTGACCGCAGGGCTGTGCCAGGAGGTGGGGCCATGCTGGAACACGGAGCCCTCTCTTCAGGGCAAAGAAGGGGGAGAGGCCCTCTGGTGCCACTTCCTCTTTCAACCATTTCTCCAGGAAGTCCAGCATATTGGGCCCTTCAGCGCGTTCCGGCACACCAATCACCCTAATATTGTTCCTCCAGGCCCTATTTTCGGCATCCTCAGCCCTAGTTTCCAGTTTTTAATTCACCCTTCATGGCAGTTCCTCTCTGCTGTGTCCAGATGCAAAGTACTCCTTCCCCGCAGCTGCTCTTCACCCGCTCTCAATCACAGTGAATTTCCAGAACTCCCAGGCCCTCCTCCTGCCCAGAATCCAGCAAATTCCCCTCTGTCAGGGTGCCCCACAGCCCCAGTTTAGGGCCCCTCCTATCTCAACTCCTGATACTCAAGGCGGTCTAAGGACCGATCAACCAGGTCAAGGGCCGCTGCTCTCCCGGCATCTGCGTAACTCTGCGGGCTCTCCCCCATGCTGCTGCGTTGTCCCCTATCTCTTCAAGGCTCTGCAGCGCTAATTTCAACCACTATCAGGGCCTTGACTCCCTCCCTAGCGACAACTGCGCCAGAGAGCACACCACTCAGTGACGCTGCCCCCTGTTTCCAGAGCCGAGCTAACTCCGCGGCTTCATTCTGGAAGTGCGGCCGCATGGCTCACAAAACTCCGGCTGCCGAATTCTCAGCTGTGAAAAGGCGGACGGGTGCAAAATCAGTCTTGCCAGTGCAGGGCTAAGGCCCCCAACATCGACCAGCTGTCCCTCAGCACAGGATTCCCATAGAATGGTACACCTCTGTGTGTGAGTAAATATGCATGTGAGTAAATATACATGTGTATATTTACCTTGGTGAACAGGGTGCATATTCTTGGTACTGCTGAGTAAGTTACTTCTGGTCACTCCTCAAGTACTCAAGTGCTGGCACAATAACACTTTCCTGTCAGGCCTCCTGCAGTGTCCCATCCACAGTGCAGATCTGGACTTTCTTGGGTGCAGGCAGCTTTTCTTTCTTTTGTGTTCTTGTAGCAAGTGCATGAGAACAACTGCTCGACCCTTGGAAAGTATATAATACCTTGGCGCTTGCCTGAATCTTATTTCCTAGAGCTGTCAGGAAAAGCGCTCTCCTCTTAAAAGGTTTCTTACCAGATTCAGGACTGTTCTGTAGAGACGGTTTTCAGATGCTAGTTTTATAATGTCCAGTGTTTGGTAAATTACTTATATGCAATCCTAGAAACTTCTTTGCGAAAACACAACCTAATTTTTCATTGCTCCTTTTCTCAGTTTACTATCAACCTTCAATGAGTCCCTCATCTGAAGTAACACTAACCTTCCAATAGAAGGTGCCTTGTTCTGCCTTCTAGTTGCTGCTCTATAAAGATGAAATGTCTTCCTCTCTACCAAACTGGAGCTGGTTTACCTTCCTGATTGGAGGACAGACAAACTATTGTCCTCCAAGAAGAGGATCATTAAGAGCCTGTCTGGGGTTGTACCCAGCTTCTGGAGGAGGCTCCCACTAGGCAAACCAATTCAAAACCAATTTGCTCTCATTCAGCATAGATTACATTTTCATAACATTATCAAAAATATACCTTTATCATTTAATTATGTTTTTTTAAAACAATTAGTGGAAAATAAATTTGAATGAAAATACTGCCATTTTCTGAGATGAAGTTACATTAAATAGGATTTTGTTTCATAACTAGGCCTCTAA
The DNA here is from genome assembly GCA_963921515.1 of Calotriton arnoldi. Lineage (NCBI taxonomy): Eukaryota > Metazoa > Chordata > Amphibia > Caudata > Salamandridae > Calotriton > Calotriton arnoldi. Next base: position 1,112,976 of record CAWUFW010002179.1, read on the forward strand.
ATGGCAAATTTAGCTTTAGATACACTTTATAAAGCAGAGTTTTGCAACTGTTCTCTGTGGGGATTCATTTTCTTAAGAAAGTTAAGTTGCCAACATGGCAAAGCCCTTTTCTGTGGCACTATAGTGCTTAAACTGCAGTTGAACCAGGACAGAATGGTGCTCTATGGAACCACAAACTTTGGTCATATTTGGGGATGATGTAAATACACAGTGCGGCTCCACACAAATTGAAAATGGAAATATGTTTCCAAAAGTGAAAACGGTGCAAATCGGCCAAATACGTTGAAGACTGTGTTATGCAAGTCTTTTGTAAAAATGATCAGTTTCGTAGATGAGCACGTAATAGAATATACAATGTTGAATAGTAAAAATTGAAGGCAATGGCCGTGCGTGTCGGCGTTGACAAGCGGAATGAATGTTGAAAACAATGACGATCCCGTTGCTAGGTTATTCCATGTGAGGCAATTAGTATTTAACAAAATGGCCGTGCGTGTCGGCGCTGACACGCAGAATGACGTTGCTAGGTAACCCGTAAAATGCTTCCTGCGAACAAACTGTTAATGCGTAGTTTGATGAGAGTTGAAATATACGCATGCAAGGATAGCACTTAAACTGTGCACAGTACAGCAGGAACGGTGTACGAACTGAAATCTCCAAAACTCCTGACTCCAACAGAGCACGGGATATAAAACCGAGTGCTACAAGAGTCTAAGGAATGGAGAAATTACACAGGACGTGTACAGTTACGGCGGAAAACATCAGCCACTAGGAACCAAAAGTCACGAACACCGATGATCGGATAGACATGTGGATTCCAGGGAAACGGGAAACTTAGAACAGTCACGCTCTCACCTTAATCTGCCAAAACAGAAAGTCAACTTGCGTATACCGGAACAGGTCGTAGCTGAAGAAAAACGAAGCTGAGTGAGGCAGCGAGTTGAGTTGCGTGATGAGCTTGTACATCAATCATCGCTGAGTAACCAGAGGAAGACGGGAAACAGCACGCTGAAAGTTCGTCCGTGTAGGTGGATCGTCGCCAATAAATTGTAGTAAGTTTCGGGAGACCAGCGTAAGTAGAAGAGTTTATTATACAACTACACGGTTGTGGAGACAGTTACAAGAACTCCACCATGAACAAGAATAAAACAACTGTCATATACTCTTAAATAGATACATTCTAAGAATGCTTAAAGAAGCTCCATCACCCAGCAACCCAAGAACTCTGTGGTGGAATGCAGCACACACAACCTGAGAAGCAGGCAGTGTAAAGCGACACTCCTCCACAGAGACAAGATATAACAAAGTGCTAGATATTTCATTGAAGGATTTTGAGCCTGTAGGAGAATGTATAGGTGGAAATACTCCCACCATACAATTAATTTGACAGATATTATTAGGTATTTTGTGAGAGTGCCCTTCAATCAAGTATGTACTATTTCTTCATTAACCACTGGAATTTCAATGCTATCCACTTCTAGGCACTTCATTTCCTCATTGGACTTTAAAAGTCTAGAAAATGTATTTGTTTCATTCCTTATGACACAGAACTGAGTTGTTGCCTCTAGTTTTTCACTGTGGTGCAAAATTCATTAAGTGTTATAAACCAAAGCAGAAATTTGCTTCCTCCATTTTCTGTTATGGAGTCGGCCACAATGATTCACTAATGCATTCACACACCTTGCAACCTTTATCTAATCTAGACCCAGTATTAACTGATGTTAAAATCTCTTAGTGTTTCCAAAATAGTGAAATACATCACTCTTTCATATTGAATTCTTATACTAATTGACAACAGCATGAGTGATGGAGGCATCATGGAAAAAAAACTAACTTAGTCAGTTGTTCATGGTAATAGCATAGAAATACTGCACTTACCACATCTTTTGATCTAACTATTAGCACCAGCGTAACCACCTTGGCCATTAAAGGGAGGTGAAATATATTTGCAAGAAGATGCGCCTAGGTGTCATCAATGGGAAGGCGAAACAGGATTACCTCAGAATACTGCTGTATTTTTTCGCATTCATGCTACTTCCTGCACAGTTCTGCTCCAGAATTTAAATGTAATGGTTCATTGGCTTCCTGTGGAACAGGAACTGCATACAAGACTGCTGGCTTCACTCACTAGGCTCTGCTTACTTTCTTCCCCCTGAAACCTTGCATCTAAAGTAAAAGTATCAGGAGGGCTCAGATCACTTGCAGTACAGGAACCCTACTGGTAGAACCCCGAGCCTTTGAGTAGAAATGTTCATTGAAGTAGGTCTTTTCTGGCAGTGTGACTATAATTTGGAACTCTCTTGCTCTTAGCCTTCACACCACTGCCTTGATAGGCACATCCAAGAGCTAAAACTGTTTTTTTCCAAAGGTCACTCACGTTCCTCATCTGAAATATTCTTTTTACTGCCTTTGCCTCCGTCCTCCCTCTCCTTCAGTCTTTTCCTCCCCCTGCCCCTTCTTCCCTCGGTTACCTTCTCTTGGCCTCCCTTTATGTTAGCTCCCCCCTTTATTTCACCCACCCAGACTCCCTCCCAAACTCTCAATGCTTAAATGTGCTTCCTTATTTATCTATTTATTGTAAATTTGTGTTTTCAGCGTATTTTTCTGTCTATCACGTACTGCAACTTTTAATGTTGTCATGGTAAAGTGCCATGTTAAGCTGAAAAATAAATAAATGAATAAATAGATAGGTAGGTCTCACTGAGTACTTTTACATCCCAATGAACGTTAAAATGCCAGCTCCTCCAATAGCTGAAAGATTTTGGGGCATATTATCAAGAACGGCGTTAAAATTATCGCCGCTTTAGCGGCAGAAAACTGCAGCTAAAGCGGCGATAATGGGCTTGATAATATGCCGTGGAGAATTCAATAGAAGCCCATGTTGACACCAGAACATGGGCTTCTATTGGAATTCTCAAGGGCATATTATCAAGCCCATTATCGCCGCTTTAGCGGCAGTTTTCTGCCGCTAAAGCGGCGATAATTTTAACGCCGTTTCTTGATAATATGCCCCTCAGTTTACTCCAGACAGACGTTTCGACTTACTACGTAAGCTTTAGCATTAACCCTCTGATCCTAAAGGGGCTGTGAATCTACAGCCCAAAAGTTAATCTGCATATACATAGCAATAACTTGGCTCTATTCATACAAGTGATGTAACTATTTTTAATTTCCTGCATCTTAACGTTACGTTTAAGCACAGTTTGCCCCCCTATTGTTTTTTTGTGTTTTGTTTGGGACGGAGGAATAAACTACGCCTCAAATATCAAAACAACTCTTATTTTCTTATTTTCAATTTCTCTCCTAAATCCTACTCACAAAATATGAAAAAGTAATCTTGAAGGGCCGCCTTTTCTATTCCAGTCCAAACGTTCTTGTTTTTTCCTAGTGAGTAGCTGAAAACTTGGAAAGAAAAGGTGCACCGTAATTGGAGTACTCGACAACAAAATCTTCCCAAAAGACCTTGGGGCATATTAGCAAGAAGAGGCGATAATCATCGCTAACCCTGCTTAGCGTGATTTTTTTTATCGCCGGCTATCGCTGGAATATATCGCCACGCTAACACTGTATTAGCAACGATTAGCGCTATGGCGATGAATATTCCAGCGATAGCGGGAAATAGGCCAACATCGCTGAAAAACCAGCGATGTTGCATGGAGAAGGAGAACACCTTGCTGATACGACCCTGTGGTCGTATCAGCATAATCCACCCCCATGTTAGGTATGGCTAACACCTGCTAATTGCAGGTGTTAAATAAATAGCGATGACCCCGGTTAGCGCGACTTTTCACGTCGCTAACTGGGGCCATGGCCACCTTGCTAATAGGCGATAGGCCTGTTAGCGAGTGTTTCCCAGGTTTGTTCGTCGAGTACGCCCACTTTGCATGTCATTAGCGATAAATATCGCTGACATGCAAAGCGATAAAACGGGCGCTAATGCCCGCAAACTGTCGCTAACTGCTGTTAGAGACAGTTTGCTGATAGGGCGATATAAATATCGCCGCTTTAGCGGCAAAAAGTACCGCTAAAGCGGCGATAGTGCCCTTGCTAATATGCCCCCTGCTTTTCACCGTGAAGCCTGACCTTCACATACTTTTGAGCTTTTGCAAGAAATACTCGAGGGTCCTGAGAAAAAAAGCTTTGCAACTTAACATATTCCTAATTATACGTTTGCTCTGATGTCGAGGCATGTAAGTGTACATTAACTAATCATGCAATTATATTCACTAAAACTGTGTCTGATATACGAACATTTCTTATGTGCAACAGATATCATTTCCTACACAAAAACACATTTACAGTGAAACGCGTCATCACGAGAGCGATTACGTGGCAACAAAGGGTAGAATAAACATCTTCGCCTTCTGAAAGCAGTGGTAGCATTAGACTTTTATCTGCAAAATGGAAGCGTTAGAAGAAATTGTCACTGAGCAATCAAATGCTACAGGGCATCGAACAAATCACATATGCACTGTGTTTACTTTCATATATAATAATTGGTGGTAAAATGGGGCTGCCATACTTACTGCAAGTATGTGGGAAAGAGGCCAGAGTGGTGCCTACCGAACCACATTATTTTTCACCTTTCAGCCTTACTGACTTGCTTACCAACCACCTCAATCCTTTGTTAGCTCAATTTTGGACCTGCCATTGTAGGAGCGTAGATTTCAATCCGACTCTGCAAACGGGTAACAGCACAATTTATACCACCCAGGAGCTCCTGGTTCCACAAAGCAATAAGGCGACAACTATGTTGCCAAAAAAGGGGGTGCTCTCTCTCAACCTCTCTATAATCACGTTTCCTTCTTGATTAAAGATAGAGGTGAGATAAAAGACAACCCCTTGCACCCAATATGGCTGCCTCCCACTCCTTGCTGATGTTCAGCTGACCAGCCACCATAGCTTCTACAGGATAAAATGCAATTATGTTTTACAAATGTTAGTAAAGTGCCCATGTGCTGTGCTAACTAATAGCATGAGCAGAGGCCTACTGGCTACATCATTAAAACTTTCAGCAAGTTATATCTTGCAAATATGTAGCATATAATAATAGCATGCCAGGTGCCCAAATATTTTTGTTTGTTCAAGAACATTCTCCTAAGATCGAGTGCAGTTATTTAAGATCTGCTACTTTTGCAAAATAAATGGAAGGTTTTCTGTAAAGAGGATTTATGAAGACATAACCATCAGCGTGGTAACTCTTTTCAGGTAATCTAAAGGAGGGCATCATTGACCTGACAGAACAGTGGTAATATCTTTCAACAAGGAGAGAGCTCTGTGGGTCGGGGGTGGGGGGAGGGGAGGAGGGGGAATCGGGGGTGACTCTGCAGGAAAGGGGGATTTGCTACAGTCATCCTCTAGTAATGTGTGCATTTAAAAACAGTGTTTGGCTTTAATTTCTCATTTAAAATGTTGCAGGTGAAGCTGATATAGAAAGTGAAGAAGAAGATGATGACGATGAAGATGACTGTAAGAAATCATTCATGGATGAGGTACGAGGCTTTAATTATTTTTTATTAGTTACGTTATTCTTTGAAGCAGTAATGGTGTTTAATGGTGTAAGTGTTACAGGTGTGCGAAAATAGGATTTTTTCTGTACCTTTGTTAAGATACGTGTTTGTTAGAAATGGGATTTCTGCTTGGCTAGGGCATGCGCCTAAGCCAGGCAGAAGCCACCACTCTGATCAGGGCAAGGGAGTTATACGCTGAAGATAACCCCTGCTCACCCCCTTGGTAGCTTGGCACGAGCAGTCAGGCTTATCCCAGAGGCAATGTGTAAAGCGTTTGCGCAACACACGTACACACAGCAGCGACACACTAGGCACACTACAAAAGAAACTCCACACAAGGTTATATAAAAAATAGCCCTTGTATTATCATAAACACATTAGATCATAACCACACATATACACTGTGCCAACTGGCACCAGGTAGTAATTTACAGGGGATTATATACATGACAGGGCCAATCGGGCCGCTGTCAGAACCATTAGAAAGCACAAGTAGCAAATATAAAATAACCAGTAACTACTGGTAAAATACTGTACTCAGCTTCATCACAAGCAACATAAACGCATTATGTCTGCATCACATTAGGCATAAAAACATTATGCATTACATTTGGCATAAACACATTATGCAATAGCATTAGGCATCATCATAAGCATAAACACATTATGCATCATCATAAGCATAAACACATTATGCACCATAGTAGGGCCTTACGCCCCACCGGCACCTCAGGTGCTCACCGGCCAACTGGCCTTCCTCTGGGGGCCCATCTGGGACCTCCCTGTAATGCCCTATGTCCACAAAAGTCATGGCGCTAAATGGGGCTAGGGTGCCCCCCAACGTTGCAGCTGCCCGCAACCTCGCGGTGCAGCTGTGAAGACCGGCACCCAAAAGTGCCATGGGAGCCCCTCCTTCCAGGGGCTCCTCTCGCACAATGCTCCCTTAGCAAATGAGGTCTCCAAACTGGCCCAAAAAGGAATCACCCAGCCGTTGCAGCTGCCCGCGCTCTCGCGGTGCAGCTGGAGAAGAAGAATGGCACCAACAATGCCCAACTCGAACCCCACTCACCGGGGCTCCTCGTGGACTCCTTTGGCCTCTTTGGGCCGGGAGGGTGGCACCGACAATGTGCCTGGCAGGCTCCGTCTCTTGACGAGACGCGAGGTTGTCACCGGGGAGCCCTCGAGGCTCCGGTCCTCTTTCCTGGCTGCTGGCTGCCCTCGAGGCTCCGTCCCTCAGTCTCCGGCGGCAGAACACGTGGCTCTCAGCTTCCTGGGCCGAGCCCCGCCCCGATCAGGCCTTCTGCTGCCTGTCTTCCGGCCGGCACTTCCTCTCTCTCTCCAATGCGGGTGGAGGGCAGAGATGGAGCCCGTGAAACTCCAGCTCTGTGGCGTCAGCAGGCCCCGCCCACAGTCAGGCACGGCCGCCAGACTTCCGTTGGGGTGCGGCGGTTCTGCTCGTTCCCGCCGCAGGAGTCCCCTTGCTTAGGCTTCAATGAGCAGCGCTCAAGATGCGCTTTGAGTGGGCAAGACCCCCCCCCTTCCTCAGGGGCATCAGGGGCCACCATTGTGCAGTGCCCACAAAGCGCTTTGGGCAGGCAGGAGCCCCTCTCCTTAGGGGCACTGGAAGGCAGCAAAGCAACACTCCTCACTTGACCTGGAATAAAGATATAGTGCTCACGAGGTGCTAATTCCCAAGAGTTTAGAGGGGCAAAGCTAGGCCCAGGCAGGCCAGCTCACAGAGCCCTCCAGCAGAGGGGCAGTCCCTCATGGCGGTTCCTCCTGGGGCCCAGCAGGCACAAGTAAGCACCCACACAGCACACTATACATGGGGTCACAGCCCCAATATTTATACTACATTGGTCTTTGTCTGCCCTGCCACAGGGCTTGGGGAACCAGTCTCAACTGGTTCTGGGGGGTACTGGAGCACTCTGTTTACAGGGCTCCCACCCTCCTTTGTCAGGTTGGGGCTCGGTCATCAGACACACCACAGGGGGGCGGAGCCAGCATTCACCTAGGCAGGCACAGACCTATTCAGGGGACTACTCCAAATGCAGCTCTTCCCATTCAGCCTAGCGCTGACTCACCCTGCCCTCCCTGGAGCCACACACCTCACCAGCCCCTGTCACTCCAGAGCCAGACATGCAATACACATCAGGCAGGCAGAGACACATAGCACACAGAAATGCCAACTTCTAAAAGTGGCCTTTCTAAAATAGTGCCAATAAATCTGCGCACACCATTACACAGCATTTATTATCACTATTCCAAACTTACCAAACTTGACCACGCTGCTCTTCTCATATCAGGAATTACCACTGAAACACTTATCAGGGAATCCCCAATGCATTCCTATGAGAGGGCAGCCTCACAGCAGTGAGAAACCAAAATGGCTGTTTGTCACTACCAGGACATGTCACGCACTTAAGGTACATGTCCTACCTTTTACCTACAATACACCCTGCCCATAGGGCTAGCTAGGGCCTACCTTAGGGGTGACTGACATGCAGTAAATGGGGGGTCACAGACGTGGCAACCACTTTTCATGCCACGTCACAGCGGCAGTAACACTGCGCGCACAGGCCCTGCAATGGCAGAGGCCTGAGACAGGTTTGAAAGGCTACTTTGGTGGGTGGCGCAAGCAGCGCTGCAAGCCCACCAGTAGCATTTAATTTACTGGCGCTGGGTATCTGAGATACCACTTTACAAGGGACTGACAGGTAAATTAAATACGCCAAACAGGTGTAGACCAATCTTACCATGTTTACCACAGAGAGCACACACACTTTACACTGGACAGCAGTGCTAAAGTGCCCAGAGTCCTAAAACCACCAACACCAGGTCAGAAAAAAAAGACTAGAAGGAAGGCAAAAAGTTCAGGGATGACGCTGCAAAAAGGGCCAAGTCCAACAGTTTTAAACTTTGAAATGTATAAACTTCGTAAAATTTGCAAGTAAAGCAAACAAAATCGAGGGTGAAAAATATTCTGTTAAAGTAGATAAGCAAGAGAAAAATATATAGAAACAGTTTTAGGAGTAGAATGTCAAATTGCCCAAAGTGTTGAAGTTAAAGTTCGCCATCCTCTAACATAGAGTGAGTCCCGTGGGAGTTTTTCAAATCCTTGCTGAGGGAAAAGGTTGGGTGTTTCTCTGTGCACCATACAAATTATTTCTGTTGTGTATTTAGTATTTTATTTTCTATCTGCAGTTTTTGGCTACAATGAGATGAACTAACTAGAATTAATTAGACCACTAAATCTGACTCCCTTTCCTGTACACTACTAAAATATGTTTGCCTTCAGTAGTGGCAAGAGATTCAGAAGAGTTTCAAAGCTCCTCGAAATTCCTAGTGGCATTTGTAGTTACAGTCATTTACTGGCATGACTTGCATAGCGAAGCTCTATTATGAGTGTCTTCTTGATTGCTGTGCTGTGTGCGCCATGTTTCAAGGTTTCATAACAATAATGCTTTGATCGAAAATATATACAAACAAGCATTGGCATAGCCAATAGGTCTCGCCTTTGGGGCCTTATAAGTGTTTAGCCAGAGCTATTGACTTTGCCAATGTCTTCAAGCTGTGCTGTAGAGAAGTGTGGCTGCTGTGCAGCATGCTGAAAAGTTATAATAAAAAAGTGTCAGAAGCATTTTTGTTACTTTATATATGACCAAGAAGGCATTATGTAAAACTGAACGACCATATTAAAAAAGTATTTACAATAAAAAATTTCCTCAGTTTTCTTTTGTTCTTGCAATGCTGGCAACTTGTTTCTGCCTATTGCAATGGTTGTTTGTTAAAGCTTTTTTTTTGAGGGGGCATAAACAATCGGAGGGTGAAGGTTGGGAACTAGTACCTGTATTATAACACTAGCAGCGGCCAGACGCTAGGGAGAATCAACAGATGCCAGATTCCGAGAGCAGGCTGAGGTGGTGCTGAGTGATGCTGAGGTGGTAGTGGTGGTGGTGGTGACTGTTGCGGAGACGATGCTGAGGTGATGCTGAATGATACTCAGGTCTTGCTGAATGATACTCAGGTCTTGCTGAGTGATACTGCTGTGGTGCTGAGTGATGCTGTGGTGGTGCTGAGTGATATTGTCTTGGCGCTGAGTGATGCTGTGGTGGTGCTGAGTGATATTGTCTTGGCGCTGAGTGATGCTGTGGTGGTGCTGAGTGATGCTGTGATGGCCCTGAGTGATGCTGTGGTGGCCCTGAGTGATGCTGTGGTGGCCCTGAATGATGCTGTGGTGGTGCTGAATGATGCTGTGGTGGTGCTGAAGGATGCTGTGGTGGTGCTGAGCGATGCTGTGGTGGTGCTGGGCGATGCTGTGGTGGCCCTGAATGATGCTGTGGCGGCGCTGAGTGATGCTGTGGCGACGCTGAGTGATGCTGTGGTGGCGCTGAGTGATGCTGTGGCAGCGCTGAGTGATGCTGTGGCGGCGCTGAGTGATGCTGTGGCGGCGCTGAGTGATGCTGTGGCGGCGCTGAGTGATGCTGTCGTGGCGCTGAGTGATGCTGTGGTAGCGCTGAGTGATGCTGTGGTAGTGCTGAGTGATGCTGTGGTGGCGCTGAGTGATGCTGTGGTGGCGCTGAGTGATGCTGTGGTGGTGCTGAGTGATATTGTTGTGGCACTGAGTGATGCTGTTGTAGTTCTGAGTGATGCTGTGGTGGTGCTGAGTGATGCTGTGGTGGCGCTGAGTGATGCTGTGGTGGCGCTGAGTGATGCTGTGGTGGCACTGAGTGATGCTGTGGTGGCCCTGAGAGATGCTGTGGTGGTGGTGAGCGATGCTGTGGCGGTGCTGAGTGATGCAGTGGCGGTGCTGAGCGATGCAGTGGCGGTGCTGAGCGATGCAGTCGCGGTGCTGAGTCATCCTGTGGTGGTGCTGAGTCATCCTGTGGTGGTGCTGAGTCATCCTGTGGTGGCGCTGAGTGATGCTGTGGTGGTGCTGAGTGATATTGTTGTGGCACTGAGTGATGCTGTTGTAGTTCTGAGTGATGCTGTGGTGGCGCTGAGTGATGCTGTGGTGGCGCTGAGTGATGCTGTGGTGGCGCTGAGTGATGCTGTGGTGGCGCTGAGTGATGCTGTGGTGGCGCTGAGTGATGCTGTGGTGGCGCTGAGTGATGCTGTGGTGGTGCTGAGCGATGCTGTGGTGGTGCTGAGTCATCCTGTGGTGGTGCTGAGTCATCCTGTGGTGGTGCTGAGTGATCCTGTGGTGGTGCTGAGTGATGCAGTGTTGGCCCTGAGTGATGATGTGGTGTCGCTGAGTGAAGCTATGGTGGTGCTGAGTGATGCTGTGGTGGCGCGGAGTGATGTTGTGGTGCTGCTGAGTAATGCTGTGGTGGCGCTGAGTGATGCTGTTGTGGCGCTAAGTGATGCTGTGGTTGTGCTGAGTAATGCTGTGGTTGCAATGAGTGATGCTGTGGTTGCACTGAGTGATGCTGTGATGGCGTTGAGTGATGCTGTGATGGCGTTGAGAGATGTTGTGTTGGTGCTGAGTGATGCTGTGCTGGCTCTGATTGATGCTGTGCTGGCTCTGATTGATGCTGTGGTTGCGCTGAGTGATGCTGTGGTGATGCTGAGTGATGCTGTGGTGTTGCCGACTGAGAGATAGAGTGAAGATATAATGCCCAATTAGAGAAGGTGGTGAGAGAGAAAGAGAGAGAAAGGGTGTACATAGAATAAAGAGTGGAGCGGGATAGAGAGAGAGAAAGAAGGGGAGAGAGAGTGAATGAAGGAGTTTGAAAGAGAAACAGATAAAGGGGTGAGAGAGAATGAAAGGCTAAAAAAGATAGAGAGGGGAGAGTTAATTAAGTAGAGAGAGAATTAGAGAGGGGAGAGAGAGAGAAGGAGAGAGACAATAAGAGTGGGGGGGTGTGGAGTTTAAATAGAGTGAAGAAGTGACGCGGAAAAAGTAACCTTAAATATAGCTTTGTGCTTTGCGCGAATAAATATTTTTAAAAAAACAGAGTGAGACAAAAATGCTGGTAATTAGGCTGTGACTCCCAATATAAAACAAATAGCGATATAAGGTGAAATCAACCCACCGAAGCAATATTTCTAACTAGACAAAAAAGCTTGCATTTCAATGCTAATCGCTGTTGTTTTTCATGTGACTGTAGTCCAGGGCCGTCAGTTGGTAATGTGAGCTGCTGCTGCGATTGAAACATCAGAGTCCAGAGAGTTAATGAGCCATGACGAGGAAATGAGGAAGAGATAGGAAACCCAGATGGCAGCTGCGCGCGTGCACGCCATCGTGAACGCAAGCTGGTCGCCAGCCGAAAGCCAGTGGGTTTGCACTTCCAAAACCCGCTTACTAAAACTCTCTGCCAGACCAGCGCAAGCGCTGGTGCAGGCCGAGACCTAACAAAAACAGCGACTAAATACGGTTTTACAGTATTCTCTTCTTCAGTGCCCTCCTACCATCTAGTGTTCATGTGTAGTATTGCACTTTCATAATTTTTCGAGTTAGGGTTCTCCAACCTCTTTAATCATAGCTATTTATGGTCAATAGATATCATCCTGAACTACTAACACATATTATGGTGTTGTAATAGTGTCCACATCAAATAAAGATTGAATAATAGACACCCTCTGCAAGATTATCAGCAATCAAAAAAGCTTTAATTTGGAATGCCTCTGCAGCTGCCATGCCTGTGGCATCAAGATAATAAAATTAGTAAAAGTTTACCCAAAGCTGAATGGTTTATCTTAAAAAAAAATCCGCTTTAAATATATTTTGGAAACTAAACAATTTTCTCCAAACATCAGCTCATGAGTTCTAAAAATAAAATACACACTTTTTAGTCTTGAATACTCTTTTTATATACATACTGAATTGAACCAAGCAAAAGCTTAGATTTTATAGGATGTACTCCACAGAGGGCAACTAAGTAAAGGATGCTGGACAGCTACAAGTAGGTAACTAACTACTCGTTAGAGAAGCTTGTTCTGAGAAATTTAGGCGGAAAAAGAGAGTTCTGTACTAGCATCTGATTCTAATTTTAATGTATCACTCAAGCAGAAAGCATGAAAGAGAGCTTATCATCAAACTATGAGGCTGGAAGATGCTTGTACTAATTCAGCACTGGGTGTGAAAAGTGACAAACCATCAACCAGTAATGTCCATCGCTGATATGAAATCCTACAGGCTGTTGTGGTTTAATGTATTTTTGCTCAGAGGTAGTCATGTGCCAAGACTGAGGCAATAGTTAGAAACATTGGTTGCCTTGATGGAGCTATTTATAATGACCCATTAGTATCCTGCTACCCTTCTGGACTAGTTTAATGCTCTAGGATCACTGCCAGGGACGTGACATATGTAGTCGCCTATGGCACCTCATGCAGACGGGCATCGCCAGGGCATGCTTCAGGCATTTGCATGGGTAACTGGAACTGTAGTGCACCGCTTGCCCATGGGCCTGTGGTCTTGACTCAAGTCAACCAACGAGTAAATGGAAAGGGACAGAGCTGGGCTTGACCTGACCATAGCCAGTATTACCATTGAATTGTTATATACTAGTGCAAATTCTCACTGTGGTATACAATAACTGACTATGTAGTTCTTTTTGACGAATCTGTGTCTACTCTTCCACCTGAAAAGCAGTGAAACTCTTTTCGTCTAGAGACAGCACAGTTGTGCATAACTTTGAAAACAGCCAAGGGCCAGATGCATACCAGCAACCACAAATGAGTTTGTGACTGTCAACAAGAGAGTGCAATAATTAACACTATGTTTGTTAGACATGTGACCACCTCTGACCCACACTTGTAGATTTATGTTGCCAACCAGTGGTGAATGGCTGATGTAGGTGTTGAGGCCTAGTCCTTATTACATTTCTGCAGAAAAAAATAAAATAAAACAGTTAAAAAAAAGACACCAACACTAGCAGAAGCATTCCATAACTGTAGCTTCCAATTTTACACTGAGGGAAGGAAAGAAGGAAAGAAAAAACGAAGAAAGGCAGAAGGAAAGAAATAAGAAAAGAAAGAAAAAGAAGGAATAAAGAGGAAGGGAAGGAAAGAAGGTAGAAAAGAAAGAATGAAAGGGAGGAAGAAGGAAAGGAGGAATTAAGGAAAGATTAAAACAGAATAAAGAAAGTAAAGAAGAAAAAAAAGGAGGCCAAAGGAAGGTAAGAAGAAAAGACAAAAGGAAAGACAAACGAAGGAAAGAAAAGAAAGATGGAAAGAAGGAAACAAAAAGGAAGGGAAGAAAGAAAGAAAGAAAGATAAAAGGATAGGCAGTAGGAAAAGGAAAACAGAAGGAAAGAAAAAGAAGGAAAGAAAGAAAGAAGACAGGAAAGGAAGAAATGACAGGAAAGAGGGAAGGCTGGAAACAAAGCAAAAAGAAAAAAGAATGAAAAAGAGAAGGTAGGAGAAAGAAGACAAGAAAAAAGGAACATAGGTAAGAAAGAAAGGTAAAAAGAAAGACAGGGCTGGAAAGATAAATAAAGCACACACATTAGTTTATATTCAAAGTTCATGTGAGTTGATGTGAAGTAGCAACAGCCAGATAAATAAAGAAGGCCACTCCAAAGAAATTTACAACAGCATTAGCAGCAGATGGGATCTGATAAAGCTGGGATGTCCCCTGTGGTCTCGTCAAAATTGTTCTGCTATCACATTAGGCTCTAAACTCAAAGATAACACTAAAGTAATTATGAACTAAAAACAAAAAACACTAGTGCTTTAGGGAACTACATTGTGTGCAGATGTGCTTCTTGTTAAAGAGCAAAATGCAGTTACTCAAAGTGAAGTTAATGAGTGGCTTAAGTAGGCTGACGTATTGCTCCATGGTGTATGCTGTAGTGGGGGGAAACAAAATGTGACAGCAGACCCCTGGGTGAAGAGAGGTGGATAAGAGCCCCTTTAAGTAAGTCTATTATACATATTAATTTAGTAAAAATGAAAAGGCCTTGTCTAACGCCAGACCTAGAAAGGAATGAGTGAAGAGTAAACTGAAGTATTCACTTCACATTTACTAGGAAATGGCTGATAATGGTACCTTCTGATCAAAAACGAGACATTATTCTATCCTCAGCAAGTGATTCTTTCAGGGCATAACTTTGGGTACTTCTTTAAAAATCTGATAACATTCTTTTGATATGTGCTCTTTCTCATTTTAACACTTTTTTATTATTGGAAATTTAAACAACATTTTTTGGTCATACACAGTGATCAAACAGTGCTAAACACCAGCAACAAGTATAACCTCTTGCTCTGAGTATTCTCCCACTAGCTCCCTCCCCCCTTTTTCTTGCACTAAGTACACCATAAACAATAAATGCAGATTTATCAAACACTCTATATAGGCTCATTTATATCTCTGGTGCATTGCATCAAACATAAGGAAGGATGATGATAGTAATTCAGAAACAGATCCAAATATTAAGAGGAATATAGGGTGGATCTTATGTTAAAATTAATCTCAGACAGCTATATTTCTGGTTAAGCTATTCCCAGCTCTCCTCCCCCATCGTGTGTCCCAAGAATGACATAGATATTATCCAATTTAGTTATCTCCTTAAACTATCATGCATCCTATTCTCCTTAACAAAAACTCTCCAGATCCTTTCAAACTTCCATTTTGTTGATCATTTGGTAAATATTTTGTTTTTATAGGAAGCTATATGAAATATTTCTTGGAGCCCTGTCTCTGACTTTGTGCAGCTATTAGTTCTCCACAGTTTCAGAATATAAAGCTTAGCAACTGACACTATCTCCTGTGTTGATGCCTGATTTCTGAGAACATTGACGTGTCGTGTAACAACACCGCCTGGCCCACCAAAGAGCCTGTTATATCCTGAGTATCTTTCATTACTTCCCAAATCTCTGCACAATATTGTTGTAACATTCCCAGACTATATACATTGTAGTGCTGTCTGTTTGGATGCATTTTCAGCATTCTTTCGCAGGACACAGTCATGCAGCTCCTAATCTTTTTGACGTCCAGTGTCATCTGTGCAAAATTGTGTAGTACCCAAATTTCAGGCAGGCTATGTATTTGTCATGCATCAAAAGAAGTTCAAATCAGTCCTCATCAGTGCTCCACATGCAGTCTGAGTGACCACTGATCTTTTAAATGTCTGGCTACACTATTTGAGAAACTAATGTCTGTCATGATTAAATTGATCCATGAGACCACACCTTCATGTGTCCCCCACGTTCTCAAATATGTCATTAATCCAGAATCAGGGCGCAAGCTCAATAGGTTGGGGGTTCCAGTAGTTTATTGAGACAATAAGTTACTATTAATAGTTTCAGAATTGTGCAATGTATAGCCCCCAATCAGTTAAGATTTCTGCAAATGTTTTCACTTTTTCTCCTGAGATTTATGTGTTGAACACCCTTGGTTTCAAATTTCGGCCATATTGATTCTGAACGTCCCATTAACACGGGCCCCTTGTCCATAAAAGGGGCCCTACATGAATTCTGTTGTCTACTTTTAGCTATTGTAAGCTTGTTACCAAGCATAAGACATTGAGTGTAGTATGGGCTTAGTATTGACTAATTTCAAATTATATTTGTGTAGAGTGATCCTGATCCAACAACTCTGCCCAAATTAGCTTTTTCTATCTAACCCATTGCAGAGTACCAAGAGTTACATGTAGATGTAGCTGTGGTATCTGAAAAAGATCCAGTGTGTCTCTAGATGCAGTCATCTTAGACCTCCACACTCAATGGCTGCATTCAGTTCATCTATTTTTAGTTGTGGCTTCTTCCTTTCTCAAATGAATAGCTTCAGCATTTTGTTCTCCTTCCTGATCATCTTCAAGGGATCCTTGACGGTAGCATTGCAACAATGTAATGGAGCCACGGCTCCTCATTCATTTTTATCACTTGCACTTCAATCCATATCAACAAGTTCAAGGCAGATCACTCAGTCCGGTCAGTTTTCATTTTGTCCACCAAGTGGTACAGATTGCCCTCCATTATGTTGTTGAGGCCTGTATTTAGCAGTATCCCTAGATATTTCAGTCTGGCCTCCTTTCACCCACCGGAAAGGGCTTAACCCAAGAGCGGTGACTCTGGTAGACCTAGTCCATCGAAGGACCTTGCACTATCCCCAATTAATTCAGTATCCCGAGAATTCAGAGAATCACGATGTAAGCCTACCCAGGTTTGCTACTGATTTAGCAGTGTCTGACAGCATTACTAGGGTATCAGCCACATAATAAAGGGCTTTATGTTCGCTGCTGGTGTGCACCTTTAATGTCTGCGGTCTGTCGAATGGCTATCACCACGGTTGGAAGGGCTAGGGCAAGTAGTATTGGGGTTAGTGGACATCCCTGTTTAGTGCTGTGTCCTATCTCAAGAGGTGATGATTTATACCTGTTACAAGTGACTATCGCCATAAGCTTCATATAAAGCCATTTTACTTTTGTCTTGTATTATTTCCTGATAACCATATGTACGAGCACCGTGAATAAATATTACCATTCTAACCAATCAAATGCTTTATTGGCATCCAATGAGATCATTACGTTTTCATCTAAATCATTATGCACCTGCCATAGTAACTTACCCAACGGGCTAAAATGGGCTGCCGAAGTGTAATGTGGGAGAAATCCCAACTGATCCAGGTGTATCAATAATGGTAGGCCAGCCTTTATCCCATTGGCCCATACTTTGGGCAGTATTTTTTGACATCTACATTTATTATGGAGATGGGTCTGTAACTTGCACTATGAAATGGATCTTTGACTGATTTAAGAACTAATTATATTTTGGTCTTATTAGACTCTTGTGATGGGAGTGTTACCTCTTGTATCTCATGAAAAGCTTATGCAAGAGAGATACCAGTTTTTGTTTATTAACTTCGTAAAATTCAGATGGATTGCCATCAGGGGAGATAAAATTAGGAAGTTCATTGGTTAACTTGCCTATTTGATCTTCTATGATATCTCATTCCACCTTTAGCTCGAGCTCTGGATGTAGTGCTGGAAAGTATATATTGGATAGAAATATTTCCTTTGCTGCTAAGGCGCTTTGGCATTCTGTAGAGTATAGGCCCTAATAGAATGTCTGGAAGACTGAAACTATTTTAATAGGTGTGTGACTGTCTTTCAGTAGGTGTGTGACTGTCTTCCCCAGAGCATCTTTAATTTCTGGGCTACCTTGTTTAGCTTCCTGTGGTCGTAGTTGGAGAGGCAGTAAGCGACCCACTTTCTTCCCGTTTCTTACTGGCACTGCTTAAGACAAAATAGGGCCCTTTCTGCTTTAGAAGTGTACTGCCCATTTAGCTCATATTTTACTTTCAGTATGTGACATAACACCTGTTCGGATGGGTGGTCATGTATTCTTATGTCAGGCTTTTTATTCTCTGCTCAAGAGCAAGCTGGGCTGAATGTGCTTTCCGTTTTCACAGTAAGGAGTCTCGCACAATCCCACCCCTGCAGACCCTAGTAATTGGAGAGAGATGACCTACTGCTCGTTCTCCTCAAGATATTTATGTAACCTTGATCTTCCTTTTTTCTTTGTCCTCGGGAAGTTTATGAGTTGACATGCTGAGTCGCCACTGTCGTAGAGAGGTTTCAATCCTTGGACAATCCGGATCTGTGCTGCATCGTGATCAGGGCTACTGTTTAGAGTTCTATCCATGTCTGTCACACGACTCAGAAATGAAGCTGCAACTAAAAATAATCTACATGGGTACCAATCCCATGTGTGTAAGAGATGAAGATGTAATCCCTTTCCATTGGGTGTGTAAGTCACCACGATTCAATTAGGAAGAGGTCCATCAGTAAATCTCCTAGTAAGTGTCTATCTTTGGGTGTCTTACTGGTGGGTGACTTCAGTTATCCAACAACA
Source organism: Calotriton arnoldi (assembly GCA_963921515.1). Taxonomy (NCBI): domain Eukaryota; kingdom Metazoa; phylum Chordata; class Amphibia; order Caudata; family Salamandridae; genus Calotriton; species Calotriton arnoldi. Next base: position 1,131,281 of record CAWUFW010002179.1, read on the forward strand.
GATCGAGCACTACATTTCAGTTCGCCACCGATTAGTACTTTAATGCAGAATGGGAGAGATAGGATTCTGGCGATAACCTAAAAGAACCGCTCTAATCCTCTAATGGGGCGTAGATCGAGCCCAGCACTATCACTTGCTGTTGTGTAGAAGCCATTATGAACTCATAGGGTATCTCTGGAACCACCCATGTCTGTGTTACTCTCAGAGCAGCCCTTTCTGAACCAGAATGACATCTCCCCTTGTATAATAGTATCTGGTGGGGGAGGCTTCAGTGTCTGTTTGCAGATTGCAACAGTATTTGCTGGGGGAGACTTCATTGTCTGTTTGCAAGCCTTTGCTGGCAAGGTATTCCCTCCAAACGCAATCTTTCTTAAACTCCTCATTTCCTGTGTTCAAGGGTTTTGCACCAGGGTGATATACATGTTGGTAAGCAAGCACTTGCTTCCTTTTAATGTAATGAGTCAGCCCATTGACATCGAGTGAAACTACCACTATGTCTTGCAAGCTTTACATCATGAGAGGCTATCTGTGAATGGAATATAAGACCATATCTGAAGGGACAGCTTTATCAGCGGGTAGCTATAATGATGAGGTTTAGAATCTATAGGACACACCTCGTAATGGGGAGAAGTGTCAGGGGTATTAATAGACCCTCTCTCTCACATAATAATCCTAGTTATTCCTTACTAAACTTTCAGATCCCAAAATGGTAATAGGACAAATCAGAGTTTCAAGGTGTTTATGTTACGTACATGGGTAGTTTCTTTATGAATGAGTGAGTTATCAGCAGCCAAGGACTGCAGCCCGCCTCTGTGAGATGGCTATAAGTGTAAAGTAAACCAATATTCCTTGCCCAGCTGGAGTTCACCATCAAGTTTATTCGATGAATAGCATGATCATACACATACATAAAATCACGTGACATACAATGTGTCATTAAAATAATAAAAGAACACGAGAGAGTAAAGATAGCATCATCTTCATAGTCCTATACATCATTCAGGAGTAGGGTTATGAAGTACTAACTTATATGAGATGATTTAAAAGTGTATTCAAACCTAAGCTAAACATTAAAAAATACATTAGCATTAGTAAAACTATTCATAACCATCATTATACACAGCAGTCCCTGTGAATGCCCTTGGTGCATACTTTCCCTACGTATTCCAGAGTCAGCTCCAAGATATTATTTTACCTATATAGACCTCTGCCACCAGGCGTAAAGCAGATATCTTGATAGTGTAAAGACAAGCCACCTTGTCGTATCTGATCTGAATACACGTAGAGCATCTAAGGGACGTGAAAACGACAGCAACCGACAAACCGGAATAATCCATGTTTTTCTCAGGGTAGCATAGACAGGGCAGAAGAAGACAAAATGTTCTATAGTTTCTGGGGTAGAGCTACAGGTCGGACACAATGAAGAAGCAGTGGCATTAGCCCAGCTGCTTTTCATGGCATTTAGTGGGAGAACCCCAATCCTAAATTGTATGTAGAGTGCTCGTGCCTGAGGGGGTTCGACATCATCCATAAATCCAAGAATCAACCTTAAAACAACTTTTAACATTTAAGAATCTAGTGGTTAATGTGCCAAGTGGCCTAGTATCAGTGCAAGAAAAATCAATAAAATTCCAGTGCCTTTTTTTAAGCTGGGGAACCATTTTTTTTGTAATAGACTGCGGATCACCACACATGGTTCCCAGCCCCAATTTAAAAAAACACTCCTTAACCTTTTCAAACCAAACCAAACGCCCTGTCTGCCTTAGAAGAATTAGTATATCCTCCGCTGCGTCCTTTACTGGAATCTGGGTATTACTGGTCCAAAGTCTTATCCAGAACATAAGCACCTTAAGAACGGTGAAGTGGGTAATAGACTTTAGTCCAAGATCAAGGCGTAAAGGTAGTAAAGGCGTGTTTATTGGGAGATTAAGGATCGATCTTAAACATTTATTTGCTGCAACCTCTAGCTGATTCGAGTGCTCTAGCCCCCACAGTTTGGCCCCATAGAGGGCCGCACCCCGCCCTTTAGCCCGATGTATTTCTAGGGTGGGAGAAATTGGTCGGAAGGCTGAACGTTTAACTTTCTTTACTATTGCACAGTCCACATGCTGAAGTGTCAGCACGCTCTTCTGGATTTGGGAAATCCATGCCATGTTGTCGCTGATTCTAACTCTCAGATAATCAAAGGCCTTGACCTGCTCTAAAAGTTGGACACCCAGCCTCACTTTCCCCTTGATGGATTTATAGGGATTAAAAACCATAAACTTTGTTTTAGAGCAGTTTATTTCAAGACCCCGGTCTTTGCATCCTGTCACAAACTTAGTTAACATGTTCTGGATGCCCATTGGGGTTTCAGAAATGAGCAGAATGTCGTCTGCGAATAACAAAGAGGGTATTAGCTTGCCAGCTAGTTTTGGCGAGTCACCTCCACAGTCATAAAGATCACTTATAAGCCCATTCATATACAAGGTAAACAGGGTTGGGGCCAGCACACAACCCTGGCGCACCCCCTTAGAGACTAGTATATTATCGGTTAGTCTACCATCGGAGTTCCACCTGACTTTGCCATAATTATCTTGGTGTAAGCGCACCAAAGCTGGAGCGGGCCACAGGGGAGTCTTAGGTCCTAATGGCAGCCCAGAGCCTGGTGCGATCTATGGAATCGAATGCCGTTTTGAGGTCAACAAACACGACTTACAGATGGCCCCTCTTGATCTTAACTTCCTTCCAAATAAGCAGAAGAAAGTGGAACACCTGATCTAAGGTGCTCGTGGAGGCCCTAAAACCAGCCTGCAAGTAAGAAAGTATGCCTGTTTTCCTCTATCCAGCTGTGGAGATGTGACAGGATCATTTTACTGAAGACTTTCTGGGCTATAAGGCTAATGGGCCTATAATTTGAGGGGTCCCCTTTATCCCCTTTTTGGGATATGGGGATTATTTTGGCGCCCTTCCAGGTTACGGGGATATCCCCCCCTCGTGTAGTGGCATTAAAAATTGTATGTAGCTAAGGCCCCGTATGTTTGGCTCAGATTTGTACAGATCTCCCGGTAGTCTATCTAGCCCTGGAGCTTTCCCAGTCTGGAGTAAACTAATTGCATTCACAGTTTCCTCTAAAGAAAAGCTGACTACATCTTCCACTACAGGCTCTAGATTAAAATCCACAGCTACTTCTGCTGCCTCACCCTCAGGCTCACAGTCCTTTCCAAAATATAATTTCTGGAAGTACTCTTCCCAGACATGAGGCTGTATCTAAAAGTCATCTTCACTGACCGGCTGGATTGACCCTTTGGAGAGAAGATGCCAGAATTGCTGGCAGTCCTTCAGTCTGGATGCCTCAACTAAAATACGCCAATTCTCTACCTCCCAGCTCCTTTTAGCTTCATCCTGAATTCTCTTATAGATTTTTCTTCTGTTTATAACGTCGGTCCTTATCCCTTTCTTTACTGCCACATTTAATTCAGTTCTGGCTTGCCTACATTCCTCATTGTACCATGGGGCGGTATTTCGTTTAATCATGTTTGAGCTACACTGTCTGCTGAAGTAGGGCTTTATGCTGTTCATTAGATGTTGAAAACTATACAAAATGCTGTCGTCATTTTTGTTAGAATTACCCAATATCGTAAGAGTCTGAGCCACCTCTTTATAAATGTTGGGGAGCAGCTTCCCGTCAGCAATTCCCTGGGGCCATTTAATTCTCCTGTTGTTGTTAGTAGTGACAACAGGGACCGTCGCCAGATTAGTCTGAGAGTGCAGAAGAGGAAATCCAGATAGCCTCAGGAACTGTGCATTATGATCACTATCCTCACGATTTAGGATAATCATGTAATTGAATTGGGGCCAAAGGTCAAGGTCTACGATAATGAAGTCAATCCTGCTTTTAACATTCTCCCTTTTAAATGTAAAATTTGCTTCAGCGTCTGAGGGTGTCCGCCCATTACAAGCGCGCACCCCAAAGGCAAGGGTGAATGACAATACTTGCTGTCCAACCTTAGTACATCTTTTAAGGGCTGGTATCTCAAGCCTTTTAACACCTCTTGCTGGCTCTTCTTTCTGTACTATTTCCTGTACAAAATCTACAGGCTCATATGTCATGTTAAAGTCACTGGCTACGATGAGATAATACTCTTTTCTTGAACTGTCAAGGAAGTTTGAGAGCATTGTTAGAGTGTCTGAAGGCTTGTGGTGGCTACTAAACGGATTATATATATGAATTAATCTGACATGAGTATTCCCTTTAAGCGATATTAGATCTAAACCAAGGATCTCCTGTGAACCTATATCTAGCTGCTTGATTTTACAGGTCAATGTGGTCTTGACCCAGATCAGCAAGCCACCAGCAGGTCTACCTGCTGTTGAATGTCTAGCTTCAATACTAAACGTGGTGTACCCCACCCTATATATTTGCTCCGTTGCCCAAGTTTCTTGAAGCAGACATATATGGCTGCTGTCCACTCACTTGCCCCACTCCGGGTCATTTAGAGATAATGTTCAATTGCTGGTCATCATTTAAGCTTCTCTGTAGCGGATGTCCTGTTATAGAGATTACTCTCATTGAGCCTTGGGTAGGTGCATGGTGGACAAACAAATCAACTGAGGTTCAATTCTCTGTTCCATTTGAGGTGCTGTTTATAGTTTCCCCCACAGGTTGACTAGCCGGAACCTTGTCATGGGCCATCATTGGTTTAACATTCCCTAGCTTTAGTCAGTCTGGGTTGTCCAGCTCTGTGAGTGCTTGGTATCTATTACTAGTTGCAAGGGAGAATTGCTCCTTACTCTTCTGCAGATTCTGGGCTGTACGGGCATTTGATGAAATAACTGGACCAGTGGGTTTAAGATGTCTATAGCAAAGCCCAGCGGCATAATGCCAATCCCATGCTCAAAACCCCACCCAATTGGTTTCCTCCCGCTTCTGAGCAATTTCCCTGCAAGGACTGGGGATCAACAGTTAATCACTATGCTATCTCCATAGGTGGACTTGCGTAAGGGACCAACCCAGCTGACTCTTCTGACGAACAGAATGTCGTGGTAACTGGAGTTTGTAAAATCAGAGTTTTGGGATAGCCAGTGACATACTTTATATTTCAATTGGCTTGTGGTTTCATTAGGATTGCCCTGGAGCAAGGGGACATTAGTTAAAATCACCACATATGGGCAACACTCTGGTGGAAGAGCCAGGTTCACCTCATTTAGAGAATCATACGTGTCAGCAATATCATCTGTTGGTGAAAGAGGCTGCCTAGTGAGTTCAATTTCATTTATATTTTGTGAAGAACTGTACGCATTTGGCCTTAGGCTACTACAGTGCGCCCACCCCCAGTTTTATGGTTGACTTGCTTCAATGCTCTGTCTTTGAACTGGTCTTCCCCCGGATCCTAACCTTTTTTTTTAGAGGTAACCACAGGAGAGGGTTGTGTGGGTTTACTACAGTGGCTTCCTACCCTGCTGTTATATTTTACAGATTCTTGTACCCCCCCCCCCCTAGAAGCAGGGCATTCTGATCCTATGGAACCGTCTCTTCCTGCCCCATCCATTAGACAGGTAATAGACTTTTGGATATTTCCCACATTAGCCTCAAGTTTATCAAGTCTGTCCAATATTGGAGATAGATTTTTTGATAATACATTGTCAAGACGATTTATTAAAGTCTCTATATCTTGAAGAGATAAAACGGTAGATCCTGGTCACATAGAATAAGATTTTGACGCAGTTGTAGGTACTGAATATGTGCTGTTAGTCCCCCCATCTGGTAACTCCTGGGATTTTCTCTTAGACCTGGTTTTTGCTCCCAGTAAAGGCTCCTGGTGTTTCCATTTTTTCATCCTTTTGACTGGAGGTCCAGACGTCGGAGATGCTGGATGTTGGGACGGAAACCTCACAGGGGAGGATAATTCCATTATAGTTTGTACACTAGCAGAATTTCCATATTCAGTGTCCCCAGGCACCCCACTGGGAGTTAGATCCGGGTTCAGAGCAATAAGTGATCCACCATCCACGGTTAAGCATTGTTCTACTACTAAGATTTCCTTATCTAAGGCTCTGGCGGCCTGCATCAGAAAACAGTCAAGGGTAGAGTTCTGGAGGATCTTAGATGTTCCCTCCCTATCTCCCGTTTGCTTCCGTTTAGCCATTTTTAAAAGGGTCACAGTCACAGAGGGTAAAACTTCGAGCCAGAGACAGAAAAATTTAAAAACAGACTTACTAGACGACAATCTGAAAATCTTCGTAAGGCTGAATCACAACACCAGATATCTCAGGGTCAGAGAAGAAAAAACCAAGAGGGTCGGCCCTGCCCAGCCTCCTCTGGACTCCAACGGGCATGGACGGGCCCGTCCTTGGTCCTGGCGCACCAGCGCGCGTCCCGCGCTGCGTGAGCCCCAAGCTGCCTTTATGTGCCTCCTGGCATGGGTGACACGCGTTGGCGGTGCCTGCCGCAAGGCCAGGTGGGGGTTGGAGTCCCCAGAAAGTGCAAGTGTGCGATGACGGGCTCCCGCGCTGCGGTAGCCCCAACGTGCCTTTATTCGCCTCCTGGCGCGGGTGACACGCGTTGTCGGCGCCTTCCGCAAGGTCAGGTGGGGGTTGGAGTCCCCAGAAAGTGCAAGTGTGCGATGATGGACTCCCAGCTGGAGCTATAATCTCTAGTCTGCCTCATGAAGGTGTACTACATAGTTAGTGAAAGGAATCATCGCTCCTATGAGTTCTTCCCCAATATGTGATCTGTTAACTCCTTCTCGCATGGGCCTAGGGGCAGACCCAGATGCAGACTCAGATGCTTCCCTTATAGCTTTACCCTAATTTCACAATCTAATATTTATAGCAATGTCTAAAGTACAGCATCATCTCCACCCAGACCCAGAGTCCAAGTTTAACCAATATTTATGACTTAAACTCATACAATCAGAGAAAAAAAGTTTTATCTGCTGTTCGTGCCCTATGATGTGTTGTCAGGGAGCTTTCAAGGGAGATCTTCACCTGGCTTTTGTGGTAGAATGATGGCCTGTTGGTTTGTGCATATGTCCTGAAGCCCAAAGTCTTGTGATTTCCTCATGCCTCTCCGTTTCCTCAATTGTCTCGCCTCAGAGGTCCTTCCTGTCTGCCTCTGGAGAGAGCTTGCATCATCTGGCTTTTGAGATGTGTCCATGTCCAAGTAACCTATTGTGTCTAGAGCCCTCTAACTGACCTGGATTTCATTGTATGTCTTTCACTTGTTACTAGCATAATTGCAGGACACAGAAGACCATAGAAGATTTTATGTATCTTCAAACTGGGTCGGAGGGTCAGAAACCTCTTTTGTTTCAACATGATTTTGTGTGGGAAAAGTCTTGAGAGATGTGGATTTTATGTTCCCCATACATAGATAAACCACATTGTTTTTGCAGCCAAGAGAATCTGTCATTCCTGTTGGCGGCATAGAAATCAGATTATCACCTCTCTTGGAGCGTCTTTCTTGTTTGTGTTTCGTGTTTTGGGCCTTGATCCTATGAACCCTCTGTAGCTCCAAACTCTAGCTTGGTGAGTTCCAGGATAAAACGGTGCATAAAAGTCATCATGTTCTCTTTCTCCAGGTTCTCGGGATTCCTAAAAAACGGAGGTTGAACCACTGACCTGAACTCTAATATTTTGATCTTCATGTGATCTGCAATGGTACTGTTGCCAGTCAGTTGTGTTGCCATTTTCTCCTCAATAGATGCAAGACTGTCTTTGGCTTCAATCAGTCAAGAATTAAAGGCAGTTATATCAGCTCTCATTGAAGGGATTTCGGTAACATTTTCTCCAAGGATTCATTCTTTATGTTGGACCTGACATCCTTGTGATGCTTTTCCCCCCAACTTTTTGCCTTCAACCAGCCTGTTTTGCTGACTTTATTTTTGATTGCCTTAGGACTCTGCGCACTTTACCACTGCTAACCAGTTCTGCTAAAGTGCTTGAGCTTAGAAATTGGGGGCCTTATTTACTATATTTTGACTCACGGCAGCGCAGCAAGCCTTCCTGCTGTGCTGCCGTGCGTCAAAACAAAAGCGCAGGAATATGCCGTAACTACAAGATATGACTCATTCCTGTCATTTTCCCCTGCGCCGGCGCATTAACTAAAGCCGTTTGGCAATGCAGACCCCTTTGCGCCGTGGTGCAAGGGTGTTTGCGTGGCAGGGATGATTGTTTATGTGCAGGAGGGGACACCTTCCTGCATATAAACCATCATTAAAGGCGATTTTCTCTTACTATATGTGCTGCACTATGTTTCTCACAGTTGTTTTAACTTAATTTTAATTTGCTTTTAATTTACTAGTAGAGATCACCTGCTGGGGGAGCATGCAGGTGAGTCTCAGGGGTTGCTAGACCCCAGTTACTCTCTTTTCATTTCTTCCCCTGTTTCCTGTCTTCGCGCTGCAGAGTGCGCTAAGCCACACCCCCAGACACACCTTCAGCCCATGATGGGCCATTTAACTCTTCCAATAGCATGTCCGCGCAGTGGGCGTGACACTTGCATGCCGAAGGCAAGCCCGTCTGCGCCTATCCGTGTCCGGATTGTGCCGAGCACCCTTCCCCTGGCTGTTTTAGACCAGCTTCAAGGACACTGACTGTTTACTCTCGGGAGTAGCTCCTTGCACTAAACTCCATCAGTAAGTGCCTTATCCCCCATGGCGTCAACATTGCTGGTCTCCCTCCCAAAGCCTTTATTACATTTGCCGAATGCAATTTGTTCCTTAAACCGCCACTTTCGGCTCAGGACTCACTTGTAGCTATATTCACCGCTCAGGCAGCTCACCATGTTTATCAATCCCGCCTGCCATGCGTGCTTCTCAGCGCAAAGGTCCCTTGTAAAGAATAAAATAGAATTTCATCTCTTCATGGAGGACCATGACTTCTCCCTTGCCTTTGTTACTGAAACCTGGGCCGATCCAGCTTCTGACCCAGATCTCATGAAAGCCATTCCCAAGGGCTATGACAGCTACAGGCTCGCTAGACCACTCAAGCGAGGTGGCGGCCTAGAGCTTATCTACAAATTCAATCTAACAATTCATTGCAATCCTTAATCACCTTCCTCCTGCGAAGCCTTCACCTTTAACATTAAGACATATAATTTTCAATCTTTTAAAGGCTCGCTCATTCACCACACCCCTGGCTCACAAGCAACTCAAAATCTCAGTATGTTGCTCATGGCCAGCATTCTTCACAAAGATTGCACGGTGCTCGGTGATTTTAACTTACACCTGGAAGCGCCTAATGATCTGGACACCTCAGCCCTTCTTCACACAATGTCCGCCCTAGAGCTCTCCCATTTGGTGGGTGGCTCCACTAATTTGGACGGCATCTTTACTAATAACTTCTTTTTAAATTTCTCACACTCTCTACCATTAGCGTGGTTCAATCATAATGCGATCTTTTTTCAGATCTCCACTAACTCTCTACTCTCCCTGCACCGTCTCACCCCTCACGTGAGCTCTACTCGCACATGGCACAAAATTGATCCTCCTACTCTTGCCAGCTTTCTAGTCAGCTCTCGCCCCACTCTTTCTGATGATCCTGACAAAGCTGTGGCCCAGTACCACCAGTGGTTAGACCTGACAAACCTAGAAGGAACAAGCCCTTCGCCCCCTGGCTCTCAGAGGACATGAGAATTTCCAAAAAGACCTACAGAAGGCAAGAAAAAATTTAGTGCTGTATCTACAACATCGATGAAAGGCTAAATACAAGTCATGCATAAGTACCTATTAACCAAAAAAGTTTAAAGCAAAAGCAACATATTTTACCCAGAAAATTGAACATACTAAGAATTCAACTATGGAACTTTTTCTGTTACCAGGCTTGCAAAGAACCTTGAAAAGAAACTCACCAACTCTAGCCAGTCTTTTTGCAGTGAGATTGCCAGATTCTTTTTTAACGAAGTCAAGGTGATCTATAATGACCTTTCCAGTACCCATAATACACTACAGGGTAACCCCTCCTCTTCTAGCCTTCCTCAGATAGCTTCTAGCTTCTCGACATTCACCTCACCAACCATCGACACTGTTGTGAGATTGATTAAGTCAGCCAGATCTGGTTCCCCTATTGACCCTTTTCCTCCTAGGGTCTTTGCATCGATTGCTGATACCTTGTCCCAGTCCTGACAGACATTTTCCAATGCCTATTTCAGCATGGACATTTTCCAGATGGATGGAAAAAAGCTTCTGTCCGTCCTTTTCTCAAGAAACCTTCATTGGATCCATCCGATCCAAATAACTTCTGGCCGATATCATGTCTTCCTTTACCGGCCAAGATTGCTGAGAAAAAATGAGTTCTCAACATACTGAATTCATCCAATCCCATAACTTACTGGATATCACTCAGTTTGGGTCCTGTTCGGACCACAGTATGGAAACAGCCTTAATCAAGGCCAGCACAGAGATCAGAACAGCCCTGGATGCTGGCGGCAAAGCTACTTTGATCCTCCTTGATCTGTCTGTGGCATTCAACACTGTCCACCATAACAAACTGCAGTCCTGCCTTACAGAGATTGGTGTCACAAGCTCTGCCTGGGACCTACCCAGATCATTTCTACAATCCCTCTGGACAACTTTGTATCCTTGCCATTCTCCCTTCCTGGTGGGGTCCCACAGGGATCCTCACTCAGTCCCACGCTTTTCAATATTTATATCACTCCGTTAGCAGAACTCATCAAGTCTTTTGGTCTCCCCCTGTAATGAGGGGCCTGATTTAAGCACCTGCTTCTGCAGTTGTTTGCGGGCAGTCAGCACCTGGATGTCTGAAAACTGCCTTCGGTGGATTTCTAGCAAGACCAAGGTCCTGCTTTTTGGTGCTTATCCCTCTTTCTGGACTCCCACCTGGTGGCCCCACGAATTGGGCACTCCTCCCTTATCAGTTAGCAATACCCGCAATCTGGGAGTCATGATGAATGACAAACTTTCCTTTATAGACCAAGTCAATGCTGTCTCCTCCAAAGTCTATTATACTCTCAAACTGATAAGAAAGATCCTTCCTTTTATCCCACCCCAACTCCAGAAATCAGTGGTTCTATCTCTCGCAATATCCAGACTTGATTATTGCAATGTTCTTTACCTTAATGCATATAAGTCGGTCCTAAACAAGCTTCAAACACTTCAGAACGCAGCTGCACATCTTCTTCTCAATATTCCAAAGTATCAGTCTGTGTCTAAACACCTGAAATGGCTTCACTGGCTGCCTATCAGACAAAGAGTTACGTTCAAGGTTCTCTGTATGATCTTTAAAGCCCTACATGACCAAGGTCCTGCATTTCTGAAAAACAGCCTCAGCTAGTATACTCCCAATAGGCGTTAAGATTGGCCTCAGCCAAACTTGTGGCTATCCCTAAATTCAAATGCACGGCTTGGGGCGGTCGCAGCTTTCACTTCAGTGCTTCCACCACCTGGAGCATTCTTCCACTCTCCATCAAATCCTCCACCAATGTTTAGACTTTCAGGGAAACCCTCAAGACCTGGTTATTCAATACAGCTTAACTTTTCACTTTTCTTTTCTCTGTACTCTGTAGCCAGCGCCAAGATGCCCTCTGGTATTTGGGTGCTAAACAAATACATTTAACATAACATTTAACATAGAGTAGGCCCTGGACTGTCCAGAGGGCAGGGTGCAGTGTAATTAAAAAGTTGGACATGTACACGTAAGTTTTACATATCCTGGTAGTGAAAAACTCTTAAATTCATTTTTCCATACTGCAAGGCCTTCCACTACCATAGGATAACACTAAAGTTACCTTATTACATTTAATAAGCTGTAACTTCCAAATGGGAACAGGTAACCAGTTCATGTTTGGTGTCTTTGGATTTATAATGAAAAATCTTCTCTTACGGTAAAGTTAGATTTTAAATTACAATTTTGAAAATGCCACTTTTGGAAAGTCATTTAGTGCCCGCTGCCTGTCTCTGGGTTACATAACTGGGTGTAGCTGACAGTTGAAATTTATTATCCTCCTAGACAGCCACACACAATAGAGAGCTTAGATGTGCCTGGATGGGCTATCACTGACATGATGGGAGGGCGGAGGTGGGTACAGCCCTACCTACATTTGAATAAGCTATGTTCTGCCTCCACACAAAGGGCTGTATACCCCTTGTAGTTAGTCTGGAGCCAGGGCAGGGTAGGCAAGAAACCTGTGCACTTCAAAAGGTAACCTCTAGATGCATCTCCCACTTCAAAGGAGGCACCAGGTATAAATATTGGATGTCAGATACCAACTCTTCAGTACACTTCTGGACCTGTGGAGACTCTGCCTGGAAAAATACTGTGGTGTTGCTACCACTCTGGCGAAATGCTGCCTTGCTGAACTGCCACCTTGCTGGACTGATGCCCTGCTGTTGTTCTGTTTCAGTCAGAAGGGTTTGGACCTGCCCGTGCAACTGAACCTGTTACTTTCTCCCAGTCTCGGACGATCAGATAACTGTGAATGGCACTTTGGGCTTTTTAGTACTATTTTGCATATGTCCAGTTCTACTGATTGGATTTTTGTTGTTTTGGGCTTCATTTATTTATTACATTTTGCTCCATTTTTCTAAATTGGTGTGAGATTTTTCTTGTGTGGTATTTTCAGGTTATTGCTGTTTGAAGTGCTGCATAAATAGATTACACATTGGGGCATATTCACAAGGAGCTATCGCCGAATTAACGGCACTTTATCGCAGCCAAAGTCATGATAAATTTACCTCCCCATTCACAAGCCGGTGTTAACAGCCCACAGCACCTGTTTACCCGCGATAGCAGCCGCAAAAATCATCGCCACAGAGGACCCCCGCAAATATCGCTATTGAGATGCAGAGTGGGCGTTCCCGTGACAAAAGCCGAGACAACAGCACACCTCAACATTCACAACAACCAGCCACATCCGCGATAAAAACACAAAACAGGCGATAAGGCGCGTTAGCACCAGGAAATCTACACCTGCTCTGACCTGGTGTAAAGTCGGACGGCAGCCAGCACCACAAAAGGGAGCACAGCCCAGGGCCACCTCCCAAGGGCAACAGATGCCATGGAGCCACTCATCATGCAGCCCGGACACCCAAGAGGGCCACAACACCCACCCCCACCACCCCAGGACCCCATCCCACACCCAGAACACCCCCCCCGGACCAACACAGACGCAGCGCAGACAAAGACAGCGGAACCCCAGGAAACGTACCAGCCGCACAGACCCAACATCTGACAATGTCACCCTCCACTACAGGCTGAAAGGGACAACCAACCTACGAATCCTGACCATCATCGCCTAACAGGCCTACGGCAACAACGCAGCGGATAACCAACATCCCACCCCACACAAAGCTGATGGCATGGCTGCACCTGTTGGCCCCTGGGACCCCCATCCAACACCCGCCAGAGTCGGAGGAGTCTCACAGCCAGCCACATCCAAGTCCCCCACACCTGTCCTGGACTTCACCATCACCCTGGTACCCCAGTCCCCATACGTACAACACAATGCGCAGGATCCGCTGGAGACCAAGCAAGGACCATACGCCATAGAAGGATGCAAGCACGTGTTGGGGCCAATACACAGCACACATGTACTACCTGTGCCCCCTGGTGACACAGCACACAACCACCACAACAGGAAGCACACGTCCCACACCAATGTGCAGGCAACAACAGAACACCGTGGAACACCCAACAATGTCGCCTTCAAATACACAGCCAGTGTGCATGATACCTTCATCCTCCGACAGTCCATCATCAACCAGCGTTCCCAGGATGGCAACAAGGGAAATGTACAGCCCCTTTGGCAATATACAAATGAACACCCCACACACCTCAACACCACAACCATGCAACTCACAACTCTGGCAATGCACATGTCACAAAATCACATACAACAGGCAGAACAATATGCCCACCCACCAGACACGACAGAACAACTTACAATGTCCATATGGGCAAGCCCTGAAAATGAGCCAGCAACGGCATGGCACCTCAGCCACATACTAGCCGAATGTGGGGAGAGGTGGCAACCAGGCATGTGTGAAAGATGCAGTGGAACCATGATTGGGAAAGTACACAATGCCAACAGTGCCGGAGATGTGCTGGACACCTCGCAGTATGCAGAACACACCCATATCCATGGCGACATACACCGCTTGCGTATGGAGTGTAGTGGACAGTGGACGCCACCATGTCACCACAGCCAGTGGGGGACCTCGCGGAAATGTTGCCAGTTACGCCCCCCCTAAGCGTCAGCGGAGTGGGATGGCCCGGCGTAACCCACGCCAGCGTAGGGGTGTGAATAAAAACCACGTAGGCCTGGGCGTGGTCCACTTCCGGAAAGACCCACGTCTCTGCCAGGGCGGCGCCTTCCACCTCGCCACGAGGCCGACGCCATCCTCGTGAGCGGAGTTGCCTGAGATGCCGTGCGCCTGCCGGACCCCGGCACGCTGGTCCACGAACCCGTCAGGCCAGCCCCTGCGCAGCCAGGCCACACTGATCACCTTCCAACACCGGCGTGTGTCAAGGAGGGCCCTCCATGTGCCGGCGCAAGCCACAAGCCGAGGCCCGAGACCTTGGCAGCCACCTCTGACCATCACGGCCTCCACGACACCGGCCCGCTTCATTCCTTATATGTTGACGTACTCCACTGCTGCCCCCGGCCTACTCTTCGGATCAGTAGGTCCCACATGTGGAACTGTGTCTTGAGTCATGAATGGCAGTGACCCCATATCCCGGCCAGCGGCCACAGCACCAGACCCCCCCAGTTCAGTGAGGCATAGTTCCATATGGGCATCTTGCGATACGTGGTGCCACTAACCCTGTTCAACGCCAGCCTGCTACACGTGGTGCCACTAACCCTGTTCAATGCCATCCAACCTATGCCGGAGACACTCGGTGAATGGGCCGTGCTGACCACTGCCTCAGGCCTACACCATGGTCAGGTAGGTCACACATTTGGAACTGAGTCTTGATTACACCATGGCAGTGAACATTAGTTATGGCAGAGAACAATTCACAATACACCCTCCGATGTGGTGCCAACAAATCTGTGCATGGCATCACAACCACACGTGTCTGTGGGCCTACGCGGACCACTGCCCTCGGCCTATGCTGCGCATGAGTGAGATCACAGATTTGGAACTGAACATCGGTAATTCAAAAGGCAGAAAACATTTCTTCGCACGCACGGAGGGGTGTAAGAGGATGACACGTTGCAGTCCGGAGGGAACAGGATCAGCGTCATGCAGGTGATTGAACACTACTGACAACTGCCACTGTGTCGCTAACTCTGTGCCTCGTGAGCCAATGACCCGTGGCTGTGGGCCACTGCTGACCGCTGCCTCCGGCCTACAATGCAGTCCAGTAGGTCACAGAGCCTTGATTTGGCATTCTTGGAGTTCACATCTGTGTACCGCCATCATCGCAGACTGCATGCCCTCACGGCACCTGTGCCACTAAGTCTGTTCCCCGACATTCATGGACACTCACTGGTCGTACATTGGTGGCGTTTGAGTCTATGGACTAGGGGCTAGTTTTCATCCTCATGTAGCTGATCCCGAATTGTTGGTGCAAACGAGGGTTGCGCTTTCCACTCCTCCATTTGCTGCTTCCAGATAACGTCAGACCTTCCGCATCATGCCCTGGAGGACACCTTCCACTGTCCCCCAAAACCCTCCACAACATACACCTCAGACATTGATGGGGACCCGCTCAGGTCGCATGCCCCATCTGACTACACTGCAAGTCACCGTCCCGTGGCTGGGTGCCTGTGCCGGCCGCAGTGCATCCGGGGC
Source organism: Calotriton arnoldi (assembly GCA_963921515.1). Taxonomy (NCBI): domain Eukaryota; kingdom Metazoa; phylum Chordata; class Amphibia; order Caudata; family Salamandridae; genus Calotriton; species Calotriton arnoldi. The sequence goes on from CAWUFW010002179.1 coordinate 1,147,018, forward strand.
CACTAACTCTGTGCTGCTCAGGCCTGGGAGCCCTTCTTCTGAGGCATTGAATGGCCTCTGTAGAGATGGTCTTGGGGTCATCAATGCCATGTGTCTGTGGCCCTGCGCTGTCCGCCTCCTCCGGCCCCAACTGCGGCCACCAGGGCCCACACATGGCATCGAGTCTTGACCGACCCGGACGTCGCATCACCGCAGGAGGCACACGCCACCACCGCAAGGACCACCTCCAACCGCCATCTGCCAGAGTCGAAACGGTGGTCCTGACAGACCTAAGGAGTTGCTCAGACCTGTCGTGGATGCCATTATCGGCCTGATACCCTGCTCAGCACTCCAGGTGCCAGTGACTCAGTGCAACGCAAGCCATTGTCCGTTACTGATTGTGTTTTGTGCTGTTGTGAGGTTGCGCAGCAATGTCACCTCATGCAGTGGGGGAGACCTGGGACTATGATGAGGAAGATGTGTCAAGTGTGCGGAAGGGAGAGGGCACAGGCAATGGGAGGGCAGGAGGCAACAGCCCCAAGGTAGGAATGCAGACTGGTGGTGGTAGTCAAGCTACACACTCAGATCTATTGCTGGGTATTGCGCTGTGGAGTGCGGATGCAACTGTCACCTCAGGCAGTGTGGGAGACCTGGGACGTTGATGAGGAAGTTGATGCAGGTGTAACACACCCCACTGCATCTGCATCAGGACTGACCAGAAGGGACACAATCCTAGCAATTTCTTCACATGAGCGTGCTCTTCTCTAGTGCCCCTACCTCAGTGCACTGCAACTCAAGGAACGTCCAGACTGAATATTGGGGGATCTCTGGCCTTACTCCGGATCCCTCCATGTTGCTCTGCATTTGACTCTGTTATGCTGGTGTTTTCTGTTTCCATTGCACTGGTGTCCACTGTTCAGGTTGTTGGCAGCACCAAGCACTCCGTGCGGGCTGGCTTATACTCACCCCACACACATCCAGCACAGGCGTCACTGTACATGTGGCCCTGCCAATAAAGGGGCTGGGCGCACGTGCCCGTAGCCAGTTCAACATGATATGTGCATGTGTCTCTGTGGAGGTGTGGGTCTCCTTTGTGGGGTGTGGGGGGTCCCTGAAGGGTATTGGACACCCACGTATGTGTTCTAGTTCGCATTCCATGGGTTCGGCAACACCCTCACCTGTTGGGCCACCTCCTTTTGGCGGTCTGCCACCTGGCATTGGGGTGCCATGTGTGGGTGGGTGAAGTGTTGTGAGGCAGCCGTGGTTGCGGGTGCTTCATGCTGTGTGGTCTGTTGCAGGGGCTGGGTTCTCCTCTGAGTAGCTTGTCTGCCCTGGTCCTGGTGGTGGGTTGTGTGGGATGTCCATGGGCTGTTGCATGGCGTCGGTGTCTGGGCTGTGGTGTTCATCTCGGGCATCACTGATGGGTTGTCTGTTCTGACCTGCTGAAGGTGTTGTTTGTCCCTCTGCATTGTGAAGGGGAGGTGCATGTTGGCATTGTGTTGGCGCCTTGTTCTTGTCGACATGCAGACTGTGTGACGATGTACATTGTGACTGTTTGGGCGGTGGTGGCTATTTGAGTTGGGACAGTGTACATTTGGCCTACATGGCTGATGTGGGGTTGTAGGGGTAGATGTGCATCTCGCAGTTCCCTGCTCTGTCCACTGTTATTGTTCTGTTTCTGCGCCTGGGTGGACCCAGTTGTGTCCCCTGTTCTGCAGTGTGGGTGTTGCACTTTGTGCCACATTGTCATGGTATGTGCTGTGATTGCTATGTGTGTGTGCTGCAGTGTGCCACGGGATGGGGGACATGTCCCTGGGTAAATGTGGGTGTGCAGTGTGTTGCACCTCATTGTGCATGTGTGGCATTGTGCCCATCACCCCCGTCCCCCAAGTCCCTGTTGGATCCTCACCCTGTTGTTGTTGTTGTGTCAGGTCCTGTTGAGCTGTGTCCGTACTCCCTACTCCTTGCACCCTCTCCACACTGATGACTGTGGCCTGGCTTTCCTCCTGTGGTGCTGGACTGCCACCTCCTGTCGCCGTTGCTGCCTTCCTGTTGGCAGCGGGTTTGTACCTGGTTTAGGTTGTCACGTCCTGCCGGCGCCTCTTGGCCTCCTGGATTGGCCTCCTGGGCATTCCGACTACATTCCAGGTGGTCTGCTTGTGGGTCAGTTGCTGGTAGTGTTCTGTCGCCTCCGTGGCCTTGGTCTTGTTTTCCTGTGGTCTGCACCCCGTCTTCCTCTCCCTTTTCTCCTTGGCCTTCCCCGAGCCAGTTGTTCCTTGCTGGTGGTCTGTGGGGGTTGTGAGGTTCGCGTTGCCCTCTGCGCTGGGTCAGGGTGCATCCATGTTGCTACGTGCTTTGGCTTGTTTCTGGTGTGTTGTCTGTGGTTTTTATGGTGCAATTTCCCGCCAGACGCGTGGTATTTGCAGGCCCGAGGCTGCTTTTCGCTACTTTTTGTACCGCGATTGGCCTCATCGCATGATTTCTCGCGTTCGCGTTTCGCATTTTTGAGGCGTGGTGTTGATTTTCACGCTGGCATTTGACGCGTTATCTGGTGACCATTGCATGGTACCGCCTTGTTGTGAATTCCACGTTGACACAGGGTTATTTTCCCGCGATGGGCTGCAATATTGAAAGTTGTGTTACGCTACTCTTGCGGTAGTTATCACACGTTCTTGTGAATATACCTCATTGTCTTTAAGTTAAGGCTGACTGCTCTGTGCCAAGCTACCACAGGGTTGAGCACAGGTTAATTTGGTGTTTGCTTAAGATTTCACCCTGACAGAATTTGTGGTTGCTGCTTAAGAAGGGTTTCACCCCCCTCAAGCAGTAACCCAATTTCTTACAACCTCGCATCACAGCCAGCAGCCCATCAGAACTGCTGCTGCATGATGCATCATTCATACTGGATCTTGCACTGCTCCACAACCTGGATTTAAGTTACTTTGTTCAGTAGTCCTACCTTGGTCCTTTTATCTGGCCCGCTTTCCTACATTTTGCCATTATTGTGATTCTTTTGTAGTCCACTGAGTTTTTCGTGTCACAGTTTCTAGGAATGGGAGTGGTCTTGCTCAATTCAACATCTGATGATAGTAGTCAAGCTGTGTCCCAGGTTTTGCTCTGTCACAAGTATGCTCGGAATGTGTTGTGCCTACAAGGTAATGTCTCTGTACAAAGTCGATCTCTGGTGCAGGTCTCAGCGCTGTCTTGTCAAACAGCCCAAAATATTGTTTCTTGTGTCTTGAGGGGGATGTAAAAGGTGATTGGTGTCTCTATAAATCAGTTCTTGATGCTTCTAAAAGACCCTCCTCTATAGCGCCAGTCAGAGAAGTTTTGCAGTGGTTTCAGAGTTCAATTCCTATTGTCCCATGTTTCCACAATGTGCTTTAACTGTGACCATGTTGTGTTCTCATCAAGAACTAGCACTCTTTCAGTATTAGCAGTTAAGTAGAATGCCTCTCTCTATGACATCCCCTCCTTCATTTATCTAGTTCCCACCACTTAAATTAGAAGGTGTATGGCCATGTTTAAGATCTCTAATTGGGCAAGGAGATATTAAGTTATGTGGAAGTGAAAGATTTGTCACCTGTCTGACATGGCTGCCTTCAGGGGTCATGTGCTATCCTCCTTCTATTATTGCCACTGCTGGTCTATGCAATTTCTGGTTGCCCTCGCTGCCTCACATTGCTTGTAGCTGTCCTCTAGGAGCTGCTCCCATTTGACTCACTGTCCTGGGAGTTGGCACCTCCCCCTTCACTTGTGAAGTCCATGTTTCAAGACCATGGTTTGTCTGCATTCCAATTTGGTATGCTCTGCTCTCCACCACCGCACCAGCTTCTCTACCTGCCCCTAGCAAGTCCTTATTGTCTCCTCTCATCTGCCCACCCATGGGACAACTGATAGCTCCAGTGGGGAGCCAGTTGTCATTCCAGTCAACAGCTGCTGTGGATCTTCAAAAGGATGCTGCTATCTTCCCAGGTGCTTAGCTCCCCCTGCTATGTGTTATGTAACCAAGAGGTTCACCATGCTTGCTCACCTTGCTATTCTGTTTCAAGTGCATCAGTGTAAAATAGAGCATGTGTCCGAATTTGTATGAGTGAATGTGTGTCCTAAATTCCGTAGGGCAGATAATGGGTGTGGGACTGTGGAATTGTGAAACTTTATTTTAAAAGGAGTGGTAGAGATTATGGGTAGATTTACTAATAGATAGGTGGCTTTAGGTACAGGAAACTGATGTAGTGCTGAAACTGTTTCAGAATTATTTGGAGAAGGACTGACTTACCGAGAAAGAGTTGGGAATAGCTTTGTAATATTTTTTGGGGGAAGTCAAACGGCTGTCTGTGGGATATGGAATATAATAAAAATATTGTGTCATTAGAATATGAATTCCTTTACTTAAAGTTAACTTCATTAAAGTTAATAATTGAAAATCTACGCCCAATTGACATAATATTTCTCTTAGACTAAAGATTTGCTAACGATATTTTGACATGCAACTGTCCACACAATTGAAAGAGGAGAGTGCTTTGGGGACCTTTCTGGAAAATCTCATGTGAGGACCGTTTTTTTTAAGTGTAATTGTTGCAAAGAATAAAAGTACTCTGGCTTATCAATGCATGTTTCCCAAGTAATGTGGAAATTGGTAGGCTTGTTATGGCACCACTACCAGTCACCACATAGTCTGGGTTGACAGGGCAGTAGACATTCTCACTCAAAGGGGCAGATTTACAAGAAAGTGACGCATCTGTAGAGATGCGTCACTTTCCCTGCGCCACCCTGAGAAACCCTTGCGCCACCATGGATGCGCTGTATTTACAATACGGCGCACCATGGCGCAAGGATTGACAGATGCATCAGAAATTCTGACGCATCTGTTGGGGCAAAAGTCATGCATTGCTGTAGTTGTGTCTCAAGAATGACGCAACTCCAGCAATGCATTTTGAGGCCTATTCCCACTACACTGTGTCACTCCTTACGCCTGCTTCAAGCAGGCGTAAGGTTTTGACGCATTGGCATCCTAGAAGTAACGCAGTGAAATCTTGTAGATTTCACTGCGTCACTTTTACGAGGCTTTCCTGCGTGGGAACGCCCACCCTGCATACATTATACCTGATGCACGTATAATGTGACGTAGGGCTTTACAACGTGACGCATCTCCCTAGATGTGTCACATTGTAAATTGGCCTCATTTTTTACGCCGCCCCTCCGTCACAAAAGTGACGCAACAGCGGCGCAAAAGTGTCGCAAGGGACTTGTAAATCTGCCCTAAAGTGTGTAAGTTTGGGGTGTCCCTACACAATAGACAATTGCACTGTTGTTGATTAAAATCAAAACAACATCGAGCACCTTCTGTGAGCTCACATGCCACAAGCTTGCTGAAGGAAAATCACATGGTAAGCCAGAAAAAAACAGAAAGTGCAGGGCAGCACAGCTATTTCAAGCAATGCCCAGACCTTTAATCTCAGGGATGCATTTAAGCAGCTGAAGTGATCGAGATTCCACATAACAGTTGGGGGCACACTTACTAACATGTTGCCTTAGTGTTGCGTCACTTTTATGGAGCAGACCCAATATGAAATCTTTTTTGGCATTTTCTAAGCCACACAAAGACACAACAAGGGGTAAATGGGCTAAATAGTAAATAGATAGTAACACAAGGCAGCGCAAAGTGCTGCCTTGTGTTACCTTATGTAAGGGAGCCATTACATGGGTAGAGCATGTGCATTACCATGCATCCACTTACGTGTTTTGGCGCATTCCCAGAATTACGAAGATTTGTAAACCTGGTAAAACGTCAAAATGCTACGCCTCCCTGAACCAGGCATAACGATGAGAAATACCTTTCATTCTACTAGTAATTTCCTCTTTTCACATGTGCTACATTCTGCAGCACACATAGAAGGGGAAAATGCTTTTTAAGGATTATTTTTGTACAGGAAGGTATGCTTTCCTTCACAAAAACAATCCTCCCTTTAACAGAGGTGCCTGCGTTGCAGCTAGGCAGGCACAAGTGCGCCAGTGCAGGGAGAGAGCTAGAGAACTAGCCCACCAGGTACCTCCAGTAAGCGCCACAGAGCTGTGTTGCAGAGAGGTGTAAAAAGGGGCGTGGCCTCGGACCACCTCTCTGCAACGCAGGCCTGTGGCGCTTACTGGAAGTACCTGGTGGGCTAGTTGGGCCCCAGGGACCCTCAGGATTCAAGGTGACCTAATACCCCAACTTAAAACGCGCCACAGGGCGCGTTTGCACAGTGGTGAAGGGAGGGGCGGGGCCTCAGGTGACATGTGTGCAAACACGCCCTGTGGCGCATTTTAAGTTGGGGAATTAATTCCCTTGAATCCTGAGGACCCTGGGGGCCAACTAGCCCACCAGGTACCTCCAGTGCGCGCCACAGGGCTGCGTTGCAGAGAGGTGGTCCAGGCCACGCCCCTTTTACACCTCTGTGCAACGCAGCTGTGTGGCGCTTACTGGAGGTACCGAGTGGGCTAGTTGGACCCCAGGGACCCTCAGGATTCAAGGGGACTTAATCTCCCAACCTAAAACGGCCACAGGGCTTGTTTGCACACGTCACCTCAGGCCCCCCTCCCTTCACCTCTGTGCAAACGCGCCCGGGCGCGTTTTAAGAGGAAGTTTTAATCCCCTGCCCTATTATGTACTAGGGCCTTACAGAGGAGGTCATGCTAATGACAGGGGTACCCCAACGCATAGTGTTCCCTAGTGTATGTAGGTGTTTTCACTGTATTCTAAGTGTCTTTTAGCATAGCACTGGCTCTAGGCCTGGTTAGTCTGAGTCAGTTACCACCAGTACCCGTCTGAAAAAGTTGTGGGCACAGGATGATTTTGCAACAAGGCCTCTTTCTGCTCTCTGTTGGTTCTTTCTGCACATGTCTTGCTTCTTCCTGCTCTTTTCTTCGTCTTTGTGGATTTCTGTTGCTTCTTTCTGCATTTCTTTTGCTTCTTTCTGTGCGTTTTTTCTTCTTTCTTCACATGTCCTACCTCTGTAGGCATAGTTAGAAACTAGCATTTAAAAAACCTTTGAAATTCACTTAAAAAACCATAGGTTTCAGGCACGTTATAGTTAGAAATTAGCATTTAAAAAACCTTTGAAATTCACTGAAAAAACCATAGGTTTCAGACACGTTATAGTTAGAAATTAGCATTTAAAAAACCTTTGAAATTCACTGAAAAAACCATAGGTTTCAGGCACGTTATAGTTAGAAATTAGCATTTAAAAAACCTTAGAAATTCACTGAAAAAACCATAGGTTTCAGGGACGTTATAGTTAGTTGGACATTTCACTCGTACAAAACCATAGAAATTACCCCGTTATAGTTAGTTCAGCTAACTATAACTCGCGCCCACAATGCACTGCTGATGACGTCACATATTACATCACTCATGACATGGTCAGTGACATCACTGATGACATCACTGATGACATCTCAAATGACATCACTGATGACATCACTGATGCCATCATCCATGTGATAATTTGATGCATCTTCTCACACCCTAATATAACCTTTGATACACCCACTCTAAATTACAGACTGCCATTCTCAAAACCATGACACTCCAACACCAATAACTACATACCCACTCACTGATTCTTAGGTCTACACACACATCCACTCACTCACCCGTACAGTCACTCATACTTACGGTCACTCAGTACAGGACTATCATATGCACTCATACACCTACATAGACACTCACACACCGCCACTCATCCATAGATGTACTCACACACCTAGTCAGTCATGCAAATAATTAATCACACTGCCATTTACTCACCTATACAGTTATACACACACCAGCTCACTTACTCATACAAATACTAGCACATTCTTACGCTCTTGTACAATCACTGATACAAGTACACACTCATCCATACAGCCACTCTCACAATCACACACTCTCACTTATAGCCATTTATATACTCCAACACACATATATACTGCCTTTCACATATGTCGTTACTCACACATGTACCACTGAGATATACATTCACTCACTAACACACCCATACACACACTCACCCACCCATACAGTCCATCACAGATGCACTCTTGAAACCATGCACCCAGTGAATCACCCACTCACACATCTATGCACAGAGTCACACACACCCCACCCACACAAACACTCAGGCACCCATACAGATACTCAGACAACCAATCAATAACCCATGTAGACACTCATGTAGCTATTCACAAACCCATGCAGCCGCTTACACACCAACAGACAGACGGATACAGACATTCACACAGTTTAGTCACTTACCCATTCACTCAGTAAGATACGTTTAATCACTCACTTATAGAGTCAGTCACGCACCTACTAAATCATCCATTGAGACACTTATACACCCACTCATTCTTCAATACGCCTTTCCCTATATATATTAAACATATTTAAACTTTACAGAAACACACAGTCACTGGATGATGTCATCAGTGATGTCATTTGAGATGTCATCAGTGATGTCATCAGTGATGTCACTGACCATGTCATGAGTGATGTAATATGTGACGTCATCAGCAGTGCATTGCGGGAGCGCAAGTTATAGTTAGCTGAACTAACTATAACGGGGAATTTCTATGGTTTTGTACGAGTGAAATGTCCAACTAACTATAACGTCCCTGAAACCTATGGTTTTTTCAGTGAATTTCTAAGGTTTTTTAAATGCTAATTTCTAACTATAACGTGCCTGAAACCTATGGTTTTTTCAGTGAATATATATATATCTCTCCATTGGGCGTTCACTCTCCTGGACACCCGTACCTACGGCGGCACCCGTCCAACAATCACCATAAAACTCCGACGTCCAGGTAAATTAGTTGCAAAAATTAATTATTTATTTAAAGTTCAAAACATAATGCAATAGAAAGTGGTCCTCTTCTCTATAATGTACGGACCAACGCGTTTCGGCGAGTTGCCTTCTATATATATGTCGCACTAATTCCAAAATAGTACGCATTATCATCCCTGAGCGCTTAGGTATCTACATAACGGGCAATACCACTATGGTGTTTCAACCTCAGACATAAGCGAGTTCTGATGTACACGCGCAGCCACTTGGATATATAGTATTAACCTCTACATCGCTTGGGTATACCAGCATTTTTCATCATGCGCTACACCACTTGGTGACATGTACTAGCTTTGAGGGCCGAGTTTATTCATACACATAGTACAGTGTACCTGTCATAACAAACGCTTTAACCACTTTGGTTACACTTTTGCCCCTTCACCACTAGGGTGACTGCATTATCACGCTCCTGCGCTCAGGTATTCACACCATATGTGATACCACTTTGGTTTTAACTGCAGACACACGTGCCGTTATTTACACGTGCAGCCGCTAAGGTTACACACTATCATGCAACAACACCATTACGGCGATTCTGGATGGCTTCACATGCAAAAGTACGTCCCCTTACTGCGCTTTACCACTATGGTGACTCCAATTAGCTTAAGGAGCTGGTACTGGATGCATCATGCTTAACCTGCATTTATATGTATCCGGCTAGTCCAGACTATGACCTACAATTCAGGGCTGCATATCATAGAATGTCTTAATGTTATCCGCTTTACTGTCGATGCATTTGCACTTTTAGTGGGTAACAACTTTCAATGACACATTTCAGTACTGTCGTTTGCTGCTATTAAGCATTCAGGCAATTTGTGACTCTGTCTTCGTTTATTTACCTTTCCAAAATGACCCCCATGATTATGTGTGACTATCACAGATTTGTATGAATTAGTCTGTTTTCCATGTTTACACAAGGCTGTGTAAAGAATCTTCACTGTTTACTCACTGTGTGATCAAGACAGCAAGTCTGTCAAAACGCGTAACCTGTACACATTAAATTCTGTACCTGGCATTTCCTGAGTGTGCCTATTATTTTGGAATTAGTGCAACATATTTCATCGGTTGGCTCCGCCGGCATTACGCACCACCTGCCTTGGGCCAAGGACTCCGGCAGGAGCATTCTGTGTGGTTTGGATATATATATATATATATATATATATATACAAGAACAGAAAACCACCGCAGCCGCTCCTTCTCATCCCGGGTGCTCACTCCTGCGGTGGTGAACCGCGATAAATTCAAAAAGGAGGCATGTCCTTCTCACGCCCAAGCGGAAAGCACACACAGGAGCCGTGTTCAGTCAAAGCGCTTTATTGTGCAGACCCCTGCACCGACAGACGCGTTTCGCCTTGCGGCTTTGTCAATGCCGCAAGGCGAAATGCGTCTGTCGGTGCAGGGGGTATGCACAATAAAGCACTTTGACAGAACACGGCTCCTGTGTGTGCTTTCCACTTGGGCGTGAGTTGGACATGCCTCCTTTTTGAATATATATATATATATATATATATATATATATATGTATATATATATATATATATATATATATATATGCTCAAAGTGTACACAAGTGTGTGTCGAGGACATCAAATATCATTGCCATAAACATGGATAATTTTATTTTGATCATGATGGATTAGTCTATTATGCAACTATTTTCCTGACCTGTTAATGTAATCTTAATACGTGAATGTAATGTCTTATGAGTGTTTTTCAGAATCAGGGAACCAGGGTAGAAATAGTTAGGCAGATATTTCAGGTTTCACTTTTCACAGTGAAAAAATGAAGCAGGACCTCTGGCCCCAGGGCCACCAGTCTGGATTTTTTCAGTGTTTCCAGGGATTTCAAATGTCCACACTTAGATGTTACCATATACTGGAACAACACACTTCGCTGCATTGATCCTCTCACTCTTATGACACCTGTCTTTGTCTTACACTGTGGAAGAGAAATCCTACGCACTTTTCACATTTTGCTTTCACACTTCGCTGACACCAATCAATCAATCAAAGACTTTATTCGATTTTATTAAAAATCATAAAAGTACAGTTGCAAAAGAAATGCATCATACATAAGATTGCAGAAGAGCGTTTCTACATGAAATAAAGTTTATACAGAATATGCCGTAAAGACGACCTACTAGACAGATCTTAATGTGCTAGGTGCATGGAGGAGAATAACAGCAAAGTATAATAAGGCAACATGTCCCGCCAGTTACAAAACACATCAGTTAACAAAAACCTCTATGGGTCCACTATGTTACAAGATATAGTAATGAGCCTTTTATAGAAGGGCGAGAATAGATCCCTTTGCCTTTTTAGAAGTCACTGGCTATTGATATGTAAGAAGGCATATCCAAAGTACAAGAATGACAAGTGCTAATGTTGGTTTAACCTTACTTAAGATGTTCACATTATCCAATCAATCAACAACTATAAAAACGAAATGCACTAAAGCACACAAAAAGTGTAATAAATCAGTCATTAAAATCCATTGTCATATAAGATCGGAAGACTTTAAAATGAGGTCGTGACACACGGACAAAGAAAGCACAAATTTATGGGGCAAGTACAGAGGGTAAGCCTGTTGTATGAAGACTGCAATCGAATAGCATGACCTCACGGTTGGTAGCTTTTGCAAAAACTCCATGGCAACCCTGCACTGCCTTAAGTTTGCCTGCTTCAGAAGTAGTAAAATGAACAAAAGACTTTAGCGAAGAGTAATGTTTGCAGAGGAGAATTAAGTGCAGGGTGCTCTAGGCAGATCGTCCATCGCAAGGACAGAGAGACAGGTTAGCAACAAACATTCTTTGCCTGGGGTATGCAACAAGAAAGTGGATATTGTGTAGGAGTAGTCTTACTAGAAGGAAACAGTAGTGTAGATTATTAACCCATAAGAGTTAAGACTCAATGCCAGGACAAGTGCTGATTTGGGCATGGGCAGCAACTGTGGACAGTTCTGAGTTTTTTTTAACATCCTTTCCTCTGCACATTTGGCTAAAAAGAGTTTAGTCAGTGGTCTGTAGAAGCTAGCTCTGAAAGTGCTAGGATCGAAGAACAAATCATCTAGGTCCAGCTTGCAGATCTTGGATATGTGTGTGATTCAAATAGTCAGCCATGATCGTATGATTCAGTATGGTTTCCCCTTGGGCCATATTTTCAACCATAACAAAAGAGTCTGCAGCTTCACAACAGTGCTTATATACCCTAGCCCAATTTCCGTGTGGCATAAATAGTTTTTAGAGGACTTGGGTACTGCGAGCACCCTTTTTTCATAAACCCATTTTCTACCTTCTGGTTGCAGATGCCCCAGGCGCCGGCCCCATATGTTGGACGGCACTTAGCCTTGTAGATTTCTAGCAGCTCTTTAATTGGCTTGCTGCTTAGTCTAGTTGCAAAGCCTAAGACCGCTTCTATGCTCCTGGCTAGGGCAGCTGCCCTGCCGGCTTTCAGAGAGCGCCATGTCAGCCTATCATCAACTAGCATTCTCAGATAAGGGTAAGAAAGGACCTTGCTCTACCTTCCTTGTCTCAGTGACCAAAGACCATGATGTTGGTTTTTGACTGGTTTACCAGCAGGTCTAAGCTAGTCATGAAGACTCAGAATTGCTCTAGTGATCGCTGCAAACCGATGCAGTCCTGGCCAGCAAAACAATGTAATCAGCATAGACCAGGGCGTGTACACTGCATTTGCCGACCATGTGGCAATCAATTTTAGAGTTTAATAACTGACTCGCCAAACCTTTGCCATACAGGAAAAAGGGAGCCAATATGCACCCCTGGCGCACGCCATGTTCGAGTCTAAAACTTTCTGTAGTTTCCCTGGCTAGGTGGTATCTCATGCTTGCAGTTACCTCTAATGGGGCTCCCTCAAAAAGTGTATAAAATGGGGCCAACCCTCTCTCAGCCATAATTGCCCAGAGCTTTGACCTATTGACTGAGTCAAAGGCCAAGCTCAGATCCATATAGGCTGCATAGGCTGATACCAATCATATTTGCCCCTGTCCCTTTACCGTGCCTCTTGAGCCGGCCTAATTAAACATTCTATCTTTTTTTCCATGTGCCCGACAAGGACAACTGGCTCGTTAGTCTGTCCTTGATCTGTTTCCAGGGCTCAATGCCAAACAGACGTTGACAATAGATGTGATTAACAGGCCTATGTAGACTGGAAATTGTCCCAGCAGCTGCATCTCCATGCATTCTTCTTAGTCTCCAATCCTGTGAATGCTCCCATGTTGTGATGCCAAATAGATATTCATAGCCAATTTAAACCACTGGGCCCTTCTAGCATGCATATTGTCTGTTTAATACAACACTATAAAATCTACGAAGGTCCTGATTATGAATGAGTATAGCTGCTATTTATTACACCTGATAAATAACTATACTATGGGGTATGTTATATTTCTGGAGCAGTCAATAGCACCTATTACGAGTTTCTGCAAAATAAAGTGCGGATTATGGTGTTTAACGCACCAAAATCTACATGGTACTATAAATACCGTACACATTTCCCCTGTTAAATTGCAGCAGGGTTGACCTGCTGAAATTTACAAAGGTTGAGGTATTTAACGCATCCGATAATTTTTTGGATACATTAAATACATTCCAACTCATAATTCTGACCCACGCATAAACAGGAGTTTACACATTATTCAGAATACAACCAGCCCATTCTTAGCAGGCCCTCCCTGCCTTATTTAGAAGTGGGCAGTATTGGAACTCCTACCAAACATTTACAACCATCATGTCCCCCCCCATTACACATCCCTGGATCAATTAGAGGTCACAGTTGGTGGTTTTAGTGATGGGGGCTCCATAAGCTGCTCTGCTATGACGAAAAGCTTTTCAGCAGGTCAACTACCAGCAAACATTGTGACAGAAGGAAGGTCAATTTTCAAATGTCCTGCGCGAACTTGGAGAAACTATCCAATGAATGTCATGTTTTTTTTCTAAAATAATCCCTTGCTTTGAGGGTCTGTCTTCAGAGTATGACAGAAATACCCGCTGGTCTGTTGTGCCACATTGGCATGGCAGACTGTCTGTGACTGTATTTGTAGTAACTGAAACATCTCCCACTATAGAGTTGGCATTTGCTTCAGTGAAATAAGGCTGTCAATATGCAGTGTCCCGAGGACGCAACAGGAGTGTGGACCCATTTTCTGCACCCCTTTGGCACTGTAGTATTACAGAAAAGGCAGCACATCCTTGTGCAGCCTCTGCTGTAATACTGATGGTGCTTACACACATGTAGCGCTAGCTCTATCTTGAGAGGGTGTTACTCATTTGCATGGAGGCATGGCCTCATGCAAATGAGTGAATCACTTTGCCTCAGTGTCCCCAAAGAGGTGGTGCACTGTTAGTGCACCTCATGAAGGCAGCCATTTAGAGGGGGCAAAGAGGGTCCCAAGTGCCCCCCCCCAGTCTCCCATCTGCAGTAGGGTGCAGTCACTCACTGCAGATACTTACAGGAGGATCACTGTAGACACGTGACGCATGCTGTCTGCCACCTGCACTGTGAAATACGGAGCGGCTTGCAAGCGGGGTTAGCGCTGCTGCCTCAACTGTTTGGTGACAAAGCTAACAAATTCCAGACAGGGGGGCAGATTTACAAGCCCCTTGCGCCACTTTTGCGTCACTTTTCCCATGTTAAAAATGACGCAAAAGTGGGGCAAGGGCCTTGTAAATAAGCCCCAAGGTATTTATTTTATAGCTCTACCATTAGTAGTGTATAATCATTGCTAATTGTGCAAAGTACGTATACTACAATAATATTTAACAGAGTAAAATGTGTATTTTAGTGATAATTTCTTTTTATATAATGATTGGTACCACAGTCCTGTTAGTTTTCAGAGCTGAATATTGACTGACTATTCACCCCAATGCTTCATCCTATGTGAGAATTGTAAAAATGAAGCACTGGGTTATTGATGATTGTCAATCGACATGTATGTATCTGTGTCTCCTCAAAACTGGAAGACTTTGGAACTGTGAACTCACCACAGACACCTGTTGCTGAGCATTCATTGGTCACCACACCTTCCAGAGCAGTGTATTGAAACTTTTCCCATGTGCAAAGCAGTGTGTGCTTGCCCCTCTCAAAATGGGAAGACAGCAGCATTTTTTATATGTTTGAAAAGCTTTATTTAACAACCAATAAAAACAGAAGAAAAAAATATAACATACCAGCATTACAAAGATAGCATATAAAAGGAGAAATATTACAAAAGCTTTGGCTAGTACATTGAAGAGAAGAATAGAAGCCATTTTGGGAGTTTTTATATAAGGTAGGGAAAGGGAGGAAGGAAGGGAGGAGGAGGAGAAGGGGGGAAGAAGGAACTGCTAACACTCTGGAATAAAAGGAAATCATATATCACAATGCATATTATATATAGAATAAAAATAATGAGTTATTAATTAATTAGAATCATATATCAAGTCAACAAGGATAAGAAGTAGAGAACAGAGATAATATCATTCAAGGGGGTTTAAAGTTTTCAGAGGCTAAAGGCGAGTTCTTTTTAAAACAATCTGATCTAAGTAGGTGGTAAGGGGTAACCAGAAGAATTCTCTATTGACCATTGGTTTACAGGAGGAGGCGAAGGCAACATCAAGTCTATGAAAGGAACAAAGGCTATTCCACCAGTGTTGTATGGATAATTTTGTGAGGGTTTTCCAATTAAAAAAGATATGTTGGAAGGCTAGAGCAAGCATGAGATCAAAAAGACCGTGACTATGTGAGGGGAGATCTAGGGAATCAGAGAGACTGCCAACAAAGAGGAGGGGTATAGAGTGAGGAATGAAGATCTTAAATAGTCGGGAGATATATGACCAAACCTTCCCCCAAAAGTCACAAACCGAAGGACAGAGAAAGAGAAGATGAATGAGATTAGCATTAGAGGAACCACAAGTCCAACAGTTAGAATCAGTAGAAGAGGAGAAACGGGCTATAGAGGCAGGGGTAAGATAAAGTCTGTGATAAAGAAAGAACATAGATTGGGTAAGAGAGGCAGAACGAGAGATTTTGAGAGATCTGGTCCAAAGTTTATCCCAGAAGGCGATATTCCATTCGCAACCCAGATCAGATTCCCAAGAAAGTTCCAATTTAGATTTGGTTCTGTCTGGATTGGGGGCTAAGAAAAATTTGTATACAAGGGAGGCTTTGGGTAGGGAGAGGAGTATTTTAAGAAGAGGATTTTGGACGCCAGTTGGGGTTAAAGAGGGAAGGGAGTAGTAAACGTCAAGAATAATCGCCATAAGAGTGGTAAACTTCTGTAAAAAGGAACGGGGACAATGGAATAAAGCCTGAAATTGAGGGAAAGAACATGGTGAAAGTCCATTGAAAAGATGCTTAACCCAGATAATTCCTTTGAGTCTCCACGCTTTCCAAAAAACGGGTCTGTTGTTAAGGAGAATAAGAGAGTTGTACCAAATAGAGGAGTCTAAGAAGGATTCGCGAGAGATAGGAGTGGGTTGGACCAGGGGTTTCAAAAGGGAACAGGTGTGTCTAAATAAGGGAAGGGAGGTAAGGGAGGTTTTGGCAGAAAAAGTTATAATTTCCTTGAAAGAAAAGGGTAATAGTAAAATGTGTTCAATAGAGAGCCAAAGTGGGGTAAAGGGGGAGGAATCGGATGTGATCCATCTCGAAGCATGACGAAGGGAAAAGGATTTGTGATAGAGACGAAAATCCGGGAAATTCACCCCACCATTGGGTCTGGTCTTACGAAGAGAAGACAAAGCGATTCTGGCTTTTTTATTTTTCCAGAGAAATTTAGAGAGGCATGAATCGATCCGTTTAAAATAAAGAGCGGGGATATGAATGGGGAGCATGGAGAGAGTATAAATTAAAATTGGAGCAATCATCATTTTAATTGAATCTAATCGACCCCACCAAGAAAGAAAGAGAGGGTTCCAGGAAGAGAGTAAGTTCTCAACTCGGGATAAAACTGCAGACATGTTTAATTTAATTGAAGAAGTAATGGAATTAGAAAACCATATGCCTAGATATTTAATTTTTGAACTATTCCAGGCAAATCCCGTGGAAGAAAAGGAATGGGGAAGACAGAATTTTGTAAGGGGAGAATCTCGGTCTTATCTGAATTAATTTTATAGCCAGAGACCTGGGAAAAAGAATCAAATTCAAATAATAAAGGGGGAATAGAGGTTTCCGGAGCAGAAATGAATAAAAGAATATCGTCTGCATAAGCAGAAAGTTTCAATTGATGGTCACCATAAGAAAAACCGGAGATGGAATCGTTATTACGAATAGAAGATAAAAAGGGTTCAAGAGCAAGGACAAAAAGAAGAGGGGATAAAGGGCAACCTTGACGAACGCCACGTTGAAGAGGAAAATAAGATGAGATTCGACCATTGACTAATTCCGAAGCTTTGGGAGCAGAGTAAAGTAAAGAGATAAGTGAAATCAGTTTAGGACCAAAACCGTGCCATTGCAATGAGGCAAATAAAAAGGACCAATCTACTCTATCAAAGGCCTTCTCTGCGTCAACAGAGATAGCCGCCAAGGAAGTGGAGAGGAAGGGAACTTTATTTAAAACATTGAGGAAAAGACGGGAATTATCCGAGGTAAGTCTCCCCTTGACAAAACCGCACTGCTCCTTACCTATAAGGTGAGGCATGAGGGGATCTAAACGTAAAGCGAGCGATTTGGCAAATAACTTATAATCAACATTAACCAGGGAGATCGGACGATAATTCTTACAAAATTTTGGATCTTGACCTTCTTTAGGAATGAGGCAGATTGTGGCTTCCTGAAAGGAACCCTCTGTCTTACCAGTTAAATAAAAAGAATGAAAAAGTGTTAAGAGTTTCGGGAGTAATAACTCGGAAAAATGTAAATAAAATTCAACAGAAAATCCATCTGGGCCAGGAGTTTTCCCTTTAGTGAGAGCATTTAAAGCAGTAGAAAGTTCATTAAGGGATAGGTCAGTTTCAAGATCAAAAAGATTAAGATGGGGGTTTGAAGGGGCAGGGATTTTATCAAGGTAGGCCTTAATAAGAGAGGAGGAGGGAGGGGACTCTGGAATATAAAGATTTTGATAAAAAAAAGTTTAAATTCATTAAGTATTTCTTGATCTTTATGCAAAAGGGAATTATTAGAGGAATAAATAGAGTCTATGAGGATACGTTCTTTGCGCGTTTTGAGGTAATTTGCTAAAAGTTTCCCTGTTTTATTACGGCCTCCATAGAAACGGGCACTACTACGAAGAAGTACAGAGGACGCATTGTCAGTGGTGGATTTGTTAAAAGCGAGTTTGGCTTGTATCAACTCTGGTGAGATGGAATCTTTCGAAGAAGTGTAAAATTCATGTTCTAGAAGCTTAATATGTGCTAAAGTAGCTTTTCGTTGTTGCAAAAAACGCTTCTTCTTTTTTGAGACGAAGTCTATGATAAAACCTCTTGCAGTGGCCTTAAAAGAGTCCCAAATGATATGGGGGAGAGATTGGGATCACAGTTAAGATCAAAGAATTCATTAGCAAAGGAACGAAAGGAGGAAGAGAAAAGAGGGTCTAAAAGAAGAGAGTTATTAAAACGCCATCGAGAGGACCTGGGATGCGGAGGGAGTAAATCAAGATCTGTTACAATAGGGGCATGATCCGAAATGACTATAGGTTCAATAGAGGAAGACAGTAAATTTTGAGATAAGGATTGAGAAAGAAAGATATAGTCTAGGCGAGAGAGAGAAGCATGAGGAGGAGAGAAAAAGGAGAAATCCAGAGTATCAGGGTGAGAAAGTCTCCAAGAGTCAATGAGATGTGTCTGAGAGATAGTATCAAGAAAGTGTCTATGGGTCTTGTGTGGGACAAAGCGAACCTTGGACTGACGGTCAAGAAATGGATCTACAACTTGATTGCAATCACCTCCTAGTATAAAAAAATCATCTTGAAATTGGATACACTTTTGCGTAATCAGAGGCCAAAAAGAACAGTCAGATTGTGTAGGCCCATAAACATTAAAAACAGTTAAAGGAACAGTATTAATTAACAATTTAGCTAGTATCCATCTACCTTCTGTGTCAATTTCTTGTGTTAGGACTTTACAGTTCAATTTCTTATGACACAAAATTATGACACCATTTTTTTTTATTAACAGATGGGGAGAATAAAACCGTACCCACCCAGCTCCTTTTTAATTTTAATGCCTCAATTTCTGTAAGATGGGTCTCTTGTATAAAAACCAGATCGGGGTTATAAGAGGCAAGGTGGGAAAGGATTCTCTGTCTTTTAATAGGGTTGATAAAACCTTTTACGTTCCAGGAGATAACTCTGAATGTAAAAACATTAAAGATTTAAACAAGCAAAATATGCAATGATAGAAACATAAAAAGAGGTACAAATGGGAAAAAAGAAAAAAGAGGTAAGAAAGGAAAGGGGAAAAAGACGAGGAGAAGGAAGAATACAAGAAGAGACAGTACATATCCAAAAGGACGACTGAGGAAACGTACCTGAGGGGGACAAGAACAAAATAAGACTGGGGGAGTGGTGACGCGTGGAAGACGAACCACCCAAACCAGGAACTCCGGACCACACCAGAACAAACAAAAGTACGCAGGCGGACCGAATAAAGGAGAAAAATAGGAAACATTAGAAGACATATCTTTGACAAAATAGAAAGACACAAACAGATACGGATTGCAGGGACAGCATATAATCGAAGACAGAAAGAGGGAGATAAAGAGGAATTAACCATAAAAGATGTTAACGAGAACTATATCGCGGCTGAGAGAAAGCGTAGGCAAACTTTTCTTAAACATATTCAAATCATACATTAATAGCATGAAAACTCTAGGCAAAATACATAAATGAATATAACATGTCAACCATTAGAAGGACCAGCAGTATCCATGCTAGTTGAAGAGTGAGAGTGTATGAACTTCCTGAGTTCCGCAGGATCTTCAAAAGACTGGGTATGATTTTGGAAAGTCACCTTAAAAATGCAAGGATGAAAGAGGCCATAGCGGGCTCCCAATGAGCGGAGTGGAGGTCGAAGACTAAGGAATTCTTTGCGTCTGCTTGCTGTAACATTGGAGACATCTTGAGACAGAAAAACTCTCTGACCAAGCCAAGAAAGTTGCCGCTTTGCTCTGGCTGCAGAAAGGACTGAAAGCAAATCAGTAAATTTCAGGAAGAGGATAATGACTCCTCGGGGCCTAACCGAAGTTGAAGACAGCGAAGGACGAGGACCAAGTCTGTGGGCTCTTTGAATATTAAGAGTGGAGGAAGTAGGCATGTCCAGCAATCTTGGCAAGAAGGAAGTGAAAAAGCGACAGGATCATCACCTTCCAAAGCTTCAGGAAGACCATAAATTCGTAAGTTGTTCCTCCTATTGCGATTTTCCAAGTCTTCTGTATGCTGCTGGAGTTTGCGAACCTCTTTCTCCAGGGAGGAAAGTCTTTGAGAATCAGCTTGAACGGTCGAAAGTTGTTGCTCCATTGTAGAGACCCTACTCTCCATTGAAGACCACTTTTCTTCCAAAAATTGCATTTTATTATTCGTCTCCTCCACAAACGGACGTAAGGCACGTATTTCCTCTAATAGCAACTCCAAGGAGATGGGAGGAGATGTCTTTTCTGGAGATGGAGAGTCCTGCTTCAATCTTTTAGGTGTAGTCGTAGGCGGAGAAGATTTATGTGGGATTGATTGTGATGACTGATTACGAGCAGAAGTCACTCCAGCCATGTCTGTAGCGAGTGAAGAAGAACTAGATGACACAGGAAGCGTAGATGTCGCAATGGAAGAAGTTTTAGAGACAAAGATAAATTGAGGTTTGCGTATTCTACCCATACACAAATATTAATCCAGTAAAACAATGTTGAGTGGTAGCTGTGGGAGTAATGTTCCTTCAAAAGATGACGAGATGAGAAAAATATCCTCGAGACCACAAAGAGAATTATGCAGTTTTAAGCGGACGAATGACTGACATCAAGAAGCAAAACCCCCGCAAAAATAGTCCAAAGGTATGAGATAAGGAGAGGAGTAGCTTAGATATTAGAGTTGACACATAGGTTGCATGAAGAAATCACCATAGGATATATGTCAGCATAAGACAAATTGTTAGCATATTGTTAATATTGTGAAAAAGTAAGACCTGAGAAACATCTTCAGTATCAGAAGGAACAATGAAGCTCAGCAGCCAGTTGAGGAATGCATGCTCAGTATCTGCTATGAGGAGAAAGTAGAAGGCCTCAGGAAGCAAAATGGAAACAAAATGGCGGCCGTTCTGAGGCACACTGAATTTCGGCGAAAAAGTTGATGAAAAGTGCCACGCATCAAAACGAAAAACGGCTCACCATGTTCTGGAGGTGTTCCGCCGTCATTTCCATGAAAGGCTGTATGGCGAGGGTGTGCACCGCTAGAGGGCGATAGCACAGCATTCCAGAAGGCGGGCTTGCTGAGGGGATCGCAATGATGGCGAAAATGACGAGAAGCGCAATGCGCTCCGTATTCAGAAACCCCTCACCAGGCTCACCGCATCTTCCGGTTCACAAAATGTTGGAGTCCGCTTATGAGGGATGCGAAATAACGCACCGGCGGCTCATTATTCGTTCCGGCGCGGCGGAGCCCCCAGCTCAGGCAGCCATCTTGTGCGGCGCCGAAACCACGCCCCCAGCATTTTTTATATGTTATAAATGAAAAACGGTAAATATTCTGCTTTTTGCTGGTACCCTGTAGGTATGGGGAATAGAGAGGCAGACGCTTCATAGTTTGAGCACCATTGCTCTAGAGCCACCACTGGCAACACAAGTCCAGGCATTCTGCACCTTCAAACAAAAAGGATAGAGGGAATTGCAGGCAGTAGGGCTGAAAAGGCATAGCCAAATTGAAAAAGTACTGTAGAGTGTGCAATTCTGTTACTTGTTTACAATACGATGGGAAGGATCCCAGATCCTAGATCGAGAGATCTTTAAAATGCTCAGCCTTTTGCCAAAAGCATCTGAAACCAAGCCCCCAAACCCCCCTCAATATTCGAAACATCTGCATACACCACATTTGTAGAAAGCAACCAGGATGTAACTTTTAATTGTGGTATACTTCTTGCAGATGTAAAATTATTTTTATGGAATGTGGCTGTGAAAATGCTCTATTTCTCCAGGGATTCTGACATGAATTCTTATGTATAGTGCTTTTCTCAATGTTTCAGGGAACAGCAGGAAACGAAGCTAGCGCCACTGAAGAAATGTCAAACTTGGTTAACTACATCCAGCCAGTGAAGTTTGAAACTTTTGAGATGTCTAAAAGTAAGTTGTGATTCAAATAAAATCCCGTGTTTCATTCTGATGTCATTTGTAGAGAAGAAAGGATGATCCACCAGCTCCCTTGAACCTTTTGACCAGTTTTAATGTTCAGCCGATATCGAAGTATGAAGAGTGAACACATATTTTAATGAGCTTTTAATGTAGTGCAGACCTCGTCCTCCTAAGCAACTGCAGAACATTTGCTTGAAATGTTTTTTTCATGCAGCAGGAGATTCTCAAACATTAGATTCTATACGTAAAATGGTATGATGTACAGGCAAATGTAGGTGGATGCCCAAGGGAGTAGATTTTCTACTTTTTCTTGCTGGACTCTGATCATTGGCATATTATAAACATATCCTTTAAGTCTCTGCATTTAAAATATTCTACTTGCTCAGAATGTCTACATATCTGAAAATACTCATGTAACCCAATCTGCTGTACGGTATTGAAGAGAAACACTCTCAGTTGATACAATAAAAGTGGATTTACCATGTTGCTTGACCAAATCTAGGACATGTCTTTTTTTCAATTTGTTTTGCTGTCCTCTTCCGATAATAACTTCTTAACATGTACACTTTACTGAGCTGCTTTATTTATGATTAATTTTCGTTGTTTTTTTTTACAGAGCGTAACAAGAGTTTTGAAATGTCTTCTTTTGTGGAAACCAAGGGCCTTGAGCAACTAACAAAATCTCCAGTAGAATTTGTGGAGTATCCTTTATTTGAAGAATTGTGTGAACTCAAAATATAAATATATGCCTACTCTTAAAAAACCCTTACTACCGCGTACCCTTAGTCACCCCTCAAGCCTTCAAACTCCTTGCTACCCCATACCCTTACTCATTTCTGAACCCTAAACAACCCTTACAACCCCTTTCTACCCTCTTCCATGAACCCTAAAAACCTAAAAACCCTTACAACCTGATACACTTACCCATTCCTGACCTTTTAAACTACTTACACTCCTTACTGCTCCTTAATTCTTTTATTTGAAGTACTTAAAAAAAACTTTTTGGAATGGTACTGTTCGGCAATAAGTGCTACAAAATGCCATACAGCGTAATTACCTGCATGGTAATGGCCACCCTCTAAATGTAATGTGTGGTAAACGTTGCTTACCATTGCCTTTGCCATGCCACTCTGCTAAAACATAACATTGTCTGCTCTTCTAGGCGAAGTAATAAATGCTGAGTAAAAACCCCCTGTAGAAAATAATACAATTTCTGTGCGGCTCCATTTTCAGTTTAGAGCATGATTAAGGAAAAAACGTTAACTGTCTAGCAGGGGAGGCAATACCAACATTTTAGGAATTTGTAGTTTTTCAAAATTTCTCCTTTTAATGCTTTGCGAATTTCATCTATTCATTTGTGCACTTACATTTTTTCATTTGTTGTCTATGAGGAAAGCCTTTTCTCTGAGAAAAGTCCTATTATGTTAGGCAAGTTACCAAAGAATAATACAAGAACCAGTTTATTTTTGTTGCTCAGACTGTTTGGACCTTGTGTGAGGGCAGTCACATCAAGACTGTATCCTCTCTACCAATACCCTAATATTCAAATTTTCCACTCACCTTAATAACTACCTCTTCCAAAGTTATCTTCTAAAACTTGTTTATAATATTAATGAAGTAACAATTGAGAGATTGATATGCTGTGTTTATATTAAATTATACACGGTATTTTCTATGTTTTTTGTTTATATGAAAATAGAACGGAAATCTTAATCTTTTGCACGTAAAATTCCATATTTCTTAACCATTATTATTAAGATATAACAAAATGCAGCTTAGCCGGATCTATCCAAAGGGAACGCGAGTTGATTCTTCAAATTATATGCCTCAAGTTTTCTGGAATGCTGGTTGTCAGATGGTTGCACTTAACTTCCAAACAATAGGTAAGGTGCCATTTTTAAATCACATTTGGTTTATGTTCCCCTTTATATTGCTTGCATAGCAGATATGATCTAACACAGGTGCCATATAGGCATATGGCACCTGTCATTTTCTTACAGGGCTGGACTGGCCTTGTATCTCACAGGGCATTTCCCTGGTGGGTTGGGGCCTTTGAAAGGTGGGTTTTGTAAGTAGCAGGCACCTCCCTCACTTTATTACAGCTGACACAAAGGGGGTGACAACAAAGAGAGAGAGAGAGAGAGAGAGAGAGAGAGAGAGAGAGAGAGAGAGAGAGAGAGAGAGAGAGAGAGAGGAGGGCAAGAAAGAGGATGAGGGAAAGATCAGTGCGAGAGGGAGGAAAACGAGAGTACAAAAGAAGAGAAACAGAAAATGGATTGATTTAAAGAGAGAATGGCTAAACAATTGGGCAGTGCTGGTTTTAACTTTTTGTCAAGGCTGGCTATGAATATGAAAGCATTAATTGCTTGATTGGGGCATAAAGTCCCTAAGGTTCGAATCCATCTTATTTAGGCCCGACTCCATCTTACTACATGGAGACCGCCATCTTTCTTAACTTAGACAATGGAAGCAGCCATATTCCTTGATTTATGCAGAATCTTTGTCCTGTGTGCCTTTAAACGCAGATGTCGTCAAACCGTATCATTCTAGGAGCTGTGATAGCGTCAAGTTCTTTGATCAATGATATAGATACATCCCTGCAACATTCGTCTGGATCAAATGTCTACTCTTCACCATGTCCAGGTCAAGCAAGAACACACACAGACATATAACCAAAGTAATGTAGTCTAAATTGACATTCTTTTGCCTTATATGTTCATAAAGAAACATCTGGGACTCATACCTTGATGCACATAATCTATGTCAGACATTCCTAAACTTATGTCAGAACATCCAATTTCTGAAAAGAGTTAGGATAGAAGGACTGCCCCTTGACCACTTGTCAGGAGAGGTCCTTCACCCAGATTATCGCCCGAGATTCTGCCAGAGATGGTCTCACTTTTTGCCAGC
The DNA here is from genome assembly GCA_963921515.1 of Calotriton arnoldi. Taxonomy (NCBI): domain Eukaryota; kingdom Metazoa; phylum Chordata; class Amphibia; order Caudata; family Salamandridae; genus Calotriton; species Calotriton arnoldi. Next base: position 1,172,036 of record CAWUFW010002179.1, read on the forward strand.
ACACTCACACTTCGCAGACGATACATCTCACCTGAAAACTGAAGCTGAGAAAGCCAAGTCTGGAGGAAGACCGACTGACTGCTAATGTTTGCCCTTAGCGGGAAACACTGTCTTCACGTCACCGCTGATAAAGACAGTCTTTTCTCTCAACATGGTATGCAGTGCATCTCTTCTCCCTAACAAGCTCTAGATTGCAAGTTGCTCTGCCTTTCATGCTGTCATAGTATATCGAATAGAAGTATGCATTAGGGTGTTAGGCTCTAGATGACATTTTTAAAATGATGGATATGTTCATTTTATTTTAATTATAACGTGTCTTGTGTTTTTATAATATTCTGTGTAGTTGTTTTATATGTACTGAGAAACAGTAGTGATAAATACTTTTATCTTAAAAGTGTTAATTCTTCTTAGTACAGTAGTAGTAGTTCTTTATTCGATCAAAATAGAGATCATTCACAAAATTGTAAACAACAATCTTCCTAATAAATTACATTATACAATATTAAAATTAGAAGCATAATATAAAAACTTTAAAAATTAGAAGATAGATAAAAAAGACAAGTTAAAAACATGTGGCCATAAGCTTTAAAGACAAGTGTTACCATCAGCTTCATAATGACATTTGCTTATTGTGCCTGTATTTATGTTGTACCAGGCTTTACCTGACGGATAGCAACTTGGACCTAATATGCCAGGTGTATAGCAGGTACTGTGATATGGCGAATGCTGACCACTTTTGTGGGGTCTGATCTAAATATTCACAGCGCCTAAACTGGTTGCTTAATCGATAAAAGCCAACATACAGGTATTAGCCACTTTTTCCTAGTCTGTACATAACAGGGGCAAAAAAACATGTAGTGATCTAATTTTTCCGAACTAAGGAAACATGCTGGGCACATCGAGGTTACAGTGCCCTGAGTCCACCTACTTCTAAAGTAATTTAGCAGTAAAGTACCATACCTAAATTGTAAGTAAAGTGCCCGTGCGTGTGGTGGTATAATTTCATCCATAATATCCTCAAATAAAAAGGTACATTTATAATCTAAGAATCTTCCTATTAAAGTGCTGTGTGCTGCAGCTGCATAACTGGAGTCCTGGATGTAAGCCCAGAATTTTGCTTTTAAAAGGGGTAGTGCATCTTTCGTCAGGGATTTAGGGTCTTCCCACATCGCCTTCAACCGTAGACTCGTTAGCCAGTGCCTCACCTCTCTAAACCACTTCACCCGACCTGCTGCTCTATCGAGGTTCAGAACTTCCTCTACGGCTTCTTTCACTGGAATTTGGGAGTGACCGGTCCATATTCTAACCCAAAACAATAGGGATTTCAATTCTGCTATGTGTTTAATGCATCTTAGACCAAGGTCTAACCGGGCCGGAAGAAGTGGGGTACTGTTTGGCAGTTTCAATGCTGACCGTATATATTTATTTTCTGCCAATTCCAGGCTCTTAGTCTGGTCTAGGCCCCATAATTCTGCTCCAAAGACAGCCGCCCCAGGCCTCTGGCTCGATGAATTTCTAAAACAGGCGAGGTAGGACGATAAGCAAATTGATTACATTTCCTAACCACTGCTGAATCAACATGCTGTAATGTTACGGTGCTCTTTTGGATTTGATCGGCCCAAGTCAAATTAATATTCAGTCTGATGCCTAAGTAGTCAAACACATTGACTTGTTCTAACATGCCTGCACCCAACCTTAATTTCCCTTTAAAACAAAAAGCCATGAATTTAGTCAGAGCAATGTATCTCTAGGCCAAAGTCAGTGCATAATGTTTCAAACCTGTTCAATATATTTTGCATACCCATAGGGTTTTTTGCAATTAATAATGTGTCATTTGCGAACAGGAGTGAAGGTATTTGCCTGCTGCAAGCTTAGGGGGATCACCCCAAAATTATACAAATCTTGAATTACCCCATTCATATAAAGGGTAAACAGGGTTGGGGCAAGGACACATCCTTGTCTGACTGCTTTATGCACTCCTATCTTCCCAGTGAGTTCGCCCCCCCTGGTTCCATTGGACCTGGGCATTGTGTCCTAATGCAGTAGCCCATTTGGTATACCGAGATCCCTCAGGGCGGCCCAAAGTTTAGTGCGATTTATGGAGTCAAAAGCTTGCTTGAGATCTACAAACACGACATAGAGATGGCCCTTCCTGATGATAACTTCCTTCCATGTGATCAATAAAAACTAGAATACCTGGTCTAATGTGCAAGTGAATTCCCTAAAGCCAGCTTGTAGATGAGACAATATATGGTTTTCCTCAATGCATGAGTTTAGATTTATCAAAATCATTTTACAAAACATTTCTGGGCCGTATCTATGAGGGTGATTGGTCTATAGTTTGAGGGATCCCCTCTATCCCCTTTTTAAAAAATCGGAATAATTTCAGGTCCTTTCCAGGTGCTTGGGATGGCCCCTCCTCGCGCCATTGTGTTAAATATTAAATTTAGTACGGGACCCTATATAGTGGGTTCTGATCTTTAGCGGTCCCCCAGAATCTTGTCTAAACCCGGGGCTTCTGATTGCAGTCACAGGATCTTCTAAAGTGAAAGAGACTACTTTTTCTGCCACTCCCTCTGCTAACTGGTTTAAATCATCCTTTATGGCCTCAGAATCCCTGGGACTGCCCTCCGCTGCATACAACTGTGTAAAATGTTCCTCCCAAGCGCGTGGTTGGATGTAAAAATCCTCTTTTATTACCGTGTGCACTGAACCTTTGGTCAGTAGATGCCAGAATGATTTACCATCTTTCATTCTAGATGCATCAACCAAGATGCACCAGTTCTCTTCCTCCCAACTTTTCTTTGCCTCCATCTGGATCTTGTTATAGATTCTTCTTGTTTCCACTATAAGAGTACTACTCCCACCCTTAATTGCTACAATTAAGGCAGTCTTAGCCCGTTTGCAGTATTCATTGAACCAGGGCTTATCCCTGCTTCTAGGGGTCATGCTTGCTATTTGTCTGGTGAAATGACTATTAATTGCTGTAATAAGGTGAAAGAAAGTAGACATAATAGTTTGATCGTCACAGCCCTGGTTGCTTAAATTAACGAGGGCCGATGAAACCTTCGCATATATGTTAGCTAGAGAATCCTCATTTGAGACTATATGGCTCCATTTAATCCTTCTCTCATCATTCTCTCATCATTTGAGGTGACTATAGGGGGGACCAACCTGGGCGTGGTCGTAGATAAAAATGGAATGTCTGTTAAAACCAGGACCAACTCATTGTGGTCACTGTCATATCTTGGTATAATGGCCATGTCATCAATTTTATGCCAAAGGTCTAAGTAGACCATTATGTAATCAATCCTTCTACGGGAGTTTGCCCTCTTAAATGTAAATGTTGCTTCTAGATCTGATTGCGTCCACCAGTTGCCGGCACCTACTCCCTGATTTATGGTAAAAGCAAGAACTTGCTGCCCCACCTTTGTGCATCTCTTAAGTGGGGTCGCCTATAGTTTTTTATTGCCCCTTGCTTGTTCTTCCTCTTGCACGAGATCCTGGACAAACGCCACAGTCTCGTATGTAATATTAAAACCTCCGGCTACAATTAAGAATTTCCCTCTATCTGAGATATCTAGGTAGTTGTTCAAGAAACTATTGTGTTGGATTCCTGATTTTTATTCTTACGATGATTATATATATTGATAAGTCTTATAGCAAAGTCCCCTTTTAAAGATGTAAGGTCCAGGTCTCATTTGTCTGCTGACTCTATATTAAGCCTGGTGGCTTTGCAGGCCAGGCTTGTCCTGACCCAAATAAGCAGTCCTCCAGACGGTCTGCCTGCTGATGAGGGTCTAGCGGGGATGCTAAAATTAATGTACCCTATTCTAAAATTTGGTACAAGAGACCATGTTTCCTGGAGCAAGCATATATGGCATTCAGATTGCGCTAATCGGGGTCAGACAGCTTCGACCTTAAACCTGCGACGTTCCATGAAGTGATTATTAACTGGTCTTTACAGATTGGAAACGTCTGCAGCTTTGGGCCCACATCTGGCTCTTTTGTTCCTAAATTTGACCCATGATCTAGTGGGACACTGGCTTGAGAGGGGGAGCTTTGTATATGAGTATGGGTATTAATACTAAGGGGTCTAGACCTCTGAGGTTTGTATGATGGTTCTTTAGCTAAATTCAATTTACATTCAGTATAGCCCCCTGTGAGTCAATCTAGACTATCAAGGTCCATTAGGGGCTGAAACATATTTGTAGTTGTTAGAGCATAGGTATAATGGCCCTGATGATGGGCCTCGGTTGGGCGGCAGGGGCTTGGTGCTTTTACGCAGGGATACTTAAGATGTCTATAAAAGTACCCCAGAGGTACAATGCTAATCCGATGGTCTAGCCCCCCGATATCCTCTCCCCAGACATAATTAGTTGTTTAGCTAGATTGAGGGACCTACAATTGACCACAATGCAGTCCCCCCTGGATGCATGTCCTTAAGGGACCTAGCCATACCACTCTTCTTCCAAATAAAATATCGTGATAGCTAGAATTGGAAATGTCTGTGTTACGTGACAACCAGTGGCAGACTTTGTTTTTCAATTGGCTTGTAGACTCTGGTTTATTAGCAGGTAAGTGAGGGGCATTAGTTAGGATTGCCACATAGGGGCAGCATTCTGGGGGAAGATCCAGATACACTTGAGTAGGAACACTATGCATTGGGTGTACTGTCTGATGGTTTTTCTCTGTGACAGATCTTCCTTCACTTCTGTTGCTACTTAGTTCAGTACAAACCTCACTCCCTCGTGGTCCAGAGATTTCACTGGCCGCAGCTGTTGATGTACAGCCCCAGGCTCCCTGTCCTCCCTGAACAATCCCTTGCGCATTTAATGGTGTGCAAAATAGTCGGTGCGGATTCAAACCTCTAGGTCACTGATGTCGCTAGTACAACTCCTTGCTACTGATCTCATTGGGTTAATAGACTTTCTAATATCATCTACAGTGTCCTGAAATTTTGTTACAGCAGATTACTAAATCTCTGCACAACAGGGGTGAGATTGGCAATCAGAGCTGATTCCAGTCTATTGATTTCATGTCCAGGTTCAGCCTAGGTGCACAGTCAATTTCATTGTTGGCGCTGGCGTGCTCAGACTTATCTATGCAGGTCATCAAGGGTAACTCCCCTGTGGTCTCTCTACATTGGCCAGTATTTGGAATCGACTTGGATGACTTGGATCTAGTGCCTGTTGTTTGAGTTAAGCCACTATGTTTTATTTTCCTTTTCCTCTTAGTTGGAGGTCCATTGGGAGCAATTAAGGAGGAATTGGGAGAGAATTTAGCTTTTGGGGCTGTTGACAGAGCCCCTATAGTGACTCCTTCTTGATGGTTCGAATCATTTAGGGCACCCACAGAATCTTGAGAGGAATTAACATCTACGCGTAGTAAGTGGGTTCCTCCCCTGTCCATTGATAAGTGACGTTGTGTAAGAGTGATCACATTGTCCAGGACTCTTCCAGAACACACCAGAAAAGCGTCAAGCATGGTGCCTTGTGGTTTCTTGGATGTGCCCTCTTTATCCCCAATGGGCTTCTTTTTTACCATCTTAGGAAGGTGTTAAAGCAGTGTCAATAAATTAAACTAAAAACTAAAAGCACCTACCACGATGATGGCTGGCGGGAGCCAGAGATGCCAATCAGATTCAAGCACAGCCTATCAGGGGCACTCCGTAGAAGTAGCCATAAGTTTCTTCCTCCTAGACGGTACTCAAGCGGTGGAGTTAGTGCTCACCCAATAGGCTCCTGAGATTAGTTATTTCAGCCCCTCTCCCTGTTTGCCAATTCTTGGGAACCTCGCCCCAAACACTCCTGCACCAGCGTAAAATTAGCTCTAAGTTATGGTCTCACCAGAGGCTAGGAACCAAGAGGGGGGGCCCAGCCAACTCCTCCGGTCTCTGACGGGCAGAGGACGGGCCCGCACTTGGCCCTGGGTTTGCCCGGGCATGGCCCGCGCGTGTCCAGTGCTGTGGGAGATGTTGCGCACCTTTGTGTGCAGTCCCGGGTGTTAGGCCCCTCCTCCTGGGTGCAACACAGCTATCTCGGACTGGAAGTTCCTTGTGCAGTTCCAGCAGTAAGCCAGGCGTCCCGCGCTGCAAGAGATGTAGCACACTTTTGTGTGAGGTCGCAGGTGTTAGGCCCCTCCTCCTGGGTTCAACACACAAGTACAGTATGTGAGGTACTGTGAATAACGGGATACGATTTTTGCTGTTTCCACAGTGCCCTCGATCCCTTTATGGCATTGTTTGTAACCTAAAAGCAATGCTTCTATGCCAATTACACATTGAATAGTGTTTTGCAGTCCTACAATAACTTGCCTTTCACATTCATTGCTGGTGCATTCACCATTACACACGTGGGTGGGAAAGCACACCTTGTAGAGTCATATCTAAGTTGTATACTTATGCTACAGTTGGCGCCAAATGCGGGGTTCATATGTTACAGTTACGCCTTGACTAGTTTGCACTTATCACACACAATTGAACCATTATTATGACATTAGAAAGATGTCTGTAGTAATTATTGTTGCCTTCTATTGGGAATGAGGGAACACCTATTTCTGTCGGTTTGTCAAGCTTGACTCATAAAAGGTTATTCCCTTTTTAGTGGGTTTTCTAATTCTTTGATTCCAATTACAAATTGAATCCATTCATCATGGCACCACCTATTCTTATAGAGGCCAATTGCAGGGAAGAATTTACTCAACACCTCAAAGCTCGAGGTATCCTTGATGAGGGGGGCAGTTACATTTGTGATAGCTGCACATCCAGCATTTGCATTTGAGGTGGGTGGAGTTCGAACCTATTGACACTGCCTCAGGGCAGCTTCAATAATATACAGTGGTAGATCTGCCTGAGCATTATAGGGATTTGTAAATCCCTTTAAGTTATCAAGAACACCAAAATTGTTTTAGTGGTCAGTGGCCACACATGCACAGACATGTTCATTTTGGGCCTCTGAGCAATGATGGGGGTACGTGGCCAGTCTTGGATGGTTACACTCTCGTCCCTCGCCTTGAAACTCCATTCCATGCAGGAGTAATTGGGGCATTATATTACACAGTTGCCTTATACACGAGACTTGTGCAGTTTTTTGCAATGTACTTTGAGCTTCAGACCTGCTGTCACAGCCGGATCTGCCGCTCCCACACAAATACAAAGACTTACATTAGTATACAGTCTATTAATGCTATCATGGAAAAAGTACCTGCGAAGCGTGATGAAATGGCTTTTTGGGTTCCTTCTGTAAGTGCAGTGGAGATAAAGTTTCAGTATGATCCCTCTCTTTGCACACATTTTTTTCTTCAATATGATACTGCTCTGACTCCAAATACACTTTACCTGTTGAGTCTTACCAGAGCATCTTTTACACAGATGGCTCAGCCCAACCTGCGGTTGGAAATAAATGTAAGTACTTCACAGCCTGCGCAGCAGTGCAAGGTGTAGTGAAGGTTGGTGAGTTCATCCCTCAACACACCAACACCAAACTCTTAGGTGACAGTGCTCCACAACATGCAGAATTACATGCCCTGCACCTTGCATCACAAATGACTGACTCATCAGTTCCCACTATATTCTGACCAACTCAGCTTTCTGTGTGCAAGATTACAATGTTAAGTTGCAATATTTGCAGTTGATTAGATTCAAATATTTAAAGGGAAAGCCTATAAAAAATAAACAGCTTTGAGGAACGGTAGCTGTCTTACAAGCTTCCATTAGTCCATGTGTGACACACTTTGGGCCATCAGCGTAGTGGAATTCATGCTAAAGGGAATAGTGCAGCTGACTAGCAGCTAAAGCTGCAATTCAGACTGTCCAATAGGTAGTCCTAACCAGATCTTAAACGAAGATTGACACAGATATTTTACAAGTCATAAATGTAACCAAGCAAGCTGGGAAAACTCCTGCAGTTTTTCCTCCTAAATAGTGCTACACCTTCAATTTGGAAAACATTCCCGTAGTTATGATCACAGGAGTGGGAACATGCTAATACCTAATAATCTGTCTAAATTAGGATTAATAAAAGAAGCACACCAGGGGGTGGCCTCTAGATATGCAGTAATAAATGCAACTGTAGCAATGCTTCAACAATGCTACTGGTGGCCTAATTTATATAAACAAATTAGGGACTATGTTAAACAGTGTGACATTTGTCAGCATTTTAAACCAGCCGCTGGCAAAATACCCTCGCCATCTCCCCTCATGATCTCAAAAATCCACTTTCGAGTGATTTATTTGGATCACACGAGTCCCCTATATTCAGCTACCCCTTATAAGTGCATATTGGGAGCTATTAATTCATGTTCTTGATTCCCTTGGGTTTGACCTCAGAGAAAGTCAAACTCTTCAGCAGTCATAAATAATTTGTAGTGCCTAGTGTCAATTGGGGCAGTTCATTCATTTCATTCAGATAACAGTCCTGCATTTTCTTCCAAGGCTTACAAGGATTCAATGTCTACTCTGGGAGTTTGTTAGCAATTCAGCAACCCATTCAAAGCTTAATCAAATGGCAGTGTAGAGAGTGCCAATGGCATGATTTAACAACTATGACTGTAAGGGTGTTAAGTTACGGTCTTAGTTGGTACATTAATTTGTATGGAGTTCAGAGAGCATCGACTAACTTGCCTAGTTGAGTATTGGGAGGACACACTCATTTGAAGTTCTCTTTGGAGTTTCTATGTATGTACCTGGCTTCGTTAATTCTGGGAAGTTGGTGGATGAAGATAAATTTGACTTGGAGAACTGGTTGAATGTTTTACAGAGTATCCAAGAAGTCAAAGCCTAGCTGTCTAACACAAACCACTCTGACACTGCCACATTTGAAGAGAAGATTATTACTGCTGCTGACGGGTGGGTTTCCAGAGTTGGGGACCTAGTACAGAAGAAAGTCGACAACAAGCAAGCTTTTAAATCATCCTACAGACCACCCATCACTGTTTTGGGGGTAAAAGGCAACAGAACCTTTATCCTGCCTCCTCTGTCTGGATCAAGAAGAAACAGACAGATGTCTATCGAGCACATTAAAAAACACCCTGTGGCCAGTCCTCTACAGCCAGTGGAAGACACCAAGAAGGATTCAGAGGTGTACCTTCCAGCATCTCCCTAATCTGAATACCCAACCCCTTAACAAATCAGTAATATTCTTAGCTCTGGTTCCAGTCGGGAAAAGTTGAGCCAAACAAACTACGCAAAATGCTGAGTGCAACAAACACAGCTGATGCTGCTGATATGACAGTGGCTACTGTCCAACGTAATTCTATGGTCTACTATGAAATTCCACCCGATGCTAAAGCATTTGAACTGGTACCCTTTCGAGAGTCCTGAGAGACAAGTGATACTGAAAATGACTGGATATTTCTCAGAAGATTTTTCAACCCCTTTCACAGTCACTCATCGCCAAAGACTGCTTCACACTTGTCAGTGGTTTTGTGACAAGTATATGATTCCTCTGTGGTCCTATGCCTGGCTTGCCTTAGGAACTTTTCTTCTCATCATGTGGTTGTCAATGATATTTGTAGTTCTACTGCTACTCAATTGACATTTTGTCCCTGCAAGAACAATTGCATTAACTGTGGTTCATGAACTACAGCCTCACTCTTCATCCCACAGAACCTGATGAGATTTCTATGCTGCAAACATTACAGTCTATCCTATGCCTGAGGACAGCTCGGGGAAAAGTTCCATATCAAATTATGGGTCCCACTGAAACATTGTAATTGCCTTATGTGATAAAAATGTCAATGCATGTAGTTATTATACCCGGTTTCCTTTCAGATGATTGGGACATTGAGACGTTTAAAAGAATGATGTCTGATTTGCAGGCATATGCTACTTTGAATAATGTAGATCCTTATTTGAATTCAGCAAATTACAAAGACATATATATTGCTATCATCCTTATGCACATTATTTCATACATAGGACCAGTTATCCACTGAAATTCACTAACACAATGGGAACATTGTCAGGCTCCGCCATCCTAATTTCTTTTAGAAATTCCTATACTTTCTGAGTGCTGACAATTCACACCCTTCAGCCTTCTATTTCACACAGAAGCAACATCATTCTTCTGAAAAATCTAATTACTACCAACAAGCTGATTTACTCCACTGAGTTTAGTCAAAACCTGGCTATTCAAGGATATCAATATTGGAAAGCAAATGTTGAGGAGAAAAGCATTTAGGGAACCAAATTCTGGCAGATTCAAGATAAATAAGCCATTCAAGCCCGTATAATACAAAAAGAAATGATGTTTCTAAACAAAACTATCCTGCAAGCTACTTGTCTGGGATTCGGAACAATTAAGGATTTAAAGACACCTTCTATTCCAAAGGTCAATCTGACTAGGTTCAATAATTGGCAATTTCAAATGAATTATTCTGAATCAGATATAAATAATATGATACTTAATGGAACTTATAATTCAGCGCAATTCTCTGTTGAAAGTTTAGCCTTATAATTCTGAAACATGCATGCAGCATTTCCTTTCCAACACTCCTTGACCCAAACTTAACCGCCGCGATCCACATTATAATACATGACCACCTGTGACTGGGGGTGAGTGTCTGAAAAGTTTCAGCACTCCGTCCATCATCTCCTTGTGTTTGCTTTGTTTGCCCTAAGTTGGCAGGGTATGCCCAGACGTGGGTCCCTTGCTCACTTTGCCACTGGATTCAAGCTAGCCTGGCTGATGAGGGCTGTTAGCCCGAAACCGGTCCCAGGATGCTTGTTTCCGGTCCAGGGAAGACATGGCTTGGCAATTCGGGCTGGACTGTTCCCATGAGGCACAGAGTCAAGACTGATTTGCATATAGCTGTGTCTGAACTGGGGTGGCGAAGTGAGCTAAAGAATGATGATGGATTCAACCCTGATCTGTGACTGGGGGTGAGTGTCTGAAAAGTTTCAGCACTCCGTCCATCATCTCCTTGTATTCACCTGAGTGGCTACCACATTCACTGTGGGCAAGTTATGCCAACGATGGCTAGAACACTCTAGTCTCTCAGTTGTGAAGGAAAACTTCTCTTGCATTAATGGAAATATGGATTTTTCTTACTTTCTTCTTGGGCCACATCCTCAAAGAAATGAAAGATTACTTGCTACAGCAATATATGCCATTTATAATGAATTAAATAAATATTCTGCTGAAAGAATTAGGCAAATAGATCAAGAAGTCATGCAAAATACTTTTAAAGTAATCGACAATGGGATGAACACGCTTTCTAAAAGAGTGTACTCACTAAATTATATTTGTCCTCAGCTTTAGCCCTCTTGAAAGGAGATCTGAAATTGTTACAACATGGGCAGGCTCACTTGAGAGCAATTATTCAACTAATTTGGGCGTTACAAACACTTACATCAGGGTTGGTGCCTTGGCAACTTCCTAATGAAATAGCATTATATGAACCATGCAATTGGGTACTCACTCAAAAACCAATGGTGAGGAAAGAATCCACATACACTCTATTAAGTTTAGAATAAGTTGAAGATGCACCATTTGCAGTCAGTGGCACACCACCAATTACTTGGCTAATACATTGTATTATTTCCTTACCCATAACAACCTTTCATTTTCCTGATTGTCAAAAATATAAATTTATTGGTTGGTATGAAATCATGCACAATTCATAACTGTTCCATTCATGGAAATTTCCTTTCACCCACATCTGTTTAACTGAAAAGGAGGATGACCCTGTGTATATCAGTATGGCTAATTACATAAATACTTTTGGACACTCCCTTCTGTTTGAAACCATACCTCTGCATGGAATGTGCAACGTTTTGATGCCAGGGTTTAATTGTATCTTATCTGTTCCCCTCGTGCCTTTATTCCTATACACCATAAACTTTTAAATAACAGTTCTTATTTGTTTATAACAAATGTTACTTGCTGTGGGTTGGAACCTGGCCAGACATACCTGTTAACAGTTTCAGAACCAATACAGTATTGTGAAAGGACCTTGTATCCTCATCCTAGAAATGTTATTAGGAACATCCATTGGCTTAGTATAAACATGAAATCTACGCATTTTGGCGATTTGAACAAACTATTGTCTGTTCTTTTATAAAAGAAGTCCCTTTGACTTCAGTGGTTGAAGTTTATAATCTACAGACCGCCAAAACTGCATCAGAAAATCAGCAGCTGTTACACACACAATACCCAAAGCATTTTGCAGATATTATGCAAATGATATTCAATTCTTCTGTAACAACTGGGGTTGTGCATCTTTTTAAGAACATTGGATCTGGTCTGGTGACTAGATTTAAAGCAGTCGTTGGACTGATTCCATCATATTTTCATTCTCTGTTCTCCAGCCTTTTGGGGGATTTCTAATCATAATGCTGCTAATTGGCTGTGGTATCATCATCTTTCTCTTGTTCCACCAATAAATCAACAGCATTGAGTACCAATATCCAACTAAAAAAGTTGCAGAGATACTCTAGCTTGCTAAATGGGACTTGCTTGGCTATCTGAACTCAGCGAGCACTAGATGCCCACCTTTTGCAAAGTGAATGCTACACAACTAAAACCTGTGTTCTGGTGCATAAACTGTCCGACTGACATAATCTTGGACTTATATCTGGCACATCCCCCAGTGGCTAATCTTGATATGGAAATGACCCTGCAACCTCAACATGAGCACCAGAAGCAATGCCAAGCAATGCACCTGTCCCTTCTACAGGATGCTCACTATGACAGAGCAGTATCCTTTTAAGGCACAGCTCTTGGCAAATGGCTTGACTCATTGTAATTCTTTGAGCCCCCTGGAGAGGAGCCGCAACCAAAATCGAGTGCCTCAGATGAGCAACCAATTGCTGGTCCATCCAGAACACTAGCTATTAAGTGCAAACATGCTCTGTATGGATTTCACAAAGACCACACTTATGCTGCGTGTGCACCTGATGATGTCAAGTGAGGAGCGAACTCAACAAGTAAGTCGACCAGCAAATCAGGACCTCGATCTACCATAAGTACCACAAAGCAAACATGAACTGTGAATTGAAAAAGAAATATTTGTTCCCTCTTTTTAATGGACTCTTAATTTTTGTAATTTTCAATTTAAGTATCGGCAAATTAGACACAAGAGCACACTCAAGCTCTGCAGCAGTGCACATGTTCATGATATGCCCCAGGAATTAATATATTCATCGTTATAATGTGTACATTGCTGTAGTCAGTCACCCCCTGCATTATTGCCCTTTGTTTCACAAATCTACAATCAGAGGGAGACTATTCTTAGACCTGTTGGAAACTTGCCACAAAATTAACATTATTGCTTTACTAACCCTGAAGACAAATTACTATTCTTAGTGACAGCCAATGATAACCTTTAGATTGGTGTAATGAACTTCAGTAGTACAGTAGAAGTGTTAATCTCCATGTTTGTCACAGTTGCAAGATATTGATGGGGAATATGCTCTATTTTCAATGTTATAGTCATATATGTCAAGTAATTTCCTCATTCACTGAGATACAGCCAGTGAGTTATCGTACCATAGTTTTTAACAATTTAGTTAATCATAATTCTGTAACAAATATGTATGTTCCTTTCCTGGGATCACTGATATGGCATGTACTTTAGAAGGACTGACAACCAGCTAGGCTATTTTTTATTTGTGCATATTTCAAACCTCATGTACTAGATTTGAACCCTAGGATCAGGTCAAGATATTTTGTACACTTCAAATGTACACTCTTGAAAACAGACAGATGTCACTCATTTTAGGCAGTGATATTTCCTAATATTTTCAATGTATATGAAATACACACTGTCAGCAGAATACAAACCTAGATCCAAAACAATGTCTACCAAAGCCTGAATTGTTGGCCTGGGAAAAGACCAATAGCCTAATCATCTAGCACATTTAATTCTTGCCAATAGTGTATGCACCAATGCATTTAAGTATTACAGAAAGGAGTCTTGTAGTCCCCTTGTGAAAAATGCAATCATGTTGGGTTTTGTGCCCAGTGTAATTATTCACTGTGGAGACCAATGACAAACCCTGTTGGTAGTAACATTAAAAGGGGGGGGCGAAACAAAAAGAGAGGTAGGGTTTTTATATATATATTTAGAAATATATAAAGGGAGTACTCCTAATCCCCAAAAGGTAACGATAAATCAACAACAAGGAGGAGTCTACCCTTAAGGACAGGGAAATCTGCTTATTCAGCTTAGTCAGCACGGAGGATGCAGAAGGGAAGCAAGAAATCGATTATTTTCTAAGAAGACCCCTCACTCACCAACCTAGTTGGTGACATGCTTCATCATTGGGGTCCCACCCGAATAGCCGAATGCTACCCGGGTGTGCTGCGACACCTGATTACAGTGGAGCGGGTTGGTTTGAACAGCAGTGATAGTGCAAAGTGAGTGCCAAAAGGTGGTGAATAATTAAAAATTGTCAAAGTTTGACTCCCTACAGGAATTTAATATGGAGTAACTCGACAATATTAAAAACAGTATGAGACCTTAATCAGGCTAAATTGACCTGTAGTGTCTAAGTGAAAAAGGTGATGGTCTACATGTTTCAACCTGTAATGAAATTGTAAGGTTTTCGTCAGGACCGAAAGAAAAGCCCGGGTGGTCTACACACTCTAAGGTGTACCCAACCCAGGGCCCATGGATAAAAAGCCACACCAGTATTACTCACTGCATGGCATTCCCTCATCAAGTCATATCTAGGGAGAAATCTGCAAGAGAAAAAATGTCACAAGTACATTTTACGCTTCAATCAAATGTCAATGCATGAACCAAAATGCTCCTCTCACACATGAGGTAACACCAGTGAACGAATGATGCATACTCCAGTGTATCGTGCTCTCTCACAGGCACAACCAACAAAATCATGCGGTGTCACTGTGATGAATAAATGTGAGAAATAACTGGATCTGACTAGTTCGAAAGGTCGCTGAGATCAGAAGGGTAACAAACAATAAACAAGCTTATTGGCAGAAAACAGGTGCTTACAAAATTAAGCATACCGCTGAAACCCTCACACTATCAGTTGTGGGAAAAAAAAAATCGTGCCTAATCGCAAGCGGCGAATGCTTTAATATAAGCACGCCGAAGTGACTGCAAAACTATATACAAGGGAGGAAAAGGTTAAAATCTTACTAGCGGCTTGAATCGGCCGTGCCCCATGAGAACCGGGGGAAGGCGCTGGCTCTTAGTCAAACACTGAGGAAAATAAAAAAGTTATTACAAAGGGGCGCCCCTGCCTGCGAAGGAGGTCATGGAGCAGCGGAGTCCACCCGCAGATTGAGAGGTCACTTACTTCATCAAACCATGCCACCTGTGTCTGCACCTACTTGGTAGTCCCTCGCGGATCTCCGAGGTTAACCGGGTAAGTGGCTTATGAGCGTTGGAGTGGTGTTTACGGGTACGCCCACAACAACGTGCGGCGCGTGGTGACGTCATCCCGCCGTGTTGATGTTAGAACGATGTGGCTGGTAACAGCCGATATGGTTAGAGTGCAGCGGTGATTGGCTACATGGAAGCACAGTACAACAGAGGAAAAGGAAAAGTACTCACAATGGAGCTAGTGTCAATAAATTGAATTAAAGAGCTATTGGAAAAAACGATGCAAAGGAAAGGCAAGTATGAAATGGAAGAATGTACAGAAATGACAGTGAGTTGATTTATCTATTCAATACAGAATTCCATGGGATACCATCGTTCAGTCCCTCTTTCTGTGTAGAGAGCCTGTACACCCAACGTTGCTCTTTCTCGAATAGACGCTGTTGCGTGCTGTGATCAGGTTTTATTTGCTCAATAATAGTCCATTGCATATCATTGGGAGTATGTCCCACCCTTAAGAAATGCTCAGTCAGTTTTGTAGTGGTTTTTCTACATCTGATTGTACTCCGATGTTCGCAGATTCTCTGCTTAATTTTCCTACTCATCATTCCCACATACCGAAGATTACATGGGCATGTGATGAGGTATACTACATTTTGGCTGTTGCAGTTGGTATGGACTCGTTGGGTCCAGACTTTCCCAAGTTCTAAGTTAAGTGTTTTGGTGTGACTTGTCAAATGGCAGACGCTACAATTCCCACAGGGAAAATGTCCCACAATATTAGGAAGGCCCCAGGCATTAAGAACAGTATGTGTGTTATTACTGGTTTGTTTTTTAGGGCGTGTATTGACCAAGGAATCTTTCAGGCTTCTTGCACGTTTAAATGAAAACAGAGGTTTTTCCCAATGTAGATTCCCCGTGCCCAGGATGCCCCAGTGTTTATTGATGGAACGGGTCACCAGATTTGAAGCTGTACTGTATGTAGTGACACATGTTAGGGGTATCTCCTCTTCCCGTCTGTCTTTGTTTTCTAGTAGGGCATCCCGTGGTTGATTCCGGGCCCTCTTTTGACATTTATTGAGGATTCTTTCTGGATACCCTCTCTCTGTAAGTTTGGTTGTCAGGTCCCTAGCCTGGGTACGGTAATCATTGATCTTACTACAGTTGCGGCGCAACCGAAGATACTGGCCATATGGTAAATTCTCTTTTAGGGGCCTTGGGTGGAAACTTTCAAATCTGAGTAGGTTATTCTTAGCAGTGGGCTTATGGTGTGTTCTGGTTTCAAGACCCCCGTTTTCTTTAGTGATCACTACATCGAGGAACACCAAGGTGTCAGGGTCCTTCGTGTGGGTGAACCTCAAGTTATGGTCACATGTGTTAACCCATGAGATGAATTCAGTCAAAACAACATCAGGGCCCTGCCAGATGACAAGAATGTCATCAATGTACCTTCTCCAGAACTTAACATATGACGAGAAGGGATTGGAGTCATTAAGTATAAATTTCTTCTCAAAGTTAAAGACATAGAGTCCAGCTACACTCGGAGCAAAGGTACTACCCATGGAAGTTCCTCCAATCTGAAGGTACAATTTACCCTCAAATTCGAAGTAGTTCTTTTTAGTGCTAGTCTAGCACAATCAAGAATGAAGCTCCTGGGTGTAGTGTAAGTCCACTCAGTCTCATCTAATGCTATTCTCAATACTTCCAAGGTATCATCTTGAGGGATACTGGTGTAAAGGCTTTCTATGTCCATGCTGACTAGGATGGTAGAGTCATTGACCGTCAGCTCCTTCAGTAGATTGAGGAGACTCTTAGTATCCTGTAGATAGGTCTCGGTGTTCTGGACCATAGTTTTTAGAAAAAAGTCACAGAACCTAGACAAGGGTTCCAGTAGGGACCCTATTCCTGAGACAATGGGTCTACCAGGGGAGGAAACTTATCCTTGTGCATTTTCGGGAGAGTATAGAAGTATGGGACCTTCCCTTCGGTGTTGGTGAGATACTCCGATTCATGTTGGGATATGAAACCATTAGCTTCAGCCAGCTTCACCATCGACCTGATTTCTACCTGAAGGTCCATTGTGGGGTCAGATGTTAGTGGAAGATAATTACTCACGTCCGAGAGTAGTCTAAGACATTCTGCCTGATAGGCATTTTTGTCCTGCACGACAACTCCGCCCCCTTGTCTGCTTGTTTAATCACTATATCCTCACAGTTTTTGAGGCTTTCCAATGCCGTGATCTCTGCCTTACTCATATTAAAAAATGGTTGTTTGATTACCAATTTTTCCACATCGTTGAAAACAGCTTGTTCGAAGGCAGAAACCTCCACCGGGATAGTATGGGGGTGGGATAAATGAAGATTTTAGACGCAGACCCGTAGTACATTGGTCAGTAGTGGAAGGATTACTACCTTGTTTCTCAAAAAAGCTTTCAGCTTAAGTTTCCGAAAAAAACCGGACAATTCGCATTGGAGATTAAATTTGTCTAGTTTTTGGGTGGGAACAAAACCCAGGCCTCTATTGAGCACCTTCTCTTCCAGTGTGGTGAGTGGTCTGGAGGCCAAGTTGGTAACTAGACCCTGTTGTTGCTTGTCCCTGGCTAGACCCTGTTGTTGCTTGTCCCTGGCTGGGTTTCCCTCGTTTTGCTCCGAGTGTAGTTGCCTACCGGATTCTCGTCCTCCCACTGGACTTGGCCTCGTCCTTTCCTTCTCCCTCGCCCCCTTCCGCCCCTGCCTAAAAAAGGCGGTCTAAAGGGGTTTTGGGGAAACACGGGTTGTCCAAAGGGAGGATGCCACCCGTACATGGGGTATTGCTGTTGTGGATTAAAGGGTGGTTGGTGTGGATTAAAGGGTTGTTGGTATCCCCCCATTGGATGATTATTATATGGTGGCCACCCGTTCTGAGGTCTATTTCTACCTCTTTGTCTGGATCTCTCACTCCCTGTACTTGAGTCACTGCTGGCTGTAGAGTCATTGCTGGACAAATCAGACTCTCTCTCGGCTCTAAATGGGGCTACAAAATCTGGATCTGAGTAAGGGTAGGTCTTCACATATGAAAACCGTTTCAGATCCTTCTGAAATTTTTGAACCTTCTGTTGAGTAAGGTTGTCTTTATACTCATTAATCTCTTTATTGAGATCATCTAGTTTCTTTTTATAGCCAGTGATGGTAGACTTTATATGGCTCTCTGTGAGCTGAATTTCGATCATTATTGCCTCAGAGAGTCTCAGGGCTGTCTTAAGAATAAGTACTATCCAGTCACGGGTACAATGCCATGTGATCTGAGCCCAGTCCTTCCTGAAAGCAGGGTCATTGAGAAAGATCCGAGGGGCATTCGTAACCAGTAGACCTTTAGGTGCCATATTAGTCTTTAAGTATTCCTTCAGAATCGTACCATGGAGTATTGTCCTAATCCTGTTTCTTTTCATCTCTGTGAGTTTCTCCCAATCAGTTGTCTGTGATATTGTTTGTGCTATACTAGCATCAGCAAACAATGAAGAATCGCCTAAAGGGCGTCAACTTCCTCAGTGGTGTAAGATAGTCCTTGATTCTCTCCCATAGTGAAGCAGTCAAATGAATTTGATTAAAAAGGAAAAAACTCTCGCAGCTGTGCGCTGCCGTAGTAAGCGAAACAAAAAGAGAGGTAGGGTTTTTATATATATATTTAGAAATATATAAAGGAGTACTCCTAATCCCCAAAAGGTAACGATAAATCAACAACAAGGAGGAGTCTACCCTTAAGGACAGGGAAATCTGCTTATTCAGCTTAGTCAGCACGGAGGATGCAGAAGGGAAGCAAGAAATCGATTATTTTCTAAGAAGACCCCTCACTCACCAACCTAGTTGGTGACATGCTTCATCATTGGGGTCCCACCCGAATAGCCGAATGCTACCCGGGTGTGCTGCGACACCTGATTACAGTGGAGCGGGTTGGTTTGAACAGCAGTGATAGTGCAAAGTGAGTGCCAAAAGGTGGTGAATAATTAAAAATTGTCAAAGTTTGACTCCCTACAGGAATTTAATATGGAGTAACTCGACAATATTAAAAACAGTATGAGACCCTAATCAGGCTAAATTGACCTGTAGTGTCTAAGTGAAAAAGGTGATGGTCTACATGTTTCAACCTGTAATGAAATTGTAAGGTTTTCGTCAGGACCGAAAGAAAAGCCCGGGTGGTCTACACACTCTAAGGTGTACCCAACCCAGGGCCCATGGATAAAAAGCCACACCAGTATTACTCACTGCATGGCATTCCCTCAAGTCATATCTAGGGAGAAATCTGCAAGAGAAAAAATGTCACAAGTACATTTTACGCTTCAATCAAATGTCAATGCATGAACCAAAATGCTCCTCTCACACATGAGATAACACCAGTGAACGAATGATGCATACTCCAGTGTATCGTGCTCTCTCACAGGCACAACCAACAAAATCATGCGGTGTCACTGTGATGAATAAATGTGAGAAATAACTGGATCTGACTAGTTCGAAAGGTCGCTGAGATCAGAAGGGGTAACAAACAATAAACAAGCTTATTGGCAGAAAACAGGTGCTTACAAAATTACACATACCGCTGAAACCCTCACACTATCAGTTGTGGGGAAAAAAAATTTCGTGCCTAATCGCAAGCGGCGAATGCTTTAATATAAGCACGCCGAAGTGACTGCAAAACTATATACAAGGGAGGAAAAGGTTAAAATCTTACTAGCGGCTTGAATCGGCCGTGCCCCATGAGAACCGGGGGAAGGCGCTGGCTCTTAGTCAAACACTGAGGAAAATAAAAAGTTATTACAAAGGGCGCCCCTGCCTGCGAAGGAGGTCATGGAGCAGCGGAGTCCACCCGCAGATTGAGAGGTCACTTACTTCATCAAACCATGCCACCTGTGTCTGCACCTACTTGGTAGTCCCTCGCGGATCTCCGAGGTTAACCGGGTAAGTGGCATAGCGGCTTATGAGCGATGGAGTGGTGTTTCCGGGTACGCCCACAACAACGCACGGCGCGTGGTGACGTCATCCCGCCGTGTTGATGTTAGAACGATGTGGCTGGTAACAGCCGATATGGTTAGAGTGCAGCGGTGATTGGCTACATGGAAGCACAGTACAACAGAGGAAAAGGAAAAGTACTCACAATGGAGCTAGTGTCAATAAATTGAATTAAAGAGCTATTGGAAAAAACGATGCAAAGGAAAGGCAAGTATGAAATGGAAGAATGTACAGAAATGACAGTGAGTTGATTTATCTATTCAATACAGAATTCCATGGGATACCATCGTTCAGTCCCTCTTTCTGTGTAGAGAGCCTGTACACCCAACGTTGCTCTTTCTCGAATAGACGCTGCTGCGTGCTGTGATCAGGTTTTATTTGCTCAATAATAGTCCATTGCATATCATTGGGAGTATGTCCCACCCTTAAGAAATGCTCAGTCAGTTTTGTAGTGGTTTTTCTACATCTGATTGTACTCCGATGTTCGCAGATTCTCTGCTTAATTTTCCTACTCGTCATTCCCACATACCGAAGATTACATGGGCATGTGATGAGGTATACTACATTTTGGCTGTTGCAGTTGGTATGGACTCGTTGGGTCCAGACTTTCCCAAGTTCTAAGTTAAATGTTTTGGTGTGACTTGTCAAATGGCAGACGCTACAATTCCCACAGGGAAAATGTCCCACAATATTAGGAAGGCCCCAGGCATTAAGAACAGTATGTGTGTTATTACTGGTTTGTTTTTTAGGGCGTGTATTGACCAAGGAATCTTTCAGGCTTCTTGCACGTTTAAATGAAAACAGAGGTTTTCCCAATGTAGATTCCCGTGCCCAGGATGCCCCAGTGTTTATTGATGGAACGGGTCACCAGATTTGAAGCTGTACTGTATGTAGTGACACATGTTAGGGGTATCTCCTCTTCCCGTCTGTCTTTGTTTTCTAATAGGGCATCCCGTGGTTGATTCCGGGCCCTCTTTTGACATTTATTGAGGATTTTTTCTGGATACCCTCTCTCTGTAAGTTTGGTTGTCAGGCCCCTAGCCTGGGTACGGTAATCATTGATCTTACTACAGTTGCGGCGCAACCGAAGATACTGGCCATATGGTAAATTCTCTTTTAGGGGCCTTGGGTGGAAACTTTCAAATCTGAGTAGGTTATTCTTAGCAGTGGGCTTATGGTGTGTTCTGGTTTCAAGACCCCGTTTTCTTTAGTGATCACTACATCGAGGAACACCAAGGTGTCAGGGTCCTTCGTGTGGGTGAACCTCAAGTTATGGTCACATGTGTTAACCCATGAGATGAATTCAGTCAAAACAACATCAGGGCCCTGCCAGATGACAAGAATGTCATCAATGTACCTTCTCCAGAACTTAACATATGACGAGAAGGGATTGGAGTCATTAAGTATAAATTTCTTCTCAAAGTTAAAGACATAGAGTCCAGCTACACTCGGAGCAAAGGTACTACCCATGGAAGTTCCTCCAATCTGAAGGTACAATTTACCCTCAAATTCGAAGTAGTTCTTTTTAGTGCTAGTCTAGCACAATCAAGAATGAAGCTCCTGGGTGTAGTGTAAGTCCACTCAGTCTCATCTAATGCTATTCTCAATACTTCCAAGGTATCATCTTGAGGGATACTGGTGTAAAGGCTTTCTATGTCCATGCTGACTAGGATGGTAGAGTCATTGACCGTCAGCTACTTCAGTAGATTGAGGAGACTCTTAGTATCCTGTAGATAGGTCTCGGTGTTCTGGACCATAGTTTTTAGAAAAAAGTCACAGAACCTAGACAAGGGTTCCAGTAGGGACCCTATTCCTGAGACAATGGGTCTACCAGGGGGAGGAAACTTATCCTTGTGCATTTTCAGGAGAGTATAGAAGTATGGGACCTTCCCTTCGGTGTTGGTGAGATACTCCGATTCATGTTGGGATATGAAACCATTAGCTTCAGCCAGCTTCACCATCGACCTGATTTCTACCTGAAGGTCCATTGTGGGGTCAGATGTTAGTGGAAGATAATTACTCACATCCGAGAGTAGTCTAAGACATTCTGCCTGTGCCAACTTGGCCTCCAGACCACTCACCACACTGGAAGAGAAGGTGCTCAATAGAGGCCTGGGTTTTGTTCCCACCCAAAAACTAGACAAATTTAATCTCCAATGCGAATTGTCCGGTTTTTTTCGGAAACTTAAGCTGAAAGCTTTTTTGAGAAACAAGGTAGTAATCCTTCCACTACTGACCAATGTACTACGGGTCTGCGTCTAAAATCTTCATTTATCCCACCCCTCCATACTATCCCGGTGGAGGTTTCTGCCTTCGAACAAGCTGTTTTCAACGATGTGGAAAAATTGGTAATCAAACAACCATTTTTTAATATGAGTAAGGCAGAGATCACGGCATTGGAAAGCCTAAAAAACTGTGAGGATATAGTGATTAAACAAGCAGACAAGGGGGGCGGAGTTGTCGTGCAGGACAAAAATGCCTATCAGGCAGAATGTCTTAGACTACTCTCGGACGTGAGTAATTATCTTCCACTAACATCTGACCCCACAATGGACCTTCAGGTAGAAATCAGGTCGATGGTGAAGCTGGCTGAAGCTAATGGTTTCATATCCCAACATGAATCGGAGTATCTCACCAACACCGAAGGGAAGGTCCCATACTTCTATACTCTCCCGAAAATGCACAAGGATAAGTTTCCTCCCCCTGGTAGATCCATTGTCTCAGGAATAGGGTCCCTACTGGAACCCTTGTCTAGGTTCTGTGACTTTTTTCTAAAAACTATGGTCCAGAACACCGAGACCTATCTACAGGATACTAAGAGTCTCCTCAATCTACTGGAAGGAGCTGACGGTCAATGACTCTACCATCCTAGTCAGCATGGACATAGAAAGCCTTTACACCAGTATCCCTCAAGATGATACCTTGGAAGTATTGAGAATAGCATTAGATGAGACTGAGTGGACTTACACTACACCCAGGAGCTTCATTCTTGATTGTGCTAGACTAGCACTAAAAAGAACTACTTCAAATTTGAGGGTAAATTGTACCTTCAGATTGGAGGAACTTCCATGGGTAGTACCTTTGCTCGAGTGTAGCTGGACTCTATGTCTTTAACTTTGAGAAGAAATTTATACTTAATGACTCCAATCCCTTCTCGTCATATGTTAACTTCTGGAGAAGGTACATTGATGACATTCTTGTCATCTGGCAGGGCCCTGATGTTGTTTTGACTGAATTCATCTCATGGGTTAACACATGTGACCATAACTTGAGGTTCACCCCACGAAGGACCCTGACACCTTGGTGTTCCTCGATGTAGTGATCACTAAAGAACGGGGGTCTTGAAACCAGAACACACCATAAGCCCACTGCTAAGAATAACCTACTCAGATTTGAAAGTTTCCACCCAAGGCCCCTAAAGAGAATTTACCATATGGCCAGTATCTTCGGTTGCGCCGCAACTGTAGTAAGATCAATGATTACCGTACCCAGGCTAGGGACCTGACAACCAAACTTACAGAGAGATGGTATCCAGAAAAAATCCTCAATAAATGTCAAAAGAGGGCCCGGAATCAACCACGGGATGCCCTACTAGAAAACAAAGACAGACGGGAAGAGGAGATGCCCTAACATGTGTCACTACATACAGTACAGCTTCAAATCTGGTGACCCGTTCCATCAATAAACACTGGGGCATCCTGGGCACGAGGAATCTACATTGGGAAAAACCTCTGTTTTCATTTAAGCGTGCAAGAAGCCTGAAAGATTCCTTGGTCAATACACGCCTAAAAACAAACCAGTAATAACACACATACTGTTCTTAATGCCTGGGGCCTTCCTAATATTGTGGGACATTTTCCCTGTGGGAATTGTAGCGTCTGCCATTTGACAAGTCACACCAAAACACTTAACTTAGAACTTGGGAAAGTCTGGACTCAGCGAGTCCATACCAACTGCAACAGCCAAAATGTAGTATACCTCATCACATGCCCATGTAATCTTCGGTATGTGGGAATGACGAGTAGGAAAATTAAGCAGAGAATCTGCGAACATCGGAGTACAATCAGATGTAGAAAAACCACTACAAAACTGACTGAGCATTTCTTAAGGGTGGGACATACTCCCAATGATATGCAATGGACTATTATTGAGCAAATAAAACCTGATCACAGCACGCAGCAGCGTCTATTCGAGAAGAGCAGCGTTGGAGTGTACAGGCTCTCTACACAGAAAGAGGGACTGAGCGATGGTATCCCATGGAATTCTGTATTGAATAGATAAATCAACTCACTGTCATTTCTGTACATTCTTCCATTTCATACTTGCCTTTCCTTTGCATCGTTTTTCCAATAGCTCTTTAATTCAATTTATTGACACTAGCTCCATTGTAGTACTTTTCCTTTTCCTCTGTTGTACTGTGCTTCCATGTAGCCAATCACCGCTGCACTCTAACCATATCGGCTGTTACCAGCCACATCGTTCTAACATCAACACGGCGGGATGGCGTCACCACGCCGCCGCGTTGTTGTGGGCGTACCCGAAACACCACTCCAACGCTCATAAGCCGCTATGCCACTTACCGGTTAACCTCGGAGATCCGCGTGGGACTACCAAGTAGGTGCAGACACAGGTGGCATGGTTTGATGAAGTAAGTGACCTCTCAATCTGCGGGTGGACTCCGCTGCTCCATGACCTCCTTCACAGGCAGGGCGCCCCTTTGTAATAACTTTTTATTTTCCTCAGTGTTTGACTAAGAGCCAGCGCCTTCCCCGGTTCTCATGGGGCACGGCCGATTCAAGCCGCTAGTAAGATTTTAACCTTTTCCTCCCTTGTATATAGTTTTGCAGTCACTTCGGCGTGCTTATATTAAAGCATTCGCGCTTGCGATTAGGCTGCGAACATTTTCCCCACAGCTGATAGTGTGAGGATTTCAGCGGTATGCTTAATTTTGTAAGCACCTGTTTTCTGCCAATAAGCTTGTTTATTGTTTGTTCCCCTTCTGATCTCAGCGACCTTTCGAACTAGTCAGATCCAGTTATTTCTCACATTTATTCATCACAGTGACACCGCATGATTTTGTTGGTTGTGCCTGTGAGAGAGCACGATACACTGGAGTATGCATCATTCGTTCACTGGTGTTACCTCATGTGTGAGAGGAGCATTTTGGTTCATGCATTGACATTTGATTGAAGCGTAAAATGTACTTGTGACATTTTCTCTCGCAGATTTCTCCTAGATATGACTTGATGAGGAATGCCATGCAGTGAGTAATACTGGTGTGGCTTTTATCCATGGGCCCTGGGTTGAGTACACCTTAGAGTGTGTAGACCACCCGGGCTTTCTTTCGGTCTAACGAAAACCTTACAATTTCATTACAGGTTGAAACATGTAGACCATCACCTTTTTCACTTAGACACTACAGGTCAATTTAGCCTGATTAGGGTCTCATACTGTTTTTAATATTGTCGAGTTACTCCATATTAAATTCCTGTAGGAGTCAAACTTTGACAATTTTAATTATTCACCACCTTTGGCACTCACTTTGCACTATCACTGCTGTTCAAACCAACCCGCTCCACTGTAATCAGGTGTCAGCAGCACACCGGGTAACATTCGACTATTCGGGTGGGACTCCAATGATGAAGCATGTCACCAACTAGGTTGGTAGTGAGGGTCTTCTTAGAAAATAATCTATTTCTTGCTTCCTTCTGCATCCTCCGTGCTGACTAAGCTGAATAAGCAGATTTCCCTGTCCTTAAGGGTAGACTCCTCCTGTTGTTGATTTATAGTAACATTAAAAGAACATTTTAAAAACACTGAATAATTAATGCCACTGCATGTCTTATTTTTCCTGCACTGATATTTAGAATTTGGATTTTACTGTAAAGTACATTATTTCATGCTTCTTTATTTGTGTTCAGATTTAGCCATGCAATTGAATATGGGAATGTATGAATACAATGGCAAATGCGGATACCGGCTAAAGCCAGAGTTCATGAGGAGACCAGACAAACAGTTTGACCCTTTCACAGAAAGTACTGTAGATGGAATTGTGGCAAACACAATGTCTGTTAAGGTATGATCATTTCTTTTATTGTACTTCGCCATGGCATTCGTAAAGAAAACACCCTCTTGTCACAATGATGTTAAAGTATGCAATACTGCATGAATTTGCTTACAATTGCTTTTATTCAATATGGCACACTAACTTCCACTTCTAAACCTCTTTGTTTCGCATTAACTGCAAGGCTGAATGAACACAGTAAGGAGCATGCCAATCATTTGTCACTGCTTTGGAAAGTAACTTGAGGCATAAATGTCAGAGAAAAAGAAATGGACTCAGAGTTTTTATTGTTAATCAATAAAAAGAAACATGCAGAGAAAATTGGCCAATACCCGCTGCTCCAGGCGACTGTGTTGATGTTCCTCTGCATTCTGTTGTCACTTTCACAAGCAGCCATTTACCATGTTTGTGAAAGTTGCTGAAACAATAATTCAATGACTAAAACTGTAGTTTAAAAGACCAATTTTGTGTGTATGAGAAAGTTCCCAGAATTTGGAAGATAAGAAGTATATTGTTATCAAAGTTCAGATGCAACATTTCCCCTGCAGTAGAAATAAAGTGGTGAAAAGAGGCCAAGTGCATACTTCTTTACTGTTTTTGTTTTATTTTCTGGTTCTGACACAAGTAAAAAGGAGAGTACTGTCAAGGAGCTAAATTTACCTGGATTATTGTTTGTGGCTATTTCTCTTTCTCTCAAAATCTATCATCAATTTCAAATGCAGCCAGTTAGTTGAAAACCTTTCTTTAGGTCTAACGTTAGCCAAGACCTTTTAATTTTACTACAATTATATATGTTTAGAGGTACGAACTCAGTTGTGTTCTGAGCGGTGACCGAAGCACCTGGTAAAGGGCTTCCAGCTATCATCCATGCTTTGTGTTAAATTGTTGACAGAATTGTGAAAATCGTTTTTAAATAATCACATCACTGTTTTTAGCTCACTTAATTTTTACTTGGGCACATTGTACTTACACTCGGTCACGGAGCGTCTTCCCCGGTCCACCACGGATTCTTCCGATTGTGTGGAGGGAAACACGATGGAGAACCGGAAGTGTTGTGTGCTACCATAACGCACTCTGCGGTCAGCAGTCTAGTGGTTTACTGGCTGCATAAATTTGGATGTTTGCCCCGATGCGCAGCGGACGCGTTTAGAGGTACGAACTCAGTTGTGTTCTGAGCGGTGACCGAAGCACCTGGTAAAGGGCTTCCAGCTATCATCCATGCTTTGTGTTAAATTGTTGACAGAATTGTGAAAATCGTTTTTAAATAATCACATCACTGTTTTTAGCTCACTTAATTTTTACTTGGGCACATTGTACTTACACTCGGTCACGGGTGTCTTCCCGGTCCACCACGGATTCTTCCGATTGTGTGGAGGAAACACGACGCAGAACCGGAAGTGTTGTGTGCTACCATAACGCACTCTGCGGTCAGCAGTCTAGTGGTTTACTGGCTGCATAAATTTGGATGTTTGCCCCGACGCGCAGCGGACGCGTTTAGAGGTACGAACTCAGTTGTGTTCTGAGCGGTGACTGAAGCACCTGGTAAAGGGCTTCCAGCTATCATCCATGCTTTGTGTTAAATTGTTGACAGAATTGTGAAAATCGTTTTTAAATAATCACATCACTGTTTTTAGCTCACTTAATTTTTACTTGGGCACATTGTACTTACACTCGGTCACGGAGCGTCTTCCCCGGTCTACCACGGATTCTTCCGATTGTGTGGAGGGAAACACGACGCAGAACCGGAAGTGTTGTGTGCTACCATAACGCACTCTGCGGTCAGCAGTCTAGTGGTTTACTGGCTGCATAAATTTGGATGTTTGCCCCGACGCGCAGTGGACGCGCGCAGCGGGTGCGCCGCTGGCGCGCCAAAGGCGCGCCTAAGGCAAGTTTGTCTGCGCCTGGATCGGGCCCAGGGCCACGATACCTGGCTCAGTTGCATCAGCTAGGCACTACACCACGACAACTTATTCCAGTACCCAGCTAAAAAACATTCGCCAAGCCACCAAAATACACTCCTGTCCTTGCCCCCACACATGCTCTTTAGCCAACAACTCAAACTTTAGCTGCTCTAATTGCTCCTTCAAGCTGAATGCCTACCACAAAGTAGGAGCCGCTCCGACCCAACCTCTGTACACAAATCAGGATCATATGCACCTAGCGCTCATAAATGCCCGCTCACTCCCTAAACATAACTATGAAATAGCAGACTTCCAAACAGACCATAAGTTAGACATATTATTTATAACTGAAACCTGGGGAGACCCCTCATCTGGTCCGGACTTTTGCACCGCAACCCCGGAGGTATTCAGCGTATTTAGACATGACAGAACCTTAAAAAAAGGAGGCGGACTAGCAATCATCCACCGCGACAAATATTTAGTCAGGACGGAGACAATCCCCACCTCGACTTGTGAAGCTGTGACTTTTACCATAACACTTAACCATTCACAAACATTTAAAGGAATTCTCCTTTACCGTCCCCCAGGTCCCCGAGCGGAATTCCTCTCTGCTCTGGGTAGCTTATTAGAACCTCTAGCAGGAGAAGCTGCTTTCACCATCTTGGGTGACTTCAACTTCCATCTAGAAACCCTCGATGACAACGACACCTCCACCCTCATTGCAGAACTGGAGGCTGTGAATCTCCACCAGTTGGTCACTAGGCCCACTCACAAAGCCGGGCACACGCTCGACGGGCTCTTCACTAGCAACAGGCAAATATTGATAATAAAAACTATACCCTTGGCGTGGACTGACCATTGGGCAGTCTTCGATATTCAGGCAAAAACCACTCTGCCGCTTATCACCCTGACTCCCCCCACGCAATTCAAAGCTTGGAGCAGCCTAGACCAGCAGCTCCTCATAACACATCTGTCATCCACCAATTATGACCCTTCACCAGACCCTACACTTGCCTCATCCAACTACTCCGAATGGCTTAACAATGCCTTCAATGCCTTAGTCCCTTTGAAAAACATGTAAAAAAACAGAACCGCCCCATCGGCCCCCTGGTTCTCCGAGTCCCTCAGACTTGAAAAACAACGCTGCAGGAACCTTGAGAGACGTTGGCGCAGAGACTATAACTGCAGTGAGAAATCCCTTTATAAGGAAGCCATCTCCAAGTATAAACACTGCATCATCCTGGAGAAAAGCAAATACTACCTCAGTCAGATAGAATCAGCTCAAGTCTCTACTAAACAACTCTTTCAGGTTGTCACTAAACTATCAGGGTCCAGGATAAATCCTCCACTAGCCCCCACCCAAGATCTTTGCACTGCACTGGCTAGCTCTTTTCTAGACAAAGTCAGCAATATTTACACCTATTTCGTCGCTCAACCCAAAACAGACTATTTAACAGCTACTCCAGACAACGACAAAACTACTCCCTCTTTTGCGAATTTTAGCCAAGTTTCACCGAAACAGATCAAGGACCTCATCTTATCCACCAAATCAGGCTCCCCGACCGACCCTTGCCCGGCCTCCGTCCTAAAACTGATTCCTGACATACGAGCACTAAATTTAACTGACATCTGCAATGCCATGTTTAACACCGGCCCCTACCCTGCCACATGGAAAAAGGCTATTATTAAACCGCTGCTGAAGAAGCAACACCTTGATCCGCTAGAAACCAAAAACTATAGACCTATCACTAGCCTGCCTTTCCCAGCAAAAATATTTGAGAAATTAATGAATTCGCAACTAGCCAAATACATTGAAGACAACAACCTTCTGGATGAGACGCAATTCGGCTTTAGGAAGGGCCATGGCACAGAAACCGCCCTCATCAAAGCAGCAGACGAAATAAGGACAATCCTAGACCATGGTGGCGCTGCAGTGCTAGTGCTGCTAGACCTGTCAGCAGCCTTTGACACGGTCGATCACGCCACACTGATCGATGGTGTCTCAAACATGGGCATCAAATTGAAGGCCAAAGAACTACTGGCCTCGTTTCTTTCCAACCGCACACAATCAGTGACTCTCGGGATATATAAGTCTGCCCCTTTCTCCCTCCCATGTGGTGTGCCACAGGGCTCATCCTTGAGTCCGACACTGTTTAATATCTATGTGTCGGACCTGGCCAGGGTCATCAAAGCCCACGGGATGGGACTCGCCTCCTATGCCGATGATACACAACTGGTGCTTGCTATCCATAATGATGGAGGAGCAGTTGCAGCCAGCTTTCAAGATGGAATGCGTGACATCAGCACCTGGATGGCCAACAATTGCCTAAAGTTAAATTCCGACAAAACGGAAGTTCTGATTTTCGGCAAGTTACATCCTGCTTGGTCTTCTACCTGGTGGCCGACCAATCTGGGACCACCACCTCTCCCGGTATCGAAAGTGAGGAATTTAGGGGTCGTGTTTGACGACAAATTGGCTTTCATTTCACACACCAATGCAATTGTCTCTTCATCTTTTTACACTCTTAGAATGATTAAAAAACTCCTACCCTTTCTGCCACCTAGTGCCGGAAAAACTCTGGTTAATACCCTAGTAATGTCAAAAATCGACTACTGTAATGGCCTGTTTTTCAATGCTCAGAAAAAGGTCACCAATAAACTGCAGATGGTGCAGAATTCAGTGGCTAGAATGATAACAGGCACCCCCAAGTATCAACCAATCTCAACGGTTATCCGAAAACTCCACTGGCTACCTACAATAAGCCGCATCAAATTCAAAGCCCTATGCATCGCCTTCAAGGCCATCCACAAAACTGGACCTGACTTCCTGAAGAAGGCTTTTTGTGTCTACATTCCCAATAGACCCTTGCGTTCGTTAACGGCTAACCTTCTGATGGTCCCTCGCACAAAAAAAGTCTCTTGGGGTGATAGAAGATTCACCGTTGCCACTGCCAAACTATGGAACACTCTTCCTCTGCACATCAAAACATGCCCAAATCTACTTGCCTTCAGGAAACTTATAAAGACGTGGCTTTTTAATAAATAAGCTCCCCTCCCCTGGTTCGACTTCTTCATAGTCCTCAGCGCCGAGACACCCAAGGGTAGTTGTGCGCTCTATAAATTGCCTAAAATAAAATAATTAAATGTACTTACATACAGGGACTTTCAGCCACCTCTCTTCGTCCATTGGTCTCTTGTTGTGTCATTCACATTTTACTTCTACCCACTACAGCTTACAGCAAGGGACAGTGGATCAGCCTCCTTCAGCCAATGGTTAACATCACTTTGAGTGACTGCATTTTGCTCTTCCACAATGAGCACATCCACACACAATATATTTACCTTCAGTGCTAGTGTTTTTGTTTTTACTTCATAATTACTTTAGTTCTGTCTTTGTGAAAGCAAGACCTTTCTACCAGATGTGAGCACAGTCAACATTCCATGCTTTATTAGTTCCTGTCTCCTACCAGTGCTCTTGTAAATTCCTTTTGAAGTGTCCCTTGTTTATTGGCCTGCTAGTATTTTTACAGCATAACAAATTGCGTCCATATGAAACCTTCATGTAATAAGTTATCCTCTTTTAACTAGACATGCAGTATACAAACAGAAAACTTCAATATCATACATGTGAATTCATAGGCAGGCAATTCTTCAGAACACGTTTACTCTGGACTTGATTTTAACAATGGTTGAAAATCAGCCTTTATCGTGTTTAGTTTGCAACACTTGTAACACTTTTTAAAAATGTATTTCCACCTTCTTTCTGTTTCCTTCTTTCCTTCCTTCTTGATTTCTTTCTTTCCTTCTTTCGTGCTTTCTTTCATTCCCATGCCTTTATTCTTTACTTCTTTCTTTTCTTCCTTCTCCAATGCTTCATTTTCCATCCTTTAATATTGTTTTCCTTTTTTCCTTCCTTTTTTCCCTCCCACTTTCCTTCCTCCTTTCCTGTTTCCTTCTTTCTTTCCTTCCCTCTTTCCCTCTTACTTTCTTTCCTTCTTTAATTTCTGCTTCCCTTTTACATTTTCTTTCTTTCTTTCTTTCTTTCTTTCTTTTCATCTTTCTTTCCTACTTTCCATGTATCTTTTCTACTTTCCATGTTTCTTTCCTTCTTCCTTTCCTTTCTTCCTTCTTTCCCTTTTTCCACCTTTTGTACTTTTATTCCCTTCTTATTCTTGCTCTTTCCTTCCTCCTTTCTTTCCATCCTTCTTTCTTTCCATCTTTCCATCTTTCTTGACTTCTTTCTTTACTTCCTTCTATCCTTCCTTTGTTCCTTCTTTCCTTCCTTCCTTCCTTCCCTCCTTTCTTCCCTCTCTCCTTCCATACTTCTGTTCATTTTTCCTTCTTTCCATATTTCTTTCCTTCCTTCCTTTTCTTTTTTCATTCCTGCCTTCCTTATTTCTTTCCTTCATTCCTTCTTTCCTTCTTTCCTTCCTCCCTTCCTGACTTTTTCTTTCTTTATATCTTTCCTTCCTTCTTCCTTTCTTCCTAAAAAAAGAAAAACCAACAGTACAGCCAGTATGGTGAATAGCATGTAATAAAATGAAATATGAATTTGCTCCCATCTGCAACTGGTCATAGGGTAGGCAACTGTACCCGAGGCAAGTGCTATGACAGCAGGAGGTACAATAAACAGAATAGTATGCCAGTTTCAACTGAATTAAAGAAAGATCAGGGTGTACCCAGGTATGCATCTGGGCCGCCGGACGCAGTGAAAATATCGGGCCAACTGGCACCCCATCAGTACCAGTATCATCAATTCTGAATTGTTTTTAAGAGGCAAAACTTCATTCTTGACTCATGTACACTTTGTCTAGGTCAGATTTATAGGTTGCCCAGACATCCAGAAACTGTTGCATGGGAGAGACTTGTATATTCCATGGTGTGGCCCCCAAGTGGGTCTATAGACAATGCTGAAGTTGGGAGTATGCCAAAATTGTGAGGAGGGCTGGAGGAATTTGTGTCATAGGGTAGCAAAGGGTTTCATCTCCCCATCTCAAACAATGTCACTCAGCATCCTTATCCCCACCCCCTCCCAGTTCCTTCATCTCTGCGGGTGATGACCTATTTGGATGGCTGCATTGTTCCATAAGGGTGTCTGTAAGTGTAGTTGGGTGGGGCTAAAGAGACGTTTGTGGGAGTAGTTCCAGACCCTCACCATCGGTTGCACCATGGGATTGGATATGAATGTACAGGGTATCTTGTGGCAATAGAGGATGTTCAGCCCAGAACCACTGTGAGTCATGGCGCATTCCCAGAATGGGGGATCTGTCACTTTATGTCCCAGGTAAGGTAGTTGTGCCAAGTGTAGGGCGTGATAGTAGTTGTCTAGTCTGCTACTTTTCCTATGGGCTATCAGATTGAAGAAGATCAATTGAGGTTTTATACTGCTCCAGCTGAAGGATCTGATGCCTTTTTCTATGGCTCGTAGTGTGGGGATAGGAACAAGGATGGGTAACATTCCAAAAACATATGTAAAGCAGGGGGCTACTACCATCTTAACTGCTTGTATTCTCCCCCAGTGGGATAGGTTGAGGTGGCTCCACTTTACATAATCAGAATTTGTTTTGGCAATAAGGGGTCTTGATCGTCCAAGACCATGTTTTCCAGGCCCCTATTTATGAGCATACCAAGATACTTGAGCCATTGGTGTTTCCATTTGAACAGGAATCCAGTGATGGCTGTCCTCGTCAAGATACATGTCGTGGGTAGTGCTTGACTCTTATTACAGTTAATTATGTAGCCATAAATCACAGAAAAGGATGATATGAGGGACAGCAAGGCTGGTAGTGACCTTTTGACGTCTGACAGTGTATACAAGATTCAAAATCAGGAAGGGGAGGTAGAGGTAGGCAAAGAAAGGACCTGTCCTCCAACAATGGCTATAATACTGACAGCGAAGCATCAGACACTGGTTCGGATCATTCGAACTCAAGCTCCAATAGTAGGACATCTGGCCGGGGAAGACAACCATACAGGAGAAATTACAACAGAGGCCCATGAGGCAACTGGGGGCATTATCAACAAGCCCCTATGTTTCCACCACCGTTTTTCTATAGTCCACCACCACAAATACCACCACATCAATCATTCTATAACCCTTGGGAAGCACCCCATGGACATAATGGACAGGAACAGAATAACCAGTATGAGCCTTTTTAGGGGTAGGCAACCAGAGAGGGAGGACAAGGAAATGGAACAGGGTACACTGGGCAGCGAACCAACAAACATCAAGAGTGGAAACTCGGAGCATGACGGGCTCCTTACATCAACAAGCAGGACCCAGCAACTAACCAGTCTAGTAGTAAATCTAACGGACACAGTCCTTACCTCCATCCAGCAAAACGTCCTGCGAAAAGGACTCGGTTTTGTCCCAACATCGTGGACAAGTTCAAAGTTAGTTGTGAAGTCCACGAATTCATAAGGAAACACAAGCTGAAAGCATTCTTCTCGGGCAAACAGAACGATAACGAACAAAAAGACGACACAGGATTGAGGAACAAATCGACCTTTACACCCCCCCCCCCCCCGTCCAGCATAACAGTGGAGATCCAAGCCATCGAAAAGGCAGTATTGAAGGAAATAGGAGATTTGAACCCTAGGTATATCAAGGTTTTCCACAATACCTCCAGAGAAGTATTACAAGCTATTAAGGATCTTTCACTAAATGACGACCTAGTAATCAAACCAGCGGAAAAAGGGGGTGCGATAGTCATCCAGACAAGAGAAGCATATCGGACTGAATGCCTTCGTCTTTTACATGACCAAAGGAACTACGAACCACTGACCACCGACCCTACAGAAAGGATCAGAATACAAGTGGGCAGTATGGTTGAAGAGGCTTTGGCGCATGACTGGCTATCAAAGAGAGAAGGGGATTTCCTTATCAACAAGAAACCAGTTACCCCTTATTTTTACACCATTCCAAAGATACACAAGAATCTGGAAAAAAAAACCCGGACGGCCTATTGTTTCAGGAATAGGGTAAATCCTGGAACCTCTCTCCAAGTTCGCTGACGCTTTCTTGCGACCCATCATTCAAGCAACAGAGACATACATAAAAGATACTAAGAATGTTCTACGTATCCTGAACATGTTACCATTTGATGAAAAAACGCAATGTCTCATTGGGCTCGACATAGAGAGTTTATATACTAGCCTCCATCATTCAGAAACTTTGGAAATCCTGGAGGCAGTTCTCTTCAATACAGTTTGGAAATATCAAACACCGCGCAGTCTGGTGATGGAGTGTTGCCACCTGGCTTTGAAGGAAAACCTTTTCAGCTTTCGAGGACCAACTCTTCCTGCAGAAGCACGGAACAAGCATGGGCAGTACATTCGCTCCAGGTGTGGCGGGTCTATACGTCCACCAGCTAGAGCAACAGAAAATCCTGTCATCTACCAACCCCTATAGAGACAACATAGGGTTATGGAAGAGGTATATAGATGACGTTTTCGTCATCTGGAATGTAGATGAGAATACGGCGCAGTCTTTTATCACCCAGCTTAATGAACAGAACCATTATTTGAAATTTACCTATACA
The DNA here is from genome assembly GCA_963921515.1 of Calotriton arnoldi. Taxonomy (NCBI): domain Eukaryota; kingdom Metazoa; phylum Chordata; class Amphibia; order Caudata; family Salamandridae; genus Calotriton; species Calotriton arnoldi. The sequence goes on from CAWUFW010002179.1 coordinate 1,207,815, forward strand.
ATTTCAAGAACCACAATGGTCTTCCTGGACCTGAATGTCACTGCCAGTGGAGCAGGCCTAAAGACGATGACCCACTTTAAGGCCACGGCTAAGAATTGTCTCTTAAGCTTCGACAGCCATCACCCGAGACATTTGAGGGAGAATCTACCGTTCGGGCAGTTCCTACGTCTCCGGAGGAACTGCTCTGAGGTGAAGGACTTTAAGCTACAAGCAACTGACCTCAGCACAAAGTTGAAAGCACGGAACTATCCGGATAGGATAATATCACGTGCAATGAAAAGAGCCAGAAATAATGACAGAAAAGCCCTTCTGGATTATACCATAAAGGAACCAGACACGACACGTCCTATATGCGTCACAACGTACAGTAGTGCTTCAAACACCATCACCAAGATAATAAATAAACACTGGCGCATTCTGAGTGGATGCACACTGACGCTACCCAAACCCATGTTCTCGCATAAGAGGAACCGCAATTTGAAAGATATGCTGGTACACACCCAGCCACGTAAACCTCAAGGGAATACACCTTCCCAAGATTTTTTGTACCTATCAGTGGCCATCATCCTTGCGGCAAATGCAGCGTATGCCACATCACAAAAACAAGCAAGAAGATCACCTTTAATGATGGCAACATTTGGGAACAACGCAAGTTCACGAACTGTGACTCAAAGAACATTATATACTTGATCACATGCCCGTGCAATCTCCATTATGTGGGAATGACATCAAGGAAAGTAAGAACACGTATATGCGAACATCGCAGCAACCTTAGATGCCAACGAGTAGCAACCAAGATGACCTCTCACTTTTTGGAACAGAAACACACTCTCAAGGATTTGAGATGGACTGTAATTGAACTGTTTGACAATGAAGCTGGCCTTCACGAAAAGGAGCAGAGATGGGTCTATAGACTCCGATCACATGAAAACAGATTGAATGAGAATATACCTTGGGGACAGTTTACCCGAATACAGCACCTCTCGTCCTAGTATGATCCCTTTCCGCCTTCCTGGCGGTACACTGTCTAACTTTGCATTAGGCATTTTGGAACGTAACTGAATAGATAGAACTGCAACTATGTACTCACCATATACTACACTGAGGTCGTGAGTACTATCCCCCCCCCTTTTTTATAACTATGTTGACACCATGGCGCATGTCTCTCCTTGTCCATCGGGTATCCATTCATTTTGCAACACTTACGCCAATGGAGACCCACGTCTGACATTGTCTATATCAGTTCATAATACCCCAGTGAAATATACGAGGAAGGCTCTACTCTGCCTGCCAGTAAAGCTATTGGGGTCCTTGAGATGTTTCAACAGGGTAATTTCCTTTGATCCCTTTGCTTTGATAATGCAAGGGAGTGAGCTTGTCCACCTCGCTTTTTCAACAAAGTTAATTAAGGTCAGCATCGTGTTCTAACAGAGCAACACCCTTTTTTCTGGGCCACTTTTCCATTGCATCCCAAATGATTATTAGGGGTAGCTTAAGTCTGACACAAGCATTCGTACTGTGTCCGTTTCAGTTTCTAATAAAGTTTTCCGGCAAGTTTTTTTATCGCGTTTTTTCATGTAGCCATGATGTGTTTTAACAAAGAAACACCTACGTTTTTCACCTTATTTCAATAGAACCGCGTTTGTTTATTATGTTTAGGCTGGACACAACCCATTGTTGTGTCTCTCTTAGTTGTCAATAAAGTTTTTACATTTACTTTGTCATTTTTCCATGCAGACATCCCACTTTACAGAGAACGAGTTTTTTGAACTGCCTTGCTCTTAAACTATATTTATATGTTTTGATTACTTCCTCAACGCTAAAATAGTAATATTTTCGAACAACGGGAATCTTCCGTCTTTGGGTACGTGTACCGCTGGGCGCGGTCTAGTCTTTCCAGTCATTTAGCAGCTGCGCATTACGCGCACATGTTTAAGAAGCGACTCTGCTCGCGGCTCCAGTATCATCGGAGCCACGAGAGGGTGCAGTCAGATTTATCAGTGAGGGAGTAGCCTTGACGGAGTAAGTAGGGGCGCCCTGCCCTGATAAGGGCATATGTTTCTTTCCGCTAAGATAATATTCTGCTTACCTAGTCTGCCCTTACGGATTTCTCTTTTTGGCCACAAATGTAGGGTGTGACTACAGGTGTCCCTCCTTTAACTCCTCGATGGACCTGTCTGTCTAAACAATGGGCAGCCCTTCCTTCTACTGTGATATATCTGCCCTACAAAGTAGCTTCCCCTTTTAAGCCTTTGGTGCTAAAACCTAAGTGGCTACCTGCAGGAGGGAGGTAACACCTTCCTGGCCTGCAATCCCTCATTTTTCTCCTGCCTGAGAGCCGTTGGCATGTCTCTCCAGGAGGACAGAAAGCTGTCTTTGCGGAGCAGGCTCCATATGTGCCCAGGAAGGCTCAGGAGTTTTAAAGGGAACAAAGTAGCAGCTTTGCTAAAGCTGCACACTACAGCAAGTTACTTTATTTCGACTTGAGATACATGTCAGGCTCAATGTAACGAGTTGTTTGATACCTTGGAGTGCCTACTTTGGTCGCACCATTTAGGAGTTAGCACAGCTGAGGGGTTAGTGTGTAACCCTGTACTCTCCAATTGGCGACCAAGGGCCAGATTTAGATTTTGGTAGTTGGGCTACTCTGTCTCTACAGTGACAGATATCCTGTCCGCCGCAATATAAATCCCATAGGATATTATGGGATTTAAATTTTTGGAGACAGGATATCCCTCACTGTTGTGATGGAATAACCCGTCCGCCAACATCTAAATCAGGCCCCAAGTTTTTTCACAGTAAAAACAGTAGTTTTGCAAAGCACATCTCCTGTCTGCATCATATGTTGCACCTTGCCATTATGGCTCGGGAGGCCTAGCAGAGGGGTGTCTTACACACATGTCCTGGGGAAGTGGTGGTTTGCAATTACTTTTAATGGCAAAATTGTGCTAGCAGTTAATGACTGCTCTATCAGAATCCAGTGGTGGACTGGGGGACTGGTTTTACTTGTGGGACCACCAAGGGGACACAATCAGTACAGCAAACCCTTGGGTACCTGTCTAACTTACCTGCCCTGGGTACCAGGGTACCATTTACTAGGGACTTACAGGGAAGTTAGCAATTTTTAAACTGGGTACAGCCAATTCAACATATACTTTATGGTCTGCTCACTGGCACTGAGGTATGGTTAGCAGGCCTCAGTGCGCACTTAGAGTCGAAAACCAGCAGCATCCGTCGAAAAACTTGGAGGTGACCATACAAACAAGAGGCATTTCCTTACAAGCAGGATTTTAGCCATGCCTACGATGGTAGGTATACCTGTGATGTAAGGGGACTGACATATAACTGCCACTAAGGATTTTATGGGCAGTAGAAATAGCAAGGGCAGGAGAGTACAGATCGGAAAAACAGCCGATAAGAATCCACTGCAGTTGACCCGAAAGGTAGGCTCAGTGTAGAGCCAATGGACTTTTGAGCTGAAGGTGGATAACAAAATTGCCATTTGACTAGCTTTAAAAGTGGACTACATGTTTTGAGGGCAACCTTGATACAAAGTTCAGATGTTATTTTCATTAGAGGTGAAACAATATTCACCATGCTTTCTAAAATATTCTTTAGCCCATTGTCAATCTCCACTGAATGTATTGATAACACTACCAAATGAAATGCTTGAAGCATGGACCTATAATGCCAAAATGGCTAAACACCTCGAGAGGAATTAGATAGATTGTAATTAGATTATTCTAAAGTGAAAATTATAAATGTAACCACTACTGAAGGAAGGTGCACAAAATTCAAAGCTAAAGAGAAAAAAGTGAAGAGAAAAATTGATACACTAATCTGTCAAGAATGCCTCGAGTTGTATGCCACTCACAATATTGACATCAATATTATCAAACTGTACATATGTTGACTTCACAATGTCGACTACCACTATATAACCAAGGTAAGTGTATATAGGGAGTATAAATTTTCTATTGTAACTCCACATCTATTTAACTTGACAATAATGTAATTGTCAATGTTGTGGCATTGATGTAAGTGTCAGTAGATCTTTGATATTGTGGTAGAATAATAAGAACATATATTGTCCTGCCTCACTTAAACAGTAAAAAGGGCCATTTAATGCTGTTCTGCTTTAATTTTGAATTGATACTCATTGCATTCTAACTTGAGTGCATGCTCTGTAATCAGTTTATAAGGCATGTCATTAGTTTGCACATTGTCCTGATGAGAGACACAATTTTGTGATTTTATTTTCTTGATTCATGCTTATAAGAGGACTCTTCTTTTTTCAGTCAATTGCTTTTGTTTTCTGTTATATCATTGAAAACCACAGCTCAGATGATATTATATATTTCTGATGCTCCAAGTGCTTCTTAGTGTGGCAATCACTGATCCCTTCACTGTGTTGTGTGTGTGTTCTTATTGAATTGTTATGAGTAGTTTTAAAAAAAATAAGAAGTACGTTCAACAGCTGAAGATGGTAAGCTGAGTTGTTCAATTCATAAAATTAATACACAGGTTCTCCTTTAACCATCAAGACCCTAAAGCAATATATTTTGTGCTTGTGTGCGTTAGTGATTACTTTAAAAAGAATATGAGACTTTTGAATTATACATTGTGTTTGTTTTTAGATCATTTCAGGACAGTTTCTTTCTGATAAGAAAGTTGGCACTTATGTAGAAGTAGATATGTTTGGCCTGCCTGTGGACACACGGCGGAAAGCTTTCAAGACAAAGACTTCCCAAGGCAATGCAATCAACCCTGTGTGGGAAGAAGAGCCCATCGTGTTTAAGAAGGTTGGTTTTTTGTTTTTTAATTTATTAGGGTAGTGTTGCTATATATCAAATGACAAACCCGTACAATAGTAACAACAATAGTGACTGAATACATTAAAAAAAACTTGGTCCACTATTGTATGAGTTTTTTTAATTAATAATTCATATATAAGAAAAGTGGGACAAAGGAATGTATCTGTCCATTGTTATTTTACAATATGTTGATTAATGAATTATAAATTGGGCTTTTTTTGTACATATGTTTGTTTGTAAGCTAAAATGGTTTGATTTACAACAGCAAGGAATTCTCAATAGATGACACTGGGGTCACAAACTCTTTTACTCATTCCTAATATTATTCAGCTACTGTAATATTATGTGGCACTAAATCCCACAGAAGGGGTGAGGAGTGGGCATTCAAAATGTGGTTTGCTTTCAAAGTTTGTGAACACCAACTATAGTGTGTGAATAAAAGAAACTGGAGTATTAGCTGAGGGGGTGAGATACCACCTGAACTAATAATCACAATCTTTGTCAGGATGCACCACAAAAGTCAATAAAAAACAGGTGCTAACCCTCTGGCAGCTTGGTACAATGCAGTCAGGCTTACATTTGAGGCAATGTGTAAAGTATTTATGCAGTACTTAAACAGTAATAAAGTGAATATACAACAATAGAAAAATCTCAAATCAATTTAGAAGAATAGAGAATATTATGATAAATAAAACCAAAACAAGAAAAATCCAGTAAGTAGTCCTAGAGATATGAATTTGTAAGGTTTGTATTAAAAATAGTGCCAAAAGCACAAAGAATCAAAAGTGTGTATCTGGTCGCAAAGTACTGGGTCAAAGTCAATAATTAAGGCTGACTGTGATGAAGCGCAGGTCGGATACAAGGACTAGGCTTCTACCATGGAAAAGTTTACCTTCTGACTTAAAAGCTTTTATGAACAAAAAATGGTTGTTGATGGGTCAATGGTGGAGCAAGCTGCATGCTGGATCTGAAGCGGTTCTCAATGACAGCCAGATTCTAAAGAGTGAGGTCCCAATGCGGTCATCGACAGCGGTGGGAAAGCTCTGAGTGATTGAAGGTCCATGCCCAGGAACACCTCAACGTCGATCAGATGCTGCTCAGCGTCAGTCTTGATGAAGCTCTCTATGTTCTGAGTTAGAAACCTTTCTGGAAGTCATAGCTCCTTCAGCAGAGCAAACCACCAAGTAGAGGACAACTGGTGATTCAATGTCGATGACTTCGGCTTTGACTACGATACTGTGCTCATCAGTTCTCCCACCAGAAAGTTGGAAAACGTTTCTAAGTCCCAGTTCTTGCAGTTTTGGCACAACAGGGTTAGTACACTAATACTAGACAAGGGTCCAGGAACTGGGGGGAGGAGAACACTATCTGGGTGCACCACTTGGGGGTTGGGAATCACTACAGCATAGGGCAGCAGCAGGTTTAAGGGAAGGTGCAGTTCGAATTGGTCAGCTGGGCAGTTGCAGTGATTGAGGCCTCTTGAACCTGGTTGTATCCTTGTAGTTCGAAAAGGAGGTCAGACAACTGACCTTTGAAGTCACTTCCGGGGTCCTGGGATCAGGGCAAGCAGGTTGAGTCTTCCTTCGAGTTTCAGACATTAGTGCAGTCCTTCTTTTGATCTTCTCAAGTCTAGGAGTATTCTGAAAAGAGGTCTGTGGGTTCCACCTTTGTGCCCCGTGACAGCCTGTGGGTGTAGGGCAAGCCAATGCCACCCCTAAACCAGTTTTGGCCAGGTCCCATACTCCCATTGGGTTTGGTGCCAGTCTGACTAGAAAGGTGAATGGGAGGTAGGCTTAGGTTTGGGCTTCATCTGCAAGTGACATGGTAGCCATCCTTTGAAGCTCAGGAAGGGGTTTGGAACAGCCTCCCAGGCCATCCCGTCAAGGGAGGAGTCCTCCTGCATCACTCCCAGAGCCCTTCGTCCACTATTTCGAAGCAATAGAGATCTCCCACAGGGAAGCAACCAGGGGTCGGGTGACAGCTGGACACTGCAGAAAAGCATTTTAGTTTTAGAGAGGAAAATGGTTACTTTCTAAAAGTGTCATTTCCAAAATAGGAATATAAAATCTGACTTGAGCATTAACTTGTATTTTAAATTATTATTAAAATTAATCTTTGAATTATTTTTCTAGCCATTTCCAAACTGAATTTAGCACCTTTAAAAAGTAATAGTGAAAAACAGTTTTAAACTATAAGAGAGACAGCCTTGTTACAATCAAAAACAACTTTGGAGGTTTTTTCACTGCCAGGACATGCAAAACATTAAATATATATGTATAATTTTTTAAATACCATTCGCCCTCGCCTATTGGCTTTTAAGGCCTACCTTTGGAGTGACTTATAAGTATTATAAAGGAAGGTTAGGACTGGAAGAAGGCTTATTCTGTCAGGTCGAAATGGCAGTTTGAAACAGCACACTCAGGCTGCAGTTGCAGGCCTGGAGACGTGATTTGCAGTGTTGCATTAGTGGGTGGCACAATGAGTCCTGCAGCCCACTAGTAGCATTTAATTTACAGGACATTTGGTACCATTTACTAGGGACTTAAAAGTAAATTTATCACGCCAATAAGGAGTATGCTAATTCTAACCTGTTTAGAGAGAAGAGCTAAAGCTCTTTATCGGTGGTTAGCAGGAGCAAGAGTCCTATGAACAGCAAATATGGATTCAGCAAAAGATGGAACAAATCTGGGGGAATACCATTCAAAAGATAGTCATTTTCAACATGTTTCCCCCGCAACAGAAAACAGTGGGAATTACCCACCCTCATGGGAGTACTCATCGCTAAGGTGGAAAAACCTGGAAAGACTTCCAGGGTGAATACCACCGTAAGGTCCATTCCCTGTAGGGAGACGGACCAACAGTTTTGGATTCTCGTCCTGCATTTGCCTCAGCCATCTGAGTAGTTTATCTGAACCTAGACGTGAGTCCCAAATATGTATGGTCTCAACTACTTCAGTGTCCAGACCACTGAACATGCTTCCCTCTCAATTGCACTTCGCCTCTTTTTCCTGGAAGTCGATTCCTACTGTTGAAGACTACAGGTTGATCCAAGCCCTCATTGCTTAGCTGTGACAGGATGGCCCCAATGTCATGCTCTGAGGCATCCATTTGAACTAGGAATTCCTTGTGGAAGTCAAGTGCCTGTAGCACTGGTGCTATGCACCTGGCTTCCTTCGGGTATCTAAAGCTTTCTGGCACTCCTCTGACCAGTCACCTTTTTGGGCTTCTTCTTGGAAGTCAGCTTAGTTAAGGGGGTCACCTTGGTTCCATATCCCTATAGTTTTCACTGAGACCTAAGAAGGCTCTCCCCTGGGTCTAGGTCTTGGGAAGCTCCCAAGCCATGATGGTCTGTATCCTGTGCTGGAGAGGATGAACTTTGTCTCCATCGACTTGGTGGCCCAAGTACAAAACTGATCCATGCCCTAGCAGGCACTTACTGACCTTGATAGTCAGGCCTGCCTTTTGCAGGGCCGGAAACACTTCCTGGAGGTGGTGCAGGTGGTCATCGAGCTGGAGTTGAAAATAGCAATTTATTCCAGGTAGGCGGCACTGATGTTTTCTAGCCCTGCCAGGACCCCGCTGACCAACCTCTGAAAGGTGGCAAGGTCATCCTGTAGTCCAAAAGGCATCTCTCTGAACTTGAAGTGGCCCTCTGGGGTGGAGAATGCTGGCCTCTCCTCAGCTCTCTGAGTCACTGCAATCTGCCAGTACCCTGGCATCAAGTCAGAGGTACTGAGGAACTTGGCAGTCCCCAACTGATCAATGAGCTCATCAGCTCTGGGGATAGGGTGATCATCAGTCTTGTGACTGAAATGAGGCCCCTGTAATCCACACAGGCTCTGGGGTAGTGTCTGGTAGGGCAGCTTTGGGTGGCAATACCACTGGGCTGGACCAGAGACTCAATCATCCCCAAGTCCAACATTTATGAAACCTCAATCTTGGTGAGGGCTCTCACTTTTTCTGACAGCTTGCAGATCTTATTCTTTTTTTTTAAAACAGACTTTATTGGTCAGGTGGCACATACCTTGCAGGGCTCTGTACCCCAGAGGCCTCTGCAGGAAGCAAAGCATATATTGTACATACACCATGGACACTTTTATGTAGCGACAATATAACAATCAAACATATACTAAACAACACCCCCCTCCCCACTCCCCCCACCCCCCAGAAGTCGCGCAATAGCCTCAAAGTCCTACCCACCACCCGCGTGCAACTGAAACAGATCATAGTTTGATAGTATACAGCTCCACAGGGCCCACCCCCCGCCCACCGATGTCCCGCCAATGCTGTCGTTACCCCAGTAGGTGTAGCTCCTGTGTCGCCGGCGGTGCCAACCATATGCCCCGGTAGTCTGCCCAACGCTTCCATATTTTATAGTGCTTACTCGGACAGCCCCTAGCCGTGAAGATGGGCTGCTCGAGCCCCATACCAAAGTCCAGGGCGTTCTTCCAGGCGGCTACCGAGGGGGCCTGTGGGGCCTTCCACGCCCTAGCGATATCACGCTTTGCCAATACCAGTCCCAATAGCAAGAGATGACGTTTATAAATATTGCCCCCTATGCCCTCCATAACATGAAGCAGGGCCAGCCGCGGCGTACGGGGGAGCTCCCACCCCAGGACCTCCGAAAGGCAGGACCACACCCCTCTCCAGAATCTGTCCAGGGAAGAACACTGCCAGACCGTGTCCATGAATGTACCTTCCTGCCGACCACACCGAAGACACTCCGGGGAGGCTATCAACCCCGCCCGACACAATCGAGCCCGTGTAAAGTAGACCCTATGCAGATACTTAAATTGGATGAGGCGGAGGCGCACCGCTATGGCGGCGCCCCGGAGGCCGCCAACGCCTTCCTCCAATCCTCCTCCTCCATCGTGCCCACATCCGCCTCCCAGTCCCTACGAAGCTTCTGGAGTGTAGGGGCGCTGTGCGTTACTAGTGACAGATATATCCGGAAATCTTCTTTTCCCGAGATCCCCCATGAAGACTTTCGCTTCCAGCGGGCTAAAATCGGGGAGGAGTCCAGGCCCACGAGACTAGGGGACAGGGCATGGCGAGATTGAAGGTACCGGTAGAACTGGGACCGGGGCATGGCGAACTCTCTCTGCAAATCCTGAAAGGACTTAAGTGTTGTGCCCCTCATAACATCTCCCAGGGTAGATATCCCTATGGCATCCCAGCCCCAAAACCCCTGCAATGCCGCCAGCCCGGTATTCGCCCATTATGCCAGAGGGGGTCTCTCGCGTCAGAGTATTCCACCAACCCATGCGCCGCAGCGCCTGCCTCCAGATCTGAAATACCACTCGCGTAGCCGGCGGCAGAGCGCGCCGTAGCGGCGCTGAGTAGAGAATAGAGTGCAACGTGTGGGTCCCCATAAGTCTGCGTTCCAAAGCGTACGCCGGATCCCCCCTGTCCCCGTACCACCATTCATTGAGGACCAACAGATGCGAGGCCTGATAATATGAGAGGAGGTCCGCAGCTGCCAGCCCGCCTCAGTATGTGGATAAGAAGCAGGTGCGCAGGGCCACGCGTATTGTTCCCCCTCCCCACAGGAATTGCCCAAGCGCCGAATTTACCTTTCGGAACCATGCGGGGGAGATCGGATAGGGATGATTCTGTAGCTGATAGAGCAGCCGGGGGAGTGCCACCATTTTAAAAATTGTAGCAGATCTTATTCTTGACTGGCATTCTGTCCACCATGTCCATGTCAAGGGTACACCAATCAGTGATCCTTGTGGTAAGTGAGAATAAAAAGGCAGGCTGCTCTAGCAAGTGGCGATAGTCCCTCTGTTGCTCTGGAGTCAGCGTAGGGGAGAGGACAACTCGTCCCACTCACCCATTTTGCTCATTGGAAGACAGAAGGTAGCTCACTACGTCTTGAGAGAGTTTCTTCACAAGATTGAGAGGTCCAGGCGCAGGCTAGTCAAACAGAAGTTATAAAGGGATTGAACCCCAGTCTCTTCTGAGGCACTTGCCAGTAGACAAATAGCAGGCATGTTAATAAGAAGTCCCACTCACGCTTCATGGGTTCTGGTAAGCCCATAATTATGCCATTCAGGGTCTTGTATCTTTCAATAAACCCATTGGCTTGGGAGTGGTATGGTGTGGTGTACTTTTAGGTTAACCCACACTCATCCCACATGGCATTCATGTAAGCAGGCAATGAAGTTGGTGCCTCTGTCAAACACAACCTACTTGGTGAAACCCACTTGGGTTAAGATCCCCGTCAGTGCCTGGGCACAGCTGACATAGTCACCAATCTCAGATGAACAGCTGCAGGTTACCGGGTGGCATGGTCCTCCAAGAAGGATAAACCTATTGCCTAAGAGAGTCTTGGGATCCTGTGTCCCAACAATATCAATGCCCCCCTTACAAATGGGGTACCCACTACGGGATTAGTAAGCAGGGGGGTCTTTTTGTTTCACTGCCGATTTCCGTAGGACCTTCAGAATGCTTCTTATTGCATCCTCATCTGGGGTCAATAAAGGTGGGTGACCAGTCGCTCAAAGGATTTGGCCTGCCCCAGATGTCCTGCCAGGGGATGTCATGAGTCAACTCCAATAGGAAGGCCCAGTAGCACTGAGGGACCAGCAACACATGGATTGACTCAGGGACTTTAGGCCCACTATACAGGAGATCATTCTCCCAATAAATGAGGTGATCACCATAGGTGTCGCCAGCTGCCTCGGCCTCTGACTGCTGTTTTAGGCCCTCAAGAGTAGGACACTCCTTCTGTGCCTAGCAAAACTCTGTCCAGGATGGTCCACATTCAGTTTGCCACCCGGCTAACTCAGGTAGGTCTCCCAGGGCAGCAATGTCTTTCCCTGTAGGTTCCAGGGCTTTGCCCAGAGTATCAATCTAGACCTGGACCGTGGCTATCTCTTGGTGTGGGTTTTCCACACAACCTGCTTTTCCTCTTTTTGGCAGGCACCTGGACCACTCTTTCACGTTCCGGGTCCTTCTGACTCTCTTGATGGGCTGCCATGAACCCTGAAGTAAGTCACACCCACATAGGCAATCCCAAAAACATCAAGTGGGACCTGAACTTTACCTCTTCCAGATAGCGTGTTGTAGGTCATTTTCTAACAGACAGTTAACAGGCATGGCTAGCCTTACAGCTATTAAAGGAACATGAGACCCCCTACTCTCCCATTCAAAGGGAAATAGAGTCACTGGATAGTGACTCACTTAGTTGTCGCCTGTCACAACCTGGTGGACTACATCCGGCATCACCTGTTCTGAGGACACCGGACGACAGCTCACATTAGTCCTACTGGCTCCTTTATCTCTCCACCCTTTTGCCCATTGATGGTGACCCGTTGCCTATACTTTTTTGTATTGTCAGGCATGTGAGCCTTAGACACCACCTCTGTGACATCCAGGGACACAAGAGCAATCTGTGCATTCCCCCAAAAATTAACTGGGGCAACCTCCTCACTCATCACTTCATTGACCATTTCCACGGTAGGCCCACCCGTTTGGGGCTGCTTCCTGTGGGAGCAGATGGCATCCTCCTTTCTATGCCTGTGCTGATAGCACTCATAGCACTTGGGCTGGATAAAGCCCTGGCGTTTCTTCCCATAAAACGCTCTCTTTGGCTCTGGAATGAATTGGGAGTCTTTCCCCTGAAAACATTATTTGGGGTCTTTAGAGAACTCCTGTTGGTTTTCCCTGTTTCTCCCTCCTCTGTTGATAGGGACCCTGTCTACCTTTTTTGGGGTCCACACCAGGTAACTTCTTTGACACTCTGATGCTAACACAGAGGTCAGTATCCTTAGCAAGCTCTCTGGGTACAGTGAAGTGTTGGCACAGCACTGCAAATCAATTACTGAACATGTGCTGTCTCGTGAATAGATTGTACATCCCATCATAACCAAGCACAATGCTGCCCTCCAGCCAGTCATTTAGGGCCTTACTGGAGAAGTCCACAAAATCCATCCATGACTAGTTAGAGAGTTTCTGGCTGTCTTTAACCTTCAAACGGTATTTCTCCGAAGTAAGACCAAACTTCACAGCATGGGCTTCTTTCATGGGGGCATGACTCATCCTGTCAGTCTTATCTAGGGCCAATAGGCTATCTCTCCCATATGCTTCCAGAGACTAGCCCCCAATCCTCCTCTGGGACACTGTGCATGCACAACGCTACCTCATTGGATTCAAAACACTTGTCAATGTCATCTCTCACTAAAAAGCTAGGCACCGGGCCTTTGGGAATGTGGAGTATTTTACCTCCACTAGGCACCACTGTGTCACTGCCACCATCTTCATTAGACTCTGCGACCTTTTTGGCTTTCAGGTTCAGTTCTTTTTGGCTCATCTCATGTGCCAGCAGAATTTTCTTCTCCTCTAGAGCCAGCCTCTTTTCCAATGAGGTTATCTCAGTGTCTGCATTTTTTTTGCCTCCAGGGACCTTGCTGCATCTGCTTCAGCTTTCCTCTTCCCTCTTGCTAGCGTTTTGTCCTCTATGGCCAGAGTGCCCAGTAGTAGCCTCAGTACTCCACTTACTTGGAGCCTTTTGTTAGCTTCAGCCCCTCTTCTTATACAATTTCTTTAGCTCCACCACAGTGAAGCTTTCAATATTGCTGAGTTGAACCTCCATTCTTGCAAAATCACAGTTGAAAAACATGAGGATAGGAGTTTTGATGTCAGCCTATAGTAGCTTATTATTGATAATAATTGGTGTTCTGCGGAGGGTTCCAATACTTGAGCTGTGCCACTCTGTGATTTATGTAAATCCAAAACCCCTTATTAATATAATCTGACGTCCAAATCGATTTTTTTCTAAATTCGAATTTTTATTTGGACAATTTTCTCCTTTTTCCAAACTCAAATCCTACTTCATACCTCACCTGTGATTTTTTGCAAAAATGAAAGGAGACCCCAGCAACATTAAAGGGGGGGAGAATACCTGTGAGCACAGGTTAGAGCATGCCCTAGTGTCCCTTAATTGGGAGGTGGACACAGAGGGCAAGCTTGTGGTCCCTGAGGGTGCGAGCTGTCACTTCTACCAGATCACAGTGAATGGGGCTCGTCACTTCTCTAACGGATACCTGTACCAGTCAGAACATGGTGGTGGAAAGACTGGCTTCCCCAGAGCAGTATCTGCCAGGACAGGTATACATGGTAACCAAGGCACATGAGCAGGACTGGCTGCTTGACAGTTGAACATTTTAGGGGTCTCAAGCTCACTTTATGATTGCGGGTCTGCTTCCTTTTGAAGGGCCCACTCCTCTGCTCGCTCTTTCTCTTGAAAGTAGTCTATTACAATCAGGAGTGACTCCAAAGCCTCACAACACAAGCCTTGGGAGCTACTAGAGTTCACACCTGGACGTCAGTCACAGTGATATGTAAATAGAAATGTTAGCCAGGACACCAGCACTACTCTTTGTGATTCTCTTATCAGCCCCATCTCATTCCTGAGATGTGCCCAAAGCACCTTTCTTATGAAGTCTCTCTGAATCAAAGAGCACCCTTTGAAGTGTAAAGGGGAATCCTGGCTCTCCGCTCTCCAGGGTGTCCCACCCAGCTTACAGGAATGCAATAATACACAAATGTGTCTTGGGGGATTTTTCTACCTCCTTTCCACATGTTTCACCATACAGTCCTGGGTCTTCGAAAATGGGACCGAGAGTCTGTCATGTATTGTACCATTCACAGGCACACATACACCCAGCACATGCATTTAACATGCACACAATGCACAGTACTGTATCCTTCATGTAATGTACCACTCACAGGCACACCTACACTCAGCACATGCATTAAAATGCATGCACTGCTCAGTACTGCTGTATCCCTGTATTGTACCCTTCCTAGTCACACATACACCCAACGCAGATATACCACTCATGTGCTGCCCAGCACACCACATATGCCTGTAGATTTCACTCCAGTGAAGCAGGTTAGAAAGGACCTATTCACTCCTACTGATCACTACATGGTATGCTGCTACCACCATATTCGTGCTGCTTAACTCCTGGTAAAAGCACTAGCCTTTCACCACGGTGAGAGAATCGCTTCTGGTGCCCCACCCGGTCCAACAAGACTGCAATCCGTTAGACAAGGCTATGTCATGGTGCACACGCATGGTCCATGTTTGCCTATGATAACAAAAGTCAGAATTAGGGATCTGGACGTGAGTATAGTGTTGTCACTCTGGGCAGGGATGCATGTCTGTTGCTATGTGAATGAGTTTCTGTCCAAACACTTGCCTTCAGCACTGCTCAATTTTATATGAGCCCCTCAGACAACTTACCTATTGCCCTAAGCTCAGGCTTATCTGTCACCTGCAGGTCTCATGCCCCTATGAAGACAGGATAATGTGTCACTCTCTAGGGACTGCACTCCTCCTTTTCGGTCCGAGTTGGGGACCACATTATCCAAAAATTTTACCTCCCTGTCGGCATAAGCATAGGGGATGACAGGCAAGAGGGGTACTCTTTCTGGATGATACTTGCTGCCACCTCCTGCAACTATTCCAGGCACCATACTGAGCTGGATTAACTGGCAACCGCCGGCAGTCATCTCACACACCGTGCTCACTGGGATTCCTAACCATCCCTGGCTGGCATGGTCCACCCATGATACTGCCTTATCTATGGCTCAGTCTCTCTGCCCGGTCTGAGCCTCTTATGCCTTCACCTTTAACTCTGACATCTTCTGTTCTCTGCCACAGTGTGTAAATTGGTCATTTCCACTCTTGGCTACAGTGTGAGGGCTGAATCCAAGTCCTCATCTCATCAAAGAGTCTGGAATCCTTTCTCCGCCAATCACACAAAGGGTGATAGGAGGAACGCTTGCAAATTGTCCAACTGCTGACAGTTGCTGAGAGAGCATTCCAGCCCATCATTGTTTGCCCACTGCGCTGCTCTAGAAAAATGCCCGCCATATGAAAATCAGTACTGCCCTGCCCCGCACAGGAACAGTCCATTCCTGAACTGCAAAGCGAGGCTCCCTTCAGAGGGTACGTCAGTGAGGTATATCTTGGATCCTATAGCACAGTGAGCAAGGAACAAACATCTGGGCATAGCTATGGTCACTTAGGGCATTACATCAAGCACACAAAAAGTGATGGGAAGCATAAACACTGATCACTCTCGGTAGCACTCCAAAGCATAATTTTGCCACTCTAGACAAAGACCCACTGTTGGAAATGGCCCTTTTTGCAGGGTCACCCCTAAACTTTTTGCCTGCCTCCTGGATTTTTGCTGACCTGTTTTTGTTGGTTTTATGACTCTGGGCACTTTACCACTGCTGTTCAGTGCTAAAGTGCATATGCTCTCCCTTTGTAAATATGTCTATGTGAATTGGTATATCCCTGATTGGCTTATTTGGTTTACCTGTTAGTCCCTAGTAGTGTGGCCTGTGTGTGCCCAGGGCTGGTAAACCAAATGCTGCTGGTGGGCCTGCAGCACTGATGTGTGCCACCCACAGAAGCAGCTTGTAAAGTGTGTCTCAGACCTGCCACTGCAGTGTCTGTGTGCAGTCCAGAACTGCCATCTTGGCTGTGAAGTGCACCCACTTCCCAGCCCCTGAACCTTCCCTTGCCATCCTGTAAGTCACCCCTATGGTAGGGTGCCTTGTATGTGTAAGGTAGGACATGCCTTGGTGTGTGTAGCATGTCCTGGTAGTGAATTATGCCCCATTTCGTTTTTCACTACTGTAAGGCTACCTGTTCCTCATAGGCTAGAATGGGCAGTTTGACTATTACATTCTATAGTCCTAACTGACCCCAGGAACATTGTAGAAAAACGAATTTAGTATGCCTGAGCTCAGAATATTAAAATACATCTTTTAGTGAAGTTTATTTTTATATTCTGTGTTTGAAAATACCACTTTTAGAAAGTAGGTATTTTCTTGCCTAAGCCTTCCAGTGTGCTCCGCTGTTATGTGTATTGGCTGTCTGGTTTTAGAGGGGCAGGGCAGGCTGAGTCAGACCTGGGTTGAATAGAGAGACCTGCATTTAGAGTGTGGGGAGGGGTGGCTCCTTGACCTGAATAGGGCTCTGCCTGGCAAGGTGAATGCTGGCTCCACCTCCTACTGTGTGTCTGCTAGCAGACCCCTCTTTCTGAAAGGAAGGATGCAGCCTGGTAAACAAAGTGCTCCAGGCCTGAGCAGAACTGGTTCTGGCTAGGTTCAGTGACTTGTAGCTTCTGAGAACAAAGACTTTTGGGGAATAAATATCTGTGCTCAAACCCCTCCAATTGGTATTGCTTTTGGATCTGGAGAGGAAACTCTGTCCGTGCCACTGGAGGAATCTGCAGGAAGTGACTGTCCCTGTGCTTGTGTGTTGTTTCTTGCACTGGCCTGCAGCAGTGACCACTGGACCTTGAAGAAGAGGAAAAGGAACTCTTGAGAGAACTTTTATTTTTGTTACAGCAATTACCCAAGGGCTAGGAAAAGAGCTAGCCTCCTGCTGGAGTCTCAGGCACATCTGACTCCACCACCAACCTCCTGCTTCCTCCCTGCGAGGATTGCTATCTGCTGATGAGGCTCCTGTGAGTTCCAGGGCCTCTAGTGTTGCTTCAGAGAAAAGAGTGCTGGAAATCGTCGCTAACGCACGTTTGCGAGCCGCTGCAGCCGAGAGCGCTGGAAAAATCATCGCGCTGCTGCCGCTGGGTGCTCGCTACACGAAACCATCGCTAACGCCCCTTTGCGAGCCGCTGCAGCTGAAACGCGCTGGAAAAATCATCGCGCTGCTGGCGCCGAGTGCTCGCAACCCCTAAAGAAATCATCGCTTCAAGACATCGCTTTGCGGATGCCGTGCGTCCGCCATTTTCATCGCATCGCACCGGATTTCGTCGCTCCCTCGCGGAGCGTCATCTCTTCGCATCGCAACACAATCGCACAGCGCAACAGGATCGTCGCATCGACTTCTCCCTCGCGGCAAGAAAGTCATCGCATCGGCGGCCTAGCGTGCAGAAGTTGGTCGCAGTGTCTCCGCACGCATCACGCAGATCGGCGCATCATCCTCCCTTGCGGCAAGGATTTCAACGCATCGCCGGCCTCGCGTGCCGAGAATCATCGCTACCACTTCTTTGTGACATTTTGTTGGTTTTGCTACTAAACCCAGGTACTTTGTGAGAGAAAGGGTCGCAAAGACCACTGCTTTGAATTTGAACCTTATTTTTGCAACCTTTGAACTATTTTTTTGACAGTCCTTCAACAGCCATCCTATTTTTGACAGTCTTATGAGAGAAAGGGTCGCAGAGACCACTGCCTTGAATTTGAACCTTATTTTTGCAACCTCTGAACGAGAAAGGGCGCAGAGACCCCTGCCTTGAATTTGAACCTTATTCTTGCAACCTTTGAACTATCTTTGACAGCCCTTCAACAGCTATCCTATTTTTGACAGTATTGTGGCTTTTACAGTTATTGGTCTTGTGATAAATCTGCCTTTATATAAAGATACTTATTTTTTATAACTACTTGTGTGGTGTCCCTTTGTAGTGTTCCTCACTGTGTTACTGTGTATGGTCATAAATGCTTCACACCCTGCCTCTGAGATAAGCCTACCTGCTCGTGCTACGTTACCACAGGGTTGAGCAGGGGTATTAAAGAGGGTAGCCCTCTCACTCTGACTTAGGAAGAAGGGTCCCTACTTGGACAGTGGTCAGCCATTGCCAACTAGAGACCCCCATTTCTAACATTGGTGGTCAGCGGTGAGGATCTGGACTTGCATTTATGATCGCATACAATAATTATAGTGTACACTACTAGTGAGTGCATACCATAACGTACCGCATACATTTTTTGAGAGTTTTTTTGGATCCTATATTGTAATTGATATTGCCGGTGATTTTCACCCGCACACATTCCTGAGAGTTTTGGGATCCTATATTGTGATTGATATTGCCGGTGATTTTTCACCCGCGCCCATTTTTTAGAGTTTTGGATCCCATATTGTAATTGATATTGCCGGTGATTTTTCACCCGCGCACATTTTTGAGAGTTTTTGGATCCCATATTGTAATTGATATCGCCGGTGATTTTTCACCCGCACACATTTCCGAGAGTTTTTTTAGTCCTATATTGTGATTGATATTGCCGGTGATTTTTCACCCGCGCCCATTTTTTGAGAGTTTTTGGATCCCATATTGTAATTGATATTGCCGGTGATTTTTCACCCGCGCACATTTTTTGAGAGTTTTTGGATCCCATATTGTAATTGATATCGCCGGTGATTTTTCACCCGCATACATTTCCGAGAGTTTTTTAATCCTATATTGTGATTGATATTGCTGGTGATTTTTCACCCGCATACATTTTTTGAGAAGTTTTCTTCTATCTTTTATTGATATTGCCCGTGATTGTTACAATGGGCAAGCCTATGTTTTATTGATATTGCCGGTGATAGTACCCGCATACATTTTTGAGAATTGTTGGATCCTATATTGTGATTGATATTGCCGGTGATTTTTTACCCGCATACATTTTCTTGAGAAGTTTTCGTCTATCTTTTATTGATATTGCCCGTGATTGTTACAATGGGCAAGCCTATTGTTTATTGATATTGCCGGTGATAGTACCCGCATACATTTTTGAAAGTTTTTGGATCCTATATTGTGATTGATATTGCCGGTGATTTTTTACCCGCATACATTTTCTTGAGAAGTTTTCTTCTATCTGTTATTGATATTGCCCGTGATTGTTACAACGGGCAAGCCTATTTGTTTTATTATTGATATTGCCAGATATTGCTACAATGGGTCTTGCTGAAATGAGACCTACCTTTTATATAGATGATCTGTTAACCTACAGTCTAGAGGAGCTAAGGGGGTTCTGTGAGGAGAGGGGCTTAGCAGTGAGTAGGAAGGAGACTCAGCTATCCCTGCAGACATCCCTGAGACTTTGGCAACAAGACAGATGGAGATTCTTGGAGTCCCAGTACACCTACCAAGAGGGTAGTTGGTCTGAGGGTGGCTCTGGAGAGTCTGAAGAGGAGGAAGAAAGTGTTATGGAATATCTCATAGGTGGGGAGTTCCTTGATGAGTCTAGTGCCTATGGTAGTGCCAGGTTCCCCTCAGGGTCCCCAGAGGAGTTGGTGGACAGGCGGGGAGGTCCCATAGGTAGGGAGTCCCTTGCTGGATCTAGTGCACAGGGTAGCACCCAATCCCCTTCATGGTCCCCAGAGGAGTTGGGCCGACAGAGGGAGAGGGAGTACCAGCTGGAATTGGAGAGGCTCCAAATAGAGTTTGCCCAGCTGGAGGCGCACCTAGCGCAGATAGCAGAAAAGGAGAAGTTAGCTCAAGAGGGTAGGTTGCCCCTGGAGCGCAGTTTTAATTGTCTGGATTCCCCAGAAAGGGTGGGGTCCAGTGGTGGCAGCAAAATTGAAGTATATAGTGATGACGGTGTAGTACCCCCACCCAGAGATGTAGCACCTGACTTGAAGGAGGGGGTTGATATACACCAGGGGACTCAAGGATATGAGGTAGCTCCATTAATATGCAGTGGCCCTGAGGTGGATTGGGGAACTAGCGCAGGGGCCCATAGTCCTAGTGAAAAGAGGGATACTCTACCGACTCTGGATGAGAGGTGCAGGGAGAGGGGTTCCCCCGTGGTTGAAGTCCTGGTGTATGAGTGTGAGGACCGCCCAGAAGAGTGTGGGTTGAGTGATAGAGACAGTCAGTTAATGTCTCGCCCACTTCAAGAGAGTGGTGTGGGGTACGTGTGTGAGACACTGGATTGTGAGGTAAAGGTTAGCACCTGCGTGGAACTGTGTAATCCAATTGTGGGAGAGCATATTGTGAGTTCCTGTTTTCCAGAGCTAAACCAACACCTGTGAGATTGCGAGTTCTCTGATCCTAGGGAACTTGCGCAGGAGGCAGACCTCTGGGTGAGTACCAGAGGCTCTGTAGAGGCATTAGGGAATGACCCTAAGAGAAGTGGTTCAGAAGCTTTCCAACCCAGAGTGCTGGGAAAGGTTAGGAGTGTTACAGCTGGGTCCCCTTGTTGTGAGGAGGTTGTAGGGCCTCACATCCTGTCTCGTGGGAGCAGGGGTGAGACTGGGATAGGTCCCGAAGTGCCCCAGCCTCAGTCTCCAGGACTGGATGGTTCCATAAGGGAACACCAGGTAGGGAGCCTAGTCTGTCTGGATGGACCGTCCATTGTGGGGGGTACCCCCGTGTTAGGTGAGCTGGGAGTGCCTGTAGTCAGGCCTCCATCAGTTCTTGTGCCTGGCAGTGCCACTCCTAGGGGGAGGGTACAGAAGGCCAGTCTGAGGGATGAAAGGGGGAAAGAGTCCCCAGTGGAAGAACCAGTGGGTCAGGGGCCAGCCAGAAGGGCTGAGCCTCATAGGATTGGCCATGGTGACGCCACTTCTGTCCTGGGGCATCTTCACGCACTGTCAGAGGGACAGGAGGTCGTGAGCTCTGTGCCAGGCAGACTGTCACGCGACACGCTAGGTATGTGTCACCCTCAGGAAGTCCTGGTTGGCCAGGCAGTTGTTCAGCCGCAGGGGTTGGTCCCTGGGTTGGTAAGTCAGGTCCAGGAGTTGTCTGACCTGGAGGGAGGGACCACTGTAAGCAGTGTCCCGACCATTTTTCCAAGAGCACCACTCCAGGTGGGAGGGTGCAGTATGCTGGAAGGGGGTGCAGAGGGAGGGAGTCCTCGCCTCTGACCCCGGTGCAACCTGAGGGTTTTTCAGGTTGGTAGGTCAGTTGCAGGGTCCAGGCCCTGAACTGGTGGAGGGGTGTGTTTCCCTTGAGGGGAGCCTGTGTGCTCCCCAGGAAGTCCTGGTTGGCCAGGCAGTTGTTCAACCACAGGGGTTGGTCCCTGGGATGGTAAGTCAGGTCCAGGTGTTGTCTGACCTGGAGGGAGGGACAACTGTAAGCAGTGTCCCGACCATTTTTTTCCTAAAAGCACCACTCCAGGTGGGAGGGTGCAGTATGCTGGAAGGGGGTGCAGAGGGAGGGAGTCCTCGCCTCTGACCCCAGTACCACCTGAGGGTTTTCCAGGTTGATGGATCAGTTGCAGGGACAAGGCCCTGAACTAGTGGAAGAGTGTATTTTCCTTGGGGGAAGTGGTGTACTCCCCCAGAAGTCCTGGGTTGCCAGGCACAGGCCCAGCCTAAGGGTACAGACCCTAGGTTGGGGGGCCAGGTTCAGGGTGTCCCCCCTGATCTGGAGGAAGGGGCAACTGCTAACAGTGCCCCTCCCGGTTTGTGTTATGGAGGCACCTCTCCAGGTGGGAGGGTGCCGGGCCCCAGTAAAGGGGGCGGGGAGAGGGCAGCCTCACCCCTGACCTCCGCCCAGTCTAAGGGTACAGACCCTATGCTAGGATACCAGTTGCAGGATAGGACCCCTGAACTGGTGGGCGAATTATACAGGACACCTGCCTCAGGTGCCCTGACAATTCTGGAGGGGGGTACCGCTCCAAGTGGGAGGGTACCGAGCCCCAAAGAGAAGGACCGGGTGTGGGGGAGCCCACCCCAGTTGCTGGCCCCGCCGTTGGGTGCAGGCCCAGGGCTGGTGGGTCAGTGTCAGGACGCGTTGCCTGACCTGACAGGAGGGAGAGTGGACAAAAGGTGCCAGACACCTGGGGTTACTGCCCCGCACTCTCTGATGCCACAAAAGTTTGAGAGCCCGGAGAGGTATAGGGGTTGGATTTCATCACTGACTACTGTCAGTGACTACTGGGAGCTTGTTGTTTATCTGTTGGGACACACCTGGGGGCCAGTTAAGGTTAGATGCTGCACAGGTGGTGTCCACAGGTGAGGGAAGAGTTCCCCATTGGTTATCTTGGTGGGCCCTAGGAGTGTGGACAGAGGGATCCACCAGGGTTCAGATTGGAGTAGAGCTGGCCTATGCCCCTGCAGTTGCGGGCCAGTTCCGTGTTCTATCGCCCGAAGCAGGAAGCCCATCAAAGTAGTGATTGGTCTACCCTGCGTTTTGGCTGGAAGGGGTTGTGTTGGAAATGGCCCTTTTTGCAGGGTCACCCCTAAACTTTTTGCCTGCCTCCTGGATTTTTGCTGACCTGTTTTTGTTGGTTTTATGACTCTGGGCACTTTACCACTGCTGTTCAGTGCTAAAGTGCATATGCTCTCCCGTTGTAAATATGTCTATGTGAATTGGTATATCCCTGATTGGCTTATTTGGTTTACCTGTTAGTCCCTAGTAGTGTGGCCTGTGTGTGCCCAGGGCTGGTAAACCAAATGCTGCTGGTGGGCCTGCAGCACTGATGTGTGCCACCCACAGAAGCAGCTTGTAAAGTGTGTCTCAGACCTGCCACTGCAGTGTCTGTGTGCAGTCCAGAACTGCCATCTTGGCTGTGAAGTGCACCCACTTCCCAGCCCCTGAACCTTCCCTTGCCATCCTGTAAGTCACCCCTATGGTAGGGTGCCTTGTATGTGTAAGGTAGGACATGCCTTGGTGTGTGTAGCATGTCCTGGTAGTGAATTATGCCCCATTTCGTTTTTCACTACTGTAAGGCTACCTGTTCCTCATAGGCTAGAATGGGCAGTTTGACTATTACATTCTATAGTCCTAACTGACCCCAGGAACATTGTAGAAAAACGAATTTAGTATGCCTGAGCTCAGAATATTAAAATACATCTTTTAGTGAAGTTTATTTTTATATTCTGTGTTTGAAAATACCACTTTTGAAAGTAGGTATTTTCTTGCCTAAGCCTTCCAGTGTGCTCCGCTGTTATGTGTATTGGCTGTCTGGTTTTAGAGGGGCAGGGCAGGCTGAGTCAGACCTGGGTTGAATAGAGATCTGCATTTAGAGTGTGGGGAGGGGTGGCTCCTTGACCTGAATAGGGCTCTGCCTGGCAAGGTGAATGCTGGCTCCACCTCCTACTGTGTGTCTGCTAGCAGACCCCTCTTTCTGAAAGGAAGGATGCAGCCTGGTAAACAAAGTGCTCCAGGCCTGAGCAGAACTGGTTCTGGCTAGGTTCAGTGACTTGTAGCTTCTGAGAACAAAGACTTTTGGGGTATAAATATCTGTGCTCAAACCCCTCCAATTGGTATTGCTTTTGGATCTGGAGAGGAAACTCTGTCCGTGCCACTGGAGGAATCTGCAGGAAGTGACTGTCCCTGTGCTTGTGTGTTGTTTCTTGCACTGGCCTGCAGCAGTGACCACTGGACCTTGAAGAAGAGGAAAAGGAACTCTTGAGAGAACTTTTATTTTTGTTACAGCAATTACCCAAGGGCTAGGAAAAGAGCTAGCCTCCTGCTGGAGTCTCAGGCACATCTGACTCCACCACCAACCTCCTGCTTCCTCCCTGCGAGGATTGCTATCTGCTGATGAGGCTCCTGTGAGTTCCAGGGCCTCTAGTGTTGCTTCAGAGAAAGAGTGCTGGAAATCGTCGCTAACGCACGTTTGCGAGCCGCTGCAGCCGAGAGCGCTGGAAAAATCATCGCGCTGCTGCCGCTGGGTGCTCGCTACACGAAACCATCGCTAACGCCCCTTTGCGAGCCGCTGCAGCTGAAACGCGCTGGAAAAATCATCGCGCTGCTGGCGCCGAGTGCTCGCAACCCCTAAAGAAATCATCGCTTCAAGACATCGCTTTGCGGATGCCGTGCGTCCGCCATTTTCATCGCATCGCACCGGATTTCGTCGCTCCCTCGCGGAGCGTCATCTCTTCGCATCGCAACACAATCGCACAGCGCAACAGGATCGTCGCATCGACTTCTCCCTCGCGGCAAGAAAGTCATCGCATCGGCGGCCTAGCGTGCAGAAGTTGGTCGCAGTCGTCTCCGCACGCATCACGCAGATCGGCGCATCATCCTCCCTTGCGGCAAGGATTTCAACGCATCGCCGGCCTCGCGTGCCGAGAATCATCGCTACCACTTCTTTGTGACATTTTGTTGGTTTTGCTACTAAACCCAGGTACTTTGTGAGAGAAAGGGTCGCAAAGACCACTGCTTTGAATTTGAACCTTATTTTTGCAACCTTTGAACTATTTTTTGACAGTCCTTCAACAGCCATCCTATTTTTGACAGTCTTATGAGAGAAAGGGTCGCAGAGACCACTGCCTTGAATTTGAACCTTATTTTTGCAACCTCTGAGCGAGAAAGGGCGCAGAGACCCCTGCCTTGAATTTGAACCTTATTCTTGCAACCTTTGAACTATCTTTGACAGCCCTTCAACAGCTATCCTATTTTTGACAGTATTGTGGCTTTTACAGTTATTGGTCTTGTGATAAATCTGCCTTTATATAAAGATACTTATTTTTTATAACTACTTGTGTGGTGTCCCTTTGTAGTGTTCCTCACTGTGTTACTGTGTATGGTCATAAATGCTTCACACCCTGCCTCTGAGATAAGCCTACCTGCTCGTGCTACGTTACCACAGGGTTGAGCAGGGGTATTAAGAAGGTAGCCCTCTCACTCTGACTTAGGAAGAAGGGTCCCTACTTGGACAGTGGTCAGCCATTGCCAACTAGAGACCCCCATTTCTAACATTGGTGGTCAGCGGTGAGGATCTGGACTTGCATTTATGATCGCATACAATAATTATAGTGTACACTACTAGTGAGTGCATACCATAACGTACCGCATACATTTTTGAGAGTTTTTGGATCCTATATTGTAATTGATATTGCCGGTGATTTTTCACCCGCACACATTTCCTGAGAGTTTTGGGATCCTATATTGTGATTGATATTGCCGGTGATTTTTCACCGCGCCCATTTTTAGAGTTTTGGATCCCATATTGTAATTGATATTGCCGGTGATTTTTCACCCGCGCACATTTTTGAGAGTTTTGGATCCCATATTGTAATTGATATCGCCGGTGATTTTCACCCGCACACATTTCCGAGAGTTTTTAGTCCTATATTGTGATTGATATTGCCGGTGATTTTCACCCGCGCCCATTTTGAGAGTTTTGGATCCCATATTGTAATTGATATTGCCGGTGATTTTTCACCTGCGCACATTTTTGAGGATTTTGGATCCCATATTGTAATTGATATCGCCGGTGATTTTCACCACGCACACATTTCCGAGAGTTTTTAATCCTATATTGTGATTGATATTGCCGGTGATTTTTCACCCGCATACATTTTCTTGAGAAGTTTTCTTCTATCTTTTATTGATATTGCCCGTGATTGTTACAATGGGCAAGCCTATGTTTTATTGATATTGCCGGTGATAGTACCCGCATACATTTTTGAGAATTGTTGGATCCTATATTGTGATTGATATTGCCGGTGATTTTTACCCGCATACATTTTCTTGAGAAGTTTTCGTCTATCTTTTATTGATATTGCCCGTGATTGTTACAATGGGCAAGCCTATTGTTTATTGATATTGCCGGTGATAGTACCCGCATACATTTTTGAAAGTTTTTGGATCCTATATTGTGATTGATATTGCCGGTGATTTTTACCCGCATACATTTTCTTGAGAAGTTTTCTTCTATCTGTTATTGATATTGCCCGTGATTGTTACAACGGGCAAGCCTATTTGTTTTATTATTGATATTGCCAGATATTGCTACAATGGGTCTTGCTGAAATGAGACCTACCTTTTATATAGATGATCTGTTAACCTACAGTCTAGAGGAGCTAAGGGGGTTCTGTGAGGAGAGGGGCTTAGCAGTGAGTAGGAAGGAGACTCAGCTATCCCTGCAGACATCCCTGAGACTTTGGCAACAAGACAGATGGAGATTCTTGGAGTCCCAGTACACCTACCAAGAGGGTAGTTGGTCTGAGGGTGGCTCTGGAGAGTCTGAAGAGGAGGAAGAAAGTGTTATGGAATATCTCATAGGTGGGGAGTTCCTTGATGAGTCTAGTGCCTATGGTAGTGCCAGGTTCCCCTCAGGGTCCCCAGAGGAGTTGGTGGACAGGCGGGGAGGTCCCATAGGTAGGGAGTCCCTTGCTGGATCTAGTGCACAGGGTAGCACCCAATCCCCTTCATGGTCCCCAGAGGAGTTGGGCCGACAGAGGGAGAGGGAGTACCAGCTGGAATTGGAGAGGCTCCAAATAGAGTTTGCCCAGCTGGAGGCGCACCTAGCGCAGATAGCAGAAAAGGAGAAGTTAGCTCAAGAGGGTAGGTTGCCCCTGGAGCGCAGTTTTAATTGTCTGGATTCCCCAGAAAGGGTGGGGTCCAGTGGTGGCAGCAAAATTGAAGTATATAGTGATGACGGTGTAGTACCCCCACCCAGAGATGTAGCACCTGACTTGAAGGAGGGGTTGATATACACCAGGGGACTCAAGGATATGAGGTAGCTCCATTAATATGCAGTGGCCCTGAGGTGGATTGGGGAACTAGCGCAGGGGCCCATAGTCCTAGTGAAAGGAGGGATACTCTACCGACTCTGGATGAGAGGTGCAGGGAGAGGGGTTCCCCGTGGTTGAAGTCCTGGTGTATGAGTGTGAGGACCGCCCAGAAGAGTGTGGGTTGAGTGATAGAGACAGTCAGTTAATGTCTCGCCCACTTCAAGAGAGTGGTGTGGGGTACGTGTGTGAGACACTGGATTGTGAGGTAAAGGTTAGCACCTGCGTGGAACTGTGTAATCCAATTGTGGGAGAGCATATTGTGAGTTCCTGTTTTCCAGAGCTAAACCAACACCTGTGAGATTGCGAGTTCTCTGATCCTAGGGAACTTGCGCAGGAGGCAGACCTCTGGGTGAGTACCAGAGGCTCTGTAGAGGCATTAGGGAATGACCCTAAGAGAAGTGGTTCAGAAGCTTTCCAACCCAGAGTGCTGGGAAAGGTTAGGAGTGTTACAGCTGGGTCCCCTTGTTGTGAGGAGGTTGTAGGGCCTCACATCCTGTCTCGTGGGAGCAGGGGTGAGACTGGGATAGGTCCCGAAGTGCCCCAACCTCAGTCTCCAGGACTGGATGGTTCCATAAGGGAACACCAGGTAGGGAGCCTAGTCTGTCTGGATGGACCGTCCATTGTGGGGGGTACCCCCGTGTTAGGTGAGCTGGGAGTGCCTGTAGTCAGGCCTCCATCAGTTCTTGTGCCTGGCAGTGCCACTCCTAGGGGGAGGGTACAGAAGTCCAGTCTGAGGGATGAAAGGGGGAAAGAGTCCCCAGTGGAAGAACCAGTGGGTCAGGGGCCAGCCAGAAGGGCTGAGCCTCATAGGATTGGCCATGGTGACGCCACTTCTGTCCTGGGGCATCTTCACGCACTGTCAGAGGGACAGGAGGTCGTGAGCTCTGTGCCAGGCAGACTGTCACGCGACACGCTAGGTATGTGTCACCCTCAGGAAGTCCTGGTTGGCCAGGCAGTTGTTCAGCCGCAGGGGTTGGTCCCTGGGTTGGTAAGTCAGGTCCAGGAGTTGTCTGACCTGGAGGGAGGGACCACTGTAAGCAGTGTCCCGACCATTTTTTCCAAGAGCACCACTCCAGGTGGGAGGGTGCAGTATGCTGGAAGGGGGTGCAGAGGGAGGGAGTCCTCGCCTCTGACCCCGGTGCAACCTGAGGGTTTTTTCAGGTTGGTAGGTCAGTTGCAGGGTCCAGGCCCTGAACTGGTGGAGGGGTGTGTTTCCCTTGAGGGGAGCCTGTGTGCTCCCCAGGAAGTCCTGGTTGGCCAGGCAGTTGTTCAACCACAGGGGTTGGTCCCTGGGATGGTAAGTCAGGTCCAGGTGTTGTCTGACCTGGAGGGAGGGACAACTGTAAGCAGTGTCCCGACCATTTTTTTCCTAAAAGCACCACTCCAGGTGGGAGGGTGCAGTATGCTGGAAGGGGGTGCAGAGGGAGGGAGTCCTCGCCTCTGACCCCAGTACCACCTGAGGGTTTTCCAGGTTGATGGATCAGTTGCAGGGACAAGGCCCTGAACTAGTGGAAGAGTGTATTTTCCTTGGGGGAAGTGGTGTACTCCCCCAGAAGTCCTGGGTTGCCAGGCACAGGCCCAGCCTAAGGGTACAGACCCTAGGTTGGGGGCCAGGTTCAGGGTGTCCCCCTGATCTGGAGGAAGGGGCAACTGCTAACAGTGCCCCTCCCGGTTTGTGTTATGGAGGCACCTCTCCAGGTGGGAGGGTGCCGGGCCCCAGTAAAGGGGGCGGGGAGAGGGCAGCCTCACCCCTGACCTCCGCCCAGTCTAAGGGTACAGACCCTATGCTAGGATACCAGTTGCAGGATAGGACCCCTGAACTGGTGGGCGAATTATACAGGACACCTGCCTCAGGTGCCCTGACAATTCTGGAGGGGGTACCGCTCCAAGTGGGAGGAGTACCGAGCCCCAAAGAGAAGGACCGGGTGTGGGGAGCCCACCCAGTTGCTGGCCCCGCCGTTGGGTGCAGGCCCAGGGCTGGTGGGTCAGTGTCAGGACGCGTTGCCTGACCTGACAGGAGGGAGAGTGGACAAAAGGTGCCAGACACCTGGGGTTACTGCCCCGCACTCTCTGATGCCACAAAAGTTTGAGAGCCCGGAGAGGTATAGGGGTTGGATTTCATCACTGACTACTGTCAGTGACTACTGGGGCTTGTTGTTTATCTGTTGGGACACACCTGGGGGCCAGTTAAGGTTAGATGCTGCACAGGTGGTGTCCACAGGTGAGGGGAAGAGTTCCCCATTGGTTATCTTGGTGGGCCCTAGGAGTGTGGACAGAGGGATCCACCAGGGTTCAGATTGGAGTAGAGCTGGCCTATGCCCCTGCAGTTGCGGGCCAGTTCCGTGTTCTATCGCCCGAAGCAGGGAAGCCCATCAAAGTAGTGATTGGTCTACCCTGCGTTTTGGCTGGAAGGGGTTGTGTTGAAATGGCCCTTTTTGCAGGGTCACCCCTAAACTTTTGCGTGCCTCCTGGATTTTTGCTGACCTGTTTTTGTTGGTTTTATGACTCTGGGCACTTTACCACTGCTGTTCAGTGCTAAAGTGCATATGCTCTCCCTTTGTAAATATGTCTATGTGAATTGGTATATCCCTGATTGGCTTATTTGGTTTACCTGTTAGTCCCTAGTAGTGTGGCCTGTGTGTGCCCAGGGCTGATAAACCAAATGCTGCTGGTGGGCCTGCAGCACTGATGTGTGCCACCCACAGAAGCAGCTTGTAAAGTGTGTCTCAGACCTGCCACTGCAGTGTCTGTGTGCAGTCCAGAACTGCCATCTTGGCTGTGAAGTGCACCCACTTCCCAGCCCCTGAACCTTCCCTTGCCATCCTGTAAGTCACCCCTATGGTAGGGTGCCTTGTATGTGTAAGGTAGGACATGCCTTGGTGTGTGTAGCATGTCCTGGTAGTGAATTATGCCCCATTTCGTTTTTCACTACTGTAAAGCTACCTGTTCCTCATAGGCTAGAATGGGCAGTTTGACTATTACATTCTATAGTCCTAACTGACCCCAGGAACATTGTAGAAAAACGAATTTAGTATGCCTGTGCTCAGAATATTAAAATACATCTTTTAGTGAAGTTTATTTGTATATTCTGTGTTTGAAAATACCACTTTTAGAAAGTAGGTATTTTCTTGCCTAAACCTTCCAGTGTGCTCCGCTGTTATGTGTATTGGCTGTCTGGTTTTAGAGGGGCAGGGCAGGCTGAGTCAGACCTGGGTTGAATAGAGAGATCTGCATTTAGAGTGTGGGGAGGGGTGGCTCCTTGACCTGAATAGGGCTCTGCCTGGCAAGGTGAATGCTGGCTCCACCTCCTACTGTGTGTCTGCTAGCAGACCCCTCTTTCTGAAAGGAAGGATGCAGCCTGGTAAACAAAGTGCTCCAGGCCTGAGCAGAACTGGTTCTGGCTAGGTTCAGTGACTTGTAGCTTCTGAGAACAAAGACTTTTGGGGTATAAATATCTGTGCTCAAACCCCTCCAATTGGTATTGCTTTTGGATCTGGAGAGGAAACTCTGTCCGTGCCACTGGAGGAATCTGCAGGAAGTGACTGTCCCTGTGCTTGTGTGTTGTTTCTTGCACTGGCCTGCAGCAGTGACCACTGGACCTTGAAGAGGAGGAAAAGGAACTCTTGAGAGAACTTTTATTTTTGTTACAGCAATTACCCAAGGGCTAGGAAAAGAGCTAGCCTCCTGCTGGAGTCTCAGGCACATCTGACTCCACCACCAACCTCCTGCTTCCTCCCTGCGAGGATTGCTATCTGCTGATGAGGCTCCTGTGAGTTCCAGGGCCTCTAGTTTTGCTTCAGAGAAAAGGGTGCTGGAAATCGTCGCTAACGCACGTTTGCGAGCCGCTGCAGCCGAGAGCGCTGGAAAAATCATCGCACTGCTGCCGCTGGGTGCTCGCAACACGAAACCATCGCTAACGCCCCTTTGCGAGCCGCTGCAGCTGAGACGCGCTGGAAAAATCATCGCGCTGCTGTCGCCGAGTGCTCGCAACCCCTAAAGAAATCATCGCTTCAAGACATCGCTTTGCGGACGCCGTGCGTCCGCCATTTTCATCGCATCGCACCGGATTTCGCCGCTCCCTCGCGGAGCATCATCTCTTCGCATCGCATACACAATCGCACAGCGCAACAGGATCGTCGCATCGACTTCTCCCTCGCGGCAAGAAAGGCATCGCATCGGCGGCCTAGCGTGCAGAAGTTGGTCGCAGAGTCTCCGCACGCATCACGCAGATCGGCGCATCATCCTCCCTTGCGGCAAGGATTTCAACGCATCGCCGGCCTCGCGTGCCGAGAATCATCGCTACCACTTCTTTGCGACATTTTGTTGGTTTTGCTACTAAACCCAGTTACTTTGTGAGAGAAAGGGTCGCAGAGACCACTGCTTTGAATTTGAACCTTATTTTTGCAACCTTTGAACTATTTTTTTGACAGTCCTTCAACAGCCATCCTATTTTTGACAGTCTTATGAGAGAAAGGGTCGCAGAGACCACTGCCTTGAATTTGAACCTTATTTTTGCAACCTCTGAACGAGAAAGGGCGCAGAGACCCCTGCCTTGAATTTGAACCTTATTCTTGCAACCTTTGAACTATCTTTGACAGCCCTTCAACAGCTATCCTATTTTTGACAGTATTGTGGCTTTTACAGTTATTGGTCTTGTGATAAATCTGCCTTTATATAAAGATACTTATTTTTATAACTACTTGTGTGGTGTCCCTTTGTAGTGTTCCTCACTGTGTTACTGTGTATGGTCATAAATGCTTCACACCCTGCCTCTGAGATAAGCCTACCTGCTCGTGCTACGTTACCACAGGGTTGAGCAGGGGTATTAAAGAGGGTAGCCCTCTCACTCTGACTTAGGAAGAAGGGTCCCTACTTGGACAGTGGCCAGCCATTGCCAACTAGAGACCCCCATTTCTAACACCCACCATATGCAAATCAGTACTGACCCTGTTCCTCATGGGAACAATCCATCTTGAACTGCCAGGGGAGGCCCGCTCCAGAAGTGAACAAAATCAACCAAAGAACAGTTATGGTCTTGTTAAGCCTTGTCAGAGAGGTATTGCTTGGATCGCTGCCAGGTGAGGCTTCCTCCTTTCCCAGCTACAAATCTTTGCTGTTGTCCCTTCTAATTATTCTCTCTGCAGTCCCAATGCAGTTTGTGTTGTGATGGTGATAGGATGATGTTGGATTCCATGTGCCCAGGCTAGCTCCGGTGGGAATTAAATTACCAAGCCATATTCCTGTAGCATCAATGCCATGCCCTTTCACATCCATTCTTAGCTTTCACTCTCTCAACTAAAATATCTCCTCATCACAATGATCATTTCCCAGTTTCCTTTTTTAATTAAAGTGCAAATGATTTTAAACAATTTGTTCATGACCTACATCTGAGCATTGCCATGTCCTTCGTCTGACCCTTTTCTGATCTGAGATCTCTTGAAAATATTAGAACTTGATGCTGGCTATAGTCTTATCAATGGACAAGTTAAGCTGAGATGACAATCATCTCCTACCTCATTTAAATTTACAATGAACCCAAATCCTATTGACTCTGGCCCAATGAGATGATGGAACTGGAACCAATGTTTTTTTATATTATCCTTATAGCCTTATTTATTCTTAAACCTTCCAAGTTGCCCAACCTATAAATAGTACATGAGTACAATATTCACTTTCCCTGCAAACTATTACTCGTGTCCTTAAATGCGCTGTGATGAGAATGTGCTAGTATCCTGGGAACATATTGGGCCAGGAAATAAAATCATCATACGCAGAAGTACTTCCATTGCACATCACACCTCAATGCTAGCCTGCCATCTCGTTGGCTTCTACACGAGGACTACTGAAAGTTATATGACTAGCAGCTTGTTCCATTCTGGATATCCACATCAGGCGTAATCCTTTTATGAGTGAATTAAAGGACCAGCCTATGTTTTGTGCTGTTAGAATTTATTACATTAAATAATAACAATCCCCTTAATCAACCTGAATACCAAGGCCCTTTAGGCTTTGCAGGATTTTAAAGAACAATCTGTTCTTCACTTGGTCCAGCTCAGAGCTGAGGCAAAATTAACCACTTTAAGTGGGTTGTGTATCTATATACTGACCACCCAAGATATAGTAGTACAACAATATCTAGGACACAATATCGAAGGCCAAAAAATCGAAAGATAAGTGCAGAGCCATCTTAGGCCAGGCCCTGCTGGTTCCTAAACTCGGTTTGTGTGTTTTGTTTTGCACTGTTTCTGACACACTTGTTTCCTGCTCTTGCAGAGTTTACTATTTATTTCCTTGTAGCGCATTAAGTGTTGGGAGTTGCCTGGCTTCTGTTCCGGCAGGCAGCCATCTTAGGTCAGGCCCTGCTGGTTTTTAAATTTTCCTTATGTGTTCCTTTTACACTGAATCTTTATGTTTTTATTTTAACTGCAGCTTTTATTTCCAGTAACTTCATCTGGGAGGGTAGCGTGCCCGGTAGGAGCGGGGCTGCTGGGCCTCAGTTTGTTTTACTTTGGCCCCCCTTAATCCGGCATCTGACACACCTTAGCCACGCACTCTTCTAGGCAGACTATTTAATCATGACCAAAGGTGCGCTTAAGGCAAGCCCGTCTGCGCCCTTCCGTGCCTGGATGGCGCCAGGGGCCAGGACCCCTGTGCGTGCAAAGCCAGCCTCTAAGTCCTACTCTGCCAAGGAGATTCTTCAACTGGTCCCTAGCATCTGTGGAGAATGTAGGCACTCAATGGACATCTCAAGAAGGGAAGTAAGCTATGGCGAGTGCGGTTTTACTTTCTCAAATGGCACCCAGGAGACTAATGGTGGAAATAGGGATGGTTTTAACTCCTACACGGCACGGTGTTACTCCATGAATTGTTGCTCCCAATTCAAACTCAAGGTCGAGATTCACGATTTACTGAGGGACCACCAGCCAGACGCGCTGTTTCTCTCTGTAACATGGCTAACAGCACATTCATCCCCGGACATCCTAGACGCTATCCCACAAGACTATGGGATTCTGAGGCTAGACTGACAATCACATAGGGGTGGGGGGATTGTGCTAATCTTCACACAAAATCTTCCCCCCTCCTGCTCCGAAGTCGCAATTGCTGGCTGTGAAGCTGCCTTTTTTTCCATGGCACTGTCCAGTAAATGCACATTAGCTAGTTTCCTCCGGACCGGCCTCACAGTTCATAACGTCAGTGGCTGATACCATACCTGGCTATGCGCTACAATAGTCTAACTTCGTAATTCTGGGTGACCTCAATCTCCATTTTGAGGAAACCATGTGCCACTCGATAATGTCCCTTACTGACAACTTAGAAGCCTTCCAATTTACCCAATTGATTCATGCTCCCATACGCAAGCAAGGTCACACTCTGGACCCCCTGTTCTTTAACTCCTCCTGTGTGAGTGCGGCTCCTCCCATACCCATGGCATGGTCGGACCATTTCTGACTTTCTTTTCAGGTTGCTATACCCCGACTCCCACGTTACTAAGTGATCGACACTGTCAAGTGCGGAAATGGTCGAGAGTTACCCAAGCGGCCTTTGCGGTGGCGCTAAGTGCCAAATGTCTGACTCTTAGAGATGGCATGGACATAGCAAATGCACAAGTAGAAATCTGGATTAGTGATGCATTTGATTGTATTGCACCTCTAACAACTCGTACATTCAACCACTCCAAAGCATCCGTGAACTGGTTTAACAAGGAGCTGCTGCAGCTAAAGAAAACATGCAAACGCTTGGAGCACCGGTGGGGCAGGAAATATAGCATTGTATTAAAAAATAACTGATATGGCGCGAAAGATATATCACAAACAGATCAGGCTCACGTGCAGTCAGTACTATGCCCATAAGATAGAGCATGCTCAAAACTCGTCCTGCGTGCTCTTCCTTATAGTGAAATCTTTGTCATCCCTGGAGAGCGTTTACCCCCAGATCCCTCCATCAGTGGAGAAAATGCAATGCAATCACACATTTTTTCTCAGAGAAAGTTGTCAAGATATTTGAGTCTTTTCCTAAGGAAGCTAGAGAGACCTTTTGCCATAAAACAAGGCCTGCACCAGTGGATCCCAGAAGTGGGTTCCTTAGTATCAATACTCTGTCCCTGCCAGGACTGCGCGCGCTGGTATGGAAAGTGAAATCGGGCTCACCGTTTAACCGAGCGTCGCCTTTGATGCTGGAACTTTTAATGAAGGCTATACTACCTAGTTTGTGCGACCTCCTTAACCAACTCATTATAACAGGCCAACTTCTTTAGAAGTGGAAACACACGGTGGTAGTGACCCTATTGAAGGAGCAGACTCTGGATCCAGCTAAACCAGAAACCTTTAGGCATACTTCCATGCTCCCTTTCTTTCCCAAAGTGGTGGAAAAACTTGTAAATCATCAACTGATGAGGCATATTGGGCCTAACAATTTGCTATATGAGACTCAATCAGGGTTTCGTCCCCAGTACAGCACCGAATCTGCACTGCTGTTTGCTTCTGTGCCCCTTTAACTCATCACGGATAAACGCAAGACTGCAGCTCTGATAATGCTAGAATTAAGCACAGCATTTAACACCATATCCCATGGCCTTCTGGTCCAGCTCTAAAATTGCTGACCTGCTTTCTCAAAAAATCTACTTTCCAGGTGGTCCAACAGTCCTGTTCATATAAGGTTTTCGTACTTCAGCAGGGGGTACCACAGGGCTCAGCATTGAGCCTTACACTTTTCAATCTGTATATGCACCCCCTTGCTGAGGTGATCGATCTCCATGGCATTATAATTGTGTCCTACGCCGATGACAATCAACTTATTATCACCCTGACGCAGGATGATGGAACCTCTGCCACCCGTTTTTGAACGTGCCTGTTTAACCCAGCAGAATGGATAGACCACAGCTGACTCAAGCAAAATGCTGAGAAAACTGAGGTCCTTATTCTGGGGACACAGCCATCTAACTGGTCCACTGCCTGGTGGCCAGATACCTTGGGCCCAGTACCAATCCCAAAACAGAAAGTTAAGAACCTCGGTATCTGGCTCGACAACAATCTCAAGTTCGACAGCCAGATATCTAATCTCACGAGAGTTTGTTTCGGCATTCTGAAAACACTATGCAAGATCATAGGTCTCCTTCCAGAAGCTGCCAGGAAGACAGTAATCCAGGCAATACCGGTTTCTAGATTTCACTACTGCAATGTATACTATCTGGGTGCCACCCAAGGCAAACTAAGGATGCTCCAAAGGGTGCAGAATGCTGCAGCACACCTGCTGCTGAACATCCCCAGACACTCTTCTTTGGGTCCTGCTATTGCCAAACTTCACTGGCTTGCGAGCACAAAGAGAGTATCCTTTAAAGCTCTCTGCTTTTGCCACAAGATCCTGAACAACAAAGCTACCCACTATCTTAATGCCTTGATCAAGCCCTTCAGACCTAGCAGGTGTCTCAGATCTTCTGAAGCTGGGCTCTCGGTAGTCCCAAGGGCGAAAAGAGCATGGACAGGAAGTCGCTCCTTCAGCTTCTTGGCCCCCAAACTCTGGAATACCACTCCATTTGGATCTAAGGCAGGAACGTTCAGAACTGATCTTTTGAAAAAAACTTAAGATTTGGTTCTTTAAACAATTCTAATTAGCCATTATCTCACTGCATGGACCTGTCGAGTATGACTTCCTAGCGCGGGGATACTCCGTTCGGAGTTACCAGGCGCTAATCAAATTTCCTTGTTATTATTATTAATTAGGGAAGTATAGATTTATGATTCCTAACTCCACATCTATGTACCTTGAATATATATATATATCTTGTAGGTACATATATGTGGAGTTAAGTACAGAAAATCTATACTTACCTATCAATATTTTGGATTTGATAATTTGTCCTCAATGTACTGGACCATCAATATTCTAGTTTTGATATTAAAGGTGCACACCCTAGAGTGCCATGTTTCTCTAGTATCAGAGGTCCTGCACAAGTCGGCAGGGTCATTGGACGTAAGTTAACCATTTGAAAATTTTGACAAGTTAAAATAATTTTAAATGTGTCTCTTTCCAGTGGAATTAACATAGATTGAAGAGACCACTCCATACTACCAGCTCTGAGAATATAAGAATGTCAAATATAACACCAGGGCATTTAAATGAATGTGCATGGAAGGGTCACTCATCATGTTTTTCACTGCAACAAACATTTAATAAGAAGGATTATGACTTTAATTTGTTCATCAATATCATGCTTTTTCCTTTTAATGAAACAGAGGTCAATTGTCGAAGCATAATATTTAGTTCAGGTTTTCCTATTCAGACTCTCGCTGGTTCATAAGGCTCATTTGAAGTCCTGACTTTCCTTCCCCCTCTGTGTTAATATCATCCTTGTTTTTCACAAGGGTTTTGGTCTTTAGGTCTCACCTAGGCAGTACATTCCCTGTCTTTTGAGACATTCTGTAGCTACTGTATGGGTTTTCAGCCCGCCCTTCTGTTTCGATTCATTGCTTCATGTCCCTTGCAAAATTCCTTTGTTTTCGTTGGTGAATAGTGTACATTTGTCCCTCCTTTTGATATTTTGGTGATGCCCTAGAGATTGTCCCTGTTACATGGATCACTTCACTATCGGCCATGTACGTTAGTTTTGGTGCACTACTTTTTTGCCTGTGCTTGTTTTAACTTTCTGAACGCGCTCAGCAGAGGGCTAAAAATCATGTCCTTATCTTCTTTTCCACTGTCTCAGGATGACTCAGCACCACCACAGCATCATTTGGCACCAGCACAGCATCACTCAGCCGCACCACAGCATCACTCAGCACCACCTGAGCAGCATCACAGCACCACCTCATCATCAGTACAGCACCATCTCAGCAACAGCTTAGCACCACCACCACTACAGCACCAACTCGGCATCAGTGAAGCACCACCTCAACACCACCGCAACACCAGCGCAGCACCACATCAACATTAGCACAGCACCAGCTCACCATCAACACAGCACCACCTTCGCATCAGTGCACCACCACCAGTGCATCGCCACCTCAGCACCAGCTCAGCCCCAACTCAGCAGCAACTCAGCACCAAAACAGCACCACTTCAGCATCAGCACAGCACCACCTCACCATCAATGCAGCATCTACTCAGCACAGCTCCACCTCAGCATCACTCAGCAACACCTCAGCACCAGCTCAGCACCACCTGAGCACCATCGTAGGACCACCACCTGGGCGTGACTCAGCACCACCACAGCAACACTCAGTACCACAACATCATCACTCAGCACCACCACAGCATCACTCAGCACCACCACAGCATCCCTCAATACTGCCTGAGCATCAGCACAGCACCACCTGAGCAATAACACACACCATATTAGCATCAGCACAGCACCACCTCAACATCAGTACAGCACCATCTCAGCATGAACACAGCACCATCCCAGCATCAGCACAACACCACCTCCTCAAGAGTGCACCACCACCAGTGCAGCACCGACTCAGCATCAGCACAGCACCGCATCATCTCCAGCACAGCACTACCTCAGCACCAGCGCAGCACCACCTCAACATCAGCACAGCACCATCTCAGCATCAGCACAGCACCACCTCAACCACAGCGCAGCCCCACCTCAGCAGCAATTCAGCACCAAAGCAGCACCAACGCAGCACCACTTCAGCATCAGTGCATCACCACCTCAGAATCAGCGCAGCATCGTCTCAGCAATGCACCAACTCAGCACTACCTGAGCATGAGCTCAGCACCACCTGAGCACCAGTGCAGCACCAGTACCTCAGCATGACTCAGCACCACATCAGCATGACTCAGCACTGCCTCAGCAGGATTCTGCATCACCTCAGTATCACTCAGCACCACCTCAGTATCACTCAGCATCACCAGAGCACCACCACAGCATCACCTCAGCACCACTTCAACATCAGCACAGCACCACCTCCGCATCAGTGCACCACCACCAGTGCAGTCCTACTTCAGCACCAGCGCAGTACTACTTCAGCACAAGCGCAGTCACACCTCAGCACTAGAAAAGTCCCACCTCACCACCAGCAAAGCCCCACCTGAGCAGCAAATCAGCACCAACACAGCACCACTTCAGCACCACCTCAGCATCAGCACATTACCTCAGCAGAACTCCAACACAGCATCGCTCAGCACAGCCTGAGCACTAGTGCAAACCCACCACCTCAGCATGACTCAGCACTACAGCATCACTCAGCACCACCTCAGCATCACTCAGCACCACCTCAGTATCACTCAGCATCACCTGAGCATCACCTCTGCACCAGCCCACCACCATTTCAGCACCACTACGCACCACCTGTGTATCATTCAGCATCACCTGAGCATCACCTTTGCACCAGAACACCACCACCTCAGCACCACCTCAGCATCACTCAGCACCAACTCAGTCTGCCCGCGGAATCTGGCATCTGTTGGTTCTACCCTAGTCCAGTCTGCTGTTGTGTTTCAAGTACTATTTTCCAACCTCCACCCTCCTTTTGTATATGTTCCCCCCATAACAAAAAAAGGCTAAAACAAGCAAGCATTAAAACAGGCAGGAAGACGTTGCCAGCATTGCAAGGACAAAAAAACTAGAAGACATTTTTTATGTTAATTATTTTTTTAATAGGGTCATTCACTTGTACATAATGTCTTCTTGGTTATATATAAGGTAACAAAAATGCTTCTAAGACTATTTATTATAACTTTTCAACATACTGCACAACAGCCACAATGCTCTAGAACATAGCTTAAAGACATTGGCAAACCAATAGCTCTGACTAAACACTTATAAGGTCCCAAAGGCGAGACCTATTGGCTATCCCAATGCTTGCTTTTTAAAGAGGTCCTTTAGGTCGTTCAGCTGAGGGTTCTCTGTAGCCTGTGGTGTGTGTCATTGCAGGCTTGGCTCTTGAGCATATTTCTTGATATGTCAGCTTTTACTTTCTATTAAACACTGTCTAATGTATCTCACAATAAAATTACATTATTTACTACAATAAACTCTTTAAGCTTACAGGGTACAGTAAGCATCTATTTCCTCATCATAAACCGTTTCTTGAAGATACATGTAAAATTAGAATGGCAAAACCTTGTACAATATGACAGCTGTTAAAAATACCACTTTTATTTTATTTTCACAACAGAAAGATGTTGTTTTAACACACTTTCAAACACACATTGCAGGTTGTGCTTCCTTCATTAGCATGTCTAAGGATAGCAGTGTATGAAGAAGGAGGAAAGTTTATAGGTCACCGGATATTGCCCGTCTCAGCTATCCGACCAGGTAAGAACATGTTTTCATTTATATTTCCTTTAAAAAAACAAAGTGGTTCACTGAATATTTCTTTTTCTAACTTTACCTTCTTATGTTCATCTGTATCCAAAGGCCAAAAAATTAGATAAAATAGTTCAGAACATACATAACTCGAAAGGATAGCTGTGGCATCGTGGATAAATTCATGGAGGGATTTTATTTCAGAATGTCATGAGGGAGGCCTTGGCAGAATGTTCTGTGTTCGGCAGATGGACTTTGGCAAGGCTGCGGCTTGGGTGTTTTAGAAAACCTTTGTATTTCAGCTACTCTTGTGGACCATCCTCATTTTTTCACTGAGGAGGAACATGGAGGCACCTCAATATGACTGGGGAATGTAGAGGCAGTGACTATCCTTGCACTTATGGTACAACTTACAGAGGAGGAAAGTTACAACTACAGTTGAGAACCAGCTGACATAGAAAAGTAACTGGACATAAAAGAGACACAAAAGTTTAGATTGTGCAAGTCACAGGAAAGATGCTTGACAAACAATTATGTACAAACAAAGGACACATTTTCTCCTTTAGTACTAGTGAAAGGCACTGTGATGAAAGCAGCATTGTTCCATACTTTTTGTAGAGAACAGTGTAAGACACAGTGATAGTCACGGCCGGACTGAGAACAGCATCCAGCCCTGGCAATATGCTCAACCAGATGGGGGGCTACTAGTGAGAAGCACCGCTCTCCCACTTTTGTTACAGGGGGCCGATATTGTAGCACTGCTGCAAATTCAGCCCCCTGTAACAAAACCGGCCCTCATCCTTCCGGCCCACTGGGAAAACGTCTGGTGCCCGCTATGGCCAGTCCGGGAGAGATGCATCTGTGAGGAAAATATCTTTTCAAAAGGAAAGATGCCACACGGGATAAAAGGTGTCCTAAAGGAAGAGGCATCTTGCAAATAGCCCCCCTTTAGCACGAGATTAGATGTTCCAGGAAGAAGAGCGTCTCTTCAGAGGAGAAAAGCACCATATTGGGAGATGTTTCATGGCTGGAGACATCCCACACGTGTCTCGCAGAAGCAGAGATTTTTCACAGGATGAGTGACTCCTCTTTAGGGGTAAATATTTCTTGGGAAAACTGCCGCATAGGTGGCTGGCTCCTTGACAGAAGAAGTGTCTCACTGGAGGAGAGATGGCACTATTTGTGCCAGGAGCAAAGATGTCCCACCGGAGGAGAGGAGTCCCTCTGACACTCCTTGTCCTGTGGAGTGAGGTGGATAGGTTTTACTACAGGTTCCTAGTTACCTTCTCTGGTGTCTCACGGAGGAGCTCCCTTCTTCCCTGCGCACGGCTTGAACACAGTCTGTGCTCTCCGATTGAGGGACCTCCTCAGGCCCCCTCTCACACTACCTAACAGATACACAATGAGAGAGCGGTACTGAGCCCAGTCCCGCACCCACCTCATCTTCCAGGCAGATCCAAAATTCGGCTCTAAAAAAAGTCCGGCTGCTCGCCCCTTAATGGCAGCTGTTGAGCAGGTGTGCCCGCTGACTCCTCGGGCTCTGGCAGCATGGGTCGTGCCAACAACTAGGTGGAGAAGAGGTCAGGGTAGGAATACTCTGTGACACTGTTAGTAAATAGTGCTTTGTCCATGGCTGTAAGTATCTTAAGGCGCTGAATGGCTATGGCCTGGACTGAAATAAATGGTGTTTTTTCCCAGCGGGTTGGCAGTTCTTGTTTGGGCACCTAGACTCTTTTATTTTCGTTTAGGCAGTACCAGGAACAGGTACATCAAGAACAATTAAAAACATTAGGAATGGTTGTATGAAAAAAATTGTCTCTCTTTACGAGTGCAATGTGTGTGTATGTGCACATGGGGTATATACACTATTTCAAATGTATTCATATGTGCAAACTAAGTTCATTTTCAGACAGTGTGTGCACATTTAGCTACGAATACACCGTTAAGACAATTGTGTGACTGGCTGTATGAGAGAGTGAGTGGGTGTGTGAGTGGCTCTATGGCTGAGAGAGTGGGTGTGTGAGTCGTTGTATGGGTC
Source organism: Calotriton arnoldi (assembly GCA_963921515.1). Taxonomy (NCBI): domain Eukaryota; kingdom Metazoa; phylum Chordata; class Amphibia; order Caudata; family Salamandridae; genus Calotriton; species Calotriton arnoldi. The sequence goes on from CAWUFW010002179.1 coordinate 1,250,141, forward strand.
TGTGAATGTGTATGTGAGTGATTGTGTGGGTGTGTGAGTGGTTGTATGAGAGGTTGTGTGGGATGTGAGTGGGTGTGTGAGTGATTCTGTCGATGATGTCAGTGATATCATCAGTGATGTCATTTGAGATGTCATCAGTGATGTCACTGACCATGTCGTGAGTGATGTACTAGGTGAGGTCATAAGCAGTGCATTGTGGTGGCGTGAGTTATAGTTAGCTCAGGTAACTATATTTACTGAATTTCTATGGTTTTGTGCGTGTAAAACCTGAGTCTAACTATAATGTCCCTGTAACCTTTGATTTTTTTCCAGTGAATATACATATATATATATATATATATATATATATATATATATATATATATATATATATATATATATATTATCTACTGGCGGTCGCCAGTAGATAGTTATAGTTAGGACCTATTTTCCATAGGAAATCCGCAACATTCTATTTGAAATAACTCTTGCGTCGGTTGACGAATCTTCGCGAAATTTTCAAACTTTATGGCCCGCTCCGGTCCGCTCCTACCCTGAAAGTTTCGGGGTGATTCGTCAAGCGGAGGCCGAGAAAAAGAGGGGTCCCAAAACGTGTTTTCCCCATTCATTTTCCCATAGGAAACTTTAGCCACGGCTACAGCCCGAACTGCTGAACGGAATTACACAAAATTTGGCAAAGAGGTAGTTCTTGGTTCAGAAAGAACCCTTTTGTTAAATGGTGTAAATCCGTTCAGGAGTTGCTGAGAAAATCAAAAGTAAAAACACATATATATCTGGGCGGAGCCTAACCACACATGTCATCGTGAGATCTGATTGGCTGTCAGCACTTCATCCTGGAATTGCTGGCAGCCATCTTGGGACCAATATAAATGATAGTACCCCATTGAAATGCATTGTAGTGAATCGAAGATTTTGAGGGTTACCAAAAGGAGAACTATAAAGGGTGATAACAGACTTTAGTTACATTAGAATTCATTTGTTGATGGTACCATAATAATTTCAGGAATTGTGGTGTGTTCTAAGGTGATTTTACCCTGTGAAAAACCTTCTGCTGGGATATCATGAATCATGTTTGAGAGAAAACTATTTTCACATGCTTGTCCCATACAGTTTTGGAAGGTGCTCCAGAAGCTAAAATGAGAGCATATTTTCTGTAAATTCACATTATCTTTCTCAGTCATGTGAGAATGAAGTCTGACATTCTCAGTAAAACATGTACATCAAACAAGGGCAGAGACTGTCAGTTGATTCCTTTGTGTTCTACTGCAGCTTCCCAGTGTTCTAAAGAACAACTAGAGTGCTAACAGCCTTACTTATGACAAAAGTATGGCACACCTGAAGCCATCTTGATTGGAATAAACTGGTAACACTTAAAACATTTAATTTAAAAAGGAACAAAATGATGGGGTTCATCTTGTCATAGAAATTATGGTTAGTGCTCTGGAAAGAAAAATTAGGACATGTTTCAAGTGTGATCTCAAATATCTTCCTGTTATATTTCAACAGGAGCAGCCTGTCAGTTGATGCCTTTGTGTTCTACTGCAGCTTCCCAGAGTGTTCTAAAGAACAACTAGAGCGCTAACAGTCTTACTTATGACAAAAGTATGGCACACCTGAAGCCATCTTGATTGGAATAAACTGGTAACACTTAAAACATTTAATTTAAAAAGGAACAAAATGATGGGGTTCATTTTGTCATAGAAATTATGGTTAGTGCTGTAGAAAGAAAAATTAGGACATGTTTCAAGTGTGATCTCAAATATCTTCCTGTTATATTTCAACAGGAGCAGCCTGTCAGTTGATGCCTTTGTGTTCTACTGCAGCTTCCCAGAGTGTTCTAAAGAACAACTAGTGCGCTAACAGTCTTACTTATGACAAAAGTATGGCACACCTGAAGCCATCTTGATTGGAATAAACTGGTAACACTTAAAACATTTAATTTAAAAAGGAACAAAATGAGGGGGTTCATTTTGCCATAGAAATTATGGTTAGTGCTGTAGAAAGAAAAATTAGGACATGTTTTAAGTGAGATCTCAAATATCTTCCTGTTATATTTCAACAGGAGCAGCCTGTCAGTTGATGCCTTTGTGTTCTACTGCAGCTTCCCAGAGTGTTCTAAAGAACAACTAGAGTGCTAACAGCCTTACTTATGACAAAAGTATGGCACACCTGAAGCCATCTTGATTGGAATAAACTGGTAACACTTAAAACATTTAATTTAAAAGGAACAAAATGAGGGGGTTCATTTTGCCATAGAAATTATGGTTAGTGCTGCAAAAAGAAAAGTTAGTGCATGTTTTAAGTGAGATCTCAAATCCTCTTCTATTTCATTAGAAAATTCTGACATGCAGACTGAAACAATCACTTTCAATACCAGCAGTAGACTTCCAGTTAACTCCTTGGTGAGCAGTAGCTTTACTACAGTGATCTAATGAACAACTAGAGTGCTAACATTCTGAATTTATGGCAAATGTGTGACACATCTGAATGCCTTCTTGATGGAATCAAAGTAAAAAACTGAAAGCATTTCCTACTGAGGAGACTGTAGTAAATGAGGAAATTAGGAAACTTCATAACAAATAAGTCTCCCAAGATGGCCACCAGAGAAAAAAGAGCCCAAATGTAGCACAAATATCACCCAGAGGTAGCCCACGTATAGCCCAATGACAGAAGTGTGCAAAACACTTTTTATTTTTTGTTTTTTGCAGTTTTATATAGTGCAGACTGGTCAGGTATTGGAGTGCTTTACATGAGCATTGGTTACATCACACAAGGACAAATTCATGTTGGTTGACCCCTACACTACCCAAACACCACTGCACTACCCTAAACCCTAAAACACTACCCCCAGCACGACCCCCTTCACTACCCAAACACAACTGCACTACCCTAAACTCAAAAACACTACCCCCAGCACGACCCCCTACACTACCCAAACACCACTGCACTACCCTAAACCCTAAATCTACCCCCTACACTATACAAATACCACTGCACTACCCTAAACCCTAAAACACTAGAACCCAGCATGACCCCCTACAGTACACAAACACCACTGCACTACCCTAAACCCTAAAACACTACCCCCTACACTACACAAACACCATTGCACTACCCTAAACCCTAAAACACTACCCCCAGCATGACCCCCTACACTACACAAACACCACTGCACTACCCTAAACCCTAAAACACTACCCCAGCACGACCCCCTACACTACCCAAACACCACTGCACTACCCTAAACCCTAAAACACTACCCCCAGCACAACTCCCTACACTACACAAACACCACTGGACTACCCTAAACCCTAAAACACTACCCCCAGCACGACTCCCTACACTACCTAACCACCACTGCACTACACTAAACCCTAAATCTACCCCCAGCATGACCTCCCACACTACACAAACACCACTGCAATACCCTAAACCCTAAAACACTACCCCCAGCACGACCCCCTACACTACCCAAACACCACTGCACTACCCTAAACCCTAAAACACTAACCCCAGCATGACCCCCTACACTACCCAAACACACTGCACTACCCTATACCCTAAAACACGACCCCGTACACTACACAAACACAACTGCACTACCCTAAAACACTACCCACAGCATGACCCCCTACACTACACAAACACCACTGCACTACCCTAAACCCTAAAACACTACCCCCTACACTACACAAACACCACTGCCCTACCCTAAACCCTAAAACACAACCCCCAGCATGACCCCCTACACTACACAAACACCACTGCATTACTCTAAACCCTAAAACACTACCCCAGCACGACCCTCTCACAACACAAACACCACTGCACTACCCTAAACCCTAAATCGACCCCCAGCACGACCCCCTACACTACCCAAACACCACTGCCATACCCTAAACCCTAAAACACTACCCCCAGCATGAACCCCTACACTACCCAAACACCACTGCACTACCCTAAACCTTAAGACACTACCCCCAGCACTACCCCCTACACTACACAAACACCACTGCACTACCCTAAACCCTAAAACACTACCCCAGCACTACCCCCTACACTACCCAAACACCACTGCACTAACATAAACCCTAAAACACTACCCCCAGCACAACCCCCTACACTACACAAACACCACTGCACTACCCTAAACCCTAAATCTACCCCCAGCACGACCCCTACACTACCCAAACACCACTGCACTACCCTAAACCATAAAACACTACCCCCGGCATGACCCCCTACACTACACAAACACCACTGCACTACCCTAAACCCTAAAACACTAACCCAGCATGACCCCCTACACTACCCATACACCACTGCACTACCCTAAAGCCTAAAACACTATCTCCAGCACGACCCCCTACACTACTGCACTACCCTAAACCCTAAAACACTACCCCCAGCACGACCCCCTACACTACCCAAACACCACTGCACTACCCTAAACCCTAAAACACTACCCCCAGCACGACCCCCTACACCACCCAAACACCACTGCACTACCCTAAACCCTAGAAAAGAAACCCCCACCCCATGCCCAATCCCCCTTACCTCTCACTCCTCGTGGTTCCTCTCTCCTCGTGGTTCCTGCTTCACGTCGTCTCTGAGGGGCGGTGCACGTCGTTGTGAGGAAAGGGAACAGCCTCTGTTTCCTTACAACGACATGGATCGTCTACATGTTTTTTAGAACGCATTGTCATTTACCATACATACCTTTACAACAAAATTCGTTGTAAAGGCATGCGTGGTAAATGACCATGCGTTCTAAAAAAAATGCGTAGTAATGACTTTGTGATGTACAACGCACGCGTGGTAATGCATGCGTTGTAATGGTATCGCAAAGTAAAAAAGTCATTGTAACGGCTGTTTACCGATCGAAGCTGGCCCCTGTTCTTCAGTGAGACGTTTATTTGATTAATTAGGAGGAAGGAATGTGTTTTTTTTACCGAAAAGTGCATTCCCGGCTGTTGTATTGTGAAAGTGTCCGCGTGGCCTGGTTTCACTTCCGGTGAGAGAGTGGAAGAGTCTGTTTGGATCTAAAGGAGTTCTGTTGTTGGACGGGGCAGGTGCGACATGTCATCAGAAAACATAGCTAATGGAAAGCGTCCTCCCTGAAGTGTGGAGCAGTGCCATGAGAGGTCAACGAGTGTGCGTCCCACCGCAGTATGACCGTACCGCGTGACCCATGTGCCACCTCCAAGGTACGGGAGGCAGAAGCGGCATCGCAGGTCCTCTTGAAGACCGTTGTAGCACTAATTCTACATTTTGGTACTAGGGCATTTTAACTTTGTTGTTCCTGCCAGATACAAAGAGAAGATCCTGTGTTATTCAGTGCCCTCGTTACCTTTTTTGTGGGTTGTGGTGCTTGTCACTTCGCTGCCCCGCCGGTGCACACGACTGGGCACCCCACCTCGTGTGCCATCTGCAGGGCCTCTGCCCTCGGATCACGTGTTTCGGTTTCTGGAGTGGTAACATAAACAGTTGCTCCCAAAGGACTAGCCTGAACACTTAGCTGAATATCCCCTGCACCAGCATTCCACGGAAATTCTTTCCTAGCTCTCTCACGTCAACGAGGACGTCATAATAGCACGGCTCCGCTCGCGACACCATATGACGTCATCGGAGCCATAAGAGAACCTCGTCGGCGTGCTGACGTCAGTTCCACCCATTTTTTCCGTGCCACCGAGGCAAACAGGGGACCGACACATTTTCACATGTATACATAGTATAATAAATATATATATATTCACTGAAAAAACCATAGGTTTCAGGCACGTTATAGTTAGAAATTAGCATTTAAAAAACCTTAGAAATTCACTGAAAAAACCATAGGTTTCAGGCACGTTATAGTTAGAAATTAGCATTTAAAAAACCTTAGAAATTCACTGAAAAAACCATAGGTTTCAGGGGCGTTATAGTTAGTTGGACATTTCACTCGTACAAAACCATAGAAATTCCCCGTTATAGTTAGTTCAGCTAACTATAACTCGCGCATCCCGCAATGCACTGCTGATGACGTCACATATTACATCACTCATGACATGGTCAGTGACATCACTCATGACATCACTGATGACATCTCAAATGACATCACTGATGACATCACTGATGACATCATCCAGTGAATGTGTGTTTTTCTGAAAATTAAATATGTTTTATATATGTATATCTCAAGGTCGATGGAAGAATAAATGGGTATATAAGTGTCTAAATGGATGATTTTGTTTTGTAAAATTGATTGTATAACTGACTAAGTGTATCTTAGTGAATACATGGGTTAGTGAGTAATGTTTAAATATGAAAATATCTGTATCAGTCTCTCACTTTGTGTATAAGTGGCTGCATGGGTTGGTGAGTAGCTACATGAGTGTCTATATGGGTTATTAGTTGGTTTTTGAGTATCAGTATGAGTGTCTGAGTGTCTGTATGGTTCGGTGGGGGGTATTACTTAGTGCATAGATGCATGAATGAGTGACTCACTGTTTGTATGTGTTGAAGACAGCATGTGTGCAGGACTGTATAGGTGGATGAGTATGTGTATGGGTGTGTTAGTGAGTGAATGACTGTCTCAATAGTGTCTTTATGAGTAACTACATATGTTTTAAATTAGTATATGTGAGTATTGGTGTATATAAGTGAGTATATGTGAGAGTGAGAGATTGGAAGAGTTCCTGTACAAATAAGTAGGTGTTTCTATAAGTGATTGTTTAAGAGAGTAAGTATGTGTAAGTTTCTGTAGAAGTAAGTGTGGTAGTGTGTGTATAACTGTATATGCAAGTAAATGGATGTTTGATACTTTGTTTGCATGTGTGACTATGTGTGTGAGTAACTCTATGGATGAGTGGCGGTGTGTAACAGGATGTATAGGTGTATGAGTACATATGATGAGTGAGTACATGTATGAGTGACTGTATAGGGACTGTTGGTGAATGAGTGGATGTGTGTGTAGATCTTGGAATTACTGAATAGGTGTGTTGTAACTGGTATTGGTATGTCCATTGTTTTGAAAATGTTAGTTTGTATTTTTGAGTGTGTGTATCAAAGGTTATATTAGGGTGAGAGGAGGTCTGCCACTATCACAAGGATGATGTCATCAGTGATGTCATCAGTGATGTCATTTGAGATGTCATCAGAGATGTCATGAGTGATGTCACTGACCATGTCATGAGTGATGTAATATGTGACGTCATCAGCAGTGCATTGCGGGCGCGCGAGTTATAGTTAGCTGAACTAACTATAACGGGGGAATTTCTATGGTTTTGTACGAGTGAAATGTCCAACTAACTATAACGCCCCTGAAACCTATGGTTTTTTCAGTGAATTTCTAAGGTTTTTTAAATGCTAATTTCTAACTATAACGTGCCTGAAACCTATGGTTTTTTCAGTGAATATATATATATATACTGTTCCACATTTTGTCCAAAATGAAGCACACTCCCATCGGGTAAACAATCCTGTGCAGCAAATCAGAGCCAGCCAGCTGCATTCCTTCATTAATATGCCCAACGCGTATCGGATCCCTTATTATCCTTGTTCACGGGCAGCTGTACTGTTATCAAGAATCGTCTCCAGGGCCTGCCTATAAATACCCACATAATCTTCTTCATTCAACTCACGTAAGTATGTAATAATCAACAATGCATGATGGGGTAGGTAGTCCAAAAACATTACGTTTTAATAATAACCAGTTCCGCTCAATTCATATATATACATTCACCATGATAAGTTTGAAAGTCAGCATTCCGCTTCTGAAAAGCAAATATCACTCCCGATGCTCTGCCAGGCATTACGATTGTAACGTCCCAGACCCGCCTTTGTATTATAGGCGGTGGTGTGCTTCCACGGCCGGACCGCCGTGCATATAAACTGTTCCACATTTTGTCCAAAATGAAGCACACTCTCATCGGGTAAACAATCCTGTGCAGCAAATCAGAGCCAGCCTGCTGTGTTCCTTCATTAATATGCCCAACGCGTTTCGGATCCCTTATTATCCTTGTTCATGGGCAGCGGTACTGTTATCAAGAATCGTCTCCAGGGACTGCCTATAAATACCCACATAATCTTCTTCATTCAACTCACGTGAGTATGTAATAATCAACAATGCATGATGGGATAGGTAGTCCAAAAACATTAGGTTTTAATAATAACCAGTTCCGCTCAATTCATATATATACATTCACCATGATAAGTTTGAAAGTCAGCATTCCGCTTCTGAAAAGCAAATATCACTCCCGATGCTCTGCCAGGCATTACGATTGTAACGTCCCAGACCCGCCTTTGTATTATAGGCGGTGGTGCGCTTCCACGGCCGGACCGCCGTGCATATAAACTGTTCCACATTTTGTCCAAAATGAAGCACACTCTCATCGGGTAAACAATCCTGTGCAGCAAATCAGAGCCAGCCTGCTGTGTTCCTTCATTAATATGGAGAAACAAGGAGAGAGCAAGGGAAAGAGGGGGTGCGTCCTAATCCCCAATGTAATGCTAGACTTAAACAATGATGACGAACCCACTATGAGTATGTGTTACAATCACTAGGTGTGGTAAGTACATGGACCCATTAGGTGTACTTAAAAGACCCCTCACACACCAACCTGGTTGGTGTCATGCTTCACCATTGGGGTCCCAACCGGGTGGCTGAGTGCCCCCCGGTTGTGCTACGACGCCTGATTACAGCGGAGCTGGTGTGGTGCGAATATGTGATGTGTCGTGAATTATTTAAATTAAAAATATCTCTGAGAATCCTTGCCTCTAGACTTTATTATTGGTGGCTCAGGATATTGTTAAAAATATATGTGGTGCAACTAACAGGAGGTTTATTACCTATAGTTGACTATGTGTTGTGGTCTACATGTTTCAGCCCGTAAAAGAATGTGTGGAAGGGCTTTCTTCAGGACTGGGTTAGTGAGACTAGTGAGTGGCAAAGGTGAGAACACCCACGTGAAAAAAGTGAAGTACCTACACACGCGCTAAGGTGTGTGGTCTGAGTGTCGGCGTACTTACTGACACTTGTCAAAAAACACTATATTAAGATTTATGGCAGCTAATCGAGGCTCGGGGGGGTGCTCTTCCGATGTCCCAATTTGGTCTCGGTGAGTGTCCCGCTTGTAACCTGCTTGATTCCCCCGTAGTCCCGGACCCGCCTTTGTATTTTAGACGGTGGTGCCCTTCCACGGCCGGACCGCCGTGCATATAAACAGTTCCACATTTTGTCCAAAATGAAGCACACTCCCATCGGGTAAACAATGCTGTGCAGCAATTCAGAGCCAGCCTGCTGCGTTCCTCCATATAATACCCTCATAATCTTCTTCATTCAACTCACGTGAGTATGTAATAATCAACAATGCATGATGGGATAGGTAGTCCAAAAACATTACGTTTTAATAATAACCAGTTCCGCTCAATTCATATACATACATTCACCATGATAAGTTTGAAAGTCAGCATTCCGCTTCTGAAAAGCAAATATCACTCCGATGCTACTATTCACAAAAAACAATTTCGGGTTCCAGGGTTTGGACAGAATAAAAAGACATCACTTCTGCATCTGAGGGTGGGAGCCGGCAAGGCATTTTATAAAGGGATTATTGTAATTTAAATATTATATATATATATATATATATATATATCAATGAAAAAAACCATAGGTTTCAGGGACGTTATAGTTACAAATTAGCATTTAAAAAACCTTTGAAATTCACTGAAAAAACCATAGGTTTTAGGGACAGTTATAGTTAGTTGGACATTGCACTCGTACAAAACCCGTGAAATTCCCCCGTTATAGTTAGTTCAGCTAACTATAACTCGCGCCCCGCAATGCACTGCTGATGACGTCACTTATTACATCACTCATGACATGGTCAGTGACATCACTGATGACATCACTGATGACATCTCAAATGACATCACTGATGACATCATCCAGTGACTGTGTGTTTCTGTAAAGTTTAAATATTTTTAATATATATAGGAAAAGACGTATTGAAGAATGAGTGGGTGTGTAAGTGTCTGTATGGATGATTTAGTAGGTGCGTGACTGACTGTATAAGTGAGTGATTTAACGTATCTTACTGAATGCATGGGTTAGTGACTAAACTGGGTGAATGTCTGTATCCGTCTGTCTGTTGCTGTGTAAGTGGCTGCATGTGTTTGTGAATAGCTACATGAGTGTCTATATGAGTTATTGAATGCTTGTCTGAGTATCTGTATGGGTGCCTGAGTGTTTGTGTGGGAGGGGTGTGTGCAACTCTGTGCATAGATGTGTGAGTGGGTGATTCACTGGGTGGATGGTTTCAAGAGTGCATCTGTGATAGACTGTATGGGTGGGTAAGTGTGTGTAAGAGTGTGTTAGTGAGTGAATGTATGTCCCAGTGGTACATGTGTGAGTAACTACATATGTGAAAGGCAGTATATATGTGTTTTGGAGTATATAAATGGCTATAAGCGAGAGTGAGTGATTGTGATAGTGGCTGTATGGATGAGTGTGTGCTTGTATCAGTGATTGTATAAGAGCGTAACAATGTGCTAGTCTTTGTATGATTAAGTGAGCTGGTGTGTGTATAACTGTATAGGTGAGTAAATGGCAGTGTGTTTAATTATTTGCATGACTGACTAGGTGTGTGAGTACCTCTATGGATGAGTGGCGGTGTTTGAGTGTCTATATAGGAGTAAGAGTGCATATGATAGTCCTGTACTGAGTGACCGTAAGTATGAGTGACTGTACGGGTGAGTGAGTGTATGTGTGTGTGTAGACCTAAGAATCAGTGAGTGGGTATGTAGTTATTGGTGTTGGAGTGTCTATGGTTTTGCGAATGGCAGTCTGTAATTTAGAGTGGGTGTATCAAAGGTTATATTAGGGTGTGAGGAGGTGCATCAGATTATCATGTGGATGATGTCATCAGTGATGTCATTTGAGATGTCATCAGTGATGTCATCAGTGATGTCACTGACCATGTCATGAGTGATGTAATAAGTGACGTCATCAGCAGTGCATTGCGGGGCGCGAGTTATAGTTAGCTGGACTAACTATAACGGGGAATTTCACGGGTTTTGTACGAGTGCAATGTCCAACTAACTATAACTGTCCCTAAAACCTATGGTTTTTTCAGTGAATTTCAAAGGTTTTTTAAATGCTAATTTGTAACTATAACGTCCCTGAAACCTATGGTGTTTTTCATTGAATTTCAAAGGTTTTTTAAATGCTAATTTGTAACTATAACATGTCTGAAACCTACGTTTTTTTTAGTGATTTTCAAAGGTTTTGTAAATGACAATTTTTAAAAATATTAATTGTTATATAAATTTTTTTAATACTGATTTACTACATTTTTAGAAACAATTTTTTTTTTACATATTTTATTTTTTAAATTACATTGTAATTACATTATAAATTACATTACAAAAAATACTTTCTCAGAATGAATTACTTTAGTTTAAATACTTTGCACATAGGCAATAGACTTTTAAGTACAGTAGTTACAGTTGTTGCAATGGGCAACACATTTTCAAACACAATGCAACATTCAGCTCAATGTGAATTTCTAGTTAAATGCAATTAGTTACTTTATGGATTACTTGTCTAACCACAGGACTGGATCCTAGATTCAGTCCTGGCACATCTCCTGTAAACAGTTGAGTGAAAGCGTTTTGGTTACAGTCGTGATTTTTAAGGAATATTATTGTACTTTAAAAGTTGACACTTAGAAACTTTTTCTCATAGAATCACCAATGTTATCCTATGGAAGGAAATTCACTTAGAAGGTAAAAACTGTTATTGTTACTTTTTCTTACTCAGTGTTGGATCCTGGATCCAGCACTGGTGCATCTCCTGTAAACAGTTGAAAGAATGCTTTTAAGTCATACAGGCGATTTTTTAGGAATATTTGTAGTTTGTGAAAATCGACACTTTGAAACTTTTCTGCTGAAAAGTAGACAATGGATTCCTATGGAAGAAAATATAAGTTACTGGTAAGTACAGTTAAAATTACTTTTCAGGGTCAGTGCTGGGCTAAAAGATGCAGCACTGGGTTCTCTCCTGATAACAGGTGAGTAAATTGGAATTCGTACTTTGGTTGATTTTAGAGGAATATTATAAAGTTCCAAAACTCCACACTTAGAAGAATTTCCAAGTGAAACCAGTCAATGTTAGCCTATGAAGGAAATTCAAGTTACCGGTAAGTACGGTTAAAATTACTTTTCAGGACCAGTACTGGGCTGAAAGATGCAGCACTGTGCTCTCTCCTGATAACAGGTGAGTAAATCAGAATTCTGATTTCGGCACATTTTAGAGGAATATTTGTATGTTTCAAAAATCAACACTTAGAAACTTTTTCTGCAAAAAGCAGGCAATGATATCCTATGGAAGGAAATTCAAGTTACTGGTAAGTACGGTTAAAATTACTTTAGAGGATCAGTACTGGGCTGAAAGATGCAGCACTGAGGTCTCTCCTGATAACAGGTAAGTAAATCGGAATTCGTATTTCGGCTGATTTTAGAGGAATATTTTAAAGTTCCAAAACTCCACACTTAGAAGAATTTCCAAGTGAAACCAGTCAATGTTAGCCTATGGAAGGAAATTCAAGTTACTGGTAAGTACGGTTAAAATTACTTTTCAGGACCAGTACTGGGCTGAAAGATACAGCACTGAGGTCTCTCCTTATAACAGGTGAGTAAATCGGAATTCGTATTTCGGCTGTTTTTAGAGGAATATTTGTATGTTCCAAAAATCAACACTTAGAAACTTTTTCAACAAAAAGCAGGCAATAATATCCTATGGAAGGAAATTCAAGTTACTGGTAAGTACGGTTAAAATTACTTTTCAGGATTAGTACTGGGCTGAAAGATGCAGCACTGAGGTCTCTCCTGATAACAGGTGAGTAAATCGGAATTCGTATTTCGGCTGATTTTAGAGGAATATTTTAAAGTTCCAAAACTCCACACTTAGAAGAATTTCCAAGTGAAACCAGTCAATGTTAGCCTATGAAGGAAATTCAAGTTACCGGTAAGTACGGTTTAAATTACTTTTCAGGACCAGTACTGGGCTGAAAGATGCAGCACTGAGGTCTCTCCTGATAACAGGTGAGTAAATCGGAATTCGTATTTCGGCTGATTTTAGAGGAATATTTTAAAGTTCCAAAACTCCACACTTAGAAGAATTTCCAAGTGAAACCAGTCAATGTTAGCCTATGGAAGGAAATTCAAGTTACTGGTAAGTACGGTTAAAATTACTTTTCAGGACCAGTACTGGGCTGAAAGATACAGCACTGAGGTCTCTCCTGATAACAGGTGAGTAAATCGGAATTCGTATTTCGGATGATTTTAGAAGAATATTTGCACAATGGTGAAGGGAGGGGGCGGGGCCTGAGGTGACATCTGTGCAAACGCGCCCCGTGGCGCGTTTTAAGTTGGGGGATTAAGTCCCCTTGAATCCTGAGGGTCCCTAGGGGCCAACTAGCCCACCAGGAACCTCCAATATGCGCCAGGGGCTGCGTTGCAGAGACGTGTAGAGAGGCCACACCCCTTTTACACCTCTCTGCAACGCAGCTCTGTGGCGCTTTCTGGATGTACCTGTTGGGCTAGTTGGCCCCCAGGGACCCTCTGCATTGAAGGGGATTTAATTCCCCATCTTAAAACGCGCCACGGGGCCTGTTTGCACACATGTCACCTGAAGCCCCGCCCCTCCCTTCACCACTGTGCAAACGCGCCCCGTGGCGCGTTTTAAGTTGGGGGATTAAGTCCCCTTGAATCCTGAGGGTCCCCGGAGTCCAACTAGCCCACCATATACCTCCAAAGCGCCACAGAGCTGCGTTGCAGAGAGGTGTAAAAGGGGTGTGGCCTCTCTACACCTCTCTGCAACGCAGCCCCCTGGCGCATACTGGAGGTTCCTGGTGGGCTAGTTGGCCCCCAGGGACCCCCAGTATTCAAGGGGAATTCGTTCCCCCTCTGCAAACGCGCCAGGGGGCGCGTTTGCAGAGTGGTGAAGGAAGGGGGCGGGGCCTGCGGGCCCGATCGTTTAAAAAAAATAAAATAATTTTTGTCCCCTGAAGGGGGCTGTGTGGCCCCCCTTCCTTTTTCCTGTTTTTATGCCCTGGGGACCCCATCCCCCAGGGCCTTACCCCTTTTTTTAATTTTTAATTTTAAAAAAACGGGAAGGGGGCCGCGTGGCCCCCTTCCCTGGGCCTGTATTGGCCCCGGGGACCCCATCCCCGGGGCATGGCCTCGTTTTTATTTATATTCTTTGGAGGGGGCTGCGTGGCCCCCTCCTCCGGCCATTTAAGGCCCCGGGGACCCCATCCCCGGGGCCGGCCATTCCGTTTTTTTTATTTTTGTTTTTTTTTGGGGAGGGGGCCGTGAGGCCCCACTCCCGAGCCACTACTTGCCCCGGGGACCCCATCCCCCGGGGCTGGCCCTCTCCGTTGGGGACTGTGGGGGTCCCCAATCCCCCACAGTCCCGCCGGCTCCCCACGTCCCTTGGGAGCCGGCATTGCTTTCCACATGGGGAGCTGCTAAGATGCAGCTCCCCATGTGGAAAAGCAATGTGCTTTGGATATTGGAAGAGAGAGCAGGTTTCCCTGCTCTCTCTTCCAATATCCAAAGCAGTTTGCTATGGCAGGACGGGAGCCGCGAGGCTCCCGTCCTGCCATAGCAAACTACAGTGTCCCGGGGGTAGGCACCCCGGGACACTGCAGGAGCCGGCCCTGGGGGTGGTGGTCCCCAGGGCCATCAAGGGCTCCAGGAGGGGGCCGCGCGGCCCCCTCCCATTCAGTTCAAAGCCCCGGGGAGGTGGTGGTCCCCGGGGCTCTGAGAGTCCGTTAAGGACCCCCATATTTAAATGTTTAGTGCCCCGGGAGGTGGCGGTCCCCGGGGCGAGTGGGGGCTGGAGCCCCCACACAGGTTTTGTAATTAATTATAAAAAAGCCCGGGGAGGTGGTGGTCCCCGGGGCTGCGGGAGGGCTCAGAGCCCTCCCGCACCATTTTTAAAAAAGCCCCGGGGGGTGGCGGTCCCCGGGGCTTGAGGGGCCCTTTGAGGCCCCCACACTTTAAATTATCCCCCCCCACCATGCCCCCGGGACTTGGGCCACCCGGGGCCAATTAACATCGAAACGCGGGAGACCGCGCTTCGATTTTTTTCGGCAGGATTCGCGCACCCTGAGCGCATCCTGCCGATTTTTAAAAAATGTTTTGTTTTTTGCCCAGGGGTCCTTGTGGGACCCCTGAGCAAACCTAGGGGTCAGGGTGTTTCTACCCTGCTCCCTTTGTGCGCTTTGCGCACTTGTTTCTGTCCCTCGGTTCTACCGAGGGACAAAATGGCTGCCAACATTTCCTGAATCGGAATGTTGACAGCCAATTAACATGCAGCTCGTGATCGGGACGGTGCGCGCAGGGTGCGCTGAGGGTACGCGGACCCTACTCGGCCATAGATATCACTAACTTTTTACTTTTCATTTTCACAGCAACTACTGAACGGATTTACACCATTTAACAAAAAGGGTTCTTTCTGAACCAAGAACTACCTCTTTGCCAAATTTGGTGTAATTCCGTTCAGCAGTTCGGGCTGTAGCCGTGTCTAAAGTTTCCTATGGAAAAATGCATGGGGAAAACGCGTTTTGGGACCCCCTTTTTCTCGGCCCCCGCTGACGAATCCTCCCGAGACTTTCAGGGTAGGAGCGGACCGGAGCGGGCCACAAAGTTTGAAAATTTCGCGAAGATACCTCAACCGGCAAGAGAGTTATCTCAAATAGAATGTCGCGGATTTCCTATGGATAATAGGTTGTAACTATAACTATCTACTGGCGACCGCCAGTAGATAATATATATATGAATATATATATATATATATATATATATATATATATATATATATATATATATATATATATATATATATATATATATATACAAACAAACAGTCTCTTCGTAAGCGGGGGCCCATGACCCAGCAGGGCAGCCTCAGCAAGACACGGGAACGAAGCATCCCGCAGATTGCAGCCAGCATAATGAAAGAATAGCCGAGGCACCGGTAGGGTTGAAAAGAGCATTTATTGTGCCTTTGGGCGGCAGCACGTGATTAATCATCTCTGATGCGTTTCAGCTTCTTAGCTTTAATCATAGAGGAATCAATAGCAACTTAGTCCCACAATGCACCATCTCGGTAAGTACCAATCCAGGCAAAATGCTCTAGTCTCTCAAGGTGCAAAATATAAATAAATTGATGCGTTTGTGTGTCGCCGCATTACCTTAGCAAATGTCTAATTTCAACATCACAAGAAGCGATATAATATCCGTCTTGGTTCCCTTACTCCTCTCCTTTCAATCAAGTGATTATTTGGTAAATCCTGGAATCGGAGTGGGTCAGTCTCCCGTCATTGATGCAAACAAACAGTCTCTTCGTAAGCGGGGGCCCATGACCCAGCAGGGCAGCCTCGGCAAGACACGGGAACGAAGCATCCCGCAGATTGCAGCCAGCATAATGAAAGAATAGCCGAGGCACCGGTAGGGTTGAAAAGAGCCTTTATTGTGCCTTTGGGCGGCAGCACGTGATTAATCATCTCTGACGCGTATCAGCTTCTCAGCTTTAATCATAGAGGAATCAATAGCAACTTAGTCCCACAATGCACCATCTCGGTAAGTACCAATCCAGGCAAAATGCTTTAGTCTCTCAAGGTGCAAAATATAAATAAATTGATGCTTTTGTGTGTCGCCGCATTACCTTAGCAAATGTCTCATTTCAACATCACAAGAAGCGATATAATATCCGTCTTGGTTCCCTTACTCCTCTCCTTTCAATCAAGTGATTATTTGGTAAATCCTGGAGTCGGAGTGGGTCAGTCTCCCGTCATTGATGCAAACAAACAGTCTCTTCGTAAGCGGGGTCCCATGACCCAGCAGGGCAGCCTCGGCAAGACACGGGAACGAAGCATCCCGCAGATTGCAGCCAGCATAATGAAAGAATAGCCGAGGCACCGGTAGGGTTGAAAAGAGCATTTACTGTGCCTTTGGGCGGCAGCACGTGATTAATCATCTCTGACGCGTTTCAGCTTCTTAGCTTTAATCATAGAGGAATAAATAGCAACTTAGTCCCACAATGCACCATCTCGGTAAGTACCAATCCAGGCAAAATGCTTTGGTCTCTCAAGGTGCAAAATATAAATAAATTGATGCTTTTGTGTGTCGCCGCATTACCTTAGCAAATGTCTCATTTCAACATCACAAGAAGCGATATAATATCCGTCTTGGTTCCCTTACTCCTCTCCTTTCAATCAAGTGATTATTTGGTAAATCCTGGAATCGGAGTGGGTCAGTCTCCCGTCATTGATGCAAACAAACAGTCTCTTCGTAAGCGGAGGCCCATGACCCAGCAGGGCAGCCTCGGCAAGACACGGGAACAAAGCATCCCGCAGATTGCAGCCAGCATAATGAAAGAATAGCCGAGGCACCGGTAGGGTTGAAAAGAGCATTTATTGTGCCTTTGGGCGGCAGCACGTGATTAATCATCTCTGACGCGTTTCAGCTTCTTAGCTTTAATCATAGAGGAATCAATAGCAACTTAGTCCCACAATGCACCATCTCGGTAAGTACCAATCCAGGCAAAATGCTTTAGTCTCTCAAGGTGCAAAATATAAATACATTGATGCTTTTGTGTGTCGCCGCATTACCTTAGCAAATGTCTCATTTCAACATCACAAGAAGCGATATAATATCCGTCTTGGTTCCCTTACTCCTCTCCTTTGAATCAAGTGATTATTTGGTAAATCCTGGAATCGGAGTGGGTCAGTCTCCCGTCATTGATGCAAACAAACAGTCTCTTCGTAAGCGGGGGCCCATGACCCAGCAGGGCAGCCTCGGCAAGACACGGGAACGAAGCATCCCGCAGATTGCAGCCAGCATAATGAAAGAATAGCAGAGGCACCGGTAGGGTTGAAAAGAGCATTTATTGTGCCTTTGGGCCGCAGCACATGATTAATCATCTCTGACGCGTTTCAGCTTCTTAGCTTTAATCATAGAGGAATCAATAGCAACTTAGTCCCACAATGCACCATCTCGGTAAGTACCAATCCAGGCAAAATGCTTTAGTCTCTCAAGGTGCAAAATATAAATAAATTGATGCTTTTGTGTGTCGCCGCATTACCTTAGCAAATGTCTCATTTCAACATCACAAGAAGCGATATAATATCCGTCTTGGTTCCCTTACTCCTCTCCTTTCAATCAAGTGATTATTTGGTAAATCCTGGAATTGGAGTGGGTCAGTCTCCCGTCATTGATGCAAACAAACAGTCTCTTCGTAAGCGGGGCCCCATGACCCAGCAGGGCAGCCTCGGCAAGACACGGGAACGAAGCATCCCGCAGATTGCAGCCAGCATAATGAAAGAATAGCCGAGGCACCGGTAGGGTTGAAAAGAGCATTTATTGTGCCTTTGGGCGGCAGCACGTGATTAATCATCTCTGACGCGTTTCAGCTTCTTACCTTTATTCATAGAGGAATCAATAGCAACTTAGTCCCACAATGCACCATCTCGGTAAGTACCAATCCAGGCAAAATGCTTTAGTCTCTCAAGGTGCAAAATATAAATAAATTGATGCTTTTGTGTGTCGCCGCATTACCTTAGCAAATGTCTCATTTCAACATCACAAGAAGCGATATAATATCCGTCTTGGTTCCCTTACTCCTCTCCTTTGAATCAAGTGATTATTTGGTAAATCCTGGAATCGGAGTGGGTCAGTCTCCCGTCATTGATGCAAACAAACAGTCTCTTCGTAAGCGGGGGCCCATGACCCAGCAGGGCAGCCTCGGCAAGACACGGGAACGAAGCATCCCGCAGATTGCAGCCAGCATAATGAAAGAATAGCCCAGGCACCGGTAGGGTTGAAAAGAGCATTTATTGTGCCTTTGGGCGGCAGCACGTGATTAATCATCTCTGACGCGTTTCAGCTTCTTAGCTTTAATCATAGAGGAATCAATAGCAACTTAGTCCCACAATGCACCATCTCGGTAAGTACCAATCCAGGCAAAATGCTTTAGTCTCTCAAGGTGCAAAATATAAATAAATTGATGCTTTTGTGTGTCGCCGCATTACCTTAGCAAATGTCTCATTTCAACATCACAAGAAGCGATATAATATCCGTCTTGGTTCCCTTACTCCTCTCCTTTCAATCAAGTGATTATTTGGTAAATCCTGGAATCGGAGTGGGTCATTCTCCCGTCATTGATGCAAACAAACAGTCTCTTCGTAAGCGGGGGCCCATGACCCAGCAGGGCAGCCTCGGCAAGACACGGGAACGAAGCATCCCGCAGATTGCAGCCAGCATAATGAAAGAATAGCCGAGGCACCGGTAGGGTTGAAAAGAGCCTTTATTGTGCCTTTGGGCGGCAGCACGTGATTAATCATCTCTGACGCGTATCAGCTTCTCAGCTTTAATCATAGAGGAATCAATAGCAACTTAGTCCCACAATGCACCATCTCGGTAAGTACCAATCCAGGCAAAATGCTTTAGTCTCTCAAGGTGCAAAATATAAATAAATTGATGCTTTTGTGTGTCGCCGCATTACCTTAGCAAATGTCTCATTTCAACATCACAAGAAGCGATATAATATCCGTCTTGGTTCCCTTACTCCTCTCCTTTCAATCAAGTGATTATTTGGTAAATCCTGGAGTCGGAGTGGGTCAGTCTCCCGTCATTGATGCAAACAAACAGTCTCTTCGTAAGCGGGGTCCCATGACCCAGCAGGGCAGCCTCGGCAAGATACGGGAACGAAGCATCCCGCAGATTGCAGCCAGCATAATGAAAGAATAGCCGAGGCACCGGTAGGGTTGAAAAGAGCATTTACTGTGCCTTTGGGCGGCAGCACGTGATTAATCATCTCTGACGCGTTTCAGCTTCTTAGCTTTAATCATAGAGGAATAAATAGCAACTTAGTCCCACAATGCACCATCTCGGTAAGTACCAATCCAGGCAAAATGCTTTAGTCTCTCAAGGTGCAAAATATAAATAAATTGATGCTTTTGTGTGTCGCCGCATTACCTTAGCAAATGTCTCATTTCAACATCACAAGAAGCGATATAATATCCGTCTTGGTTCCCTTACTCCTCTCCTTTCAATCAAGTGATTATTTGGTAAATCCTGGAATCGGAGTGGGTCAGTCTCCCGTCATTGATGCAAACAAACAGTCTCTTCGTAAGCGGAGGCCCATGACCCAGCAGGGCAGCCTCGGCAAGACACGGGAACAAAGCATCCCGCAGATTGCAGCCAGCATAATGAAAGAATAGCCGAGGCACCGGTAGGGTTGAAAAGAGCATTTATTGTGCCTTTGGGCGGCAGCACGTGATTAATCATCTCTGACGCGTTTCAGCTTCTTAGCTTTAATCATAGAGGAATCAATAGCAACTTAGTCCCACAATGCACCATCTCGGTAAGTACCAATCCAGGCAAAATGCTTTAGTCTCTCAAGGTGCAAAATATAAATACATTGATGCTTTTGTGTGTCGCCGCATTACCTTAGCAAATGTCTCATTTCAACATCACAAGAAGCGATATAATATCCGTCTTGGTTCCCTTACTCCTCTCCTTTCAATCAAGTGATTATTTGGTAAATCCTGGAATCGGAGTGGGTCAGTCTCCCGTCATTGATGCAAACAAACAGTCTCTTCGTAAGCGGGGCCCATGACCCAGCAGGGCAGCCTCGGCAAGACACGGAACGAAGCATCCCGCAGATTGCAGCCAGCATAATGAAAGAATAGCAGAGGCACCGGTAGGGTTGAAAAGAGCATTTATTGTGCCTTTGGGCCGCAGCACATGATTAATCATCTCTGACGCGTTTCAGCTTCTTAGCTTTAATCATAGAGGAATCAATAGCAACTTAGTCCCACAATGCACCATCTCGGTAAGTACCAATCCAGGCAAAATGCTTTAGTCTCTCAAGGTGCAAAATATAAATAAATTGATGCTTTTGTGTGTCGCCGCATTACCTTAGCAAATGTCTCATTTCAACATCACAAGAAGCGATATAATATCCGTCTTGGTTCCCTTACTCCTCTCCTTTCAATCAAGTGATTATTTGGTAAATCCTGGAATTGGAGTGGGTCAGTCTCCCGTCATTGATGCAAACAAACAGTCTCTTCGTAAGCGGGGCCCCATGACCCAGCAGGGCAGCCTCGGCAAGACACGGGAACGAAGCATCCCGCAGATTGCAGCCAGCATAATGAAAGAATAGCCGAGGCACCGGTAGGGTTGAAAAGAGCATTTATTGTGCCTTTGGGCGGCAGCACGTGATTAATCATCTCTGACGCGTTTCAGCTTCTTACCTTTATTCATAGAGGAATCAATAGCAACTTAGTCCCACAATGCACCATCTCGGTAAGTACCAATCCAGGCAAAATGCTTTAGTCTCTCAAGGTGCAAAATATAAATAAATTGATGCTTTTGTGTGTCGCCGCATTACCTTAGCAAATGTCTCATTTCAACATCACAAGAAGCGATATAATATCCGTCTTGGTTCCCTTACTCCTCTCCTTTGAATCAAGTGATTATTTGGTAAATCCTGGAATCGGAGTGGGTCAGTCTCCCGTCATTGATGCAAACAAACAGTCTCTTCGTAAGCGGGGCCCATGACCCAGCAGGGCAGCCTCGGCAAGACACGGGAACGAAGCATCCACGCAGATTGCAGCCAGCATAATGAAAGAATAGCCCAGGCACCGGTAGGGTTGAAAAGAGCATTTATTGTGCCTTTGGGCGGCAGCACGTGATTAATCATCTCTGACGCGTTTCAGCTTCTTAGCTTTAATCATAGAGGAATCAATAGCAACTTAGTCCCACAATGCACCATCTTGGTAAGTACCAATCCAGGCAAAATGCTTTAGTCTCTCAAGGTGCAAAATATAAATAAATTGATGCTTTTGTGTGTCGCCGCATTACCTTAGCAAATGTCTCATTTCAACATCACAAGAAGCGATATAATATCCGTCTTGGTTCCCTTACTCCTCTCCTTTCAATCAAGTGATTATTTGGTAAATCCTGGAATCGGAGTGGGTCATTCTCCCGTCATTGATGCAAACAAACAGTCTCTTCGTAAGCGGGGGCCCATGACCCAGCAGGGCAGCCTCGGCAAGACACGGGAACGAAGCATCCCGCAGATTGCAGCCAGCATAATGAAAGAATAGCCGAGGCACCGGTAGGGTTGAAAAGAGCATTTATTGTGCCTTTGGGCGGCAGCACGTGATTAATCATCTCTGACGCGTTTCAGCTTCTTAGCTTTAATCATAGAGGAATCAATAGCAACTTAGTCCCACAATGCACCATCTCTGTAAGTACCAATCCAGGCAAAATGCTTTAGTCTCTCAAGGTGCAAAATATAAATAAATTGATGCTTTTGTGTGTCGCCGCATTACCTTAGCAAATGTCTCATTTCAACATCACAAGAAGCGATATAATATCCGTCTTGGTTCCCTTACTCCTCTCCTTTCAATCAAGTGATTATTTGGTAAATCCTGGAATCGGAGTGGGTCAGTCTCCCGTCATTGATGCAAACAAACAGTCTCTTCGTAATCGGGGCCCATGACCCAGCAGGGCAGCCTCGGCAAGACACGGGAACGAAGCATCCCGCAGATTGCAGCCAGCATAATGAAAGAATAGCCGAGGCACCGGTAGGGTTGAAAAGAGCATTTATTGTGCCTTTGGGCGGCAGCACGTGATTAATCATCTCTGATGCGTTTCAGCTTCTTAGCTTTAATCATAGAGGAATCAATAGCAACTTAGTCCCACAATGCACCATCTCGGTAAGTACCAATCCAGGCAAAATGCTTTAGTCTCTCAAGGTGCAAAATATAAATAAATTGATGCTTTTGTGTGTCGCCGCATTACCTTAGCAAATGTCTCATTTCAACATCACAAGAAGCGATATAATATCCGTCTTGGTTCCCTTACTCCTCTCCTTTCAATCAAGTGATTATTTGGTAAATCCTGGAATCGGAGTGGGTCAGTCTCCGTCAATGATGCAAACAAACAGTCTCTTCGTAGGCGGGGGCCCATGACACAGCAGGGCAGCCTCAGCAAGACACGGGAACGAAGCATCCCGCAGATTGCAGCCAGCATAATGAAAGAATAGCCGAGGCACCGGTAGGGTTGAACAGAGCATTTATTGTGCCTTTTATATATATATATAATATTTAAATTACAATAATCCCTTTATTAAATGTCAAACCACATTTGCGGTTTATGTGATCATTTGCTCATGTTCTCAATTGTATGTTGGCTGCACGATCCGTCAATTAAACACTATGATCAGTGAAAATGTTCGGTCTATTTAGAGTATAGAGTTGAAATGTGCGGTGGCAACACATATTTATGAAAAACACATTGGTGACATAACGGGGTTAACATTTCTTGCACTGGAACACGTTTGACTGGAGGCTCGGCGAGGTGACAGAGAACAAGTCTTGAGACAAAAGGAATGCAAATATATTTATCTTTAAAGCATATGAAGCCACTTGGTTTAAACAAATAACTAGGTTTATCAGCTTTTTTGCAATATTATGCATTTCCATCTGATGACTGCACTTAAAATCGGGCACATTTTGCTCCCATGTATTGTGCAGTTGGTGTGCACTCATTTCCACGGTGCAGTGACCCCATGCATTTTGAGGGAATTCCTATGACCAAGCATCTGTGTACATAATTAATGTGACGAACAAACAAAAACACCTGACACACTCATTAGTTGTGTGCCACTCTGGAGACAGTGGGGCATATTTACGTTCCCTGGCGCATCCCTGCAAATCAGCAGGGATGCGTCAGGGAAGATGCATCACGCAAGTTTGCCCTTGCGCCACCGCCGATGCGCTGCATTTACAATGCGGCGCGCCGTGGCGCACGGATGGGTAGATGCGTGTTGCATCCCCCGACGGAAAGGCGGCGCATTGCTGGAGTCGCGTCGCAAGCGCGACGCGGCTCCAGCAAGGCTCGGGGGTGCCCTATGCCTAACATGCTGCGTCAATCCTTACGCCTGCTTCAAGCAGGCGCAGGGTTTTGACGCAGCATGGGCGTAAAAGTGACTCAGTGAAATCTTGTAGATTTCACTGCGTCACTTTTACGAGGCGTACCTACGAGGGAACGCCCACCCTGCGCCGGAACGCCCACATGAAACCTGACGCAGGTTTCATGTGGCGCAAGGATTTACAACGTGACGCATCTCCCTAGATGCGTCACGTTGTAAATATTGCGCAACGTGGCTCATGTTTTGCGTCGCCGCTGCGTCACATAAGTGATGCAACGGCGGCGCAAAAGTGGCGCAACGGGCTCGTAAATCTGCCCCAGTGCGTTTAGTGTGGCTCCTGTTAGTGTGTTGTGTGAATGGGCATCGACGGTGCCATGGACTAACCGACAGTAAATGCTTTCACAGAAGGCCTCTGTTTTGTATGGATCCCTGGCCTCCCAGAGGTGGACAGCGGTGCGTCTGTTGGGATATTAAGAGTGTGGCAGCAGGCAAGCTTTAGCATTTGTGCTCATGCACGCTGCACACCAGCCTCTACGGGGGCCCACGGGGCTCAACTTAATTGTTAATGTACGTGGTCACTGCACACTACGTCACGGTAGGTTCTAGACCCGCTGAAAGGTTTGGGAGGCCTCCTGCAGGATAACAGGGGTGGCAGCCGAAACCCTTGATCTGTATTATCCTGATGGGCTCTCTTCAGGGCACGTGCTAATTCTGTGATTTACGACATGCAAAAGAGAGACCGCACATATCCTTGCTGATTCTTTGCACAGGCCGGTATGCACTAGACTCACCTAATAAGTGTGTGCATCAGTGCAAAACAGGAGCATGCACCTGAGTGGTATTCTGGCACCAAGACATTAAAGTGCAAGACGCACCTCTTAAGAGAATGGATTTCACTGGAAATGGCTAGTTTTTATGTCAATTTTATCAACAGTGGATTGTGGGGGAGAATTAAACAAACATGTTATTACCTTGAAGCCCCTATTCATAGGACATACTCCGTGCACATATTCTACAGTACATCATTTTTCACCATCTTTGTGATTCTTTCCTTCCAGGGTACCACTACATCTGCCTGAGGAACGAGAAGAACATCCCTTTGATACTGCCAGCGCTCTTTGTGTACATAGAAGTTAAAGACTATGTCCCAGACACGTATGCAGGTACGTTATGGTAAAAGATGATATTTGACTCATATAAAAATCAATCTACCTTGGTTAGAATGTGATATAAAATAGTCAGGCGACTCCTCTATCGGTATTTCTCCTCAAGAAAAGGATACCTGCTTTCTGCAGGGATGTTGGCATCTCCTATCATCTCTGCTTTGCACTTTCCATTGGTGAATTAACGGAGTCATCTTTTGGATACAGAGGATAACTAGTGCCTGAATGAGTTATGGTGGTTCCTACCTTGCTTTGAAATTTGGTACGTGAACATCTGTCACCCCCATGTTCGTAATCCCAGTGACTGTTCTGCACACCCAAATAAGTAAAATAGCACAGAAAACGGTTTTCAGACTCCAGAATGCAGAAGATGGCCGATGAAAATTGATCACTAATTCTTACAGTTTATTTTATGAGCACCTTACTGCTTTAATGGTAAATAATAATCTTGTGTTTGAGTCCCACTGTTGCAGAAGCCTAGGTTACAGAGCACATTTCTACAGCTGAACATGTTTTTCTTAAATTGGCCACAACGTGTTTAAATGTAAACCTGGTGCAAAAAAATCGAGGGTCTCATTTACAAGGCCTTTGCACCACTATTGCGCCACTTTTTTTGACGCACCAGTTGCACAATGAGCTTTCCCATGTTTACAAGGCCACATAAAGTCACCCTGCATGACTTTTCATGGCCTTTTAAATATGCGCTTCTTTCACGCATTACTCTGCGTGAAAGAGGCGTTCCATGGGTGTTGCTGTGGGTGTTCCCACGCAACATCCATGGAACCGGACACATTCCCAGAATTACAACAATTTGTAAAGCTGGGAATGCGTCAGAATTCTACGCCTCCCCAGGGGAGGCGTAGCAGTGGCACAACGGAGAGAAATACTTCTATTTCTCCTCGTTTTCTCAGCACGCATAGAAAGAGGAAAATACCATCAATTATTGTTTTTGTGCAGGAAGGTGTCCCTTTCTGCACAAAACTAATCATCCCCGCAACACAGGCACCCTTGCAACATGACGGAAGGGTGCCTGCGCTGGCGAATGGCAGCCAATTGTGTGCCAGCGCAGGGGAATGCATCTGGATGTGTCATATTGTTGGTAATACGATGCATCTCTGTACTTTTAAAATTATGCAGCTCGGCGCAGCAAAATGGCTTGCGGTGCCGCGCTGCGTCATTGTTTTTATAAATAAGCCCCCGGATCTTTAATTCTCATAGCACTCATTGATGTTGTGATGTCTTGGAAAAATCGCCTTCCCTTTTTCTTAGTTTATTTAACCTCTAAATGGTAATGTTTAATGCATTTCCCAATCTATTAGAGGGTGCATTGATGTACATAGACAATTCAGCACGAGGGTCTGTTTCAGAAAGCATTTTGTGTACATTAATCAGGTTTCTGTCCCTATTTTAAGGACAGTCAGGCGCAAAGAATATCAAGATAATTCCATTTGGACACAGCATTAGGATGTGTTTCTTCCATCGAGTTCCAAGTTTTCCTAGGTGAAATCAGGAACAACATGGAATGATCTTCACTGGTGTCATTACCACCCGCACAAGGTATCCCCATTACCAAACCAGCTTAGTTTGTGTCAGGTAACCTATGGCTGCAAATATCCCAAGACTCGGTGCATGATTGCAAATATTGTTTAAGCCTGATTTTGTCATGCAGAATGACGTCAAGATGGTAAAATGAACAGATGGCTATCCTCACATCCCAACCACAGTATGCGAACCACCTTTATCATAGAATATTTCCAAACTTTCTAGGGATCACTTTCCCACTTATTGTGAGCTACTGTAACCGTCTAATCTATTCTTTGCCTACTGAACAACATTGTTGATGTCAGAGAGAAAATTTACTTGCATTATAGGATATACTGCGACCTCAAGATCAAGAATGGACCTGGGAGGCACCGATAGATTGGATCATGACGCTCATGAGAACTGCTCCGACAGAGAGTTTTTTTAAATATGAAGACCAACTATATCTGCAAAAGCATCAGACTTCAATGGGCAGTACTTTTGCCCCGAGCATTGCCTGCCTCTATATGAGCCATTGGGAGGAAGAACATATCTGGACTAACAATCCACACTCTGACAAAATCCGCACATGGCTACGATATATAGATGACATCCTGGTGGTATGGCTTGGGAACCAGGAGAGTATCAAGACTTTTGAGACCTGGATCAATCAACGCAATCCCTTTCTTAGATTCACCATGACATCAGACAGCCAAAAAGTGGCTTTCTTAGATGTTAACATTTTTGCCAGAGACGGGAAGCTGGAGAGCTCTCTATATACAAAACCGACGGACAGGAACAGTCTCCTGAGTTTTAATAGTGCACACCCGAGATCCCTAAGGGAAAACCTCCCCGTCGGACAATTCTTGAGAGTCCGTAGAAACTGTTCCGACTTGGACACTTACAAGAAAGAAGCAACACTCCTCTCCAAGAAATTGGAAGAGAGAGATTATCCTAAAAGGGTGATAAATCAGGCACAGAAAAGATCGCACAATACACCTCGCCCAGCTCTGTTGGAGAATCATGAAAGGAAAGAGACAGAGTCCTTAATATGTGCGACCACCTACAACTCCTCCTCTAATACCATCAAGAAAATTATAAATCGAAAATGGAACATCCTAACTTCCAACAACCTAACGTTTGAAAAGCCTATGTTTTCTTTTTAAAAGATGTGTATCAAAAAGGTGTGCAGTTCCTAGTGAGAGGGACGGGGAAAGGGAGGTCTTTCTTCGTGATGCCCTCACACACCCCGAAGGATGTCATGCTTCATCATTGGGCCAAGCTCCTCATCGGGCCGGCGCTGCAATGCCCGACGGGGTCCCGTAAACGGGGCTCTTTGGTGGAGATCTTTTGAAGAAGCCGTATGGTGCGTGCGGGTGTGAGGGCTGGGTAGTGCACAGGAAGGTGGGTTAAAATAAGTCTAGAGCTGTCCTACTCTTATATGTTTTTATTACTGTGGTAGCTCAGGCTTAATTAAAAGTTCTTGGTGCCCTAAATGGATATAATGTTCCTAGAGGGCTGTCGTGGTGTGGTGGGTCAACATGTTTCGTGCCTATATTGCCACTAACGGGTCAGATGGCACTTCATCAGGACCATGAAAAGCTAAAGGTCAGTGGTGCACTATCGTCAGTCTGGTTCTCGTAATTAAGTCTGATGACCAGACGCAGTGGAAGGTACCCTAGTAGACTTATACCGGGGTAGGAGACCCGTGGTATGAGAGCCTACAGCTGACGGGGAGGCAGAGCACGTCGTTGCTCTGTGGAAAGGGTGGCAGCTGACTTTCGTCTATCCTACCCTTGCTCTGGGCCCCGTTTACGGGAGCCTGTCGGGCATGGCAGCGCCGGCCCGACGAGCAGCTTGGCCCAATGATGAAGCATGACATCCTTCGGGGTGTGTGAGGGCATCACGAAGAAAGACCTCCCTTTCCCCGTCCCTCTCACTAGGAACTGCACACCTTTTTGATACACAGTTCAATTTGGAGCTTGTGTGCAGGACCTGTTTAAATACAGCTCCTGGTCCCCCCTTGTTTTTGATATATTCTTTTTAAAAGAAACAGGAACCTGAGGAGCTCACTTATCCACACAGACACATACCAACCCAAAACTGAAAGGCAACTAACATTATGGAACACCCAACAAGTCAAGGGCCATTTTCCTTGTGGCATGTGTATCGTATGTCAGTTTACCACCCACAAAGGTGGGAACAAAGGTGCCATACCAACTGCAGTTCAGATAACTGTGTTTAGATGATCACGTGTCCTTGTGGAGATCGCTACATAGGAATGACATCGAGAAAAGTTAAAGTCTGTATCAGTGAACACAGGAGCACGATACGTAGAAAAGTTGCTGCAACCAAACTCACAGCCCATTACCTAGAACGTCAACATAGTGATCAGGATTTAAAATGGACCGTCATCGAGAAAGTGAAAGGGGGCCTCAACCTATCAATGAGACTGGTACAGAGAGAACAAAGATGGGTTTACACTCTAAAAACTCAGGAACTCCATCCCGTGGGGCCAATTGGGCAGAACCTGAGTGGCCCAGAGAAAAACTGACTGGAGTGAAATCATCAGTATCACCAGTGTCACACAATAATTGACTCCCTTTACATGCATGGGTGCAATAAGTGGGATATCCGCCTGGGGGCATTATTATTTTCCACTTATGGTACCCTCACACAGACCCTGACAGCGGGTTCAGATAATGCGGGTTATTCGCTCCAAAATAGCTGATTGGTGGGCGCAACTCCATTATTATGAATACCACCACTACCATTATTATCATCCTTTATATCAGCGTGACAAAGCCGTGGCTTTATTACTGGGCATGTACAATCTTTTATATCAGCGTGACAAAGCTGTGATTTGATTACTGGGCATGTACAACCAAACACCGATCTTTATGTGGGTGGTGTGCGTAATTCCCCTCAAAAATAGTTGCGCATTAAATATTAAGTAACCGGGTGATATCAATAAAGCTATCCAAAACCAATTGCCCACAAATACACAGTAAATATAGAGTAACTACATTTCCCACAAATCTCTATATGATTTTGTAGTCCTATATGTCCGTGTTGATGTTTCACGGATATGACGTAAGAACTTGCGCCACGTATTCCATATTGGAATCAGCGGAGGACGCGGCTCTTCCCCTTCAAATAGACGGCGGTCTCACTATACCGGCACTCACGCCGGGAGTCACAGGACGCAGTAGGTAATACCACGGGGCCAGGATCCTTGATAACGTAAGTCAGGGGCTTGATACAGATTGCGGGAGAAGGGCCCTGTATTACGGGGGTTCCTGTAAGCTCACACAGCATTCTCTGAATTTTGCCCCTCTAGTGTGTGACTACAAGACTGCCCCTTTGCCTGCGCTCGTGGGAGGCGTGTGGTCCACCCTAACTTGGTAAGAATTGAAGTCTCTGAGGTATGACTATCTATATTTCACACCACATACCTATAGATAGGCTACATGGTACAACATGATAATACGTCGGTACTGTAACTCGGACAAGAGATGTCAACTTTTAAATCCTGTTTTATTTTCACATACCCCCGTATCACGGGGTCTGCTTCTTTGCCTGTTGGGCACTATATGATATGGTATGCACGGGACGGGTTGCGGGGCCCGATATCCCTTAATAGAGGGGTTTTATAAAAGATGGGGAACGTTGAATTCTACACTCCTCACAGTAAACCCGCTGCGCACACGCTCTTAGAAAGATGAGAAGAGTACTGTGCTACATACGCGAGGCAGTATGACGCTGTCATGGTGGTGATCTAGTCCACAAATACTTTGTATTTTGTCTCCTTACAAGTCGGACATATGCTTGATTTAAGGCCAAACTGAGGATAAGTATATACATATGGCGTATTTTTGGATGAATTGATTTTAATGATTTGATTTCATTTGTGTTTATTTTTCCAGGGAGGGAATTAGCACTTTTGGTTTGCCCTGAAGAAAGCCATGGACCCATAGGGCCGCTCTTTGGCTGAAACATGTTGGCAAGTACTTTAGGGTCATAGGACCATTGTATCCTGGGAACACCCTTCTGTTGTTTTTTAATAGCCACCACTACTCCATATTAAAGGGATACTGGGAGTTGCTGGTGGTTTTTTAGTCTTTAACCCCCCTGGCCTTTTCTCTTAAGTGCTCCCTGAAACACGGTTGAGCCCACCCTGGCCTTTAGGAGCTAGGGTGAACCCGATGATGAAGCATGACACTACTAGAGTGTGTGAGGGTTACTATACAAAGAGGTACTGCTCCCAATAGTGGTAGTAGCAGTTAATTAAGATCAGCTTCTGATAGAGAAATGTGCCTACACCTTTCTTATTAGTCTCTACTGGGCTGGATACTTTTTTGGTTACTGAGGTAAGACCATGTCCAGACTCGGATAGAGCCATCAAGTAGCATGATCTGGGATTTAGCTATTTTTCCCTTAAAATCTGACTGTTCACTGTATCTTTCTACTTAATTTAGCAGAGCATTGTCTGCAAACAGAAAAATCTGCAACCCTTGGTAATTTATTTCTATGAAGAATCACCTGAATTTTTTACCTTTTTGTTCCTCTGAATTTTTGAGTAATTTGGTGGTCGGGCACCTTGGGCACATACTTCATACCCAAGTGCTCTATCAAAAATGTTATATCCATACCTCTTGGTCTACAGTGGGACTAGCTTCAACTTATATCAGCGAGGCTGCCACTGTAGTGTTTCAGATATTTATACTTACTGTTCATACAATGACACTAGTATTTCTATTTTGGCACAGATCAGTTGCATATACATAGGTTGTGTTTTTTGTTTGAAGAAGAGTAATTTTTCTCCAAATTAAAAAGTGCCATGTGGTCTCTGAGTGTGCAACACCAACAGCTCCTAGACTGGACTGTTAGACCCATCTCTTTTACAGTAATGTGAATTGATAATTTGAGCCTGGTGGCAGCCATTGATTTGACATTTCCTGTGCATTTGAAAATTAGAATAAAAAATAAAAAAACAGGCAAGTTATCACTTTTAGTTTTTTTAAGTATGGAAAGATGTAACATGTTTTTTATCACGTGGGTGCATTAATGAATTAATCACACTCTTTGCACTGCAGTGAAAATCCAATCAACTTATGAAAATGGAACTGTCTGGCCGTTTGCCTTTCCTTCCAATTCATTGCCAGGGGATGGAAGGGAAGAGTTGTCCTGGACTTTTCTGCCCTGCCAGCAGAATGATAATGGGTGTGCTATCACTAAGAGTTATTGAACTGTGCATCCCTCCCCAACTTATTGACTTCTATCTCTGTGGGATATCCCATTGGAGGTGACACCAGAGGATACTCCGATGCCTCCATAACAGACTGTAATGAACTAGTTTGCGGTGGTTGGAATGGAGGAGAAGAGAGAAGCTGTCTGGCTAGAATAGATTTCTGCCATATGAGATGTTATATTCTAGGCTTCCTGGGAAATTCCCTCTGCCACAAAACATCACCCTGTTGGGAAAGTTGGTGATTGTTATTTTGGTGCCTACCAATGATATGATAATTCTGTCCTTGAAGGACCCATGCATGATCCTTTGCATCATTAGGTCAAGCCTGAAAAAAGGGAAGACACATAGACATCACTGACTGATGTTAAGAAGAATCCTTGCTTAATTGTTAGGATTATGCACCACTGAGGACCAAATTATGCAGCAAGGTTGTCTGAATTATGCCGCAAAAATGCTAACTATGTTGCACATTACGTGGCAGAATTGTATTCTTCTATTTGAGCTACAATCATATTTTTTGTTGAAATCTTAAAATTTTGCAAATTATGTGGCAAATATGGTAAATCTCCAACTATGCAGTAAGAACCACTGCACTGAATTGCCAAAATCCACTGACCTTCACCATTGCCTATTGTTTTATCAATAATTTATTCAAGAAAGGTAAACAAAACCTAAACATTCTAACTTCAATAAGTGCCTATTGTTAGATTCACTTGGAAGAAAGCATCTTTTCCAAGCTAACTATCCTTTTAAACATGTAATACAAGTAATATATTATATAAAAATACATTATAGTAATATATAAAATATACATAATGGGTACCACATGTAATATTGTTCAATGTCACCATCTCAGGGCCCTGGAGACTTTAATGTGAAATTTCTGAAATTATGCAAATGACTCTGGTGTAATTTAAATTTCAACCAGGTCTACTGGGTACCCCGAATCCACATCAAGCGCCACTGTGTGGTACCATGAATTTAAGCTAAACTTCACTGACCATTGCTGACGTGTTTTTGATTTCACAGATCTAGGTCTGGAATTCTGTATGGATCTGTGAATCTTGCCTTGGATTTGTGGTACCAGGCAGTAACTTGTGCTGGGGACTGCAATTACAATTTTGGGATCTGTAAGCACATAAAAAATTAACAAAAAGAAAGCTGGGTCTGGCCATAGACTAGGCACTGCAGCTAACCTCCACTCCACATGTCCAAGTATTATATATTTTTATTATTATCATTTGCTATGCTCTATGAATCATCCCTGAGGGGATCTCTCGGCACCGTAACATCAGACAACAATTAGCAGAGCTATGCCAAGGTTAAAGATTGAACAACCAGGTTTTGAAAAGTTTTCTAAACTGAGTTAAATTAGTACAGGAGCGAATGTATAACGGCAGCTGGTTCCAATGGTGGGGAGCCAAGAAAGAGAAGGAGCGAACACCCAATCTGGTTTTATGAAGCCGTTTGAGACACAATAATAACTGGTCACTAGATCTAACTAGCTGTGTTGGAATATATGGCTGTATTTTATTTTTCAGATAACATGGTCCTCTTCCATGCAAGGTTTTAAAGACCAGACATAAGAGCTTAAATAGAGCCCTCTTTTTTACAGGCAACCAATGAAGAATGTGCAATAGAGGTTCAGATGGTGAAGGTGGAGGAAGATTGAGGACAAGGTGTGCTGCTGTATTCTGCACCACCTGAAGCCTAGAGAAAAGGCCTTCATTCATACTGACCGTTAGGGAATTACCATAATACAGGTGGCTCACTACCAGAGCCTGGGTCAGGGTTTTTCTGGCAGATAGAGGGATCCAATGAAACACCTTCCTAAGCATGCGCATCAGGCCGAAACATGTGCCAGATATGATTTTAACATGTTCATCCACGGATAGGCCATCATCCAATAGGACACCTAAATTTCTCATGCATTTTGTAGGTGTTGGGGGTGGTCCCAATTCCGGGGGCCACCAGTCTGAAGACCCTACTGCACGGGCTTTCCCAAACAAGAGAATCTCAGTCTTGTTTGTATTGAGCTGGAGTAAGTTTGCTGTCATCCATGCAGCAATCGTTAGCATACAATTTTTAAATTTGGACTTGGTAAGAGTTATATTAGTGTCCATAGTGATGATCAATTCTGTATCATCAGCTTAGGAGATGGTGTCGAAACCACATGATCTGATGAGCTTTGCCAGAGAAGATACATAAATGTAAAAAAGAGTGAGACTAAGAATCGATCCCTGAGGCACCCCTTTGTCTAGGATCATGGACTTTGAAGTAAAAGAGTCCAACTGCACTACATAAGGGTTGGCCACAAGCAGAGAGTTAGCTAGAGACCCTCTTTACTTTGTGCTGAACCTAACCTCTACAGATTTAGGAAACATTACAAAATGTGATTGTTTCTGCAATAAAGTGAGTGGCTGACTTCTTGTATTTAGCGCAAGTACGCCTGTCAGTAATCACAGGCTTTGCAAATTCATAAAATAAAGTAACTAATAAAAAATTGCCCAAGACTTAGGGTCGAATTTATGTGGATACGATATGGGTTGGCTGCTTGATGAGGTTTGAGTGCAAGGCCTGGCTGTATGCCCACCGTTCATCACATGGATGAAGGCGGTGCACAGCTGTGCTTGGCTGCCTGTGGAGGTCTGGATGCAGAGCCTGGTAGGAAGCCAGGCCATGCGGCTTCCAAAAGCCACCTGCAGTTATAGTAAGCTGCAAACGGCGGAATGGGTGCAGGTCTTAGCCAGAGTCAGGTTCTGCAGCCAGCCTCACAGTGCCCAGCTGAAGGTAGTGCACTGTGGTGCTTTCTTCTGTACAAAACATGTTCTTACCTGTATTTCTAAGGTAGATAGAATTTTTTGGAGTCGGGCAACTTGACCTTCCAGTCCCTCCTAGCCCATCCACAAATTCTCCATCCTCTTTTCAAATGAGGTATGGACTTTTTTAATCACTGCAAGCATGTGAGAAGGTGTCTTCCACAAGATAATTTTGGAACAGTGGTTCCATCAGTATTACAGGAACAATCCTACATTAATATCTCACACATTGGGCAGGGAGAGATTTGTGGAGGCTGGATTGAGAAAGATTAGTTTGGGTGTTTCTTTTTTTTAAAAATAGACCCAAAATGTAAATGGTATTCACAAGGCATTTCAGACTTTTCTTCATGTTATTTAGAGTTTATCTTCCCAACACTGGGACTCCAAAGAATCAGACATTGTATTACAATTCTCTGGTTTGAAAATTAATGATAATTTATGTCTTTAGCTCATTATGGTTTTTCTCTAATTCACAAAAGTACACCACTTATTCTGACCCTATGAACACCACCTCTGCTTCAGGGTTCTCAAGGATGCTGAATTTTTCTTTTAAACTTTCATTCTTGGATCTCATTTTGGTTTAGCGACTGAGTTGTACATCCCAAATCCAAGCTCCAACACTCTTAGCTCATCCAACATTACCTTCATTATGGTTTTGTTATGATTGCAACATCATACTTTCTGTTTATTTCAACTGTTTAACCCATGCTGACCATTGTTCCTGGTTTTTATTCTCTTACTGTGGCAGTTGTCTCCTGGTCTGATTATTGTTGTTTTTCTAAATCTTTTTACAATATCTCTTCACTCAGTAACACATTCAGCTTCACACTGAAAGTTGGGGTAGACTTATTTTTTCTTCTTCAGTTCTACATATTTACTATTGATATTGTTATTTAAATCCAAGCATTTCTTCCTTAAACACTGCCTTCAAGAGGTTCTATTATTAATGTGCTGCCTCAAGTGTGGTATTTAACACTTGCGTTGGAGCTTCTGATTTGCTCTCTTGTCGTTATCTTTACAACCTGAAGATTTATGTTGTTTCCTTAATGGATATATGATGGAGCACTAGCTAATATACACTTGCATTCCTATTCTCAATTAAAATTACTAATTTCTCAATGAGCACTCTCCTTGTAGTGTAGTGTTTCCTTTCTCATTCCCCGAAATGATTCTGCCAGTTCCCTTTAGGTCTGGCGTTAGCCAAGACCATTTTATTTTACTAAAATTATATGTATAATATACTTACTTAAAGGGGCTTTCAGTCACCTCTCTTCATCCATTGATCTGTTGTTGTGGCATTCACAGTTTGCTTCTGTCCACTACGAATGGGGCAGTTGACCAGCCTATTTCAGCCACTGGTTAACTTCACTTTGAGTGACTGCATTTTGATGTATCACAATGACCATTACCTCTCACAAAGTAGTTCCCTTCAGTGCTAGTGTTTTTGTTTTTAGTAAAGACTTACATTTGAGTTGTCGTTGTGTATAGAGACTGAGGTGAAAACAGGACTGTTTATACCAGGTGTGAGCACAAGCCACATTCCATGCTTTATCATTTCTAGTCTCCTGTCAATGCTGTTGTAAATTCCTTTTGATATGCTCTTTGTTTATCTGACTGCTGCTATTTCACAGCATAACAGACTGCATCCATTTGAAACTGTTCTGTATTAAGTAATCCTCTTTTTACTATTATACATGTGAATTCATAAGCAGACAATTCTTCAAGACATGTCTATTCTGGACTCAATTTCACCAATGTTTCTACATTTTCTTTCTTTCTTTCTTTCTTTTTCTTTCTTTTTTTTCTTTCTTTTTTCTTTCTTTCTTTCTTTCTTTCTTTCTTTCTTTCTTTCTTTCTTTCTTCTCCCTCAAATAAGGAAGAAGCTAGCAGTCAATACCAGACCAATTGGCTTTTTTAGATCGGTGTCAACCAAGAGCATTTGTCAATGCCAGACCAATTGGCTTT
The DNA here is from genome assembly GCA_963921515.1 of Calotriton arnoldi. Taxonomy (NCBI): domain Eukaryota; kingdom Metazoa; phylum Chordata; class Amphibia; order Caudata; family Salamandridae; genus Calotriton; species Calotriton arnoldi. The sequence continues at coordinate 1,286,852 of CAWUFW010002179.1, forward strand.
TTTAGATCAGTGTTAGCCAAGAGATTTTGTTATTTCTGTCCTTCTTTTCTACTTTTGTCATTTTTTTCTTTCTCATTCTCTTTCTTTCTTTCCTTCCTTCTTTCTGTGTTTGTTTCTGTCTTTCTTTTTCTTTTATCTTTTTTTTCATTTTCTTTCTTTTTTTTCTTTCTTTCCTTCTTTCTTTGTGCCGTCTTTATTTCCTTCTTTTTTTCCCTTCGTTATCAAAGGCAGGTCTGTGTTAGCCAAGACCTTTTGATTTTCCTAAAATTGTCTTTATGTCATAGTTACTTATAGTGGCATATAGTCACACTTCATCCATTTGTCCATGATTGTGCCATTCACATTGTTCTCCAACCCATTTAAGCATGCATCAAGGGACAAGGTATCAGCTAATTTCAGCCATTGGCTGACTGCACTATCAGAAACAACATGCAGCTCTTTGACAGGGAGCACATCCACACTCAAAGTAGATCCTTTCAGAGCCAGGGAGTACTGTGGTAATGTGTGCTTTTTTTAGATCAAAATTTTTTTTTGCCTTTAGTCAGTGTTATTTTTTAGATTGATAAATTCTTGGGAACTTCCCAAACAATGTTTCGCAAAAAAAATGACAAATTAAAATAGGAATTGCCAAACGGCTGACGCACAACGCCTGACCTATTGACTTTGCCAATGCTTGTTTTGCTTTAGCCCCGCTATTTTTGGCCTATGCTTTGGTGTGAGGTCTGCTAAACATGCCTCAAATGCTATATAAAATGCAGTGTTTTTTTTACTTGTGCAGCTATACCAAAATTGTATGTGTATATGAGTTAAGCAACTGTAGAAGTAGAAACCGCCACTTATAGCATATGTATTATCATTATGCAATCGAAAACATAAATATTCAATATTCACAGTTCAGACGTATGTTTTTGAAACCTCAAGTGCCACCCTTCTTGCAGTCAGACTGTCACATTTTTCTCTCACATAGTCAAATCTATATTAAACAACTTATTCTTAACTAGATTTGTGAGCAGTTCTTATGATGTAATTTACGACATATCAAGTACAGTTGTGAATGCTAGGAACTTCTTAATCGTCAACGGCATATTAGCAGCAACTACTGACTCCATCTGTGGGACTTACTATGTGTTGCTTTCATCGTAAGGATAGCAATGTCTTTGTCCCGTAATCCCAGCTGGAATGGCTTGTGAGGCAATTATTTTTGCACATTCCCAACTCACTTTGTTGGACATGAAGTAAATCAGTTCTTTAACATCATTATGCTGGAATATGAGGTGTGTTGACTGTGGGATCTAGTACATCATAGGTAGAAATGTCACTTCTAATGAAATACTAGCACTTTCCTCTAAGACCCGTTCTCAGCCCACATCTGGTAAATTTGAAGTCTTGAAGAGCAGTAGAATAGATTAGAAGGAAGCCAATAATGCATTGTGGAAGAACTACATAGGAAGAAGCACAAACCACCACTTGAATGATTCTGCTGAAAAGGACTTGCTGCGGTTTTGAAACTAGTGAATACTCTAATCTGACCCGCAGCAACCCTGGTCCAAATGCCTCCCACAGCTACACCGCAGACGAACATCACCTGTTCAATCCTGCACGCTGCCACAAATGCTGCTACTGAGCTCCACCTCAGTCCACCGTAGGCCCTTTTGCCTGCTCGCACTGCCACTTAACATGCCTGTACACACCCGCTCCCATCACCCACACGCAGGCACATGGCACCCCTCAACAAGTCAGAACTCAAGACCTGCATTCACACAACACTGCACACCCACCCCACACAACAATACTCGCTCGCATGCATGCTCCGCAACACACGCTCACTCAGCAAGCACTTCCCTGAGATTTGGGAACTCATCAACTCCAATGCACCGGAGCTACTCTTTCTCAGTGAAACCTGGCTCAACCACACATCGGCGTCTCACATTTCCACAGATATCCCTACTGGGTACAAAATCCTGCACAAGGTCTGACCCCATAAACCAGGATGAGGACTCACCATCATCAACCAACACCAACATGTGTACCTCTTACACTGACCCAAAAGCCACTTTTATGGAACACATGCACTTCAAGTTTCAGGCAGGCAGTAAAACCACTATCAAAGGCACCCTCACCTACCGGCCCCCAGGACCTCACACTAAAATCAGCACCCTCCTCATCAACCTCACTGCTCCCTCGCAATGGGCACCAAAGACCTCATACTCCTAGGTGATCTCAATTTTCATCTGAACGACCCCATGGACTTTAACTCCACCGATTTGCTCGAAAGTCTACAGAATATCATCCTCACCCAACTCTTACAAGGCCCTAGCCACATTGCCGAACACACCCTGGACCCCTTCTTCTCCCCCATCTTCTCCCTCATGAACAATGCTAAAGTCAGCCACATCACTCCACTCACATGGGCAGACCATTGCATCGTCCACTTCAACATAACAGGGCCGCCAACCACCCCCTACGGAGTCTGTCAATACCCCAAGTGACTGCTGGAAGAAAGTTATAGAAACGGAATGGCTTAACACCCTCCAACTAAAGAACCCAGGACCCACAAATGACCTCATCAATGACACAAACAACTTCAACAACTGACCACCTGTGCCAATACCCTGGCCCCCCTGGAAAACACCAAATCCAAAAGATCCAACAAACAAGCTAGCTGGTACAATGCTGACCCCAGAGTATCCAAGAGAGTTTACAAACAACTCAAAAGGAAATAGAGAACCACCCAAGGAACCACCACAAGAAACGCCATCAACCCTGCACTTAGACACTATCACCATTATGTGAAAGGGACCAAAAAAAGGCTCTGATCCTGAGAATCAAATCTAGCTCCAATAACTGCGAGGAACTTGTTGCCATCATCAAGGAATTCACCAGCCCAACAGCCACAACCAACACATCACCCCTATTCAAGAATTCTGCAACAACCTCTCCGACTTCTTCCATGAAAAAATCACCAAGATGTACAGCAACTTCAAACCCCAGCAACCCCCCATCGCCCTTCCCAGCCTGATAACCTCATCAACCTAACACTGCCAACTGACAGCCTGGAACCCGCTATTCATTGAGGACACTGCAGCAATAATGAAGACAGTCCACTCAGGGGTGCCCACAGACCCCTGCCTCCACCATGTCTGCAACCTGGGAAGAGCCATGATCAGCGCTGCACTTACTTCCATCATCAACACCTCCCTCTACACAGCCGCCTTCCAAGATAGCTGGAAACATGCCAAAGTTGCTGCCCCCCTCAAAAAACCCTCAGCAGACCCTGAAGTACTTAGCAACTACAGACCCATCTCACTGATCCCTTTCCCAGGCAAAGTCATCAAAAAGACCATCAACAGACAACTATTTGACCACCCAGAATGCCACAAACTCCTAGACAACTCATAGCCAGGATTCGGAAGCAACCAGAGCACCAAACAGCCCTCATCCCTGCCACAGTCGACATATCTCACTGTGAACAGGGCACTGCCCTTATCCTCCTCGACCCGTCTGCTGTCTTCGACACCATCTCCCACTACACATTAATCACCAGACTACACACAGCTGGAATACAAGGAGCACAAGGACCAGCTCTCAAATGAATAGCCTCCTTCCTCTCTGAAAGAACCAGCGAGTTAGGCTCACGCTGTTCACATCAAAACCCTCAGCTGCAAAGTCCCACAGAGATTATCACTCAGCCCCACACTTTTCAGCAATGTACATGACTCCTCTGGCTAACATCATGCGGGGAGGCGAAGCGGACAGTTGTAGGAAACACGGTGGAAAGCGCACTGTGATACAGATTGCCAAGTAGGCCTTTCCCCACTCGTTCTCCCATGGAGCAAGTAGGGTAGTCACCTAGGGTACCCAAACAGATGCACGATCTCCAACGGGGATAGTGACTCCGCACCCCCATAGTGGTTGGTCTTTATTTTTAATATTTACATAAAGACGGAGCCTTTTAGTCTTATGGTCCTGAAGAATGCTATGTACCCTCCGGGGACTGCAAGCAGAAACATGTTGACCACACTCCTTACGGTGAAGGGATGATTAGTTCCTGTATCACCGGTCACTTTAATTTTAATACTATACAGTTGCCTAACTAAATTAATGCCTGACTTTGAGGCAACTGTAATGGTTTTTAGATCACCTTCACTAGTCACGGGCCCCCACTTATTTTAGAAGTGCATCCCTGTCTCCAGGTGTATGCCCGCCCTCTATCAAACCAAGTTTTTAGAGGGCGAGGACAGCCGATGATGAAGCATGACACCTGGTGGTGTGTGAGGCCAGTCCTTCACTTTTTGTGAGATGCCCCCAATGTAGTTGCATCTCAATAAACCTGTAGAAATCCTCACTAGGGGCAGCCTCATTTTGTGTTTACATTATAACATCATGAGATCCCAAGGAATAATCATCATCTCCTACGATGATGACACCCAGCTAATTTTTTCCCTCTCACATGACACGGTCACCATCAAGACAAACTTTAAACAATGCATGACCAGTGTGGCCATTTGGATGAAAGAAAACTGCCTCCAGGTCAACACCGACAAACCTGAAGTTCTGAACTTCAGGAACAAGAGCTCACCTTGAGGCTCCATCTGGTTGCCCACCAAACGTGGACCCACACCAACTAACTAAGCTAAGATTATAGACCTCATACTGGACACCAACCTCAACATGAAGTCCTAGGTCAACTTCGTCACCTCCTTGTGATTCCACATCCTCCGAATGTTGCGTAAAATCTTCAAGTCGCTCCCACTGGACACCAGATGTACCATCACACAGGCCCTAATCACAAGCAGATTGGTCTATGGCAACACACTCTAAGCCGGCATCCCAAACCATCTTCTTCACATACTTCAAACCATCCAAAATGCCACTGCCAGACTCGTCCGCGACTGACTTGTCTTCGACCTCCAACGCCAAACCCACACCACACCACTCCTCAGAGAGGTTCCCCATCCAAAAATGCAATTAAAGCTTCTCACACGCGCATTCAAGTCACTACACAACATGGAACCCTCATACCTCAATCACAAGCTTCACTTCCACCAACCCACTAGACAACTTCACTTAGCATCACTCTCACTTGCACACTCACCCAGTATCCACAGAAGCAGAAGAGGAGCTCAATCATTCTCTATTCCAAACCACCAAATCCTGGAACAACCTCCCAGAACACATCAGAGCCTCCTCCTCACTTCTTAAATTCTGCTAGAAGTTGAGGACCTGGCTCTTCAATTAGTCATCTTGCAGTACCATTGAGACTGCCTGTACTCAGACCGAGCCTTGCCACATCCCTACACTCACCTACTCAACGCATGGATACCCTGGCTGGTGGTAAGCAGTGCTCTACAAATCCACCTTACACTACATTAAATAACATTACAGCAACAGAGAGGGCCAAGTCATATGTTACAAGAATGCTTAGCCATCTGGGGAACTTGTCCCTTGGAAAATAAAAAAAAGTCTTTAAAGCAACAATGTCCTGGCACTAGAGCTACAGGTTGATGGAAGATTCCTAGTGAGGTGAAGGTACAAAACACACTGGAGCTGAGTTGCTGTATACTAGTTGCATGCCATAAACTGATATTCAGTGGATGTATTGTTCCTACTAAGGAACATTCTTCCTAAGACATAGACTGTTCGGAATTTTGTCATGGTCCCCTAACTTATTTAAGGAATCACAGTTAGCAGATGGTTCAATGTTTTGGGATGTCTTTCTAGACTTTGATTTGGTGGAGTGAATCATCCCAACAACTTTAACCTGCAGGACATAGGCCACTAAGAACTAGCCCCAGGAATTCCAAGCCATATCACTTCTGTGCCGGACTACAGATCCAAAAGAAAGCAAAATCACCACAGGATACTGACTTCACCCTGACCCTCACAACATTTCCAACTATCCTTGGAGTGAGGCACTCTAGTGAATATTGTTGGTGAACTGCTCCATAGTAGTGGCACTTTTTGATCTCAGGCTATAATCGTGGTGATGAGTTTTGTATTATTTGTATTCATCTAAATAGTTAGGGAATTCTTTCCCTGAAGCACCAAAATAACGATTTGCATTTAGAGCATCTTTATCTAATGACTGTTTCCTTATTTTATCCTTATCCGTTTACTTCAGTTTTGAAATAATTTCTTATTAAAATTCTGGACCTTCGAATTTAGAGGTTGAAGGACATCTGCCAAAAACTGGTGCATGTCCAGTCTGCCGTATTTTGGGTGCAATTGGCATTAATCTCTTTTAACATGACAGACAGGACATCCATCACTTTTTGGATGATGCCGGCACCTGCCGTACTCAAAATAAGGCCTTTTGTCTTGTATCTAAGATTGGTGTGAAAGATTAAGTTCTGTACATTTTATGTCTTTTAATATATTGTTGGTAGGCTGACCGTTTTGAGGATTGCCTCAACTGAGCATTACCCATTTACTTTGGTCAGACTACAAAATTTGAGTCAAGGTTAACTCTGTTTTGAACAGTTTTATTCTATGTATTTTTTGGTTTTGGCTGTATGTGAACTCAATTATATTTCCCTTTCAAGTCTGCACCCTTTCTCCTCCGTGATATGCCAATTCTTCGCAGCCCTCATCTCACGAAAGACTGCAGTGCTGGGCCCTAGCTCACGCCTTTTCATTTCACAACCTGATCCTCCCTAGCAGTACTGCAGAGCCTTAATTCTTGCTCTGATGGACGATCTCAATGCACCACCTCCTAGCCACATGTCTGCATCCACATATTTGTCTCAATGGTGTGTTCTCTAGAGCATTGTTCCATTTCTTGCTGCAGAAGTCTTCTGTGAGACCATGACTGGTGATTCAGCTGTCCCACAGTTTCTCACTGCCACACTTTGTTAAGTTGAAGGACATAATGGGAACCTGAACATATATGAGCAGTCAAGTAACCTCAAACGTCCCTTATGGTGAGCACCTGCACTGCATTTCTTATATAAAAAGGCATGTTTTCATATAAAAAATTGTCTATCTGGATCCTTCCAGTGCTTGGACAGCATTGTCATGATCAAATCATGAAATGGCAAATCATTTCTATCAGCTGCATTATACTAGGAATAAAATCCCTCCTCCAGCTGGGGATTTTCACTATATCTCTCATATGGGACAAGAGATCCTTTAACTGTGAGCCTTGAATATACTTGCCCTTAGGTTCAGAGTCAATGCCATCATCAGCGACATCAAAACGTGGCCATTTTGAGGCAGATGATTCCCACACAGCAGAATCCACTGCATCCTTATTGAGAGCTTGCACTTCAGAATAAGAAATCTGGAGCACTTCCTCCACAGTGTCCTCTGGAGGTGCCTCCACGTCATTCTCCTTGATAGAGTGCTTACCCATAATGCCCATGCAGCAAACGAACGTGCTACATCTCAGCCTGTGAGATTCCGCATCCAAACAAAAGCAAGTGCAGCCTCCCAGGAATGCGCATCATCCGACACTTGTTACCGGCTTTAGACACCACAACTGCAGCTCCTCAGCAGCCTGCCAGCACACACGGTCACAAGACCTGAGCTTCCCTTTCCAGGCCCAGCACATAGACAGGGAATGCTCCGTCCGCAGTGCAAACAGACTGTGGCACCCGGCAACAATGGGAAGGAAAATATTTAAACACAGTATGCATAAAACGTAATAGCAAAACAGCGTGGCTTACCTCTGATCCGCGAGGACAGAGAAAAACAAGCATTTGCAATGCAATAGGCCTTGCATTTTCAAAACTTTGACCAATTGGCATTGTAAATGACAATGCCTTTTATTTATATGCACTTTGTACTTATAGTCGTTGCATGCAGGTTTTCAAAACACATAAATAAAAGGCATTGTCATTTACAATGCCAATAGTTCAAAATCTCACAAATGCGAGACCTATTGCATTGCAAATGCTTATTATGTCTACACAGTGTCTTGTGAATCATAGCCGTCGAGGTGGGAGGTAAAGGGACTGGGGCATGGACAGCAGGCGTTGAGTATTTTTAGCAGCATAGAGGAGAGAGTGCAACCAGCAATGGCAAGAAAATAGAAGGGGCGGGAGCGATGAGGAGCAGTCAGCAGAGTGGAAAAGCGGGTGCCGTGCTGCAACCTAAAGCACGGCGCCCGTGTTGTTAATATAAAAGTGGATAAGCGGCTGTGTATAAATAAGAGTTGGGTGGCCGTGCGTCTGCCATTGTTTACTTAGTTTCCCGGTTACAAAAATACAATTATAAAAGCGGGCACCTGCTAAAATATTAAGCGTGGCACCTGTGTTGTTGTTAAGGATGTAAGGTTTGCGCAGTGCCCAGGGGCGGGACGGCAATGAGGAACAAGCGTGTTGCGCTGCCAAGAAAAGAACAGAAGGGGCGTGGCCGCTATAATGAAATAAAAAATAACGTAGATGAAAAGGTGCAGGTTGGCCGCTTTTGGTAATAAAAATTTAAACGCGGGCACCGTGCTGACCCGTAGCGCGGTGCCCGGAGGCAAAGCAGGCACCCTTGCAGGAAAGCGCATCGTGCCTGCAATAGATGAAAATCATTAAAGAAAATAGTGCTCACAGACTGTAGATAAAACAGACCATGTAACAACACAAAGAAAAAGTCCAATCCTCATGGGGGTTACAAATGCAGACAAGGCAGAATTAAGGAGAGACTACTAAGCCAATTCATGAATCAAAAGCAAGCATTTAGAAAGGACAGTAACAGGAGCCAATTGAAAAGATGGGCGGAGCTTCAAGTCCATACCAGCATGCCTCGCAGAGCAGCGCATGCCAGTGGCGTAACAAAATTTGAGATGGCCCTCCTACAAGGTGCATGGAGGGGCCCCCGCTCCGGATTTTATCAGGAGCTCTCAGACGAGAGTACTGTGCTGAGGGGGCCCCCTGCAGCTCGGGGGCCCCCGCACCGCGGGGGCCTGTGTTACTCCCCTGGCACATGCGCTGCCCAGGCTCGACCTTAAAACAGGAGGATAGACAGGAGGGGTGGGGCTTTATACTTCTATCATAGAGATAGAAGACAGCTTTAAGCTGAATGGTTCTATGATCCCTAGTGTGGAAATCTCTGTCGGAGGTGGAAACATCTCACAAGTTAGGACCGGGACGAGGAGGATGGAGATGAGGGGTAATGGGAACTATGTATGTTGTTTTTTTTGTCCACTGATGCCTGGATCATCTTAACTGATCAAGCTAGGTCTGGGTTTGGTCAAATTAATAATTGATGCACTTAAAGCTAGTAGCAAATGGTCCAATGCATGAACACTTTCCATGTGTGTATACCATAATATAAATAGCAGAAACTGCGCTTGTAGCCCTATGTTTGATGTTCAGCTGTATAGACGTTTAGACTTGGGAATCATCAGACCGCCATGGAAGAGCCACCCCTTTTCAGTGGATTGTCAATTACCTTGAAAAATTCGGACTGCGATCCACAGGCATAAAATATAGCCTTGATAGAAGTGAACAGAACGAACAGCATTCCTTAAACTTCAAGGCATTAATTTTCTGTTTCCTCTATGTCAACACTTCCTCAGATCGGACGGTCTATTTATTGCATCAGCTTCAACCTCTAATCCCCTTATGTGAAAACAGCATCTTTGCATTAGATTGCCACAGGGACTAGAACTATATAAATCAATATTTTGCTACCAGAGCAATTTGCTTTCTATGTCCCGGTTTTACTTATATAATGTGTGTGTACATTGTCTATGATGCAGCAATTTAAACATGTTTTCCCTTCATCCCGTTGTCTGAGTGGTACTCCAGGCTCTCTGGAGTGTGCATTGGGTTTTGTTTGGTCATCAGCTTACAAGAAGACATCTTTTGTTTCATTGCTAGATGTCATTGAAGCACTCTCCAATCCAATCAGATACGTCAACCTGATGGAGCAAAGAGCAAGACAGCTGGCAGCATTAACGCTAGAAGATGAGGAAGAGCTAAAGAAAGAGGTAAGACCGCCATCAAAGCTTACATTCAGCGTTCATCTGGTTTCTCTCTTAATTTACAACCTTATGAGAGTACTTGTGTGCAAGAAGGCAAGACAAACTAGCCACTACCTCGTTTAAAACTAATTTAGAGCGGCAGCAAATCGAAATGCAGGTGCGACATGATGCAGATAGGAGAGGAACTAAAGAGGTGTAATTTTGAATACTGACCACGAGGTGGCAGCATAGGATTAATGTAGCAATCTCTTGAATTCATTCCGTTTTAGAGAGAATTCCTGATGAGTGAGCCAGAAAGCTGAGACGTGGGCTTTAAAATTCATAAAATATTAGATATCTATGTCTATCATGAACAATGGCCTCAGTCTATTGGAGAGAACAAATTGGGCGTTGGTGTGCTTATGGAGAAATGTAACAGGTGTAAGTTGTGAGGCTGTGTTACCAATGTACACAACACTACAGCGCATAGTGGTGTGAACCTTTTTTAAAGATTGCTTTTGGCCAATTTAGTGTTTTAGTTTTTTATTTTAGGCTTTACCAACTTTACCAATGTCTTCATGTTGCCAAAGTTAATAACGTGAAAAGTCATAACATTTGGATTTGTGGGTAAAGGGTGCTAAATCTACGATTTTGTGGTTTATTACATATTCAAGATTTTATGAACAAGATTTAGAACTAAATGTTGCAGATTACTAGGCTGATGCCCATCCATGAAAGAGATATCTCCTCGCCAATATCTACAATAATCAAAATAATAAATGAGTTAATGTTAATTTGTCTTACTCTGTTTTTTTAGAAAAACTATTGAAAGATTTGTTTATTTTTAACATGTCCTTATTTCTATGTTTGTATGCGTCTTTTACTTGTTATGACAAATTACTATTATTTTGTTAAATCCTCTCTCTTGCCAAGTTCAGCCTGATTAATGTTTTATGGTCCGTCTTAGCAGCGCAGCTCTCCCCAGACAGTTATGCGAGAACACCCAGGAGAGGGTCTTTTATCTCCGCCCACATGTTGGAAGGCAGGAGTACATGTTTTGATTGGGTAGAAGTTGTGTGCTTCCACAAAAACGTGCTTGTCCTCCACACAGCTGTGATCGTTTTGTATATTTATCCAGCTGCCTGAGGAGTTTGAACTTTCAGTGGTATAAATAGATAACTAGATAATTTATATTCTTTTTCTCTGGCAGCAGCATAGATGGGAGGAGGGCAGTCATTAACCTACATGAAATTTTAGGTCCAGCTTGACAGTGCATCTGCCACCTTACATTTTGATCTACAGCAATATTATTCTACAGTTCTGTGCTTCCACACAAAGACATGTCCATTCCCATGCTATTTATCTAATGCTTCATATTACCTAAAAACATTCCTTTAAAACCAGACCTATTGGAATTGCCAATGCTTGTTTGCTTTTTGTAAAACCAAGACAGCCATAACAAGGCAAAATGACACAGTCAAGCAATAAGTTGGTTTCATTCTATTGTATTACTTGTATGTTTGTAATGATTTCATTTAACCTTATACAATATTATAATGTTTTCATATAAAATGTGTTAAACAGGAAATCTTGTCAGCTGGTACTTAAGGACTAGAGATTATGGCAATATGCTTAAAATATTTAAATTGCTAAAGAAAATCATCACAAAACCTGGAAAATCAGTGAGGATTTCCTAGAGGAGGCATCTACTAGCACTGGCTTGCCCTTTGGTAGCCCTGTACTGCCCTTGATTCCCTGATGTCAGAGGTCATGAAGTAAATGGCAGAACTAAATCTAAACAGGATGCAAGACCCTGTTTAGTTTCACAGTTTTGGTCCTTTCTTTTCCTCTAACCTCTCTGGAGTATATAAGAGGCTTTTGAGTGGAGAACACTGGCCACAAGAGGTCACCCCTGTAACGGCATTAGAGGTAGAAGGGTGCCTGGTGTCACTTTCACAGATGCTTACGTTTTAATGAATCAATTATCATGCAAAGAAAAAAAGCAATTGTAGAAAAAAATAGTACGTGGTAGCACTTTTCAGTTTCTCATGAAAAATATATGCACTATAATACGCAACAAGCAAACTTAATACTACATTTTGTATCGCTGGCTAGGGCATTTAGAAAAATAGTCCAAAAGCAGTGTTCTGTGTTACTTCTTTTATAATAAATTCCATATGTAAAAGGGACTCCAATATTTCTTTTTATAAAAATGGATGTGCCTTTGTTGTCTTTTATATTCCATATTATCATACTCACATGGCAGTTGGCCCATTGTCTGACACCTTCAGCCTTTCTTCACTTTTTAGCGAAAAGCACTTTGGATGCTGACATTAGCAGAATTTCAATTTTAATCGTAACACGAAAAGTTCCAAAATGCAATGTACTGTTCCCTAAAATAGCAGGACTGGTTGAAGATGTTGTACAAGATATTGGGTCAACTTGCAACCATGAATGATTTTAACATTTTGAACATTGCAGTTATGTTCAGTTTTCACCTTTAAAAAACATATTCATATACACGATTGCCAGCATCCTATTGGCATTAGTGGTAACTTGGAGGCCCTTCTTTGACACCTACTCCAAGCCAGGGCCTGAATTATAAAATACATTGCTGATTGCCAAATAGTCAGTGGCTCATGGCTTCTTTCTTTTCTTTCACTATACCACAGCACTGTGTTTCAGTGTGATGTTTGCCTCTATTGTTAAGTCAGAAAAGTGCTCCTATATGCCAGAGCCTAGCACCCCCTTTGACATTGGTGGAGAGGTGTGGTGCAGCGGCCAGGGCAGCTGACTTCGGAGCACAGGGCTCACGGTTCGATCCCTGGCTCCAGCGGCAGCTCAGCTCAGCATCATGTGACTCTGAGCAATAGCTCACTTAATTTCCACAACGGCCCCCAGTGCCTTGAGACCCGTAAAGGTGAGTAGTTCGCGCTTTACAAATACGGATTTACATTTACATTCATATCTACCACTCTAATTCCCCAAACCCCAGGAAGCCCACCCCACAGTTTGAATACCACTGCATAATCTAGAGATTGTCAAGGGTAACTTTTTTATAAAGAGGAGCATTTCTTTTAAAACTTTGTTACACATAAATAAGTAATAAAATATTGTGTCTATAATTGTTGCTTGCTGTTCCTGACTGATCATGCTCCTTACTTTCTTGATGAACGCTTAATGTTTGCATACCTACTGCTATCTTGGTTGATAACAGTGCACAGGCTTCTGGGTGCCATATAGTTGGACTTGTCTCCAGGACTTTTTGACTGTGCATCTGAGTCTGTAATATGGCACATGGGCATGATGAAAGCTGTGCTGTCCCTTCACTCATATGGAGCCATACCCCAATTAAAAAGAGCCCTAACCAATTTTTTATTGCACAGATTCTAATTTGACAGAAGGAGATGCACAAATGTTGTGACTGCAAAAAAGTGGGTTCTGAACTGTAATCCCCCAACCTCTGTTTTTTTGCTGGCTTTTTGGCCCTCCTGGTTTTTGAGTCTCTGCTGTGCGTGAGTCTCCCTAATGGAGTCTCACTCACTGAAAGTTTCGGTTAAAATGTAATCACCAGTGCCCATCTTCTAAAATAAGGTTTGCTGCTGAGCAGCTGGAGTAAGAGTCTCTGTGTTAGTTACTCATCAGTATAGGTGGACACACTTGTACAGGCTGAGTGACAAAGCCTGAAGTCTGGCTCAGTCTGATATCTGAACACAGGCAACCCTTTCATTGATGGTATGGCTAAGCCTTAAAGTTCAAATATGAATACAAAAATAAATGTCCCTTTTCTTTTTGCAAGCATGTGGAATCTGTATTGTTACCTGTTTTTACACTTGGGGTAAAATGCTCTTAACAGGGAAGTTTTGATTGCCACAATGTAGAACAGCCATTGGTGGTATGATTTCTCCTACATCTTTTTTTTTTTTTTAACGGAGTTTTTTATAGCGCGAACTTGACCCGAAGGTATGGGGTACCAGAGCGCTTTACACAAGCAAGAGTTGCATTACATGACGACACATTCATTTTTGTTAGACACGGGGAGATTAGGTGATTTGCCCAGAATCACAGGATGTTGCTATTCCTTGCCGAGACTCAAACCTGGTTCCCCAGATTTGAGGTCGACTGCCCTAGCCGTTAGGCCAACTCCTCTCCCCTTGGATTGCAAAGGCATACTCATTGTCAGTTTGGACCTATATGGATTTGTTTGTACTTTTCGAATTGGAAGATTTCCCTTACATAGTGAGTAAGAAATTGGATTATTGGTTGAGACAGTCGGAAACCCCACTCAGGCAACAACTGCAATCCTTGTCAGGGTGAACCACAAAAAGTCACTAAATTAATCTGTGCTTAAACCTCTGGAAGCTTGGCACAAAGCAATCAGGCTTAGCTTGGAGGCAATGTGTAAAGTATTATGCAGCACAAAAACAGTAATAGAGTAAACACACAAACAAGACAAATCCCAAACCAATTTAGAAAATTTGAGTAAATTGTAATAAATAAAATTATACCAGAATGCAAAAAATATAATCAGTAGAACCGGCGATATTGAATTTTAAAGTTTTACATGAGAATAACACTTAAAAGCACAAACCGCCACTAATGGTCATCAGGTCGTGCTAGACCAGGGGAAAGTCAGGCCAACCATGATGGAGTGCGGGTCGGATGCAGGGACCAGGTGAGTCCTGATTAAAAGTTACCTTCTCCAGTCCAGCTGAAAGAGTTCAGTTCACGTTGGAGGAGGAGGCCGAGAGGAGAAGGCTTTCTGAATGAAGATCAGTTCGAGCGTCGCAGACTGTCGTTGCTGTAGCATGAATATCCAGTCATTGCTGGACCTTCGCATTAGTGATTGTCATGGGCTGTTGTTGCTCTAGTGCAAACAGCCAGTCTCATCGGAGCTTTGCATTGGCGGCCATCGCGGGCGGCAGAGTTTCAGTGCGAATGGGCCTGTTTGCAGTGGCTAAGAGCCCAAACTTCAGGATTTTCACTTTTTTTTTTTTTTAGAGGAGCTCTCACTGATAACAGCCAAATGTCCAGGACCTGGGGGACACCTCTTAGGAATCAGCACTGACAAGGCCAGCAGCAGTGCTCAGGAAGGTCCATGCAGATCCAGTTGCTGCTGGTTAAATGGCAGTTGCATGGAGGCCTCTGGAGGCTTGTTGTGTCACTGCAGCTCAAACAGGAGGTCAACCAACTGACCCTTGGAGTCACTCTGGGTAGCCTAGGATGAAGGCAAGCACATCAAATTTTCCTGCTCAAACAGCAAGGCAGTCCTTCAAGCAGCAGGACAGTCCCCTGGCAGTAGGACAGTCCTTCTTCTGAGTCTTCTACAGGTCCAGAAGTGTTCTGATGAGTGGCTCTGCAGGTCCTATGTTTATTCCTGGTGCCTACCTGTGTGTGGGGCGACTCCCTGTTCTACCCCCAACACTGGTTCTAGAACGTTCTTCCCCTCCCCTGGCCAAGGCTCCCAACTGTCTGGGGTGACAGAAGGCAGGGAAGGCCTGGTGTGTGCAATTGGCAAACCCCTTTGAAGTGTAAATGGAGCTGGGTACAGCCCCTCCCCAATCATCTTGGCATGATGTCCCACTTTGTCCACAACTAAGCCCCCTTTGTCTCACTATGTGAAAGTAATAAAAAACACAACAGCAGAGCAATTCATCCACAGTCATGTGACCCAGGACACTGGCAGAAGGCACGGTTTGTTAGAACAAGAAAAGGTCAACTATCTAGAAGTGGCATTTTCAAAATTGTAACTTAAAATCTGACTTCACCATTAAACAAGGTTTTAAATTACAATTCATTTGAGTGTAAACAGCATACCTCGATCTGCTCCCAGTCTAAATTTAGCACTTATTAAATGTAATAAGGTAATCCAGTGTTAGTGAATGGGAGAGAAAGACCTTACAACAGTGAAAAACTACAAGTTTTCACTGCCAAGACATTTAAAGCTCAAGTGCACATGTTCAACTTTTAAATACAATGCACCCTGCCCTATGAGCCTTTAGGACCTATCCTAGGGGTGACTTATAAGTATTAGGGAAGGTTTCGGCCTGGTAAAAGTTTTACTCTGCCAGGTCAAAATGTCAGTAACTTCCCTTCAGGCTGCAGTGGCAGGCCTGAGACATGATTTGAAAGGCTCCTTCTCATTAGTAGCACTTAATTCACAGGCCTAGGTACAAGTAGTACCATTTACTAGGGACTTAAAAGGAAAGCAAATTGCCAATTAGGTGTAGTCTAATTTTACCATGTTTGGAGCAGGGGCAGTGTTCCCAGCATGTGAGCAGCTGGGAGCCTGCGCAGTGTGCAGCAGGCTCCTGACAAGGACGCGAGGATCGGGAGCAAGGCAGCAGCCTTCAGAGCTGGTAAGTTTTGTTTTTTTTATTTATACTTGTTTTGTTTTTGTGTGTCTTCCCCTCCCCCTGCCCCACTACTTCGTAGTACGAGTGGCCTTTACTGATTTGGAGGACAGATCACAAGCACGTAAGCATAAGTCAGCAGTGGTAAAGGGTACAGAGTCCTAATTCTAACAAAAACAAGTTCAGTAAAAATCAGTGGGTGAAGTTAAAAGGTTTGGGGGAATACCACACCAAGGATGTCAGGTCTAGCATAGTGGTAATAGGATTCAGGTTATGTATTACTCGGCTGGGCCAGGTTGATCATGCTGCTGGCCATCTAGCCGTCCAAAGCACCATGTGGCCCATACGCCCATTTGAAGGTACTGCCCTTCTCGTGGAAGAGAAAGGATGTAGAGTAGAAATTTGCATATGTTTATTGGCTGTTTCTGTCTGATAAGTCTGGGCATGCGGTTCTCACAGAAGGCATAGCTCTTGCACCAGTGACACCATGGGTGTAAGACAGGTCTTTCTCAATCGTGGTGGAATCTGTTCTTCTGAAAGTTCCCTTAATGCTGTGCAAGGGGTGTGGCCAGCCTGTAGACTTCTCCCAGGAAATGTCAGTTAGGTTTAGAAGAGTGATGTGGCACTTCTTAATTGGGTAAGGCCCCCCCACCTTCCAGAACTCTCCATCTCCAGTTTTACACTGTGGCACAAAGGAAGAACATGAGAGAAAAGTGGAGAGGCAGAAACAGAAGGAACAAATACCTTAGGAATTGAACCATGTGGGTCAGAGATATTTGTGTTTTCTGGGGTCTCTTATGTACTGCGCTGTAATAACCTGTAGCGGTGGCTGGGGATCATGGGAAGAACATTCCAAGAGGGATCTTGTTTTAACCGCCGGTTTCTGCAGTACAGGGCCCCAGGACACCAGAAGCAACAATCCCACTTGTTGCAATAGAGGCAGGTACCTTCTACCTGCTTTAAACCCTTACCAACTGGATTTCTCACAACAGCCGTCTTGTTGTACGCCTGGACGATAGGATTTGATTTATGAAGATTTGATGGTGGTTTACTGGCATAAGTCACTTTTAAGCATATCTTTCACGTAATAAGAAAATATTAAGATTGTCCCATAACTGAACGCTGTCACCACAACTGACACATAATTGCACAAGCAGATACAATTTTCCTGCAACTATACAGACTCATGACAAGGGCCTGACTTAAATTGACTTATTATGCTGCATAACTGATAATGGACAGTGTGTAAGCCAGTTGAGTAGGTAAATTGTATAAATTATGTATTATTGATGTGCACTAAACTAATGATCAGGACTGTTCAAATATTTCCTGTGCAACATGAATACAAATTTGTGAAAACGTGTAATTTGTGAATACGTGATTTAGAACATCTCTTGCAAACATACTCACAGATTTCAAACCCTGCAAAATCTCAAGGCCATCAATGTAAATTAAATGTAATAAATAAAGGCATCTAGAAATAAATGTTCAAATATGAAACGTTCTCCTAAAGAACAAGCTCGTTATGCTAGAAAGCTGAAAGTGGTGGTTGGCCATCAATATACTTAGAGGGAACACACAGCCACAATCACTACTATTCACTGTAGCTGAATGTATCAGGGTGCAATCTTTGCTAAGTGCAGTAAAAAGTGGCGCTGTATTAAAAAAAAACTGATAGAGCCCAGTGTCATAGTTAGGAGGAGACAGTGGGGCAGATTTACAATGAAAGTGACTCAGTGCGTGCTGCAAGCCATTTGGCTGCGCCGCACTGAGTCACTTTCAAAGCACAGGGATGCAACATATTTACAACAATATGTTGCATCTCTGTGATTCCCCCTGCGCTGGCGCACAAACTGCTGCCATGCGCCGGTGCAGGCACCCTTGCACCATTGTGCAAGGATTCCTGCGTCGTGGGGAGATTGTTTTTGTTCAGGAAGGGTTCCCTTCCTGCACAAAAACAATCTGAAATGCCGTTTTTCAACTTCTATGTGTGCTGCATTAGCACACATAGTAGTTGAAAAACGGCATTGTTTCAATGATTGTTTATGTGCAGGAAGGGAACCCTTCCTGAACAAAAATAATCATTTGAGGTGATTTCCTCTTTCTATGTGTGCTGCAGAATGCAGCACGCATAGAAACAGGAAAAAAAACAAGGAGAAATGTATGCATTTCTCCTCGTTGCTCCTCCCTACGCCTCCCCTGGGGAGGCGCAGCATTCACACGCATTTCCAGATTTACGATTCCTCGTAAATCTGGAAATGTGTCTGGTTCCATGGGTGTTGCGTGGAAACACCCACAGCAACACCCATAGAACGCCCCTTTCACGCAAAGTGCTGCGTGTAAAGGGGCCATATTTACAAGGACAGGAAAAGTCACGCATGTGGCTTTTCCTGTTCTTGTAAATATGGAGCAGTAAAATGCGCCACCGATGCGTCACAAAAAGTGACGCACCGGTGGCGCAAGGGGCTTGTAAATCTGCCCCATTGTTTTTTAGAGAGAGTTTTTGAAAAAATGCTGCACGTGGTTTCAGCAATTGAGCCACTAGATGGCGCTCCAGGGCTTTTTTTTATGGCAATCCGATTCATCATATATTAATTTCTTTGTATCTTAAAGTATTTATTTGGAGCTGCTATTTGTGAGTATGAATGATCATATAATGACTGGGTTACCACCTACTTGAAATAGGCGGTAAAATGCGAATGTTTTGCAACTGCATTTTAGTCGCAAAATATTTGTACAAGGCACTTCAAGTCGCTATTAGGAAGGAACGCCTTTAACATGTCTCTTCCTAATACTGAATCACAATACCCAAATTGTTACCGAATCCCTATTTGGGCTTTGTACATGCCAAAAAGCCTTCATGCATTCCCACAGGGTCCGATTCTGTGAATCGGCCCATTTGCGACCGGCAAAAAGGTTTGTACATGTGGCCCTATGTTATCAGCAAAGCCTCTGATGCAAAAGAGAAGTAGTAAGCTCTATAAATGTAATTTCAATATAAAACTTAAGTTAAAAAATATTTAAAATATATGAAGAATATCTTGAAAAGAAGGAATGTGGGATTGACACTTTATGAATGTCCCATTCGAAGTCACCTGTCTATCAAAGAACATGCGAAGCTATATGTTTTTATTGTTTTGAATGTGTTTAGTAGCCCTCTCAGTGCAGCCTTACCATCAAGGCAGACTAACACATATTCAAATAGCGCCCAAATCATAAGGGTAAATCAATCCGTAAACATGGCTTATCCCAAATTGGCATATTTAATTTAATTATAAGTCCCTAGTAAAGTGGTACTACAGGTACCCAGAGCCTGTAATTTAAATGCTACTATATACATTGGATTTTATAATTAACTTAACATCACGCATCAAGGAGGGGTGAATCCCCACGCGTTGTTTGAAAGGCCTGGATAGGCATTCATTGAATTTGGATGAACACATTCATATCATGGATGATCATTAAGTGATTAACCTTGGAAATAATAAAATTGATTAAACATGAAGAAAACGAGCAGTGTTAATTTGTTCGATTAACTCTTTGGTGGCAGTGCAATCTGTGTTGGGACCTGACGAGGTTTCATAATCATTCTACTTTTAGAAGGTTGGCATTTTTCTGCCTTAGACATTTAGTGCCTGCAGCCTGCCTCTGGGTCACATGACTGAGTGTAGCTGACAATTGGGCTTTGTGTATTCCTCCTAGACAGCCACACACACAAGAGAGATCTCAGGTGTGCCTGGACAGACCATCGCAGGCAGGATGGGAGGGTGGAGCTGGGCAGAGCCCTAATTAAACTTGAATAGGCTCTGTTCTGCCTCCACACAAAGGGCTGCATACCCCCTGTAGTTAGTCTGGAGACGGGGCAGAGGAGGCAGGAAACCTGTACACTTCAAAGGAAAGCCTCTAGAAGCTTTGCCTACTTCAAAGGAGGCACCTGGTATAAATATTAAACCTCAGACACCAATTCTTCAGTGCATGTCTGGACCTGTGGAGACTCTGGCAGGAGAAGGACTTCTGTGCTGCTGAAAGAACTGCCACTCTGCTGGACCGCTGCCCTGTTACCTTGCTAGATAGTTGCCTTGGTGCCCTCCTGGATGAGTCAGAGAAGTGGACCTGCACCTGAACCCAGGACTCCCAGAGTGACTCCAAGGACTAGTCTTCTGGCCTCTTGTTCAAAGTCACAGGGACATAACAGGCTCCCAACCATCTGAACCAGCACCCAGATCCAGCTGGATTCAGCCTCTGACCCCCAAGTGGTGCCCCTTAGGTCCTGAACTCTTGGTGTGGCCTCAGTGGATCTGAATAGAAGTTTTTGGGCTGTTTGGGACCGTGAAAGGGCCCATTGGTGCCAAAATCTTGTCTCTCGCAGTACCCACCACCGCAAAGTTCTGTCAATCCCGACTCTTCACTCTACAGCATCAGCCGCTCGTGGGAAGCGCTACTTGACGCTCCAGCCCAACCATTCACAAAGACAACAGGATCTTCGAGCTACAGTGACAACCGTCTGTGACTCCATGCCTGCTCTTCGTGCTACATCAATGTTTCACTGCTCCTTGCGCCCCCTTCCACCGCGTACAGGACTCGGTGCCGGACTGAGAAGGTAACTCTTCAGCAGCACTAATCAGGTCCATGCATCCGACTCGCGCTCCATTGCGGTCGGCCTGAACTTGTGACTTTCTTCCGGTTTCGTACAACCAGATAGCGAGTGGTGCTTTGGGCTTTTTGGTGCTGTTTTCACTTAAATATTTAAAATTGCATATCCCTGGTTCTACTGATTAGATTGTTGTCATTTTGGTCTTATTTTATTTATCAAAATGTACTCTTTTTTTTTTTATTTGGCGTGGGATTCTTTTTGTGTATTGTTTTCATTGTATTACCGTTTGAAGTGTTATATAAATACTTTTTACATTGCCTCTAATTTAAGCCGGACTGCTCAGTGCCAAGCTACCAGAAGGTTCAGCACAGGTTAATTTGGGGTTTGCTTGTGGCTTACCCTGACAAGAATTTTGGTTTCTGCTTGAGTAGGTTTCACCCCCCACCCCCAACCAGTAACTCAATTTCTTTCAAAAGTCTGTAGTCTTTGTGATGTTATATGGACAATTGGGCAGGTAAGTTTATCCTCACAATGCTTCAAAGAGAATCAAAAGTCTCTCTTCATTTTCTGGTAGGACAGGTAAAGGAGACTTTCTTAGTCCTTTATTGTTTTGATGATGTCATGCAATGAAAAATGACTCATAATTTTGAAGGACTCATTGCAGCTCCATAAGACAGGATTGCGGATTGAGGAAGTTCATGTGTAGCACTTACTGCAAAGAGTATAGTGGAGGTGCCCTAGATCTTGCATCTTCAATGTAAACCTTTGGTCAAATGAGGTTGTGAAAGCAGCAAACCGTGGTGTTCCAACGGAACCTCATCTGCAGAGTGTTGTTGCCTGCCGGCAGCTGCGGAGTCCTAAGACTCTTCACTCATCCCAGCCCGTGTCTTTGGTCTTTCTTTCACCTTCTCGGGTCACCTCCTACTTCTGCTCCTGACTGTCCCCTCGGAATTGTCCCACTTTGCATACTTTGATCACTGAAATCTAAGATCTAGAGTGAAACAGCCTGCTGTGTCAGTACAAACATACTCACAAGCTGTGATCATGTTCAGAGAGGCAAACACCAGGGATCAGATTTATCAAACTTTGACATAGGGAAATGCAGCTAGACAATTGGCTGTGCTGCATCAAATGGAGAGGGCAGGATTGTGCAATATCTATCAAGATATGGCAAACTCTCCTTGTGCTGGCACACTCAGTGCAGCCTAGGCAGTATTGTTTTTGTGTAGTAAGGGGCACCTTCCTGCACAAAAACAATCCTCAGAGGCATTTTCCTTTTTCTAAGTGTGCTGTAGAATTTAGCACACTTAGAAAGAGGAAAATAACAAGGAAAAATAAAGAAATGTTTCCTTGTTGCACCTCTATCGGGAAGGCATAGTATTTTGATGCATTTCCAGGTTTACCAGTCTTAAGAAATCTGTGAATGCATGAATATCCATGGGTGGATTCATAGGAAGACCCGTGCTCCACCCATGGAACACCTTCCCAGGGCAGAATAAGGCAAGGCAGTGGCTTGCACTGCCTTTGCCTTACTCCAGATTTACCAAGCAATGCAGAGCCACACATGGTGGCCTTGCTTTCATGGTAATCTGACTTAAAGATTGCGTTGCCCATGTGACACCACACGAGACACAAGGGCAATGCAATCCAATGATAAATCTGGCCCTAGTTGTTAAGCCTACTACAATGCCTAAACAACATTTTAAAATAAATAGTACAGCATGGCACCACTTAAGGTTCTTCCTCGAGTGCAGGGCTGTAGAACCCTTAAGGAAGCTGTATTCAATTCTGGCATTGCTTTGGCTCCACCCTCCTCATGTTACCACTAGTCAGGGTTGATCCATCCATTGAGGCTCACTGACTCCACTTGATCTATAATGTGGAAGAAATAGGTTGAGACAAATAGTTTGCGCCAATTATTCTGGAAACAGAAGTCCAGTGCAGCAAAACTGGGGCTAGGGCTGCATCTCTGAGCTGGAGGCTGACCGATGTTTTATATGACATCACTCAACACTTTCGCTTGAGTCACAGCTTATCTGCCTGCCGTGCCCCATGACCTACTGCCTCCACATGTTCATCTCTGTCTAATAATCATGTCTGGAAGGAAAATGCTCTAGCAGCATCCTACTGTGTAAAGTTTAAATATAAATGAAGCGGGATAAGAGTTCCAGAGAGATGTGTGTGTTTGTGGGAATCTGTGTGTGTGGGTATTGATGTGCATGAGTGGGTCTGTATGTTTGAGAATGAGTGCCCAGCACTGTTAACTATTTGTTCAGTGTCTTCAATAGAAGGAAAATAAAAACAACTACCCTCCCTTGCATAGAAATGTGTTCTTTTTGAAGAGGGAAGAAGTATCATTTTTTTGCCTATATGTTTAATTTTAGATCCAGGAATTGGGGAATTGATTGATTCAACTGCAAGGGTGATTCAACTGCGAGAGATATTGTTTACTATAAGGGGCTTTAAGCCCGCCCATTGCTTACCATTCTTTGGGTTCATTGTCACTCTTCTTTGCTACCTCTTAATTGGCTAGTGCATGCCGGCTTCCCTTCCTCATCTTGTGGAGCATGGATCAACTACTGATTGATTTAGCTTGATTAGTGTACTTCCACTGTCCATCCACTGTTACGCTCTTATTCAAGTACTATTTTCTTTAATTGCTTCTTCACCTCCCACCCGTTATCAGTGGTTCTTCCTCTTTCCCTACCCCCTCTGCTCTGTGTTGCTTCTTCCCCTCCACTCCCATGCTCCCTGTTTTTGTTAAAAAAAAAATTATTTTACGGAGTTTTATATAGCGCGAACTTGACCCGAAGGTATCGGGTATCAGAGCGCTTTACATAGCACCAGTTGCGTTACATGAGGACACATTCATTTTTGTTAGGCACGGGAAGATTAAGTGATTTGCCCAGAATCACAGGATGTTCAGCGTCATTGCCGAGACTCGAACCCAGTTCCCCAGATTCAAGGTCGACCGCCCTAGCCGTTAGGCCAACTCCTCTCCCCAGATCGAGTTGCTTCATTACCCTGCCGCCTCTGTTGCTTCTTCCTTTCCCAGCCCCATACTCTTCCCCATTACTTCTTCCCCTTCAACCCCGTCCCTATTGTTTGTGTTGTTTCATCCCTCCCAACTGTGTGCCTTCCACCCCCCACCATAATAAAAACAAGCACTACGAAGTGCCCAGCCCTATCTGCATCATAGCATGATTTTTTATTGTCCTGGTTCCTCCCTCCCTTGCCCATTCCCTCCTATTGTCCATCTTGCTCCCCACCCACCTGACAAAAAAAAGTGCCATGACATAGCCACTGCTTGCCGCATCATAGCACTTTTTTTCTAATGTTACTATTTGCCATGCTGCACATCCATGCTGCCGTGTAACATGGCCAAGAGACGTTAGCAAAGCCAATAGTGCTCTCATTGACATAATCTATTGGCTTTGCCAATGCTTGTTGTTCCAGTGTTAGAAGATCAATGCACAGCTCTGGTAATAAATAAAACAAGACTGCCAATGCTTATCACTTCAGGTGAAAATTCCTTTCACCTTTTGTACTGGGTTCCAAATAAATCCCAACCAAGGTCTATGCACTCCTTCATGTCATAGTTAAGACACTCACATTCAGCCTCGCTAAGCTCATCCATGAAGAGCTGCAGTATCCCTTACACTACTGTATGGCTCTGCAGACTGTACACACTTGGGCCGTCTGCCACACCTCACTTTATTGCCCTCAAACCACGACTTGCACATAGCTCTGCATGTGCACCTCACACATGTCCTCACTACAGGAATTCTCAGACTTACTCCACACACTTCTTCCAGTACAACCATTAGCTGCATCTACTAAAGCTGTGCTAGTGCACCCATGCATGTTTTGCAGATGGCTCTGCCATGTCTGTGTTAAAGCATCACACATAGGGCCAGATTGGGGAACCAAAAGCAGCCCTAGCAAAAATGCCCTAATCAGCCCTGCTTCCTTTGTCTCCTCGCGCAATGACTCCCTTTCCATCCACCCATTCTCTTTCCCTCTTTCGTTCCCTCTTCAGTCCTTTCCTCTCTACCTTCCGACTCTCTCTTTTTTTCCCTCTCTCCTGAAGTCTGCACGTGCCTGCTTAAGAAGCTAGGAAAAGTGACAGAGGCCATAGCAGCAGCCCTTGGCTTTCAAACCAGCCTCTAGTGCCCGGTGGAATAAAAGGACAGTCTGGACCGCTCACTCAAGCTCCTCCTACACTACCCGCTCCTGCCTTACAGTTCTACGTTTATTGCAGTACTGGGCATGATATCGCTCCACCAATGCCCTCAATCCTCTTCTGAAGAACCATCTCCCGCTCTTCTCACACTGAGACCCACTTAGTACCGTGGGAATGTATCTCAAAACCGAGCTATGGGGCAATAAAGACTTAAGGACCACCTGAGGTTCAGAGGAGTTTCTCTCTAATTCCCTCTCTATTTCTTTCTCTCTCCTTCTATCTCCCCTCACCCTCTCTCTCCCACACTCACTTTATGTCTCGCTACAATTTTTCTCGTTCTTCCTCGATCTCCCCCTCTCTTTCTTTAAATCTCTTCCAATTTAAAAAAAAATCAAATTCTTTATTTGGCTAAACATAGTTAGTAATAAAAGCACAATAATTAAATACAATCATCGAAACTCATCATGTAAAAACAACAGGCAGATATCACAAATAAAATGTGAAGGTAAAATAACATAGATTTCAAATGACAGACAGTAGACTTTAAAAAGCAATCGACTGCATGACAAACAAATTCCTTAGGAAGGGACTGCAAGAAATAGAGAGCCGTCTACATTGATTAAAAAACATGGCATTTCAGCACTAGAATCAAGTAGCTTATGGTAAACTGTGAGGCCCACAGAAAAATACGAAATGCAACAAAGTGTGGGTTGAAAATTCATCACAGGACAAGGTAAAATCCTAGAGGTATCATGTTGTCCCATAGGAAATTTAAAATTGATCTTAAGCTTCCAAGAGGAAATCTCGTCAAAAGATTTCTCTCCCAAACATTATTTACGCAGTGTAGGTAGGGCTCATGGGAGGGGAAGAGTGAATAATAACATAATCTCGGCCAGCAGATGTAAGTAATTCTACACTTCCCATCACCACCCTTTCTCTGTAAAATTCCTTTACCCATTTTCTATCTTCATAGTGATAGTGGCAAGCACATAAAACCGATCTGGTTTTCCAGGTTCAGCAATTAACTGACTAATGTAATTGAACCCAGCTTTTGTGAGGCCTTGCTCACAATTAAATTAGTCCTCTATAACCTCTCTGTTAAAGTTGACTTTCTCATTTAACCACACAGATAACGATAACATTGAAGATGCCAGCTTAATGTGATCTATGATATATTTTAATCCCAGTTTCTCATGGATAATAAAATGCAGGCTACTAGCCCCAAAAGTCTCTTGGCAAAATTATTAGCATTTGCAATGCAAATTTGTCTCACATTTGTGAGAGTTAGAGCTACTTGCGTTTTAAATGATATTGGGGCATATTATCAAGGGCTCGGTCGCCGCTTTAGCGGGACTTTTTCCCTCTAAAGCGGCGATAATTCAAACGCCCTATTAGCAAGCTGTCGCTAACTGCTGTTAGCGACAGCTTCTAGGCGATAGCGACCGGGTTGGGTGCCGCTTTGCATGCCAGCGATATTTATCGCTAATGGCATGCAAAGTAGGCGTTCCCAACCTAAAAGCGACTGGAAACAGTCGCTAAGCTCGCTATCGCCTATTAGCGAGGCAGGGAGGTGATTAACGAACCAGCGCTAAACACGTTTAGCGCTGGTTTGTTAACGCCTGGTCTCACCCTGACTTAGCCATGTAATCCAATGGGAGGTGGATTACATGGCTAAATCCCCTCGCCCTATCGCCAAGCTAACACTGGTCACAGTGTGAATATCGCTTGTTTTCAAGCGATATTCACACTGTTCTCCAGGGTTTCTATCGCTTTGGAGATAAGCGTTGCTGATAGCATGCTATCTCCGTGATAGAAACTTGCGATAGCCGGCGATAATTATCCTAGCGCTAACTGCGCTTAGCGATAATTATCGCCGGTTATTGCTAATAGGCCCCATTGTTTTTTAATTATGCTTTTTTGTTTGGAGTGGATGTATGTTGTTTATAGTGAAATTATTTGGATTGCATTGCAATTGTTAGTTGTGGATTGTGTGGGGTGGAATTGTGTGGTGTGTAGTGTATTTGTCTATTGAAAATATGTATTATGGTGAATAGATAGGGGTGAGAGCTGTATAAAATAGATCGAAAGTAAGATTGAGTGATGGGTAGTTTATGTATGAAGTGGTGAATGAACTCTAGATAGAGTAGTAGAAAGAGTGTGTGAGAAAGAGAGAATGAAGGGGAGAGAAGGTTATAGACGCATAAAGAGGCTGCGCTTGTGTACACAGAAGACACCAAAAGGAGAGGAGAGTGTGTGTTTGCGGTTTGGATTTTTTTTAAAGTTATGATAGAGAAAATGTGCTGAAAGACCTGAAGGTAAACAATATAAGAAAATCTGGATGAGTGCGTGCTCATGCAATGGATTTATGTGGATAGTAATTATGTGGTATTAAGTGTAGTGGACGTGTGTGTAGTGGTATTTGTGTGTCACGGAGTGGCATGTATTGTGTGGAATTATGTGGTGTGGTGCTGAATTATGTGACGTTTGCTTCAGTAAAAAAAATCCCAGCTCACAAGTGTTTGTTGTCACAGGCTGGCTGGAGCTCACCGTAGCCAAAACCACCCCCTCCCGAACAGAAACATGATTTACCTCAACACACGTTATCTTTGCAAATGTGTGTTGCCTTATTTGTACAATACTTTTTTAAGCTCCAGTTCCAACAAACCTCATCATAATGTGAATCAAAACTGCAATGCTGCTTAAAGCTATTCCAAGCCATCAACATGATGCACCACACGCAATATACATGGAATGTTTTGAATTACAGCACACAATCTTCAAGTTGTCACTAGGAAATCCCATGGCATAGGAATATAGTCACATAAAAAGATGTCAACCTTTATATCGGTTAGTTAGACGCGCTAGTAACGTAGGCAACTAGTACAATACAAAGCTACTCGTCTATTTACAAAGGGTTATGACTAACTCAACTTTAAAGAACGTGCCAGTTTGCTAGCATGTTTAAAATAAATAGGACAACGGTATGAGGAAGCAAATTACAGTGAAGAAAAACGCTTCCTCAATAGTTGGTGTATTGTGAGTGATGATACAGACCATTTCATAGCCAGCATCGACAAAGAAGACATACTCGAGGACTACGCTTTGTAATTATGTTCTATAAATAGGGTGCCTGTTAGCTGTCAGAGTCATGCACGCCACTCTTTCACAATTCCGTGGAAGGGGTCATAAATTAAGCATTGTTTGTGCGTTGGCAGTTTATTTTTTCTGTGGTGTGAGAGAGGACAAGTCAACATTTCTCTTTGTGCTTTTTCGAACCCTGAGTGCTAATAACGAAGGATGCTGGGCTCCCTTCCCTTGGTAATCTGGATTTTATGATCTGATTCATGTGGGCATGTGAAAGCTCCATGTCTTTGTAAACTTCTTTAAGCCTGTCAAATATAAGTGGGATATAACTTGAAAGCCAGGCGACTCCTTTCACCTAAAGCAGAGACCTAAGATTTACAGGATATAGGGGCACAAAGGGGCTCTACTCTGTTGAGAATGATCACAATAAATACACCTAAATGTGCGCCCTACACCTGGAAGCGGTGAGTCTTAGTTTTGTTGAACATTGAGTACTCCCCTGCTCTCGGTTATGCAGCGTGCCCTAACGGAGTAACCACTGCTAAGACTTGCAATAACAGATAGTTAATTGCTCATGTATTATCAAGCGGTATTTTATTTTTGGCTGATACTGAGTGTAGTTATTAAAGCAATAATGGAATTAAGCCTGGGCGTAGTTTGCATAGTAGCACTTCACGTAGCTACATGAAGTACAGCTTCAACTACACGTAGCTATGCAAATTGCGTAGTTCGTAGCTGTGTGCTTGACTGCACTGTACAATAATTACCAAAAGCATCTTGTACAGTACAAGTTAAGATAAAATAAATATTTCTGTCTTTATATGCTAAAAATGCATATAGTCATTTCACTAAAGTGAAAACAAAAAGTTAACAAGCAGTGAGAGAGGTGATGATTTTGGTATCCTCGCTAACTTAGGGAGAGAACCAAGCAGATGTCTTGAAAACAAAAAGCACATCTTATTGAACGATTCGGTGGTGGTCCCATCCTCTTAGGACCACCCCAAGCACAGTTATTGGCAAAAATACAATCCCAACCAAAGGCCCTGCAAAGCATTATGGGACGAGATTAGCAGTGGGCAGTGAATATTATAGTATCCAATATCAAAATAATTCTACAAAGAGCTGCAGTTCCACTAGTCGTTACTAGGTGTCCCTCACGAGTCAAATGCAAAAGCTTCATGAAAGGTTTTCAATACTTTTGCATTTGACTCGTGAGGGACATCTTGTAACGACTAGTGGAACTGCAGCTTGATGTATTAATAATTTCAATGCTTTTGCATTTGACTCGTGAGGGACACCTAGTAACGACTAGTTGAACTGCAGCTCTTTGTAGAATTATTTTGATATTGGACACTATAATATTCACTGCCCACTGCTAATCTCGTCCCATAATGCTTTGCAAGGCCTTTGGTTGGGATTGTATTTTTGCCCATAACTGTGCTTGGGGTGGTCCTAGGAGGAAGGGACCACCATTGAATCGTTCACATGATATGCTTTTTGTGTTCAAGGCATCTGCTTGGTCCTCCCCTAGGTTAGGGGGACTCCAAAATCATCACCTCTCTCATTTGCTTGATATTTTATTGTCAAAATTCATTTTTGTGAATTGGTTATATGCTTTTTAGCATAAAAAATTGCTTTATCAAAGCATTTGAAGGAGTTTATTATACTCCTGCTACGCTACGTTGTTTAGCACAGTTATTCACTCTGCTACGTGCAATTTGCGTAGTGCGTAGTAGCACAAACTTTGCATGCTTCGTGAGCGTAGCAAAGTATTATGCCCAGGGTTAAATGGAATCCAGTTCTTCACGTAGTGGCAAAATCGTGTTCCTAGATGAAATGTGATGTGAGAGTGGGTGTGGTTTTAGGGCCGGGGCTGCCGACTTAGAAACTGGGGAATCAGGATCGCGTCTCGGCGTCGGATCAACATCCTGTGATTTTTTGCAAATAAGTTAAAGCTTCCCATGCACCCACCCCCAAAAAAATAATGTGACCTAATGTATTGTAACTGGTGCTCATATAAAGCGCTCCTATACTTCTCTGTCGAGTTTGCGCTATATAAAACAAAAAAAAGTACAGCAACGACAAAGAAGACAGGCTCAAGGAATAAGCTATGGGATTATGGTCCATAAATAGGGTGTCTGGTAGCTGTCAGAGGCATGCACACCCCTCTTTCAGAATTCCGTGACACATAGTGCATGTGCAGGAAAGTCTATGAATTGTGCGAGCCCCTGAAACAATGCGGGCAATAAGCGCTTGCCACTAAGTGCAGCGGTGACCTCTCTACATGTCAGCAATGCGAAAGTAAGGGGCATGGCCAGTGCCCATACACTCACATCAGTGTACCTGCCTGCGAAAAGGGTTGTGCCTAGGGCTTGTGCTCTCACACTGTATGTCGAAAACACTTTGAAATATATGAGCTAAGAATACCAGTCTCCCTTTCACTTACCCTTGAGCTAGCTGGGAGGCTGGCGCAGAGCTCTCGCAAGAGCCAAGGCTGCAATGCCCAAACGGGAGGAGGGAGGAGGGGCCATCACACACTGTACAGTGTGATGGCCAAACAAAAGGTTCCCTTAGTGAAATCGCCAGCTAAGGAGCTAAGCCCACAAGGGAGGGACATTTAAACAAATGAGCCAACAACAACCAGCATTTGTAAATGACCCATTTAACAGCCAATGGCAATTGGTGGGTGTGCCAGAGCCATAGAAGGGGATATAAAAGGTCCTCGAGGCTCGACCTAAAAAAAAGGGCCCTGGTTCCTTCTGCGAACCTGTTGGCCCTGGTTTGAAAACAAGGACCCCAATCACACCAGGAATCACTTAACAAAAGTGGGTCTTATTTTTAATGGACCAATCCCAATTGCCATGTATTTAGTTTTTGTTAACTTGGTCTCTAGGTTAAGATTAACCATGAACTTTACAAAATGTTCAATCTGGTTTTTAAGACCTGAAGGTGTCCGGGAAATCAGGACAGCATCATCAGCATATAATAAGGCTGTCACAGGTCGATTCTTAACTTTTGGGAGATCTCTTCCTTGGGACGTTAAATATCAGTGTAGCCTTTTAATGTCTAATTAAACAGAATTGAGGCAAGCATGTGACCCTGCCTCACTCCTCATTCCAGCTTAATGGTACTGGTGCATTACCCCCCAGGGCCGTAACATACAGAGGCTTTTAGGTCCTGGTGAAGGGCTCAGAGAAAATTGATCAATTGATTATGGCCAAACCTATATCCTCCAGTATTGCCTAAAACATAGATCGGTTGACCTAATCAAAGGTCGAACTGAGGTCCATAAATGAGAGGAAAAGTATCCCCTTTTCGCCACAGAGGATTATCAGCATTAGATTCAGGCCCTGCTCTTGCGTACCAAGGCCTTTTCTAAAGCCATACTGGACTGGTGCTGTATTACGAGAGGCCTCTAACCAGGACACCACTCTCTACAGGACTATACGTCTGACAATTTTGACAGAGGAATCCAGCAGAGAAATCAAACGGTAGCACCCTGAACCTTGTCTGCTACTCTTCTTAAAAACAGACCATGACAGGACCTTGGTAGCTTTGAGAGAGCAGCTGAATTTAAGACATTGGTGATGATAGGCACCCAAAACTATGGTGTAGCCTTGTATAGGACCATCGTAACACCGTCCAGTCCAGAGGGTTCATTGTGATGGCATGGGAGATGGCCAAAATAACTTCTTCTAATTTGCACAAGATTGTAAGAGGTTTGCTACAGGTCGTAATATCCTGTTGCTTAGCAACATAGGGGGTTATACCATAGATCAGAGGTCTTCAATCTG
Source organism: Calotriton arnoldi (assembly GCA_963921515.1). Taxonomy (NCBI): domain Eukaryota; kingdom Metazoa; phylum Chordata; class Amphibia; order Caudata; family Salamandridae; genus Calotriton; species Calotriton arnoldi. The sequence goes on from CAWUFW010002179.1 coordinate 1,318,755, forward strand.
TGGGGCGCAACCCCCCAGGGGGGCTGTGGAGTCCTGGGAAGGGGGTCGCACATTCCCCAGCCTCACTTGTGTCTGGATTCTAAAACGTTTGATTTCGTTTTGGAAAAAGACAGCCCTCCTGGGACGGCTAACTTCGCATGATAAAATACTTCATCTGAGTCTCCTGTGCTGTGTAAAGGTTTCGTGCCAGGGTGCCTGGTCGCCTGAAAGAAATGCAAGTGTGCCCTATTAGGTAATCTGCAAGTGCAAAAGGTGCTTGGGACCCGGGAATCACTCCTTTGTGATGACAAATATTTGTTTTTGCTTTTTGTGGTAGTGCAAAGAGTTAACAACTGTGCTGTGAAGGGCTTGCTTTTAATCCTAACTGTATTTACACAGCTCTTAGTACCCCATAGGAGGTGTTGAAGGGACAGTTATGTAAAATAAAACAAAGGCATTACATATGCCCTGGTATTACTAAAATCTACATTTTGGAAACACCATTTTATCATAAAGCTACACATTTTGTATCAGTCTATCTTATACTGTGTGTAATGCAATGCAAGTATAAAATAATGACTTACAAATTCACAGTGCTTTCTGTCACAGGCATGTGACCTCATAGCACTAAAAATACACAAGTCACTATTCTGCACTGTACCAACCAAGATTTAATTTTGTGGTTCCCTGGTAACATACAGACCTTTGCAGTGCATTAACTAATAGAGGTTTCATATTGTGCTGCAGTGCATTTCCCACTGAGTAACAACTTTTTTTAAACTTATTTTTTCATTTACGCTGCCCATTATTTTATATGTAGGTACTTGATGGTGAAAGACATAAAAAACATACAGAATATTTCGAAACTTATTTGTGAGAGGCTTGCGCCTCCAGAGCAGCACTTTTTTTGATGCTTTGGCGACGCAAGTGTCTCAACCATACCTATGAGGCGGTGCAAAGTCACCCTGCATGGCTTTGCATGGCCTCATAGATAAGGAGCAAGACAAAGCAGCGCAAGTCACTGCGTTGCCTTACTCTGCTTCAAGGAGGTGTTCCATAGGCATTGCGCGGGGGTTCCCATGCAAAACCCATGGATTTTGATGCTGCCCCATATTTACAAAATCACCTAAACCTGGGGCAGCGCCAAAAACGTACGCCTCTCCAGCGGAGGCGTAACGAGGAGAAATGTTTTCATTTATCCTTGTTTTTTCCTCTTTCCATGTGTGCTGCATTCTGCAGCTCACATAGAAAGAGGAAAATGCCTCTTGGGATTGTTTTTGTGAAGGAACGTGCCCCTTTCTGCACCAAAACAATCCTGTTTATGTTGGTGCTAGGCAGCAATTTGTGCGCCAACGCAAGGGGAAAGGACAGGAATGCACTGTATTTCATAAATATGGTGCATTCCTGCCCTTTCACATTGGCGTAGGGCAGTGTAGCAAGAAGACGGCGCTGCCCTACGCCAATTCCTCATAAATGAGGCCTTTTGTTTTTAGCTACACCTCTGACCACGCCCCCACGCTCACTCACCTTTGATTGGCTAATCACTATTTAATATTATTTCCAACCGTAAAAATGATTTGCTGTGGGAATTGGGGGTGTTTATGGTTGTTGATGATGAGGAGTACCACGTTCTAGAAATGTTTGTCAGGAGGGGGTCCTTACACCTAAAAACTTTGACAAGGGGGTCTCGGCATCAAAAAGTTTGAAGACCTCTGCCATAGATTGTTTTAAAATGCGACGCCCACTTATCAGCTGGAAGATTGGTACCTAGGCCGTCGTGCTTTGTAATTAGTGGATCACCAGAATTCACAATCTTCCAGAATACCCCAGTATCCCTCACTGCACAGGCACTAACTATTTTATTCCAGGTGTTCTTTTTATTGGCCTTCTTTCTCACTTTGACAGCCCATTTATATTCAGCCCTTAACGAAGAGATGACTGCCCGGTTCCTGGGTACTTCTTTCAGCGCAATCCTTAAATGTTTAGTGGCAACCCGGCAGGTACTATTAAACCATAATGGATCTAAGTTATGCTTATGAATAGATGGAATCATAGGAAGTTTTTAAATACTTTCCCATATGATAACAGATGCATCCACGAGATCCCGGCACAGAGCTGGTTCGATCAAAAGGTGTTCCTTAATAAAATTAAAGTTAACCCTAGCCAGACTTATGAATAGATGATTAATGTCTATTGCCTACCATTTAAGGCAGAGCCCTTTATCCACCATGGCCAGGCCCGTGAGCCCTGCACTAGGAGATGCATGATCTTTGGTCATGACCATAACTGCCATAATTTTGGGCTTGTGGTCACTAGAGCAATTTTCCATAATACCTCCTTATAACATTAAACAGATGCAGGTGCAGTGAGATAAAAATATAATCCGTTTTACAGCCCCTACCCCACCCTACAAAAGTGGGAATTTGGTTAGTCAACCCACCTACAATTTCAATATTATTCCTTTTATTTTGCCCTTCTAATGTCCATGCCCAGCTGTTGAATAATCGTGTCCCTAATGAGAAAATAATTATGGCAGGTAGTACCAACACTGGGTTTGTAATTAAAGTCTCTACTAGGATAACTCTGAAACAGTTATGCACTGAAGATACCAACAACCTGGAACGCAGTAACAATACTACCCTAAAATTAGCATGCCTAGTGAGCCCATGCAGACCCTATGTTTATGTGCAGGAAGGTGTCCCTTCCTGCACATAAACAATCATTAAAAAACTGACGTTTTGCAAGTTCTTTGTGTGCTAATGTAGCACACATAGGGAGAGATTTACTAAGATTTTGCGCCGTGTTTGCGTCACAAAACTGACACAAAATGGCGCAAATTCTTTTTTTCCTAATTAACTTTCCAGCGCTAAACTTGTTTAGCGCTGGAAATAACATAAAAGTAATGCGAAGAAGCGCATTGCGCTGCTTCGCGTTACTTTGCGCCATGCAGCACGCATGCAAAGTGGGAAAAGCTTTCCCTCGTGTGTAGCATAGTATTTTGTACAGGAAGGGTACCCTTCCTGTACAAAACCTATGCTACACTCATGCACACCCTAGCGCTGCGGCGCTAAGGTGTGTGCATGGCGCACGGCAGCTGAAATCAGCGCCGGCGCAAGGGAAAGGGGAGGAGAGAGCCATATCTTTGAAGATATGGCGCTCTCCTGCTCCCTCCCTGTCGCGCAATGCAGCGCAGCCTTGCTGGGGGGCTGCGCTGCGTTGTGTGAATTTTTAGTAAATCTCCCCCATAGGAGTTGAAAAACGCCATTTCAGATTGTTTATGTGCTGGAAGGGACTCCTTCCTGCACATAAACAGTCATCCCCGGGACACCATGGTGCAAGGGTGCCTGCGTCGGCGCATGGAGGCAAATTGTGCGCCAGCACAGGGGAGAGAAAAGGGTTCCGTCATATCCTTGTAGATATGACGCATCCCTGTGTTTTGAAAGTGCTGCAGCGTGGCGCAGCCAAAGGGCTTGCGTGCAGCGCTGCGGCACTTTCTTGTAAATGAGGCCCAATATGTTACCCGTGAATAGCACAGGCACCACAGACGTCAATGCTAATGAAATGGCATCAAACTGCTGCGTTTCAGATTAACTTCATGCAGTTATAAATGTGAATTCAAGAAAGGAACTTTCACTTGTAACCACGAGGTGGTGCTATTGCTTTCAAATATAGTAGTCAGTTTTATATTTTTCGAATAAGACTTAAACAGTCAGGTAAAGCAGAGCATGTTTTTCACATTATCTTACATTACTGTTGTGGGACTGTAAATACATGAGTGAATGTGTGAATGAATGGTTCGAAATGAGTGTAAAGAATATATGCAGGCATTTGGTGTCATGTCCAGAAACCATTATTGTTCCTTTGCTCACAGGGGCAGTAATAGCTCCATAGATGGGACCTCTCAATCAGGATCAATCAGATATCATCAATATTACCTCTGTGAGTGGGTTGGATGGATTTTATGGCGACTAGTGACTTAATCCATCTTCCAGTGCTGGCACCAGTATTTCAGTCTGTGGCATACGTCACACACGACAGATACGGAGCCTTACATTGATACTTGGAGTTAATTGCCACCTGTCCATCTGGTAGGCCTCTGATAAAGGCATTCTGTAGTTTGGGTGTAGAACATATGATAATGCAGACAAAAACCTTAATGTAGAGCACTGAAATGTGGCATGTTAGAAACGATCCCTTTGCTGTTGTCAAGGAGAGTGGAAAGAATGGACACAAGCAAAGATGTTATCTACATACATTTTCCAATTAATGAGGTTGTAAATCTGTTTTTATGACAGTGTTATCATAGCACCTGAATATGACTGATAGTTTAAAGGCAACTACTTCAAATAATAAAAGCTTATTTCAAATGAAAGCAGTGGTTTGATTTTGACAGCAGAATGTATAAAACTTACTAACCAATCCCACCACTCCCTTTTAAAGTTATGTTAATTAAACTTCATGAAATAGTAGTAGATGCTATAAATATGTTTTTGCATTTAGAAAAGATTATACTTGCTGCCAAAAACCTGAGAGATACATGTAACTCTTTGACTACCAACTCAATATGTTTTACATATAAACTAATTCAGGAGTTTAGGTTTAGATACTATAGATGAATTTCATTGGTTTTTATCGATTGCTGTCAACTGCTTAAAAAAGTATTGATAATAATTTCATACATTTTAACATTTCTAAATAACTATCATGACTAACAAAAGGCTTATTGTTTGTTTTACAAAAACAAATACTGTTTGGTTTTTAAAAATGATTGTTTGTAGACTTGTTTCTGTTTCGGCTTTCACTGTTTCTGTTTCGGCTTTCACTGTGTAAAGGAAAACTCGCATAAAATTATGGAATTTGCATTGCTTCTTCTCATTAAAATGCATCCACCTGTAAATCAGACTTGGTTACCCAAAATTAACTTAATTTCTGGGAAGGTAGCTTCATCTCAGATGTTTCCTTTGCTAATGAGTAAGTACCAAACAGTCTGGTTAGGTATATTCGTACCCACATAGACACAATGAGGCCGATTCACAGAACTAATCTGAGATAAAATCCTAAACTTACTACTTTTGGTATTCACAGAAGGCATTTAGTAGTAGTAAAGTTAGGAGTCCTAACTTTACTACTACTAAATGCCTTCTGTGAATACCAAAAGTAGTAAGTTTTGGATTTTATCTCAGTTTAGTAGTAGTAAAGTTAGGAGTCCTAACTTTACTACTACTAAATGCCTTCTGTGAATACCAAAAGTAGTAAGTTTTGGATTTTATCTCAGTTTAGTAGTAGTAAAGTTAGGAGTCCTAACTTTACTACTACTAAATGCCTTCTGTGAATACCAAAAGTAGTAAGTTTTGGATTTTATCTCAGTTTAGTAGTAGTAAAGTTAGGAGTCCTAACTTTACTACTACTAAATGCCTTCTGTGAATACCAAAAGTAGTAAGTTTTGGATTTTATCTCAGTTTAGTAGTAGTAAAGTTAGGAGTCCTAACTTTACTACTACTAAATGCCTTCTGTGAATACCAAAAGTAGTAAGTTTTGGATTTTATCTCAGTTTAGTAGTAGTAAAGTTAGGAGTCCTAACTTTACTACTACTAAATGCCTTCTGTGAATACCAAAAGTAGTAAGTTTTGGATTTTATCTCAGTTTAGTAGTAGTAAAGTTAGGAGTCCTAACTTTACTACTACTAAATGCCTTTTGTGAATACCAAAAGTAGTAAGTTTTGGATTTTATCTCAGTTTAGTAGTAGTAAAGTTAGGAGTCCTAACTTTACTACTACTAAATGCCTTCTGTGAATACCAAAAGTAGTAAGTTTTGGATTTTATCTCAGTTTAGTAGTAGTAAAGTTAGGAGTCCTAACTTTACTACTACTAAATGCCTTCTGTGAATACCAAAAGTAGTAAGTTTTGGATTTTATCTCAGTTTAGTAGTAGTAAAGTTAGGAGTCCTAACTTTACTACTACTAAATGCCTTCTGTGAATACCAAAAGTAGTAAGTTTTGATTTTATCTCAGTTTAGTAGTAGTAAAGTTAGGAGTCCTAACTTTACTAGTACTAAATGCCTTTTGTGAATACCAAAAGTAGTAAGTTTTGGATTTTATCTCAGTTTAGTAGTAGTAAAGTTAGGAGTCCTAACTTTACTACTACTAAATGCCTTCTGTGAATACCAAAAGTAGTAAGTTTTGGATTTTATCTCAGTTTAGTAGTAGTAAAGTTAGGAGTCCTAACTTTACTACTACTAAATGTCTTCTGTGAATACCAAAAGTAGTAAGTTTAGGATTTTATCTCAGATTAGTTCTGTGAATCGGCCCCAGAGTAATTGACTCTTAAGCGGAGGGAAAACGTTACCACGGATGCTATCCATGCAAAATTTACTGTTCAAAATATACTACCTAAATTGATATAAATTATTCTATATGTCTTCTGATTCGTACATAGTGTACTTTTGAAGGAACATGGGTTTGTAAACAAATGCAAAATTATCTAATGTCTATAGTCATTTGTCAACATTAGGTCTGTAACATCACCTTCAGATCTGGATGTTTAAATATTAGAGGCTGATTCACAACTCACAAAACTCAAAAGTGCTAAAATCGAAATCTCTGCTCGTTAATTCCAGATTATAAGGTCCAGATTTACTAAGTGCATGCATTTCTATTGCATCACGCAAGGCGAAGCAAGCCCTTAAGTCAGATTTACTAACCCACGTAGAGCCACCCTGTGTGGCTCTGCATACCATAGTAAATCTGGAATAACAGAAGGCAGTGCAAGTCGCTGCCTTGCATCACTCTGCACTGGGAAGGTGTTCCATGGGTGGAGAGTGGGTGTTTCAACGCATCCACCCATGAGTTTTGGTGTATTCCCAGATTTTCTTACACTACTAAACCTAGGAATGCGTCAAAATGCTACCCCTTCCCAGGAGAGGCGCTTATTTCTCCTTGTTTTTCCTGCTTTCTACGTGTGCTGCCTCTTAGTATTGTTTTTGTGCAGAAAGGTTTCCTGCACACAAAAAATACTGCATGCAATGCAAGCCCCCTTGCACCTTGGCGCATGGGTGCCTGCCTTGGCGCTTGGCAGTCACAGTGCGTCAGCACTGGAGAGAGAGCAGGAATGTGCCATATGTTAGTAAATATGGCACATTCCTGCACTCTCCATTTGACGCAGCACATCAAGTTGTCTTGCTGCATTGTGTTGCGCCTCTAAATCTCCAATTCACAATCAAGGGGCAGTTCCAAAGTATTTCCTCACCTGTGAATGTTTTCCATGTGAGGGAAAAAGAGAAAATATGAAATTGCAGATTTTTCCGTGATTGTTCTGCACGAGGAGTGTTACATGAAACTCTGTTACACATGTTGGTTGCACAAAACATGAACTTCCGTTTTAGACACCTGGGGCCATATTACACAATGTTGTGCATTTTCTTTGTGTGCATCAGGCTCACCTTTCAAAATGCGCGCTCTGAGCAAACAAGGGGAGTATTAGATTGAATGTGCCCCCCACAGGGCAGCCACGAACCCCTGCTGTCCTGGGGGCAGCACTTTCTAGTGAAATATGGTGCGGCTATGAAGCAGCCGCTCCATGTTTCACTATGCAGGCAGCAACTTGCTGTTTTAAGATGGATGAGAGAGCCCCTTGCAGGCAGTTGCAGTGAGTGACTGCACCCGTCTGCAAGAGGATGTCTAGGGGGTCCATAGGACCCCATTCACCCCCTCCAGAGGGCTGCCAGGGAGCACACTGACGGGGTGCCACCTTAGGTGGCACCCTGTCATCCCAGCTCCAGGCAGCTTCTTTATCTTTGCGCCTGCATCTATAATATGATGTGAGCAGCAAGGCAAAGATATTCACTCATTTGCATGGGCCACCCCCCCATGCAAATGAGGAAATGTCCTGTGATGATAGGGCCGGTGCTATATGTGCACCAGCGCTATCTGTATTACAGAAGGGGCCCCACAAGCATTTGCGGCCCCTTCTGTAATACCAAAGTGCCCCAGGGCATGCAAAGCAGGTGCAAATGCCCATTGTGCCCCGGGGGACTTTGTATAGTATGGCCGTAGGATGTCAGCAATATTGTGACTAAGTCTATGAATCAGGCATTTATGTAGTTTCATGCGAAATGTGTCATCAAGTCACTTATGGAGTACACTGTAAAAACTCCTTTGAACCATTATAAATTATAAAATAACTAGGGTCATAATATTTAAGATTAGGACTAGAGTAAGCCTTTCTGTAACATCTATTCTAAATCCCCCCGACTCCCGGACAAAGCCTGATCAAATGTGCTAGGGTCCCAAAGAGATGATCATATGCCCAATACCTATTATATACTTGCAGGGCTAATTCAACCCCAGAGACCAGTATTTTCTATAAAAACATTATACTGAACTCTTATTCAGTTTGTCTTCCATGGAAGAAATAAAGTTGAATGATACTTTTTTGTTCCAATGTCTAAGTTATTCATGTAATGTGGTCTTCAACCAGCGGCGGCTGGCATGGCGCGGGTGGGGGGGCGGGCACGGGCTTCACGAAGGGGGGCCGCAGGGGAGGGTCGCTGGTGGTGTCACGCAGGGGGCCAAAACAAAAAAGCTAAACTTACCTCGTCGGATCTCGCGTCTTCTCTGCTCCTGCTCTCCTGCCTCCGACAGGAACAGGAAGCAGGCAGCCAGGCTCCCTCCCCTAAGTCAATCACAACGCTGCAATGGCAGCGTTGTGATTGGTCTGAGCACTGTGAGACAGTGCTCAGCCAGGGACTAGAGGGGTGGGCATGCTCTCCATGCAGGCTGTAATGCAGCCTGCATGGAGAACAGGGAAGTGCGCATGACTGGTTTGGGCAGCCCAAGTGGGCTGACTAAACAGTCATTGCGCACTTTGGAGTGGGCAAACCACTCCTCCTCTGCCCTGCTCGGAGAGCAGAGCAGCCCCGCCCACCTGCCGGCCGCAAAGCAGCAGGACACGTCATGAAACATAAAATGCTATTAACTTAAAGTTATTATCATTTTATGTTTCTCTTCTTTACACTGCTTTAAAGCAGTGGGGCGAAGCTCCTCCGCCATAGCGGAGGAGCCGCCCCTGTCTTCTGCACATGTTGCAAAAAGAAGCAGATGAACAAAGTGTGATAACTGAATATATTTAGAGTCATACTGGTTTGGCACAGGACCTAAAAATATTTGAAAGCAAAGAGTCTAGGAAAAACTGATAGACTATTCACAAAATGTTCAGTCATGCTCATTATTATCAAATTCCAAAAACAAGCAGCCAGGGATGATTAAAGCCGCACAGCCCAGATATTTACTTAAATTTGCGTAGAAATGAATGAATTGCATGTAATACTATTGCCCACCTCTAATGTCTGCTGCTTCTAGACCATACAATAAGGTTATACACAACATGTGGAAAAGAGAGGCAACAGAAAAAGTCAATTAAGTGGCCAAAGAAATGTTCTTGAGTCTTCAGATGCTAAAAGGAATTCTTCTTTATTGGCTTCAACCCACTGCATATGCAGCATTAAGGCCTTCACCACTAGGAGATGTGGCTGCTCCACCTGAGCGTATTCCGTTCCCCAAACTAAACAGGTCTCTAGCTAGCTCTTCTCTATTGTCATCGAAATCCATGGTAGTTGAAATTTACATGTGAGCGTGCTGGCTACCCGATAAGTACAACACTTATCAAATTCCAGAAACAAGCAGCCAGGGATGATTAAAGCCGCACAGCCCAGATTGTCACTTACATTTGCGTAGAAATGAATGAATTGCATGTAATACTATTGCCCACCTCTAAGGTCTGCTGCTTCTAGACCATACAATTAGGTTACACATAATACAGCATCTGAAGACTCAAGAACATTTCTTTGGCCACGTAATTGCCTTTTTCTGTTGCCTCTCTTTTCTACATGTTGTGTATAATCTAATTGTATGGTCTAGAAGCAGCAGACCTTTGAGGTGGGCAATAGTATTACATGCAATTTATTCATTTCTACTCTGGCAATCTGGACTGTGCGCCTTTAATCATCCCTGGCTGCTTGTTTCTGGAATTTGATAAGTGTTGTACTTATCGGGTAGCCAGCACACTCACATGTACATTTCAACTACCATGGATTTCGATGACAATAGAGAAGAGCTAGCTAGAGACCTGTTTAGTTTGGGGAACGGAATACGCTCTAGTGGAGCAGCCACATCTCCTAGTGGTGAAGGCCTTAGGGCTGCATATGCACTGGGTTGAAGCTAATAAAGAAGAATTTCTTTTAGCATCTGAAGACTCAAGAACATTTCGTTGGCCACTTAATTGCCTTTTTCTGTTGCCTCTCTTTTCCACATGTTATGTATGCTCATTATTATATCATAGTTCTTCATATGTTTGTTATTTTGAATGTTCAAGAGAGTATATTCGACCATTTAGCAAACTAGTTAAGAAAAGTTACATGTAGAATAAGTAAAGGCCAGATTATTCCCTAAAATGTCTGTGAGCAGAGGGAATTGTTATTTTTATGTGATGATGTGGTTTATTTATTTGTTTATTTATTGTGCTTGAAAAATCTTGCAGCTAAGAGCCACATCATAGCACTTTGGGTGATACAGGATAGGAGATTGCTGTAGTGAGGTAAGTTCTCAAGAGGAGACAGAGAAGCTGCCATATTCCGAGAGACTTCAATGCTCCAAGCAGCAGCAGTCAACATGCTGAAAAAGACTTATGTGGGACAGCAATAGTCAAGAAAAACCTGTAGGTTTCCTGGTAGGTTTGTCTAGTGCTAGGCATCTGACTAGAATGAGATGTTTGGAATAAGTTTGTAATGGTCTTCAATAACGGTTAATAGTAATTATAAATAGATTAAAAGAGGTGGACTTTCAGACTTCAACTTTACTGTAAGACAAACTTCAAAACGTTTTTTTCCTGAGTGAGTCTACATTTTGTTTCATACTGGCCATCCCTGTTTGTGGACCGTTTTGCTCCCACAGCAAGTAGATGGGCGGCTAAAATGTTGTGGTTGGAAGAAGGAGTTTGAAGGAGTACTATAGCTGTAAGGTCCTGGGTCTCTCACTTGACATGCAGTTATGTAAAGGGTTTGGAACCAGTGTTTAAACTAGTAATCTTTCTTTGACAAGGATCTAATTTGGTGCTTCGAGAGTGTTGTGATACAATCAAATCAACGCAGTAAGTATGAGCTTAGCTGCCTAGCTTTGAGTCCTTCAAATTAGCAATATACTTTTAGGTAGCCCTGTATACACCGTCTTGCAGTTGTCCAGCCAGCCAAGTGATTACCACTACGAGAACTAGAGTTATTTTGTGACAAAGGGAAAGTGAAAGGAGCATTCCATGAAGTTATCACACTTACAGTAACTATTTTCTTGAAATATTAATTGGGATGTGACGTAAAGGATGATGTTAAAGATGATACTCAGATTGTGTCATCTTTATTGGCCTTGAGGCAGAAACCAAATATTCTGGTCAAATTGACCTTCAGCGGGCACCAGAAATCATTCAGGCAATTTTCAACAGTGTGATACTGACCAGATTCCTCTTACAACCTGAGGTAGTCTCAAACTCCTTAGCAAAATTTTTTGGGGCACCCCACAACAATATGGATCAGATGTGGCTTTCCAAGCATCTGGCGGGTCATCAAAGAATTCTAGCAGATAAGGTGCTTTTGAGGTATCACGGGCCCCCTAAGATTGAAAGTTTCCAGCATTTGGGACTGGATTTTCTACATGCAGTTCACTTGGTTCAAGTATCTGTGCAGTAAGGACTTACCTCTGGGTCCCAGCCCTTGCAGATTGCCGGAAAACAGCTCACTGCAGGGGGCTCCTTACATAAAACAGTTTTTAGATGAACCCATCCATAATGGGGCAAAAACGAAACGTCCTTAGCAGAAATGATGGAGAAATAACTTTGGACTGTATGCACTAAAAATGCATTTAGTGAAAGTAGTCGCAATTTGCACACTGACTTTCACCAAATGCATTTGCATTTTGTGAACCGACCTTTGTAGTAATAGGTCAGTTCACAAAATACAGAATTGTAGTGGGTCTAAATTCAACATACGCTATTGCTCTTAATATGCAAGGGCATGAATACAAATTACGACCCACTATTATTGGTTACTATCACAGGGATGGTTGCTAGATGAGGTCAACAGGCCACCATATCTGTGATAGCTTTATTTATGCAGCCTGTTTTCCTAAAAGGAAAGCGAGATGCATTTTTTTTTAAAATGAAAAGTTTTGCAAACAATTTGTATTAGTAAGTAGTGGCCCTGTGGACCACTGCCTACTTCTGAAAAACATTTTTTGTAAAGATTCACGAAGGGATCCTCTTGGGAACCCCTTCCTGTTTGCGAATGGGTTACCACCTCCTTTGAGGTTTTGATAAAATATCAATGTTTCCGACAGGATTTCAGTCACAAAACATTAAAACATACCATAAGGAACTGGTATTTGGAAGGGACGTCCATTCCAAATAGTGATTCCCAATGGTTTCCGTAAGAAATTGGGTTATTAGTTGAGAGGAGTGAGAACCCGACTCAAATAATAAACACAGTCCTTGTCAGACAGAACCACAAAAGTCACTAGATAAACCTGTGCTTAACCCACTGGTAACTTGGCACAAAAACAATCAGGTTTAACTTAGAGGCAATGTACAAAGTATTTATGCAGCACTCAAACAGCAATAAAGTAAAAACACAACACCAGAAAAATCCAAAACCAAATTCGAAAATTAGAGTAAAACAAAAATGCCAAAAATTCAAACAGTATAACCCGAATTATGAGTTTTTCAAGTTTTTGGGGAAAATAGCACCAAAAAGCACAAAGTGTATTCACGGGTATTTAGTCCATGATGGAGTGTGGGTCAGATACAGGTACTAGGTTTGCTTCGATGAGGAGTTTACCTTCGCCCACGTGTTGAGCCTCCACAGGAGCTTCTTGTTGGTGGGGGCTGCAAGGAGGTTGTTAATGGCTTAAGGAGTAGATCACTGCTGGAACCTTCGTGTTGGCTGGGTCGATGCGGTCATGGTGGTTGCAGAAATTTGGGGCTGAACTGAAGACCAGGCTGGAGCTTCACATTGGTAGGCATCACATATGGTCGTTTCTCGGTGCCAAGAGTCTGCTCGCGGTTGTGAGGAATCCAAAACTTATTGATTTTCAACATGAGTTCAGGAGGAGTTCTGATGCCAGCCAATGGTCCAGTACCTGGGGGCACCTCTTGGGAATCAGGGTTCACCCCAGCAAAGGCCAGCAGCAGGACTCAGGCAGGTCAAGTTGGTGTTGGTCAGGTGTAGGGAGGCCTTTCAAAGCTTGTTGTGTATCTGAAGCTCAAATAGAGGTCAGCCAACTGACCCTTAGAATCACTTCTGGAGAGCCTGGCTTGAAGGCAAGTCCAGTTTTCCTCCTTCAAATAGCAGAGCAGTCCTTCCTCTGAATCTCATCAGGTCTAGGAGTATTTTGATAAGAGGTTCTGAAGGTGCTATTCTTATGCCCAGTATCAGCAAGTCAGGGTGAAAGGGATGCCCCCTTTGCTTAACTTCCCCCTTTTCATGGGTTTGGCTCCAAACTGTCTAGGGTAACAAAGGGGCGGTAAGGCCTAGGTGTGAGCTGCATTTGTCAGTGGCATGGCAGGCAGCCCTTAGAAGTCAGGAAGGTTGTGGGCATAGCCCTGAGGCTTCCCTTTTAAGCTCATGTAGGCTGAGTGCAACCCTCCAGGACATCCTGCTCAGTAGAGAAACACCCTGTCCCACTCCTGAGGCCCTTTCATCTTCATATCTGGAAGGAATACATACACACCACAGGAGAGCCATTTACAGTCTTATGACAGTGTACACTGGCATTAAGACACATTAAATTTAGGCAAAATAAATGCCAACTTTCGAAAAGGGGCATTTTCAGAATAGTAAATTTAAATCCAACTTTACCATTAAAGAGGGTTTTTATTTTTAAATTACAATTCAAGTGAGTGGGAGAAGCATTTCTCTATCCCCCAAACTTAAGTTATCACTTATTAAGTATAATAAGTAACCCAGAATTAGTCTATGGAAGAGCAAGCCTTACAACAGTCAAAAATGACTTCAGAAGTGTTTCCTTGTCAGGACATGTAAAAACGTAATTGCACATGTCTTTGTTTTTAAATATTATGCAGCAGGAGTGGTTAGGGCCTACCTTAGGGGCGACTTAAAAGTATGAAAAAGGAAGGTTGGGACCTTGTAATTGGTTTCTTTTGTCAGGTTGAAATTGCAGTTTAAAACTGCACTACCCCTGTACTGTCAGGCCTGAGGCATGTTTTACAGGGCCACTTTAGTTTGTGGCACTGTGAGTGCTTAAGCACACTTGTGGCATTTAACATACAGGCCCTGGGTACATGCGGTAGCAGTTACTATGGACTTATAAGTAAATTAAATGTACTAATGAGGTGTGGGACAATTTTACCACTGATTAGCAAGACTAAAGAGTTTAAAAGCCAACTATAGGAAATTGGGTTATTGGTTCAGGGGGGTGAATACACTTCTCAAGCAACACCCACAATTCTTGTCAGGCTGAACCACAAAAGTCACTAAATTAACCTGTGCTTAACCCTCTGGAAGCTTGGCACAAAGGAGTCAGGCTTAACTTAGAGGCAAAGTGTAAAGTATTTATGCAGCACACAAACAGTTGTTATAAAATGGAAAACACAACACAGGAAAAATCCCAAACCAATTTAGAAAACTGCATACATTTTAATAAACAAAGTGATACTCGAACGATAAGAATCCAAACAGAAGAAATAGAGCTATATAACTTCAACTTTTAGATAAGTATAGCGCCTAAAAGCACAAAGTGCCACTCACGGTCATCTGGTCATGCTAGACAAGGGGAAAGTCACAAGTTCAGGCTGACTGCGATGGAGCGTGGGCTGGATACATGGACCAGGTAAGTCCTGCTGAAAATGTTACCTGCTCAAGTCAAAGGTGAAGAGTTCCTTTGGCAGTAAAGGAAGCCATGAGCAGAATAAAGTTTGGATTAATCATAGGTTCATTTGTAGGTAGCACATTTTGAACTAATGATTCCTAAAAGCTGTCATGGAGAGAGGAGAGCCTAAATCTTCAATAGAGTGATGCATGCTGAGATTCAGAAATAGATGAATGACTTGATGTACGCTTTATGGAATTTGTGGAAGCAACTGTATGTCAGTTCTTTCGTACACATTATCAAACCACTGTGAAGAGGTGAAGAACAGGAGGCAGTCACTATTAAGGAATAAAAAGAGATTTAGATACAAACGTGAGAAGATTTATCCTTCCCAGCATTCACTCACTTTTTCAAAATAATGACGACGGTAACATTAACAATGTTTGTGCATGACATACGAGGAGTTCACAGGACATTGAGTTTACTCATCTTACTACTGATATGCGAGGAACAGGCATTTAAGTGATGCTTATTAAATTAAAAAATCATGACACTTGGCTTCTTAAATAAGTTGAGGAATGTGGAGCCATGGATAAAACATTTTTTGTAGAAGAAATATAAGATTTGTATCCGAAATCATGGCCGATTACTCCATTTGGGAATATAAAAAGATGATTGTCATGTTGATTTTGTCTTTAAATAAAGGTTTGTTATTGGAAAATACCAAATAGTCTTTGATAGTTAAACATCAAACTACTTTTGTCCTTTATACAATTCCCAAAAATCATAAACATACACCTTATCCATCAGTTAAACCGTAATAGGAGGGAATAAAAATATCTGACTGCCGTTAGTGGTGCAAGTCGTTTACAAACACTATCTCCAATAATGCTTTTAGTGCAACTACAAGTGCAAAGCTTCAATACAAACATTTTGCACACGTTTGGTCTAAAAGTAATTAGGAAAGATATGATTATCGTTGAAGACACAGGGACAAATGTTGAGTTTTGAATAGCTGTATAAGTCCTTCATTTACTTACATTTGTTTTAACACATCTTATTGTTCAATTTGCTAGAATGAAATAGGATGTAATGTTGCAAAGAGTTGCACTAAATTATCATGGATGATTTTGAGAACGTGCGCATTCTGATCAATAACGCAGTAAGTGCTAGGCATAAACAATGATAAAGAAGTGTGAGTCAGTTTTTAACATCCTTTGAGTATGCTCATGATGAATACTTGGTAAAAGGCAATATACTTTCTAGATTTCTATTTGCAGGTTAATTGTGGAAACAAATGTTATGACCACAATGAGTCATAGGCTTCTAATGACTACTTACACAATGGCACCTTTTTATGCACAAGTGGTTTGTTACAGGTTAACATTAATCAATTCACACACGAAAAGAGAATCTATGTAGCAACAAAACATATAAAACCAAGTGAGGAGGAAGCTAGAATCAGACTCAGTGGCTGCACCAGTGAAGCACATTCTTGTCTGACTTCCTGCCCAGCTTTTTCCCCGCCCCAAGGTAAGCCATTCTCAGATGTTTCATAATGAGATACTATGTAGATCTCTCACCACGATACATACACAGAGGAGGCACCAAATCACATGGTACAACCCGTCAATTATCAGGATTTGCTTAAACCATGTTCATCTCCAGCAAATAGGATGATTTTTATAATCAAATACGCACAAGGGCGTTGAAAGATTCAGAGTATCATATAGAAGCATTGTAGTAAGATTACACTTGATGATGAACGTCAAGTACTGTTCAACAAAGCCGCAATATGTGCCTAGACAAAGGGAACAAATACTTGTGAAATCTTAGTGAGAGCAGACATCTTTACGAGACAGTATACAGACACTGCTGATCTACTCAAACGAAGGGCACCTATCATATTTATTGTGTACTCTCTGTTGTGGTGTAACCCAGGGCAAGATTTTATTGCATCCCGTGTCTAGCAGAAACTAGGTTTAGGGACCTTATGTCACATGCAATAAAGGTAGAAGAAGTCATAAACAAAACCCCTCGAGGCTAAGACCATACCCTACAACTGAAACACAAGCTGTCCATTAGACGCCTTACTTAAATGCTCTAAATCAACACTGATTATATGAATCACTAGATTTTGTGACCTTCTTGTGATGCATTAGAGGACATGGAGTTCTTGAAACTTTGTCTTCAGCATTACAATCATTAAATTGATTTTTCTTATGTACTTATGCCATTTTAGACTCGGAAAAATTTATCCAACTCCTAAACTAGGATTAAGGCAGGATACCAGTTCAGTATCTGGAAGGGTCATGTTGTAGGTATCCCTTCCAAATACCAAACTAATATCTTAGTATCAGTGTTTTATGACCGACATCCAGTCGCAAAACATAATTTTTTATTTTTTTTACCTCATATGGGGTAGTAATGCATTCTCAAAAGGGAAGAGGTTCCCTTGGAATCTTTTCCAATTTGTGAATGTGAAAAAATGTTTGTTGGCGAGTAGGCAGTGGTCCACGGGACCACTCCCAACTCTTATACAAACAAGAACAGTAAACTTTCCTTTTTAAATGGGTTTCTGTTTTTTATAAGGAGAATGGCTTACATTTAAAAAAGAGGCTTACTTTATTAAAAAGCAATCAGAAATAAGGTGGTCTGTGATTTTCTCCAATCGTAGTGAGTCACAATTTGTGAAATATTTCATTATTATTTATGAGGTTGGCCAAATGTTGCTTGTCACATAAAGCCAATTATCCTATGTGCGAAATAACAAAAAGGTAGAATGGGAGAATGACAGAGACTGACAGGTTTGAAGAAACACATCGATATACCTGTTGGATATCACAGTAGGTACTTATGTGTAGGGATGTTGCAACAGGAAGGTGGAGCAATAGAACTTTAAACCAAAAGAATGTCAACTTTCATACATATAAGCACAGTGGCCCTAATCCTGAGTCTGCATTAAATCCCACATGGGCGAAGCCAGGTGTGACCAGGTAGAACCCTGCTGACAGTGTTTTACCAGCAAATACTTGATGAAATGTGTAAGTGGGAAACAAAAATGAGAAATTTAATCTGGAATATAGAATGGCAGTGATTTCCTCTGAAAGTCCAAGCACAGGTCAGAATACCATAGTCTTGCCATTTTAGAATTAAAAATCCCTATGAATTTGCTAATTTCATAATTCCATCTTTATTTTTATTGCTATTGTTATTATTATTACTAATATAGTAGTACCACGAATAATAACAATAATAATAATAATAATAGTAAATATAATTATACTAATAGAAATCATAATGATAGCATTGTGAATAATAATTATTATTAGCAATCAAAAATAAAAAGATTAACTGTCATATATAATTACATTTTTTTACACTTTACAGTTTAGTTTATTTAGACAAAACACTAAATGATACACCAACATTCACATAGCATCGCACAATAAACACAACTTTAAATGAAATGATATTGTTTACTAACACTGATTCACAGCTCCATGCTTTAACACAGTATAAAAACGTTCAAGGCCAAACGTCACATCCTCCGATTTTATACCGACTACAGGGTCCAGGGATTTCTTTGGTGGCTCAGCTTGCGATTTATGTGTGCACAAATAATTTCCCCAGGTTAAGTTATAATATTTTGCATTGCGGTCTGCTTTCTTTTTTCTTTTTGCAGTTTTATATAGCGCAAACTCGATCAGAGCGCTTTACATGAGCCTTCGGTTACGTTACAGAAGGACACATTAATTTTTGGTAGGCACGGGGAGATTGAGGGCCTCATTAATGAAAACTTTTGCATCGCTGCGTGAAAACAGAGATGCAACAGTTTTCACTGCGCCCTCCTTACTACACCATGGATGCGCCGTATTTAATGTACGAAGCTCCATGTCGCAAGGAGTTACAGATTCTTCGGTATTACTGACGTAGCTGTAGGCTCAAAAGTGACGCATTGCTGGGGTGTGTCTGAAAACAGACGCAACTCCAGCAATGTGTCCTTTCACACATGTGAAAGGGCCTGCGTCAGTCTTACTCCTGCTGTGAGGCAGGCATAAGGTTTTGACGCAGTGGCGTCCTATAAGTGGTGCAGTGAAGTGGTGTAGTGAAATCTGATAGGTTTAACTGCGCCACTTCTACGAGGCTTTTTGCGGGGGAATGCCCACCCTGCATACATTATACTTGACGCAGGTATTTTTTTTTTAATTTTTCAAAACCTTTATTGACAGATTCAGCATAAACAAAATACACGTCGGCAGCAGATCGAAGCATCGTACATAGCAAGCTATTTACGGAATATTGTAGACATAGTGACATCACATTCAAATAGAATCATTATTCTGTACAACCCAGCAATGGCACCATGAGCAACACTTAGCTAAAGGAGGTGGGGACAGCACTGTAGGGAGAGAAGCAGGCACGGCCGGAGAGGAAAAATAGGGACAGGGAGGAAGGCAGCTACTGACCAACGCCGGCGACCGCCGCGGGCGGAGTGCCGGCGGGGAGCGCGGGAGAGGCAGCACGGCTCAGATTGGGTCGGGAATGGAAATATGTCACTAGGGGACCCCATATGTCAGATGGGCGGGATCGCGCTGGCATGAGGTCCCAGAATTCAGATAATAGGGTCTGGCATCTCGAAGCATCTTCCATCCAGTGTGCGAGCTTGGGCGCCGGTCTGCGACCCCAACACATGGCCACCCTACGCCGAGCAAGCACTAGTAGCATTGCGATCAGGCGGCGCGAAGCATCCGGGCAAAATTTGACAAAGCCCAGCAGGCACAGCGGCGGATCCGGCTGAACCTGCGCGGAGGTAATCTCAGAGATGGCGGCACAAACCGCCAGCCAGAAATCCGATACCTTGGGGCACAACCACGCAAGGTGAGTAAAATCCACGGCAGGAGCAGAGCAACGCATGCATCTGTCGTTGGGAATGAGTCCCAGTTTATGTAGCTGCACAGGAGTGCGGTATAGCTTATGCAAATATTTAAAATGTATGAGGCGAAGACGATAGTTGGGAGATAATTTCTTCGTCTGGTTACAGCAATAAAGCCAATCAGCTTGAGCGATGTCTACGCTCAACTCTTCGCTCCATGCCGCGCGTGCGCGGTCAGTGGAGATGGAGGTGGTCGACAGCGTTAGGGCGTATAATTTAGTTACCAACTTGCGGGGAGTGGGAGATGTATATATGTAATCGAGCGCAGGCATCGAAGGTGGAGGCTGGGGGAACGTGGGATGCAGCTCCTTGCAAATAGCCCGCAGCTGGTAAAAGAGCAGTGTGTCCATCGGACCAGAGGAAGCAGGAAGAGAGTAGAACGTGTTACCGGGATAAAGATCCACCAGGGACGTCAGCTTCAAGCAGGCGGCATGTTTAGACATGCCAGTTGGTTGGAGAGGCGGGAAAGCAGGATGTCGAATAATCGGCATGGAATTAGCCGATAGCAACGGAGCGTTGGAGAGCCGGCGCAGTCCCGACCAGGCCCAGCGCAGTGTTTCAACTGTATCCACCTCGGCACGTGGGCGACTCGCCGGGGCAAACAAGGCAGTGGTTAGTGGCCAAGGAGTTGCAAGGTCGGCTTCAACCGCAACGTGCGGCTGATAAGGGGTGGGGTGAATCCAGAAGTGTAAAAAACTGGCCTGGGCACTTAAGGCATAAAGTTTAAAATTGGGAGCGCCCATACCGCCAGCCGACATGGGGAGAGTGAGGATGTCATATGCAATCCTAGGCTGCTTGCCAGCCCAGACCAAAGAAATGATCAGAGGACGGATTTTACGAAAGAAATGTGCAGTGAGAGGTATTGGGATATTCAAAAAGAGATAAAGGAATTTCGGGAGGACCACCATCTTGGCGATAGCTATGCGACCAGCCAGAGACAAGGGGAGTCGGTTCCAATGAGGTATTCTGGATTCGAGCCAGTCCACCGCGCGCCCAAAGTTGGCCCTCCAGAGGTCATCCAAGTCCCGGCTCAGCCAAATACCTAGGTAGCGAGTGGGGCCGGAGGCCCAAACAAAGGGAAAGTCCGGAGTGAATGTCTTGGTGGCATCAGTAAGAGGGAACAACACTGACTTGCTCCAGTTCACCTGTATACCTGACAATCCACCAAATCGTATTATTTCGCGAACAAGGGGGCTGAGGTTATCTTGGGGATGGCGGACATACAACGTAATGTCGTCGGCATACATGGAGACCAAGAGGGCGCGGGCCGAGAAGCCGATACCCTTCTGAGTGTGGTGTTGTCGGAGTCTGGCCGCGAGAGGCTCCATCGCGATAGCGAAGAGCATAGGGGAGAGCGGGCATCCTTGCCGAGTGCCACGTTCGATTAGAATAGGTGCTGAGACCTGCCCATTGATCCGGAGACGGGCGGAGGGGCGAGTGTAGAGGAGAGATATCTTACGGATAAAAATGTTACTAAAGCCAAGGCGTGGTAGAAGAAAAAATAGAAAAGGCCACTCCAGTGTATCGAATGCCTTGGTGGCATCGAGTAGAGCGGCCACCGCAGGGAGGCTAGGGTTGATTTAATGAATGACCGAAAAAATAGTCCGAAGGTTGTGCGAGGTGGCACGGCCAGGGATGAAACCAGACTGATCGGGGAGGGCGATGAGGGGCATAAGGTGGAGAAGACGGGAAGCCAGTAACTTTGCAAAAATCTTATTATCGATATTAATTAAAGAAAGGGGGCGGTAAGACTCGCGGCTGTCAGCTGGTTTGTCAGACTTGAGGAGTAATGTTAACATCGCCTCGCGGAGTGACTGCGGGAAGAGGCCAGTATCAAAGGAATCGTTATACATGGCGGCCAGATGTGGCACCAGAAGCGGAGCATAAGCCTTATAGAACGAGGCGGGTAAGCCGTCCAAACCTGGGGCCTTATCACTAGGTAGACTATTTATGGCAGCCAGTATCTCCTCCTTAGAGAAGGGCTCGTCTAAATATTCCTGATGATAGTCCTCTAGCCAAACCAGCGAAAGGGTATCAAAATATTGTTCAAAAGCCTCACGCGAGGGGGGGGGCCCGCGGCGTAAAGTTGCGAGTAATAGTCCGTAAAACGGGCCTGGATTTCGGCGGGGGAGGTGGTTCTGGTGGGGCCACCATCTCGGAGAGCAGCAATATACGATGCCGCACGGGGGGAAAGTAGGAGGTTGGCCAGGGTCTTACCAGGCCGATCGCCCTCTCCGAAGCGACGGGCTCGGGCCTCCCTACCAAGAAAGGAGAGTTTCCTATCGGCCTCCACAGCAAATTCAGAATGCTTTGCACGCAATAGCGCGAGGGTCTCAGACCTGGGGTGGGCAGCATGAGCAGCGTCCAGAGCCTTAATCTCCGACTCCAGCTTGTCCAATGAGGCGCGGATGGAGCGAAGGACACCGGCCTGTTTAGAGATACACTCGCCACGTATCACTGTCTTAAAGCCTTCCCACAGGATGGATGCGGAGTCTACAGAACCGACATTTAGATCGAAGTAGTTGGTAATCGCCTTTTGGATCTCGTCTAAGAAGACGGAGTCCCGGAGAGCATTCGGAGGAAGCCGCCATGTGAAAGCGCGCTGTGGGGAGTGAGGAAGACGAAGACTAATCTGGACTGGAGCATGGTCTGAGAACGTGCGTGCCATATGAGTAGCGGAGGTGAGCCAAGTGAGGGCATCCGGTGAGGTAATCCATAAATCAATACGGGACCAGCAGCCCCGAGCACCAGTGACGCAAGTGCCCTCACGGGTCTTGGGCCACAGGTGCCGCCAGGCATCATATAACGCATTGTCAGTGAGTATGGACTGAAGTAGCGCAGTGGAGCGAGGGTGGGATGAATGGGGGCCAGAGCGGTCCAAGACTGCTGAAAGTGTAACATTGAAATCCCCCCCCCAGATAAGAGCCGCCGGGCCCAAGGAAGAGATGAGGTGCCATATATGAGTAAAGAAATTGGGATCATCCGAGTTAGGGCCGTACACAGCAGCAATCGTCATTGGTTGGGACAACAGGGAGCCGTGCAAAATCACATACCGTCCGTCGGGGTCCGTGAGTACCTGAGTAGTATGCCAGGGGAGCCCCCTACATATCAGAATGGACACACCCCTGGAATAGGAGGAATAATAAGAAGAGTGCACTTCACCCCAGTGGCGCGACTGGAGTCTGGTGGAGGTCGCAGGCAACAGGTGGGTTTCCTGCAAAAGGCAGATGTCGACCTTGTGTCGGTGCAAGTGAGAGTGAATGAGCCTTGTCTTACGGTGATCATTAAGCCCACGGATGTTCCAGGTCCAACATATGGTATCAGTCATGGTGTTTCATAACTGGGTGAAGCGAGGGCGCAGCGCAGGAGGCCAGACAGCAGAGAGAGCCAGTGCAAGCGCAGGGACAATTAGTACTTAACCAGGGGGCGTACAGGACATTCGCCAGGTGCGGACGACGGGCCCGGCCAGCAGCCTGCGTGTCTAGAAATTCCAACCAAGGGAAGAACAGCCAGTGCGCTAGGAACGAAAAGGGAAGGGACCACAGTGCCGTTCAGGAGAAGGAGGAGATCGTGAACAGTCGTACTAAGTTGCACATGTCTAGCAGGGAGGTGATGCATTCTGATAGGAAATAGAAGATGTGAATTCGGAAACAAGAAGGTCCCCATTGAATGACAAGCGAAACCCAAAAAAAAACCCCACCCCAACCCAACCCAACCCGTCGCACAAGATGCAGTCAGGAGACCAGTTCCCGTCAGGACCATAGCCGACAGAGTGCAGACAACCACCTTCCCACAAACACAACCACCCACCCAACCACCCCACCCTTGCGACCCAAAAAACAATACCAAAAGGCCCACCACCCCCGCACCCACTCCAACCCCCCAATCAGGCTGAGCTACCTCCCCAACCCACCCCAGGAACCCGCAACTTGGAAGAAGGAAAACAACGGTGAGAGAGGGAATTATCCCGTGAGGGCATGGCAGAGCTCAGCGTACACCCCCGCAGTAAAGCAGGGTGGCCAAGCTGTGAGGACAACAGACAGCGTTCAAGTCAGTATTAACTAGTAAGTCCCGACAAGTCAATCGTTATCACTCAGGTGGTCGGTTGTGGCGGGCTGAGAGCCAGATGGTGAGAAGCGGGATGATTTGTCCATTTTCTTGGCAAATGCGAGGGCGTCTCTGGGGTCAGGAAACATGAGCATTTTTTCTCCCTGTCGGACTCTCAGCTTTGCAGGGTAAGCCAATGAGTAAACGACGTTATGTTTCTGGAGGATCCGCTTAGCTGGGAGGAACTCGCGGCGAGCGGCCTGGACTGCCGGAGTATAGTCAGGGTAAAAAGAGAGCGAGTCACCTTTATGCCCTTATCGCGTGTAGCACAAAGAATCGCGTCTCGATCTCTGAAATTCAATATTTTTGCAATGATGGGACGAGGAGGTAATCCAGGACCAGGACGCGGACCGAGTGAGCGATGAGCGCGCTCGACAATGAAGACTGTGGAGAGAGAGTCACCAAACAGTTCCCTGACAAGCTGCTCCACGAAATCCTCCATGCGGGAGATATTGGTGGACTCGGGAACCCCTGTGATGCAGAGATTGCTCCGACGGGAACGCGCCTCCAAATCCTCATTTTTGTTCCGGATAACGTCCAATATTTTGTCCATTTGTAATAATTTCTGGTGGTCCTGAGTGGCGGCATCCTCAATGTCCGAGATCCTGGACTCCACGTGCGTGAGGCGATTGTCATGGGAATCCACCCGGGCCTTGATCGAATCCAGGCGAGCGGAGAGTTGGTCGAGCTGGGCAGCGATTCCGGTGACCGTGGACTTAACATCGAGCATGATCGCCTTCAGGTCATCTTCACGCGCGGGAGGGGACTCCATGTTAGCCGCCTGGTCGCCGCCGTCCAGTCCAACACCGTCCTGATGAGTAGATCGGCGCTGGTCAAATGCGAGTTTGGGCTGCTTGGGGTCAGTCCGCCCCATGGTGATCGAACACCGGCAGTAGGCGTCACCAGGGAGCAGCGAGGCAGAATAGCAGCCAGGAGGGGCAGGGACAGCGGATGGACCACCACACCACAGCCGGTACAATCCGAGTCCAGGAGGCAACAGAGACCCCAGCACCAAGACCTAGCCGCAGCCAACCACAACAGGTAGCAGGCGCAGAGGGGCGACAAAGGGAGGAGGTTGATGGCACAGGCACCAGCGCGGCAGCACAGCAGGGAGACTCAGGAATAACGCAGTCCCTCGAAACAGAGGCCAGGAGAATGTCAAGGGAGCCCACGGGTACGGCAGGAGAGGCAGGCTGCCACACGGCGTAGGGTCGGCCCCTCTGGACCGATGACAGCAGGGCCGGGCCGGCGGCAGGATGGAGAAGAAGAGCAGATGGGCACTCCAAGCAGCGCTCCAGGCCCAGGCAGCGCCACAGAAGCCGCCACCGCCAAGACACCCAAAGGCAGGAGAGCGGCCAGCTGCCCCAAGTGAGCCGGGAAACGCCGCAGTGGAGCTCCGCAAAGGCGAACCCACGACGTGCAGGAGATCCCCTCAGGGGCCACGCCGGGGCCCAACGCGGCCGGCGCCAGGCAGACCCCGGGGCCCGAGCA
Organism: Calotriton arnoldi; assembly: GCA_963921515.1. NCBI lineage: Eukaryota > Metazoa > Chordata > Amphibia > Caudata > Salamandridae > Calotriton > Calotriton arnoldi. The sequence continues at coordinate 1,344,131 of CAWUFW010002179.1, forward strand.
GATCCAGGCCCTGGATGAGAAGAAGCCCACAAGCAGGGTGCCGCAGCCGCCACGGCCCAGCGCCAAGCACAACAGGATCTCGTGGGTAGCACCTGAAATCAGAGGCCAAGGCGCTGAGGCATGGACGTCGCGGACCACAGAGGCAGGCAGCAGGGAATGTGTGTGGGTGCAGGGCTTCCCGCCCGTCCCGGCGGCCGCATTCCGAACACCAGGAGCCAAGCAGGGCCGATCCGCGGCAAAGAGCAGGCCAGTCCCCCGCAGACAGCCGTCGCCACCAGGGCCCAAGGCCGGGCCCGTCAGAGGAGCTGGGAGGGCGCTCGATTCAAAGCGCCAGGAGCGGTGAGGCCAAGTCGCGTTGGGCCGCTGGAAGAGGCGGCCAGGGCGCCACGCATAGCTCAGCAGGGAGGTGTCCAAGAGCACACGCCGAACCGAGGCTGTCACGGCGGGGAAGCGCGGGGGGTACGCCGCTCCCGTCACCAGGCCCGGGCCCCGGCGGCAATCAGGGAAGACGCAGGATGGGAAGCAGTATGCCGCCGGAGTTGTGGAAGGCCCGGGCCGGGCGGTGCAGCTCGCGGACCCCCAACCCCGCCTCAACAAGCCTCAGCAGCCGCAGCACTCACCGGAGCAATCAGCAAGGGAGCCTCCGGTGTCCTCCAGGCAGCGCGAAGTCCACAGAAGATCAGCCTGACTTCGGGAATAGGAAGGCCGGGCCAGGCCTACCTCGGGAAACAGGCCCAGCGCAGCACCCGGGCCGCCGATCCCAGCCCGTCCACGTCGCCAGGGAGCAGGAGCGGCACCGATCGACACCGCAGGTAGTTCCTGTCCAGGAAACACTGATTGTTGGCAGTTTTAGTCCTGTCTGCTTGCAGGATTATGTCGGATTATGAGCTTGGCTGGCAGAGCCCACTTAGAGTGCGGCCATCTTGCAGCCGGCCAAGCCACGCCCCCATACTTGACGCAGGTATAATGTAGTACAGGGGTTTACAAAGTGACGCATCTGCTTTGATGCGCCACTTTGTAAATAGGGCGTAACGTGGCACGTTTTTTACACCGCCAGTATGTCACAAAAAGTGACGCAACAGCGGCGTGAAAGTGTCACAAAGCCTCATAAATAAGGGCCTAGGTAATTTGCTCAGGATCACAGGATGTTTGAGCCACCGCCAGACTCGAACCTGATTCACCAGCTTCAAGGTCGGGCGCCTTAGCTGTTAATCCACACCCTCTCCCCTTTGAAGAAAAAGAAAATCAGCCATGCAGTGCCAGCCCTCCCTTAGAAATAGTTGTGCCCACCCATGCACTAAGTATATCCACACTAGACTAGATTACACTAGATTAGGCACCCCACCACCCCTCTTTATTATCGAGCAAAGCCAACGCATACCGGGACGAAGGCAGAACACAGCGGAACACGCCATCTCAGGTCAATTCACAGCTCCCGCTCTAATTTACTATCGTTTTTCTATGTCTACGAACTTGCCACATGATACGTATACAGCCTGAATGTGATTAAGGGGCCCAGGCTGGACCCCCAACGCCCTTCACTTCGTCTGAGGTCTGCATTACATCCCGGGCATTATCCTCATTCTTTGCACTCTTGCCACATTGCTTCCGTTCACTCACAAGGCCACTTAAGCTACTCCTGACTCTGAAGGCACACAGATCCATCACAGCCTGACGGCTAAAAACTAGGAATACCTCCCAGAAACTCTAATTCCTGGATAGGGGAAGAGCATCAGCTGCCTATACAGAATTCACAAAATGGCCGCAATAGATCAGTAGATAAACAAAGAAAAAGGACTGCATCCCAAGAGGACCTTTAACGGAAATAGACAGAGGACTTCATTGCAAGCACTGATCTAGTCAGTTAACAGGGCGGCCGTCTTGGACTGATTCATCCGGAATGGGTGGGCATACTAAGAATATAGGCAACAGCTGCATCTCACAACCTCATCCTGCACCTCAAACCTAGCTACACCTTCCCCCAAAAGGGCAGCACACCGCATATACACCACCCCATCTGTCCCCCGCTAATCAAGTGTTACCCCGCACTATGGAGCGCACCTGTAACTACACTTACTCCATCACATACCCCCCCAACCTCTCAAAAAAAGCAGCTAAAGGTTTTAAACACAACTTTTTAAAATCTCACCCTGAAACCCCAATCTCTGATCCATACTTCTCAATGAACATAGGGCTCATTACTAATGACATCATCTTCTATACTAAAAGAAGAGCTCAATGGAGAAAAGCCTTTCTCGCTCTCTTTAAGGTCACTAACATGAGGAAAACAGCGCACGGATTCACGCTAGCTATCCTCCCATCCCTATTCTATAATGCAGCAGCCACCATCACTATCTATCATAATGGAATCATCCTCATCCAATCATCTGACCACAACCTAAATGTGATAGATCACATCTTTCCGCTCATCAAGGAAAGAGTCACTATAACACACCCCTCCTCACCAGCCAATCACACCGAAATTATCAACTCCCAACCTGATCCCCAATTAAGTCAGGATACCCAGCTGTCCCTGTCTGCACTGACACTAACTCTAGACCTAAGCAACACCCTAGCTAACAACACATCCCACCCTAAAACCGTCTCGCACCTTAACACCACCAATACACACACTATCCCCCCTCACCCCGCACTACCACCCCCACCATCCCCCCGCACCTTTACTCCCAGCAGCCCACTCACACCCCTTAGCCTAGCCATCAACCATCCTCTTAACGCCACTCATCTCCCCTATTCCTACTCCTCCCCCAACATCAACACTAATCATTCGGCTCTAACCCCACATATAACCACCACCTCCCATCAGCCCGACAGCCCCACTGCCCCCTCTATCCTCACCTACACCACTACAGATCCTGACATAGCCGACTTTCAGTCCCCTCCCCATCCAGCTGTTTCTCTCCCCCCCTCCATTGACATACACACAGAAAGAGCTCTACGCAACGATCCCGAACACGACTCCCCCTTAAACGGCACTAAAGATGCAACTACTCCTCCTGCACCCTCAGTCCATCCATCTAATAAGGACATTCTCACTCCAGACCCCAGACTTGACATGATATTATCAGCCCTTCAGCAAGTCAAAACTGACATCCAAACCCTACACGACCTGATTATACAGCAACCCAAGCTCACACACACTAAACAGGAATACAGATCTTTCCCACACATCAAGAACTCTAGTCGCACCCAACATCTACTTGCAAGCTCCCAGGATCATGTCTCCCCACATTGGAGCACAGTGCCTTACCCCAATGCCTTATCCCGCCCAATCAGGATGAAAAACCCTTTATCTGCTAAAGAATTAGGGGACCTACTTCGCTCTTACGAACTATCTCACCTCCCACATAACTCTGTGCATCCAGTTAACTTACATACAGATTCCCTAATCCAAACTATCCCGATCAACACACACAGAGCCACTAGACACAACTCCAGAGGCATAGTTGAAAATTACCTCACGAGAATCCCCCTCACCATCGAACCCACCATAGTATCCAACAAGACGCGGCTAAAATGTATTCTCCTAAACTGCAGGTCCGCATCTAGACATGCAGCCGATATAGCTGACCTGCTACTCACTAACGAACCAGACATTCTAATCCTGACGGAAACATGGCTAAATGAAGCATCTACTCCCATCATGGACATTCTGCTACCCCCTAACTATGACATCACCAGACTATACAGAACGGATAGGCCAGGTGGTGGGATAGCCTGCATACATCAGAACAATCTAACAGCGACCAACTCCAATGCCACCACTTTATCCTCCTGTGAATACCTCTGCTTAAACATCGCTAGTAAGAACAAACAAATATGTACTTTACACACATTCTACCACCCTCCTGGTGATAACCTCACATTCATAGAACACCTCATGGATATTCTAGCGTCAAATGACAGCCAACAAAATAAGCAAATATTCCTGGGGGACTTCAACCTGCACTGGGATGACCAGAACGACCCAGGGGTAAACAGCCTCAAAGCTTTCCTCTCAGACCTTAATCTTAACCAAATATGTAACAGCCCAACACACGACAAAGGCGCAACCCTCGACCTAGTAATTTCTAAAGTGGACTCCACACAGCTCGACTCGATCCTCCCCTGCGATTGGTCTGACCATCACGTCATTACATTCCAAGTCATGGAATCGGTTAAACGACTTCCAACACAACCCCTGAGAACAAAGATCTGGAAGAGAAACCTGAAAAACGTCGGCTCTGATATTCTAGCATCCTCTAATTCAAACTTACTATGTCCCCCGGAAGACCTAGCCGATGTCCAAGGACTGACCAATCCTTACTTTCACTCCATGAACAACCTACTAGACAAAATAGCCCCTCTTCAACTGAAAAGAACTACCACAAAAGACTCAAAACCTTGGTATGGCGGTAGGCTAAATGAAGACAGATGCTCACTTAGAATAATTGAACGACGTTGGAGATCCGCACCCTCAGCTGACCACCTCAAGCTACTAAGAACCACCAGAAACTCCTACTTTAGAAAGATCAGAAAATCTAAAACCGACTTCTTCAGGATCCAACTAGACCAAGCCAAGAACCGTCCCAAAACGCTATTCGATCTTATCAAAGCTCAAACCAAGAGCGCACCCATTCATTCTCCCCAAGGCTATCCCTGACACTCTACCCAATTGTGATGAATTCGCCTCCTTCTTCACTTCAAAAACAGAATCCATAAAAACAGACCTACTCAAGGACCTCTTATCCCTCTCGGACATGCAAAAGAACTCATCACTGCCCCCTGCAGGTGCCCAAGCTTACTACTCTACAAAATTCAACCTCAAAACAACGCAACTTGGTCCTACTTCAACACTTACAGTGAAGACACCATACTAAAGACGCTAACCGCCCTGAAACCTTCCAACCACTTCACAGACCCGCTTCCTGCCAACTACTTAAAATACTTAATTCCTCTGTTACTACCTCTCTGGACCAAGATCATAAATACCTCCCTCCTTCAAGGATCCATTCCAGACATCCTGAAAACAGGTCAGGTATCCCCTATCCTAAAGAAACCAACAGCTGACCCTTCGGAGCTAAATAACTATCGTCCGATATCCAACATACCTATGCTAGCCAAACTCTTGGAAAAATGTGTTAACATGCAGCTGAACAGACACATCGAACAATTCAACCTGCTTAACCAATTTCAATCAGGCTTCCGAGCAGGTCACAGTACCGAATCAGCCATGACACACATAATTGACGACGCTCTAAAAATCCTGGACCAAAACGAAGCCTGTTTACTAATCTTACTCGACCTGTCATCAGCATTTGACACCGTCAAACATGGCAACTTGCTAGAGCTCCTGAAACACAGAATGGGATTGTCTGGAGCTGTATTTAACTGGTTCGCCTCTTTCCTCCAAAATAGATCTCAAAGATTCAAGGTCAATCAATCGCTGTCCAACCCCATGCCAGTCACGTTAGGAGTTCCGCAAGGCTCCTCCCTCTCACCCACTCTTTTCAACCTTTTTATGGAACCACTCACCGAACTTCTCAGTCTCTCCAAGATTCACTTCCATATGTATGCAGACGACACCCAAATCTACATCAAGATCCACTCACTTGAAGACATCAAATCGCTCAACAGAACTCTACAAAAAACCCAAACATGGCTGGCCCGAAAACCATTTGAAACTAAACTCCCTCAAAACGGAGTTCCTCTTAATCGCTCCCCCTAACAAAGCATCCACTATCCTGGACTGGATGAAGCACTTAACAGCTCTCAAAGGACAACCTCTCATTGTCGAATCAGCGAAATCGCTAGGTGTGACTCTGGACAGTAACCTAAAGATGCAAAAGCATATCAGCGCTTCCACAAAAGGAGCTAACTTCCACATGAAGACCCTGCAAAAACTGAAACCCTTCCTGCCAGCTTACGATTTCAAACAAGCAGTTCAAGCCCTAGTAATCCCAAGAGTGGAATATGGGGCTGTAACCTTATGCGGCCTCCCAAGGTCGTCGACAGCCCCGCTAAGAGCCGCTATCAACTCAGCGGCGAGACTCAACACGGGCTCAAAGAGAACCTCTCACATCTCTCCAGACCTTAGAGCTCTCAACTGGCTACCGTTTGACGCTAGAATTCATCTGAAAATCGCTTGTATGACGCACAAGGCCCTACACCACAATTCCCCGCACTACCTAGCTCAGAAACTGGTGCTCTCTGCGGGCAATAGAGCCTCCAGGAGTGCCAAGACTCTTCTACTGAAACCACAACGATTTGCCCAAAAAAAAAACTATAACCGATCCTTCTCTGGTATGGCTCCCAGGATCTGGAATGCTTTGCCCACTGAAACAAGACTGAACCCTTCCACTGCCTCCTTCAAAAAAGAAGTGAAAGCGATTCTCATGGCTAAATTCACGTGAATTTACTGACTTATTACTGTATTTTAATTACTAGTTCTGTTTTTGAGCTCCATATTTTAATCGCTAGTTTTTTACCTTTCTGAGTATCGTATATCTGAATCACTTATAACTGTGTTTGCTATGTCTACTCTTGTTTCCTACATCTGACATGTAAAGCGCTCTGATACCCGCAAGGGTCTTGTTCGCGCTATATAAAACCTTCAAATAATAATAATAAATAGACATAATGACGAGAAACATGAGCAGACAAAAGGCCTTCTAAGCTGAGACACTGGAACGCATTAAAACGCGCTCGTGTTTTAAAACATCTTAAGTGGGCCATTGAACCGGATCGCGTTCATAGCATAATCAGTGTAAAATAATTAGCCCGGGGCCTTCAGTATCCGCGAGGCTGAAGAGCCAATTTCACAATGTGAAATGGAGGCGTAGCAGGCAAAGGAAGCGGTGTCCTGTTTCTGCATCCGACAGTAATTACCTTCAAGGGGAAGGAGCTGCTCCCCGATGCCATGGCAACGCTGCCTTTCGGATGGACCTCCTCAAATGCTAGTTTACCTGGAAATCTGGTGAGTTCAGTTTTTCTGCTGAGTACAAGTGCGTGATGGGTAGACCATGCTGCCTCTTTATGCAGCTGACAGCCAGGAGCATACTCTGCGCGTCATTGTACCTCACAGACTCAATTGATGAGATAAAAAGATGAGCCTGGAGGGGTCTGTCAGAGAGCAATGAACTGCAGAAAACACATAAGAGAACTAAACCTGAAGTAAATCGCAGGAGGATGGAGGTACACAACGGGTGTGTGTACGATAACGACTTTAGGCGCATTTTCTGAAACAACGAATATGAGATTTGTTTCATTTAAGAAAATGTAGGAAAATAAACACATTTCAAAATCTAAAACTCTGTGACTTGTTTAATTGGTCATACTGTGTTTTGACTTCTGTGCGCGCCATTTGAGGACAGAGAGGGGCAGATTTACAAGCCCCTTGCGCCACCGGTGCATCACTTTTTGTGACCTACCGGTGGCGCATTTTACTGCTCCATATTTACAAGGACAGGAAAATCCACCCTGCGTGACTTTTCCTGTCCTTGTAAATATGGCCCCTTTGCACGCAGCACTTTGCGTGAAAAGGGTGTTCCATGGGTGTTGCTGTGGATGTTCCCACGCAACACCCATGGAACCAGACACACTTCCAGATTTACAAGGAATCGTAAATCTGGAAATGCGTGCTGCAGCACACATAGAAAGAGGAAATCACCTCTAATGATTGTTTATGTACAGGAAGATGTCCCTTCCTGCACATAAACAATCATTGAAACAATGACGTTTTTCAACTTCTATGTTTGCTAATGCAGCACACATAGAAGTTGAAAAACGGCATTTCAGATTGTTTTTGTGCAGGAAGGGAACCCTTCCTGAACAAAAACAATCTCCCCACGATGCAGGCATCCTTGCACTATGGTGCAAGGGTGCCGGCGCATGGCAGCAGTTTGTGCGCAAGCGCAGGGGGAAGCACAGAGATGCGACATATTGTTGTAAATATATCACATCCCTGTGCTTTGAAAGTGACTCAGTGCGGCGCAGCCAAATGGCTTGCAGCACGCACTGAGTCACTTTCTTGTAAATCTGCCCCAATATGGGGCAGATTTACAATGAAAGTGACTCAGTGCATTCCGCAAGCCATTTGGCTGCGCCGCACTGAGTCACTTTCAAAGCACAGGGGGCAGATTTACAATGAAAGTGACTCAGTGCATTCGGCAAGCCATTTGGCTGCGCCGCACTGAGTCACTTTCAAAGCCCAGGGATGCGACATATTTACAACAATATGTTGCATCTCTGTGCTTCCCCATGCGCTGGCGCACAAACTGCAGCCATGTGCCGGCGCAGGCACCCTTGCACCATGGTGCAAGGATGCCTGCGTCGTGGCGAGATTGTTTTTGTGCAGGAAGGGGCTCCTTCCTGCACAAAAACAATCACTACAGGCATTTTCCTCTTTCAATGCGTGCTGCAGAATGCAGCACGCATTGAAAGAGGAAAAAACGAGGAGAAATGAAAACATTTCTCCTCGTTGCGCTTCCCTACGCCTCCCCTGGGGAGGCGTAGGATTCACACGCATTTCCATATTTACGATTCCTCGTAAATCTGGAAATGTGTATCGTTCCATGGGTGTTGCGTGGGAACACCCACAGCAACACACATGGAACGCCCCTTTCACGCTAAGTGCTGCGTGTAAAGGTGCCATATTTACAAGGACAGGAAAAGCCAGGCAGGGTGGCTTTTCCCATCCTTGTAAATATGGAACAGTAAGATACGCCACCAGTACGTCACAAAAGGTGACCTACTGATGGCGCAGGGGGTTTGTAAATCTGCCCCATGTTTTACAACTGTTAACGCATATTGACGACAATTGGTGCTAAGTGACACTATGCTTCATAGCACTACATTGATAAAATGCGTACCTCAACAACATGCCACGTCCTGGCCTTTGCAAAAGGTTACACAATAACAGATTCAGTTACGTGCTTTAAAAAAAAAAGCCATAGCATAATTGTGTGAATCTTTGAAAGAAAGTGGGATGAGATAAAGTTTTAGGATTTCATTTTATAGAGTAACATTTTACTGAAACAATCAGAGTGTGAAATGTTGTGGAAATAACGCTGCTTTTCTTTCAGATTGAGCAAGGAGAGGCACCCTCAGAGGCCCACAGTGAGCCCAGACCTGCGCCTGCTGAAAACGGAGTCAACCACACTTCCTCGCTGACCCCTAAAGCCCCGGCACAGCCCGTTCACAGCCAGCCGGCCCCAGGTAAGACCACCACACCAAGAGTGGCCACACATAGATTAATAAATGAGTAAAAGGAGAATATTGCGATTGCATATTTAATCAGTAGTTTCAATAACAAATATTTTGCAACATTAATATTCATGTACATTTATATTACATATTTCTCCATAATTAACACATAATTACACATTATCAGTATAGTTTGTATTCTACAAGTTTATGTTCTGTAATAAAATGGTAACAGCTGCATCAGAGGAGGAAGAGGTACCAAGACATGATAATGGAAGAGATGAGGCTTCAAGCACCCAAATACCATAACTGTCTAACTAGCTACCACAACTTAACTGCCTACCTTACTAGCATAAATACCCAGGCTCAAATGTATTAACATTTTGCGTTGTGGTTGCGACAATTGTATGCGCAACTACGATCTAAAGTGTTAGTATAGATTTACAATGCCATGCAAGCGGCGATCTGCAATGCCTTGTGTGGCTGTGTAAAAAAAGAAGTGCAGTGCCTTGCACTGGGTTGTGTTTCAGTGCATCTGGTAGGCATCACATGGGCACAGCATGGGCCTTTCATGCATCAACCCATGTATTTTGACGCACACTCAGATTTACTGATGGCAGTAAACATGGCTTTGCGCCAAAATGGAGCTCCTGGGGTGGTGTTAGGTTCTGACGTATTCCCAAGTTTACGATTTCTCGTAAATCTGGGAATATGTCAGGTTCCATGGGTGTTGGGTGGGAACACCCACAGCAACACCCATGGAATGACCTTTTCATACAGTATTCTGCCTGAAAGGGGCATATATTTCTAAGGCCACGAAAAGCCACATAAAGTGGTTTTATGTGGCCTTATAAATATGCCGTGGCACATTGTGCCACCGGAACATCAAAAAAGTGACGTTCTCGGGCCACAAAAGTGCTGGTATGAGGCCCTAAGTTGTGAAAAATTTGGACAGAGCGCATGAAATGCACATTCGTGACATCTCCTACATACAGGGATATTTTTTATAAATTTACTAAGGTACTAGTATTTTAATTAGACCTCAATTGCAGGATATGGAACTGAAATGATGTACTACCAGAATATTAAATTTAAAATATCGATCTGCCAAAATGTCATGACTAAATTTCATTTACCTGAAAATCATGGCGATATTGACTATTGTTAGCTGATAATTGCGAAGCTAAGTATATAATAAACATAGATTTACTAATCTTAAATCCATATATATATTCCTTGACAATATATAGCAGTTCAACGTTCATAGATATGGAGTTAAGGCAAGTATACTTCCCTGTTTATATTTATCCTTCATGGTAATCTGGTAGCTGATATTTTGGTTACAATACTTTGGCAGGTCACTATTTTTCCCTCATTATTCTGACATACAATCATTCAATTAAAACATAAGTTTTATATAACAGATCTGCCATCTGCCACTGATGCAGCCAAGCTTCTCAATTACAAACTCTGGTGAAGTAACTAAAGCGTATTTGACTGCACCATCCCTTATGGGCAGCCTGTTATTCCAGTCAACAGATGGACACTCAGTGCTATTGGACCCAAACTTCACCAATTAACCCTGTACAGTCAAGAAGCATCTTCCACTCGACATCCAGGACAATTCAAGTCGTTCACACTTTCCACGCTTGCCTTTTCGTACTGGAAAAATGCTTGAGTGCCTACTGACTGTTTAGCATCTATTTCTCTGTTGGTGGTCTTCCCGGTTTTATTAATGTAGCATTTAATGACTCTTTAAATGTTAGATGTGTTTGCCAAATGAACTGAAGATAATGGATGTTCTTTAAGGATGTTTTACTATTTGAAGATAACCTTTACTGTAGTATGTGAAAGGCTCATCCCCTTCAAAGATGTCCTTTATTATAGCAAGTCTGGAGGCTGCAAAGACCATGTCATATAAAAGATTTGTATTAAATATCTTGTGAAATGTATCTCACAGCATTAAACCAAAAATAAATCATGCATTTGCAAGATACATTGCAAAGATACGTGAACATCTTTCTTTGGTGGTTTATAATGCTACAAAGATTGCCATATGTAAAAAAAAATATTTATTTATTTACTTATGACAAACACATTTATACATTGTAAGAATGTACATCATTAAATGCGGTGGATGGACGTTCTCCATAAGTAATAAAGTCACTAACCTGTTGGGTCCAGTCAAAGGTTTCATTAATCTAAACCTGAGCTCAACCCCTGGTAGCTATGGTATGAAGCAGACAGACTTAATACAAAGAAAATAGTAAACATTTAAAAATATCAGAACAGTTCAAAAGTGAAAGACGCAACACAACAAAAACACTGCTCCAATTTCTATAAAAAGAGAGAAAAAAAATTAATGAACAAAATGACACCAAAAAATCCAATACGGGGAACGGGCGATATACATTTTTTGCATTTAAGTAGAAATAGTGCCAAGAAAAAAAAAACAGCACCAGTCAATGGTTGTAGTAGACCGGGATCAAGGTGAAATTTCAGGCTGATCACAATGGAACATAGGTTGGGTACACCAAGTGGTTTAGTCCCAGTGAAAGTCTGGAAGTCAAAAAAGTTGAAAAAGTTTCATTTCAAAAAGGGACTTTGTCACTTGCTCAGAAGAAAAATCCTCCCCTTGTGGGCCACCTCTGAAATTGTAGTCAGTACCATAGAACCAAAGGCTAGGTGATTGAAGCAGGTTTGCCCCACTGGAACTTTGTTCATTTTGCCCTGAAAATCTTCTAAGTCCAAAAGCAGGATGGGACCTGGTCAGTTTTTCAGAGGTGCACGGATCTTTGAGTCTATGGGCCAGACTACGAGTTTGGCTGGGCGGGAGTGGTACCGTCCCGCTCCCGCACCGCCAAACCCATGTTTGAACTGTCCTCCAGATTAGGAGTTTCCTCCTGTCTGGCAGGCTGTTCTTTGACGTTCCCAGGGCGTTGCCTATGAAATAGGCACGGCAATTGGAACATCAAAGGCAGTACCTGCACGGCATGGACTGTTGCAGTCCATGCTGTGCAGATACTGGTGTGCAGACACACAGGGGGGGGGGCACATGTTGTGCCCCCCTGTGTGCATCCACATGGCATGAGGCACCAGGGGGCCATGTAGGACCCCCTTTGTTTCCTCACCGCCACACTTTTCATGGCGGTCCACCACAATGAAAAGTGGGGTGGTGAGGAAACACGTAATATGCTTGGTGGGCCACAGCGGCCCTACCAAGCATACAGTGGCTCCAATACCGCCTCACCACAGCCAGGAATCTCTGATCCCTGGTGGTTGCTGTGGTCCCAGAGCAGCCTGATCGCCCTGGTTAAAATAGGGCGATCGGAAGGCTGCCACTGACACACTCCTGTGGACCGCTAGACTCGTAATAACCCCCTACGTCTGTGGAACTGTTGGTTGGATGCATATTACTGGTGGGTCCAGCTGAAACTCTGGAGGAAAAGTTTTCAAAGCTTTCTTCTAATGTCAAAACAATCACAGGTGCAGACTTCTAAGGCTCTCCAAGACCTCATGGGAGGCACTTAGAGCCTCTCAGGGTGTCAGGCAGAGGCCAACAGTAGGACTTATTCTGGTCAAGTTGCTACTGGTCAGCTGGACACTTTAAGAAAAAGGCCTCTTGCAACTTGTTGTGTCACTGTAGCAACATAAGAGTTCGGCCTACTGACCCTTGGAGTCCACCTCTTTGTTCTCTGTACAAAGGGAAGTAGGACCAGCCATTCAGGTCTCCTGACAAATCTCAAACAGCACATACTGTCCATCTTCTGTTCTTCCACAGGACCAGAGAGTGTTCCAAGGAAGGTTCCTTGGGGTCACACATTTATGACTGGCACCTGCTATTGGCTGTGAGTGACTATTGGCTCCTCTCTAACCAATGAGGTAAAGTTCCAGTGGGCAACCCTTCCCATTTTTGAATCAGTTTCTCTTTTCCCTACAGCAGACAATTCCAAAGTGTACCTTATTCCAAAATCCAATATGGGGAAACTGTTCTTCCCATGTGCAGAGCTTGTGTGCCCACCCAGAGGTGTGGCCAGGGTAATGAGCAGTCAACTCTTCTTTTGGTCACTCAAAACTTGTTCTGGGGTCAGCTTTCCTCCCACTGGCCTTGGTGCCAGCCGAACTATGGGGACACATGCTTGGGCTTTCTAGGTGTCATTTGCTTGGGACAGGGCAGGTCCCTTTGAAGTTAATTAAGTTGCTGAGCCCACCCCAACTGGTCTTCCTGACAGGGGAAGAAAACACCTCTCCACTCCCAGGCCATTCTCCCTGCTTTGGGAGCAATTTTTACTCATCATTAAGGTCAACTACTTGATTGACTACTGCTGGAGAGCTAATGTAAATTAGCCTTCGGAAATTTCAGGCAAGGAAAAGGTAACTTTCTTAAAGTTACTTTCCGAAAATATTTATTATAAATCTATTTTACCATTGAATTAGACTTTTAATAAATATTAAAAACAGTGGTTGACTTATTGTTCGAGCTGGTCCCAATCCTAAGACACAGATTTAATACTCTAATTTTCCTCATATGACAGCCAACAAAAAATGGGGGTGATTATTCAAAAAGAGGCACTGTATCCCAGGCATTGTGTTTCCTTGATATTCCCACAAACATATTAGTTTGTGGTTATTCACATCCTTCAGGATGGGGAAACTATTAAGTGTGTGGGTATTCACTTAACTCTGGTGGGTATTTTCCTTAGTCTTGAAACATACACATATATTTACAAATAAGAAAGGCAGGAGTTAGTGCACTTCCACAGTTAAAGAGAAGAATACAATCTTCTTTGTAACATACATGTATGAAATGGGTTTTTCATTGTGGGGAAAGTGTTTTTGAGTAGAAAAAATGTTAATAGTGCAAATGAACAATTATGCATGATGTACTGTTTTTAATGGGGAGGAAAATAAATGTGAGTAAATTTGTAAACTAGAGAACTCTACGACTTTGATGCATTTCCAGAAGAACTTTTTGGAATCTTAGTCAATCTAATGGAAGTTAGAAATATTCAGCAGATGTAATAATATGTGGCTACATTTCTGACATTCTACCCTCTGCCTTCAGGAATCGGACTCATAAAGATTGATAAATGTTATCAATGCAAATATTTGACTTTTTAAGTTTGGTAATGAGAAAGGATGAACCACATAAGAAGGGGGGCTGTTACCAGTTGTTGTCCAACATTCTTTTTTCACTGACTGAACAATATAAAAGTGTTGTTTTCGATGTTCTTATTTAATGGTTCAACATATTGTGAAATATCCTGTGTTCACCAAATCACAACAAAATCCCAATGAAAAGTGTACAGAAAAGCACATACATTTTTCTGTTTCCTTTACTTTTAGGTTCTGTAAATATTCCCGCAAAGTCAGAAGATCTCATTCACAGTGTCCTGACAGGTAATTCAAAATCTAAGTGGTTCATTATTTTTCGAAACAATTATGACTTTTAGAGTGTAAAACATAAAGTTATTTAGAAAAATAGGATCTATTATGCTAGTTAGGTGTAAGCATGAAAGTCAAGCTCTACAGTACGTACTAAAAATGTTTAGAACCTAGGCACGATCATCTGCCATATGAGGCTCTGAAATCATGGGCATATAATTTAAAGGGAATTGGCCACTGAAATAATTGTTTCCTGAAGAAGATGCTAAAGCTTTTTTTCGCCCCTTGACCTTCCATAATCTCTTCACGCTTAGAATTGTGTTTTTATAGTTTTGATGATGTTGCTTGTTAAGGCCCATCCTTCATTGAGTTAAGACTTGGGTCGCAGAGAAGTTGAATTCCCATTCTGAGGTCTTTAAATATGTTTTTAGAACCAAAAGAAGGATTCAACTGCTGTGGTTTGCTTATTTCAATTCTATTTTGGTTCTTCTTGGGCACATTATTTTTGGTTAGATCAGAGACTTCTACAACAATATTACTGTATATTTGAAAAAACGCTTATACGAAACTCGAGCCTGGAATAATGAAACAGTCCTAGAAAAGCCCCACTGAGAGAAACCTTTATGTAGGTCAGATATGGTGTAGGTTTGTAATAATACCTTGGTAGGGTTACACATCAAGCTTTATTTTGGTATGTTGCCCGTGGCTGATTTTCAACTAAAACAGTGCACACAGAGTCCGTCTTTATTCACTTCAGCAGAAAAGGTGACTCTTTCCAGTCCTAAAATCATGGATATCAGAAAGTTACAAGTTGCTTTGCAGGCCTGCAATCAATAACAATGTCTAACGTTTTATTACCCGCTAAGGATACATTTTTTTGGGCGTTCACAAACTTCAAAGTCAAACCATGGCTAGGAATGCTCGTTTCCACCTCCTTCAATGTGATTTACAAATATGGATTTCTCTACACTCATGGCAAGAATCCTGCACTCGTAGAAGGATTTAAAGCTGCCTGGAATCCCTTTGTGAGATTCTGGCATGCATTAAAAAAGATATATTTCGTCATAAACATACTTTTAAAGCTGAATTAACTTTTTTTAATAGGGCCCATAATTTTGCACTCAGCAAAAAATAAGCCTAGATGTACACACTTATCATAACGATAGGTGCATATTTCAAATATTTTTTTAAACATCTTCCATGTTGGGTTTGTTTGATGTTCAAACTCTGAACCTGAGGAAGTACTTACTTTCAATTTAAAACAGGCCTGCTGACCCATGTTATACATAGCATCTCTGTTATTTAAGTATCCCTCAAGGAGAAACTGTAAGAATCAAGATCTTACACCATAAAAAATGCTTTGGAATTTTTTACACGCTGAATATTCACTTGAAATAATTGCTGTTTTGAGAACCGTTTCAATGGTGTGACAGGAATTTGTTCGAATAATGAAACAAAATATGTTTCTGCCAAATGAGGATCATTATTTCCAACGTATTCAAAGTGTATTTTTTATGTTGCTGCAGATATCTCTTCCACAGTCCATCAATTGGATGCATTAATATTATATCAATGCAACATTTTCACCTCAAGTGTACATGAGCAATATTTTAATACACCAACCAATAGCCTGAAGGTGACCAGCTAATTGTTGCGGTGTTCTCCACTGAGTTGTACTATGTACTTGAAGATTTTATGTAACTTTTGATTCCTTTGACGTTCCCTTCTTTATTGAAATCTGCAAATTATGCCGTAGTTGATGGTTCTTGTAGTAACTGTGACTAATCCATTATTATGTGGATAATGCCACTGCTGCAGAACTGCATAATTCCACTGCACATGGCTTTGGGGCAAAATCTTACATAATGGCTAAGTGGCAAATGCATGCACATTCACGCCCAGAAAGGGATGATTCTATACATGGGAATTAATTTACAATGTACTGACATCACTAATATACACCCCATTGTGAAAGACTATTGCACTCATAAGAGTCAGACCATTCCCATGTTAAGCCACTAGAGAGAAGGGTATGTTTTTTTAAAGTAAATATGGCCCCAAGTACTTGGAAAGGTCAAAATGTAGAAGTTCAGAAAGTAAAAACATCCAGTGGTACACAATGTGCAGAAGGAATTTCTTACACACTTCCAGCCTTCATCTGAAGCATGGATTATAACTCTAATCAGTTCAATTGTGAATCCTCCCAAATCACTGAAAATCTCTGAGAAATCCATCAGCACCATGTTCCGGCATACGCACATTGGAATTTCATGTTATTTGACAATTAGATTCACATAAAGTTTAATCTGTTGCAAACTTGTGAGTAAATAGTACAAAGAACGCAGTTTGTGCAAGGGCAAATAGCACATGTATTAAATGGATGTCCAAATGTTACCCGATTTGAGATCTCATCATGGGTACAAACAGGGGTTTCATTTGCACTCAAAGGAGAATTAGACTGTTGGTTGTAATCAAGGCCTCAGCCTTCTGCCCCCAACAATTGTTTCCTAATAGCAAATCATAAACCTTTAAATAGTTTTCAGTGTCACCTAACGTGAAGTAGAGTATGCTTTTGAACAAAGGTTTCCAATGTAAGTCAGATCTGTGACAAATTTTCAGAATTACCCCTCACTGTAAATGATATCCATTTAGAATCCTTGTATGTACGTTTATCTTTTGTGGAGATTAGGAAAATATGGCTTGGATTCGGTCTTGCTGAACCCATGTTGGATACCATGGGCTTTCTACTTTAGAAAAGAATGTTTCAGGGCACTGTGTGCAACAGTTATCTTTACACTTTCTAATAAATCATTCTGTCTAAGTTTATAATTTTTATTTTTGGCATTAGCTGTAAACAAATACTACTAATTTATTAATTTAAAAGTAATAATACGACTTTTAGTACATTCCACACAAGAATCGTTAAAGATTCATTTAATGCTATAAATCTACAATAATTAAACTATGTACTTTTTCCTCAATGTCACAAAATGTCAGCAAACCATTAGAGTTTACTCAGTAAATGCAATTGTTTATTGCAGAGGTAGAAGCCCAGACAATAGAGGAGCTCAAACAACAGAAGTCGTTTGTCAAACTTCAGAAGAAACACTATAAAGAGATGAAGGACCTCGTCAAGAGACACCACAAGAAAACTACAGATCTTATCAAAGAACACACTGCCAAGTACAATGAAATTCAGAACGACTACCTGAGACGCAGAGGAATCTTAGAAAAGTCTGCCAAACGAGACAGCAAGAAAAGGTAAGGTGGGAAACATTCCTTGCCAATGTTCTATGGAGTTTAAATAATCTTTTAAATGTTTATTTATTGCGATTGTCTCTTTAGTAGCTCGTCCTTTGATTCTACAGAATTGGAAGTAAGCTAGAGTCCCAAAGTATCAAGAGTGTCATAACAAAATGATTCGAACTAAGAAACTCAAAGAGGCATTTGCAAAAAGGGCTGGCGGCATAAAAAGATTTGCTGTCTCGTAGCAGTTTATGGAGGTAATAGAAAAGCCAAAAATACAAGCTAGATTTTAGGTAATTTATTAAAGCACGGTTGCACTTTCAGTGGTGGTTTTTGATGGGTACTGTGTATATATATATATATATATATATATATATATGTATATATATATATATATATATACACATACATGCATAATATTGCTTTTACATCTTGGGTGTTGCTATACCATCTATTTATAAGACTAGGCTTGGGATGGTTGAAATCGTTTTTATATCTTAGGCACGCTTGCACTGTATTGAAATTTCTCGACGTATTTTACTTTGGAAATAAGGATTTCTGTTTCATGGGATTTGTAGGCCAGAAAGAAGAAAGTAAGTGGAATATGGTACTATGAATTTTATTCATGTCCAGAGTATTTCTGTGTTTTTGAATGCCTGGTTTTATCTGAAATAACACCTGTTCCTAAATTTTGTAATTTGTTATGTAAATTCTCGATTAAATGACTATTTGTAAATAATGTCTTTCATGTTTTCATGGTTGTCGATTGCTCTACGAATCTGCTCAATACAATTTTCAAAAAAGAGTTTAAATAATCTAATGAGCTCTGTTGTGAGGTGGCACCCACTGGGAAAACTTCAGATCATTGTTTGCTCAGTTTTCCCCTTTGTGGGGCAATTGGTGATAACTAATGTAAAGCCCTGTGAAACCCTTAAGTACCGAGTCTGTGCTATAAAAAAAAAATACAATACCTGTAGGTTATTAAAAAAATATATTACAATTTCTAGCCTTGGACGAATTCCCGGGTGCCAAAATTAGAGTCTTAGAACTTGTTGTCTGTGTAATGGTGCCCACGTTATATTTAGAAAGAGCAAAACTTTAGGTTGTTGCTGCTCTCTTAGTTCTTAGAATTAAATTGGAAGCAGTGATGCGAAAGAAACCCCAAGCTGCAGCGAAGGGCTTTTTGTTCCTTTCAGATCCTAGCCACAATCACATCCAAGATGTCAAGCAAAGATAAAATATTTAGTAATTTTATTTTGGCCTCAGGCAGCTGAGAGGAAATCTTATTTAACATGGAAATTTGTGTATGAAATACATGAATGGTAAGTGCTTTAAACCGCCGACACAGAATGCAGCAAAATTGCTGGGAACCTTGAAAAGGTTGCAAAAGTAGTTTTCACTTTGTTGAAATATCTTAGTAAAAAAAATGGTTAACAAAAATTACTACTTGTGTTTTGATTTTGGCTACATGTGGGAATTGTTTACTAAGGGATCTGCATACTCTTGCGTGCATTGTGCAGTTTTGCACTGTTCCCACAGGCTTCCATAATGGTAAGTAAATTGGCACAATGCTTTGCTGCAGTTTGCACCCAGAAAGCCTACCCAAACCTCAGGAAATAGCACCCCAAGAGTTTCTAGGTGGGCAGTACACAAGTAAGGGTAATAAAGGTTTTTAATACGTGGTGTAATCTCACGTTGATTGTGATTACTGGGCTACTCACACTTTGCACATTTTCCCACTTTACCTATCTGTCCTTGCAAATTGGCACTATTTTTGGCAATGTTGGTGGAAGTGATATTTTGCCGAGAGTTAACTTAGAAGCTCTGTTCCTTGTGAGTTTGGAAAGGATGGAAGTTGTCAATCTTATTTCCTGTGCAGTAACTTAAAGAGGGGCCAAAGTCCAGATTATCACATGAAACTCCAAATGTGGGGAACTTCATGACCTCTCACAGAGGAGCCATAGTAATGGTGACGTGGCTAACAATGCTGCAGCTGTTGAAGCCACCGGGCCCCATGGGCCTGAGGGGATCCCTACACTGGCTGATGTGCTTTATTGCGCTGCCTGCAACTAGCTACATTGAGGTTTAGGCCTCTCACCTGTCTGAACTTGCCACAGTAATAAAGAGATGTGGTGCACACATACTGAACTGCCCACCTCATAAATGAGCAAACTGAGACACCCAATGTGTGCTTGATGCTTGTTTGGCTGATGACGTGAGGTAGCACATGCAACATAATCGTGTGCACCATTTGTATTGTCTTCCCAACTCAGTGCAACATCATTCCAAAACAATCACCTCTTTGTGGTGTTGGACCTGGCCCCGATTTTTGCCTTCCTTTGCTGAACCCATTTTTTTGGCTTTTAGGACTGTACCTGCTAACCAGTGGTAAAGTGCTCTGCTCTTCCTCCTAAACATGGTAAAGATAGTATTCACCTAACTAGTCTATTTAATTTACTTCTAAGTCCTCAGTAAATAGTGCTACATGTACCCAGGGCCTGTAAATTAAATGCTGCTCGTGGGCTGTGGCACTCATTGTGCCACCCACTAAATTAGACCTGTAAAGCATGTCTCTAGACCTGCCTTTGTAGCCTGTTTTAAACTACCATTTCTACCTGGCAAATTAACCCTTTTGCCAGGCTTAGACCTTCTTTTTTAATACTAATTAGGCACCCCTAAGGTAGGTCCTGATAGCTCATAGGGCAGACTGCATAGTTTATAAACAGTAGAACATGTGTTCTTAGATTTTCCATGTCCTGGCAGTGAAACCCCTCCATAGTGGGTTTTCACTACAGCAAGGCTAGCTCTCACATAGACTAACACTGTGTAACCTTATTGCTCATAACAAATGATAATTTAAGTTTGGGAACAACTAGAGAAATGCTTCTTCCACTCATTTGAATTGTAATTTAAAATCCTTTTTAATGGGAAAGTCAGATTTTAAATTACTATTCTGAAAATGACACTTATAGAAAGTTCAATTGTCCTGCCTAAACCAAATGTGCTTTTCTGCCAGTGCCCAGGGTCATATGACTGTTACTGGCTCTCCTGTGGTGGAATGTGTATTCCTCCTGAAAAGTGACAAAAGGGCCTTGGGTGTGAGGAAGGGTGTTCCTTTCCTCAGTAGGATGGCCTGAGGGGTTTTACTCAGCCCTTCATGAGCTTCAAAGGGTTTCCTGATGGCTGTGCCACTCCCTTCCTGACTTCAGAAGCTGCCTGCCCTGTCACTGGCAAATGCAGCTCACACCAGGGCCTGCCTGCCTTTGTTTCCCTAGACAGATTGGAGCCCAACCCAAGGAAGAACTAACCAGAACTAGTTAGGGTTATATGGAGTGACCGTCACACACAGACGGCACTTGGTATAAAAGAGGCACCTTCAGAACCTCTCATCAGATCACTCCCCAACCTGTGAAGATTCAGAAGGACTGCTCTGCTGACTGAAGAAGGTGGACTTGACCTGTTTGCCTTGAACCAGGATCCAAAAATGACTCTGATTGACCTCATGTTTGAGCTACAGGGACACAACAAGCTTTCAAAGGCCTTCTCTGCCATTGTCCAGCTGACCAGCACCAACTGGACATACCTGGACCCTACTGCTGGCCTCTCCTGCAGTGAGTCCTGACCCCCAAGAGGTGCCTTCTCAGGTTTTGGACCTTTGGCTGGTGAAAGAGTGTTCTCCTCCACCTTTCAAACTGCAAGAACTGAATTCCAGGAGGAACTCCAGAGGATCTGGGCTCTTAACATCAGCAGCAACCACCCACATCTCCTAAAAACACAAGATCCTGCTCTTCCCACCAGCAATGATCACCGCATCTCCTACCTGTGAAGCTCTTACCGACAACCTCCTCTTCATGCCAACAAAGATCTTCTTGCACTCAAATTAGGACAGGCGACCTGCTCCTTAATAATTCAATCAAATGTTCTCTTTAGAGAGAAACTTTTCTCCGTGGGGGGTCTCAAGGGACTGGGTGGAGGTGCGAGCCTCGTTCGGAGATGTGGTGGTCGAAAAGCCAAGTCTTCAGCTGTTTCCTGAAGTCCTTCAGGGATGGGCGGCGTGAACGTGGAGGGGGAGGTCGTTCCAGGATTTTGCAGCGAGGTAGGAAAAGGAGCAACCTCCGCAGTGGCTGTGATGGATGTGGGGTATGTGGGCCAAGTTGAGAGTGGAGGAGAGGAGCTCTCTGGTAGGTTGTTGGAAAGTCAGGCGGCTGTTGATGTAGGCGGTCTGGTTCTGTGGAGGGCTTTGTAGGAGTGCATGAGGAGCTTGAAAAGACATCTCTTCTGGACTGGGAGCCAGTGCAGGGCTCTGAGGTCCAGGTTGATGCTGGATCTCCTAGGTAAGTCAACAGGGCCGGAATGGCTACCGGGCCTTTCTAAGTAAAGAATGGAAAACCAAATGGTTTAAAAGTATGCTTTAAAACCATTTGTTTTGCTCTCTTTACTTGCAAAGGCAGGTCCCCGTCAACATAAATCAGCCCCCTCAGCAGTAAAATCGGGCCTCAGCTTGGCAGCCGACCATATCGCCCGGTAGCCAGTCCGGCCCTGGAGGTCAAGGATGAGTCTAGCTGCCGAGTTCAGGATGATTTGGAGGCGGTTCAGGAGCTGTTTGGTGATTCCGGTGTAGAGTGCGTTGTCGTAGTTGAGTCGGCTGGAGATGAGGGCTTGGGTGACTATCTTCCTGTTTGAGACGGGGACCCACCTGAAGATCTTGTGGAGCATGCAGAGGGTGTTGAAAGAGGCGTTGACTAAGCCGACAATGATCGCATGGCCCCCCCCAATGCACAGCTATGACGGAGGCTCTTTGCAATTGAAATGGATTGAGCTAGAAGGTAAACTCCACATCGGGATGAGCCTTGTCCCTGTATCTGACCCACACTCCAATGTGGTCAGCCTGAACTTTTGACTTTGCCCCAGTCCAACACGACTAGATAACCGCCATTGGCACTTTCTGTTTTTTGGTGCTGGTTTTTTTTCTTCATGTTATTACTGTTTGCTGGTGCTAGAACAATTATCATAGTGGGGGTGCTGCCATCAATGTTACAACATTGAAGTCATAAGGGAATGTGAAAAATCAAGCACCACACAAAGAACAAGTATAGCAAATATGTCACAGCCATTCAGCAGGAGAGTGGTAAGAATAGTCAATGAGCCTGCAGTCATTTCCTGAACATATAAAAGATTAAAGGTAGTTGATTCCATGTACGTGCATCAGTACTGCAAACATATTTCAATAAGGAAACTAACAGCATTGCTTCCTGTAATGGAGGTGGGGCATACACAGACAGACTGATAAGAAAATTGTAGATTTGTCAACAAGCCCGGGCCACAGACGGAAGGCAGGGCTGGGGAGATTCTGTATGCGACAGCCAATTCTTGGTACATGGTCTGTTTCTGAGCCTCAAGTAACTATATTTAATTGTATGGATTGATAAACCATATTGAGCATTTTTGCATCGCTTACCAGTCCCTGAATTGTCAAGTGAGACTTAAATAAATTATGTTTGGTCGACCTTAGGAGAAGAACAATAGAGTCACCTCTTAATTTATAAGTTACTGAGAGGTGTTTACAGAGAGCCCTCTATCCACTAAATTGTACACAAACTCAGCTATGAAGCTGTGATAGAGATGGATGAAGGAGTCAGTGCAGGGCTGTAGTACATATCTTCAAATAAACCTAATATTGTTCTTTTAAAGGGAGCCCTTCCAGGCCATGAAACATGTACTGATTGATGCCTTTTCTGAGCTTTGCCATGCTGCCTCTTGGCGCCAAGTCACAGACTAGACCTTTCCATGGAGGTTTCTTGTATTTAGCTGGTCTGGGCCTCACAAATGTCAGACTCTCAAGGCCCCGCAATGGCCACTGAAGTTACATTCTGGTTCAACCGAACGAAGATGGTGAGATGAGCCAGATGTCTGGTGGGGTGTGGTTAGAAAACTGGATGGGTTAATATGAGAAAGGGGAGGGTGGCTAAAAGGAGAAATAAGGGGGCGCAGGCTGTAGGTAGCTCCCATATGTTACGAGATCCCTTCCAATGGGTGACCCACACACTTAAAGTTGCCTTCATGTGAGATCAGCCCAAAATGTTAAACTAGACACTGAGAGATCTCAATTCTCTGGTTCTGTCAATGTCAATACCATCATTGACCTGTTTACCTGAGATCCATTAAGCGATTACCTGCTGATTTCTTTGCAAATCCCAATAATTAGTATTGTGCACTTTCCCTCTGCAGTTTACAACTTATGCAATGGTACTGTGTCATTTTCGCTGCCATTCCAGCTGTGGGGTATTCTTTATTTAATGCTTTGCTGCCAATTTAGTTCACAGAGCCTGTCTTCTACTTTTTTCAATCTTTGCTTTTGCAGTACCTGTCTTGTTTATGAGCCTACTGTCTGTCCTGAACAGGTTTGCAGCCTGAGTTTGTTTCTCATAACTGTAATTTGTTGTGTTTTTTCAGAACGTGTCCTCTTTGTAGAGATCTGACTGGTATAGCGTCCTGTATCCTCAGAGGGAGAGGGTGGCTTAAGGTGCCAACGGGAAGTGGGGCGATACGTTCTGAAAATTAAACAATATCCTTGTTAGAATTAATATCTACAAACAAACTGCGGAGTAATTGAAGATAGGACTGAGTGTGTATTATGTATTTGTAAAGAGCAGTATTACCACTGCTAACAGTTATATTTTGAGAGTGTACTTTAAAACTAAAGAATATTGCAACATGACCCCCTATAATACTTTAGTTATAAGATAATGCACTTATTTAATTTATAGCCGAGCTCCACTAAATTGATTTACACTGCTGTACTCCCTTTAACCATGCACTGATATTGCAGTATTTAGATATCTCAAAACTCTTAAAATGCACATCTACAATGCAGCAGGCATAGCTCAGGGACATCTTAAGGATTTTGGGGGCCCTGGGCCAAACGTATTTTGGGGGCCCCTGTTCGGAAAAGCACACTCATATAAATTCTAAATGTGTTTCCATCTAATATTCAGGAATAGTGACATGTTTTCAGTCTTGAACCACAGCAGCAGCTCACTAATATTACTGCAAATAATCTCTAAGACACCCTCCCAGTTCTCATATGTGAGGTCCTGTTTTGATCAAAAAAAGAAACTTTTTTATGGATGTTGCATGAAACATAAACACAATCTCTGTAAAATGTCTGTAAGAGACTCCCACATATCACCCACATTAAAAATAAATTCAAGGAAAACAGTATTTAAAACAATCTGTTTAAGAATTATTCAAGGTCATCAGGGCAAGACTGAGCAGAACAGAATAGGCTCTATCAGGGGCCTCCTGAAAGACTGGGGCCCTGGGCCAGAGCCCACTTTGCCCATGCCTTAAAACGTCTCTGGCATAGCTATCTCTCTATGGAGACAATAACAGTTCACGTTACACTGGCCTGTCTCATGCTGATATTCCACTGAGGCAGTCGCAGGGCTATCACAAGGGTGTACCTCTATAATGACCTATGCTGTGTGCTTTTATTAGTGTATTTACTATAGTCGTTTTATGTACCTCCATATAGACCTGCACTGATGTCCCTATACTGGGACATTCATAGGGATCTTATAGTCCACATATATTCCGATTTGTAGAAGGGACAGCTATCTTAATATTGAACACAAGGAGATGACGGACAAAGCATTGAAACTTTTCAGACACTCACCCCCAGTCACAGATCTGGGTTAAATCTATCATCATTCTTTAGCTCATTTCGCCACCCCATTTCAGACCCAGCGATATGCAAATCCGTCTTGACCCTGTTCCTCATGGGAACTGTCCAGCCTGAACTGCCAAGCCAGGTCTTCCCTGGACCGGAAACAAGCATCCTGGGACCGGTTTTGGGGTAACATTCCTTATCGGCCAGGCTAGCTTGAATCCAGTGGCAAAGTGAGCAAGGGACCCACGTCTGGGCATTACCTGCCAACTTAGGGCAAACAAAGCAAGCACAAGGAGATGAACGACGGAGCACTGAAACATTTCAGATACTCACCCCCAGTCACAGTTACATGCAAATTTGCCAATTTAAGTTACATGCGGATTTGCCAATTTAAGGTCTGCATGCCCATACACTAATGCTAGAGGGATAGCTGCCATATTTCAAAACATATTTGGAGATTTCAGAACACACTCCGTACCTCCCCTGTAAAAGCATAAAAATAAAAGGAGGGCTGTGTTGTACTTGTTCCGGTCCTTCTTCACCTCACTCAGAACAGGGCATAACCCTGTTCTCTTCCACCCTACCACAGCAACATCTGGTGACATTGTGCGTCTGTGACCATCCTGCTAGCTATTCATAAATTAAGTTTCTCTTGTTAGAACAAAGAGAGAGAGTGCACACCTTTAACATATCAGTGGTTTCTGTGCACAAGCTCATTACTTGGCCTGCAGTAAACCTTTGCCTGGAATGTTGGAGCCACAGGCTGATGGTCTCAAAAGGTTCACTTCAAAGTTTCAGGGCTATGGTACAGGGACAACCAAACACAGACACTGCTGCAGCAGTCTCAAAGTCCCTGAACTTGACTATTGAACCAGGAATGTACAAGACTGTGTAGCTATAGGCGTGTGAGCCACATATTTCCAATATCAATAAAAATGGAGTGCTAGCTGAGCCCATGGAATGTGCTAGCACTGGCTGCCAGATTGCTTATGAAGTTGCCTTAGAATCCTGGACTTTTCTGTGCAGCAGGTTGCTTAGATCATCTTTTAATGCTGTTGCTACCCATCGCGGAACAGAGAATCCAAAACATTATTTATTCTTCCCTAGGTTAGTCATATATATTGTTTGTTTTTTAAGTGTGGAACCCATTGGAATTTTATCTTTTTTTAATTAACTGTTGCACTTGTATGGGTTTGTTTCAGAAAGCACAAACACTAAAAGGTTCCCAAAGAATTAACTGGCGAGAAGTAGGGGTGGGCGGACTTTTTTATTCTACCAGTGGAATTTAGTAATTTTGCGTTACTCTTGTAGCGCGGAATCACTAATGAATTTTTCTGCTTCACCGGCACAATTAGTCTGCAGTGTTTGCTTTTTAAACAGGGCTGGAAGAGGGAGCAGTCCCTCTATGTTTAAAAAGCAATAAGAACGAAGCATTAAGCTTTAATCTGCAGTGATCTTTAAACAAAGAGGGGCATCTCCTTCTTGTGGCCCTGTTTAAAAACTACTAACTGCACTGCTGTGCTCATCACTCGGCGCCCTTACATACTTAGAGTATATTAGGCTTATGTACTCTTAGTATGTAAGGGCAGCAAAGGGTATGAGTAAGTGAATTTGGTATTTGGAAGTGCTATTTCTTAGCGTATTTCTCCTCACATCCATTTTTGGACGCAAGGATGCATTTAGCACTAAAACAAATAGCATCAAATGCCCCCTCGGCCCATTGCAAAATTCCACAGATTTCTAATGTGATTCTGCAGAATCAAATTCCGCCCACCCCTGGGGAGAAATCCCACAACGCCCCTGATTAAGCTTCCTCTAAATCGTATCCAGGTTTGGCCATCTACTGGCCTAGTGCTTAAAAATGTATGATTGCCAACAACCTTTTCCAAAAATTACTGACTCAATGTGATTTTAGTCAACTGCTTTTCAAACAAGCATTGTCAAAGCCAATAGGTCTCGCCAATGCGAGATCTATTGGCTTTGTCAATGTTTTTTTAGCCATGTTCCACAGCAGTGCAGCTGCTGTGCAACATGGCTGAAAGTAAAGAAAATAAAGGAGTTATGATGCAGTCAACTCTGGCCGCATCTTAGCGCCTTTTTATAAAACTTACAGCCATGTTGTACAGCAGCTGCTGTGCAACATGGCTGAAAGTTTTGAAAAAATGCAGTGATGCAGAGCACTGCTGCGTCATAGCGCTTTTTAAGTCGAGCCTAGGCAGCACGAATGCGCTGTCTGCAAGACATGCTGTATTTCCTCTTTGGGCTGCAAGCACGTCCATTGATTTCCATTCATTCTTTGTTGTGCCATTCACAAATGCTAACTTTTGATTGGTGTATTGGTTGAAATTGTATCTCCTTTGGGTGCTTGGTTCCCTCCCATCGGATTTCACTCATTGTTTCTTCTGGTTGGCCATTGTAACGTGCTCACCGTTCCTCCTGGTTGGTCATCGTAACGTGTTCTCTCATCCTCTAATTGGAGTGTTGATTTTACTTTTAAGTCCTAACCGGGGTATCCCTTTATCACTGACTGTCGGTACTTCCCGGAGTGGATTGCTTGTTTGTCACAAAGTTTCCCCCGGAGCTTGGTTTACCTCTGCATGCCTATGGATGTTAAGGCTGGTGATTTTAGCTATCTGCCTTTCTTTACACCGTTGCAGTCATAACACGTCCTGCTGGTTAATGGCAGTGTTTATCGATATATGTATTGCTTTTTTCTCCTACTATGTGGAATCGTCAGAATGGGGAAAGAGTAGGTGCAACACCTCTTCTTAAGAAGGGATAATGAACTCAGAAGGGAAATGCCCCATATCGTTTTGCTGATACGTACCAACCAGTTCTGTTGCTCAAGAATATAAAACGTTGTGGTTCGTGTTTTTGACTGGACTCTTGCAACAGCTACAACTCTCCTTCTCATGTCGGAGCAGGAATGGTGATTTCTGATGAGCGATTTTTTGTCAGGGAATACATAGTTGCGGTTTTGAAATGACACCCTCATGGTTCTTGGCATAATTTTCCTTTCCGTTTTTTTTTCTTGTAAATCCTCTCCTTGTACATGGAACTCTTTCGGTGAGTCCTGAGGGGCCCAGAGAACCCTGATAATTGCACAAAAGCAGTTACTTGTCTTTCTATCTGTGAGTTAAAAAGCCTTGTTAAACTTGATAGCACTGTCTGCGCATTGGTTACACCTCATCAGTACCTAAAACATGAAATATAAACAGGAACACATTTTACTATGTTATGAGTACAGTGCTCCTACCACGGGGCGCTGTTTCTCCAAAACCATAGCAGAAGTAACAGCACGTGACCTTTAACCTTCATGCCCCTCCCCAACATCTACAAAGAGCCCAAGGTCACTTCTGGAAATGTAATTAGCCTTTTCCACAGCTCGGGAGGATTTTTTCTTATAACTTTTCAACATGCTTCACAGCAGCCATGCTGCTCTACAACATAGCTTAAAGACATTGGCAAAGCCAATAGCTCTGGCTAAACATTTATAAGGTCCCAATGGCAAGATCTATTGGCTATGCCAATGCTTGTTTAAAACAACTTTCAGGCATGTTGCTCAGCAACTGCTGTACAACATGGTTGAAAGTTTAAAAAAAGCTCTATGACTCGGCCAGCATTGACCACGTCACGCCTCTTTTGTTTTCTTTGTCTCAGCCATGTTGCTCAGTCGCTGCTCTGCTGTGCAAAATAGCTAAAAACTCATTGGCAAAGCCAATAGATCTGACATAGGCGAGACGTCTTGGTTGTGCTAATGGTTCAGCACAGGCCAATGCACACGGACATTAAACGAGCTAGGCGAGGCCCTTTTAGGACATGCAGCAGGCGCCTCCGAACACAGAAATAGCCCGCTGTCTCTGATTATCACTGGGATTTCCAGCTATTGTTCAAAGGGGGAGTGCTTTTCCTTGTTTCTGGCAGCCGCGGTGTTCACCCAGATGAGAATCCAAAAGCCAATCTGTGCACTTCAGAAGATGAAACTCTTCCCCTGTGAGTTCACACAGGCTATTATACCTGCCCAGGCCAGTGCCAACGCATTCATGTCTATTTATTTCTTTGATCAAAGTATGGGAAATAGACTGTCTCAACGGTAATCATATTTTATTTTTTCATTATGAGGATGTGGACATGTGAAAAGTATTGATGGATATTGCCCGTTTGGACCGAAGATTTAAACTGGGAAATATCAAGTTGATGAATTCATTTATAACTAGCATTTGCTAGTCATTTTAACATTATAGTTTCATTCCAGTGGAATAGTATGTGCTGTGGTCGCATAGAGAAACTGCCTACAGCTGTTTTTTTTAAACCGCACTTTGACAAATGAAAACATCTTGCAGATGGTTTCAGCCTTTTGGAGATATTGGAGGGTCTGGGCGCTGAGGGAAGAGGTGTGTGTTCGGAGGGAACGTGCAAATGTCCTTCGAGGGGGGCTGTCCGTGCGGCAGATAATTCAAACAAAAATGGAACTGCGTCACCACAGTTGCCTGACAGCCAGACGAGTATAAAAAAGCGGCTAATTATAGGTTTAAGAAAACATGAAGGGCTAACACACATAATTTGGTGGAAACACATTTCTAAAATCGATTTCGAGTGTGATGCACATCTTGAAAAAAACAACATACTCGGTACTAGACGTTTATGTAATTTCTCTCTTTCAGAAGACGGGGTTGTAGATGCATGTTTATTTTAAGGCTACATATGTGCAAACCATATAAGCAGATGTGTGTGCAATACAACGTGATTTATAGACAAGGCACAAGTATTTGTGCTCCGGACGTAGGACAAGCGTGTTTAATTTGTAGGTTGTGTATTTTTGCTTCTTAAACTTTTTTTGTTCATAAGCAGTGCTTTAAATGGGCCGGTACTCACCGGTACTGAGTACCGGCACTTCTCCGTGTTCTCCCATTGAGTACCGGGACTTCTCCTTCTGTTAAGAGAGTACCGGTACTCCTAGTGGCATGCTGTGGTCAGTATCTGGGTTATGGGCGAGTGTATTCCAACGCTAGGTTGCGGCTGCAGCCCTACACTCAGAGCCGGCATTTGTTGATAGCACCTTGGACGGAGAGAAATTTGGCGCCCTTGCTGATGCTAGAGACTGAAATGAGGCAGCAGGGGGTCCTTTTGAGTTGACTGCTCAGTCCCTGGATGAGCAGTGACTGCCCCCCCCAACCCAAACGCCTCGGGACCTCCCCAGCTCACCTAAATCACCGATAGCTTAGCTGCCTCAGGGTGATGGGTCTCTTGTTGTGTGTGTCAGCAGGGGTGAGACGGTGAAAGGAGCGCGAAGAAAGGGGCAATGAGGTGTTAAAACATTGCCCAAATGTCTGATCATGAAGGATTAAAACAACTCTAATCTGGCAAGTCAGACAGAGGCAGGGACATGAACAAGGCGGTTGCAAGATGACAGGGGTTCTGCTGCTGGTATTGTCTTAATGCGCACAGCTCCGTGCGCCCCTCGGAATACTGGCGCCCTGGGCCCAGCTCGCCCACGCTACAGGCCGGCCCTGCTCACACCCTGACAGCGCGACAGGACAGGAAGACACGTGTGGTTTGACAGCTAGAGCTCTCGACATTGGAACTGTCGCGATGTCAGTCATAGGGAAAGGTTACAGCGCTGGAATACACTCGCCATTGTCTGTCAGAGCGCCTAACGCCCTTCGGCCAAGTTCGGCTCGTGTGTGCAGGGCACATTGGTCCATTTTTGCAGTTATATATAGCGCAAACTTGGCAGGAGGGCATTAAAGTGCTTTACACGAGAAGCACAAGTTTTACATGAACGCATACATTTTGTTTTATGGCACAGGTGAAATCCCAGCGTGGGCTCAACATCCTGTGATCCAGGGCAAATCACTTAAATCTCCTTGTGCCATAAAAAAAAAAGTCTTCCGCGTAAAACTTCTGCTTCTTACGGTAATGCCCTCGGGCTAAGTTCACGCTATATATAATTACAACAAACACCAATTACACCCTGCAGCTATGAGCAGAACTTGGCCAAGGGCACTGGGGCACTGTACATTGAAGAAGAAAATGCTGATAGTGTACAAGGCTGCCTGGAAGCCACGCCCCCAGACACGCCCCTCCCAGGCTAACCCCAATCAATTTGGTGAGTACCGGCACTTCTCTTTTTCCATTTAAAGCACTGTTCATAAGTTGCCCATTTTAGGAAATTCCAAGCAGCCTCGTGAAAGGTTATCCATCCCTGGCACAGGCAGATGAACGCTGAGCATGTGTTTGAGGCTGGCTGTTCTGCGGGTGAATGTGAAGCTCTGGCACCAGCTTCAAAGCCAATAGGTCTCATCTACACAAGAGGTATTGACTTTTCCAATATGTTTTAGCTATGTTGTGCACCAGCGTGGCTACTATTCAGCATAGCTAAAAGTTAGAGGGGTAAAGGAGAGTGGTGTGGCGTGAAGTGGAGTGGAGTGTCGTAAAGTGGCATAGAGTGGAGTGCTATGGAGTGACGTAGAGAGTCGTGGA
This sequence comes from Calotriton arnoldi, assembly GCA_963921515.1. Classification (NCBI taxonomy): domain Eukaryota; kingdom Metazoa; phylum Chordata; class Amphibia; order Caudata; family Salamandridae; genus Calotriton; species Calotriton arnoldi. The sequence goes on from CAWUFW010002179.1 coordinate 1,376,118, forward strand.
GTGGCATGGAGTGCTGTAGAGTTGAGTGGCGTGGAGTGAAGTTGAGTGTCATGCAGTGGAGTGTTGTAGAGTGTTGTGAAGTGTTGTGGAGGGAGTAGAATGTCATAGAGTGGAAGGGCGTTGTCGAGTAGAGTTGAGTGGCATAGAGTGGAGTAGAGTGTCGTAGAGTGGAGTAGCAAAGAGTGTCTTGGAGTGGTGTAGAACAGAGTGGAGTGGTGTAGAGGGTGTTGCGTAGAGTGGAGTACAGTGTTGTAGAGTAAAGTGGCATAGAGCTGAGTAGATTGGCATAAAGTGGAGTAACATAGAGTGGAGCAGTGTAGGAGAGTGAAATGGCATGGAGTGGAGCAGAGTATTGTAGAGTCGATTGGCCTAAAGTGGAGTGGCATAGAGTGGCATAGAATGGAGTGGCATAGAGTGGAGTAGTGGAGTGGATCAGAGTGGAGTAGTGTGTCGTAGAATAGAATGGAGTAAAGTGGCATGGAGTAGCATAGAGGGAGCTGAGTAGAGCGTCACAGAGTGGAGAAGTGTTGTAAAGTGGCATTGAGTGGAGAAGAGTGTTGTAGAGTGGAGTGGCATAGAGTGGAGTAGAGTATAATGGAGTAGAGCACCACAGAGTTTAGTGTTGTAGAGTGGAGTGGCATAGAGTGGAGTAGAGTGGCCTAGAGTGAAGTGGTGTAAAGTACAGTGGTGCAGAGTAGATTGGCTTAGAATGCAGTGGCGTAGAGTGTATTTGTTGTGAGTAAAGTGGTGTAGACTGCATTGAGATAGAATGCAGTGACCTAGAGTAGAGTGGTGCAGAGTACATTGCAGTGGTGTGGATTTCAATGGTGTAGAGTGGAGTGGAGCAGAGTGGAGGAGAGTGGTGTAGAGTGCAGTGGTGTAGAGTGCAGCTGCATAGAGTAGATTGTTTCAGAGTAGGGTGAAGTGGCATAAAGTGGAGTGGTGCAGGGTAGAGTGCAGAGGTTTAGAGTAGAGTAGCATGGAGTGCAGTGGCATAGAGTACAGTGGGGTAGAGTGCAGGAGCGTGGAGGGCAGTGGTGCAGAATAGATTAAAGTGGTGTTGAGTGGAGTGATGTAGAGTGTAGTGGCATAGATTGCATTGCCGTAGAGTAAAGTGGCATTGAGTTCAATGACAGAGAGTGCAGTCTTTCAGAGTATAGTGTCATAGAGCGCAGTGACAATGAGTGCAGTGGCATAGAGTGCATTGGCTTAGAGTTCAGTGGTGCAGAGTACAGGGGTGCAGAGTAGAGGTGTGCAGAGTAGAGGTGTGCAGAGTAGAGGTGGGCAGAGTAGAGTGGTGCAGAGAGCAGTGGTGCAGAGTAAAGTGGCGCAGAGCAGAGTGGCATATAGTGCAGTGACATAGAGCACAAAGGTGCAGAGTGACATAGCATGCAGTGGTGTAGCATGCTGTGGCATAGTGTTGCAGAGTAGAGTATAGTGGCATAGAGTGCAGTGTTGCAGAGTAGTTGAGATAGAGTGCAGTGGTGTTGAGTGCATTGGTTTTGAGTAAAGTGGTGTACAGGGCATTGGCGTAGAGCGCAGTGGCATAGAGAAGAGTGGAGCAGAGTAGAGTGGCACACCGTAGAGTGCATTGGCATAGAGTGCAGTGGCATAGAGTAGAGTGGAACAGAGTGGAGTAGAGTGTCTTAGAGTTCAGTGGCGTAGAGTAGATTGTTTCAGAGTAGAGTGAAGCGACGTACAGTGGAGTGGTGCAGGATAGAGTGTAATGGCATGGAGTGAGGTGGCATTGAGTGCAGCGTTGCAGAGTATAGTAGCATAGAGGGGAGTGACGTAGAGTGGAGTTGTGCAGAGTAGAGTACAGTGGCCTAGACTGGAGTAGTGTAGAGTGCTGTGGCAAAGAGTGCAGTGGTGCATAGTAGAGTGGGGTAGAGTACAATGTCGTAGAGTGGTATAGAGTAGAGAGGTGTAGAGTGGAGTGTTATAGAGTGCAATGGCACACAATAGATTAGGGTCATGTAGAGTGGATTGGCATATTGTGTAGTGGCGTAGAGTGTAGTGACGTAGAGTGCATTGGCATATAGTGCAGTAGAGTGGCATAGAGTTGAGTGGTGCAGAGTAGAGTGCTGTAGATTAGAGTGGCGTAGAGTTCAGTGGCAGAGAGTGCAGTGTTGCAGAGTAGAGTGTCGTAGTGTGCAGTAGTGTAGAGTAGAGTGGCATAGAGTGCATTGTTTAATTGATTTTAAATTTATAAAGCGCAACAGTTACCCGAAGGCGTCAAGGCGCTGTAGATCACCATCCAAAAAGAGAGTCCACTAGTATTTCGGATTCAGAAAATAGCTACAAGCAGAATAACCAAGTCTTAAGAGCCTTCCTGAAGGGCAGGAGCTGGGAGATAGCCTTTATGTTTTTTGGAAGAGTGTTCCAAAGTTTACTGGCAGCAGTGGAAAATGCTCCGTCGCCCCATCTCTTTCTTATGGTTTTCGGTACATTAAGTTGTAGTTTAGACGATGAGCGAAGGGGTCTGCCTGAGGAGTACCAGCCAAACATGGTTTTTAATCTTGATGGATAAGGGAGATTGAGAGCCTTATGTACCATACAAAGAGATTTGAAGCTGATACGCTTGTTAATTGTGAGCCAGTGAAGGGTTTCCAATCCCTTAGCAGCCGACTGCCCTCTAGAAATGTCCAGAACCAGTCTCGCCAGTGCGTTCTGTACCACCTGGAGTTTATGCTGCGTACTCTTGTTCGAGTGCTGTAACTTCACCTTTTGAGATCGTTCCCCAAGGAAGGAGGACAGGAGGGCTAAGGCTTGATGCGAGATGCCAAGAGTAAGACCCTAGAGTCTGTCTAGCAGCAGAGTAGGTGAGATGGTGTCAAATGCTGCGGCCAGATCCAAGAGTATCAGCACCACCCCCTGTCCCTCATCCACTAGACGTCTGATACAATCCATAGCTGAAATTAAAGCAGTTTCTGTCCGATGATGTTTTCTAAAAACCAGACTGGGAGTCATTGAACCAGTGTTGCTCTTCTGCAGTCTCCATCAGATGGATATTAAGATGCATCTCCAAAATCTTTGCAGGAACAGGAAGCAAAGAGATCGGACAATAGTTTTTACAGTCTGTGATGTCCAAATTCGGTTTTTTTAGGAGGGGCCTAATAATAGCCTGCTTCCAGCTCTATGGGTAGGATCCAGATAGGATCACATTGTTTATTAACTTACAGAGTGGGTCAGCTATATTATTGGCCACCATATGGAGAACTGCAGGAGGACTGTCGTGTAGTTCCTATAAGACCTATATAGGATCTGCGCGTTTAGACAACATACACTGCGGGACTGGTGTCCAGACTGATTCCAGACACCCCCACCGGGTATGTTGGCCTGTGTACCAGCTAGCTCGCAATGCCACTATAACCTCCTGTTACCAAGGAGAGAATAGTTCTTGGCAACTATCGAACATGACAATCCTGATCCCTCAGGACCGTGGAAACAGTAACTTACTTTTCGCTCAGTCACTCGTGCTCCCTTGTTCTCAGAGAGATACACAGAATAAACGGTTGGGACGTTTTCAATAAGTATTTATTGAACAGTCGCTATTCTAGCATAGAATAAGTGCACTGAAATCACCAGTAGACAGTAGCATATATAAATGAGTAGCAGCACTAAGAAAGTAAACAGATGGTAGGTTTCTACCATTTTGTTAAAATCATAAATATATGCGATTATATAAAATACATGGCAATAAAAATGCGTACTCCTACGATGGAATGGAATGGAATGGAAAGACATTTATAGAGCGCATGGCTACCCTTAAGCGTCCCAGCGCTATGAACTGACACAGAGGAGACAGAGAGCTAAGGAAACAGCGCAGTCTTTAATTGTTTACGAAAAGCCAGATGGTTGGAGACTGTGCGAAGGTGTAAAGGCAGAGAGTTCCAGAGTTTGGAGGCGTTGTAAGAAAACAGCCGACCACCACTTCTGGACCTCTTAATCCTCGGGATCTCTGCTAAATACAGGTTATCTGACCGGAGATTCCTACTTGCTTTATAAGGGCGTATCATGGTTGAATTAATGGGCGGCCCAATCCCCTGCATAGACTTATGCGCCAGACATAGGGCCTTGAATCTAATGCGTTCCTGTACTGGGAGCCAATGGAGGGAACGAAGAGCGGGTTTTGCAGATTGTCTGTTGGTAGTTCCAGTCAGTAGTCTGGCGGCGCCGTTTTGAACCGATTGGAGTTTGGCGACTACTGAGATGGAGGCACCCAAATACAAAACATTCCCATAGTCCAGTCTAGAGACTATGAGTGATTGGACCAGTACTTTTTTGGCCTGAGGTTGGAGGAGGGGCAGAACTTTTCGGGCCATTCTAAGTAGGCCATAGCAGAGGCCTGCCGTCTTCCTAGCCTGCGTCCTAAAGCTCAAGTCCTGGTCCAACCATATACCCAGGCTCTTAATTTCTGACTTCGGGTCCGGGGCTGGACCCATGCAGGGAGGCCAAATGGAACAGGACTTAAAACTCATGGTATTGCCCAGTAGCATAATCTCAGTTTTTCCTCCGTTAAGCTTAAGCTGGGACGCATCCATCCATTTTGAAATGTCCTCTAGACAGGTATAGAGGGCATGAGTTTTTTGGTCAGGTTGGTTTAGCCCCACCACCAGTTGCGTGTCATCGGCATAGGTTATCATCCGGATTCCATAGGGGGCTACAATAGCTGCCAGAGGGGCCATATAAACATTAAAAAGCGTGGGGCTAAGTGACGAGCCCTGCGGTACCCCACTCAGCAGGGAGGTGGGTTCAGATGCAATATTCTCTTCAAATACCTGAAAGGTTCTACCCTCCAGAAAGGAGGATAGCCATTGAAGTACCATGCCATCTACTCCTATACTCCTGAGACGCCAGATCAGGATCGAATGATTCACTGTGTCAAATGCGGCACTCAAGTCTAGGAGTAGTATGGCTGCCGCACCTCCTGAGACAAGAATTTTCTTGCTTTCCTCTACCACTGCTAGTAGTGCCGTTTCGGTACTCTGGCGTGGTCGAAACCCTGTTTGAGAAGAGTGGAGCAAGTTGTGTGTTTCAAGGAATCTGGAGAGGGTCTGATTAACATATTTCTCAGCTACCTTGCATATTGCAGGCAGGAGGGATATGGGGCGGTGGTTGCCCAGGTCTGCCGGGTCCAAATTGGGCTTCTTAAGTAGAGCACCCTAACTAGATGTACCTAAGTGTACCTAGCATGTGAGTAGGTGTAAAGCCAAGAATCCCTCTAGGATAAAGCTAACCCCATTACCTGATGTGAGACTGCGGGACCCCGTTCTGGTCTCGAGCTGAACACCCCGCGAGGGATGTCAGACCACTGCGAGCTGGAGTATCTGCATGCAGGAACCTCAGCATCTTGCGTCAGTGTGTCGGCATGTAAGTCGTGATCTCCTCTCTCTATCTCAGCAAGATGTGGTGTTTATATACCCTAAGGTATCCCCAGGGGTTCTACCTTGCTGTGCCAGTGTCGGACTTAGGATGACGTCGGGAATGAACTTTATACACAGTTATTATGCAGGAGATGATGGTCCTGCTGTGATTCCAAGAAACTAAGAATCCTCATGCATAATTTATGAGGCCAGTGTCCAGGGAAAAACCCTACGTACTTATGTGTAGTATTGTAACTGGGTAAAAGGTCAGTCCTCCAAATCCGTTATGTATGTATTATAGGAGAGAATGTAGGTGAAGGGTTATGATCATAACTAGACCTATATCGGGGTACCTATATGAAATATAACAGGACAGGCTTCTAAAGGTGATCCTGCATGAGTTTTCAGGAGGTATTGTTCGGCCAACTTAGGAGAGAGTGTAGGAAATATGGAGAGACCTTTTGTGTCTTGGCTTGAACATGATAGCGACTCTTGGGATGCCAGTAGAGATCCGCAGGTGGCAATTGAGTGGGTCGGCGTAATAGGAGCTGAGCCAAAACCTGTGTGGATATCCATAATCTTGGAGTGGAAGAAAGTTGCTAGCTGGTTACAAAACACCTGAGAGCTCTCTGGTTCAGCTCTGGGTTGTGAGGCCGAGAGCAGTTGTACTAGCTTAAAAAGTTCTTTAGCGGAGGTGGCATTTTCAATTTTCTGGGTGCAGTACTTAGACTTTTCTTCAATTAATGCAAGTTTATATTCTTTGATGTTTATTTTATATGAAATCCCTTCTTGTTCGTCTTGGGTCTTCCTCCACGCCTGCTCATGGCGACGGCATGTTTGTTTAAGCATCCTGAGCCTATCATTATAGAAGGGAGCAGATGGGGAGCGCCTTTTATGTGCAGTTGCCTTCAGAGGGGCCAATTTGTCGGCTGCACTCTCCAGCCAGGTAGCGAAGGCCTCTGATCCGCTATCCGAGTCATCTGGAGTTACACAGGGTATACTGTTTAAGGTTCTGGATAGTGCCTCAACCGAGACCTGTTTTCAGTTTCTGGATTTGCCCACAATGCGGGGAATGTTATTATTTCTGACAGCCGAGATTGGTAAGAAATCGAAAGCAACTACACTGTGATCAGACCAGCTGATAGGAACAGTTTTTGATAGACCAATCTGGGATCATTAGTGAAGATTCCATCCAGAATATGGCCTGCCTTGTGAGTGGGGGCGGAAACCAGTTGATATAGTCCAGTATTAGCTGTGCCTCTAAGAGAGTATTTGAATCATGGTTATCCGTCTCCTCTAGATGGAAGTTAAAGTCCCCCAAGATGGTCATCCGACTCTCAGCTAGAAGAGGTTCAAGAAGGATATAGTATACAGTACAGTGGCTTAGAGTGTTGCAGAGTAGAATATAGTGGTGTACAGTGCAGTGGTGCAGAGTAGATTGGTGTACATTGCAGTGGCATACAGTGCATTGAGTTTTAGTAAAGTGGTGTAGAGTGCATTTGTGTAGAGTGCAGTGACGTAGAGTGCAGTAGCGTAGAGTACAGCAGCATAGAATAGAATAGCGTAGATTGGAGTGGCATGGCACATGGTAGATTGCAGTGGCAATGAGTGGAGTGGCGTAGAGTGGGATGGTGCAGAGTGGAATAGAGTGGCATAAAGTACAGTGGCAGAGTAGAGTGTTAGAGTGTAGTGCCGTAGAGCGCAGTAGTGCAGAACGGATTAGAGCGGCTTAGAGTGTATTGGCTTAGAGTGCAGTGGCATAGTGTGGAGCGAAGTAGCGTGTAGTGGCGTGCAGTGCTTTGGCATAGTGTTGTGTAGAGTAGAGTGGTGCAGAGTAGAGGGTAGTGGCATAAAGTGCAGTGGTGCATAAAAGAGTGGTATAGAGTTCAGTGGTGGAGAATGCAATGTTGCAGAGTAGAATGGCGAAGAGGGAAGTGGCATAGAGTGGAGTGGTGCGGAGTAGAGTGGAGTGGAGTGAAATAGAGTGTTGTGGCATAGAGTGCATTGGCGCAGAGTGGCATAGAGTAGAATGGGGCAGAGTAGAGTGCAAGTAGCATAAAGTACTGTGGCATAGAGTGCTGTGACATAGAGTTCAGTGGCAGAGAGTGCATTGTTGCAGAGCAGCCTGTCATAGAGTGCAGTGGTGTATAGTATAGTGGCTTAGAGTGCATTTCCGTGGAATGCAGTTGTGTACAGTAGAGTGGAGCAGAGTAGAGTAACATAGAGAGCAGTGGCATAGAGTACAATGGCATTGAGTGCAGTTGGCTCAGAGTGCAGTGGTAGTGCTAGAGAGTAGAGCATAGTGGCATAGAGTAGAGTGGTGCAGTGTGCTGTGGTGCAGAGTGCCATGGCGCAGAGTGCCGTGTCACTGAGTGCAGTAGTGTAGAGTACATTGTTTCAGAGTAGAGTTGAGTGTTCATGGTAGACTACAGTGGCGTAGAGTAGAGTGGCGTAGAGTGCAGTGGTGCAGAGTAGGTTAGAGCATAGAGTGGATTGGCATAGAGTGCTCTGGCATAGAGTGGAATGGGTCAGAAAAGAGAACATTAGCGTAGAGTGCAGTGGAATAGAGAGGAGTGGTTAAGAGTGCAGTGGCGAAGAGTGCAGTGGTGCATAGTAGAGCAATGTGGAGTAGAGTTCATTGGCATAGAGTAAAGTGGTGTAGAATAGAAAGGTATATCTGCGAGTGGTGCAGAGTAGAGTGCAGTAATGAAGTGTGGAGTGGCATGGACTGGCATAGTGTGGAGTGGTGCAGAGTAGAGTGAAGTGGCATGGAGCAGTGCAGAGTAGAGTGGGGTAGGGTAAAGTGGAGTATGCATGGTGTGGTAACGTGCTACCATTACAGACAACACATCTTCAATTGAAATGACTCTTACATTTGTACAGACATACAGTTTTACTTATGAAAGCATACAGCGCATACACGATAATGTGTGGAAATTTCATCACCTAGTGTATTGATTTGTTTTGATCATATTAAAATATTTGTTTCCACCACGCTTCAGAATTACCAAAAAATGTGCTTCATTTGTGATGTCCTAATTCTGATACATTCTGAAATACCTAAACAGGTAATTTACAGACATTTAAATTTTGTTATGTGCTAGGAAAGAATAACATCATACAGCCTTCCGACTAGCACACCCTCAGTAGCCAGCATGATTCTCACACACATCCTCTAACTTTGAAGTCAGAGAAAGAAAAGTAAAAACCAAGCTCCCTGGAAGACAAAGCCTGACATTTGACCTCTGTCTTTGACTGCACAGCAAATGTCACAAGATAAGAACAAGATTTAAAGACCTGTTTACAGAAATGCAGTAATGGTAGACGAATACAGTAAATAAGGGTTGGGCAAAGGAAGGGATGAAGTCAAGCTGGATAGCCTAAAGCAAATAAAGTCAGCAAATAGTAAGCAAGCAAATGTTTGTTACAAACCACAAAGCCAATGGTAAACAATGAGCAGAATGCATTCCCAGGGAAGCTTTCCGAATGCCCCCAATATGTTGTTAGCAAACCAGATAGCTGCACTGTCTGGTAGGCTTTGACCTAAAAATGCTAAAAAAAACATAAATAGTACTTCAATCACAGAACGAGCAGCAGACGGGCACTAACAAAGATAAGTCAATCTGTACTTGGTGCATGAACTACAGAAAGCAGAGGAAGTGACGCAGAAAGTGATACCTCTCCCACCCTGCCAAATTAGAAGGCTGGAAAGAAGACTGATAATGATTCCAACAATGGTAACTAATGGGTGGGCTAAAAGCCTCTTCGTAGAGATTCTAGTTTTTTTAGTAAAGGCAATAGGTCTCCAAGCGACAACACATTCACGCTGCCTGCAGGATCGACCTAAACATTGTCGCCAAGACGGCTTAAATCAGAGAAGTACGTAGAAAAAAACAAAACCACCTCTAGCCATGAAATCAAAGCTCTAATGATGCAGGGACAGCTGAGACTTTGTGAACATTGGTGATGGGGACCCATTTTCCTTTGTTGCATTATGGCCGGTGGCAACTTGCTACTCCATTTCATAATAACCGTGAGAATTGCAGGAAGTTCACAAGAGAACATCTTTGGAACTTTGTAAATCTGTTACCACATCTTAAGGTTTGCAGATGCTGAGAATAACACAAAACGTTAAGTGCTATAATACATAGGACTGGTCTAATATATTTTTTAGGAAATTAATACTTCGGTAATTGAGGTGTGAGTGTGTGATTCTACCAGCAGTCAGAAACAGTTGCCTCATCTAAATCTGAATTTTATTAAGAAAAACTGAAGTTATGAACCGATATGTATCCAGTGTGTATTTTGTAAAATAAGTGCCAGCGCCTGAAATTTACTCAGAAGCCTGCAGCCGATGCTGACAAATGTCGAAATTATTAAATGCCAAGGCTGTGTAATCTTGATTCCACCTCATACCTCTTTCCTCTGCCACCACACACTCCTAGCCCCTTTATCTCACTCTTGTAGGTCTTCTCTCAACGCTGCTTGCTACCTTTGTCGCTTTTTTCCCATTTTTAGGTCGAGCCTCGAGTAGCGCGCAAGCGCTGCTCTGGCAAGACTTTATGTTAGGGGTTTCAGAAAGCTGACCAGACGCTCGTGCGTCATGGCCTTTTCCGTGCGGTTACCCACAGGGCCGACATCTGTTTTGCATTATCGTGCCCGATAATGCAAAACAGATGTCTCGCTGTGGCGCGCGCACCACTTGTTTTTTTTGTCACGCATCTCTGCCTGACGTAAACATGGCAGCGGCGCATGCGCAAGGCTGCGGCAGGAGCCGGTGTGCACGAGGGGTGGGCAGCGCATGCTACTTGTTTTTTTTGCTTTTTCTTCTTGTTATACATTCTAAAAGTGTGTTTTTTACGGATCTTTCCTTTGTTGCACGTACCCTTTTGCCCGCGCGCTGCCTGTGCCCGCACGCACGCCTAACAGCACACATCTCTCGTTCACACGTTTCTACTGCTTTTTGCCTGACTTTGCTTCTTTACTTTATCTCTGTGGCCAACCTTGGGGTGGCCATTCCCAGCCTGAGGTACGGTTAATATTTGATAGAGGGTGACGTAAACAAGATCAGGGGGTTAGTTCTGGGTGAGCTGGGATTTGCCTGCACAAGGGTTTGATCTGGATGGTTTTCGCGGAGGCGAGCAGACTGTTGGGGATTGAAAGCCCCCCTGCCCCGGATGTTCATTTGCACACATCTTGCCACCTGTTGGTGCGTGGAGCCGTCTTCGGGGAGATGTGTGGATGGTAGAAAGCGCTGTCAGTGCACTCAATGGAAGAGACGGACACTGACGTCGGGAAGATTTCTAGGGAGGATTGAAGCCTTTGAAAAGCTCTGGGAAGGTTCTGAGACTTCGGCTGCCGTCCTCCCAGATGCCCCTTACCACCACCCCCGCCCCTTCCCTGCTGCCGACTTTGAAATAAATACAGCGAGAGCCCTTGCTCTCTTAGGCAATGTCCTGCCCGCCCTCATATTTTCTTTGTACGTATCTCTTCATTGCTCATCTTCTTCTTCCCCCTATGTGTACTGTCTCCCTCACCCTTATTTCCCATCCCTCTTTTAAACTGGTTTTCTTTCGTCTCTTTATCATCTTTTATTTTTTGTACTGTTCTTTCCTCATCTTGTAGAGTGAAGTAGTAAAGGTAAAAAAAACAAGCATTTGCAATGCAATAGGTCTCGCATTTACACAAGTTTGAGCTATTGACATTGCAAATAACAATGCATTTTATTTTTGTTTTCCTTTTTAGAACATAAATAAAAGGCTTTGTCATTTACAATGCCAATAGCTTAAACTCGCGTAAATGCGAGACCTATTGCATTGCAAATGCTTGTTCTCTTCCTCCTATTGTGTTTTTCTCTCTCTTGCCCTGGGTCAAAGTTTAATGATGAAAGTAAGGGGCAGGAGGCCTTCCTGCAAACACTGGCTCAAATTAAGCTCTCTGTGTCTGATTCACAAAGGACCTCGGCACTCATGGTGGGATCTCTGCACTGCCGTTACTCATTATGTAGGTCCCATGACGAGTGCGGCGGATGGGGAGGCCCTTTCTGAATCAGCCCCACAGTGTACCCATGAGAATGCAGAGACAATTCCTGCACATCGATCAGTCAGGAAGTAAGGAAGACAGTTTCCCACAGTCGCAGTGTTTACCGTGCCTCATTTTTCTATTTACTCTTCTTTGGTGATGCGCCCAATCGTGAAGACTCCCTGAAAAGAGCAGACGGAAGAAGTGTGTTTGTTGTAAATTGATGTTGTTAATACTTTAAGTGGCAAGCAGACAGTCAAATGGAACCTGTTGTTCACAGGAGACTTTAACAAGTCTCCTTGACTGGCACGGTACACCCTTGCATGTTTCGAGCTACGAAGAAACTTTCAGTGCTAAATTCAGATCAGAAATGTAAGTAAGCATGCAGAACAAAATACAATTCAAAAGGAGAAACAATTGCCCCTTCCTAAACATGACTGGATTCATTGGGAAAGACGCATGCATGATTTATGAAAAAACTATGTTATATTGTAAGGCCAAATATATTTACTAGAAGGGGAGCAGATGGAATTCGTGTGAAATTATGGAGATTTGTAACTGGCAGCTAAAAGGCAATCTGTATTATAGTCTATGAAACAGTGGCAGTAACTTTGAAAAGAGTATAATTCTTTCAGTGTGCCATGCTCACTGGTAAACAACTGCAATTCGAGGTTCATAATAATATGGAATACGTCTAGCTCTGCACCTGGACTTATTGATTTCATGGGGTTTGGTGGGTCTGGCAATTTCGTGATATGGTTTTACAGTGTTATTCTGAGACATTCCCAGCATTATTTTGAGACTTCTGCCTGAGGAATTGGGAACTACTTTAAAAATCAGTGATTTCACATTGATTTTGACCAGTAGTTAATTTGTAAAAAAAATAAGTGCCGGGGCTCTAGTCAGGAGGCAGCTTCACCATCCCATTTCTCCTGTTAGCACCACCTAAAACAGAACCATCTACTAACCCTGAAAGTGGGGAAATGATGTGGCTCAATGGCCAGAGCTGCTGAATTCGGAGCTTGGGAACCAGATTTGAGCCTTGGCATCAGCTCAACATCCTGTAATTCTGGGCAAATCACTTAATCTCCCCGTAAATTAATGTGTCCTTAATTGGAGCTCATAAAAAGCACTGGTGTTGATGATTAAGTGCCGGTGCGGAGTACCGGAAACCACCGGCTAAAATTAAGCACTGATTTTGACCAGTTTTTCCTTCATACTAGGCTGTTTTCAGCTGGCAAAATGCACCACTCGTAAACTCTGAGGGTGTATAATTACTGCACAACTCAGAATCTCCATTTGTCTGGTAACCAACAAATTAAGACCTCTGAGAAACTTGGGGGCATGTTTTAAAGCCCCTAATGCAACCAGAGCGTCACTTTTTTGATGCTCCCGTGGCGTAGCACCATTTTCAATATTTAAAAGTGGCGCTAAGCCACTTAGCGTGGTTTAACGTCACCTTGTAAATATACTGCTTGGTATGATGGATGGCACAAGAGATTAAATAAAACAGGGTCAGAAAATGGAAGACCTTGGACAAACCTTAGGTACTAGCAGTCCTCTCTCGGGTGAAAGAGTTTGAAGCACTTGAGGGAAGGAAGACATCATGACATCTTAAACGAGAAAGCAAGGAAAGATAGGAAGGTAGGTGGTTGTCTGCTGTTTTGTGTCATGATGATTCATTGAGATGTTAAAAAATGAATGTAGGCAAAGCTGGCATGAATAATAAACACAATGTGTAGGTTCATTAGTGGAGATGCAAAATGTTATGGGTCTTTCTGACTCCCCTCATGGGACCGTCGTGGCACTGAGTGCAATCTAGGGCTATTGTGCTGAAATATGCATCATTCCTTAAGCAAGAAGTACCTCTCCAGCTGTCACTGCAATTTAATCAGCACGATTACAACTTTTTCTATTTTCCAAGGCAATCATTTGAAATTGGAATTACTTTTTATGTGAAATGAGATCGATGAATTCACATAGTATAGCCACATTGGCTGTACATTGCAGTAGGAATCCGTTTCAAAACTAGGACTAAATAGAATATAGGACAATTAGATTTAGTGAGGCTTGCTTGATGATAAAGTCACTAGCTGCACTTGTGCTAAATCTGGCTGTACTGCATGGGTCAGAGCCTCGTGCTGTGGCGTAAAGGTGAGTCTATGCAGTCTAATGTAGCCTCTAAACTGAAGGTACACCCTCCAGTAGATGAAGACACCAGAATATGTAGACACCAGCACAGGGCTCAGAGATGTCAAATGTGTACTTTAGGTTAATGCACATATTACATGTAGGAGATCTACCCTAGACCATTGCTTGAACCTACTTTGCTTTGGCGCTAGGATTTGGGGCAAAGCCAGATGCCACTATTTAAAATTTACACCAAAAACAAAGGGTTTTGTGCTGGCCCACCACAGATCTGCCCCCCTTGCACATACAACTCTCCATAAGCAATCATGCAAAGAAGGAATGGTCCTTTGAAATTATGTTGATTTCATATGAGTGTTCCCTGAATAGTCCCATTTTAGGTGTTTGGGGACAATTCACAAAAACATGTCAGAGGTTGTAAAAAGAACTACAGGAGTACAATTTTACATACTCCTAAACGTGTTTGTGAATAGGTTCTACTGCCTATCCTGTGAGTAGAAGTTGAGTGAACATGACAGATGGGAAGTACTAGTGTTTTTCTCTTCTAAACTGTGCTAGCCAGAAAAGATTGACAGTAGCTCTAGTCTATACAAAATATTTGCTGGAAAGACTGAGATTGGATTCCAATTCAGGTTCCACCTTGGATTGGATGCAGTGATTCCTCTACAATATTCATCAAGCTAAAAAATCCTCAGAACTACATTATTTTTTGGGCTTTTGACATTTTATATTGCACAAACTAGGCCAAAGCACATTGGAACCCCTTACATCAGCTCCACATTACATTACACAAGGTCAGATTCATTTTCTTATTCTTTTTTTAAGGAACAGTGAAATTAAGTGATTTGCCCAGAACCAAAGGATATTGAGCCGATGCCAGGACTCGAATCTGGTTCCCCCATTCCAAATTTGGTAGCTCTGGCTTTTAGGCCACATCTCCTCCCACGTGGAACCAGTTGTGTGTGAATAAAGTGATAGTATATGATTGATGAGCAGTGGGACATTGACACAGACTATATTGCATGTGCATTAAAAATATATCAAGACATTTAGAATGAATATATATATATTTTGGGTATATGTATATTCAAGTTGAGTATCACATGAAAGTGCGATGACAAGAAGCATTTTGGCACAGATGGGGGATAGGAATTGTCAGCAATGGGTCTCATGCTTAAAACGTTGGGCATTGAGAGAACATCTGTGATCCAAAAATGACAAATCTGGCTCTGATATGAATGGGGAGAGTATTCCAAGGGTAAGAACCCAGGTGATTCTGGTGCCTGAACCCAAAATTTGCACAAGGTGTTGGAGTATAATTTGAAAGTATTGGTTCACTGACCATAGAGAGGATGCAGAATGTGAGGAAGCTGAAACTTTTTATGACACATTTACCAGATAATAATATAGAAACGTGTTGAAAACGTTAACATAGAAATGCATAATAAACTAGACGTTAGGAAATGTGCTTTTATTAAACATGCAAAAATGGAAATGCTGCTTAAATTTGCAGAAAGCTTTCATTACTATCATTCTCCAACTGTTAGCCCACAATATTCTTTTATTCTTCTCTATCCCTTTAAGAAAAATAAATACTTTTCATAAATAGTGATTTAACGTTATAACTGAATTATAGAGCCTGACATTTTTGTGAAATGTGCTGTTTTTTCATGCAAAATGTATTTCTTTTTTTCTCACACCATATGACTTCATTGTATTTATATTGTTTTCTTTGCCACATATTCATAATGAACAAGCGTATTTATGAAAAGAAAATGCTTAATGCAGCTCACATTTCGTGATCTAACCAGGACATACCAGAATTCACATTTTTCATTCTATAGAGCAGCTCCTTGTTACACAATGGGGCACTATACCATTAAAAGGTTCCCATTGCAGATGTAACTTTTTGTAATACGCTGTAGCCACCTCTGAATAACTTCATGTCGACATGGACGTTTACCGTGGGAATCGAGGACGAAGATGACAGACCAACGGAAGAACTTCCTCCATTGGATGCTGATGACATATCCACCTGTTTTTGCAACATGTTTAGTGGCCTTTCTATATAGTATGTGTTCCTAACTAGAGAGTCAAGGCATTCCATGCTCCTACCCTGCCATGCCCCTAAGTACTTGGTTGTGCTAGCTTAAATTACCATAAGCTATTGCTGACGGTGATTTTCTTTGACCTCTCCTTACGCTGATTGAGGAAACTTTCTGTCTTTATGCTGATCATAGCTACTGCTGTGATTTCCCTCACCCTCTCGCTCATTTAGACATTTGCTGCTGCAACTGGCCGGAGTACTCGGCTGAGTCTCCTGAACTACCCTTTATGGGTAGCTTGATCCTTTTCTTAGTTATCTGACTTTGCTTCAAAATTCTACTTGCCCGTTTCCAGAAGAAACACTTTATGGGTTCTTATTAGGATAGGATACGTCCTTTAGATTAGAATAGGGATATATTCAGAATGAAACACACTGTTATTTACTATGCCTGTTCTAACCAATATTTTTGATTATTTCTGTAATTGATCTGATCTGACTAACCTCAATAAAAGAAACAGAAATCGAATCTCTTAATGAGAAACTAAACTTTAAAAACTTCACCCTGCCTCTCTTTATTGGCTGAACATCAATTGCAAAAGATGATGTTGGTGTTGTGAAAATGATCCATTCTAATGGTGGTAAAGGTTCATTCACTTAGGAAGGCGCAGAACTTCCAGGTCTGTTAAGCAATCAATCAATCAATCAATCAATCAGGTCACTTATAAAGCGCACTACATACCCGCGAGGGTCTCAAGGCGCTGGGGGAAGAGGGGGGTGCTGCTACTGATCGAAGAGCCAGGTCTTGAGGAGTCTTCTGAAGGCCAGTAGGTCTTGGGTCTGCCGAAGGTTGGTGGGGAGGGTGTTCCAGGTCTTGGCGGCGAGGTGGGAGAAGGATCTGCCGCCGGCGGTCGTTTTCCGGATGCGGGGGACTGTGGCGAGGCTGGTGGAGCGGAGCTGGCGGGTGGGGGTGTAGAAGCTGAGTCGTCTGTTGAGGTAGGCTGGTCCGGAGTTGTGGAGTGCTTTGTGTGCGTGGGTGAGGAGCTTGAAGGTTATCCTCTTGTTGACAGGGAGCCAGTGCAGGTCTCTCAGGTGGGGTGTGATGTGGCTGCGGCGGGGGATGTCGAGGATAAGACGTGCAGAGGCGTTCTGGATGCGTTGCAGCCGTCTCAGGAGCTTAGCCGTCGTTCCTGCGTAGAGGGCGTTTCCGTAGTCCAGCCTGCTGGTGACGAGGGCCTGGGTGACTGTTTTTCTTGTTTCGGTGGGGATCCACTTGAAGATCCTGCGGAGCATTCGGAGGGTGTTGAAGCAGGATGAGGAAACGGCGTTGACCTGCTTAGTCATGGAGAGGGTGGGGTCGAGGATGACCCCTAGGTTGCGTGCGTGGTCGGTGGGTGCCGGGGCTGTTCCCAGTGATGTCGGCCACCAGGAGTCGTCCCAGGCTGAAGGGTTGGAACCAAGGATGAGGACCTCCGTCTTGTCCGAGTTCAGCTTCAGGCGGCTGGTCCTCATCCATTCGGCGACGGCCTTCATTCCTTCGTGGAGGTGGGCTTTGGCGGTGTGAGGGTCTTTGGTGAGGGAGAGGATCAGCTGGGTGTCGTCGGCGTAGGATATGATGTTGAGGTTGTGCCATCGGGCGACGTGGGTGAGGGGTGCCATGTAGATGTTGAACAGCGTCGGGCTGAGGGAGGAGCCTTGGGGTACGCCGCAGATGATCTTGGTGGCCTTGGATCGGAAGGGGTCGAGGCGGACGCTTTGAGTTCTGCCGGAAAGGAAGGATGTGGTCCAGTCCAGGGCCTTCTCTTGGATCCCGGCGTCGTGAAGGCGTGTTCGTAGTGTGTGGTGGCAGACCGTGTCGAAGGCGGTTGATAGGTCCAGGAGGATGAGGGCTGCTGTTTCTCCGTTGTCTAGCAGGGTCCTGATGTCATCGGTGGCGGCGATGAGGCGGTTTCGGTGCTGTGGTTGCTGCGGAAGCCGGACTGGGAAGGGTCCAGGATGTTGTTCTCCTCGAGGTAGCGGGTCAGTTGTTTGTTGACGATTTTCTCGGTGACCTTCGCGGGGAACGGGAGCAGAGAGATGGGTCGGAAGTTCTTGAGGTCCTTGGGGTCTGCCTTGGGTTTCTTGAGTAAGGCGGTGATCTCGGCGTGCTTCCAGCTTTCCGGGAAGGTTGCTGTCTCGAAGGAGATGTTGATTATTTTCCGGAGATGGGGCGCGATGGCTGTACTGGCTTTGTTGAAGACGTGGTGAGGGCACGGGTCTAGCGGTGAACCGGAGTGGATGGTGTTCATGATCTCGCTGGTGTCCTCGTCGTTGATGTTGGTCCAGGAGAGCAGGCGGTTGGTGGTCGTGGGGGCAGTGGTCTCGGTGGTTGCCGGGGCGGTCGTGGTGTTGAAGCTGTCGTGGATGTCGGCGATTTTGCGGTGGAAGAAGGTGGCCAGTGAGTCGCACAGGTCTCGCGTCGGCGGGATGTCGTTGGTGTTGGAGCTGGGGTTGGAGAGTTCCTTCACGATGTTGAAGAGCTCTTTGCTGTTGTGTGCATTGTTGTCTAGGCGGTCTTTGAGTGAGGCCCTTTTGGTGGATCTGATGAGGTGATGGTGACTGCGGGTGGCGCTCTTGTGGGCGGCGTAGCTGTCCGCTGTCCGTTCGTGGAGCCAGATCTTCTCTAGTTTTTGGCATGTTCGTTTGGAGGCCTGGAGGTCTTCGGTGAACCAGGTGGCTTTCTTGCTGGTGTGGCTGTTGGGCGGATTCTTGAGCGGGGCGAGGGTGTTGGCGCAGTCGTCGATGCACTGTCTGAGGTTGCGGGCGGCGGTGTCGGGGTCGGAGGGTTCGGCGGGTGGGCTCAGGGCGAGGGTGGTGGTTAGCTGGTCTTCGGTGACTCTGCTCCAGCAGCGGCGAGGCATTTGTTGAGTGCGGTGGTGCGTGGTGGGCTTCCTGTAGGTGAAGTGGATGCAGTGGTGGTCGGTCCAGTGGGGTTCGGAGGTGTGGTTGAAGGAGATGTGTGGGCTTGCGGAAAAGATGGAGTCTAGCGTGTGGCCGGCGGCGTGGGTGGGTGTTGTCACGAGCTGTGTGAGTCCGAGGGTGGCAAGGTTGTCGATCAGAGTGGTGGAGTTGGTGTCCTTGTTGTTCTCGAGGTGGAAGTTCAGGTCCCCGAGGAGGATGTAGTCCGTGGAGGCGATGGCGTGTGTGCTGACGAAGTCAGCGATGGAATCGCTGAACTGTGGTCGGGGTCCGGGGGGTCTGTAGATGAGGGTTCCTCTGAGGGTGGTGTTGGGATCGGTGTGGATCTGGAAGTGCATGTGTTCGGTGGTGCTGAGGGTGTCGTTGGTGTTGGTTGAGACTCTGAGGGTGTTCCTGTGGACGATGGCGATGCCTCCTCCGACTCCGTTGGTGCGGTCCCTGCGGGTGATCTTGTAGCCGTCCGGGATGGCAATGGCGATGTCGGGGGCTGAAGCGGGGTTCAGCCAGGTCTCCGTCAGGAAGGCGACGTCTGGGGAGGTTGAGTCGAGAAGGTCCCAGAGTTCGATGGCATGTTTGCGGGCGGAGCGGGTGTTGAGGAGGATGCATCTGAGGTAGTTGGGTTCTTTCCTGGGCGGTGGTTTGGCGGGGCGGGTGCTGGGGAAGCTGCAGTTCCGGCAGGTGAAGGGCCCTTGGGTGCGCTTCGGGGTGGCCCGGTAGCAGGCATGATCTTTTCCGGGGTTGAGTGCGTGGAGGGTGCTGGCGTCGTATCGGTGTCTGTTGATGTGGCGGGCGTGGGGGATGCATGGACCAGGGGTTCTGGCGCTGGGCGCGGTCAGGCGCGGACGGGCGCAGACGGGCTTGCCTTAGGCGCGCCTTCGGCGCGCCAGCGGCGCGGCCGCACAGCGGCCGCCATAAATGGGGAGGTGGGAGGGAGGAGCAGGGAATGGGGCAGCGAATGGGCAGTGAGGGGGCGGGGCCGCAGGGGCGCAGCGGTGGGAAACAGGCACAGAGGAAAAACGAGCACAATCAGGGCCGCAAGGGGGCACAAAGGAAAACAAGCACAGTCAGGGGCAGCAAGGGGACACAGAGGAAAAACGAGCACAATCAGGGGCAGCAAGGGGACACAGAGGAAAACGAGCACAATCAGGGCAGCAAGGGGACACAGAGGAAAAACGAGCACAATCAGGGCAGCAAGGGGACACAGAGGAAAACGAGCACAATCAGGGCAGCAAGGGGACACAGAGGAAAAACGAGCACAATCAGGGGCAGCAAGGGGACACAGAGGAAAACGAGCACAATCAGGGCAGCAAGGGGACACAGAGGAAAACGAGCACAATCAGCTGGCAGCAGCAGGGCACACAGACCGAGCTGTGTGGTGGGGGAGCGACCTACCAGTCAAGGTCAGGGGTCGCTCGATTGCAAGCAAGCAAGATTGAAGTGACGGTATTTACAGAACTTTTTATAAGATTCCCGCACTCGCACATGTAATTACCTAAGAAGAATAGGAATGGAAATAGCTAAGGAAAATTGAATGGTGAGATGATGTGCATGGCTAAGAAGGCTATGGTGAGTAGCATGTAGTATGGCTAGTATTTGGTTGATATCTGTCCCGCTTGATGATTGTTTAGTGACATGGACGAGTGTCTAGAGCGGCTGTGTTGTTTTCTCATAGCAAAGTTGGTTATTTTGTTAAGTGGGGAAAATAATATTGTGAGAGCTTCACAAGTAGCTTAATGCAGTGGTCCATGTTGTTCATGAACAGTTATTGATCAGATGTGCGACCATATTTATTAAGCAGCTGCATAAAGGCAACTGCAGTGGTGCGGTTAATAAAGGATTACAACTGCTTGTTAGAGATAAATTGCACCTTGGCTGAAGAGAAGGTGGGAGGGAGTTTGTTGAAAAGCAATATAGGATGATAGTATTGCGGTGACCGAGGAATGAAAACAGTTTTTGGTTTTGAGAAGTCGATGTCTAATGTGCCGTATCATAGGCATCATCACTATCGCCATCATCTTTAATGATATACCTACCCGCTCACTAGCTCAAATAATAAATCTCACGTACACTTTCACATGCATGTATAAAACATTTTCATCTAGGAAACATTCCTATGATTGGATGGAGGAGAATGTCTTGTGCCTCAGCGGGTCCAAAACTAAGATTCTGTTTATAATGGCAAAAAGCACAGAAGCATCAAATTTTGAATCCCTAATTTCTATCAGAAGTACCAACCTCATCTCAAGCTGTATATCTTAGGGCAATCCTTTAATCCGATCTGTCATTTATGCACCGGGTCATTTCTACGGTCCTTAACTCTCAAAGTCCAAACACTGCTTCAGTCAGACAGCAGAGTGGAACTCGCCAAGTCCATGGAAGTGACAAGCATGGACTTCTGTATCAGCACAGACTCGCCCAAAAATATCAGTGAAACATAAATTAAAATGTATGTAGCTAGGATCCTCAACTAGAGGAAAGACAAGCTGATGACTCACACATTAAAAACTGTATTTGCTCCTGATGAAAACCTTGAAGTATTTATGTCGAAAGGGGGCAAAAATCACTGTCTTTGAAATCCAAAACTGCTCTCTCTGCTGAAAGTTGTGTTTTGCTACAGCTCTCTGCTGCATTGAATGCCATTGACCACCTGCTACTAGTTTATACAATAAGGTAGTGCAAGGTATTGCAATGGATTTGCTCAAATCATTCGCAAGGAATAGAATTTCGAGAGTAAAACTGGAAAAGTGTGCATCTGCACCTGTGATTTCTGGTATATCTCAGGGTTAAGGCCTCTTCTCTATTGCTCCCCATATATGTTCAACCACTCCAGCACTTGTTCCATAGTCTCTGAGCAATGTTTCATAGCTAACCAATGAGACAGGGTGTGGTTTTAGGCTATAAAATAATTTCAAACAGGAGCACATTTACATGCAGAAATTATTCACAGAAATCCAAAAAAGCATGAATGATAATAAGGTAAGGTCTCTATCCCGGCCATAAATTGACTGGCTGTTTTAGAAAAGAAGCAGATTAATGTTAGGAACTGTGGGAAGGTGTGGATAGGAGTGTGAGAAACAAATCATTTAGTAGAGCAGTGTATAGTCGGTATAGTGCGACTGGTTCCCATGCTGGATCCCCACATTGGCTCACTCTTTCTGTTGCTGATGTTACCTTCTATGGGGACATTTTTCCCTCTGTGAAAATATTGTCTTCCCTATTTTTGGTAAAACATTTTAAGGTTTTATTTGTAGTTCAAGGCTACCTCTTAATTTCCATCAATTTCCATCATGGACATTATGGTCTTCATCAAGCACCCAAGGTTGTTGTAGCTATCAGGTGCTGTCCCCACAAAACAGAATTGGAGGTGCCAGCGTAGCTTTAGCCTTTGTAACTTCCACTGCCGAGAGGCCATAGGAGGCTTCTGGAGGCTGCATGGGTGAATGGTGGCAAACTGCATGAGGAAAGTGAAAGAGAAAGATTGAGGGAGGTAGAAGACAACAATAGGCGTACTCCAACCACCAAGCTCCATCCTTTCTGTTACTATGTTCCCTAGACCTCCATCATCTGGCCCAAAAAGATGTATGGCCCTATTGGGATTCTTACTGTAAGTGGCCAAAAAAGCTCAAAAGAGCTCCTTCAAGAACTATTGCAGATTACTTGAAGACCATCTACCACAACCTTACCATGGTATCTGGTAGAACACGACTAGTTGGAAAACTCTTAAAAATTAAAGAATTCATATAAGATATGTTCCAGCCAGGCGTCTAAGTAGATTCATTGTCCTTCTACCCTTGTCATTAACTCCTTCCCCACCTTCCCTGCAAACAACGTATTTCATCCTGTTCTTTGATTACCATGGTCATGAGATTGTATCCTGAAGAACTTAATCCCCACACTCGCTTCCAATGTTAGTGCCTTTGTGCTGTTGCAAGCCTACCACACTCTGTAATCGTCTATTTCAGTTAAACATCCACAGACTTCTGGCACAAACAAAGTAGTCACATTTTTTTTTATCTTTACTGACTTTTTCCGTTGTCTCGTCCTCTATTTTCAGGTGTGAAACAAGCAGCCCTGATCACAGCTCATCAACAATTGAACACGACTTAACCACACTGGACACAGAAATGGCACAGAAGTTAAATGAACTCAAGGAGCAGCAACAGCAGCAGTTGTTAAACCTCCGACAAGAACAGTATTATAGTGAAAAGTATCAAAAGAGAGAGCATATTAAACAGGTGCGTGTAAAACGTGGTCATTTCATTGTTTCCATCCCGCACAAGGCACATATTTAGAAAAAGAAAACAAATGTATTTAATATGCAGTATCAGAACTAGAATTTCAAAATTGGATGTGACTTCATGTCTTAGAGATGCATGTGTGAAGACTAATGCCTACGTATTACCATGTTTAGAATGTTGGGAGCTGGCAAGCCATTCAGAATCCTCCCTTTGTGGTCGATAGCTCCATTTGTAGTCCACTCAGGGAGCATTCCTTGGCTGCCAGCTCTCCATGACTTATGTTTTTTTTAAATAGATTTGCTCCGCGGGGAGAAGCAACACCTATCCAGTGGCAGCTTCTTTCTTCAAAAGCAAGTTCCTCCGCCACACTGTGCATCTCCTCTCCTACTCACTCTAAAGGGAAAGTGATCTCTAACAACGATTGCAAAGAAGAAAAAAATAAACTTTTCTACAAGGCATTAGGGCTTACAGTACCCTTTAGTGAAGGAAGGGAAAGGCCAGCATACTATGTCAGAGAGACCAGCTTTTGAAAAAGAAGCTCCTGCTGTATTGCTGGTCAGGTGCCGCTTATGAAGGAAGAGAGCTGGAGCTACGCTGCTGTCTTTCTCCTCTCAAATATGGTGACATAATTCACTGCTGGGGGAGAGTACTTATAACCCTCTTGTCCAATGTTTAATTAGTAAATGCCACATTCTACCTTACACCCTCCCGCTTACCTCTTTCATTCCTCACCTTTCCCATAGTAGCCATGGAATTTATAGGCTTCATTTAACCAAAATGTCAGGCGTATCGGAGAGATAATGTGGATGCTTTTATATCTGATAACATCAGATGGATGGCTCCTTACCTGAACAATAACCTTCTCACTGCTGCTGTGGGGCAAGTGTAAGGGCAAGGAAAGAAACGGAGGGGCCTATTCACAATAAGTTTAGTAGTACTTTAGTAGTACTATTAATGTACCACAAAATGGTCTAAGTCTCTACCTCTTCTTTCTTTAATGTGTGGAGATCTGCATCTGACTGTGGAGATCTACACACATCGGTATATGCTTTAGTAGTAAATGTGGTAGGGACAGGAGGGTGTGGTTGGAAAATGGGGATTTTTTAAATGGGAGGGGTTTAGGAAGGAGTCAGGATGGGTTAAGAGAGGGCCATAAAGTTGTTTAGAAGGTACTTGTGTATTTTCTATAGATGGGTTCTGCGGTACCAGTGTTTGGCCATGTGTGGTGCTGGACTCACAGCAACTCTGAGCTTGAATACATTTTACCACTTTTTTGGGTCTTTTCAGTTGTAGTAACTATAGAAGCCCACTACACCTCTGGGTGCACCCAATGGGGAGGAAACCCACACGCTCCTAAGCTGACTGAAATGGAATAAAATCAACACATCCGGCCTGTCAGCTTGGAAAAACAATTGACCTGCACTCAATAGTGACTATGCTGAAGGGAATATACCAGCGAAATGGTCAAAACTGGTTCCAGAACTGCACCGTCTATTGCTAGGCATTCAGCCCGAACCCAAAGCAAGGGTGTGCTGCCAACCCAATGCACGGGGCAAAATAATCCAACTAAGTAAAAAGGCACTGAGGCTACCTAATCGTAATTACAAGTGGGTTAGGGACGAAACCGCTCGCCAAATATGGCTGACAGCCAGGGACACGCACACGAGAAATATATGGAACTTCAAAAGACAACAAAAAGACTCCCAATGGCTGTACATCCATAGTCTTCTAACTCCAAGCAGACAAGCAGAATTCTGGTTATACATCAACAGGCTGTCTGGACATGGTCACGATAGGCGAAACGGAGTTCCAGGGCACACATGGGTAAACCACGTGAAAACACTCTACTGTGACCCCTCTCATAAACTCTCTTCAGACCACCAATGGTCATTTATGAGCATTAGTCCGCATAAAGGCACTGACACTAAAAACCGGGTAAATCAAATAAACACGGAGGAAGCAAGTGAATCCCCGGATGTGTACAATCGCGTGTTAAAAATACTAAATAAGATGAGAAGTAACAGAGCCCCGGGCCCAATGCCCTCCCTGGACAACTGTTCAAAGAGGACACCATATTCTGGACAATAATCCTCACCCCATCATTCTAGTTCTGCATGATCAACTCAACAGTCCCTGAAGCCTGGAAAGGATCCCTGCTCCATCCAATACATAAAAAAGGCGAAACCGGAGATCCAACGAACTACAGGATGATAGCCCTCCTGGACATTGAGGCAAAGGCATATGCAAGCTTGCTTCTACAAGATCTACAAAGCTGGGCTAAAGAGGACGGAATACTACCAGTCTATCAATCCGGCTTTAGGACAGGAGCATCAACACTGGACAACATTCTAGCCCTAGCCTATCTGGTAGATCAGTCCATTCGGGAAAACCAGCGCCCCCTCTTTGCCTGCTTCGTTGACTACTCGGCGGCTTTTGACTGTGTCAACAGAAATCTACTTTGGTGAAAACTACAAAATTGGGGGTTTCCAAACAGGCTGCTGAACGCCATTACAGCTCCCTACACCAAAACCTGGGAGTGCGTCAAACTCACTGGGAACAGCGCTACAAAGAAGATATACACGGACCGAGGGCTGAAACAAGGCTGCGTATTGGCTCCGCTACTTTTTAATTTATACACTCCAGACCTTGGCAAAACAATATCAAAAGCCAACCTGTTAGCACCCAAAATTGGGTCAACCAGACTATTCCTAATGCAATAGCAGACGACATGGTCTTAATGGACCACACAAAAACAGCCCTGCAAAGTGCATTGGACGCACTCAGCATTTACAATGAAGAAACTGAATTGACAGCAAATGCCAGCAAAACAAAGGTGGTCATCTTTGGAAAAAACCCCAACAAACTTAAACATCTATGGAAAATGGGCAACCTGAAAATATTAACAACAACCAAATATAACTACCTGGGGGCATGGATCATGAGCAATGGCAAGCCGACAGCTCACATCGCATCTATAGAAGCGAAAGCCAAGGCGGTGACTTACGCCCTTTGCAAACTCAATTCAAAACTATGCAGTGCGTCAACCGAGCCTATTCGAAAGGTCATAAGAGCCAAGCTAATTCCTTCAATCTCCTACGGGCAACTAGTATTTCCCGGGGCCCTAACTAACATCATGGAGTCTGCCAACTTCCGCGCATTCAAACAGATTTTCCAGATACCAGCCTACGACAGAAACGCGCTAGTAAGGCTGGAATTTGGATTAAGCAAACAATCTTATGAATATTGGGCCTCGGTCATCCGTTATTATGGAGGGACATGAACCGCCCCCCCTAGACACAATGAAAGCTACCCTGAAAGAAATGTTTACGAAAGGGAAAAACCCATGGGCAGACGCTTTATCAACCGCCCTCACGGAGTTGCACCTCAAACTGTCTGATTGGGGCTACTTTATTCATCAACCGGGCCTGCTTAAAACAATTCTAAGGAAACAAGTAAGAACACTATCAAAGCAGGATGACATTGCGACTATAGGGTCCTCCAGCAGCAATATTGGGACACTAGTCAGTTCTTATAAGTACAAATTGAGACTGCCTTACCTTGACTCAGCTCTGAATAAATCAATATTAAAGCAAATCCTTTCGGTCAGACTCATGGCCATGCCAATAAAAGACATTAATACTCGCTGGAAATCACTAGAGGTGGTTACCTCCTGTAGACTCTGCCATCAGTTCGAGGAGTCCCTGGCCCATCTACTGTGCATTTGCCCTAAACTGAGTTTCACACATCGCATTTTATTAAAACCCTTGTTTTTAAAATACGGCATCCGTACTTGCACGGACGCAATGAAGCTTCTTTTTAATTTAGAGATCTCCATGGAACTGGCCAGATTAGCGAAATTTGCACAAAAACTTAAAGAGCTTTTAAGTAAAGATTGAGCCTAGGCTTAACATAAGACTCCAAGTCCAAAGCCGTGAGCATACATTAAGCATCCATGGGCCTTTATTTTTATTTTTGATATGGCTCTGAAATGTATTGAAATGATATTGTTTTTATTAACTTTCGATATGGCTCTGAAATGTATGAAATTAATTGAAATGATATTGTTTTTATTAACGGTCGAAGAAGGATCTGGGAAGTACACTTTACGCATGGTCTTTTGTAAAAAAATTATTAATTGAAGCAATAAAATCATACCACTAGAAGCCCATTGCTTTTCACAAACTGCACTTTTATATTTCTTACAGCTAAAAAGACCCAAAACAGTGGTAAAATGTCTTCCAACTCAGAGCTGCTGTAGGTCCAGCATCACACATGGCCAAACACTGGTACTGCAGCACCTTCCTATAGACAATGATGGAAGTAGCAACTTAAAAATAGAACACATAGGAGATATGTTAAAATAAATGAGTGTATTTTACCTTTTTAAATATACATCTATATATATTTAAATCAATCAATCAATCAGTATTTGTAAAGTGTGCTAATCACCAGATACGTCCTGGAGGCTTATTTGAACAGCCAGGTCTTGAAGGCCATTCGGAATTCCGGAAGAGAAGTGATGGTCCGGAGGTGTTTGAGAAGGCTGTTCCATGTCTTTGCTGTGATGTGGGAGAAGAAGTGTTCTCCACTTCTGCTTCGGTAGATGCGGGGAGTATGGGCAAGTAAAAGGGAGGCGGAGCATAGTCTACTCGATGGTTGGTAGAAATTCAGGCAGTGGTTAATGTATGCTGGTCCTTGGTTGTGTAGAGCCTTGTGTACGTTGGTCAGCAGCTTGAATTGGATTCTCTTCTGTACAGGGAGCCAGTGGAGTTGCCTGAGGTGGGGTGTGATGTGGGTTCATTGGGGAAGGCAGAGGATGAGTTCTGTATGGTCTGAAGTCTCTGTAGGAGGTGTGCGGCGATTCCTACATAGAGGACTTTGCCGTAGTCCAGTAGGCTGGTGATGATGAGGGCCTGTGTCACGGTGCATCTCGTGTGTAGGGGAAGCCACTTGAAGATCTTACATCGCATGTGCAGAGTGAGGAGGCAGGCGAAGGAGATGGCATTGATCTGTGATTTCATGGTGAGCTTCTTGTCAATGATGACTCCTAGGTTTCTAGCATTGTTGAAAGGTGTGGGTGTGATTCCTAGGTCTGATCGCCACCAGGAGTCGTTCCATGTGTTGCTGCTGTTGCCAAAGATCAGTACGTTTGTCTTGTATGTGTTCTTCATCCAGTCGGTAACATTTGCCATACATCTGAGGAAGTTGGTTCTGGTGGTGGTGGGATCATCGGTGAGTGAGAGGATGAGTTGGGTGTCCTCTCCATAGGAAATTATGTTGAGACCATGGGATCTGATAATGTTGGCCAGCTGGGTCATAAATGCGTGGGGCTGAGGGATGAGCCCTGAGGGACACCACAGGTGATCTCTTTGGGTTCATAGGTGAAAGGTTGGAGGTGGATCCTCTGGGTTCTTCCGGTGAGGAAGGAGGTGATCCATCTGAGCGCATCTTCTTGGATGCTAATGTGTTGGAGTATTTCAATCAGCGTTTGGTAGAATACGGTGTTGAAGGCTGCTGAGAGGTCGAGGAGGATCAAAGCCGCTGTTTCTCCTCAGTCGAGGAGGGTTCGGATGTCATTGGTGGCTGCTATCAGGGACGTTTCGGTGCTGTGATTCCTGCAGAAGCCGGATTGGGAGGCGTCGAGTAATTGGTTCTGCTCCATGTGTGTCATGAGTTGATTGTTGATGATCTTTTCCAGTACCTTTGTGGGGAATGGGAGCAGGGAGATTGGCCAGTAGTTTTTCAGTTCGTTGGGGTCGGCAGAGGGTTTTTTGAGTAGTGGTCTGACTTTGGCATGTTTCCAGGCGTCAGGAAATGTTGGAGTGGTGATAGAGGTGTTGAGCAGGGTGGTGAGTTCCTGGCCGATCCTTTGATTTCCGAGGTTGAAGATGTGGTGCGGGCATGGGTCTGTGTGAGCGCCCGAGTGGATGTATTTCATGATAGAGGTGGTGTCCGGGGTGGAGAGGATGTTCCAGGGGGTCAGTGTGTGGTACGTGTCGGTTACGGTGGTGGCGTATCTATCGAGGAAGTCCATAGGTGTGGGTTGGAGTTCGACGTTTCTGTATATGGTTGCGATCTTGTTGGAGAAGAAATTGGCAAGGTTTTCGCACAGCTCCTGTGAGGGTATGATGTTGTTTTCGGTGGCATATGGGTTGTATAATTTCTTAGCGATGTTGAAAAAGCTCCTTTGTGTTGTTGGCACTGGTTTCAATGCGTGCGGCAAGGGCTGTCTTCTTTCTTGTGCTCAGAAGGTGGTGGGAGAGGTTGAGGGAGGTCTTGAAGGCTGCCCTGTCAGAGGTGTCCTTTCTAGCGCACCATCTCCTCTCCAACTGTTTGCTGTCCTGTTTCGCTGTTCTTAGTTCTTGGGTTTACCAACTGCCCTTTTTGGAGGATTTCCCATGGATGATGCTCTTGATGGGGACGGTCTGCACAAAAGGTGATCCAGGCATTGAAGTTTTTTATTTCCTGTTCGAGGTTGGTGGCGGTAGCAGGGTCTGAGGTGTTGAGGATGTTTGCCCAGCTGGACTCTGAGATTGGTCATCTTCGGGGTGGCGGTGTGGGGGCAGGAGATGCTGAAGTGGTTGATGGAGTGATCAGTCCATGTGAGTTCTGTGACATGGCCGCATTTGATGTGGTTGCTGGAGGTGAAATTTGGGCCCAGTGTGTGTCCTGTGTGTGTGTAGGGTCATGGACGATCTGGGTCAATCCGAGGCTGCTCATACTGTTGAGGAGGTTTACAGTGTTTTTGTAATTGGGGTCGTCGATGTGGAAATTTAGGTCACAGAGGAAGATGTAGTCCTTGGAGTCTAAGGCTAGGGGTGCAATGAAGTCTGCTATGGTGATGCAGAAGCTGGAGAGCAGGCCTGGGGGTTGGTATATGAGGTGCCTCTGATGGTTGTCTTGTCATCTGTGTGGAGCTTGAAGCTGAGATGTTCCACGGGGGTGGTGGTGGTGTTGTCGGCGGGGGGGGGTGCACTGTATTGTCTCTATGTGGATGATGGCTGTTCCTCCTGTGACAATGTCTGGGGCAGATGTGGGGTTGAGCCAGGTCTCAGTGAGGAAGACAATGTTGGATGGTGATGAGGTCCCATAATGAAGTGGACTGATTGAATAGTGAGTGTGTGTTGAGAAGGTTGTATGTGAGTTGGTGTTTTTGTTCAGGTGGTGTCTGTGGTGTGTTTGGTGTGGGGCAGGTTGGTGGGCTGGTTTGTGTGCGGTGGCAGGTGAAGTGGCAGTGGATGCAGGTGAAAGGTTCTACCGTGGAGCATGGGTTGGCGCTGTGGCAGTGTTTGTTGTAGCGTACAGAGACTAGGGTGTAGAGCTCGGCCATTGTGTATTTTTGAGGGCAGGAGGGCCAGGGGTTGTGGCGCTGGGTACATTCCAGGCACGGACGGGCGCAGACGGGCTTGCCTATGACGCGCCTTTTATGCCTCAGTGGCGCGCCCACTGCACGGTCACCCTGCTGCCTTCATTAAGTAGATGCTGGGGTAGGCTGAACTTCTGTTGGTGGGAAGAAGGGTGAGTGGGAAAACCCCAGTGGGAAAACCCGGGCAGCTGCTGTGTCCCTGGATCAGTCTGAAACAAGCAGGAACTGGAGACCACAGGCAAGTGGCAAGCTAGGTTTCCAGGTGGATTAGTGTTTAAAAATAATTCTACATTTTCAGTGAGCATTATTTTATTTTATAAATATTTTAAATACCTTTTTTAATCTAAAAATACATCTAAATTAAAATTTTAAAAACATTCATTAACTAATTAATAAATAATTCTTTGCATAATGCTCAATACCTAATAATAATAAATGTACAAATTTTAGTTTTGGTAGAGCAGATTTTCATTTCATTTAATATACTATAATTAAATATGTAAGTCAAAATGAAGTTTATAGTGCTGTGCATTTTTTAAATTTGGCATACTTTTGCTTTTTTCACATAAAAATATGAATTATTTTTAAAACTTTAATAAACTTTTATTAATTTCCCTATATTTTGCTATAGGGAGAACTCCACCCCAATTGGAGAGGCCTTGGTCCTTTATGCAAAACTTAAAATACGTTCATAATGTCACTACTAACAGAAACTTTACAGTCATATTTGATATTTTTACTGACTTCCCACCATTTCAGGGGATAGAGACAAATAAGTTTACACTTTTTCTGTAACTTTACACTCGTAAATGTTGAATAGCCGAAAGTAGTAAAGTTACTTACACGCAAAGTGTAGATTTGCTCATGTGCAAAGTCCTTTGTGAATAACCCACTGGAGAAAGTAAACAGGACTTCTACAGCCTTGTTTGCTTTGTTTTTTCACCTCCTTCATAAACTTTCATACAATGGGTAACAATGGCAGTGCTAGGGGTATCAAAGAGCAAGAGCCCCTGGTGACCCTTAATTGGCGGACATGGTGGCATCAGTCTACCATCAAATGAGTGGTCCAAACAAACTCTGATGCTCCATGGTGGCTTGACAGAATGCTCCATCTATCACAGTTGTTCCTCTTTTTGGAGCTATTACTCCACCTACTGGGAGCGCTTGTGACTGCACTGAGCACAGCATGCTACAAACAATGGTGATCCATCATAGGACAAACCTGAACAGCACATGTTCTTCCACAATGCTGCTTTGATGTGCAGCGGACGCGCGCAGTGGGTGCTCCGCTGGCGCGCCTAAGGTGCGCCAAAGGCAAGCCCGTCTGCGCCCGTCCGTGACCGGACCGCGACCAGTGCCAGGGACCCTGGATCTTGAACCATCCACTGCTACAACACAGCCGCCCTCCTCGCACTCAACCCCGGAAGAAACAACGACTGCCAAAAGGCCACACCGAACACAACCCATGGCCAGATTTCCTGGCGCCACTGCCACCAGGCCTTCACAACCGCTCCGGCCGCCAAAACCACCGACATCCTAAGATGCATCCTCCTGAACGTGCACTCCGTGCACAGACACGCCGTGGATATCTGGAACCTACTGGACTCTCTCTCGTCCGATGTCGGCTTTTTCACGGAAACCTTGACCAACACCTCCTCCGCCCCTGACATCGCCGTCGCCATCCCAGACGGATACAAGATCCAGAGGAAGGTCCGCCCCAACCACCCGGGAGGGGGCCTCGCCATCGTTCACAAGAACTCCCTCCGCCTCACCACCTCCAGCGTAACCTTCCCCACTGCCGAACACCTGCACTTCCAGATCCAGACCTGCCCCAACTCCACCCTTGCCTACAGAGCCCCCAGCCCCCGGGCTCCCTTCGCCGACTCCATCACCGACCTCATCGCACCCCACGCAATTGCCGCGATGGACTACATACTAATCGGAGACCTGAACTTCCACCTTGACAACCCCAGCGACCCCAACTCCACCACCCTCCATGACAACCTCGCCAACATCGGACTAAAACAACTCGTTACCACACCGACCCACAAGGCAGGACACACCCTCGACCCCATCTTCGCTGGAGGAAACAGCGTCCACTTCAGCTACACCACGCAACCCCCCTGGACCGACCACCACTGCGTACACTTCTTCGTCGACAAACCCAAGGCACCCAAACCCGCCCCACGCCCCCGCGAAGGAACTGGAGCAAAGTCACCGACGAGCAACTCAACTCCACCCTCATCCGCGACAACCCCACCTTGAAAACCGATGCCAATCTCGCAGCCAGGAAACTCCACACTTGGATCTCCAACTGCGCAGGAAAGCTCGCCCCGCTACGCAACCCCGACAAACAGTGCCCCAGAAAAGCTGCCTGGTTTACCACCGATCTCCAAAAAGCCAGACGCACCTGCAGACGCCTGGAGAAAAACTGGAGAAACAGCAAGACACCCGGAAACTACACCACCTCCAAGGATGCCATGGCGGACTAACACAAACAAATCAGAACCACCAAAAGGACCTTCATCCACAACAAAATCCCCGCCATGGAACTCTTCAGCGTCATCCAGGAATTCACCAATCCCCGCAGCGAAGCCACGGACATCACCCCCTCCCAGGACCTCAGCGACAAGCTCGGATCCTACTTCTACCTGAAGATCTAAAACCTCTACGACAACTTCATCGACTATACGCCCAACTCCGCAGCCAGCCCGCCCTCCGGCTACACCAGCCAGCCCACCATCTCCTCCTGGACACCGATCACGGCCGAAGAGACCGCCTCGACCATGAAAGGCATCCACTCAGGGGCCCCCACCGACCCCTGCCCACCACTCATCTACCACAGAGCCCCCACCTCCATCGCACCAGAATTGCAACGCACCATCAACACCACTTTCGAGACCGGCACCTTCCCAGATGACTGGAAACGCGCAGAAGTCAGGCCCCTGCTCAAGAAGCCCTCAGCTGATACCACGGACCTCAAGAACTACCGGCCCATCTCGCTTCTCCCCTTTGCTGCGAAAGTCGCGGAGAAAATAGTCAACTCAGAACTGACAAGGTTCATCGAAGACAACGCCATTCTCGACCCGTCTCAATCCTGATTCCGAAGCAACCGCAGCACCGAGACCGCCGTACTCGCCGCCACAGACGACATTCGCACCCTCCTTGACCAAGGCCACACCGCTGCCCTGATTCTACTCGACCTATCAGCAGCATTCAACACCGTCTCCCATCGCACACTCGTAGCCAGACTACACGACGCCGGCATACAAGGAACCGCCCTCGACTGGATCCGATCATTCCTCACCGGCAGAATCCAAATGATCAGACTGCCGCCCTTCCTCTCCGAACCCACGGAAATCAACTGCGGAGTCCCACAGGGGTCATCACTCTGCCCAACCCTCTTCAACATCTACTAGCCCCCCTCACCACCATCGTCCGACAACACAGCCTCAGCATTGTATCCTACGCCGACGACACCCAGCTCATCCTATCCCCTCACCAAGGACCCCACCACCACCAGGCTCAACTTCCAGGAAGGTATGCAGGACATCACAGCCTGGATGACCAACAGCTGCCTAAAGCTCAAAACTGAGAAGACAGAAGTCCTCATCCTCAGAACCACCCCATCAGCATGGGACAACACCTGGTGGCCCACCGCCCTCGGCAGCCCACCGACCCCCACGGACCATGCCAGAAACCTCTGCATCATACTCGACTCATCCCTCTCCTTGAACTGACAGTTCAACGCCGTCGCCTCCAGCTGCTCCAACACCCTCCGCATCCTCCTTAAGACTTTCAAGTGGATCCCCCCGAGTCAAGGAAGACAGTCACCCACGCACTCATCACCAGCAGGCTGGACTATGGAAACGCCCTCTATGCCGGCATAAACAAGTCTCTACTCCGCAAACTTCAGACGATACATAGCACCGTCGCCAGACTCGTCCTCAGCATCCCTCGACATGAGCACATCAGCCAACACCTACGGAAGCTCCACTGGCTCCCCGTTGAGAAGAGAGTCACTTTCAAGATTCTCACCCACGCCTACAAATGCCTACACAACACCGGACCCCAATACCTCAACGACAGAGTCACCCTCCACGTACTTAAAAGAAACCTCCGATCAGCCAACCTCGCCCTCGCCGAAACCCCACGCATCCACAGAGCCAAAGCAGGAGGAAGATCCTTCTCTTACATCGCGGCCAAGACCTGGAACGAGCTCCCGATAGACATCAGACGCGCCCCCTCCCTGAACACCTTCAGGAAGACTCTCAAGACCTGGCTCTTCGGCTGAACGGCACTGCTGACCCCTCTCCCCGCGCCTTGAGACCCTCACGGGTGAGTAGCGCACTTCAATTCCCTGACTGATTGAACCACACAAGTGAAAAATTATATTTGCCTACCAAGTCCAAAAATGGGTAGGTCTATTTTCTGATTTGGAATTTTGGTAAATAACTTTAAGAGCTAGCTGATAATGATTTATTGCAAGAGAGCAGAAAATATTACATATTTTTTACATTAACGTTTCACATAAAAATGTAAATTGTTTTTTAAATGTATTAATTACCCTTTACTTCACCATTGGGAGATCTCCATCCTTATTGCGAAGGGCCCCACCAAGTGAGCAGAACGTAAAATGCGTTCATAAAGTCACTACTAATAGAAGATTTATTCATGTGCACGGTTACCTTTGTGAAAATCCCCCTTAGATCAATGTGATTTCTATTGTATCACTATCATTAGTGCTTTCTTGGAGCTTAGAAGAGTCTAGGTTGTTCCTCAATTTGAATGGGTACTCTTTGCACTAATTTACCACATCCTGTGTGTTGTTTGGATGTCAATAATTCATTGTGGGAGAGCACAACATATTACAGAAGTATGTTTTGGGTTTGCCCTGGGTTAAGCTAGACAAATGTTTTGGGATTAAAGACTCTTTACCCACCCTCATCCGATGTGCCGCTTTCAATGAATGAACTGCATGCGAAGTTTCATGAACTTATGAAAAATCTTTTACAACCTTTGTATGATCGGTTGTAGCTTCTTGATGTTAGACTATGCTCCTTGTAGACTTTAAGGTCTTACCCTATTGCTTTCACTTCAGTCTTTCACCTACCTCCCTGTATTTTTTCTGACACTCATCACTCAGCCCAACCTCACTCTAACTGTAGCCCTCAGTCTGCTCTCAATTATTTGTCGGAAAAAACCTTGATAATGACTGTCAATCAGCCTGTGAATGATTTTCACGCAACTAATGTTATTACTAATGAACCCACTGAATTTATTACTAGTCACTCCCCTAACATTGTTTTGAACCCTAGTTCTAATGCAGTTTTTCTATCTCAACTGCCAGTTTCTCTTTACTTGCCCTGTCGCCTGCCCCTATGCATTAATTTTAACTAACTTTCTGGTGTTAAATGCCAATACTAGTGAAGATGCTATTTAACTATAACTGGCTATTTGTACACAAGGGTTTTAACATTTGTAACTCTAGTCAGATTATCTCTGTAAGAAGAGTCCCCTGAGTAGAACCCTAATTTAAAACCTATTTATGATAATTTTTATAATCTTTATTCTAATATGTTCATTTGTAGTGATTTCAATGTGAAATGAACTGTAGCAGTGTTTCTTCAGGTCGGGTAGATCACAGAGGTATCGATTTAGGCATTTATATCTTAACTAGAGATTTAATAAATATGCATGCGCTTAATTTCTCACAGTCTAATAAATTCCAATACTTTTTGGTAGGAGTAGTGCCTCTACCTTAGATTACATTTTTATATCAAATAGCTCTTTGAGTAATTACTGCCTTATGCAGTGACACTAGGGATGTCACTATCGGGTACAATAATCTGATAACCTTGACCTTTGTGCTATCTACACATAGTTCTTGCCAATCTACAGTATATTTACACAGTTTATCGACTCAGCACAATAGTTTGGGGTTCGTGTGGAATCTTCCTAACCTTGAAATATGTTTGAAATATTTTATAATTTCAAATCTTGGTGGTGTTTTAACTTGCCTAGCTGGTACTATGCACTTGTTCAAAGCATACCATTTTGGCACATCAGTTAGTCCACAATTGTTTTTTAATTATGACGATGTTTTATTAGCATTTTGTCAGAGCTCTCCCGAAAAGTCCCTGATTGGGTTCCCGTTGACCTTTTTAAGAGCAACTTGGACCCATGGGCCCCAATCATAACCAATGTTTTAACAATTGTAGGTTAACTGAGTTACCTTCGTACTCTACATCTATAATTGTTTCGATTTTTCAGACGAGCAATAGACAGGAACCCCAATGCTATAGCCCAATGTTTTTGATTGACTCTTTTGTTAAAACTTTAGGCAGTTATTTTTAATACATTTCAGGATTAGCCCATGTAAATAACATTTTAGCTGCTTCTAATATGGCTGTAGAGAGAGAACTTAGGCATTCAGAACAATGTCTTAACATCAATTTATTGTTAGCAAAATACACGAGTGCCTGACTTTGTCCATTATATTTACCTTCTATGGACTTTTCCAGGGATTTTGGCAGGGTCAACATGTCCAAATTGTGGCTCTTTTTAATTGCATTGGGCCTTGACCCTGTTTTGCTTAATTTTCATGCAGATTTGCACTGTAATCTCCCCACAAAGGTGAGGTGAGATTTGATTTAGAAGGAGAACGAACAGATTCTATCACTTTACAAAGAGGTGTTCGACAAGGATGTATCTTTGTTCCGCTTCTGTTTTTTTGATATTTAAACAAATTAGAGCTCTACCTGGTGAGTAGAGGTATTGATGTGCCTATGGTTCATGGTCAACCTATGTCCGGTCTGTTTTATGCAGATGGTGCAGTGCTTATGGCCTGCACTCCCAAAGCTCTGAAAAATGTAATGTCAAATTTTACCCCGTTTATGTCTAGCTTAGACCTCAGCACCAATGTCCCTAAGTCAAATATAATGTTATGTGGGCCACCTAGTTCCAACTTACGAACACTCCATATAGATGACAATAGATTGTGGGGGGCATGGCCTGCAGGAGCAGCATGGCGGACGTGTGTTAGAGCTGCTCCGCTCTGAATCCCCATTATCCGGCAAAATTATACATGTAGATGCTACTTTCACATTGGCGAAATCAAGCTACGGACCCGGTGGCTGCAGGAGAATAATTCTGGGCAGGCAGGAACCGCTGGTGAAGGCGATCAGCCACTGGAGAGGGGGGCCGGCCTATCGACAGCAAGGACGCCGGGAGTGGTGACTATGAGAGACGGACGGAGAGCTTGGGCTGCACGGTCGTGTGCAGGTAGAGACGACGAGGCCTGGCGCCGAGGGGCCCGGTCTCCTTTACGGAGGCTCGGGAGTGAATATGCTGTCATTACAGCACGGGGCGCAGCTGCGTCACCGGAGTGAAGGCGGTGAGCAGCCGGAGGCAGACGCCGTGTCAGGGCATATCCGTGGATGCGACCGCTCAACAGATTCCAAGGGCCGCTGGGCATCGATGGGTGAGCGCCGGAGGCAGGGAACTCGCTGCCGCGGGCCCGTGAAGAGGAGAGCTCGGCGCATGGAAATGGTCTGGGAATAGCGACGGCCGTGAAAATGGCGCCTACTAAGATCTGGCTGTGCTGGCTACTGTGCGGACTGCAGCAGTAGGGGCACGTTGCATGAGAGCGACTCTGAGGAAACATATGCGACTTCGATGCCCGGTCTGGACCTGGACACGAGGTGGGTGAATATTTGCAGTGAAGCTGAGACAGTGGCGCCTAGTATATGCGGCTGAGGCACTGGCCCAGAACACTTGAGGTGGGGACATAGCTTGAGAGGCCCCGCAGGTCCGCATAGGGGGGCCGGGACACACAGGAGTGGATTGTTGACCGGAGGGGAGGTAGTCCCAGCGAAGCCCCGCTACCCCACACTAAAGCACTGTGTCCAGCCTACCTGCAACCCCGGAATGACACACCACTGAGGAGGGGCACTACACAACGGTGGATCACTGCACGCCACAGAAGTCCACATATCCTATTCCCTAAGCACCATCAGAGGACTGGGATATCTGAGGCGGGCTCTGGGCTGTGACGACTGCGGCGGCATTTACATGGCGCTCTCTGAGCACTTGGGGGCAGCAGAACGATCTTTGCAGCTGTAAAGTGGAAGCGAAAGGCAGGGGGTGCTGGACTTAAGAGGTATTTACACAGTCCCATAGTGAGTCGCGTCTTAGGGAATAGGCCGCACGAGGGGCGCTGGAGCCCTAACCTCCATACAATTCATAGACATGTCAGCTGAAGGGAACCAACCAGGCACAGTCCTATCAAATGACAGGCTAGATGCCATCCTGGACGCTATAGAAAGATCGCAAGTGTCACTGGAAGCTAAAACAGACAATGTGGCTGTGGATCTCACGCTCCTGCATGCCGACCACAAGCATGCCGACCACAAGAAACTGGCAGATAGAGTTAAAGTCACGGAATGTACCCTCTCGGAGATCCAACCGCTAATGGAATCAACCGCCAAGCAATTGACCGCACAGGAAGCCAGAATCCGGTTCTTGGAGGACACGATCGAAGACGCTGAAGGCCGCTCGAGGTGGAATAATTGGTTTACCGGAAGGAACAGAAGGACAGGATGCAACTACGTTCGTGGAACAATGGATCAAAGACCTACTACTGGATACAACTTTATCATCCTTCTTCACAGTAGAGTGAGCGCACCGTATCCCATCCAAAAGTCCGGCGGCGGGGATGGGGGCCCGTCTATTCCTTTTCAAAGTCTTACACTACAGAGACAGAGACGCAATATTACGCAAGACAAGGAAAATTCAAGATATCAAGATAGAAAATACACGTGTAATGTTTTTTCCCGAATACACATTGAGAGTGCAACGACAGAGAAGTTCCTTTTTGCAAGTAAAGCAAAACCTGCGTCAGCTCAATATCCAGTACTCGTTGCTATTTCCGGCTAGGCTTCGAGTGGTGGTGGAAGGGAAGTCGAGGTTCTTTGACTCGCCACAGGACACATGGAATTGGCTAGAATTAACAGGTCATTCTGTGGGTCCTCGTCCGGCAGACGAGAGGGATACTCAAAATAACTCTGTCGCAGGCCCGTTAGCCCATAGGCGACGAAATAAGGCGCGCATTCAGGGCCTGTTGGCGCACCCGACCTTGAACAAATTATAAGACAAAGAAGTGAAGAAGTGAATGAAGTGTAACGCATAGCAAATGCCTCAGAACTCTCGGAGCGGGATACGGCTCGAGCCTCCTCGTCTGATGATGAACGTTTGTCGGTGGCATCCTCAGCTGCCAACTCTTCTCTGTCCATGCCAGACATTACTCCGCAGACTGCAGACAGTATAGTATGATACACATCTTGTGAGCAGGGGGTCTGCATCCAGGAAAGAGGGCTTGATACTATAAAATGTTGTATTGGTTGGTCTGTTGTACTGTTAGACAGCACATGTTAGGATGCACAGATATGTACAGACATAGCACACACAAGTCATTTGCCAACAATTTCATTGCATATACACGTTCATTTATCGCACAGGGTATATCGGGGGATACCTCATATGACTGTCTTTGCTAGGCGTAGCCCCCTAGTTTAATCTGTTTGTCACTTTGAGACTAGCTCTGATTAACGGACTAGCCTCATAAATTTGGGCAGCTTCAATTGTTCATGTAGACCGCTCTTTTGGTATTTACAGGTTATCAGTTTGATAGATATGTTACAAACCAAGTTGAATGGGTCCACGGGGTGTGCATGATTTCAGGTGACTTGTGGATCTCACATTTCTACATATACAATGGCCTAGTTCCCGGGACACACACTAATTATCTTGCTGCAGTGACATGACGACCCAGAAGATTCTCACATGGAATGTGAGAGGTCTCCGGGCGCCCGCCCGGAGATACACTACATACATTATCCTAAACAACACAATGTACGTATTGCTCTCCTACAGGAGACTCACTTAACGCATTTAGAGGCCATTCAATTGCAACGCAAGTGGAGGGGTAAGGTGTATGCCACAAACTTCTCCTTATACGCCAGTGGCGTATTAATTTGGATTTGTCCCAACACACAGGTTGAGGAGGTAGTAACGGACAAAGAGGGCAGGTATGCTTTCCTTAAGGGCAAGTTAGATGGGCAGCACATTCTGTTGGAAAGTATTTATGCCCCGAATGTTGACCAGATCCCCTTTCTAGATTCACTCTCACGGGTGCTGTCTGGATGGAGTGGCATGCCATGGTTGCTAGGAGGTGACTTTAACAGCGTTCTTGACTTGGGGCTGGACAGAACCTTCCCCCCTGCCTCATACGGCAGCTTCCTCTAATGCCGCTAACCTGAGAACATGGGTACAGAGATGGGACATGGTAGATGTATGGAGGCACCGTAACCCTACTCTACGTTTATACTCATTTTACTCAGCGCCACATACTTTACATGTTCGATTGGACAGAGTACTGTGCTCCCCCTCCCTTCTGTGGAGGATGCAGAATACATGGGGCGCACACATTCAGATCACAATCACATTATGTTACTCTATCCTGGGAACGTGGGGTGTCACTGATTCCCACATGGCGACTGCAGCTGCCACTGCTAGAGGATGCCATTTTTCGGGGCTCCCTTGGGGCAGCTATAGGGGATTATTTTGAGGAGAACTCGGGCTAAGCTACATCACTGTTAGTTGAGTGGGACGCGCTAAAAGTTACAATATGAGGGAAATGCCTGGGACTGGGGGCAGGTATGCGTAGACAAATAGATTCTGAGTTGTTAGAAATGGAAAGAACCTTGTTACACCTCGAAACGCAGACAACACAATCTCCCACACACACACAGGCGCTTTCACAGATGCGCGAGAAACACATGTCGCTAATGGAGCGTCTTCGATGCCTGAATTTTACAGCGCACTCTGCGAAAGTGCATGCGTGCGCAGACAGATCAGGATCTCTCCTTGCGTGGCTGATTAGTCAGGATAAGCCCGGGAACCTCATCACATCGCTTCAGTCCCCCAGCGGCGCAATGAAATATACACAACATGACATCCACCATGAACTCACCACACATTTCGAAACGCTATACCAACCCACAGTGGTGGCAATGGACAGAGACATAAACATCTTCTTAGATAACCTGGATATCCCTCACCATACGCACGATCAACAACAAGAATTAGAAGAATCAATCACGATAGAGGAGGTAAGGGGCGCGATCAGCGCGTTTGCCTCTAGTAAAGTGCCGGGCCCAGATGGATTCCCGCCCGAATTCTATAAAACATATGCTGACCTGTTGGCTCCACAATTACTCCGTATGTACACAGAGGCGCAGCGGATCGCTAGTCTGCCATCCTCGCTTACCGAAGCAACATTGATCACCCTTCCAAAACTGGATAGGGATCCCACGCAGATGGGCTCATATCGCCCATTAGCATTACTCAATGTAGATTACACAATACTAGCAGGGATACTAGCGAGTCGGCTATCACTCGTTACGCCACATCTCATACACGTGGACCAGAACGGGTTTGTCCCAGCGCGTAACACATCTCTCAACTTGCGCAGGCTGTTTAGGTGATGAGATATGCTCCGACTGGCTGGCCAGCAGCAGGATGCCTGGTCTTCGACCTAGAAAAGGCCTTTGACACCATGGAGTGGCCCTTTTTATTTGCTGCGCTTCCTAGGTATGGGATTGGCCCATACTTTATGAGTCTGATTAGATTGCTTAATGGGACGCCCATGATACGGGTACACACAGGTAACTTGTTTTCGCAGACTATAAAGATAAGAAGGGGCACCAGACAAGGTTGCCCCCTTTCACCGTTAATCTTTTCCCTGGCTATAGAGCCGTTGGCACTGGCCATTCGCGTGTCGGCTGGATCCTGGGGCATCCCGATGGGCACAGACTTGCATGCCATTTCACTATATGCAGACAACATTCTATTATATATCAGGGATGTTCGCTCTGTGCCACTGTCGATATCAGAGTCCCTTAGCCAGTTCGCATCCTTGACGGGGCTAAGAGTCAATTGGGGTAAGTCATGTCTATTTCCCTTCAACCCCCATGTGGTAGATCCTCATCTTATTTTAGACAACACTCCAGTGACATGGCAGCCACATATGTTTCCATATCTGGGGATCCAGATTTATCATACGGATCAGGACTTGATGGACGGGAATCTCACCAGAGCAGTTACAGCATTGAAGTCACAAATATTGTTCTGGAAAACCTTACATAATTCAGTAGCAGGGAGGGTGGCACTTATCAAAATGATTGTGCTACCACGCCTACTATATTATTTCACCAACCTGCCACTGTACTTATCACCACCCTTCTTCCGTGCATTTGAGAGCACGCTCCGTGACCTGATATGGAGTAATACGAGATGCAGAGGAGCACTGACAAAGCTCTACCTACCTTTGTCTCAAGGGGGCCTAGCTGTTCCAAACATGGAACAGTATTACCTAGCATCTCAGATGCAATGGGTAGCCAGATGGATGTCAGAAATACATTTAACAGACACGGCGGGGATCGGCCCCCATATGCGTTAGTCGAGTTATACCACATCTTCCACCCATGTTCCCGACAGCCTGGGCCCCTACCTCTACTACTACACTTCGCATATAAATGCTTTCGCCGAAGCCTAGTCATCACAAGACAAACTACACCGTTCGCACCCCCCATTCCAATATTAGGCATACCGAGAGGGTTTGGCAGGGTTGGGATACATGAGATGGCAGCATGGCATGCGGCAGGCATACACACGTTGGGGGACTTGTACAATGAAGGAGCGCTTCTATCATATGACTCGTTGGTACGGGAAGAAGGGGTACCACCAGGTCTGTTCCTTAGTCACGCATCCTGGATAGGTAGGCTGCGTCGCCACTTGGGAGATATTTCAGCAGAGCCACAGATACATCTACTGCTGCAATACATGCATGTGTTGGGCACTGGGAGACATCTCACAAAAGGGCTTGCGGAGGCGCTGCGCCTACACTCCACAATGGAATTGGTATCCCTGAGGGCAAAATGGGAGACAGATCTACAACGCCCATGCACAACCAAAGAATGGAAAATGATCCTGGGGAGTCATGTTGTAGTCCCACGTAATGCCAGGTTCCGCTTAATCCTGTTCTATATACTACACA
Source organism: Calotriton arnoldi (assembly GCA_963921515.1). Taxonomy (NCBI): domain Eukaryota; kingdom Metazoa; phylum Chordata; class Amphibia; order Caudata; family Salamandridae; genus Calotriton; species Calotriton arnoldi. The sequence continues at coordinate 1,419,376 of CAWUFW010002179.1, forward strand.
GGGTATATCTGTCTCCTGATAAAATTAACACATACTTTCACAGGCTCGATGCATGTTGCCCGCGCTGTGGGCTTGTCGATGCCGACTTTTTACATATGATATGGGCATGCCCTGCTTTTCAAACATATTGACAGAACAATATCACAAACGTGGGAGACATGTATACTGGGGCTGTTTGCCCGAGACAAGACACATAGAAACCCAACCAGATTTCTAGATTTGGGATTGGTGGTGGCCAAACGCCTGATTACTAAGCACTGGAAGGCGACACAACCTCCGGCATTGCAAGCCTGGTTTCTCTCACTTCTGAATTGGGCTAAAGCAGAGTGAGCAGCGTTGCATAGAGAAGATGCACTGGGGTTACGCAAATATCCGATCTCGTCCCAATGGAGCGCAATACTAGACCTGGACATAGTAACTGTATACTTATATATGTGGTGGGACAGTAAGGCGGGCTTAGGGGCCACACAATCATTCACTGTAGACTCGACCATGAGGTCAAGACATCACAATAGTCACAGACTTTCATTCCTTTTGCCTGATGGACCCACCCCTCCCCCCTTCTTTTTTTTTTTCTTCTTTTTTTTTTCTTTTACGGTTCGTTGGAAACTCTTTCTGAATACTTTGTTAAATTGCTGAGTTCTATGATAAAGAGATCTGTGGCTCTCTACAATGCAATGCAGTTACAGACGAACGAAGATCAACGCACACACAACAGGTGTATGCATGGCTGAACATTCACAAACTGATCTAAAGCTATATCTCATGTGGCTTGATATCTTCAATGTTATAGTTTTGTAGACCAAGATACAGTCGATATTCATACGTTTGCCATTTCATAGCCTGGGAGTAGCGAAGAACAGGGGAAAGCTCTATGTTCGAGCAGAATGGACATATGTAAGAATGGGAATTCTATATAGTCTGTATAATGCTTGCGGTTATTGTAATAACTTTGTATATTGACAAAAAATCTTAATAAAACAGATCAAACAAAAAATAGATGACAATAGATTGTCTATTGTACCAGATTTCTATTATATTTTCATCATCAACCCGTAGGGGCCCAATATACACTGAGGCATTTAAAACTTTTCCAAGACATGGGCGCCCTGTTTAACCTATCGCCATGATTATGAGGGAAACCTAAAGAACCAATGCTGGAAGTATACAAACTTCAATGTGTATTAATAGCAATTTATCTGGATATGGTTTGGGGATTTGCTAATGCTTCGACTTTTAAAGTAGAAGAAAATCACTTTTTAAGGAGCCTATTCTCAATTCCTCATCACACTTTCAATTATTTATGACATGAGGAACTAGGTATTTCCTACATCAAGGTCCTCATCAAAGTTGCCCCATTACTGTCGTGGGTGGCTACCTGGTCTAACCCTCAAGCATCTCTTAGCCAATCGATTATCAGTGATTGTTGATCTTGTGACAGAGGCTTGGATGCTTCCTGGTTGTCAACTTATTTTATTAAACTAGGGTGTATGTCCCTGTTTACGAATCTATCAGCTATTCTTAACAATGATAAGCAATGGGTGAAAAAAGTGTTCCTTTAACACTTGCAATATGACAGGGAGGGAGAGAATTAATGAAACCCTCTATAAGACAGTACATCATTTTGAAATCTTGTAAAGGTTTTGAGCCATATTTAAAATTGGTGCCTGTGCACTGGGAAAGAGCTTTACTGTTTATATGTCAGTCTGGTTTGATTCAATACTCTGTTTCCGGTTAGGCCAATATAGCAATTCAGATAGTCCTATTTGTCCTTGTAACCAGGTCTCAAATCAGTCTCTGCTACATTTCACATTTTTTGTAAATTCCAACAAATGTGCTCAAAGCTTTTTTTGTTGCCTATTTTAGGAATATATAATTTTCAAAATGTAGGGTTGGTTTATGTCATTTACAAATGTTGAAGGATGAGGTTACCTGCTTTCTGTTGTTGCGTTTCTGAAATCTGCTGCGTGCTACCATAGCTCAATGCTTGTTAAAGAAACTTCTGTTTTGTTTTCTTATTAGTTGCTGCTTGCATTTCTACTTTTTATGAGTGCTTTTAACATTCAAAATAAAGTTTACTTGACTTGAAACCCATAGGTAAAATTTTCAAGATTAGCAAGTTAATGGATACCATTCAAGCTGTCCAATAACCGCTAGGATCAATGGAAAGCAATTCATCACTAGGAAAGATTAATGAGAGTGCCCAAGGAAACAGCACTTTCCAGCATTATTTATGGGAGAGTGGAAATGATAGATGGTAGGGGCATATTTACAATGAAATGTCGGAGCGCAGAGCTGCGCCAAATTTGGCAGCGCCACGATCCGACATTTCTAAAACGCAGTGATGGGCCATATTTACAAGAATATGATACACCCCTGTGTTTTCCCTAGGACTGGCACTAAAATTAGCTGCCTAGTGCCAACGCAGGCACTCTTGCACCATAGCGAAAGGGGGTCTGTGTTGCAGAGAATGATTGTTTATGTGCAGGAAGGTGCGCCTTCCTGCACTTAAACAATCATTAATGGTGCTTTGCTCTTTCTATGTGTGCTGCAGAATGCATAGAAAAAGCGCACACATAGAAAAATCAAAGACAAGGAGAAATAAAAGTATTTCTCCTCGTTTCACCATTCTTACACCTGCTATTGCATGGCGTTTTTCAAATTGCAGCTCAGACTCAGTTAGAGACATGAGGCCTATGTGTAAAGGGAGCTAAGTCCATTGATCGTCACGGACAGAGACCTAATTTGAGGTGAAAGTTTACTAGCTGCTTTGTGTAAGATGACTATGCCTGTTGAATGAAAGCAGCACAGATGTAAACAGCCTTGTTTTCAGGGCTTTTCGGAAGGCAGGTGCCAATGAGGATTACTTATCTGAGTTGAGAGCCAATTCTGAAGATTTGGTTGCCAGATAAAGATTAGCCTCTAAATTGTCACTTGTATATTGGTATTTTGATTCACAAATGCAATTTGAAATGAAAACATTGTCTGGGGCATTGTGTATGATTTATTCAATATAAAAAGTCCTGTTGAATGTAGAGCATGATGGGTGATTCACCAAGTCTTAAACGAAACTCTTCTTTCACCTGTATTCCAATGCATGGTGCACACAATTGGACTGGTGTCATCTAGTATCAAAGGCAGGAAAGAGGTTCAGAAATATAAGAGTAGCAGCTCTATAGGATTTTAGGGTCCGATTCACAAACATTTTGCACTGAGAAGATGTGATATAGACTTGTAGTATCGCAGGCTTGCTAATGCGTTTTAGGAGTAAGTCAGGAGTACGGCAGGCTTACTAATTTATTAAGTAATAAGACAGTAGTACTACAAAAGTAAGTCACAACAATATGTTTGTGAATTGGGCCTTGGAGAATTTAGGTCATCACATGTGGCGATCAGGAATGTTTTTGTCTTGCAGTGGGAGCAGAAGCCCACCTTGGCATGAACTTGGAGATAACGGCCCTTAGTATATTTATTGACTTAGGTGAATATCAGTGGCAGCTGAATTGACCTAAAAACAATCCCACAATGCACCAAGCAAGCAAGCCCAACTTCCTCCAGAGGGAATTGGGGTAGTTAGTCAAAAAGGTGTTTAAAAAGTGTGGTTAAATAGGCCATCCACAATACTATTTTCTGATGAATTTGCAAAAATCACAAGGAGCACTAAAATATTTCAGTACTTTCATGGTGTACCAGGCAAGACGGCCCCTCCTCAGGGGCATGGGTAATTCAGATACCCTAAAAAAGTTGAGAAAACGGTGGCAGGTGGTGAATTTTACACCATAGTTTCCCTAAAATATGTCAAAATAACCCTAAATTGTAGTTCAGAGACTGCAGTTTCACATTTTACAGGGTTATACTTCAGTTCTATCTCTAGGGCTATTGAGACTGGACAATACAACAGTAGTGTTTATGACTTAAATATCAGCTTTGAATATAGATATTTGAAATGCAAGTATTTTGTCCACTAGGTTTTGAATAAATATAGGTAATGGTATGCCCATATACATATTCAGTAATGGAGGCCAAAGATTTGCCAACAATTGCCAGGGACCTCACAGTATTAGAGATTGGCACATTCTTTCATTGAATGCCCACAATATTGTAGGAATTGTCGTCCTTACACCAGGACCATCACTTTCCCAGAGGGGGGCATCATCATGTCTTGGATGCCCAAAATGTGTCTGACAATGCCAGCATTATGTCAAAATTTGCATTATTTCTGGGCTGGACCCTTATTCAAGGAATGCCCACAACATGCAAACAATAACCACCATTGTGCCAAGTTAAGACTTCTCCATGAGCACCAATATGCATGGATGCTCACAGTATGCCAGAAATGACCATCGTTATGCCAAGACCAGTACTAAGCCCGGAGCAGGTGCTATCATGCAGTGAATAACCGCGACATACTTGGGATTACCACCACTATACAAGGACCAGCATTAATCCCTGGGGTGGGCACTGTCAGGCAGTGGATTCCCACAATGATTCTAGAGTTATTAGCAATATGCCAGACCATCACTATTCCAGAGCTGGGTGATATCATGCTATAGATAAATCCAATAGCTTGAATTTTGAAACCATTTAGCTCGGGTCCACAAAATTCAAAGGGTAGCTACTATTATGTCATGGAAGCCAACAATGTGCCAAGAGTTACTATAAAAATGCCAGGGCCAGCATTAATCCCAGCACTGAGCACCATCATGCTATGGATGTCTGTAATATGGCAGGAATTACCATAATAATGCCAGGGCCAAAATTGCATGAGGCCATGTTCCAAGAATTACTCCCATTACATCCAGTTCCAGCTTTGTATCAGGATTTGTTTTTTTAAAACGTAACTCTGCTATAGCTAGTAATCATGCTCCTCAGTTGGTGGTATCCTGGTGTCTTCTTGGCTCATCCTAATACGCAAACACTCCAGCACCCAGATTTACAAATGTGTCACACAAAACAGCACACAGCAACCAAAATTGCTGCACTGCAGTGCGTGAGAGGGAAAGAGCAGGAAAACACTGTATCTACTAAGATATAGCACTATCCTTCTCTCTCCCTAGTTTTGGCACACAATCAGGCTACCTAGCGCTGAGCACACACACCTTTTCTATACTGCAAAGTTGTCTGTGTCATGTCTTGCATAGGTTTTGTACTGGAATGGTATCCTTTTAGTTTAAAATACTATGCTTAGAATAACTTTAAAACTTTACCTACTTCAGAAGTGTTCTATACAGTGCACCACACATGTAAATTGGGAAATGTTAGGAGAACTAAAGGCTTAGCTCCTTTTTATGCTTGCATCAAAGTGACAATATATTTTGGTGCAAGACCCTCTACTATTATTAGTTAGGTTTTGTGTCAAAAACCATGGGTTTTTCCATCTACAACCCACGGAACGCCCCCTTGACCTTGAGTAATGCAAAGCAGTGCTTTGTGCTCCTTTATGTTAGTTTGAGGCAACTTTCTAGTGTAAAACAAGTTTTGTGATGGAAGGAAAGGAAATTTTAAGAAAGCATTTTTTTCAGGTTTGCATCACTTTTCTGACTTAAACCCAGTGCAAAAATGTCTGTACATATGGGCCAGATTTCCATTTTTACCACATGGCAGGACTTGTGTTGCAGTTATAGTGTGATTGATAGTGCAGGCCCTGATTGGCGGCATTGTATTGCTAATCACATTGTAAGTTTGATGAAAGAAAAGCATTGTTTTTGTAGCACAAATCCATTGCAATCTTCTGGAGCGCTGCAATATGTAGTATTTAGTCCCACTGCTCTAACAAATCATTGTGCATTTTTGCTCTAACCCACACAAAATACGAATGTCTGATGTGTATAGCATGGCCGCGGACATATCAGACAGGTGCTATTTTTGTTTTACCACGTCTCTCTGAGGATCTGCAGCAGTATTATTGAGCTGGCTCTGCAACTTTAACCCCAAGAGAGAAAGGAGACAATAATTGTGAGACTCTGTGCAAATGATCTAAAGGCTGAATAACCACTTTAAAATGCTTGTGATCAGTTAATATAGGTATGGTCTGTTGGCAATTGGCCTGTAGTTGTCTGGATTGTTTGGATTGTGTGTGGCCATTTTTAGAAAAGACTTGATATAGGAAGTCTTCAAGTCATCTGGCTGTGCCCTCAAGAAAGTGTTGAGACTGATCAGCACCTCTAAGTAAAACCTTCTGAATTAATTGTAAGTGATTTAGAAAGTGGGGGAAATTGCACCAAAGCCCCTATTATTCACAGTGGCCGTATGGGAAAGGTAGCCACACTGAAGAAGAATGTTTTGAATTAAAGAAAAATTAAAATAACATTTAGAATCAAAGGACATAAGTCACAAAGCAGTTTGGAAGTGAGTTTCTGAAAGCCAAAGAGAAATGCAAACGGCTTTGCAATGGCATGGTGACTTGGCTGGTATTCAGCGGCGGACCCTTCATTAGGCAGAGGAGCATCGCCTCCCTTCTGCCAGCACCGCAAAAGGTGAAAAATAAAATGGTAATAAAATTAATTTATTACTGTTAGACCTGGCATCCTTGGCGTGGGTCTCCCTTCCATTTTTCGTAATGCCTCCACTGTTGCCGATATGTTTTTGCTGGACTAGATGCTCATGGGCACTTTGCCGCTGCTAATCAGTGCCAAAGTGCAAGTGCTCCCTATCGTTAATTGATATATGTATTAGTGACTCCATGATTGGATGATTGGTTTACTTGTCAGTCCCTAGTACAGTGCACTCAGTGTGCCCAGGGCTTGTAAATCCAATGCCGCTGGTGGGCTTGCAGCACTGGTTGTGCCACCCACAGAAGCGGCTCGTAAAATGTGTCTCAGGCCTGCCATCGCAGAGCCTGTGTGCAGCCTAGGGCTGCCATGTCGACTTGGTGAGTACACCCCCTTACCAGTCCCTAAACCTTCCCTTTACTACATGTTGGTCACCCCTAAAGTAGGCCCTAGGGCAGGGTGCATTGTAAGTATCAGGTAGGACATGCCCTGGTGTGTGTGGCATGTCCTAATAGTGAATTACAGCCATTTTCGTTTTTCACTATTGCAAGGCTACCTGCTCCCCATAGGCCAGAATGGGCAGACTGACTATTACACCTTATAGTCAGAACTGACCCAGGAACATGGTAGAAAAACGAATTTAGTATGCCTGAACTCAGGATGATAAAATACATCTTTTAGTGAAGTTGGTTTTAACATTCTGTGTTTGAAAATACCACTTTTAGAAAGTGGGTATTTTCTTGCCTAACTATCCAAGCCTGCCTCTGCTAGGTTGTGTATTCCTTGTCTGGAGATTTAGTGACAGGGGCTGGGGGTGGCTACAGGAGACAGGGTGAGTCAGCGCAGGGCTGAATAGAAAGATCTGCATCCAGAGTGGAGGGAGGAGTTGCACCTGGGTCTGAATAGGGCTGTGCCTGCCTTCCACAATGCTGGCTCCACCTCCTGCCGGGCGGCTGAGCACTCTGCCCCACATTCTGAAAGGAAAGAAGGAGTCAGAAAAACAAAGTGCTCCAGGACTGACCAGAACTGGTTTTGGACTAGGCAGAGGCCTCTCTGCCTTCAGAGAACAAAGAGAAACTGGGTATAAAAGGGGACCCAGACCCCTAGGAAATTAGATCACTTTTGGGAACAAGAAGAAACCTTTGCTGAGGAGCGGAACCAAGAAGAAACTGAGGAGAGACTATCCCTAAGCTGAAGTGCTGCTTGGGGGATTGGCCTGCAGTGGTTTGCCTGACTGCCAAAGAAAGGAGAAAGGAACTTTTGCTTTGCTGTGACTTTCATCAACTTGTGAAGGATATCCAAGGGCTTGGAAGAGAGCTTGCCCCCTGACCGAAGTCCCAGGACCATTGGACTTCACCCCTTTGTGAATTGCTGCTGGAAACTCTGTTTCAGTGGCTACAGAGGTAGGGAGCTGTGACCGACTCTCACGACCGACTCGGTGTCCTGTAAGCACCGCATCGAAGCACCGTCTCGCCCTGCAACGCACGGCCCTGGTCTCACCGACTCCGTCAACGAGCCGCTGCCTGCACCGCATCAAGGGACAACGCTTCCTGCAACGCTTCGCTACGCCGAATCGAACTGGTCCGACCGACACGGTCACTGCTGCTGAGTTCGAGTCCTGTGACCGCACCAGAGTTGGGCACCGCTCGCACGCTTGCGACGCACCGCCCGACTCGCACCGCTGTCCGGACTGATCGACGCCAGCTCCTGAATCCGGCTCCGTCGCAGCACCGCAACCTGCCAGCACCGCATCGAAGCACCGTCTCGCCCTGCAACGCACGGCCCTGGTCTCACCGACTCCGTCTCGACGCCGTCAACGAGCCGCTGCCTGCACCACATCGAGGGACAACGCGTCCTGCAACGCTTCCATTTTTGCATCGCGACCGCGACGAACAGCCATCCTGCTCGCACGCCCGTGCCGGCCGCTTCAAGTAAAGGTACTGTGACCGAGTCTGTCTACGCTGTGTTGGCCCGTCTCGACGCGGTCAGCTGGATTTGTTAGACTCTGTTTGTTCTCAACATCGCCGTAGCCGGAGGAGGCTACCGACTCACACAGAACCTTGAATTAAGCCTTTTGATCAGAACTAAGCATTCTTAACAGTATTGTGGATTATTTTTGTCGTTTACGGTCTTGTGATAAATCTATATAAAGTATACCTATTTTTATAAATATATAACCTGTGTGGTGTCCATTTGTAGTGTTGTCACTTGATTACTGTATGTGTTCACAAATGCTTTACACACTGCCTCTGAACTAAGCCTGTCTGCTCGTGCCAAGCTACCAAGAGGGTGAGCAGGGGTTATTTCAGGAGTGTACCTACTTTCCCTGACTAGACTCAAGGGTCCCTATTTGGACAAAGGTACCTACCTCTGCCAACTAGAGACCCCCAAATCTAACATTGGTGGTCAGCGGTGAGGATTCTGGACTTGCATTTGTGATTCATGTACAGTGATTGGTGAACACTACTTAGTGAGTGCAGACCAAAACGCAACCACATACTTTTATAGCATTTTTCTGGGATTTCCTATTTTTGCAAATGCCAAGTTCAGTCACTATGGAGAAACCAGCATCAGTAGCCTCTGTTGAGTGTGATTGGGAAGAAGAGAGGCTAGAATGCTACACCCTTAAGCAGCTCAGGCAATTCTGCAAAAAGTTTAAAGTGTCCATGACCGGGCTCTCCAGGAAGGAGGACCTCCAAAAGGCGCTGAGGGCCTGGCTCGAATCAAGGAGTGCCCCTGTGGAGGGGCTGAGAATGCAGAAGGGCAGCTGGAGGGGCTATTGGGTCTAGGGGCTAGAAGACCACCTTCCCCAGTAGGTAGCAGTGTTTCTGCCAGAGGACTGTCTCCAGAGGAGTTGGAGGACAGGAAAGAGAGTAGGATGCACGAAATGGAGCTGACCAAGCTCAAGCTGAATGGGCAGTTAGAATTCGAAATGCAAACTAGGAAATTAGCCCTAGAGGAAAAGAAAATGCAGTTTGAACATGAGAAAGTTTTGAGGGAGTTGGAATTGAAGGCCAAAAGCTTAGAGATTACTCCCTCTGGTGGCAGTGTACCGCCTGTGCCTGTTGAAGCTAGGGTGTATATTCCCAAAGATGTGGTGAAGGAGTTTTTAAAAATGATGACATTGGGCAGTGGTTCAAAGCCTATGAGGTAGCCATGTCTTCCCACCGGGTCCCTGAGAAGGATTGGGGAGCGGGGTTGTGGGGACGGTTCCTCAGTGAAGGGCGGGATACCTTGTTAGATTTGCCCTCTGAAGTCTATAATTCGTACAGCCACATGAAGGATGCCTTAATGACTAGGTATGGTTTGACCCCTGAGCTTTATAGGCAAAGGTTCAGGAACTGTAGTAAGATTGAAAGCAGTACCTGGGTTGAATATGTGACCTTCTTTTGCAGAGCCTTGGATGGTTGGGTAAAGGGTAGCAAAGCGACTGATTTTCAGGCGCTCTTTGATTTGATTGCCTGGGAGCACTTGTCCGGTAATTGTTTTCCTGAGCTACGCCAGCACCTGATTGATAGTAAGCTGACTAACCCTAGGCAGCTTGCTGAGAGAGGCGGACCGCTGGGTGAGTACCCGGGTCCACAAGGGTCACGTGGGAGACTCCGCCAAGGGTGGGCAGGGTCCCCAGCAGAAGAGTGGGGGGACAAGGGTAAACAGAAGGAGTTCCAGAAAGGGCCCCAAAGTAGATCCCAAGGGAACCAAGGGAAAGGTTCCCAGCCTCCCCTGAGAAGAAGCCAGTGGCCCTGACAGGCCCCCTGTTCACCAGGGACCACTGGTATGTTACAAGTGTGGCGCCCCTGGCCACAAGGCAAACGATCCTCGTTGCCCTTTGCATGGAAAACCAGCACCCACCAGTGCAGTCCCCGGCAGTTGGCTAGTGTAGCCCTGGGGGAGGAGTTGGGTGCCCAAGGTGGGGGGATCCCACAGTGTTTTCCCTTGTCTCATTAGGAGACTCTGAGATGGTCCCTAGGACCCCGCTGCCTGAGAACACTAAGAAATACAGGCAGTGGGTGACCATCAATGGCCATAGGGTGGAGGCTCTGAGAGACACAGGAGCCAGTGTGACAGCTGTCAAGTGTCACCTGGTGTCTAAAGAGCAGGTTATCCCTGATGCATTCTATCCGGTTGTTGCCGCTGACAACACAGAGAGTCACTGCAAGGTGACTCAGGTTCCCTTTGAGTGGGGGGGGTCTCGGGTACTCTTCAAGTAGCTGTGAGGCCAGCCATGCCTGTTGACTGTTTGTTAGGGAACGATTTGGAGAGCTCACCTTGGGCTAAGGTGGAGCGGAGTGCGCATTTAGAAATGGTGGGCTTGCCTGATTGGGCATGTGTGACCACCCGGTCAATGGCAGCGAAAGGTGTTCAAGAGGACCTGGAGCCTGAGAGGGAGGCCCAGGTGCCTGCCGGAGAGAGAGGAGGCAGGGGGCGCGGGAAACCGGCCCCCGAGGTTCCCACAGTCCAGGAGGAGGCAGACCCTGAGGGGGATGCCCTGGAACCTACAGGGGAAAAGGTAGCTGAACTGGGGGACCTACCTGAGCTGACCCATTGGCAGCAAGAAGGAGGACCCTCCAGGGAAAAGTTCTGCAAGGAGCAGAACACATGCCCTTCTCTTGTGGGTCTGAGGCAACAGGCCACAGACCAGGCAGCAGGTGATCAGTCTGGATCACATTGGATTTACTGGGAGAATGGTCTCCTGTATTCAGAGCCTAAGGTTGCTGAGCCTGGGTCAGCCCGTGTGCTGGTGGTACCCCAGCACTTCAGAGCCTTCCTACTGGGGTTGGCTCATGATGTGCCGTTAGCAGGACATCTGGGGCAGGACAAGACCTTTCACAGGCTTGTTACCCATTTCTATTGGCCCCAGATGCGCAGGAGTGCCGCCACTCACTGCAGGACATGCCAGACTTGCCAGGCAAGTGGAAAGAGTGGGAGGAAGCACAAGGCTCCTCTCCAGCCATTCCCTGTGGTCAGCACCCCTTTGAACGGGTGGGTATTGACATTGTGGGGCCACTGGACCCCAAGACAGCCATGGGCAACAGGTTTATCCTGGTCTTGGTGGACCATGCCACCCGGTACCCTGAAGCCATCCCTCTGAGGACAGTGACGGCCCCCGTGGTGGGACGGGCACTGATGGGAATTTTCTCACGTGTGGGATTCCCTCAAGAGGTGGTGTCTGACAGAGGTACCAACTTCGTGTCCAAGTACATGAAGTCCCTGTGGCAGGAGTGCGGTGTAACTTACAAGTTCACCACTCCTTATCACCCTCAAGGAAATGGGCTGGTTGAGAGATTCAACCGGACCCTCAAGGGCATGATTATGGGTCTGGAAGAACCCATGAGGCGTAAATGGGACGTCCTCTTACCATGCCTGTTGTTTGCATACCGGGAGGTGCCACAGAAGTCTCTAGGGTTCAGTCCCTTTGAGCTCCTCTATGGACACCCGGTGCGAGGACCTCTGAGTTTGGTCAAGGAAGGATGGGAGCAATCTCCCAGGAAACCTCCCCAGGATGTATACAGTTACATGCTGGCCTTCAGGAACCAGACTAGGCGTTTCAGAGAACTTGCTGAGGCAAATCTGGAAGCCAGCCAGGAGGAGATGAAGCGGTGGTACGACCAGAATGCCACTCTGGTAGAGCTTCAGCCTGGTCAGAAAGTGTGGGTCATGGCCCCTGTGGAGCCCTGTGCGCTCCAGGACAGGTGGACCGGCCCTTTTACGGTGGTGGAGCGCAAGAGTCCAGTTACCTATTTGGTGGACTTGCAGTCTCCCAGGAACCCCTTGCGGGTCCTACATGTGAACCGCCTGAAGCCCCACTTGGAGAGGTCCCAAGTGGGCATGCTCTTAGCTACAGATGATGGAATGGAGGAGGAGACTGAGCCTCTTCCTGACCTCCTGTCAGCCCGAGAGCAAGATGGATCAGTGGAGGGAGTAAACCTCTCTACCTCCCTGACACCTGAGCAGCAGGGTGACTGTCGCCAACTGTTGGGACAGTTCCCTGACCTGTTCTCCCTGGTTCCCAGTGTCACTCATTGGTGCGTCCATGATGTGGACACTGGGGACAGTCTTCCTGTGAAGCACAAGGCTTACAGGGTGACTGACAGGGTCAGAGCCTGCATCAAGGAGGAGGTCTCCAAGATGTTTGCGCTAGGGGTGATTGAGTCCTCTAACAGCCCTTGGGCCAGCCCAGTGGTCTTGGTTCCAAAGGCTGCCGCACCTGGTGCCACACCAGAACTCCGGTTCTGTGTGGACTACAGGGGACTCAATTCCGTCACCAGGACTGACGCCCACCCCATCCCCAGAGCTGATGAGCTCATAGATCGGTTAGGGGCTGCGCGGTACCTCAGCACGTTTGACTTAACGTCTGGGTACTGGCAGATCGCCTTGACTGATGGGGCAAAGAGAGGTCAGCATTCTCCACACCAGATGGGCACTACCAGTTCCGGGTGATGCCCTTTGGGATGAAGAATGCCCCTGCCACCTTTCAGAGGTTGGTCAACCAGGTGTTGGTTGGACTGGAGGATTTCAGTGCCGCCTACCTGGATGACATCGCAGTGTTCAGTTCCAGTTGGGAAGAACATCTGCGTCACCTCTGGGAAGTGTTGATGGCGCTGCGGAGGGCAGGCCTCACAATCCAAGGCGAGTAAGTGCCAGATTGGGCAGGGTTCTGTGGTGTACTTGGGACACCAGGTTGGGAGCGGCCAGGTGGCGCCCTCCAACCGAAAATTGATACCATTCTGGCTTGGGAGCCCCCAAGACCCAGACAGAGGTGAGAGCCTTCCTAGGACTCACCGGGTATTACCGGAGATTCGTCAAGGGGTATGGCAGCATGGTTGCCCCCTTGACAGAGCTGACTTCCAAGAAGCAGCCCAGGAAAGTGATTTGGACTGACGCCTGTCAAAAGCTTTTGACACCTTGAAGACTGCCATGTGCACGGCGCCTGTGCTCCAGGCACCCAACTTCTCCAATGAGTTCATTGTTCAAACCGACGCTTCAGAGCATGGTGTAGGGGCTGTTCTATCACAGATCAATGAGGAGGACCTAGACCAACCTGTAGCCTTCATCAGTAGGAGGTTACTTCCCCGGGAACAGAGATGGAGTGCTATTGAGCGTGAGGCATTTGCTGTGGTCTGGGCACTGAAGAAGCTGAGACCATACCTGTTTGGGACTCACTTCCGGGTTCAGACAGACCACAGGCCCCTCAGATGGTTGATGCAGATGAGGGGTGAGAATCCAAAGCTGTTGAGGTGGTCCATTTCCCTACAGGGGATGGACTTTACGGTGGAACACCGCCCTGGTACAGAACACGCCAATGCTGATGGACTGTCCAGATTTTTCCGCCTTAGCGATGAGAACTCCCTAGGGGTAGGATAGTTCTCCCCACATTTCAGCTGGAGGGGACACGTGTTAGACCTGGCATCCTTGGCGTGGGTCTCCCTTCCATTTTTTCGTAATGCCTCCACTGTTGCCGATATGTTTTTGCTGGACTAGATGCTCATGGGCACTTTGCTGCTGCTAATCAGTGCCAAAGTGCAAGTGCTCCCTATCGTTAATTGATATATGTATTAGTGACTCCATGATTGGATGATTGGTTTACTTGTCAGTCCCTAGTACAGTGCACTCAGTGTGCCCAGGGCTTGTAAATCCAATGCCGCTGGTGGGCTTGCAGCACTGGTTGTGCCACCCACAGAAGCGGCTCGTAAAATGTGTCTCAGGCCTGCCATCGCAGAGCCTGTGTGCAGCCTAGGGCTGCCATGTCGACTTGGTGAGTACACCCACTTACCAGTCCCTAAACCTTCCCTTTACTACATGTTGGTCACCCCTAAAGTAGGCCCTAGGGCAGGGTGCATTGTAAGTATCAGGTAGGACATGCCCTGGTGTGTGTGGCATGTCCTAATAGTGAATTACAGCCATTTTCGTTTTTCACTATTGCAAGGCTACCTGCTCCCCATAGGCCAGAATGGGCAGACTGACTATTACACCTTATAGTCAGAACTGACCCAGGGAACATGGTAGAAAAACGAATTTAGTATGCCTGAACTCAGGATGATAAAATACATCTTTTAGTGAAGTTGGTTTTAACATTCTGTGTTTGAAAATACCACTTTTAGAAAGTGGGTATTTTCTTGCCTAACTATCCAAGCCTGCCTCTGCTAGGTTGTGTATTCCTTGTCTGGAGATTGAGTGACAGGGGCTGGGGGTGGCTACAGGAGACAGGGTGAGTCAGCGCAGGGCTGAATAGAAAGATCTGCATCCAGAGTGGAGGGAGGAGTTGCACCTGGGTCTGAATAGGGCTGTGCCTGCCTTCCACAATGCTGGCTCCACCTCCTGCCGGGCGGCTGAGCACTCTGCCCCACATTCTGAAAGGAAAGAAGGAGTCAGAAAAACAAAGTGCTCCAGGACTGACCAGAACTGGTTTTGGACTAGGCAGAGGCCTCTCTGCCTTCAGAGAACAAAGAGAAACTGGGTATAAAAAGGGGACCCAGACCCCTAGGAAATTAGATCACTTTTGGGAACAAGAAGAAACCTTTGCTGAGGAGCGGAACCAAGAAGAAACTGAGGAGAGACTATCCCTAAGCTGAAGTGCTGCTTGGGGGATTGGCCTGCAGTGGTTTGCCTGACTGCCAAAGAAAGGAGAAAGGAACTTTTGCTTTGCTGTGACTTTCATCAACTTGTGAAGGATCTCCAAGGGCTTGGAAGAGAGCTTGCCCCCTGACCGAAGTCCCAGGACCATTGGACTTCACCCCTTTGTGAATTGCTGCTGGAAACTCTGTTTCAGTGGCTACAGAGGTAGGGAGCTGTGACCGACTCTCACGACCGACTCGGTGTCCTGTAAGCACCGCATCGAAGCACCGTCTTGCCCTGCAACGCACGGCCCTGGTCGCACCGACTCCGTCAACGAGCCGCTGCCTGCACCGCATCGAGGGACAACGCGTCCTGCAACGCTTCGCTACGCCGAATCGAACTGGTCCGACCGACACGGTCACTGCTGCTGAGTTCGAGTCCTGTGACCGCACCGGAGTTGGGCACCGCTCGCACGCTTTGCGACGCACCGCCCGACTCGCACCGCTGTCCGGACTGATCGACGCCAGCTCCTGAATCCGGCTCCGTCGCCGCACCGCAACCTGCCAGCACCGCATCGAAGCACCGTCTCGCCCTGCAACGCACGGCCCTGGTCTCACCGACTCCGTCTCGACGCCGTCAACGAGCCGCTGCCTGCACCGCATCGAGGGACAACGCGTCCTGCAACGCTTCCATTTTTGCATCGCGACCGCGACGAACAGCCATCCGGCTCGCACGCCCGTGCCGGCCGCTTCAAGTAAAAGGTACTGTGACCGAGTCTGTCTACGCTGTGTTGGCCCGTCTCGACGCGGTCAGCTGGATTTGTTAGACTCTGTTTGTTCTCAACATCGCCGTAGCCAGAGGAGGCTACCGACTCGCACGGAACCTTGAATTAAGCCTTTTTGATCAGAACTAAGCATTCTTAACAGTATTGTGGATTATTTTTGTCGTTTATGGTCTTGTGATAAATCTATATAAAGTATACCTATTTTTATAAATATATAACCTGTGTGGTGTCCATTTGTAGTGTTGTCACTTGATTACTGTATGTGTTCACAAATGCTTTACACACTGCCTCTGAACTAAGCCTGTCTGCTCGTGCCAAGCTACCAAGAGGGTGAGCAGGGGTTATTTCAGGAGTGTACCTACTTTCCCTGACTAGACTCAAGGGTCCCTATTTGGACAAAGGTACCTACCTCTGCCAACTAGAGACCCCCAAATCTAACAATTACCATTTTATTTTTGCCTTTTCCCAGCCCGGGTGTGGGACCACTTCTTCTGACTGGCAGCAGGGGAGTGGTGCTCACTCTACCAGTTTACACTGCACATATCACTTTGGTCAGCTGTTTTGTGACATGCGTAGTGTAAATCTCTCCACCCAGCTGCCTAAAAGCCTGATTATGAGTTTAGCGGTGTGGGAGTGGGATGGCACGCCACTGCCCCGCTCCCACACTGCCAAACTCTGCCGTCCGCCATATTACAAGTTGTAATCCGTCTGGGCAGTCCTGCGGCAGCTGGCCCATGGCACTGCCTTTTCAAAAGCTCATAGGAGAGCCTAAGAAAGTGCTGTGGGACCGCCACAGCACATTCCAGAGTGGCATGGACTGTAAAGTCCATGCTGTGCAGGAACTGGTAAAGCAGAAAGACAGGGGGGCACACCGCATGCCCCCCGCATGCACCCCGGCGCACCGAGGCACCAGGAGGCCCTGTAGGGCTCCCTTAGTTTCCTCACCATCATGTTTTTCGTGGCGGGTCACTGCCATGAAAAGGAGGGCAGTGAGGGAACTTATAATATGCTTGGCGTTGCAGCAGCTGCTCCACCAGCATATTATGGCCTCAGACCGCTGCAAGACCGCCAGGGATCGTAGATATACGATCCCTGGTGGTAGCAGCGGTCCTATGGCGGTCCGACCCCTAAAGTCATAATATGGCAGTCGGACCCCTGGTGCGGAGGTTGCCGCATTGCAACCATGGGTTTTGGACCGCCAAACTCATAATCAGGCCCTAAGACAGCTACGTGGAGAGCAGGCAAAGGCCTCCAGTGCCTACAGGAGCGTCAAGGCAGCCCCCTCCAGCCAATGCTGGTGCTGCTCTGATGTTGCTGAGAGCAGCGTTCGGGTTGGTGTGGAGAACTGCTGCAGCCCGCAGACCAGACCAGCATCGAGGGACTGAAGCAGGTGGTCCGGAGGCGAACCAGTGCATGCAGTGGGGGAGTATTTTTTAGGTTTTTTTATTCTTAACCCACTGATGCACTGTAAGACCTGCACTGCCTTCAACCTCAATGTCAGACTTCTCAGTCGTGGTTTATAAAGAGCCATGACTGACAGCTTTGCCATTGACCAGGCATTGGCGGTCAGTGGTTGCCCTACCCGATATTTAGGGTGCCAGCAGGCACTGCTGGTATTGCAGTTTCACTAAAGGTGCTCTTGAAATGTCCTTGAAACACTTGTGTGAAAACTATCGACTGACACTGTGAGAAACTCTACATTTGGAGGGTTGGTGCCCCCAGGGAGATTAGAGGCCGGGCTTCCACCACAATAGCAGTTTGGCAGCCTACCTGCCAACCTGTACCATTTCAAGATACACATGAATGTTGCAGAGTATTTCTTGGCCAAATATATTGAATACAAATGGGGTAATCTGACTCGTAATGACTAGGATCAAACACTCATAAGGCAAAACCTCTGAAAAGTATTATTAGCAAACATGCCACACAAAATAGGAAATAGATGAGCGCTGGATGGATGTCATAAGTGCTGGGATTATGAATGGGTGGAATGAAGCCACAGGTGTTCACATTTGGAGGGTATTTTGCAAAAAAGGTATTTGTTTTATTTTCCTTTTGGAAATAATGCTGACATTTCAAAACACCATTTTGGTCCCACATTTAACATTCCCCCTTTTCATATAGTATGCTTTCACGCAGGATAAGCCTCAAAGGGTGTATCTGGCAAAAATAAAAAGTTGTGAAGACCTCATTACTGGAAAAGAGCTGTCCCCAAAGTATGAAATCCTCCTCTTATTTCACTCACAAGATCCAGGGAAGCAGTCCAAGCGAGCAATGGCATTTCTCAACCAAATGTGAAAGCAACGTGCTGGCCCCCCACCAAACGTGAAAGACATTCTACCTGGTAAAACGTCTTCCATGGCAATAATCCTCAATAAAAGACTGAGGCAAGCTTTCCCATGGGCATTGCTTAATTTGAGCCGGTGGTATAGGAATTCTTATAATTAATCAATGTCTGAGAAAAAAATATAAAATCTTCAAACTTCCATATTTCAAAAGCAAAACATATATTTCAGATCTGTCATCAGATCATTGGGTTTAGGCTGCATATTCGCCAGCAATCAAATTAATCTTTTCCACCTTTAAAAAGTTATGAATTTAGAGTTTAATTTGCCATTTGACAATATCATCTGGTAGACTGACAGGCCTGCAGTGTGACATTGTAGCAGGGCCGGACTGGGAACCCAAAGCAGCCCTGGCAAATGTTGTCAGATCAGCCCCCATACAGTGCATAGTGAGAGAGATCAGCGAGCTTGCCTGACCACTACAAGGGGCTTGGGTGGTTCTCCCTGCAAGAACATTTTTGATTATATATTAAATTGTATTAGTTTTTAAAGCATAGTGAATGATGACCTTGCAGTGCACCAGGTTACGGCAATCTTTATTAGGGAGCTTCAATTATTCCCTCACTATCACCCTCCAACAATGCCTTTCATCTCTCCATAGCCCCTCTTTCACATGTATTTCATTAATTTTATAGCACCTCTCATACCAGTGTAGGGTGTCGGAGCATTTTACATCATACACAAATACAGAGACAATGAATCATATGTATGTAAATCAATGTATAGAAAATGCTACATAAGACAAAGGGGACTACAAGGTGTAGAATTCACATTTCATTCATACTGGTAGGCATTTTTTACGAGTGCTTTGTCTGGGGAAGCACAATCTCACGATTCAGAATGAAAAACAGTGGTTAGGGTTGATTTTACTAATAAGAATTTATTTACATTAAAAAAAAACTTTTTAGCAAAATTAGGATAATGAAAGACTGGGAAAAACATAACTTTCTAACCTAGATTACCAGTGTAATTTATGAACTGCACAGTAACAAAAGTATCTCTGTGACAAAAAGCAGTAACCCACTGAGCTATGCACATAAAATACTGTTCTTTGATCTGCACACTACACACTCTTTGCAACAGGCTTATTAACCCTTTAGGCTACCTTAGAGGAGTCAAAACTGCCACTAGACAAATATCCGATCAGTGGGTACATTAATCACCCGAGTTATCTTGGCACTTTTATTGTTTCCTGAAACTGTTGGATATACATGGAACTCTGCAGTGCTTTTAAAACTGCTGCACTGCTACAAAACTGGCCCCCAGTTCCAAAAGTGTCACCCCACCCTTCCAGCCTCCCGGGGAAACGCCCGATGCCCTGTACGGCCAGTTCGGCCTGCACTGTAGGTTAAGCCAAAGAGGAATATTTGTGACTTGTGAATATTAAAACTTGAAATTCATAAAACAATAACTGGCTACTTATGAAACTGTGCAGTACAAACTATACAATAACCATACAAGACCACTATTATGAATATATTCCAAAAGTGCCAGCTTTGATTCTAATTCGATGCTAGAACAGTCCTGCACCAGAAGGGATTACATTGTAAGTGAAAGAAAACAGGAAATAAACAGTGGTAAGTCTTTCTTAACAGGCAACATTACCACATGCAGCAATACAGTTTTAAACTTAAGTGAACAAAAGAGACAAAACATTGTAGAACACGTTGATAGGTGGAGTTATCTTTAGTAACGTTTTATCATGTGACAGTATGTTAAATGTAGGATAAAGTACCTCCTGCTGTAAATGATAAGAATATAGCAAGTTACCAAGGAGTTCTGTGGCCATACGGAGGACAGAAGCAGAAGGCCAAGTTTCTTTTTAACATCATGGAACTCCATGGTGACTTGTAATATTCTCATAATGTACGTCAGAGTGTACTTTATTTCTTATAATACATGCTCACACCTTCACCCTTCCCACAGACTGCTTAAATCCTTGGTGTGTTGCTTACTCATATGAAAGAGATAGGCTGTTTGGTGGTGTAGAAAATTGGGTTACTGATCGGGGGTGAACCCCTTATCAAGCAGCATCCACTATTCTCG
Organism: Calotriton arnoldi; assembly: GCA_963921515.1. Taxonomy (NCBI): domain Eukaryota; kingdom Metazoa; phylum Chordata; class Amphibia; order Caudata; family Salamandridae; genus Calotriton; species Calotriton arnoldi. The sequence continues at coordinate 1,439,598 of CAWUFW010002179.1, forward strand.
TCAGGGAAACACAACAAAACCCCAACTAAGCCTGTGCTCAACCCTCTGGTAGATTGGTACAAAAGGAGTCAGGCTTAATTTAGAGCCAATGTGTAAAGTATTTATGCAGCACACAAACAGTAACAAAATGAAAACACAACACCAATTTAGAAAAATACAGTAAAATGTAATAAAACATTTGACACCAAAAAGACAAAACTTTCAATTAGTAGAACCGGAGACATGTAATTTTAAAAATGTAGGTAAAAAATAGTGCTTAAAAGCACAAAGCGCCAACTGTGGTTATCTGGTTGCACCGGACCGGGACAAAGTCACAAGTTCAGGCTGACTGTGATGGAGCGCAGCCGAACACAGGGTCCAAGTTAGTCCCGCTGAGAAATCTACCTTAAAACCTGGTTGCGCAGTGTTACCCAGCTAAGTCTTGAGAAGCAATGTGAGGTCTGTGTCGAAGATGCATCGCGCATCGGTGGGTGCAATGAGGGCTGGCATCCAGGCTTCATCTCACTGTGTCTGTTCTGATGACAAGCTGCAAGGTCAGTGTTGAGGATGCGTTGTGCAGTGGTGGTCCTGATGAGCAGAGCATACTGTGATGCGGGCCTACATTGCTGCTGTGCCGCGCTGCATCAGTTCGGATGAGGTGCTGCGAAGACCTGCATTGGGTTTGTGTTGCACTGCGTCGGTTCTGATGAGACCCCAGCTAGGCTGGCAGAGCACCTTTAGCCCCACTTTCAAGAGTCCAGGACTGGAGGGGCACCACTTGGGGGGGTTAGTCCAGGTGCAGGGTTGACAATGGTTTGAGCCTTTCTGTCCCTGAGGCTCTGATCAGGAGGCCAGCCAACTAGCCCTTGGAGTCACTCTGGTGGTCCTGGATTCATGGTGCAGGTCCAGTCCTTCTCACTCAGGCAGCAATGCAGCAGGGCAGCAGAGCAGTCCTTCTTGCAGCAGGGCAGTCATTTTTCTGAGCCTTCTAGAGGTCCAGAAGTGTACTGAAGAGTTGGGTCTCAGAGTCCGATATTTGTACCTGGTGCCCACTTTGAAGTTGGAGAAGCTTCTAAAGTCCTCCCCCTAAAGAGTTGTCTGGAATTTCCTGCCTCTCTGCCCTGGGCCTAGCTTGTCTGAGGGCACAAAAGAATAGTGTGAAACTCTTTGTGAGTGTGCTGAGGCAGAGTCTTTGTGATGTGGAAGTGTAGTAGATGACAGCTCCTCCCCTTCATCCTTATAGAGATGGTCCATTCTGCCAACACCTATTCCCCTTTGTCTCACTATCTGGGAGTAATGCACAAAGACCGACAGCCAACTACACCTAGTCAAGTGACCAAGGATATATGCTGCAGGCACCGAATGGTTAAGACAAGAAAATATCAACTTTATAGATGGGGCATTTTCAGAATTGAGACTTAAAATCCAACTTAACCAATTAAAGCGGCTTTTCAATTGCAATTCTTGAAAGCTCAAACTCGACTTTTATACTTGCTCCCATTTTAAAAGTTATCACTTATTAAATGTAATAAGGTAACCAAATGTTATCCTACAGGAGAGGTAGGTCTTGCAGTAGTGAAAAACAAATTTGAGTTTGTTTACTACCAGGACATGTAAAAGTTAAAGGTATATGTCCCCGTTTTTTATTGAGACAACATTTTTACAACAAGGGAACAATGCAGTAGAGGTTGTGGTAAGCAACAAAATGGTACAGTAATAGTAATAATAGTAGGGGGGGGTCAAGAGGGTACATGTCCAACTTTTTAAATACACTGCCCTATGGGCTGTTTAAGGCCTACGCGAGGGGTGACTTATATGTATCAAAAAGAAAGGTTTAGGCCAGGCAAGAGGTTTATTTTGCCTGGTCGAAATGGCAGTGCTGAGACGTGTTCAAAGGGCTACTTAAGTGGGTGGCACAATCAGTGCTGCAGGCTCACTTGGATATAACTACAAGGGTTCTGTTGGGTGGAAAAGAATATGGCTTCAAACAGTTTCTATTCTGTCTGATAACTTTGACATATATGATTTCAAACACACTAGCACCAGTTACTTTTTTTGTGCAGTTTTTTATAGTGCCAACATCACCCGAAGGTATTGAAGCACATACATTAGCACCAGTTACTTTAGACAAGAAGGACACATTCATTTTTGTAGGCACAGCGGCATTAAGTGATTTGCCCAAAATCAAGGATGTTAAGCCGACGCTGACAGAGCCATCACCTTTGACAAAGAATGTGACTGCTTTTTTAAAGAACAATTAACTATGTAAAGGAATTGTTCCAAACTGGTTCTTGGACATTGACAGAGGGGTCGCTATCCTCTTTCTGAAAAATGTGCAAAAAAGTGAGACCAAAACTATACCAATTGGTTCCAGTTCCTAGTTCTTTACTGAACAAGGGAGGGAAAGCTAACCAGAATACTTAAAGGACTCATGAACCCCAGTGCTTGAATCTTTTGTAGACAGTCTCTCTGTGATGAGGGTGTATCACCTGTAGTCAGAGCATCTTGCTGGAGAGTTGTGGGTCTGCCTATGCACTGCACTGCTAAGAATGGAAGTAGTGTCTGGTCCTTCACAACCTGAAGTCTTCACATCTTGTTGAAGAGCTGTGGGTCTGCCTCACCTACTAAGAAAGGGAGGGAGCACCTGACACTGCAAGAAGAGACTATCAGAGTTGGAGAAGCCCAGCCACTGTAGCTGGAGTGTTGGGCAGCCTAGAAGGAGCGGACTGAAATGGGGAGTGTAGCTGGTGCTGACCCAACTTCGAAGAGGGTCTCCAGGCCTCCAAATGAGTTTCCACAATAAGCCAAGTTAGCCAAATTATCCTGTAACTCCACTATAAATCAGCCACTGTGACCTCGATGTGTCTACCATTTATCAGAGGCCAGGGAACTGATGCTAATTCTGCCACTAAAAAGAACCTTGCTATTTTACCTCTGAGACTGCCCAGGTGGGGGAATAGCTGTTGGCGAGGGAACTTTGAAAACTGCCTGACCTGCGCTGCTCCTGCTCTGAGAGTGAGAAGAGGCGGGCTGCGAGCCCGCAATACTGGGGGCTGGGATCAGAGCCAGTTGTCCATGCTCCTGTTACCAGCTGCTGTGCCTTTGTTTGTGCCAAGTGTCTGATCCACTAGGTAACTCAAGTCGCATGAACTTGAACAATGACTGGATCTTCCTCAATGAAAACTCCAGTGGGATATTTAATCCACTGAGACTGAATTGCCCTAAAGAGCCATAGCAGTGACATATATACACCCTGCCCTATGGATGCTGGGACTAGGGAAGCTGCTAGCACTGTATTACTGTGTGCTCACACCTTTACCACATTTACCCCTCAATATTTCTGTTTGTTTAGAGTCCTGTAAAGTCTGTCGTAGAACCATGTAGCTGATTAAACGTTTCTTATGTGTAGTAGTATGTTTTGGTGTGTGATTAAAGTACATTTCTTTCTAAAAAGGAAAGCTCTGGGCTGGACAGTACTTATTGTGCCTGTTGTTTGCTAGTTTGATTTCTGAGCCTCTGACCCACGCCGCCCCCTGAATGTCACAACCACTTATGTGAGGAATGTAAGGCGCGTTTCTTGCAGAGTCTGGTCACGTCCACCTGTTGGGGTCAGTGTTGAACAACACGTGCAAGTCCCGTTTATATGTTCAAAAGTCAATGTGTTCACGTGTTGTAACACAAAAGTCTCACACTTTGGAAAGCATTTCCAAAAAGCAGTTTATTGACAATGCATTGCCAATAAACTGCTTGTTGGAAACGATTCTCAGAGTACAAGCCTTTTGTGTGACAACACATAAACACATTGACTGTATATATATTCACGAAACAAACCACAGGTTACAAGAACGTTATAGTTAGGCTGACATTTCACTTGTACAAAACCTGTGAAATTCAGCCATTATAGTTGGCTGAGCTAACTATAACTCACGCCCCTGCAATGCACTGCTTATGACACCTCACATGTTACATCACTCATGACATGGTCAGTGACATCACTGATGACATCTCAAATGACATCACTCATGACGTCAGTGATGACATCATCCACAGCATCTCTGACGCACCCACTCACATACCCTATAGAATCTTTTATACACCCACTGCCACTCCCACACAACTATTCACAAACCCATTCACAGAGCCATCCCAGTGCTTACACACCCACTAACCGATTTATTGATCTATACACACATCTACACGGTCACCCCTACTTCCACTCATAGACCCACTCACACACTAATACAGCCATTGACATGTACTCATACAGCCAGCCAGGCACTCACACACTGAGTGAGTCACCCATAGAACTACTCACAAACCTTGACACTCACCCATACAGTCAATCATGCAGCCACTTACTCACCCAAACAGTTACACACCCACCCACTTACTTACTCATACAAATAGTAACACATACTCACTCAGCTATACAGTCACTGACAGATGCATGCACTCATCTATATAGCCACTCTCACATTCACTCACTCATGCATACAGTCACTCATATACCCTGTCACTCACGTATACTGCCTTTCACATACTCAGTTACTCATCCATACTGACACATGCGCTCAATAACGGACACAGCCATACAGTCACTCACCCATACAACTTCTCACACATGCAACTGTACCCCATACAGCCACTGACAACCCCACTCACTGATATATACAGGCTGTCACACACCTCCTCACCCACAAACACAGACACCCAGACAACCATAGACGTAGTCAGACAACCAACCATTCACCCATATCGCCATTCACGTTCCCACTAACACACTCATACACCCACTTAGACATCAACTGACAGACAGATACTCACATTCACACAAACAGTCACTCACCCATTCATTCACTGAGACACCTAATCACTCACTTATACAGTCAGTCACACACCCTCTGGGTTATCCATACAGTCACTCATACACCCACTGATTCACCAATACACCTTGGTATATATATTTAACACCCATAAACTTTTAAAAAACACTCACAGTCACTGGATGATGTCATCACTGAAGTCATCAGTGATGTCATTTGAGATGTAATCAGTGATGTCACTGACCGTGTCATGCGTGATATAATATGTGAGGTCATAAGCAGTGCATTGCGGTGGCGTGAGTTATAGTCAGCTCAGCTGTCTATAACGACTGAATTTCACAAGTTTTGTACAAGTGAAATGTCAGCCTAACTATAACGTTCCTCTAACCGGTATTCTTTTCCGTGAATTTCTAAGGTTTTATAAATGCTAATTCCTAACTATAAAGTCCCTGAAACCTGTGTTCTTTTCAGTGAATTTCTAAGGTTTTTTAAATGCTAATTGCTAACTATACGTCCCTGGTCCCTGTAACCTTTGCTTTTTTCAGTGAATTTCAAAGGTTTTTTAACTAGCACTCATGTTTGCAGAGTGGTGGAGAAAAGGGGCTGGGCCTCCAACCAGCTCTCAGGAATTCCGCTGCGTAGTACTTACAGAAACTACCAGGAGGGCTTCTTGGCCCCCAAGGTCCCTCTGGAGTAAAGTGGACTTCATCTCCAACCAGTAGTGCGCCAGGAGGCGCGTTTGCTGAGTAGTGGAGAAAGGGGGAGAGAGGCCTCCAAAGACCTCTTAGCAATCCCACTGTGTGGGACTCACTGGAGTTAACAAGAGGGGTAGTTGGCCCCAAGGACTTCCTTGTGGGCCAACTACCCCTCCGGTTACCTCCAGTAAGTCCCACACAGCAGGATTGCTGAGTTCTGATAGCAGACCACGCCCCCTTTCTTCACCAGTCTGCAATTACGCCTCCTGGCATGCTCCTGGGTAGGGGATGAAGTCCCCTTTGCTGCTAGGGGTCCTTAGGGACCAACTAGCATACCTGTTACCTCCAGTAAGCCCCACACAATGGAATTGCTGAGAGTTGGTCACAGGCGACGCCCCCTTTCTCGACCACTGTGCAAACGTGCCTCCTGGCACGCTCTTGGTTGGGGCATGAAGTCCCCTTGCCTCTTGAGGGTCCCTGGGGGCCAACTAGCCCTACTGTTACCTCCAGTAAGCCCCACACAGCTGGATTGCTGAGCGGTGGTCAGAGGCCATGCCCCCTTTCTCCACCACTCTGCAAACGCACCTCCTGGCGCACTCCTGCGTGGGGGATGAAGTCCACTTTAGACCTAAGGCCCTCAGGACGTGAAGGGACGTCATAGCCCCACCAGCAGTGACTGACAGGTGCGTTTGCAGAGTGGTGGAAAAAGGGGCATGGCCTCCGAGCACCTCTCAGCAATCCCACTATGTGGGGCTTACTGAAGGTAACAGGTGGGCTAGTTGGCCACTAAGGGCCCTCAAGAGCGAAGGGGACTTCATCCCCCAAACAAGAGCGCATCAGGAGGCGCATTTTCAGAGTAGTGGGAAATGGGGGCGGGGCCTCTGGCAAGTTGCCGGCTTTTTATTTATTTTTTATTTTAGGAAGGGAAGCTGTGTGCCCCCCCCCTTCCCTTCATGCTATTGGCCCCCAGCGACCCCATCCCCTGGGGCCTGACCATTTTTTTATTTACAAATAAAAAAGGAGAGGGGCCAATTTCTTTTTAAATAATAAAAGGGAGGGGGTCCGAGTGCCCCCCACCTGGGCCATTTTCAGCCCCGGGTACCCCATCCCCCGGGGCATGGCCAGCTGGTTGGGGACGACGGGGGAGCCTGAAGCCCCCCGCTGTCCGGGCTGGCTCCCGCCTCCTGCAGGAGCCGGAATGGCTATTTCCCCCCAGGGAGCTGCTGACATGCAGCTCCCTGGGGGTAAAAAGCAAAGTGTGCTCACTTTGAACAAGCGAGAGCAAAGTGCTCTCACTTGTTCAAAGCGAGCACACTGTTTGCTATGGGATGGCGGGAGCAGTGACCCCGCCATCCCATAGCAAACTGCAATCTATTGGGGGTGGGTACCCCAGGACATTGCTGGAGGGGTGGCAGTCCCCAGGGCCATTTACGGCTGCAGGAGGGGGGCTGCGTGGCCCCCCTCCCATTTGTAAGTACACCCGGGGAGGTGGTGGTCGATGGGGCCGCATGGGGGGGCAGGAGCCCCCACACACCTAATTATATACTTAGTCCCGGGGAGGTGGCGGTCCCCGGGGCTGCGTGGGGGGCTTCTGCCCCCCACGCACTCATTTTTGTAATAATAGCCCCGGGGAGGTGGCGGTCGCCAGGGCAGCGGGGGCATCGTAGCCCCTCTCGCATTGAATGAATAAGCCCCGGGGAGGTGGCGATCATCGGGGCTGCGAAGGCCCACGTGGGCCCCCACATAACATTATGTGTCACATTATTTCATTGCCCCCGGGACCTGGCCCTCCCGCTGGCTTAATTATTTTTTTTTTAAATTGCAGCCGAATTTGCTGATCCAGCATGTATCCCGCCCAATTTATTTTTTTTTTTAAATGCTTTTTTGGGCCATGGGGTTCCCTGTGGGACCCCCTGAGCAGGCCTAGGGGGTCAGGGTGTTTCTACCCTGCCCCCTTTTCTTGTTTTTTAACCTTTTTTTTACATTTTTTCTTGTGACTCGGTTCAACCGAGTCACAAGAAGGCTGCCAACACTTCCTGGTTTGAAGTGTTGGCAGCCAATCAGATTGAAGGCACGAGATCAGGAGGGTTTGCGGATCCTCCGCGTCCCCACTTGGATATCTGAGCAATATAAAAATTTCTCAGGAATTACTGAACGCATTTACACCGTTTAACAAAAAGAGTGCTTTCTGAACCAAGAGCTACCTTTTTGCCAAATTTGGTGTAGTTCCTTTCAGCAGTTCGGGCTGTAGCCGTGTCTAAAGTTTCCTAAGGAAATTAACATGGAGAAAACACGTTTTTTTTTACCCACCATCTTCTCAGCCCGCACTTGAGTTCAGCGTTTGCACACACTGTCTCCGTTCAAGCCTCTGAAGAGAAGCATATGGAGCTTCGAAACGCGTCAGGCATTTCCATTACGGAGCAGCTTCTACAAGCGGATCCTCGTCCCTGCCTTTCATAAACAAAGGTGCTGATCGAGTGCTACTCACCTGGTGGACAACCTTTGGAGCAGAATGTAATACGCGTCCGTCCTGCCGCGGAGTGTGCACCACCCCGTAATGTCTTGGGGGCTACGTGGGTCAGCAGCCGCAAACAGGATTGAGGACGAGTCCACTTGCAGGGTCCATACAGGACAAGATTTGTGTGCTATCCGGACCACATTTCCCACAATGCACAGTCTCATTCGAGCTTCCCATTGGTGGGTGTGCAATATGAAAATGGCGAAGTGGGTTCAGCGTTTGCACACACTGTCTCCGTTCAAGCCTCTGAAGAGAATCATATGGAGCTTCGAAACGCGTCAGGCATTTCCATTACGGAGCAGCTTCTACAAGCGGATCCTCGTCCCTGCCTTTCATAAACAAAGCTGCTGATCGAGTGCTACTCACCTGGTGGACAACCTTTGGAGCAGAATGTAATACGCGGCCGTCCTGCCACGGAGTGTGCACCACCCCGTAATGTCTTGGGGGCTACGTGGGTCAGCAGCCGCAAACAGGATTGAGGACGAGTCCACTTGCAGGGTCCATACAGGACAAGATTTGTGTGCTATCCGGACCACATTTCCCACAATGCACAGTCTCATTCGAGCTTCCCATTGGTGGGTGTGCAATATGAAAATGGCGAAGTGGGTTCAGCGTTTGCACACACTGTCTCCGTTCAAGCCTCTGAAGAGAAGCATATGGAGCTTCGAAATGCGTCAGGCATTTCCATTACGGAGCAGCTTCTACAAGCGGATCCTCGTCCCTGCCTTTCATAAACAAAGCTGCTGATCGAGTGCTACTCACCTGGTGGACAACCTTTGTTGCAGAATGTAATACGCGGCCGTCCTGCCGCGGAGTGTGCACCACCCCTTAATGTCTTGGGGGCTACGTGGGTCAGCAGCCGCAAACAGGATTGAGGACGAGTCCACTTGCAGGGTCCATACAGGACAAGATTTGTGTGCTATCCGGACCACATTTCCCACAATGCACAGTCTCATTCGAGCTTCCCATTGGTGGGTGTGCAATATGAAAATGGCGAAGTGGGTTCAGCGTTTGCACACACTGTCTCCGTTCAAGCCTCTGAAGAGAAGCATATGGAGCTTCGAAACGCGTCAGGCATTTCCATTACGGAGCAGCTTCTACAAGCGGATCCTCGTCCCTGCCTTTCATAAACAAAGCTGCTGATCGAGTGCTACTCACCTGGTGGACAACCTTTGGAGCAGAATGTAATACATGGCCGTCCTGCCGCGGAGTGTGCACCACCCCGTAATGTCTTGGGGGCTACGTGGGTCAGCAGCCGCAAACAGGATTGAGGACGAGTCCACTTGCAGGGTCCATACAGGACAATATTTGTGTGCTATCCGGACCACATTTCCCACAATGCACAGTCTCATTCGAGCTTCCCATTGGTGGGTGTGCAATATGAAAATTGCGAAGTGGGTTCAGCGTTTGGACACACTGTCTCCGTTCAAGCCTCTGAAGAGAAGCATATGTAGCTTCGAAACGCGTCAGGCATTTCCATTACGGAGCAGCTTCTACAAGCGGATCCTCGTCCCTGCCTTTCATAAACAAAGCTGCTGATCGAGTGCTACTCACCTGGTGGACAACCTTTGGAGCAGAATATAATACGCGGCCGTCCTGCCGCGGAGTGTGCACCACCCCGTAATGTCTTGGGGGCTACGTGGGTCAGCAGCCGCAAACAGGATTGAGGACGAGTCCACTTGCAGGGTCCTTACAGGACAAGATTTGTGTGCTATCCAGACCACATTTCCCACAATGCACAGTCTCATTCGAGCTTCCCATTGGTGGGTGTGCAATATGAAAATGGCGAAGTGGGTTCAGCGTTTGCACACACTGTCTCCGTTCAAGCCTCTGAAGAGAAGCATATGGAGCTTCGAAACGCGTCAGGCATTTCCATTACGGAGCAGCTTCTACAAGCGGATCCTCATCCCTGGCTTTCATAAACAAAGCTGCTGATCGAGTGCTACTCACCTGGTGGTCAACCTTTGGAGCAGAATGTAATACGCGGCCGTCCTGCCGCGGAGTGTGCACCACCCCGTAATGTCTTGGGGGCTACGTGGGTCAGCAGCCGCAAACAGGATTGAGGACGAGTCCACTTGCAGGGTCCATACAGGACAAGATTTGTGTGCTATCCGGACCACATTTCCCACAATGCACAGTCTCATTCGAGCTTCCCATGTGGGTGTGCAATATGAAAATGGCGAAGTGGGTTCAGCGTTTGCACACACTGTCTCCGTTCAAGCCTCTGAAGAGAAGCATATGGAGCTTCGAAACGCGTCAGGCATTTCCATTACGGAGCAGCTTCTAAAAGCGGATCCTCGTCCCTGCCTTTCATAAACAAAGCTGCTGATCGAGTGCTACTCACCTGGTGGACAACCTTTGGAGCAGAATGTAATACGCGGCCGTCCTGCCGCGGAGTGTGCACCACCCCGTAATGTCTTGGGGGCTACGTGGGTCAGCAGCCGCAAACAGGATTGAGGACGAGTCCACTTGCAGGGTCCATACAGGACAAGATTTGTGTGCTATCCGGACCACATTTCCCACAATGCACAGTCTCATTCGAGCTTCCCATTGGTGGGTGTGCAATATGAAAATGGCGAACTGGGTTCAGCGTTTGCACACACTGTCTCCGTTCAAGCCTCTGAAGAGAAGCATATGGAGCTTCGAAAAGCGTCAGGCATTTCCATTACGGAGCAGCTTCTACAAGCGGATCCTCGTCCCTGCCTTTCATAAACAAAGCTGCTGATCGAGTGCTACTCACCTGGTGGACAACCTTTGGAGCAGAATGTAATACGCTGCCGTCCTGCCGCGGAGTGTGCACCACCCCGTAATGTCTTGGGGGCTACGTGGGTCAGCAGCCGCAAACAGGATTGAGGACGAGTCCACTTGCAGGGTCCATACAGGACAAGATTTGTGTGCTATCCGGACCACATTTCCCACAATGCACAGTCTCATTCGAGCTTCCCATTGGTGGGTGTGCAATATGAAAATGGCGAAGTGGGTTCAGCGTTTGCACACACTGTCTGCGTTCAAGCCTCTGAAGAGAAGCATATGGAACTTCGAAACGCGTCAGGCATTTCCATTACGGAGCAGCTTCTACAAGCGGATCCTCGTCCCTGCCTTTCATAAACAAAGCTGCTGATCGAGTGCTACTCACCTGGTGGACAACCTTTGGAGCAGAATGTAATACGCGGCCGTCCTGCCGCGGAGTGTGCACCACCCCGTAATGTCTTGGGGGCTACGTGGGTCAGCAGCCGCAAACAGGATTGAGGACGAGTCCACTTGCAGGGTCCATACAGGACAAGATTTGTGTGCTATCCGGACCACATTTCCCACAATGCACAGTCTCATTCGAGCTTCCCATTGGTGGGTGTGCAATATGAAAATGGCGAAGTGGGTTCAGCGTTTGCACACACTGTCTCCGTTCAAGCCTCTGAAGAAAAGCATATGGAGCTTCGAAACGCGTCAGGCATTTCCATTACGGAGCAGCTTCTACAAGCGGATCCTCGTCCCTGCCTTTCATAAACAAAGCTGCTGATCGAGTGCTACTCACCTGGTGGACAACCTTTGAAGCAGAATATATATTTATATATATATATATATTTATATATATATATATATATATATATATATATATACCAGTTCCACAGAATCCAAAACTTGAAAGTTAGTTATTCATAAATTCACCACAGTAGTGAGAGATATTTCAACTTCTCAATAAAAGAAAATGTTCTCAGCCTAGGTGTACTTTTTGACACAGTGTGACAAATAAATACTTTTTGGACCTGCATATCTTGTGTTGAAATCTCTTCCTGCTTCTCCTTCAATAAATGGTTTCACTAACCCTCGCAGTGATCTTGCCTCAGCTTCACTATTTTATGAATTACTATGCAGTACTCCCTGCCAAGTCCATAAGCAAATTGTTCAAAGTGCAAAACAATGCGCTTATCTTTTCTTTATCCTCCGATTATGCGAACACATGATCCCACTAAAATGACTCTGCACTCTCAATTACTGCACAGAGCATTACATGACTGGATGCTCAACAACGTGACCAGACTGTTTATAGCTTTCTTTCCAATCAAACAACGAAAGCCTGCCTACCCGGGCATGATGGCCCTCGTTCTGAGTGCCCCAGTACACTGAAGGTAATGCACAAATGGTGTATTTCACCATTTACGAGTTGTAAGAAATTCCCTCCCAGTGTTTTTCCCTGCTCGGATCAACTTGGAGGGATTTTCATGAGAAAACGTGCAGTCATTGGGTGCAGTGTAACATGTTATGGATTTCCTCTGAGAAGTTTTACCGCAAGGGAAGTCTAATAAGATCACAACAAGTGTTTTTTTTCTGTGATGTAACAAGATCTCTTTATGGGCACGTTTCCACCTTTGCAATTCCATCGCTACATAACTCTGCACTAGTCACTTTTTATAAAACTTATGTGAAGGTTAAAACCCCTTATGTTTTGCTCCACCTGTGGCCTGTAGCCAGTGCTTAGTTTGTAAAAATGTTAATGCCAGAGCCCTCGTGAGAAGGCCACCGTAGCTCGCACCACCATTTGCCCTTGCCAACGCTGCCAATGACAGTGCCAACACAACTACCAATCATCATACTCCTACAAGTGTGACAATTCGGACAATTCCAAGCCCCCAAAGCTATAAGTATGGTTTGGGCAGCCGGGATAATTCACCTTAAAAGTATATTTGGGTCCTCATTTATGAGGTTTTGCCGTAGGGCAGTGCCACAGGCCTTCTTTCTGCGCTGCCCTACAGCAAAAGAAAAGGGCAGGAATGCACTATATCTATGAGGTACGGCGCATATCTGTCCTTTTCCCCAGCGCTGGTGCACAATGGGCTACTGTGTACCAACGCAGGCACCTTTGCACCATGGTGCAAGGATGCCTGCATTGCGGGGCTGATTATTTTTGTGCAGGAAGGGAAACCTTCCTGCACAAAAACAATCACAAGATACTTTTTCCTCTTTCTATGTGTGCCTCCCTTACACCTCCCCTGGGGAGGCATAAGTTTTTGGTGCTGCCTCAGATTTACGATTTCTCATAAATCTAGGGCAGTGTCAAAAAGCCATGGATGTTGCTGGGAACGCCCCCAGCAACACCCATTGCACGCCCCTTTAACGCAGAAAACTGTGTTAAGGGGAATAATATTTGCGAGGCAGCATTAAGCCAAAAAAATGGCTTAGTGCTGGTTCGTAATTATGGAGCAGGCTCCTGCACAACGGAACGTCACAAAAAGTGATATTACGGCGGCGCAAGGGGCCTCATAAATGAGTCCCTGAATTAATAAACAACTTTCGTTGAGCTGATCTCTAAATTAGACAAACAGCACCATTGTGTGGCAGACTGTCATAAGTGCTGGTGTTGGCAAATAAATGCCTGGGCCAAGCACCATAAACCACTAGCTCAAAGTAAGCACTGTCTGTAGCATCACCCCACATAACCAAATCAAAGGTGATGTGGCCTCCCCATTATGTCCACATTCAGGTTTTCAATTAAACTCTTAATTACTCATCCAATTGCATTTTCGCACTCTAAATCTTTTACAGACAGCTTCACTGTGAAATAAATGCATTTCAAAGGTCTGTCACTGCTATTTTACATTTTCAGTTACCCTTCCTAATATGGGAGGTGTTTTCATAGACTGAAAAAGCCACTTTTCATCTAACATCTCAGGGTACGCAGGCTTTTTTAAAATTCAAAGTGTTTTATTGATTTTTATATACAAAGACATTAGCATTTCTGTTACAGGGTTGGCTATTCGTGGTTTGTATGGCAGTTTTGCAATCACTTCTAGACCAAAGTTTGCCTAACCCCACCTGCCGTGGCTTAGTGAGAGAAAGAAAGAAGGAAAGAAGGTGATAGAATGAAAGGAGAGGAGAAGGGCACAAGGGAGGCTCTATGTCCGTGGGTCTTGTTTTAGCCTGATCATGCAGCCCGTCCCTGGGCCGCTTGTGGCGATAAGGGCCGGCAAGTCAATCCAATCTATCCGTAGGCCACCGCAATTACACTCAATTCAGTTCCTTTTACCGCACTTACCAGGGGTCAGGGGGATCATGGGGTTTGTAGCCTGGGAGACTTATTTCGAGGACGTTCTCATGGGGGTTCGTAAAAATCTAGGAATGTGTCGAGTGACTTCCACATCCCCCTGGCTGCTGGTCTCCAGGGTGAATTCTGTAGTGCAATGTTGTCCGCGCCTCTGAGGTGCGTAATCCAGTTGAACCAGCTTTTGTATGAAGCCCTGCTTGTGTCTTTCCAGTTTGCTAGGACTACTTTCACTGCTGCGGTCAGCAGCAGGTCTAGAAGGTCTTTATCTTGCTCTGATCTTAGTTCTGCGGTAATAAATGCAGTGGCAAGGGCGGCGAACTCAGTTTTTAGTGTGCATCCCAGTATTTTATTTATAAAAGCAAAGATTTTCTCCCAGTATGTCTTAAGGGTTGGGTACTGGTAGATAAGGTGTGCTAGGTCCCCTTTTTCCTTGGTACAGTTCCAGCATAGTGCATTCTCCCTGAGACCTAATGAGAATAGGCGTGCCGGGGTCCAGAAGGCCTTATGGAGTAGCCAGAACTTTGTTTGTGACAACACCGGGGAGATTTTATTACGCGAGGCTGAGGACCAAAGTGTTGCCCGATCTTGTTCATTAAGTGTGTTTTTGGTTTGTGTTTCCCAATAGTCTATAGACTTATTATTAAGTTTGGATGACTTTGGTTGCATAAGTTTGTAGAGGTGTGAGACCTGGTGTCCTAGTCTGTTTAGGTTTGACATGTACTGGGTGATTGACGGCTGTGTGGATGATAATTTGATTTTGGACAAGGCCGTTTTTATTTTCAGAAAGTTGTATAGTTTGATGTCTGTTAGGTTATGTCTAGCCTTCAGCACAGCAAAAGTGATGGGATATGCCCCGTCTTCTAGTTGGTATGGGTGGTGGATGCCTTTCTCAATCCATGTGTTGAGGGCTAGGTGCTTCCCCTTGTATAGGATCCTACTGTTGGCCCAGAGTGATTCTAACTTAGATCCCCTGATGCTGCTTTCCATTTTCTTATCTATCTTTAGCATGGCAGTTTTTGTGTTCTTAAATATGGATCTGCTGGCATGAGTATGTTTGTTTGCCGTCAGTAGTGCCACGGGGTCTAGGTTGTTTAGGATAGCCTTCTCTACCTGTAGCCAGACCGGTGTATATCCGTTTGGGGGGATATCCAGTAAGATCCCTGCCTTGCCAGGAATGCGACTTGGAATAGTCTGAAGTCTTCTAGGTTAACTCCACCTAGGTTTTTCTCTAATCTTAGTTTTTGGATACTTATACGCGCTTTCTTCCCTCGCCATAGGAATTTTGAGATTAGGGTATCTACCTTGCGGTGGAAGTCATCTGTGAGTAGGAGTGGGAGCATGCTGATCAGGTAGTTAATCATTGGGGTGATCATCATCTTGATCGTCTCGATTCGCCCCCACCATGTTATGAATTTTGGGGACCAGGCCTCCAGAAGTTTCTTTATCTTTTCCAGCAATAATTTCTCGTTATGGCCTAGTGTGCTCATTAAGTCGCCCCCAAAGTGTATGCCTAAATATTTGATAAATCCTGTTTGCCAGGCTAGACCTGACCCCCCTATGATATCCCTGGTGCAGTGGATATTTAGTGGTTTGCACTCTGATTTGTCTCTGTTGAGCTTGTAACCCGAGTGCCCGGAGTATTCTTCTATGGTGTCTATAAGGGCCTCTATTGATTTTTTCGGTTGCTCCGCTACTATTAGTATATCGTCTGCGTACGCGGCAAGTTTTATTTCAACTCCATTAACGTCCACCCCTTTTATTTTCTTATTTATCTTGATATCCTGGATCAGTGGTTCCAGTGCCATCAAAAATAGCGATGGGGACAGTGGGCAGCCCTGTCTGGTGCCTCTATGTAGTGTGAGTGGTTCGGAGAGAGACCCGTTGATGACAATACGGGCTTTTGGGCCCCCATACGGGGCCTTCACCATCCGTATAAACCCTTCCCCTAAGTTGAAAGATTGCATGCATCGCTCAAGGAAGGACCAGGAGACCCTGTCAAAGGCCTTCTTGGCATCAAGGGTGATGGCTACTGCTGGCACAGCTTTTGTGGCCGTGTGCTCCAGTATGTGGCAGAGAAGTCTGGTATTGTCGTTGGACATCCGCGTTCGTAGGAAACCCACCTGGGAGTTGCTTATTAGTTTGGGTAGGACAGGGTTGAGTCTGCTTGCTAAGATGTTTGCGTAAATCTTGCAGTACGCAGGCTTTTAACCTGCATGGTTTGATGTTATGAACTCCACAAGACAAATTATATGGATTTTTCCAAGAATCCACGGGCTTATGATTTACTGGTGGCCTCTCTGGCAGCGTTTGCGACATGGTTGATACGTAACACAATTTTAATATGAAAAAAATAGGTTTCCCAGTAGGGAGTCAGTTTGCAGATAGTTTTCTAGGACCAGCAACGTAGGATAGGCCCATTTTAGCGCAAATTGACTCGAAATGTTTTGAACGTTTTCTATGTGATTGCTAGCTTTATGTTGTATTCCACTGCAAATTAATAGGGGAAAATACTATATTCCATGCAAAATATATTAGCATGCCTCAAATAACTTCTGTTCCCCCACATCCCCACACTTTAAAGCATCTTTTCTAATGCAATGTGTTTGTTTAATTATTTGCAGATCTAACTACTCGTGCATTTTTCTGCTCACGTACTCGATTAGCAAATATTGCTAAGCCACTATGTACAGATCACGATCACAGAAAAATTTCCTTTTAAAACAAAGGTTAGGTTTATCTACATCCTTCTGCTTCGCATGTTGTATATTTTGGTAGCTTTGAAAGGGTGTGTTTTGTTTCCTCAGGCTAACACCCAATTCTTTACTTTTTGGCATTATTAGAAACACAAATACTTTCTCCACTCTATTCAGTCAAAAAATACTGAGCCTTTGTGAGCATTGCAAAATGGAAAAGTAGCACCCAAGTATACAGTCAGTAAGGTGTAGGCGTGTGAGAAAGGTACGACCTTCTAAAAGAGAATGTTTAAAGGAGGAATTTAATTAAAAATGATTGATGCTGCTGTAATACTTATTATGTAATATGAGGGAGTTGTCTCTACTGAGAGAACAAGCATTTGCAATGCAAACGGTCTCGCTTTTGGGACCTTATAAGTATTTAGCTATGTAGTACATTAGGTATATAGCGCTTGCTACCCTTGATGGGGGTTAAAGTTTTTGTTTTTTGTTTTTCGGTGAGTAGCACGCTACTTCAGAACCCATAAGGGATTAGTGGTGAACTAGTATAGCAAAAAATATGAAAGTAATTTGAGTGGTGGATATGTTAGTCAGATTATTTGGATTGAGAAGGATAGTGGAGGGATAGATAGTAGTCAGGCAAAGTGCCCCATTTGTCCATGGCAAGATTGCCTAAGGTGTAAACGCAACTCCAACCTATCTGGTAAAGGTTGTGGAGTTAGAAGCAATTCTAGAAACATAGTGATAGCAACAAGCATAAAAAGGGAGGCAGAGACCAGTTCAACACTATGTAAGAGAAAAACTCTAAAAACAAATGTATCTAAATTCCACATTCAATAAAGTTTATATTGAAGTGCAGTGAATGTTGCAGCAGGTGTGTTAGAATTGCAGCAGTCAAAGAGAACCACCTTAATTTTATGTCAAAGGGATACATAAGGTAGGGTCCAATTAATACCCCTTGCGTGTTAGTGGTCAGATTAGGGTCGTACACTAAAATTCTCTCACCGCTGGAAGCTTGCTCACTGTGCATAATTGCCCTAGTCATGTCCATGAACTATTTAAGAAGAGGTAGTCTGCATTTATATTTTTAAAAAAGGGCCAGATGGCCCCAGTTTGTCATTGGCGAGCGTAGATTTGAAGCTAGCATTCCCACCAGTGTATACAAATATTAGGCGACAGCCAAAAGACCACAATGCGGGAGTATTCTGCATGTCTCTTAATTTAGCGTAAAAAGTACGAGACATGTTGGGAAAAAATGGCTAGAAATATTTGGTGGCACCGTGCAGTGTGTGGGCCAGGGAGCCCCCAATCTATCGCTCCTAGTGCGGTTACTGGGGGCAAGCCGGTATCACAGTAGCTAGAAGAGGCATATAAGTGCATGGCACACCCAGGGCATCGTGCTGATATTTTTAAACAATGACATGGGCCAAATGATTTCATGTTTATCTGTGGCGCAAACATTTTGGCGGACATGCTGATGAAAATAAACATAAATGGGTAACCATGTACACGAGACCAACACAAGACAAGGAATAAGCAGTTTAGGCAGATTCAAGAAGAGGCCATCACCACTGCCTGGAAGAGATGGCAGTCCGAATGACACGTTTCTTGCCTTCGGGAGTCAGAAAATGCAGATTACTAAGAACGGTTTTCAAAAGCAAAAAGCAAATGGAGTTCGCTTGGTTCTTTTGCAGAATGAAAAACAGGAAGTTGTTGAATAAGACACTCACATTTCTTACACTGCTAGCAGGAGAATGAGGAGGGAACTCCCGAAAAGGATGGCCACCAAGTCTTAGTCCCACGTAGAGGGGGTTAATACACTAAAGACAGTATTTCACCAGGGCCAGACTGGCTACCGGGCGTTTTGGTGTGCTGACAAGCTGGGGGCTGATTTCGTTGATGGGGACCTGCATGTGCTTAAAACCATTTGTTTTGCAATGTTTATTTAAAAGCACACGCAGGTCCCCATCAACGAAATCAGCCCCCACCGCATTGAAATCAGCCCCCAGCTTGGCAGCACACCAAAACGCCCGGTAGCCAGTCCGGCCCTGTATTTCACACACAAATGTATACTCACCACTGTTGTGGCCATGTTGCTGCTGCCACTCTGGTCGCTACTCGCAACGACAGGAAATGCTCATACGTCAATGCCTGACCAGACACCCAGCTTCCTGTCAGAGAAACAGACAAAGGACGTAACCGGGCAAAGTTAAAGCGACAGCCATTTCTGAAAGGCAAGTTTCTGGTAGTATGTACCGGAATTATAATCTGCATCTTTGACAGGAATATGCTTGAAAATGGAAACCGATCTCCCTGCACTTCTCTACTTATAACAGACGGATTTTTGTTACTTAACTAGACAGCGAATATGTAATAATATTAGCTGCTTAATTAAAATAATTATGTACATTTTAAACAACGTATGGTGCTGCATAGCTCAATATTTCAGCCCGTACTGTAAAACCACATGTTTCAAGGAGCAGAGGGCTAAGAAAAGAAGCTGCGAGGGGTGGGAGGAGTTGTGGGAGGCACGGGGAGAAAATAGTGCTGGTGCTCACAATTTAAACAAGCATTAGCAATGCAATAGGACTCATATTTACACGAGACCTATTGCATTGGAAACGGGAGTGCGGGGGGCCAGACAGCACGAACGGGAGTGGGAGGGTGCAAGGGGGGGGCCGAGAAGTCACAGACTGCAGGCAGGGGAGGGGGGGAGACAGGGAAGAAAATAATGTTGTAGTAAAGGGGCCAATAGCCGGGGAAGGATACAAATGACGACATGGCCGTCCGGAGGAAGGACTAACAAGCCTAAAACCAATCAAATGGCAACATTTAGGATCTAAGCCAATCCAAAAGATGGGCAGAGAGTGGGCGGAGCTTAAACAAAGCTTTCCCGCTATAGTATATACTGCATGTCTCAACGAGACAGCGCAAGCGCTGCCTAGGCGAGACCTAAAAATCAGCTGCTTCATATAAATTTGCTAATTAATAAAAGCGTTTACTTGTTAAGCATTGTTTTCTGGAAAAGGACCAATAAAATGAAAAAGAAAAGTGTATGTGCTTCAAATGACTTCTTGAAAGAAAGGCCTTTTTTACTTGAAAATTTCACTTTTTTAATTTTTAGAAATGAATATGAAGACAAAAAAAGTGTTATAATATGTTTAAAAATAAACTCTATCTATTCGGCATATTTCCCAAGGGGATTTTTTGTTTCTTTTCTTTTTAAATCTGGAACTCTGGAGGAGTGACCTCTTCTTGGTGCAATGTCTGGCAAACAAACACAGCCATATACACGCTGTAAAAAATGTTATACCTCATACTAAAACAGCTCTACCCTGAGCCTATAAGGAAACTAGGATATCACTTACACCTTTCAACATTTTAATGACCATCTTCTGATAAGTCATTTGGATCAATTAAAGCCAGAAGATGCTGCTGGTGATGGAGTTATGAAAACTGTGCTACGTGTTAAAACGTTCCTGTAGTTTTTCCATGGTCAGTCCGCTTACTTGTGACACTGGTCACCAAGAACTTTGCTCCTGGCACCCTGTTTATAATAAACAAACTGTTGCATCAAATTATATAAAACCCATGAAATTTCAAATTAACATCAAGATTATATCCTAAGGCCCTCATTCTCAGTGGCCTGGAAATATCAATGCTGTGTTCCTGCAACTGATATTACTAATATCGTGGGGATCAGTAATTCTGAAGTGCTGGGATGTCATTGTATTCCGCGTTGTAGCCCTAGAAATAGAGAATTACTGCGGGAACCAGGTTCCTACTGTAAACTATCATTTTCCACCTGCTCATGTTGGTAGGTTTAGACCGGTGAGAGGTTCGGGGGTAGAATTGGGAGTGCGGTTTTACCACATTACCTGTTATCCCGAATCAGTTGGTAAGTCACAGAATCTGTCTTTATGGCCACCTCGAATGAGGACCTTCATGATAATTTGCCTGAAACACTCAGATCTGTGGCTTTCGAGCTATATATTATTGTTTTGCCTAATCCAACTAAAGTGGCTTATTCGGATGGCTACTTGTAGATGAGACCTTGTCACACTGGTGATTGAGAGGCCTAGTTTTATTTGCTGAAAGCTGAAAGATATCTGGTGCCCCATGCTTTAAAGGGAACACATATATTGGGCAAGTAAAGTGAGGGAATGTCCCTTGATTACAATGCATGGGTATTTGTGACTGAATTAACCTGATCCTATTTGGTTCTTTTGACACAAATGTTAGTGACCGATTGACTGGCTTCATTCTCCAGAATTGTGTCCTGGGATAGGCTTGGCATAGGATACTGAAACCCATGTGAATTAGACTGGACTGAATTGGTTGATAGCAGATGGAGTTGATAATGTGTGATGGCACCTTAGCCTCAAAGTGGTCACCTGTCTTCTTGGATTTTAGCTCAGAAGCAGCACTAGGTGAATGTTAGTGCCACTAGGCACAGGAACTAAAGCAAATTAAAAAGTGGGAGTGGAGAGTGTGGGGAATATTCACAGAATGGTGTAGGGCCACACACCAATGGCATGCTAGTTCCACCTTTAAATTCCCTTGTTTTATCTGCCAGCATTTCAGATTCATCTTGAAAATCGAAGATGAAACATCCCCGCCTTTAAGAATAAGACATTCTACAGCCTACCAGGGGACAGGAACAATGAGAAGATTTTAAGTGATTTATGCAAAGAGGAATTTTGCCAGCATGAGAACTGGCAAACATTTATAAAAGAGCCATTTTCCAGCCTATTTTTAGGACAAGATTAGGTGGTGCGGCTCTACATGCTTGGTCAAGGCCTACGTGGTCCAGTGGGCCTAGAGGTTGAGGAGGCACCCCCTGATATCAATCATTCAAGGATTTGTATAGCACTGCTACTCACCCGTGAGGGTTTCAAGGCGCTGGGGGGGAGGGGCTACTGATATGTCTGGGCGAGAGTGTTCAGTCGAGGAGATCCTTCCTGAATTGGGTCAGCGCAGAGATTGCCAGAGGTGGAGGGGCAGGGTGTTCCAGGTGTTGGCAGTGAGGTAGGAGAAGGATCTTCCTCCGGTTCTGGTCTTGTGGATCCATGGGACGGTGGCCAGGGCAATTTAGGTGGGGTAAAGTTGTCTGGCGGGTACGTGGAATGCGAGGCGGTGGTTCAGATGCTGGTCCTACGTCGTGGAGAGCTTTGTAGACATGTGTGAGGAGCTTGAAGGTGATTCTCTTGTTGACTGGGAGCCAGTGGAGTTGTGGAAGGTGTTAGGTGATGTGACTGCGGTGGGGGATGTTGAGGACAAGTTTGGCTGCGGCATTTTGAAAGTTGTGTAGTTTCCTAAGCTGTTTCTGGGTGACGCCGGCATAGAGTGCGTTGCTGTAGTCGAGTCTGCTGGTGATGAGTGCGTGGGTGACTGTCTTTCTGGATTCTGTGGAGATCCATCTGAATGTTTTTTGAAGCAGGCGGACCGTGTGGAAGTGGGATGAGTATACAGCATTGATCTGGGGGTTCATTGTGAGTGAGGAGTCCAGTATGATGCCGAGGTTTCGTGCATGATCCGTGGGGGTGGGAGGGGTTCCAAGTGCGGTGGGCCACCAGAAGTCATCACAGACTTAGGGGGCAGGTGCAATGTTGAGTGCTTCAGTCTTGTCCGAGTTGAGCTTGAGGCAGCTATCTTTCATCCAGGTGGCAACGACCTTCATCCCGCTGGGAAATTTGATTCTGGTGGCTGTGTGTTCATTGGTGAGGGAAAGGATCAGCTGGGTGTCGTTGGCGTAGGAGATGATGTTGAGTCCGTGGTTTCTGATGATGGGTGCGAGGAGGGCCATGTAGACGTTGAATAGGGTGGGGCTCAGGGAGGAGCCCTGGGGTACTCCGCAGCTGATCTCTGTAGGGGAAACATCCATTACAACGCAGTCATTACATCGCACTGCTTTTACAATGCAACTGTTACAACGCAACTGCCTTTACATCGCATGCCATTACAACACATGCCATTACAACGCATGTCACTACAACGCATGCCATTACAACGCATACCATTACAACGCATGCCATTACAACGCATTATAAGGTAATTAATGGAGATTTTTTAGTTTTAGGGTGGGTATGGGTTTTGGGGTAGATGAGAATAGTAATTTTTACCCCTAGACTATCCAACACTTTCCCTACTGTTGCACTCACTAGAGTAGGAATAGTAATTTCTACCCCCACACTATCCAACACTTGCCCTACTGTTGCACTCACTGGAGTGGGAATAGTAATTTTTACCCCTACACTATCCAACACTCCTACTGTTGCCCTAAAAGTATTAGGCGTTGTAATGGTATGCGTTGTAATGGAATGTGTTGTAATGGTAGTTTTTAATAATGCGTTGTAATGGCATGCGTTGTAAAATCATGCAATGTAATGGTAGTTGCGATGTAAAAAACGCGTTGGAAAAGTATGCGTTGTAATTGTTTGCATTGTAACGTCATATATTCCTCTGTAGGCTCCGAGAGGAACAGACGTAGCCTGACTCGCTGTGTTCAGCCGGTATGGAAGGAGTGGATCCAGTCCAGGGCCTTGTCACAGATGCCGGCATCGTGGAGTCTCGTGATTAGGGTGCGGTGGGAGACAGTGTCGAAGGTGGCCAATATCGCCATCACCTGTGCTGTGCTAAAAATGCTATAAAGCATGACTGGTTGTCCCGCCATGTGGGAGTGGCTCTTCTTGCTTGGTCAAGGACTACATGGTCTAGCGGGCCTAGAGGTCGAGGAGGCAGCCCCTGATATCGCCATTACCTGTGCTGGACTGAAAGCGCTATAAAGCGTGACTGGTGGTCCCATAGGGTGGGTGCGGCTCTACTTGCTTGGTCAAGAACTACATGGTCCAGTGGGCCTAGAGGTTGCAGAGGAGGCCCATGATATCACCATCACCTGTGCTATGCTGAAAGCACTATGAAGCGCCACTCGTGGTCCTGCCGCATGGGACGCGCTCGGGCAAACGCCCGGGCCAATGGCAGTCCCGTCAGTACCCAAAGGAGGCCGGGGAGAGCCTACTCTCTTAGCTCTGTAGCCTGTGGTATATTAATTTTCTGCATTATACCATGGGAAAGAGGAAGCATTCTCCAACTTTGGTATAAGGGAAGTCACCCGGTAAGACCCACTTTTCTATTTTGAACTATAATACTGGTGCTATGGCAGCATTAAATAGAGGGATTTAAAGCGTACAAGAGAACATTTTAACTCCTGCCAGCATGATTTAACCACTGTGCACAGTACTGTCTCCCAGAAAATCTCCTCCAACTTTGACAATGTGACCCCCGCTTCAACTACTTGCAATGCTGTTAGCTGCCAGGCTTCAATTGTCTGCAATGTAACCCAACCAGCTACTACCGGTGCGGTCTCTCCCTCTGAGTTGGGACATTACCCCCCTTCGAAGCGCATGAAGACTCGAGGGCTACGTTCAAAAACATCTGGTAATACTCAGGAGGCGACTAAAACTTTGGCTGTGCCCTCCTCCAAATTGAAATCTAGCTCCACGGGCACAAAAAAGAGATCAAAGCATGTTGGGGTGACTCAGGTTGCCTTCAAGATGCTTCTTGATGCTGTACAGTCTATAGAGCGATACAAAAGGGGATGATGGACGGAACGTTTGAGCCAATCAAACACTCACCCCCAGTCAACTGATCTGGGTTTAATCCATCATCATTCTTTAGCTCACTCCACCACCCCAGTTCAGACATGGCCATATGCAAATCAGTCTGACCCTGTGCCTCATGGGAACAGTCCAGCCTGAACTGCCAAGCCATGTCTTCCCTGGACCGGAAACAAGCATCCTAGGACCGGTTTCTGGCATTTCAGCCGTCATCAGCCAGGCTTGCTTGAATCCAGTGGCAAAGTGAGCAAGGGACCCACGTCTGGGCATACCCCCGCCAACTTAGGGCGACCAAAGCGATACAAAAGGGGATGATGGACGGAACGTTTGAGCCAATCAAACACTCACCCCCAGTCAACTGATCTGGGTTTAATCCATCATCATTCTTTAGCTCACTCCACCACCCCAGTTCAGACATGGCCTTATGCAAATCAGTCTGACCCTGTGCCTCATGGGAACAGTCCAGCCCGAACTGCCAAGCCATGTCTTCCCTGGACCGGAAACAAGCATCCTAGGACCGGTTTCTGGCATTTCAGCCGTCATCAGCCAGGCTTGCTTGAAACCAGTGGCAAAGTGAGCAAGGGACCCACGTCTGGGCATACCCCGCCAACTTAGGGCGACCAAAGCGATACAAAAGGGGATGATGGACGGAACGTTTGAGCCAATCAAACACTCACCCCCAGTCAACTGATCTGGGTTTAATCCATCATCATTCTTTAGCTCACTCCACCACCCCAGTTCAGACATGGCCATATGCAAATCAGTCTGACCCTGTGCCTCATGGGAACAGTCCAGCCCGAACTGCCAAGCCATGTCTTCCCTGGACCGGAAACAAGCATCCTAGGACCGGTTTCTGGCATTTCAGCCGTCATCAGCCAGGCTTGCTTGAATCCAGTGGCAAAGTGAGCAAGGGACCCACGTCTGGGCATACCCCCGCCAACTTAGGGCGACCAAAGCGATACAAAAGGGGATGATGGACGGAACGTTTGCGATACAAAAGGGGGATGATGGACGGAACGTTTGAGCCAATCAAACACTCACCCCCAGTCAACTGATCTGGGTTTAATCCATCATCATTCTTTAGCTCACTCCACCACCCCAGTTCAGACATGGCCATATGCAAATCAGTCTGACCCTGTGCCTCATGGGAACAGTCCAGCCCGAACTGCCAAGCCATGTCTTCCCTGGACCGGAAACAAGCATCCTAGGACCGGTTTCTGGCATTTCAGCCGTCATCAGCCAGGCTTGCTTGAATCCAGTGGCAAAGTGAGCAAGGGACCCACGTCTATAGAAGCCTTTGTAAAGACTGGGTTTCGATTCATTAGTGGACAGGCTGACGCATGTGGAAAATGTATCTGCTAATTGCCTTGATTTGTTGAAATCTAAAGTTAATTTAAATACCATATATCATTTGCAATTAGGAAATGCTACATCCCTCTCACTCTTCTCGCCAACCCACAGTATTGAAAGCCAGATTTCTGTCAAGGGTCCTGGTAGCATGCCACTTACCTGCAACATGATTCTACCTCCATTACCCACTCATGTAGTGATAATGAGGTGGCAGCAAGAACACCCACTAGTTCCTCTGGTTTTCTTCATCTGCCCCCTGAAACTACAACCTATGTACCCCCTTAACTCCCACATCTAGAGAGTCGTGGGAGTACCTAAAGAATAAAGTTTTATACTGGGTGGGTAAACGAACAGGGTTAAATGGGCCTCTTTTTGATGGCATTAGGATGGTGAGAAGGGTGAGTTGGGTTGGCAGGAGCACAAACAAGTTCCCAGGAGATTGTGTGGTTCTGAGTTTTAGTGGATACAATTTTGCAATGAACAGGTAATCTACTTGTTCCTCTACACCATATTTCTGTGCTACAGCTTGGGTATTTTTACCGTCCCCTGCCCCCTACCATTCGTCTTAGTGTCCCACCAAGACCCTCCTCTATGCAACCTCAGGACTCCTATAGCAGTTCATTACCGTTTCTTTCTTTTAGAGAACTTTGAGGGGGTAGACTGACTCTCTTTAGACTCTGATCATGTACCTTTGGTGGAAGTTCCTACACACTGCCCATATGCCCGGTCTATTTGTATTTCTCCGTCTAGTACTATGTTAAGCTGTTCCACGGACATTTTAGATGGTGCAGCCCCTTTTGATCACACAAGATAGAGTGTACTCTTCTGGAATGTGGCAGACTTACATAGTAAAATTGCTATCCCAGAATGGTTTGATTTTGTTTCTAATTTCCATTTTCTGTGTTCAGGAGACTTGGGCACTTGAACCCCTTCATGTTAATTGTTATCGAACTTTTCATCAACCCGTGGTGGCATCTAGTGCCGGCAGAGCAAAAGGCGGCCTGTGTACTTATATTTCTAACTACTTGCGCTTTCCAATATAACCATATGGTCTAATACTAGTTTTTATCATATAATTGCAATTGATTTACCACACAAACTTAACTGGGTCCTGGTTAATTTTTATAACAATACCTCTACCAGAGAAATTTTGATTGTACTAGGTCAATTAGATAATGACCTTACGTCTTTGTGCCATTGCGGGAAGAAGGAGTACACAATACTTTGGGGAAGTAACTTCAACATTCGTCTGTGCCCAAGCCCTCAAAAAAGGTTTGTGTTGTGACTGATATCCGAGATCTTGATCAAACACATAATTATTATGGTGACAAAGTAAATGAATTGGTATATAAGCATGATCTCATCTTTTCCAATGATTTATATGCCCCTACGTTTCCTTTTAACTGTACATTTAATTGTAGGGGTACTAATGTGGTAATTGATTATATTGTATTATCTTTTAGACTACAGTCTTTTCTTGCCAACTTTACCACACATTCGGTTCCCCTTAGTGACCATTACCCATAGAGTGTTTGCCTAAACTTCAGCTCTTTGTTCAACCACATACATACAGATCCTGTATGGGTTGTGAATATTGAAGAAGCATCAAGCATTGGTCTCTCACTTCATTGGTCTAAGATACATTCAGCTGACCTTTTGAGTAAACTGGTTAATGAAACACAGGGAAGACTTTGAGAACTGCTTGGATGAGGAAACCAATCACAAGGTCGTTTTGAGGGCCTTTGCTAACATTTCCAGGGAGATTGAAGAGCTTTTGATGGATACTAACCCTGAGGTAAAGCATCCCAAGTAAGGGTGGTTTGATTCCCATTGTTCCAAGGTGCACAAGAATCTTAAAGCTGCCCTCCATAAAATTCCTAGGTATACTAGAGAGGTGCACATGTGTAGGCAACAATATAGATCGGCTTTAAGGGAAAGGAAAAATGTTGTAAAGGCTAAAACCTGGGTGGCCCTAATTGAAGCTAGCTCAGTTAGAGATAGCACAGCATTTTGGCATGTCATAAATTCCTCCTTTTTGAGAGATGATGGAGCACCACGATTGGAGGTTGCTATTACCGAATTGGAGGGTGTGGTGCATTTTGCAAAAATGTATTCCAACCCCATTTTTCTGCCAATGGGGTAGGCGGCTCCTCTTCCAAGTGCCCACGATGATTCTGTAATGAACCTTAGGTTCTCTCTTGACGAAGTAAATAGGGCCCTTATGCTGAGTAATTGCGGTAAGTAGGCCTGGGCGGTAAACTAAGCTCCATTCATGGAGTTTGCAGAGTTTTCTGCACTCTGCGTACCGCGGAGCTCGCAAACTGCAGAAAACTCCGCTCCGAGTAGTGCAGCAGAGTTTTTTCCGCGCTCGTGAACGGTAAGTTTGCGAGCGCGAGCTGCCGCTCGGGTAGAATTTCTACCTGAGCGGCAGGAAGACCAGCGTGAACGACAGTTCGCACTGCACTCCACCACTTACGGAACTCCGCGAACTACTCCAAGGTCTGTCGGCAAGGCTCCCGGCCTGGATGGAATTCCGGTTAATCTTTATAAAGATAACGTTCTATTATGGAGGCCTATTTTAACAGGGGTGCTAAGTGCGTGTGGTAGCGCAGGGTTTTTGAGTTCTTGGTCAGGTTCCCTAATCGTCATGATTTTTAAAAATGGTGACCACTTGAATCCATCATGCTATCACCCAATTTCTTCACTTGATACCCTGGTAAAGTTCGTAGGTATGATCTTGTTGGATGGTTGGAAGAGTGGGCGGAAAGCAAAGAGATACTATTGAATACTCAATATGGCTTTCGGAAAGGCCTAGGGATGATTGAGAAGTGCTTAAATCTAAATCTGTTAATTGGGAAGTATACTTTGGCCAGGAAAGGTCAGGTATTTTTAGCCTTTACCGACCTATCTAGCACATTTGATTGTGCTATCTATGTCAAATTGTGGTCTATTTTAGAAGAATTTGGAGTAGATCACTCCAAAATCATGTTTTAAAGGACTTGCATTCAGGAAGCAGGGCCAGAGTCCAATATCACCTGAGGGGTGAACGCGCAACACCATTCGCGATGGGAAGGGGGGCTAGGCAGGGATGTGTACTTGCCCCCTTTTTGGTTACACTATATATCAACAACTTGGGAAATGTGTTGGTCAAAGGGTGCAAGGACCTCCTCCAAATTGGACAGCGTCCGGTTCCAGCCCTCCTCTATGCAGACAATGCCATGCTTATGACTCGTACCCACATTGGACTACAAAGTCTATTGATTTTGTTCTTGGAGTTTATGCAGGACTTGGGCTTAACAACTAATCTGGGGCAAGGCATTTGTAATGAAATGAGGGAAGGGTTCTGTGAGATGCCGAGACTTATTTGTTAATAATACCAAGCTAAGTTTTACTTCCTCGTTTTCTCATATCTGTGGGTTATGTTTTCATAGAGTGGGCGATGGAAAGGCACTATTAATGCTAGGAAATTAAACTTTGTAAAATCAACTGCTGCACTGTCTAATTTCACACACAAACTTGGTAATACACCAGTCAATAAAATGTAAACTATACATAAGACCAAATGTGTATCAACAGCATTGTATGGGGTGGAGCTATGGGTACTCAGTGATATTAATTCCCTCCAAATTGTAGCGAGTGCTTTCTTTAGATCTTTATTGTCAGTACCCCAGAGTTGCCCATCTCAAGTCTTTTCATTCAGAACTGGGGATGTCATTTTTTGTTGTCATTGCCTGTACTTGTCCTATCCTGTTGTGGCATAAAGTGTGGTCCTGCGCTGATACTCACCTAAATCGCAAAGTGATCGAAGACTTTCTTAAATTGACATCATTCCTTCAAATTCTATGGTTGAAAAATGTTGAACAGACTTGCTTGGATCTGGGGCACCCGAAACATTGCAGTTTGTTTCCAGGAAATAAATAAATAAAATGTGCCTTATGATGCTCGAGGAAGCAAGGTTTACCCCTGAACTAATAAAAGCTAGCGTAATTAAGAACCAACTGACTTTGGTCACTTTTGCCTTACAACCATATCTTAAGTTTGTTCATAAAACCAAGCACAGGTTTGTCCTGACCCGCTTTAGACTGGATATTTTTCATCGACTAGTGACTTTTCTGACTCCAAACAACGGGTCTAAAAATTTACCTAAAAGCCCATGTGACAACACATCTACTCAAAGCACATTCCATACTCAGGGCCCGATTCACAAAAGTAATCTGAGACAAAATCCTAACTTTACGTCTTTCGGTATTCACAGAAGGCATTTAGGAGTACTAAAGTTAGGAGTACTAAAGTTAGGATTTTGTCTCAGTTAAACTTAAGTTTTGGTTTTAAGTTAAACTTAAGACAAACTTAAGTTTAACTGAGACAAAATCCTAGTCGTAAAGTTAGGATTTTGTCTCAGTTAAACTTAAGTTTGTCTTAAGTTTAACTTAAGACCAAAACTTAAGATTGACTGAGACAAAATCCTAACTTTAGTACTCCTAAATGCCTTCTGTGAATACAGAAAGTCGTAAAGTTAGGATTTTGTCTCAGATTACTTTTGTGAATCGGGCCCTCACTTTTTTGTATCTATTTTATGGATTTGAGGAAAGGATACATTGTACCGATTTTACGTAATTTGAATTGTAAACAATGTGGCCCTGCCTTTTTGTATTTACAAACGTTACCATCCCTGCCAATCTGTTTTTCTGTGGCAAGTTATCTGTGTACAGTTTTACAGCTTAGGAAAAAATTGGTTTTATAGAATAATTTTATGATGGTGAGAACTGTTTAATGTTGTTTTTTTTTTTTTTAAATGTATGCTTTTATGATTTCTGATGAAATAGAATAAATCTGATTTTGACTTTGAGGTGGTGCCATAAGGCTGCTGTTTATGTCACCCTAAAAACATAGGATGAGTTTGTTTCACCCCTGACTTAAACCTCTGTTCAAAGGCAAAGACTTTGTTCCAGAACCTGTGGAACCAATTTCCTGACTTGATTCTAACTGGGTTTACCTCTGGTGAGAAAATGTCCTAACCAATGACTCCTTCTACAAAAATCAATGTCTTCAAACTCGAAATGGTCTTCTAACGAAAGGGCAAGAATCATGAACCTGTGGAACCAATTTCCTGACTTCATCCCAACTGGGTTTACCTCTGTTGAGAAAACGTCCTACCCAATGATTCAATGTCTGGAAACTTGAAATGGTTTTCTAGCCAAATGTGGAGTTGACTGCATACAATAATGAACTAAGTGGACAGGAAGATGGAAATTAGTTATGAAGTCCTACCTCTAGACCTAGGTTTGGTTTGAATTTCCATCGCCCTTTTGTAGTTTTCAGCAGAACCTCCATATGCGAATCACAATGTGCACACATCAAGTCATCAAGCCTGCATTGATCAGCGATGACTGGATGCGACTTTACCCTGAAAGAGCTTTAGCATGTCTATGTAAAATGTTAATTGGCAAGTAAAGCTGAGGATATCCAAATTTGAATTGAACTTGCTGGCTATTTGTTCCCTGGCTTGACACACTGAATATTTCTGAAATCCAAAAGGTCAAAATATGGAACTTTCAGGCAGAACAAAATCGTGTCCTCTTGCCAGCCACAAGTGTTTGCGTGGAGCAGACTTTGGATCAATGCAGACTTTTAAATAGCTATCCGCTAGAAGTATTTTCTCCCTCATAGCCTTACTCAGATGGAGGCAGGTGGTTTGTTCTTTGCTCTATAATTGCTTCTGTTTGGAAAGGTAAAATCCTTTACTATAAAAAGCATGTTGTATGCCGTTGCAAGTGCTCATAAATTCCTCATCGTGTGTGCATAGGTTCCAATATCAACTCTCTGAAGTCTCTTTGACATTTTTCCACTATTTTCACATTGACAATAGTTTTATTGTAATAATTTTGCCAGTTCATTTCTTAGGGCAGTTTCACTTTTTGCCTTAATTTGTGGTTCCCTTTTTCAGTTGTATTCATTTTTTGTATTAATTGCTTTATGATATTTTTAACACTTTAGTATAACTTAATGTGTAACTTTGCACACCTTTAACTTCTTTATTTTTTAAATGTATCGTTGCTTGGCCAATCTGGTAAACACAACACACTACATATATTCATGTATGCCTTGATGCTCTGGTCTAGCTAACAAATGTGAGTCACAGAACCTGTAAGAAAACTTTTGCAGTGGGCTGCCCTTTTGGGCACAGTCAATAGATAATGTTCTCACTTTAGTAGCGAACCGTAGAGATCAGACTTGCGTGTGTCTAACAAACAATAATCAGCCATTATAGCATGAAAGATCAGGTGCAATATTTCCATTCGCAAAACAGGGATGTGCAATTTGTAATCCATGGGCCAGATGTATGACCGTTTTTTGAGGTCGCAAAGGGGTTTTAGGCCCGTTTGCGACCGCAAAATGTGTGGCCCATGTACCAACCCTATTTTGCGAGTCGCTAATCAATTAGCGACTTGCAAAATAGGGTTAGCGACTTGCTATTAGGAAGGGGTGTTCCAAGGGCTCCCTAATAGTGACTCCAAAACCAATGTATGAATGTTTTGCAACCGCAATTGGGGTTGCAAAACACTCGCAGTTTATCACCCTTCTCGGAAGGGTGGTAAGGCACTCGCAAACGGGAAGGGGTTCCCAGGGGACCACTTCCCCTTTGGGAATGCATGCACAATTATTTTTTAAGGGCAGGCAGTGGTCCCAGGGACCACTGCCTGCCCTTAAAAAATGAAAATTAAAAGTTTTCTTTTTCTTTTTTAATTGCATCCCGTTTTCCTTTAAGGAAAACGGGCTGCATTTGAAAAAAAAAAACTGCTTTATTTAAAAGCAGTCCCAGACATGGTGGTCTGCTGACCCCAGCAGGCCACCATCCCTGGGAGTGCTAGCCATTCCCAATGGGGTCCCAAATTGCGACTGCCTCATTAATATTCATGAGGAATGCAATTTGCGACCCCATTGGGAATCGCAAACAGTTTCTCAGACACTGTTGTACATAGCAATTTGTGACTCGCAAATTGGGACTCGCAATTTGTCGCAATTTGCGAGTCGCAAAATGCTATGGTCGTACATCTGGCCCCAAGTGATTTGTGAATGGTAATGCAATTTGCAATGCCACCTGTGTTTTAGTTGGTCACATCACAAATAGTCTTTTACAGGCAGCCACAGAATGACCTCCCTGAGTATATTGGGTAGTTTGCAATTTGTGACTCCTTACTCTCTGCCTGTGAATGCTATTATGGAGACTTGCAAAGAATGGTAGACATCATTCCCTGCATTTCCTTTCCCAAATGGGAATCCAGCCCATGCACATTGAAGGGACAGGGGCTGCTTTTAAATAAAATATTGCTTGACACATTGAAAGGCACCAGGGCGAGCAGGGAGTGGTCCCCTGAAACACTGCCTACTACCCCTGAGGCCGTCAACCTGGTTTCCATGGTGGACAGCTCTACCACCCTAACTGGGGGGACCATAACTAATCAATGGTTTGCTTCTGTAATTGTGGACATAAGCCATTGATCTGTCCCTTTTCAAATTTTAAATAGGTGGATGACACCCCATTCACACTCTCTGCTATTTATGATTCAGGAAGACATTTGCATCTCATAAAAGGACTTATCTACATTGTGAATAGCACTTTTGAAAACTGTAAATCACAGGATTTGTGAAAGCAAACATTTGTATGTCTAGTCCAAAGTTTCTACCCAAGTGCACGTGTCACAATTACTTTTTTTGATTGTTTAGATTTTGTTTTACAAAAATGGAAATTGGTCATGTCACCGTGTCTACGCTCTCAGGCAGAGCAATAGGGAAAGGTAGGAGCACATCTTGCTTGGTTCTATAGTTAATATACAAGGCTGAAACTTGAGAAGTCCAGTAGTACCTGGTTGGAGGAGCGCCAACATAGGAGAGAGGCTTCCAAGCTGCATCCTGACAATGTGAGGAAGCTGATATGAGACTCCTGAGGAACAGGATGCCAGTTTCCTGATTTCCTCACTCCCCACGCTACAGCAATTTAATTTAAGTGAGGAGGCTCATCAAGAAGTAGTCTGATATTGGGGAATTAGGAACTGAAGCATAGGCGATCTGAAAACACTTTGAGTTGAAAGTGGCAGAGAGAAGGACCGATATCTAATGGCCTTGGAAGAAATGAAAATGTCCTTTTAGGAGACAAATTAGAGCGCTGAATTTGAAACCTTGAGAGGGACAGCACACCCAGTCAATCTGGCGACATTGCGATCGATGGAGATTCATTTTAGGGGAAATCCGGACACAGGCCACTCCCTCCTCAATGGATGGCAGGTAGGCACCCCAGTGTGCTACAGACATTTGATCTTGCTTGTTCTATTACAGTGGTAGAGATAGAACACGTGAGCAGCCTGGAGTTGAAGTAAATTGCACTGAGAAGAACGGTGATGTCAATCTGACCTAGGAACTGTAACACTGCATATAATTCACAATCATTAAGGAAGCCCTGATAAGAAAGACGAGACTAGCCCTGAAAAGTACACAAGGAAATGTAGAGGTAGTTCTGTATAGACTCACCAGATGTGGGAAGTTTGGGTGAAACAGCTTTAATGTCACTCGGTAGGTGTGCTAAAGATAGCAATGTCATAGATAATGACGCTCTGCTTAAGTAGATTTCAAGGCAGTACACTGGAGGAAATGTCACTTTCTGCCAGGTCTCTCCAAATTTTTGACTTTTATGGCACTGGATTTAATATGTTTGTAAATGTTAAGTAAAGCCACAGTAATATTGCACAGGATGTGTACCAGTGGACAAAACATTTAAATGTCCCATGTGACCACTCCCAGATGAATGACTTTAAGAGCAGGGTATTACTGCCAGTACTGCAGGTCAGAGAACAAAGCTGTAGCAGACATTTGTCAAAGGAAAGCATTTAAAAAAAATTAAAACCTACTTTGAGAAAGATAAGTAACCTGTGAGTAGTTCTATGAAGCCTACAATGTCTAGTATTTAGATTGGTATGACCCTGCAGTGACTGGCTACTAAATTCGTTTGTCACTCATCGACTTTTGTAGTGTTTTCCTTTAGTAAACTCCTACTTGTGAATAAAAGTTATGTAAGCTGAATTACCTTTGATCTGTCAGGTTCTCCCTTTACAAGTGGAAGTAATTAACTGTTTGATAACGTGTGAAATGCCTTTCTGGGGGAAGACAATTGGCATGGCAAAGCCAGCTGTCCTCTGACAGGAAGATAGGGACTAGTTAATTACAGGCTATCCAGCCATAATTATCTTGGAATGTGAAATAGTGGAATGTACAGGAATAGCATAAAGCATCACAAACAATCGGTGTGGGCCTGAAAATAGGCATGTTTATTGTAAATAAGGTCTTAGTGTGAGGAAGGTCTTTGATGATGCTCTCTTCCCATCCAAGCTGTCTCTTCTTACAACAGGAAGGGATCTGGCCTTAGAACTGTCGTGTTTGTTTATCTCTGGGAAATCCCCCACTTTAATAAGACAAGACCTTAAGAGCTCTACCCACTGCCACTGGAGTCCTACCATCTTAAAAGAAATTCAGATCAATGTGTCTTGGGATTGTTTGTAATAAATAAGCAGGATGTACTCACTTTTCTCAGGATTGGATTAGGATTAGGAGTTATCATGGATCACAGGCTGTTACCAACTGCCACCAACTCAGAACACAAGTGGACTTCATGAAAAAAGAAAAGAGAGAAGAGAGCGAACTTGGGGGCATATTTACGAGGAAGTGGCGGAGCGTGGCGTTAGCCACCTTGGCTTCAATCAATCAATCAATCAATCATGTCACTTATAAAGCGCACTACATACCCGCGAGGGTCTCAAGGCGCTGGGGGAAGAGGGGGGTGGTGCGCTCCTCTTTATTCTCTCAAGGTGCGCTCCTCTTTATTCTCTCAAGGTTCGCGCCGGGACACTCTTGTAGTATCTGCGCGCATTAGAAATGAAAATAACATAACATAACAACACTGCCACTTCCAAAACGCAGGGCTGCACCGTATTTACAAGGATACGTTGCAGCCTTGCGTTTCACCTGCGCTGGCGTTAGTTTTAGCTGCTAGTGCCAACGCAGACACCCTTGCACCATAGTGCAAGGGTGCTTGCGTTGTAGGGGAAGGTTGTTTATGTGCAGGAAGTGTGTAGGAAGGTGTCCCTTCCTGCACATAAACAATCTGAAATGGCATTTTGAAACTTCTATCTGTGCTGCTTAATGCAGCACACATAGAAGGTGCAAAACGTCATTTTTTTTATTGATTGTTTTTGTGCAGTAAGGGTCACCTTCCTGCACATAAACAATCAATGGCCTTTTGCTGTTTCTATGTGTGCTGCACAACGCAGCACACATAGAAACAACAAAAACTAGGAGAAATGAAACATTTCTCCTTGATGCGCCTGTTTAAGACCAAGTTTTCCCTGGTCTTCATTTTGGCACTGCCCCATATTTACGCTGTCCTTGTGAATATGGGGCAGCATCAAAATCAATGTGTGTTTTGCCTTAAAACACCCACCGCAACACCCATTGCCCACCCCTTTCACGCTAAGTATAGTGTAAAAGAGGGCCTTATTCACAAGGCAGCGTTAAGTCACGTTAAGTGGCTTAACGCTGCCTTGTGAATAAGGCGAAGCCCCTATCGCCTCCACAATGTCAGAAAAAGTGACGTTGTGGTGGCGATAGGGGCTTGTAAATATGCCCCCTGGTGTCTGGATCTTTCTGGGGAAGACTGAAGCCTTGGATACTGCTTCCTTTGTATCCAGGCTTTGGAAGTTCTTCTTAAGGTCAGACTAGCTCTCCTCCTCTATTCCCAAGCACATAAAGGACATGAACAGTATTTTCTTGGAGAACCAGCTGACCAGTGGGCTGGACTGTGTTAGATCCCTGGATGGAGTTAGTGTTTGTGTATCCTTCCCTTAGCTATGTGTGATTTGTTTCACTGTAAGCTGTTCCTACCAGTCTAGGTGTTTTAGGCCTGACCTCTGAGGAAAGTGGGACTCTTGGCTACATTCTCCAAAAAGAGGAAGGACAGAAATCTGTGTGTCCCTTGAAGAATAATGGCACTATTTAAGAAGGACTTAGCAGGTCAGACAAGCTGGATGTTGCCCCTGTGGACTTGTTACAAGGTTTCCCGCTGAAAAGCACTGGAAAGACTAGAAGCACTTCTTTGTCTCAGCCTGAAAGATAACTGACTCTGAACATGCCCTAAAAGCCATTGAGAGGCGGAACAGTGGTGGCAGCTGATTTTTGGCTTGGTAGTGTCCTCCATAGTCACTTTTTGTAACATAGACTAGCATTGCCATTTAGTCTTTAATTGCTCCTATGGGAGCTTTTTGGCATTTTGTTTCAAAAATTAATATCTCTTGATCTACTTATCCAACCTTTGTCATTTTGATCTTGCTTTATTCATCAAATGATTCTTCTTTTTACTTAATTAACGTGGGTATTTTATTATTTTATTTTTTTACTTTAATGTTGTTGTGCTTCTTAAACACATAATTCAGTTTTCTCTGGGAAAAAGCCTGCAGGCTGCTTTGTGCCATTTTCCACAGAGGTTAAACCCTGGTTTTCCTATTGAAACTATGCTTTGAAAAAAACATGATTCCTCTGTTGATGGGAACCTTCCCCACAGCCAGTAATCAATGATCTAACAAACGTCTTGAGGATTTGCTTTGTGCATTTAATGAACATTTGGTTGACACCAAGATCACTGAACCAAGAGAGCATGCTAGAGTGAGCTGACTTCTGTGTCAGCACTAAAGAATCCAAAATAATCCATGGGAAAGACTACAGTAAGTCTCCCAGTCAAAACTCAGGTTGGGAATAAAAACAAAGGTAAATATGGGAGAGGGGTACAAGAACACATCAGCAAGGAAGACAGAGTAGTTCCTTCGAGAGAAGAACAGCTTTGTCTATTTTAGATTTAAGGGGTTGTGCAAGGAGTATTATCACCCTGGTCATAAAGGAGAGCATGTACACTCTTCAGTGGAGCTTATGAGTGGTGAATGCCGAAAAGGAATGTCATGATGGATGTGTAGAGTGGCTCAGCGTAGATAATGGGGAAGTCGTTTTTTTTACTTCCATGGGTGCGATAAATGTTTACTCTGATACTCTGGCTAATTTGTCTGTCTACAGTCCGGTCTTTTGACATGACAACTTCAGTGTGTCCCTGTAAGTACAGTGAAAGATAGTTCCACCAGCCACATCATGGTGGAGCAAAAGCTGGTATCTCCAGAGCAGCATATATATGTAAAATGTTTCATAAAATCCTGTATGTACATAATGATGTCTGAGCTACACTATTAGTATTGGCCTCCATGGAGAGTGGGTTCCCTGCCCAGAGCACAGTA
Organism: Calotriton arnoldi; assembly: GCA_963921515.1. Classification (NCBI taxonomy): domain Eukaryota; kingdom Metazoa; phylum Chordata; class Amphibia; order Caudata; family Salamandridae; genus Calotriton; species Calotriton arnoldi. Next base: position 1,477,638 of record CAWUFW010002179.1, read on the forward strand.
GTTACTTGTCCATCGGTACTTGAGGACTTCATAATGGACAATAATTTATCACATCCCAAATGGGATGATGTTGATACCCAGATATAGACAACCATGCATTGGTGCCTGAATTTGCTTGCCAATTTAGCTACCAGGGTTTGATGGTTCTAATCTGAAATTGTGGTTCAGAAACTCCAGAAGATATAGAGGGGCAAAAGGCAGGTAATAGCCATTGATCAAGCGAAGCCTTTTTCCCATAGGAGAAACCTCTCAATTTGAGGACAGGAGTATTTGTGTACTATGAATGCCTGATCTAAGTTTCAAGCAGCAGGAGGTACTACCAAGCAGATTTTGTAGGTCTCTCAGAGAGTTTCCTTTCTACACTTTGAACGACTTTTCTTTTAGACTGGAGGCAAAAAGAAAGGTGAACACTCTGGCCTGGGTTTGTCAAATGTTGGTATGAGAATGCAGTTCTCTTGAGTGAGCATAAGGATCTTATCCACACAACGCTGCATATCAGAGTATACAAGTGCACAGCATAATACTTAAATTATCTGTTGAAAATGGCACTTTATGTTGTGCCACAATCTAGACAACAGGGATCAGTGGAGTTATATCATAAATTCCAGATATGATGTACCAGTAAAATAGCATTTGTCGTTGTCCAGCAGTGATACATGTTCCGTCCATTGAATAAAGCCAAAAGTCAAATGTGTGCACTAGAGACAGGAGACCTACTTCGGTATAGTCCTAGAGTTGTGCGTTTCTGGTAACTCAAAGTAATGCACTGTTGAGAAATAGCCCACTCACTTCAACACACAGTGGTAAGGCATGCAAAGACATTCGTCTACTATTGTTTATGGTGTATGACCTGTGAAGGGTACTGTAGCTAGCTGTTGCAGTAGTTCTAGTCTGCATCGGTAAAGCAACACAAACCCAATTGTGAAGAGTGTAAAGTAACCCGAAATAATATATTCCACCTGTCTTTGAGTAACGATTGCTGACCCAAATAACTAATCCATTTTACTTACTGACATGGGCACTACAGCTATGCACTACAAAGCAGAAGCTGACAAGGGGACCCGGAAGCTATTTGTGGTTTGCACAAAGTGTCAGACGGGAAGGGATGAATGTGCAGGATTATGAGTAAACGGAGAACATAACTAGTGGCAGGAGGCGTCACAGCCATGCTGACTGGCTTTAGGGAAGCAGGAGCCTGGGCAGTACCTGTGCCTTCTCGATGCAACTCTGTGATGTTCTAATCACTGTTCAGGTGACACTCAAGGTGCTTAGATGACACTTGTGACACCAACAGCATAATGGCCCCTGAAGCTTTCACTGGCCTCGATACTCTATCCTGTTCTCGTCTCCCCGATGCTCGATATAATGTTGCCTGTGGCATTTTTCATTAAGCATCTCTAGCACAAGGCCTCTGAGTGTCGTTCCACTACTGCAACCCCTCAAATCTAGTATTTCTGTATTTTAGTTGTGTTTGTTATTGCTTCAGGTTCATCATCATAGTTCACAGTCTCTAGTGCACCGTTCCTTAAGTTATTTTTCTGTCTCTACATTACACAGGCAGGGCACTGCCTCAGACCTTACTGCGTTTGAAACTTTTCCTTGGAATGTAGTGCTGTCTCCCTGACCATGTGTTTGCCCATGTGCTATCCACCGAGTGCCAAGTCATCACTCATACCTCTCTTTCCGCATCCATTTTCTGTGAAGCGTGCACACGTGTGCACACACAAACACACACACACACCTACACACACACTTTTGCACACTGAGGAATACTGCAGAGTTCCGGAGAGTTCTCTTTTTGTGGTATGCGATAAAAGTCCACATCACTGACAGAAGTCACAGTTATGGCATCCAATGTGATTCTTGATTCATGGGAACATGTGAACATGGGAATGCTGCCGCTTACACTATGTATGTTACCACACACGGCAGAGGACTATGATGGATGTTTACCTGGAAGGGAAGGGAGGGCAGTAGAACTGTTCCGATTCTGTAGGGTCTCCTTCAGTACACTCATTTCACACCATTGGATCAGAAACCTGCAGACACATGATAAGAGAATTTGGTCCAATTTGCTGTTCTTGGGCCACAAACCAGTCACAGTTTTGCACATCGACTGATTTGAAATGCAAGCATGTTTTTCTTCTGCAACTAATGCAATCCGGCAAAGCTCAAAAGTTGACGTTCAGTAGGACTCACATAATTGCTCCTCACTCAGATTAATAGGGATTTTTAGTTTTTTTAATTCTCCTGAACGGCTGCAAATGCAGAAAAGTAAGCCTTTGATGCAGAGCAAACCCCCGTGCCTGCACTGGTATTCACGAAATACAGATACAGCAGGGCTGACAGTTTTAAAACTTGACATGATGTGATGGGCATTGGAGGCAGCATGCAGATGGCCCTGCTGTGAGCTCCCCCCCATGCATATTGCTCACATTCACAAAGTGAGAGCTGTTTGTTACATACCGCTTTCCCTTAGCAAATGGATGCCACCCCGTTTTGAGTGTCACTATTTAATCAATGGTGTGCAGTCGCAATTGCGCCCCTAAATAATTGATACACTTCATTCAAAGAACCTAAGAAAAATTAAAGCCCCATTTCAGACCCTTCCTCCTACTGATTCTTAAGGAGTGGCAATTTGGTGTATATTGTGAGTCAAAAACAGCAGCGGCTCCTCAGCAATGGCGGAGGAGCGTTGCCCCACTGCCTGGCTCAGAGCCAGCAAATGAAAGATAAAACGATGTTCTAGCATTGTTTTATTTTTTCATTTGAGCCAGCTTGTGCAGGGAGGGACGCGACATGGGAGGAGTGCTATGTGCACTCCCTAAGCGCGCATATGTGTTTGGCTGGCTGTCTCAGGCCGGCCAAACTCACATGCGCACTTAGGTTTCTCCAGCTTGGCTGCATTGAACAGCTGTGCTGGAGAAATCCCACAGACTCCCTGTCCTGAGTGGAGCGTCTTTTCAGCCCACTCAGGCCAATCCCAGTGCTGCTCTTAAAGCATGAGAGCCCCAGGGGCTGCTGGGACCAGGAAGAGGACAGGAGGTGCAATGCGACATGAGAGGTGGCCAATGGCTTCAGGTAAGTTCTTTTTTTTATGTATATATTATCACTAATACACCCGCGCGCTCCCCCTCCCACGTTCCCTCCACCCGCCCCACCACCCTCTGCTGGTCACAAAGACATTTGCGCTTCATAATGTTCCTTTCATATATTGCGAGTAAGGTTTTTATGGTCACTGAGCCTTCAATTTTGGGGATCATGGCCTTTGCAACCACAAAAACATTCAGTCCATCGGGCATAGTTTGAATATATCAATGAGTTTCCCTCCTCCATTCTACTCTATGTCCTATCAGGCATGCCATCAATGTTTCAATGTCGCCATACGTTTACTACGTCTGACACTGAATCTGACGTTGACCTTGCACATAATGCACGTTTGAACAATACACTCATTTTTTACCACTGCTTGAATTGAAAAAGTGAGACAACCCTACATGTACTGTGAACAATGTGGGCCAGATTTACTACTTTTTCATGCAGTGCAGTGCAGCAGATGCAAATGCTGCGCTGTGCTGCGTTGCGTGAGGAGAGCACTATATTTACAGAAATATGGCACTCTCCTCCCCTCTCCCTATCGCCGGCGCTGAAATCAACTGGTGTGCGCCATGGAGACACCTTTGTGCCATGGTGCAAGGGTTTCTCTGTGAGCCTAGCATAGGTTTTGTACTGGGAGGTCACCCTTTCATTACAACATTCTATGCATAGACTGACTTTAACCTTTTTCCCTCTTTGTATGTGTGCTGTAAAGTGCAGCACACGTACAAAGTCGGAAAAGGAAGGAAAAATGAAAGCATTTCTCCTTCGTTGCACCTACTTCAAAACCACGCAGTTCTCTGATGCTAAACCCTGACTATTTTATGTACTAAATAGGGTTTAGCGTCAGAAACCTTGGTTGGATGCATGGGAATGCCCATGCTCCACCCATGGCACGCCCCCTTGGCACTAAGTAATGACAATTGCGTTACTTTGATGTTATTTCCATCGCTAAACAAGTTTAGCGCTGGAAAGTAAATCAGAAAAAAGATTTTGCGACGATTTGCGTCACTTTTCTAATGCAAACATGGCGTAAAATCTTAGTAAATCCCCCCTTGAGTTGTTTTACACACCACGCCAACAATCATTGTTGCCCAATGTCACCCCATCTACCCTGTGTCATAGCGTAAAATGATGTTTTTTTACATATTAAATATTCCATGTAATCATTGTAGTTGGAATAAAATAAAAGATACGACTCATTTTAGCGTATGTATTATTTATTATACCAGAACGGTCATCCAGTGTGTACATACGCAGGGAAGTGCTTATGAGTCATCGAAGATGCTCGTGCAATGATCTTCAAAGTTTGCTTTGCCGCAACTGCTCCTGGACCCTAGAAACTGTAAAATGAAAGCTCTAAGTTTTGCTTTATTAATTAAGGCACTTGTTCTGGAGAATCATCCATGCTGTGTATTTTTTATTAAAACGGTAACCCTTCATTAGAAGATTTAGGCAGTGTTTCTACATAAAGGATCTATTCTTCAGCCTGGGATTTAAAATATTTGATTTTAGCCTCCAGGGGTGGAGATCACAGCCAACAAAGTCTAAGAAAGAGGCATGTCTTGGGAATTTGCCCAAAGGAACACCAATAATCCCAGAGAACTAATAAGCAAAATGAAAAGCAGGGCTTTTTTTAATTGAAAATTTGAACTTCAAATAATATGGCTCCAGAAAATGAAGCAAACGGCTCCAGAATTGAGAAGTAGTTATATAATTTCTCTTTGAATGGGAAGGCAGGAGAGAACAGAGATGTAAGAAACCACAATAGGCTGCCATTGGAAGTCTGGATGCTGACCATACAAGATGGCAATCATTCTGTTATGGTCTCTTGACATATGTTAGCAGCACGTCTTCAGGCTTCCTGGTTACTGGGTGGCATTTTTTCCTCTTTTTATTTGTAATTTCTGGTTTTAAATGTTTATCAGCTATAGGTAGACATGTAAGTGTTGAAGTGGCATGTTTTCACTCCCGCATAAGGCCACTAGATGTTCAATATGTTTTTGCTGACTTTTTTGGCCCAGATTTAGTAAGGCTCTGCACCAGCACAGAGTGACCCAAAGCAGCACAAAGTGGTGGGTACTATTTTTTAATCAGGGCAAATGGTGCTTTGCACTGGAAACATGCTTTTTTCTCAGGGGAAATACAGGTTTTTCATGCTTTGCCTTGCTTTGTGGCATAACTGGGGCATATCAGTGCAATCCCCCATAGGTTTTGATGAAAAGCTGCCTTCTACTAAGATAGTCAGACCTGGCTTTGCATCAACTACACCCTAATTGAAGCAGGAATAAAAAAGGATTATTAAGTTGATGTCTCCAAAGCCAGATGGATTGCATGTGTGCTGCACTGCACAGAACATATCCAATCTATGGAAAACCTCTCAGTTGACTATGCATAGGGCTTGCTCCCCTTACAAATCCTATGCTAGACATTACACACTCACCTCTGTATCACAGTGTCAGGCCAGCTTATGCAGCCTGTAGTGGAGTTTTAAACTGCTGTTTCAACCTGGCAAAGTAAATCTTTTGCTAGGCCTACACCTTCCTTTTTAATAATTATAAGTCGCCCCTAAGGTAGCCCCTAAAGTCTTACAGAGCAGGGTGCATGGTATTTAAAGGGTAGGACAGGTGTAGTTTCATTTTGCCTGTCCTGACAGTGAAAAACATTTTTCAATATAGCAAGGCTGTCCTTCCCATAGACTAACACTGTTGTACGTTAATACTCCTAATAAGTGGTAACTTAAGTTTGGGAGCAGGTAGAGAAATACTTTTTCCACTCATTTGAATTGCAATTAAAAATCCTCCTTTCTGCCAGTATCCAGGGTCACATGACTGATTATGGCTCTCCTGTGGTGTGAAGTGTATTCCTTCCAGACAGGATACAAAAGGGCCTTGGATGTGGGGAAGTGTGTTCCTCTTCTGAGCAGGATGGCCTGGGGGTTGTTCTCAGCTGTTCCTCAGCTTCAAAGGGTTGCCCAAGGACTGTGTCCACCTCCTTCATGTCTTCTGAAGTTACCTGCCCTAACACTGACAAATGCAACTGGCACTTTTGCCTCCCTGTCCTTTGCTACAGTGTGGAGTTTGGAAACAGACCCATGGGAAGGGGCAGAACTAACCAGAACAAAGAGAGGGGCCCCCACATACAGGCTGGCACTGGGTATAAAAGTGGCACCCTCAGAACCTCTTCTCAGAACACTGCTGGGCCTGTGGAAGATTCTGAAGAAGAATACTTGATGTACGAAGAAGTGAGACTAGACATGCTTCTCTTGAATGTTTGAACCCCAGAGGTGACTCCTGTGTGAGCTACAGGGCCACAAAAAGCTTCCAGAGGCCTCTTCTGCTTCCTGGCTAAACAGACCCTACTGGACCTGACTTGGTCCCCTCTTTTGTCCTTTGTGGATTGAGTCATGATCCTACACATGGTGTCCTTCAGGTCCTGGACCCTTGGCTACAGTCAGAGTGTACTCATCCCTCCTCAATCAAAGATGTTTACCGTATCTGATGCAGCACTATGCAGACTGATGCAGGAACTTGCATCGCAGCACCTCGCAGCTTTTGATTGCCGGCTTCAGCAAATCCAATGTAGCATGGCTCAGACCAATGTAGAACCTCGCATCGCAGTACCTCGCAGCTCCTGATCAGCAGTTTCACCGAATTCTACGCAACAAAGCACAGACAGACATAGAAGATTGCATCGAAGACCCTCGCAGCTCCTGATCGGTGGATTCACTGGATACAACGCAACATGGCGCAGGCCGATCCAGGACCTCTCCTTGCAGGGCCTCACAGCTCCTGATCATGGCCTCATGGACCAGACACACTGCAAATCAGAGCCTCGCATTACAGCACCACACAGCCTCCGCACCAAGGAGAAAAGGTACAACTCTCAGCTGGCTGCACCTAGTGCCTTTCCCGACCGGAACTCCATCACGGTCTGCCTGAACTTGTGACTTTGTCCTTGTCCGTCGCAGACAGCACACAAAAGCCCTTGCACCCCTTGTGGTGCATGGGGCTTTCAGACTTTCAGGGCCCCCCGTCCTTCAGGAGGGCGCTATTCAGCCTAAGGCCAATGAAATCTGGGAGTTATGGGAAACTAAGGGGCCCTTTTTTACATTCTGCAGGTGGGTCTCATCATTTTGTGTTTCGCCAATTGGCGGCCAGATACCCGCGGCTGGCGCTCTTTTTCATTAAACTTTAAAAACTCATAACTCCTGTTCTATTGATTGGACTTTTATTGTTTTACTGTCATTTTTGGATTATTCTTGTTTTGCTGTGTAAATACTTTACACATTTCCCTCTAAGTTAAGTCTGACTGCTTTTATGCTGTGTACCAGATGTTTGAGCCCAGGTTTATTCAGTGACTTTTGTGGTTCACCCTGACAAGAATTGTCCCTCAACTAATAACCCAATTTCTTACATGTGTCAATTAAAATTAGCAATATTCTCCGGTGTGGATCATCTGCAAAATGAAGCAAAAAAAAGGAAAAGTGAATGTAAGGCTGGAATATGTGAACTCATGGCACAGATCGAGGTCCTGACTTAGCAGAACTAAGGGCATATTAGCAAGACCCACGTTAAAATTATCGCCGTTTTAGCGGCAGGAAACTGCCGCTAAAACGGCGATAATGGGCTTGCTAATATGCGTTATGGAATTCAATAGAAGCCCAGGTTAGATGTGCAGGACATCTAACCTGGGCTTCTATTGGAATTCTATAACGCATATTAGCAAGCCCATTATCGCCGTTTTAGCGGCAGTTTCCTGCCGCTAAAACGGCGATAATTTTAACGTGGGTCTTGCTAATATGCCCCTAAATTCTTACTGCAGTGAAATAAAGTACACAAAAATAGATTGCATGCGTTGACAGAACAATTTAAATGTTAAATAGACAACATTTTCACAAACCCCAAATACAGAAAACAAACTAGCCCTTTGAAAACACTGTAACACACACTGACAGTATTGTTGCAAGAACCACATCACCTCTCAAAGCAAAAGATAATACAACCCCCAAACGAAAATATCATAGCTCACACTAAGAGTAGGTCAAAGAAGAGACAAACCATCCTTGAAGAATAAAAGTAACAGACAAATAGCACAACAGAAACCAAATTAATTATACCCCCAAAAAAATCCACGAAATAAGATCAGCAAATGTCAGCCAAAATAATTTCAATGAACCTGCATCCAGACAGAACCTTATAATCCAATTTTGACTTTGTGCATTTTATGAGCTCAAATCAGAGCCAGATAGGTGAGCCACGACTATTCTCTGGAGTATATGCACTGATGATTGAATACCCAGGTGGCCTCCAACCCTTGATTCAGCAAAATCAACCATGTAGTCATACACACAGGAACAAATGAACTAAATGAACTAGGAAACGAAACATTACAGTTGTGGAAATCCTGGTGAGATGTGGCACCAGAATTTGGTAGTTACAATATCTCCTGACAAAAACGTTGTGCTCTAAATATGGGTTACAAAACTATTGACCCCATTAGAGCTAATAATAGAACATCTACACGCTATGGGGCAATATTTTTTAAAAGGTATTTAGGACACAATATTTATGACAGACTATAGTTCTGACTATTGTCTTCTGACCAACCGCTCCTGGTGAAACTAACTAAAATCTTTCAATCAGCAAAAATAATCCTAATGACTTTACTGTAATGATTGGATGGCCAACCAAAACTGAAACTCATAACAAAGCACAATAATCCTAAAGTACAGGTTGCACAGTTCCACACATACACCTTGACCAACACTGGCACATCAACCCGACCAATAGCAAACACTGGAAAAAAACTAACATTTACAAATAGTAGCCACAACAAGGCCATCACTCCAGACCAGTAGACATTAAAGTAGAGAGAAGATATTCTGATACCATTAACTAAAACCTAGACTACCTTCAAAATGCAAAGACCACAGCCCTGCCAAATTTTACCAGGTCCATGTGTAATGAGCTGCTCCAGTCTGGCTTTTGTCTTTGAAATTTGGGACTTGTTATCTTCTTTATCCCTTTATTAAATCCAGGACTTCCAGTGCCAGAATAAAAAAATGTAAAAAAGAAAACCTGGGCTCATCTCGCATGGGCCTGCAAGCATTGCTGCTATGGAATTACAGTAACACTCAATCACCAGTTAGAGGACAGAAGAGGCATCACAACAAGAAATCACATTACAGGCAACCACAGCAAGATGTGATAAAGTACTGAATGCAGTTCCACGTCACAGGGAATGAGAATGAAATTGCATAGTCAAAAAACAGGAAGATGTTGCATAAAAGCATAGACCATAGAAAAACATAACACTATATACAGTTAGAGAGTTTAATAAATGCTGACAGCAGCAGCAATATATGGGTCTACGTGCCTTAAACGCAGTCAGTCCAAACATCATACACAATTAGAATTTAGAACAAAACAGCTGTTGCTACACATGGATGGGGCCTGGAAATCCCTCAACGACGAACCAAATAATAAACGTAAAAACATTTTAAGGATGATGAATTGCAGTTCATAAAACGTAAATAGAACATCAGTTTTATTTCCTGACAATTATGTGATACAAATTCGAACGTTAAAGCTATGTAGATGCCTAATCCAAGAGCAGCAAAATATGAATATGGAGGTCTTATACTTTCATCGCCATCACATTCATTGTATTTCACAGTCAATCTAATCAAGCTACTGCACCAAATGCCATTGTGTGTAATAAGAAAGTGAAATATCCAGAGGCTACAGTCATCAATCTTTGGTGACAAATCAGCTACTGGAAACTTTACTGAAAAATAACCATGACATGAATGTCATCTATGACACATGGCATGGGAAGCTAGTGATTATTGCCTGCGGGACTGGATGGATATCAGTAGCTAGAAGTAGGACCATAAAACCCCAGTTCAAAACCGAGGAATGCAGCAAAGAGTTATACACATCTGGTACAAAGTGGAAATGGCCAAATGCATAACACTGGTTCAAAGAGGTGCAATCTATGGGTCAAAGGGGCATATTTACAAGCCCTCAGTGCCACCGAATCATCACTTTTTTTGACGATCCGGTGGCGCAGAGCCATTTTTCGTATTTACAAGGTGCCCCTAAGCCATTTTGCGTGGCTTAACGCCACCTTGTAATAATGCCCCTTTCCGCCGCAGTCCTCTGCAGCAAAGGGGTGTGCAATGAGTGTTGCTCTGGGCATTCCACCGCAACACCCATTGCTTTTGATGCTGCCCCAGATTTACAAGGCTGAGGCAGTGCCAAAAACGAATGCCATGGAATACCAGGCATTAGAATGACACAACGAGGAGAAAGTATTCATTTCTCCTTGTCTTTTGCTCTTTCCATGTGTGCTGCATTTTGCAGCACACATAGAAGGTGTAAAACACCATTATTGATTGTTTCTGTGCAGGACGGTGTCCCTTCCTGCACATAAACAATCGTTCCTGCAGTGCAGGCACCCTTGCAACATGGCGGCAAGGTGTCTGCGCTGGTTCTAGGCAGCTTTTATTGCACCATTGCTAGGGGAAACACAGGGGTGCACTGTATTCTTGTGAATACGGTGCATCCCTGCTTTGTTGGACCGTGGCACTGCCCCTAAATCTTTTGAAATCTACTCAAGCAGCAGGCTGAGATTTGCCCACTATTGGCACCACCTGCTGGACCCTCCTGTGAGATCACAGAACTGGGTGATCTCCTTCTCATAAAAGAGAAAATTCTGATGCACTGAAATATAAAAGTGTGAACTTGAGGGCAAATATATTTTATACTTACTAGAAAACAAAATCATCTGCCCAAAAGCCTTCACATAAAACAGAGGCCAAGAAATGAGCAGCCATGCAAAGAAACATTGACATATATGCAAATTCGTTGGTTTAACCATTGCATATTGCTGGAGACATGGGGTGGGGGATATTTGGGGGCAATTGACAATCATAGCCCACCTGGGAGCAGTGTAACTGATTATGTTTATTATGGTTTATAGGTACACTTTACCAAAGGTCTCACAGTTAGACCTTAAATCAGAATATCTCATCACAAATAAACCAGTCTTACAAAATGAGGAGATAATCATTCAGACACAAAACTGATACCAATTTCAGAAAACTGTTCTCCATATGCCAATGGGCCCATTAAATAGACACCCCCAACTGCAGTGATAAAAGACCCTAAGAAACAGATTATTTCTAAACAATGACAGCATTAACAAAGAAAGCATTGACCAACCTTTTAATTACATATCAGATATACGAAAAACAGTGGGGATGTGCAAAGGTCGTCTAATTTGGTTTTGCTTAATTATGTGATATTTAGGCACAATTATGGCAAATTACGAGTAATTATGCAAAATGCAAACCTGTCATTTAGCGCTATATTTTTGTGAGAAATGCGTCTTTGTGTCAATTTTAAATGCAAGAACCCACTTTGTGCTAAAAAGTGCAAAACAAACACCACTAATAACAGCTGTTTGTATTGTGTTTGTCTTGTGCGTTTGAGGTGAATTTTTACCACAAATGGCACATGGCTATGCAAATTTGCATAATGGCATAATTTCAGGAATTTCATGTAAGAAGTGTAACAAAAAATTCCCAAATTTACACTGTTGGGTCTTCCGTCCTCTGCATAATAAAAGATGTGTACCCCTACCCTGAGTGCCTAGCTCTACTGTTGTCTGGATCCCTAATGCTGATTTTTGTTTTCATAAGCAAACACAGATCATGCGTGTGCACCATGACATAGGCCTGCAGTCCTGTTGGACCTGGAGGGGCACCCAAAGTGCTACCCTCATGGTGGTGGATGGCTACCACCTTCACCTAGAGTTAGGCAGCCTGGGTGAGGTTATGGCAGCATACTGTGTAGTGATCAGTAGGAGAGAACAGGCCCTTTTTATCCTGTGTCACTGGAGTGAGGCCTACAGGCTCACTCACCTTTTTAAAATTCCACGGCTATGTACTTCACCACCCTTGGCCTACATCAGGTAGAGGTAGAGTGCTGCCAGCGCAAGATTAGTTACCCTGCGAGGATGTAGGTGTGCCTAGGAAGGGCACAGTACAAGGAAAGAGCAGTTCTGTGCAATATATATGTGGTTACTGCATGTACTGGGTGTATGTATGCCTGTGAGAAATACATTACAGGAGAGATGTAGTGCGGTGCAGTATGTCTGCTTGTGTGATGTACATTACATGAAGGGTGAAGTGTTTTGCAGTGCGCATATGGAGAGTGGGTGTGCTGACAGTGTGTGTGTTTCCAATAGCACACCGTGGTATAATATACTGGAGAGTATATGTGCTGTGACAGTACACTGATTGCAAGTGTGCCTGCAATAGTACATTAAATAGAGGATCCTGGGTTTCAGTTTGGAAGACCCAGGCCTGCCTGGTGAAGACATGAGGAGTAGAGAAATCCCCCAAGACAGATTTGTGTACAGCTGAATTCCTATGAGCTAGGTGGAAAACACACTGGCGAAAGGGAGGAAGAGACTCCCCTATACACTTCAAAAGGGTGCTGTTTGATCCAATGATAGATCAAAAGGAAGGGGCCTGGACAAATCTCAGGAAGGAGATGGGGCTGATGAGGGAATCATAATGCACAGATCACTGTGGCTGATATCCAGGTGTGAACTCTGAATAGGACACGTTACAACGCAAACATTTACAACGCATGCTTTTACAACGCGGTTTTTACATCGCAACATCCATTACAACGCATGATTTTACAACGCATGCCATCACAACACATTTTTAGAAACTACATTTACAACGCATTCCATTACAACGCGTACCATTACAATGCATACTAGCTTTAGGGCAACAGTAGGGTAAGTGTTGGATATTGTAGGGGTAAAAATTACTATTCCCACTCCGGTGAGTGCAACAGTAGGGTAAGTGTTGGATAGTGTAGGGGTTAAAATTACTATTCCCACTCCAGTGAGTGCAACAGTAGGGTAAGTGATGGATAGTGTAGGGGTAAAAATTACTATTCCCCATTACTTACCTTATAATGCGTTGTAATGGCATGCGTTGTAGTGACATGCGTTGTAATGGCTGCGTTGTAACGACATGCAATGTAAAGGCAGTTGCATTGTAACAACTGCGTTTTAAAGGTAGTGCGTTGTAATGACTGCGTTGTAATGGGTGTTTCCCGTGAACTCTGGTCCCTCCAATGAACTGTGCTGTGGTTCTATCAACTTCGGAGTCTTTCCTGCTGTGATAGACAGCTTTTCAAGAGGGAAGAAGAGAAGGAAAATATGCACTTTAAAAAAAGCAGGCTCACCACATAAAACTTCAAAGACTCAGACCCTAAATCACATTTGGTGTCTCGAAAAGATCTATACGAAGGGGAGGTGGAGACCCAAAAGTTGGTATACACCTGATTGCCATATTTAATTTACTTATACATCCCTTGTAGAGTGGTATACCAAATATCCAGGGCTGTAAATGAAATGCTGCTAGTGGATCTGCAGCACTTATTGTGACACCCACTTAAGTAGCACTTTAAAATAGATCTTAGGCCTGACACTGCAGTCTGAATGTAGTGTTAAACTGCCAATTTGACTTTGCTAATATAACCCCCTCACCAAGCCTTAAACTCTCTTTTTATTGCATATAATTCACCCCTCAGGTAGGCCCTAGGTAGCCCATAGAGCAGGGATCATTGTAATTAAAAGCCTGGGCATGCGCTTTTAGGTTTTGTTTCACTACTGAGAGGCCTATCCATCCCATAGGAAAGCATTGGGTTGCCTTATTATATTTAATAACTGCTACCTTTTGATTGGGAACAGATGAGCACTTCATGTTTGGTGTCTGTGAAAGTATAATTAAAAATTCTCTTTAATGGTAAAGTCGGATTTTAAATTTCTTTTAGAAAGTTGGAATTTTCCTGCCCTTTGTCATTTGGTGTCTGCAGCTTGTCCTAGGTCACATGTCTGGGTGTAGTTGGCAGTTAGATTTTGTGAATTCCTCCCAGAGAGTCGCACAATAGATTTATTAGGTGTGCCTGAATGTGTCATCTGCAGGCAGAGTGGCGGTAGAGCTGAGCTCAGTCCCACTTGCAAATAAATAGGCTGTGCTCTGCCTTCACACAAAGGGCTTTTCACCACTGCACTGGCTCTGTAGCCAGTCTGGATCCAGGGCAGGAGAGTCACAGCACATCAAATCGAAACCTCTAGAAACTACACCTACTTCAAAGAAGCACTAGGTATAAAAATAGGGCCCTCAGACCCACTCTTCAGTTTACATTCTGAACCTGCGGTTGGACTCTCAGAGGACTGCCTGCTGTATACTCCACAAGACTGCTTTGCTGCCTGGAGCCTGCCTGGAACCCTCAGGGGCTTGCCCTTCTGCTTGAGCCCTGCTTTATCACCTGAACCGAGGACTACCAGAGTGACTCCAAAGGCTAGTTTGATGGCCTCCTGATCAGAGCCACAGGGACATTACAGGTTCCTACCATCTTGACCCACACCTGGATTCAGCCTGACAAAGTCCTGACCCCCACCTGCCCCCCCAGGTGGTGCCCCTCCAGACCTGGACTTTGGTGGTAATGCTAAAGGTGACCAGATATCCAAAATCCAAAACTTGGGTCTTAGAAAATGTTTGGCTGAAAACTAATCTGAGAACCGAGGGAATACCGGGACCAACCTGCTCGTTAATCTACAAGAGTAACATCGCCGGTCGGCCTGACTTTGTTATAGCTCCCGCTACTTTCTTCTATGCAGCTGCTAATCCTGTTCAGTGGTCCTTCTTCAAAAGGTTATCCAGCATCCTGGAACTCTCGTCAGCGACAGCCTCATGCTTCGGCCCACTGGAGATTTTCAACTTCCAAAAATGTGACTTAGTCCAAACTTGGAAATCTTCACCGTGACTTGGACCATTGGCTCCCTGATGAACCAAAAACCCAATTAGTTTGGCAGTAGCCACTCTATAGTTATAATTAGGATTCTGAGAGATAGTAATTCCTTGGATTTTTGATTGGTAATAACCTTGCCAACGTTTGATGAATCTCCACAAACCTTTGCAGACCTATTTCTTTTTCTACATTGGCTGATGATCCAAAGTTTTGTGGTGATTAGTTAAAGGGGAATGCAAAGAAAAAAAGGGGCTCCCAAAACATGTTTTCCACCAATGCATTTTCCATAGACTTTTTGAACAGACGTAGGGGAGAGGAGTTGGCCTAACGGCTAGGGTGGTCAACCTCGAATCTGGGGAACCGGGTTCGAGTCTCAGCAATGACGCTGAACATCCTGTGATTCTGGGCAAATCACTTAATCTCCCCGTGCCCAACAAAAAAAAACAAGCATTGGCATAGCCAATAGGTCTCGCCTTTGGGACCTTATAAGTGTTTAGTCAGAGATATTGGCATTGTTCTTAAGGTATGTTGTAGAGCAATGTAGCTGCTGTGTTAAGTACTGTAAAGTTTGTGTACAAGTTGTGCTTAGTGTAGTGGCATAAGGGCAGTGGCATGGTGTGGAATGTAGTGGTGAGTTGTGATATGATGTGTGTTGGTGGGATGTATGTGTGTAGTGTGTTTTGCTGGTGTGTATGTTGGTGGTATATGTAAGTTTACATCCCCCCAAAAAACAATTGTAATGATATTAATTATGTGTGTAGTGTGATGTGGTTAGTGTCTTAGTGAATTTATACAGGCACAGACACGGTAAAAAAAAAGCTGCACTGATCAGTTTTGCATCAATGCGTAGAGAAGGGAAACGTAGACCCGCTCCGGTGCAAACCTTATTGTGCTGGGGAGATTCTGTGGGCTGGATTTAAATAGGGCGTGTGGCCGCTGAAGCTACCGGGTGAGAAAAGGGGGGGGGGGGGGCTCACAAGCAACATTTCGAAATAAGTTTGTTCGAAAGGGCAGTGAAAGTATAATAAGGCACCCTGTAGTGGAGGAGGTGACACAAAAACATAGGAAAATAATACAAACGAATGATAAGGGTGGTCTATAACAGAAAGAGAGGAACAGTGCTGGACTTAAGGACCACTAAAGCCAGACACCTTGTGGGGTTTGTCCTGGTGGGCTGGGGCAACTGACACCTACTGACATCATGTTCTACTTCCATAAGGCGCCGAGGAGCAACGCTGCCCCTTCCCGTGCTGCTGTGATAAAGAAGGGGGGGGGGTCCTGACGAGTGCAGCACCAATCCCCGGCATTGGCAAAGTAAAGTATTGGCCCATCAGCACGAGCACTGAATGAAGTACATTTATTTTTAGACACGTGTTCAGGCTAAATGCATCACTCTCAGTGCAAGAGAGCCAGTGGCTGAACTGGGCTGACCCATAGTGTATGCTATTGCACACAGGGGCAAACAAATGACAATTAACAGAGCAGTGGATGAAGAGGGCTGGTCCGGTTGCTTTTTGATTTATGAATTTGTATGAATATACGAGGCTTGCAAAACAGCTAAAGTTGCCGGAATTAAAATGGCAAAAGTTAGATGCTACCCCAGCCCTGAATATTCTTCTCAGCAAAGGGGCATGCATACCTCATGCTGTGGTGCCCGAAAAGTCCGAGATTAATATTTTTATTCTCAAGATAGAAAAGCATAAGGAGCATAAACTGTAAAAATGGTGGCGGGCATCTACATATCAGGACAACTATCACGAAATGTAAGAGTCACGTGGTTACGCTGCAGAATGTGGAACCAGGCAGTTCCCCCATCTAACTAAAGACGTGCGATGCCGGGCAAATCGCTTTTCTTAAAGCACCTTACATTTTTCATCTTTCAAAAATTTTAAGCCCCAAAAAAAACTGGTCACTCCGTTTCTATGAAGTTACATTTTGAAATGTGCTGCAGCTGTAAACAAGACGTGGTGACTGAAAAATGTAGCCGTGCTGGTTTTCTGCCTCTGGAAGAGGTAATCGCAAATGTTAAATGCCTTGCCTCTGCCACCACACGTAGTAGTCGACACTGAAAAGGGACTAGTAGCTATTGCTTTGGCACTCACACGCTATCTCCTGAGAGGAAAAAAAAGAACACTGTCAACTGTGAGCTCTGAGGGGTATGCCAAAAGTAGATGCACTCCAGA
Organism: Calotriton arnoldi; assembly: GCA_963921515.1. Lineage (NCBI taxonomy): Eukaryota > Metazoa > Chordata > Amphibia > Caudata > Salamandridae > Calotriton > Calotriton arnoldi. Next base: position 1,494,763 of record CAWUFW010002179.1, read on the forward strand.
AAACGTATAAAATAATATAAAAGTACTTATCTCTAGTGCGCTAGATTCCTGCAGCACCGAGTAATGGAAACACGTAATGAGCAGAGACTGGATACGTGTTCCGGTTTCTGAGACAAACAATAAAACGTAAGAGCTGCAACTCCGTGCGTCTATGTACAGAGGGAGTATATCCGTTTAATGTTCTAGAAAAAATCAAGGCAATGAAGACTCTCGGCCTGGGTGTGACGATCTGGCATTCCGACTGAACGCGCTGCACAGCTTAACAAAGCTCCCCCACAGTGCGCGCAGAATGCTTCCTGCTAGGAGACCTCTCGTAAGACCTCAGCAGGTCGGGATTCCACACACGGTGTCAGCGAAGAACAACACACAGAGCGCTGAACCGTGAAGACAGCTGACGAGAGCCCAGAGGTAACGAGACTCGTTAGCACGCTTAAAAGCAACGCGCACTCTTGTGGAGGGGACGTACATGGGGACCAGACACACACAGCGTTTCCCTTGCGGGAGCGAGCGGCACCAGGAGCTATAATTGCTACCACATGGCGCCAGCTGCTTGCTCCCGCAAGTGAATCGCCAAACGTGCACGCGTTGCCATTGAAGGCAATGGAACGCGTGCACGTTTTTGGCTGAAAAGCCGAATCAATTGCAAAAGGTCTTTTTGCCTTTTGCAGCGCATGCGCGCTGCGTAGGCGAGACCTAAAAAGTGAATGTGTCCTCATGTAACGCAACTGATGCTATGTAAAGCGCTCTGATACCCGATACCTTCGGGTCAAGTTTGCGCTATATAAAACTCCGTAAAAAAAGAAAAAAGAAAAAAAAAGGGGCAAAATGACTGAACGGATTTTCATGAAATTTGATAGAAATATAGATTATGGTTTGGAAAGGGTCCTTTTTATTAGTAGATCAAAATTTGTTCTGTGGTTTTTAGTAATAAAGAACAAAAACTTAGTGATATATTGGGACACAGTATACCGTGGCACATATCAATGACAAAAACGACAAAACACAATATTATTGGTTATTGAAAGAGCTGGCTGCGAAATTTAAAGGGCCTCTTCAACAAACTGGGCCTCGCACATCTGTGGGATAGTCCCTCCAGCTCCCAGTTCCCATCGAAAGACTCACTCAAAGATAAGTACTGGGAGTTGATTGCACATGAAGAGTGTAGGCGTCACGATCCCTCTTCACTCTCAGGGCTCCATTTACAGATTAAACCTTACCCGGACTTCGAGCCATATTGGGACGTTATCACAAAGCCCCTCGATCGGAAATTGTATTTCCAATTTAGAACAGGAACTTTACCACTAAAGAGTTTCACAGCTAAATGGTCCACCACAAATACCAACAAATGTATAATATGTGCAGATCATATAGAAACCTTAGCTCATGTGCTGTTTGCCTGCCCTGCCTATTCTGGTCCGCGTAAGGTCTGGTTGGTGCAAATGTGCAGGAATATGGGCATTGGATTATGTAGCACTGCTCTCCGAATTCTTTGTACAGACCCATCACCCAGGTACGCTACTCCTATGGCAAAATTCTTAAGGTGGATGTGGTGTATCCGTTAGCTGAAAAATGAAACTGTAACTTGCTTCCATCTACGATCAAGTATTCGGACTATAGTTATGTGTGGGCTCCACTAAGCCCTTACACGCTTCTCTGAGATTAATTGAGATCATCTAAATCTTATACTTATATGTTTGTTTTATCATGAACCAATGTATTGGTATTATGTCGGGATATTCTGATGCCTACCTTGCTATTTTGCACAAAGTGTTTTTATTCAAGTCTTTTAACTTTTTAGATCTGTTTTAACTTTTTATCTGTACGCTTTTATGACACAAAATGTTGAATAAAGCATTCTTTGATTGATTGGTTATTGAAAGAACTTCCAAAATAAAAAGAAAGCCATATTGTTTAGACCGCACTCTTGCTGTTTTCTGAGTTTCTAAGTGAGAAATAGCTTATTACCATTTTTTAACCTATAGGAAGAAATAAAGGAACTTTACCTAAGTCTGAATAGATAGGGAAAAGTATTTTAATTGTCGTATATACATTAAAAAAGATTTACGGAGTACTGCGGGACTTCCTCGCAACTACCTACGGTACCTATTAAAATAAAAAAATAATAATTATGACAAAAGACACTTGATGATACACCACTCCACTCCACTCTACGACACACCAGTCCACTCTGCAACACGCCACTCCACTGTACGACATGGTGCTCCACTGTACACCACTCCACTCTATACACCTCCTGTTAGACCTGGCATCATTGGCGTGGGTCTCCCCTGTATTTTTTGCCTTTGCCTCCTGTGTTTTTGCTGTGTGTTGGACTTTGTTTTGCTGGTCTAAATGGTTTGGGCACTTTGCCACTGCTGTTCAGTGCCAAAGTGCAAGTGCTCCCTTTGACAATTATTGTTATAGATTGGTGATTTCCTGATTAGCATATTTGATTTACTAGTCAGTCCCTAGTACAGTGCACTGTGTGTGCCCAAGGCCTGTAAATCAATGCTGCTAGTGTGCCTGCAGCACTGATTGTGCCACCCACATAAGCAGCCTGTAAATGTAACTCAGGCCTGCCATTGCAGAGCCTGTGTGCAGTCTGGTACTGCCATTTCGTCCTGGCCAGTGCATCCACTTGCCAGGCCCTAATCTTCTCTTTTCGTACATGTTAGTCACCCCTAAGGTAGGCCCAAGGTACCCCTGCGGGCAGGGTGCAGTGTATGGGAAAGGTAGGACATGCCCTGATGTGTGTGGCATGTCCTGATAGTGAAATACTGCCAATTTCGTGTTTCACTATTGTAAGGCTATCTGTCCCCATAGGATAGAATGGGGAGTTTGCTCATAACATCTTATGAGCATTACTGCCCATGGGAACAAGATAGGAGAATAAGGTTTGATATGCCTGAACTCAGAATGTGTTAAGATGCCTCTTTTAGTGAGGGTGATTTTTACATTCTGGGTTTGAAAATACCACTTTTAGAAAGTAGGTATTTTCTTGCCTAACCATCCAGTGTGCCTCTGCTAGGTTGTGTATTGACTGTCTGGCTTTGGAGTGACAGGGGCTGGTGATGTGCATTCTGTTCAGACAGCCACTTGGGGGTTTGAGGTGTGTCCTGCCTTTCCAGGGTGAGTCAGGGCTGGGCTGAATAGACCTGGGCTGCATTCAGAGAAGGGGAAGGAGATTTCCTTCACACCTCAATGGGCCTGGTCTGCCAAGGACAATGCTGTCTCCACCTCCTGCCAGGAAGCTGCACCAGAGAGGACAGAACTGGTTTTGGCTGGGCAAAGAGCTTCTCTGCACTAGAGAACAAAGAGATGTACTGTATAAAAAGAGGGGCCCAGATCCCAGACATTTAGATCACTTCTGAGAATCTAGAGGGACCTTTGCCAAGGAGAAGAGCTGGAGAAACTGAGGAGGAATACTGCCCCTGTGCTGTTTGTTGTCTGGGGTTGGCCCGCAGTGGCTACTTTCTGCCAAGGAAAGGGAAAAGGACTTTGCTGTTTGCTGTGTTCCCTGCTTGAGGAAGATCTCCAAGGGCTTGAAACTGAGCTTGCCTCCTGTTCTGAAGTCTCAGGGACACAAAGACTTCACCACCAGCTCCCCTGAACTTCCTTGCTGGGAGTTCTGTCTTGCTAAGAGGTGCCTGCTGTTGTTTTGGACCTCTGGAGGCTGTTTGCCGCTGGGAGCTGGAAAAGTAATGCAACTTCAAGAAGCGCAACGCATCCGCACCTGTTTCCGATGCATCGCCAAAGAAATCACCGCAGTGCCTGCCCGCGGCTCGAGAAATCGCTGCACGCTGCATCGAGTGCACCGATCTCCGAGATCACTGCACCGATTCCGATGCAAGCCCTGCTGTGCGGCTGCAAGAACCCATGCATCGTCCCGGATCGTCGCATCGCATCGAGGTGCCAGGTCTGTCGCATTGTTGGGGGACGCAGTAAGAAACTGACGCATCACCTCCCCATGCAGTAAGAAACCAATGCATCACCTCCTCTCCGGTAAGGAACCGACGCATCACCTCCCCTGGAGCAAGGAACCAACGCATAACCTTCCCTGAGTGTAGGGAACGGACGCATCACCTTCCCTGTGACTCTTTTTGTTTGTGTGCGCGACGCATCCAAGGTGCTTTGTGTGAAAAGTGTTGCATCTGCAATTTGCTTTGAACTGAACTATTTCTACCATTTGAAAGTCACATTTTTATTACTGTATTGTGGAATTTTGTTGTTTTGGTCTTGTTTGGTTTAGATTAATTATTTTTCTAAACTGGTGTAGTGTCCATTTGTAGTGTTTTCACTGTATTACTGTATGTGTTCACAAATGCTTTACACACTGCCTCTGAGATAAGCCTGTCTGCTCCTGCCAAGCTACCAAGGGGGTGAGCAGGGGTTATTTTAGAAGTGTATCCCCCTTACCCTGATTAGAAGCAAGAGTCCCTATTTGGACAAAGGTACCTACCTCTGCCAACTAGAGACCCCCATTTCTAACACCTCCATCCTATGACACTCTATGACACTCCACTCTATGACACGCCACTCCACTCTACTCCAGTGTCCAATGCTCTACTTCTCTCTTTGACAATCTGTGCCCCTTTAGTCTACGACACTGTACTCCACTCTATGCCATTGTACAACACTGTATTCTCTATGCAACTCCTTCTACTCCACTTCACTGTATTCTATGACACACTACTCTACTCTACTCAACTCCACTACTCCACTCTACACCACTCCACTCTATGCCACTCTATGCCTCTCCACTTTATCACACTCTATGACACTCTACGCCACTCTACAAGACTCAACTGTACAACAGTGTACTCCATACTATGCCACTTCACTCCACTCCATTCTACGATATTGCATGTCACTCCTCTCTACCACATGCTACTCAATGACACTTCACTCTATTACACTCTCCTTCACTCTACGACACTCCACTAAACGGCACTACACTATACTCCACTTGATGGCACTCCATTTTATGGCACTCTACTCCACTCTATGCCACTCTGCCACACTCTATTCTATGACACTATACTCACTGGCATTCCACTGTAGAATACTCCACTCTATGACACACCACTCTACAATACTTCTCTCCACTCTATGCTGCTCCACTCTACCACATGCCACTCCACTCTACACCACTCCACTCTACAATACTCAACTGCACTGTATGTCCCCCACTGTACGCCACTCTGCTCCACTCTCTGAGACGTCACCTCACTTCACTGTATGACACACCACTCCACTCTATGACACGCCACTCCACTCTACAACATGCCACTCTACTCTTTGGCACTCCACTCCACTCTACGACCCTCCTTGCCACTCTACGACAAACCACTCCATTGTATGACACACCACTTCACTCTACTCACCTACAACCTAACACACTGTATGACATGCCACTCTATGACACACCACTCCAGTCTGCTCTACGACATGCCACTCCACTCTACTCTATGATACGCCACTCCACAGTACACCACTCCACACTATGCCACACTACTCTATGCCATGACACTCTATGCCATGATACTGTACGTCACAGCACTCTATACCACGACACTCTACGCCATTACACTCTACACCACGATACTCTATGTGACAACACTCTACGCCACAGCAGTCTACAACATGACACTCTGCGCCACAACTCCATGACACAACACTCTATGTCACTCCACTCTACTCCACTGTACGACACTGTACTCGACTCTATGCCACTCTACGCCCCTCCACTCTATGACACTCAGCTCCACTCTATGCCACCCCACTCTACAACACTTTATTCCACTCTATGGCTCTCCATGACACTCTACTACACTCTATGGCTCTCTGCACAACTCCCTCTATACCACCCCATGCCACTTGACTCCACTCTACTCTGTGACCTCACTACTCCACTACTCCACGCCACTCCATTCTATGCCACTCCACTCTAAGACACCCTGTCACTCCACTCTGCCACAGTCTATGACACTCTACTCTACAACACTTTACTCCACTCTATGCTACTACACACTATTCCACTCTACAACACTCCACTCTACGACATGCCACCCTATGACACATTCCCCCACTGTACTACACGACACTCCACTTGATGACACTCCTCTCTACTCTATGCCATTCCCCTCTACAACACTCTACACTATGCCACTCTACAACACTCCACTCAATGATATTCCACTCGACGACACTCCACTTGACGACACTCCCCTCTACGAGCTGAAGCACATTTTAATTAAAAAACCATTGAAATTCAATGAAAAAACAAAGGTTTAAGCTTAGTTATATTTAGGAACTTAATCTATAATTTCGATTCAAAAACAATTAAACTACACAAAAATTAGAAATTCAAAAGCTATAGTTATAACTTTATAGTTATAACTTAAAATTATAATTTACGCCTCACCCAAAACTTACTATAACTCACCCCCCTCCATCCAGAGTGTTGTCAACTCGCTAGCCAAGCTAAGCTAGCTATAACTCGTGCCTTCCCCATGAACTGCTTGTACTCTATCATACTACATCACTTATAGTATGTTAAATCATAGCATTCATATAAACACTCATGACATCTCAAATGACATCATTTATGAGAATAGTGTGCATGGTAGAGGGCCGAGTTCTAGTTAATTTAGTCTTGCTAGCAAGATTTACATCTAAACATTATTTCTCTGCATCTAGTTAAGACATATTTCAAGATGATTCAGTAACAATAGGAGTAGGTATATAATCAGACAATATGCTACAGACTGCCCTTAAACTGTTTTTTTGTTTTTCTGAATCCCATCATATCTAGTTTTGTTTTAGATTTTAGGATTAGTATACACTCTGTGGTTTGTCTTCGTCAAAGACATTATGTACAAGTTACAAAAGCTCCATTGTCTTCAGATTATGAGCTGTTGTTTGCCTGCAGAGGAATATCTGAAATTTTCTCTTAAGTCACAAGTCTATCCAAAGTTGTTTAATTATCATGACAGTAGCCCTAAGATATTTTTCAAACAGAATGTACATTTGAAAGGTCCTTGCTAGGGGCACCTCTGAATTAATATACGGTTCTTTGCCTTGTTATCCTACAGCAAACCTTGAATAGCCCTTTTTATGGTGGCTAATGAGCCTGGGATACATATTTGTATGTTTCTGTTTTTTATTGTACATACTCTTGATTTTTACTGAACCATGAAAAGATTAAAAGAGCACAATAACTTTTGAGGTCTGCTTGACAAGAAAATTAGTAGAAGGGCCTTTCAGTACTCTGTCCATTACTCATCTAATCGTCAAACACTCAGAGACTGAGTCTCAAAACATTGGGCCCAAATGTATTAAAGGATTGTGCTGCACTTGCGTCACGCATGGTGATGAAAGGGCAATGCAATCCTTAAGTCAAATTTACCAGGCCACGCAAGGCCACCTTCTGTGGGCCTACGTGGCTTGGTAAATCTGGAGTACTGCAATGCAGTGCAAGTCATGTTACATGGGTATAGAATGGGTGTTACCACTCATCCACCCATGTGTTTTGGTACATTCCCAGACTTACCAAGAAAAGTAAACCTGGGAATTTGTCAAAATATCTTTATTTCTCCTCGTTTTTTTCCTCTTTCTGCATTCTGCAACACACTTAAAAAGAGAAAAATGCCTTTAAGGATTGTTTTTGTTTATGACTGAGCAGCTGGGGTCATGGACAGAGGTGGGCTTGGATACGGTGGGTGATTGCTACCAAGATGGCTCCATAGTCCTGTTTGCAGATTTGATGGATAGCTACGACCTTCCTCCCGGCCAGTTCCTGCAGTACGAAGCTTTGGTTCGTACCTTTGGACAGCTATGGGGTGGAAGTAGAGATGAGCCAGCGACCCACTCGGTACTGCATGCGCTGATCACTTTGGGCACTGCGGGACACCAAGTGAAGTGGCCCCATGAAGCTCTGGTTGCCGCGGCTATTAGTCCTATGGGGGATCTCCGGGTAAGTGGGAAAGGGGGATAGACAGGGAACTCACAGATGGAGAATGGGGTAAGGTAATAAGGTCCCATAAGAAAATATCGAGGAACACCAGACTTAAGTATACGCAGTTCAACTACATCCATATGGTCTATATGACACCTCATAGACTCAATGTTACTTATGGTGGCAAAATGAGAAAGTGCCCGAGGTGTGCCTATGTGGATGCCGGGTTTATGCACATGACTTGGAGTTGTGGCGTCATGCAAGTGTATTGGAAGGGACTCCTGGCTAAGATAAAGGACGCACTGGGGAGGGACCTGGCGCTGACTATAGAAGTCTGTTTGTTAGGGCTCTTCCCACGTCCTCCTAAACGAAAGGTGGGGAATCGATTTATAGACCTGGCCTTAGGCCTAGCATAAGAGATGGATAGCACTGGTGTGGAAATCCCCTTCTGGGCTACAAGTGGCCAGTTGGAACAGAGAGGTTATTAGTTGGGCAGGAGCGGAGGGCAGAGCCTTGAGTTGGGAGGAAGCGAGGGGCATCTGGAGACGACCGATAGCGGACTTATGGAAGGAAGCGCTGACGACCTGGGAAAACCCAGAGCGGGAACAAGACGTTGGGGAGGAGACTGGGAGCGATAGTGAGTGATTTGCACATTCCCACACAGGGGGTCCTGGCTCTGTAGGGTTGGGGCATGCACGGGCTATCAACTATAGGAAGGTGAACAAGTAGCCCTAGTAGTGTGAAAAGTAAGCGGTAGGTGAGAGAATAAGGTTTGTGGGTGGGGAGGCATCCCCCCCACCCCCCGGGGAGACATGCGCACCGTACAGAATATATCATATAATTGATAAGACTAATAAGTGCATCCTCAGAATCAGATGCTTCCCTGTCCCCTATGCATGCAGAATTTTCTTAGTTTTCTTTTTTCTTTTTTCCTTTTATTGGTTTAAATGTTTATGTTTAATAGACTATGAGTAAAATTGATGAGGACATTGCCTGTATCTTGGTCTGCGGACGGAATTGCCCACCGAGACAGGGCAATGAAGAAATGGTAGGCAGGGGTAACGGAAATCGCAAGCAAACTGGGGCGGAGGGCTAGTAGGCATGTAAAGGTTGGTGGTCACTAAGCTTACACACGAGATGCGTGACATTATGCACTGCCCCAGGATTGAAATGTTTGTAAACCTGTCTAAGTGATAAATAAGAATTATACCAAAGATTTTGCAAATACTGCTAGTGTAACTGTAATAAACTCATAAATGTCAATAAAAATATGTTTTTTTTAAAAAAGAATTGTTTTTGTTCAGGAAGGTAGCCCTTTCTGCACAAAAACAATCCTGCCTGCGACGCAGGCATCCTTGCACTTTTAAACAAGGTTGCCTGCATTTGTGCTAGGCATCACACAGTGCGCCAGTGCAGTGAAAGAGCAGAAATGCGCCATATATTAGCAAATACATTCCTGCCTTCTCCATTTAGCGCAACTCAGCAAGTTGTTTTGCTGCATTGTGCTGCATCAAATCTTGATAAATCTGGCCCTAAATTTACTCCTGTGGGTGTGTGCCAACAGATTGCTGGAGAACTCCATAAGTACTCCTTGAAAGGTACGTTTGCAGTTTCTAAACAGAAATTATTTTATACATTCCTGCAAAAGCATTTTCGGATGTGTAAATGTTGTATATTTGAATATTCATATACAGCATAAATATGTTGCCAAATTGAAATTATACTTGCTTGTGTTTTTAATTTTTTTCCCCATGAAGAAATAATTTCACCCATCAAGAAATCTCTTCACCTTCCCCTAGCCCATAGGTCTGTAGAAAAGCAATCACCACCTTGGGATAGTGGGAGATGAACCATCGGGCCTGATTCACAAAAGTAAACTTGCACTTTTGGTGTAAGTGTACTATTTTTTTGTTATTCATAAACTATGGGGCTTATTTACAAGCCCATAGCGCCTCCGGTGCATCACATTTTTTGATGCATCGGCAGCGCAATGGGCTTGCCCATATTTACAAGGCCCCTTAAAGTCACCCTGCGTGACTTTTCATGGCCTTGTAAATATGGGACCCTTTCAAGCATTACTCTGCATGAAAGGAGTCTTCCATGGGTGTTGTTGTGGGTGTTCCCACACAACATTCATGGAACTTGACGCATTCCCAGATTTACATCATTTTGTAAAACTGGGAATGCGTCAGAATCCTATGCCTCTCCAGGGGAGGTGTAGGAATGGCGCAATGACGAAAAATACTTTTGTGTCTCCGTGTTTTTTCCTCTTTCTATGCGTGCTGCATTATGCAGCACACATAGAAAGAGGAAAATGACATTAATGATTGTTTTTGTGCAGGAAGGTGTACCTTCCTGCACAAAAACAATAATCCCCGCAACAGAGCCACCCTTGCAACATGGCGCAAGGGTGTCTGCGTTGGCACACCGCTGCTGTTTGTGCGCAGACACAGGGGAGAAGGACAGGAATATGCTGTAGCTTGTAGATATGGTGCACTCCTGCCCTTTTATTTTGACGCACGGCAGCGCAGCATGAAGGCTTGTTGCACTGCTGTGCGTCAATATATAGTAAATGAGACCGTATGAGTGTAGTTTCACTGCGGTATTTTTACGACTGCAAAGACTGTTCTATTTTCTAGTGTGAGATCTCTGCAGTAGTAAAGATACTGTATATAATACTACACTGGTAGTTTGTGATTAGCAAAAAAATTGCAATCTTTCCCAAAAAATGCTACTTTATTTTTGTGAATAAGGCCCATCGTGTTTCAATTGAAACACTCATTTTTTGTAAGTAAAGCTGCGGTATTATGAAGTGGGAGCAAAGTAAATATATATTAATGTCAGCAAGTCTCTAGAATAAGATAAGGAACATGATCAAGTAGACAACCAATAAACCTTGAATTTTGGAAACAAAAAGGACTGCAAAACACTCAGACAAAACCAAAGAAAAAGCTAGATAGTACAGTTAGAATGACAATAACTCTAGTCTAGACAAGACCAGCTGGAGCACCAAAGCACAACAAAAGGCGGCAATATACCGAATGAAAGCAAGCATTAGAAATGCAATAGGTCTCCCATTTTTTTGAGTTAGGGCTATTGGCATAGCTCAACAGCTACCGGACAGAAATTGCCACTTTGCAGGTGCCGAACAGAGCATTGCTCCGTAAAAACAGCCTAAAAGCCTAAAACGATGTTGATAGCCTACAAAATAAAAAGGTAGATCACGTTGACCAGGAGGAACGCAGACGTATTGGGATGGCCAACACAAGCAAACAATGAGTGAAATCACCTGGGCGTGACCCAAGCACGTAAAGGCGGGAGAATCAGACCCAATGCACCAATAAAAACCCTGTATTTCTAAATGGCACAACAACAAACAAATGGCAATTCATGGGCATGCCAAAAGCCAATAGAAGAGATAACAACAGGCCTTGCAACCAGCGCATGCGCGCTGCCTAGGCTCGCCCTAAAAAGGTCAAGAAGCATTGTGAAGCAGTGATTTCCTGAAAATCTCAGCATTATACAGTCCTAGTTGTGATCAGCTGAAGGAATGATGAGGCTCCTTTTTCATGGCTATCTTGGTTTGGGTGAAGTGCATGTGAAATATCGAAATGCATCATCATGAAGCAGACTAATTACAGCCTCCATGGCCATATTCAAATGTTGACACAATGACCAAACACCCACATGGTGCTATAAATGGAAGATTCCAAGACCTCTTTACATAACCTAGAACCTCACAATGCTGCACAAGAAAACAAGGCCTTGGAGAAAATTTAAGTTACATCAATGAAACGTGTGAAATTCCCTCATTTTGTATTACATGCAATTTGTGAAATATCTTAGAACATAACATTATGCAAATGTCAGGTTACTTTTTGTACCCAAATGTGCATCTTATGGATAAAAGAAAATATCACGACTACCAAGGGGAGTCTCTGAGAGTCATTTTCTGCTCAAAACAGTCTCCTGCTGGTTTCTCTTGAGTATTTTTTTTATGTTAGTTACGTGCTCAGGTAAGAAAGTTGATGCAATATACTGTCAAACCAAATGTTTCTACAAAAGTGTAAATTCATGAATTTTCACAGAATTTAATGAAATTTTACAAGAAGATATTACACAATTTCACATACCATTGAAAAATACAACCCATGGGATGAAACACACAAAACGTACATCAACAGCAGTCTGGGGCAGCAAACAACCTCCCATTTTTCCATAAAGATCACTGTGGCCTCCAGTAAAGACCGACACAGGATGCCAGAATACTCCACACATGAGAATGAGCAAATTGCAGGCCAACATATGATCAGCAAAGTAAAACTAAAATTTCCAGCGTGTTAAGTGCTACTGGTGTAACAATCCTGGACTGTCTGTAAGGTTCCATCATAACATGGAGCCATTTGACAACTTTGAATATACAGTGCTTTGTCGGCCAAAACAAATGTGTGCAGGGTTGTCATTTTTTGAAAGAATGTAGGTAAATATTATTCATAGCAGAGTTGTGGTGATATGTGAGAGGAGATTTCCAGCCAAAGGAGCATTAATGTGGTACTAATGGAAAATTATGAATGTGGGACTGCATTCCACTAGTGAAGCAGCCTGGACTGTGTGCAAAAAAGCAAACATGGACTGTTACGGAAAAAGAATCACAGAAAGTAATACAGAGCACCAAGAAGGGATCAGCTATCGTGTTACTTGAGAATCCCAAATTCAGAAGTTACATTAATGCCTGGAATGCAGTTCTTTTCAATATGATAGGCAGAGGCATTATAAATCAAATAATGGTAGTTTGATGACAAGTAGCAGACAGAGTTCAACAAGCTGAAATCATCTCCATGAACACTTGTTGTCAATTACTCAGGGGAGGATGTGAGCAGGAAAACAGAGCAGATTTGAATCCCATCTAAGAGATCTCAGACACCCACCTGGTCAAGGAGAAATCAATAACTATGACTAATGAAACATGGGTATATGCTTTTGAAGAGCGCGCTGTTCACTGCTTCTGGGATTTTAAACCCAATTTCATTTACTTAACTCAAGCTTAAAATCAATCAATGCCAGCTCCAAGTTAGACAAAAGGTAGTACTAGTTTTGTATTTGTGCTGTTATCCAGTTCGATTAATATTAGATAACTGTTGAAAATGGCCGTAACATTATGCTTACACAGAGGATACATGTAATCTACTTTCCCTATCACTATGCAGCGTGCACAAAGATGTATTGAAACCTCATTGAGGCAGTCTTCAAATTAACATGTAGTGCTCGTGACATCATTGCTCAAAGGTGTGCCGTCAAAACCTCCCTGTAATTGGCATTTGAAAGAAGGTTATTGGAAGACTCCGTGTCACTGGGACTCCATGTTCGAGTCCATGTATTCCTTCTCATAAAGCATTTCAATACCGAACTCCAATCTAATTAGCTCATCTGAGGGAATGCCGGTCTACAGCTCCCAAAATGAATGTGCAGGGCACGACCGCGGCGCCCCTGACGACATCTGCTAACCTTTACTTTTAACGATCAGGGCATTTGCAATAAATCACTGTACTCACATTGTAGAGTCGAAAAGAAAGCTCGGTGACTTAGGTTCTTACGTGGTTTCCTAATTAATTTGACATATCCGCCTCGGTTTAATGCAGTAAAGCTGGTATTGCACAATTGTTATATGTCAGTTTTAGAGTCGTGTACTATTTGTATTGTATTGTAGCATTTGTCTAGCGGTTATCCCCCTTATGTGGGGGAAGTGGGGCTGAAGCAATTGATGTCTTTTGGAGGTCCACTTGGGCTGCTAGGGTAAGAAGATGGCGCTTGCCTGACAGTGGCCGAGTGGTACTAGAGACAGAACAGCCCACACTGCCTACAATGGTAGACTTCTTATTGTAGACATATATTGATCCTTTTCTGCACTGACACATCTTCGACCTCCACCTGCCAAGCGACAACAGCTCCTGTTTTTTCTGCTATCTCTGCAAACACTACTAAAGCTTAGCAAAAGTCACAGTTTGTCTTCAGGACAAATATTGATAGTTTAAAGTTTTTGTGTTTCTTTGGATGAATATTCTATTGGAAAGACAATGGCGAGTGAAAGCTGTCGTGTCTAACAGAAGGAGAAGGTGCCAGATCCCACTGGCTGCTCTTTTGTTTTACGCCAATTTACCTGGGCACCGCTTTTGTGGTTTTCAGTGGGCTGACCTGTTCCTAGAATAGGTGGCATCAATCCCACAGTGGCGGAGTACAAGAAAAGCCTCTTAACTAACACACCACTCTTGAGCGTTGTGCTCTGCTCTCCCGGGCAACGCTGCGGGAGGAATCTGCCAGGCATTCATGATTTCATGCTATTAGCCAAGAGATAAATTCACCTTCGAAGCATCTGAACGAAGGGTCATTTCAAAATGTATTTTTAAACTGGTGTCCATATTTACAAGGTGATATCGCCACCAGAACTTCACTTTTAGTGACATTCTGGTGGTGACGTCACTTTTAGAGAAGTACTAGTGGCGATATCCCCTCCTCCTTATTTACAAACTGGTGTTAAGCCACTTAACATGGCTTAACGCTGCCTTTTAAATAAGGCCCCTTTTCACACTTCACTTAGTGTGAAAGGGGCATGCAATGGGTGTTGCGCTGGGCATTCTGCCGCAACACCCATTGCTTTTTGACGCTGCCCCATATTTACAAATCTGGGGCAGCACCAAAAATGAAGACTGAGGAATACCTGGTCTTAGACTGGCGATATGAAGAGAAATTATTAATTTCTCCTCGTATAATACTCTTTCCATGTGTGCTGCAGCACACACAGAAAGAGCAAATCGCCTTTCAAGATTGTTTATGTGCAAGAAGGTGTACCTCCCTGCATATAAACAATCGCCCCTGCAGCGCAGGCACCCTAGCAACATGGTGCAAGGGTGCCTGCGCTGGCGCTAGTCAGCTTCATTAGCGCCAGCGCTAGAGGAAACACAGGGGTGGGCTGTATTTTTTGTAAATACGGCGCATACCTGCATTTTAAAAAATGTCGGTGCGTGGCGTTACCAATTTTGGAGTAACACCATGCTCCGGCATTGTGTTGTAAATATCCCCCAGAGTGTCTTACTACGTGCATCTCATCAAGAACGCCAGCTATTACCCGCAACATATGCCCATCCCTCAATCAGTCAATCAGTCAATTATTCATTGTTCTCCCAGATATCCATTTTTGCAGATTTTTACAGATAAATACACTTAGAAAAATTTGTTTTGCTGTCTGTATTGATTTTTAAAAACGAAATAACACAGAAAGTATGTCTTCCAGAATGTTGAACTCCGTTCTATCACTAATGACTACCATGCCAAAATGTGTGAAGTTGTCAGCGGGGCAATTAAAAGGCGGCAAGATTTCATTAAATTGCTGCTCATGTACAAATGTGATTGCACTACAATGCTAATGCTTGCAGATGGGGTAGTGTTGCATTATGAATAACTTGGTGTATGGCTAATACCCGACAGGTGTCAATTGTGAGTGTACAGTTATCAGTTAAACATGTTAAAATATATAGTTGCAGCTTCTTAGAGCATAAAATCAATACTGAGGGCAGCGTTAAAAAAAACACGTGCCCTCATTATGAGCCAGGTGTGCTCTCACGAGTCATCCTTAAAAATTAAGTGCCATTTGCATCAGTGTCTATTGCATTTGACTATATCACTAGTGACCTAATTAGACCAGAATACATTTACGAAATGACAAATTTTGTATTTGCAGCTTACTCAAAAACTGACAGATGTCGCCGAAGAGTGTCAGAACAGCCAGCTGAAAAAGCTAAAAGAAACCTGTGAAAAGTATGTCAACACATATTCATATCAGCTGCAAATGTATTTCTCCTGCAGGCTGGCATCCCAGGGGCTCACTTTATTTATTTGTTTTCCTCTAAAGAGAAAAAAAAGAACTCAAGAAGAAAATGGATAAGAAGAGACAGGAGAAGATCACGGAAACGAAGTCAAAGGATAAAAACCAAATGGAGGAGTAAGTGTCTAATTTAAAAATAGTTAATATTAATTACTGGGTTTTTCTTAGGAGGCCCAAGTAGGTGCATCTAAATGCTGAAGTTGTTGAATCCGGAGGCTGCCTAATTTTTATTTCACCTTGTGCCTCTTCTTTCCACCACCCCACATTTTCTGTCTCTTTATCTCACTTTTGCAGGCTCTTTTTCATCTCTGCTATATCTCTTTGTATTAGTTTTCCTATCTTTCTTTTTCTCCTTTTTCTCCCTTTTCTATCTTTCTCTTTCTTGGTGCATGTCAAAGTCTAGTAAAAATGAGTGCTGGTGTCCATTGCCTGTGACTGCCAGCACAACGTTAGCACTGGCCAAGCAGAAGGTCACAACTGTTGTAAAAGTTGTGATTGTTCATTGTAAACATTTATCTGACAAGTGGCTTTGTATTATAATTATAAATGTATACGCAAGGGACCAGGCTGCATTTTGTAAGTCTGCAAACACCAATTTCTGCATATGTATGTATTGGTTATTTGGAGGTCAACAACGTGGGATCCCAACAACCTACTTTTGGTGTGTTCTCCTTTAAGCCTCCCGTCCCACTGTGACACCATTGGCAAACAACCTCAATAAAAGGCAGGCGTAATATGTAAATTCTTTAATGCTCTTGGCAAGCCAACTTGTGTGACTCCTCATAACCATGTTCCTGAAAAACAGATGTGTTTGGCAATCTGTTCCTAACTGAGGAGACCGAGGCATAGCATGAGAGACTGTAAGCATGACTATGTGTGTGCATGCCTGAGCGTCTGTGAGAGAATGCATGTGTGCATGAGAAAGAGTGTGTTTCTGCTGAAATATCAGAGAGAGGGCCTAGCTCATTAGATTACTACGAGTTCAATGCAATACCAACACTTTAAATTATGTGTACTGTCTTATACAACTCAATGGCACTCACATTTTTCACTTCAGGCGAAATAACACAAGATTCAGACCTTAGAATCACATGTATGCGTACGGCCAATAACCCACTTAGCTATTAAATAATTGGATATAGATAGATTGTTATTTTCCTGATAAACCTGATTTTTGATATTTGGTTACCCTTTGTAATCTTGCCCAAAATCCTACACACTTGGAATACGAGTCCCCATAAAATGTATCAGCAATGTGGGGAAAGGCGTAGGAGCATCCGGGAACAATGGACACCTGGTGTGAGACAGATTTGGGGGTTGAGGGTGGGGCTAAGCATCTAGAGAGATATTGCGGGATCTCTGAATAAAATAAATCAATAAATACTAAAGCAATTAACAGCAATGTTTTTGTAGACTACTTTTTTAGGTGGATCACATCAACCAGATTTAGTGAGCTGATAGTAACAGTAATGGACAACCCCAAAAGCCAATGCATAAAACCACCTCACCCACAGTAGCCAATGGCTAAACACAGTTCAAAAGCCAAATACTATATCTGTATGTATGTGTATTCTATGTGTTGTGCAGTGTGTGTGTTATGTGGTATGCAATGACATCAGTTTCTCTCTAGACAGCTAAAGCTGTCTATAGGTGAAATCTGAAAAAAGATACTGACATATTTTGCACACTGAACTTTACTTGTGCTGAAGGAGCCATAATTCAAGGTCCATTAATATTTTTTGTCAATTTGTGGCCATTAATTTGAATGCAAATTGAGTCATGCCTGCACCAATATTTGTAATGACTGAATAATTATTCGCCTTAGGGAGAAGACAGAAATGATCCGATCGTACATCCAGGAAGTGGTACAGTACATAAAACGGGTAAGGTCACACACTTTATTACATCCTTGTAAACAAAGTCTTGCGTCTAATATGCTCTTTGTTTTCAACCTGTGTAATTACTTGTAATATTCATTCTGCTCTCTGCTGGAGTAAATGCTTACAGTTTTACAGATGCTGAGTTTGGGTTTCAACAATTAGTGTATTGTAAATCAAGCACAATGCATATATATATGTGTGTGAACAAGCCTGCGGAAGCAGGCGAAACGCGTTACCGAAGAAAATTAAAGAAAGCTTTTAAATTTTGAATTGAGTTCGAGCCTCTGTGTCAGCTTTCTGGAAGGAGACCGGAGTTTGTGTTCATATATATATATATATATATATATATATATATATATATATATATATAGAGAGAGAGAGAGAGAGAGAGAGAGAGAGAGAGAGAGAGAGAGAGAGAGAGAGAGAGAGAGAGAGAGAGAGAGAGAGAGAGAGAGAGAGATGGTCTCTAGGCTTATATTACCTGGTCTGACTCAAAATGTTATGCAGTAAGCCCATTAACTGGTTGCCTTCAGTTAAGGCACTTTTAATGAGCAGTGATAAAAAGCACTATTATTGCAGTTACTTGGTGTGGGAGAGGAAATACAATAGTCACAGCACATTATTTGCAAGTGTCTATCTTATGTATGTGTTCTGTTAAAAAATGGTAGAATTCTTCAGATGTAAGACTGAAACAAAACTATTAGATATCAATCTAAGAGTTTAATCAATTTTGCAGTCAGGCCCATTTCTCATTAGTCAAGATTCAGGATGCGCATGAATTAAGTGAATTGGAGCCTTCATCATAAATGCCCTGTATATGTCCATTCAAACGGTAGGGCCTGATTCACAAAGTTAAGTATACATATGTATATTTATTCACAGGTGTGTTTAATGAGACACGCAGTTGTAACTCTCCACTTCTGTGCTATTCACCATTTCAGATTAGCGATATACTACTAGGTGTAGACTTAAAAGTCTCCACCCCCTCACATCAGAGGGTGGATATTCCTAAAACACAATATGTGAATAAAAAGTTGCTACTAGTAACAAAAAGTAACAAAAAGTTAAATTTTGTAGTATGTGAGTAGTATTATTCTACATCATGCAGTCTGTGAATTGTGCCTATAATGTTTACAGCCCTTAGGACCTGGCTATACCAAATAGTGCACACTCTTCATATTTCTGAAAAGTAACTTTTTTTTAGATTAGATCATTTCAAAAGGAAAATGAAAAGATGATGTGTAACTGGCAGAGTGTGTTTGCACACACATATGGTGGGTTAGGTTTGCAATTTAAGGACTCTTCTTTTAATGTATTGAAGTCCTCTTGTAGCATTTATTCTGAACTGTAGATCAGAGTCACCAGCCCTGATATAAAAGTTTGACCTCATGATTTCAAAGAAGAAAGTGTAATAAAAGGATAAAGTGCCTTATTTATTGTTTGGTGGATGGGATAATGATATCCCAATTGCTGTATTGCAAGTTCCATAAGCTTTATTTTACTGTAATTCGGCGGACAGTTCATTCTCAAAATTTGTGACAGAGTATTCCATCTGCCAAGCTCTAAATAAGGTACTTAGTAATGTGAAAAGGTATATTAGTGCTCTATTAGTGGAGAAATTCCTAATCCCTTAGTGTCAATACAAAACAGTGTGTAAAGAAAGTCAGAAAGAGATGCATGAAATAGTATTATTTAATTGAATATTTAAGATCATATCAATGCTAATGATTTCTGAATACAAGAGCCAGACACTGTAGTCTCTAGCACATGACTGAGAAACAATTCTTTAAGAAACATCCAAATAGTTGTTTCATTTTTTTCTGGGGATATTGAGGCAGGGTTTAGCAATTAAAAGTTCGAACTCAGAGACCCTCAAGACCATAAAGTTTTGAAGGTGTCTTTCCAGCATCCAGCAATTGCGAATCTAGCTGTTGCTACTGCACAAGAGATGAGCATTTGAAACTTTCTATGCACTATCTCAGAATTTTCAGCACTGCCCAAAAGTGAGGTACATGGTGTAATTGTTATAGAGGACAATAATGAATTCTCTCAAAACTTGAAGGTTTTTCACCAAAATCCTTGGTGTGCTGTACAAGTAAAGAGCAAATGTGTATGGTCAGCATTTGTTTCTCCATATCGGGTTCCAGCAAAGGATTTACTGAGAATAAATTTGGATATTGTTCTGGAGTCCAAAAAGAAAGTGTTTTATCTTAGCTAAAACTGTAAATGTGTGCCTCAAACCTATCAATAAAGGATTTAGGTATTTAAATAGGGATATGTTAAAAATGTTAAAATATTTAGGGAGAAATGTCTTCTTTTATAATTAACTCATAACACTAGTGATAGCTACAGTTTCCAATTTTGACTTAAAAACTTTAATCTCCACCCATGTTGAATGCTAATTCAGTGAAAGAGGGTATTTTAGATTATTTGAGATGATGACTAAAAAATAATTCACCTTTTCTAAACTAAATGCTATCCATCTATCTTCAATTTCGATAATCCATCACAAAATTGATTTTCTATTAAGGTTTAAATTAAAACCAGGCAATGAACCAACATTTTCAAAATCAATCATGAGCGCTGATGCTGATTCACAATCTTGATGGAACAGCAAAGGTTCATTATCATATAATTTGACAGCAAGACATTTTTAACAGGCAGGTTGCTTCAAAGCATTGTTCCCAAAGACTTATTGACCCTCTCAAGGAGGATGTGGAAAAGGGGACATGCCTATCTTGTCAGGTGGTAGGAGGAGCAGTGTGTTCCATTCATTTGAAGTTGGCAAACTACAGCTATAAGCCCCTACTTACAAGGCTTGGGTAAACTGCCCACCTGAAAATATTATTGACATACAGTTGACCTGATCTAAGAAATGTGTTCTTTGAGTATTTATCAAGTTTCATTAGGGAGCCCAGCTGGGCCGACTGCTATCCTCTTCCTTGCTGATCTTAGTATTTCATACACCTCATCTTTGATTGTTTTGCAATCTTGGTGATGTTCTGTAGTGTAGATCATATTGCTAAACTTTGATTAAAGAAGGACTGGGTAGCTTCTTTATCAATCTTTTTAGTTTTGGAGTAAAGTGATGTATAGAATATTTCAAGAGACTTGTTTGATTTTGTATCGAGTTTTGCCTTCTATGTTTATATGACCGGCATGAATTTTCATTTTCCTGACATTAGATTGCCATGCCAATCTCATTGTACTCTTTTCATTAAACCAGTTATTAAAATTGCATTGGGATTTTTGTAGTTTTACAAGATAAGTCACTTATATTTTATGGTCTATCTCATTTGTTAACAAGGTGTGTAAATGTATGATCTTACTGAATAATACATCATGTAAAATGTTTTTCTTAGTAGTAGAGAATATAGTTAGAAAACCTCTAAGATAAACCTCTAAAATTAAGCATACGAGTCTGAAACTGAAAATATAGTGGCAAAGCCAACATTGTTGAAAGAAATTGTTGCACCTGAGTTTTCATGTAGACTTGAAATTCTAACTATTGAAGAACTTCATGACTAAGTGGCCAAATATGATTAACTCTATGAAGGTCCCAGCCCACTAGCTAAAGTGGAAAGTGACATGATTCAACCAATGTCTAGGTGTGACCACTAATTTTGAACGGTTCTCTATCAATTCTTTAGAAATCAAAACATAATCAATTATGAAGGATGACTAATGTTGACTGGTATAAAAAGTAAACCCACAAATTAAGCTGTATTTATACCTATAAATGTCTTGCCACTCTAAGAGTGGCATCAGCTCCCGGGTGCTAGTTCTGACTCTTGTTCATGGAGACCAAAAGTTTTGTTCTAGTGTTCCCCATTTGTAAATGTTTTTTTCATCATAGTTAACTTCATCTCCAGTTGTCTTTTGGGTGAAGAATCAAAAGTGATAGGGCCATAATTTCTGTGTTATGTGCAAACAAGGGAACCCAATTGAAAGTCAGCCAGGGACCTTTGGGAACAAGTATTTTATATAGACATTGGTCCCTCACAATACAAAAGGAAATAGGAATTGATATAGAAATACAATGAGATCTATATGAGTCTGCTCATCCGGTCAAGGAATTTTTAATATATTTATCTTAAAGTAAAAGAAACAATCAATATTCAAGTGGGAACACGTACAACATAAAAACTAAAAATGGAAATGGAAAGGCTCAGGCATTTACATACGCTTGGGTTAATACACAATGTTCTAAGCAAATGCGCAAAACAACACCGTAGCACATTACAACGACAAAAGAATAATGATTGTGTCAAGGTGTACAAAGTCGACGACGTTTCGATCCCATAAAACAAGATAACGGTATCATCATCAGGACATAAGAATGTATTCCTGAGACTAATGCCTGTTGATCTCAGTCATGTCAGAGAGCCTGTGTCCTGAGCGGGACCTTGTGAAGCTCCTTCCCCAAATGGTTTGCAGTTAAGACATTTGTATTGTGTGCAGTTTTTTACAATAATTAATACATGTTGAAGTGTCTACTTATTTTTATTTATGTATTTATTTATTTTATTAGATGTATATTTTATTATCTTTATTTTTGATAGATACTTTTTTGCAAAGAAAAAGTCATTTTCACTTTACAATGGTACAACAAATTGATGTACTTTTTTTGCTGTATTCTCTTGTGCAATGCCGTTTTTAACACATTTAAGACGTATATTTTTAAACATTTATACAAAAACTGTACACCGTTATTTTTCATACTTATATTATACATAGTGTTGGACTTGGCCCTTTCTGGCAGGTTCACCCCTAAACTTTTTGCCTTGTCTGTAACCTGGTGTTGGTGATTTTAGGCCCCTGGGCACTTTCGCACTATGGTCCAGTGGAAAGTGCGTGAGATTGTCCTGCCCTCCCATAGGAATGCATTGGGGATAAGTGTGTCAGGGGTAATTCCTGGTATGAGAGGTGCAGGATGGTCAAGTCTGGTATGTATGAAATTGTGTGAATAAATGCTGCGCAATAGTGTGCGCAGATTTATTATGACTGGTGTAGAAATGCCACTTTTAGAAGTTGGCATTTATGTGTGCTCTGTGTCTGCCTGCCTGATGTGAATTGCATGTCTGGCTTGTGAGTGACAGGGGCTGGGAGCTGTGTGTGGCTCCAGGAGGGGCAGGGTGAGTCAGCACAGTGCTGAATAGAGAGATCTGCATGTAGATGAGGGGAGGAGTTGCACCTGGGTCTGAATAGGGCTGTGCCTTCCCTCCACAATGCTGGCTCCACCTCCTGTGGTGCGTCTGATGTCCCTGGCCTGTCCTGTGAAAAGAAAGAAGGAGTCATGTACACAAAGTGCTCCTGAACCAGTTGTATCTGGTTCCCCCAAACCCTGCACCTTTACACAAAGGAAATGTTTGTATAAAAAGAGGGGCTGTGACCCCATGAAGATGTTCTTGTCCAGTTCCTGAATCCTGCTGGGGGCTTGCTGCTGCTGGGGCCCAGGAGGAACCGCCATGGGGGCTTACCTCCCTGCTGGAGGGCCCTGTGTGCTGGCCTCCCTGGGCCCAGCTATGCCCCTTGAACCTGGGAGAATTGTTTTCCAGGACCCAGGACCTTTTTCTGCATTACTGCGCCCTGTGAGCGCTATGCTTTAAGCTAAATTTTCCCCAGAAGAAGAGAGAGCGTGTGGGCTGCACAGCGCTAGGCTGCAGCCCCTTTAAGAGGGAACCCCCACCGTAGGGATTCCCCCAGTGATGCCGTGGAGCGGATGCCCACCCCGCATATGGAAATTTCGATCACGGGTGCCCACCCCGCTTTTTGCTTATTTTTAGTGGCGGGTGCCCACCCCGCGTTTCTGCTTGTCTGGCGGGTGCCCACCCCGCCAGTATCTTTGATCACAGCGGGAGCCCACCCCGCATTACACCGCTGCGGCCCGATCGGCCGAACAGGAAGTCAGGCGGCTTTGCCTGACTAGGGGCGGAGCGTGCAGGGCGTCCGGCAAGCCAGGAAAGGAAGTCCCGCCCGCCGGAGACGCCGCGAGAAGGAGGGAGAGTCCCCGAGGAGAGGGGGCTCTCCCGAGCACGCCCGGGTGAAGAGTGGAAGCCGGCAAGTCTGCGCGGGGCTCTCGTAAGCCCCGCCCGCCGTCCAGGAGCACACCGGCCCGGCAATGAAGAGCGGAGTCCCGAGAGAGAGCACGGTGAGTAAGGGCTGATCTCTGGCGGGAAGCCGCAGTTATTGTGCGAAGTCCCCGTAGGGGGCTTGGGGGCATTTCTCAGCACTCACCTTTGTAGCGCACAGTGCCTGAGCGGCCCCGCCTGGCAGCGGGCCGCTCCCACATGGGCCACATTGTTTTAGGGCCCCGTGGGGGCTCCAGAGGGCCCAGGAGGGGCCCGTGTCCCATTGTGTGGCGATATTTCTCACAGCTGCCCCGAGAGCAAGCGGGCAGCTGCAACATGGGCATTTTGGTGTAGAGAGCCCCAGAGCCGGGCCTCTTTAGTTGTTCACAGTTGCCCCGCTTGACAGTGGGCAACTGCAACGTTTTGGGCACAGTTGTTCTCAGGGCACAGTCAGTGCCAGTGCCCCACATTTGAGACCCAGCTGCGCAGCAAGTAGTGCCAGCTGCAGCGTTTAGGGCTCAGTTCTTGGGGGGCATTTTGGAAGGAGAGAGGAGGGAGATGCCCTCCTCTGTCCCAGTACTTTCACAGCTGCACGGCAAGTAGCGTCAGCTGCACCGTTTAGGCCAAGTTCCTTTGGGCATGGTGTGAGATAGGAGTGAGGTACACTCCTTTGCCCTAGCGCAATGGCGCGCTTTTGGATATTGCTGCATTTGCAGCAGCCCTGACATTCTGGACACAGGGCATGTTGAGCCCCTTTGGGAAGTCCAGATGGCCAGGGGGGACTGTGAGTTTTATAGGGCGCCAGGCCCTAATGTGATTGATGTGCTAAGGTGACTGTGGTGCTAGGAAAAGTGATTCATGTAGTATGATTTACGCACCCTGTTTTATACCTCTAATGTAGTTATGATTATGAGGTTATTTATGCTAGTGAGATTATTCTCTACTGTGTTTTATGCCCCTAATGTGAGTGATACTTAGGAGGTTAGGGTCTAAGATGTTAGACTGATGAGGGTGGCGTACAATAGATTTGGCGCCTATGTGATACTGTGCATAATGTGGTTTATGTTACAGGCTGATGCTGAGTACAGTGGTTACCAGTGATTACTGGTTGTACATTTATGATATGTCTTACTTTTACTAAGTTCGCTTTGTGCTGGTTCTGACAGTGGTCCAGTTGGCCATGGTAGAAAGTCCGTCCACCATGGTCCCGCAAGGCGGTCCTTTTCCGCCCGTCTTGCGGAACCCGGAACCAGGGCATCATTGCGGCGGTGCAGACAGGCAGAGGCTGGCTTTGGGGTCTTGTTGCGGGCCCCCTCTGTGGGGGGGGCAGTTGTGCACTGGGGGGGTACCCATGGTACCCCCCTCCATTTCCATGCACATGGTGGCAGGCACCGCGTGGTGCCTGCCACGTTGTGCATAGAAATGCACAACATGGCCATTTGACATTGCCATTTGACATTGCGGCGGGTGCTGCAGCCAGCAGCACCCGCCGCAATGTTAAATTGCCAGATGCGACCGCCGCGGTAGCGGTCACATCATAATTAGGGGTGCGGGACCGCCGCATGACAGGCGGGCGGTCCCGTTACCGCTGGGATGGCGGGCGGACTCAAGTCCGCCTGCCATCCTAATGACCCCCTATGTGTGAGTGGAATGTTTAGAGCTATTTTTAATAAATTTTTTAAAAAGGAAATTAATGTGGTTTAATTTAATTCAACGTTATATTTTTATTTCCATTGATTTTATTGATTTGCTAGAGTGTTTTTTTTCTTTCAATGCTTTGATACTTTCGCAATGACTGTGGATTACTTCAGTGGATTTAATTTGGACATTTAATTTTTGCATTTATTGAGGGATTTTTAACTTTTGTTTTTGACTTTTCTGTGGATTGGATTTTTGGGAGACTAAGGCCAATCAAGGACTTTAGCTATGCACCGTATGTACGATATTTTTTATTTCTTTTGGGTGGGAAATGTTATATTTTATTATGTACATGTATTCTACTTTAACAGCAATGAAAACGTTTTATTTTGTATTTGTGTATTATATCTCGTGACTTACTTTGTATATATTTTAAATTGCATCTTTTTGGTTATCCTATGAATGTTTTTCATTAAGTATTGAATTCAAATAGCCCGCTTTCACTGCAGCCACCTCGCCAGGGCCAGGACTCCGAGGCCCATAGCCCCCAGCGGCCGCCACACCTAACAGCAGCGCCAAGAGGCGCTTTAAATTGCAGCGTGGGCTCCCGCAGCGCGGGAAGCCCGCTTTCACTGTTGCCACCTCGCCAGGGCCAGGACTCCAAGGCCCATAGCCCCCAGTGGCCGCCACACCAAACAGCAGCGCCAGGAGGCACTTTAAATTGCAGCGCGGGCTCCCGCAGTGCGGGAAGCCCGCTTTCACTGCCGCCACCTCGCCAGGGCCGGGACTCCAAGACTTGAATTTGAATCAAACCTTACCTGGACTACGTCTAAAAGACCCAGCGATTGAGGAAGTGCCTAGCGGGCCTAGATAGATCAACCTGACTGGGGAACAAACTACAGCAGCCCAGAGAGCCCAGGTAGCCCAGACGAGTAGGCCTCCAAATCCTGAGAAAGGCCTGCGATTTACATGTACCCCGCCCCAATTTGTTTTGTCCAAAGATGAGAATCAATGTATTCTCGATCTGCCTCCCGGATCTGCCCCACTAGTAGCAGTTTTATTAGTGGTTCCCTCTCTTTCTCAAGAATCTAGAGAAACCTCCCTGGATCTAATACACAAGGTTACTCACTGGTGTAGTAAGAATGTGGTAAATGGCCTGAACAAATCCTCCGATATTATTATGGCCAGAAGAGTGGGGTGGGTAGGTCATCGGACAAAAAAGGTTGGTGTGGGAGACTGTATAGTTGTTAACTTTAAGAACGCTACGAAAGCCAAGTTGTTAGTGGGCTGTGCTTATAAGAGTAGCTCGACCTCTACAATTAGAACAGTCCCCCTACAACACTTCTACCCCCCAGGCAGCTGCCACGCTCTACCCAATGGCAGCTACCTCCTAACCCAGTTAGGCCTGACAACATAACCAATACAGATATAATTCTACCAATGAGTAACCGTTTTCAACCCCTAGCTAGTCTCCAGGGTCTGGATGAAATGATTGACTAAGGCGAGAGGATAAAATAACCCAGGATATAAATTTAGTCAACACAGTTCAAAATAATCCCATTTTTCTAGCCCCTGAACCTGTTGAAATAGGTGATAAATCCCCTGGTACTTCTCCCATAACAAGCTTTTCTACTGTTCCTTATGAAAAGGTCCTCTCGTGGAACATTGCGGGACTTAGGTCAAAAAGGGGCAACTCATTTTGGGAAAATTTTCTTTCTATGTACCATGTCATCGCCCTACAAGAAACGTGGGAGGTCAATGACTGGTTTTATTTAGATGGTTTTATTTCATTTTGTAAACATGCTATTCCTTCGAATATGGGAAGAGCAAGCGGGGTCTGCTTCTAATGTTTTCACTCAAACTTTCTTGTAAGACTCGAATGATTGAATGTCAATCACACCATGTGTTAGCAGTAGAGCTGTCTTTTAAGAATCGTCCTACTCTGCTAGTGGTACATTTTTATAATTTCTTTTCCAGAAAGCATGAGTTAGAACACCTCCTAGACTTAGAGGATTTTTTGGAACACTATGAGGAGGGTAAATCACTTTATTATGATCTGATAATCCTAGGGGATTTTAATATTCACCAGTGCCATTCGAATTGCATCTCAATGCCAGAAAAGGGGGACTCTTTTTCTTCATTCAACCACTTTGAGCACACACCCTCAGGTATTTTTCTAGAAGGCATTCTCTCAGCTCATAACCTATACTGCCTTCAGCAAACAGATAGGCTGGCTTCAGTACCTACCTATGCAGGGAATGGAAGGCCCAGTACCATTGATTACATACAGCTGTCTGCACCATTAGCTTTGGCCATAGAGGAATTAACTGTCTCCTGGTCATGTTTTAGTGATCATAACCCTCTTACACTTGTAATATCACTTTCTGTCATCGAAACTGAGGAGGTAACTACCAGTATTACAAACAAAAATATCAGCACAAAAGACCAAGCCTGTAGGCTAAAGTGGGAAAGGATTGTTCCAGATAGTTTCCTGGACAATTTATATACTGCTTGTGCCCCTGAAATTCAAGCTTGCCTAGATCCCACTACACACGGTAGAGCTATCTTAGAGGCTTTTGGGAAAATAACTAACCAAATATCATCTAATCTCAATACTGTGAGTAGAGTAAGATGCCCGAAGGCCGAAAGATGGTTCGATGGTATATGTTCTACGACACATAGGGAGCTTTTGCAGGCCCTAAATGTATCCCCAGAGATGAGACGGAAATTAGGTGTAAAAGAAAGGCATATAAATTAGCAGTCCAGGAGAGGAAGAAGCAAATAAGAGAGCAGGCTTGGGAGGCTCTGGGGCAAGCTAGTGTGTTGGCAGATAGTTCTAACTTTTGGTCGGTAGTCAACAGTCCCTTTTTTTCTGAAACTCCAAACTCTAATACTGACTGTATAATCCCGGCCGACCAATGGGTACAGCATTTCGGCCATATTTTTAGCGGTACCAATTTAGGAGAAACAGAGGAGTACAGCGAAGGCGGGCAAATTAGTATACCACTTCATTTTAGTATAGACGAGGTCTATAATGCAATTACCTCCACATCTGGAGGAAAGGCTCCGGGCCCTGACGGGGTCCCAGCAGACTTATATAAGGCTGACCCAAAGGTTTGGTCTAAGATTTTAGCTCACGTTTTTAATGCAGCATGTTCACATGGTTTTCCACCATCTTGGGCCAAGGCAGTCATTGTCCCCATTTTCAAATGGGTTGATCCTGCATGTTACAGGCCGATCTCACTTTTAGACTCTGCTGCTAAAATCATGGGCAAAGTAATACTAGATCGCCTAACGGCATGGCTGGATCACCTAAATGTCATCTCCGATTTGCAATATGGCTTTAGGCCGGGCAAAGGGACCTTGGACCAATGTCTAAACTTACATCTAGTGGTAAGAAAATATACCATCGCCACAAAGGGAATTTTACATTTGGCTTTTATGGATCTGACACAAGCGTTCGACTGTGTAAATAGATCTAAATTATGGTCGATTTTAAGTGACATGGGCCTTGATGCAGAGCTGGTGGCCTTTTTACATACTAGTCATGAAAGCAACATGGCTGCGGTCAGATACAACAGAAACGGCGATTTGACAAATTCTTGGGCTGTGAAGAGAGGGGTACGCCAGGGTTGTATTCTGGTCCCCCTGCTGTTCACGATTTACATAAACAAGTTAGGGGACTCTTTAATAGCCAGCTGTAAAGACATCCCCAGGGTTGGTGTCAAGATGATCCCTGCACTCCTATATGCAGATGACACGGTCCTGCTCGCTAGAACCTCAGTGGGCCTCCAATTACTTTTGGATGGTTTTATAGTTTTCATGGACTCTTTAGACCTGTCCACAAATTTTACAGAAACACACACCATGTCCATAGGCCCTCTAAAGCCCCTAAAGGTCAAATTTTATTGCAAAGGGGCTGAACTAACCAAAGTCCCAACCTTCCCCTATTTGGGGGTATTATTTGATGAGCGCGGGTCTTGGCGTGCGCAAATTATGCAAAAAAAGAATACTCTAACTAGAGCGACGGGGGCTACACTTAATTTTGCTAAAAGATTAGGGTCAAAACCCTTCCCCGCCCTGATGAAGATATATAAAGAAAAGTGCATCCCTATGGCAACCTATGGCTGTGATATTTGGGGTTACAAGGAAGGAAATGACATTCAGGGAGCCGAGGACAAGTTTATGCGTAAGCTTTTGGCAGTCCCACCCACTACCCCGGCATTTATACTACATGAAGAATTTGGGGTGGGCTATATTTCGGATCTGATAGCGGTAGCCCCCCTGTTGCGTTGGCTGAGAGTTTGGGCTAGTCCCATTACTAATTTAAACCAATTATTAATCACCGATTGTGTAGCGCTGGAGGGAGCTGTGCACATCCCTTGGTTAAAGTATGTAATGGATCTGATAAAATGGCTCGGCTGCCCAGACCTATACCGTAGCCCTAAATCCTTGGGTAAATCAACAATCAGAATCATTAAACAACAGTTCCTGGATAAGCGCTAGGGACTTAGGGAAGAAAAGGAGTTAGCAAAACCAACGGTGAGAAGATATGTTACATTGCCCTTGTGCAACCAAGTTCAACCATATCTACTCGTCGTTAGTGACGCCCTTCATCGCTTTGTGCTAACCAGATTCCGATTGCATTTGGTTCCCTGGCTTTTGGCTGTTCCTCAAGGTTTTACAAAACCTGGTACCCTAAAACCTTGTTCTTGCGACAATTTCTCTGAGTAAGACACCTTACATTTTATTTTTTTCTGTGATTACTATTTCTCATTGCGCAAAAGGTTTATATTTCCATTACTTAGAGATTGTCATTCTACCCAAGTCAGGCCTGCTTTGTTGTACCTCCAAATGCTATCTTCCCCTATGGTCTGTTTTGAGGTTGCAAGTTTTTTAACAGGAGCCTTTAGGCGCAGGAAAAAGTTGTTTTTATAGCAGCCATCTGTTTTTGCCTGTTTTGTTTCCAGGGCCCATCTCACGCTAATATTGGTATTTTTACAATACACTGTCTATTGCACTTCGGCCTTAGCACTTTGCACTTTATTTGATGCCTTCCGTCTCATTTTACAACTTGAATTTTGTTCTTTTATTGAAATTAAGAGTGTTCCTATTTTGTTCTTCTTTAAAGGTTTTAAAGTTTGTTGATGAAATGTACCTTTTTAACATGTTTTTATGATCTGGACAGGGTCCGAAACTAACCTGTTACAATATTTTGAATATTTAAATCAAAATCCATTTAATGTACGCTTTACCATAAATAGGTCCAAATCCAAAATTCAATTTTTGGATTTGGAACTATATGTTGAGGATTGCAAATTACATAGTACTATGTATAGAAAAGAAACTGCTGTGAACAGTACATTGCATTTTAATAGTGCTCATTCAGCCAGTACCAAATGTGCCATACCCTTTGGAGAATTGATTCGGGTTCGTAGAAACTGTAGTGATGACATACAATTTGAAAAACAAGCGCAAGGATCTTTGCAACGTCTTAAAAGGAGGGGTTATAAGGATCAAGACCTCAAACAAGCATTGAGACGGGTTAGATGGGTTAAGAGAACAGACACACTTAAAGTTAAAAACAATAAGGTGGTCCCCAATAAAGAACGCTTAGCATTCATCACTACATACTCTAAGTTAAATCAGGATCTTTTAAAATATTACACAGACATTGGAAAATTCTTAAGGGAACTCCAGGCGTAGGTTCCCTGCTGTGTGATAAACCTACAATCACCTATAAAAGATCTGGAACCTTGAGGGAGGCATTATGTCCAAGTTATACAGCAATCAGACCCACTACCATTGGTACATGGCTCAGACGTCCAAGGGGCTTTTTCACCTGTGGAAATTGTAATGTATGCCACATGGGCATGAATAAAACCTTATGCTTCACATATAACAACAAATATACACATGAGGTGAAACAATTTATGAATTGCCAATCTACTTTTGTTATCTATGTAATTGTGTGCAACTGTTCAAAAGTTTATGTCGGCAGTACAGTGAGACAACTGCGAGTACGTATTCAAGAACATCGAAGAGCATGTTTAAGTAATGATAGTACCAACGCCCTTGGTGCACATATCTGTGATTCTGGTATCCCGAAAATCAACTTCAAGTTTCATGCTATTGAATGTGTCCCTCCAGATAGGAGGGGGGGGAACAGAGAGTTACGCTTGAGACAGTTGGAGGCACTTTGGATATGTAAGTTAAGGGCAGTGACATTTGGGTTAAACTCTGACAGTGAAATGCACTATTTGCTGTGATGATTATTGCGTACTGACACAGCACTATAATGCCATGCAAGTATTGTGGAAATTTAGGTAGACTGTAATTTGGTTTACACTAATCATGTAGTTGTATATGTCCACTGGAGGCTATGTGTTTTCTAAGATGAGTTGTTTGGCCCTCTGACAGATCAAGTAACATCCCCTAATCATGAGTATGTAATCTGTCTAAATACACTTATGGTTTGAGATATGAGTTAGGAGGTATTTTCCCTTTTTTTCCTCCTTCAACATGCGATGTATATATATATTCTTCATTTTTTGTTTTTAAATTATAAGGTGCATCAAAGATGAACAAAAGTAAATCTGGACCATCTTATGTGTTTTAGTACATACACCTAATACGGTGTTATAGGGATAAAGTTTAACATGTAGCAATATAAAGTTTATTGTCACTTATGCTGTGGTAATGAAGTATAGATTTGTGTAACCACAACTTAACTGCTATATCTCTTGTGCTGTGGTAATGAAGTATTGATTTATGTAACCACAACTTGATTTTTAATATTTTGGTATATTAGTTTTAGCATTTACACAATGGTGGTTTTACCTTTCTCCTTTCTTTTCCTCTTCTATCTGCCTGTTTAAAAAAGACAGTGTTCCATACAGTGATATGGTCATGGGAGGAAATCCGATTCAAATGAGGATATAAATGATTACGAAACCGTTAGAGAGAGGAGTTGTGTTTGTGTTGCTGGTAGCAAAGGAGTATGAGATACCATTAGACTGCACATAAAATGAGTATTTTGTGTGAGTTTCGCTGTCCTGTATCATATTTGACAGGCACATGGGTGCCCTGTAAGATGGGGAGGCTCCGATGTTTTGGTTAAGAACGGGCAAAAGTAATGGTTGATATGTGGAGATTAGCATAACATGACACTATACGGTGGAATGTGGACTCGGTATCGGCGGACACCAATATTCGCGTGAAATCATCTAAATTAATGACTAACCCCCTCGCATTGACAAAATGTATCTTTTTATCAAAATTAGTACTTGAACGATCTTTAATTGCAGGCGTTTTTGGTAGTTTGGAGAATAACCATTTGCAAATAAATACGTGAAGTATGAGGGAATATAAAGGGTTTGTGATGCATGACACGGGGAAATACAATAAAGTTTAGTATTGTTAAGGGTTGCTCGACTCACACAAAATGTGAGTAATAAAGTTTTGTGAAGTGAGAAAAACATCCGGGTCACGTACGCGACCGGAGTACGTAGTGAGGAAGTACCATATGGTTGGTTTAAATAGACATGTGATCCGCGGCGTTTTACTTTTAGTATTTTCAGTTCGGCGGCGGGTTGAAAGATACAGCGTCGCTCGAGATGTGCTCATGGACTAACTTCTATTAAAACGAAGAGAGTAAGTGAATGCCCGAGATACGCATTACAGATGGCAGCGGGAGCATGTATGGCAACTGCGCTAGAATGTTAAGCGATGCAGTTTGAGATTGGGCACAGGTGAAGCCATGCTGTGGTGATGTTGGCGTATGTGAATGCGCTGGCAAACTGTGAATTGGCCAGAGAGCGCGGCATTATAGGCGTTTATTATCTTGTTGAGCCTTGAAGCGCTTGCTGGCGGTTTGTTGAGAAGTTGTAATAAGCCTGTATTCTTTCATTATTAAGCCATGGTGGTTTTTATTGTCAATGGGGTATAGTGATGATATTTAGGGGACGTCCAGACAAAATGGACATTGGTATGTACATGTGCAGTATGAGTATAGCGTGAGTCGAATACTTCCGATTTTAGTAAGCTGGTTGATGTGTGATATATGCGGTCTTTCAATCAATATACTAATATTTGAGGAAAGCAATAAACACATTAGGAGCAATGTCATGTTATGATGGTCCGTCTCAAACGGCTGGGCATATGTCTTGAAATAGTGGAAATGGTGCATTGTGGGCAAATTGGAGGTACTTTTTCCGACCATGTTGCTAATAGGTTACGACAACTGTCGACAACTTGTGATATTTTATATCTTTTACAGTTTTACATGTC
The DNA here is from genome assembly GCA_963921515.1 of Calotriton arnoldi. Taxonomy (NCBI): domain Eukaryota; kingdom Metazoa; phylum Chordata; class Amphibia; order Caudata; family Salamandridae; genus Calotriton; species Calotriton arnoldi. The sequence goes on from CAWUFW010002179.1 coordinate 1,528,477, forward strand.
TCACCTATCATAGTGAGTACTCTACAGTTTGTCTGAATACAAGGACAGGAACTGGATTTGACCTTACAATTTGGAATCTGATTTCATCGTTTTGAGGTAATGATTAACAGTGTCCCGTTCGATAATGAATGTTTGTGTGTTTAGCCTCTCTATGGATTTAGGCCTAATTATTGATATTGGATGTATTCTATTGTAGCAACTACGGACTTTACGAGAACTTGGGTACACACCAATGATTATGACTGGGATTGATTTTATATTTTGGAATTGAACTTCATCAATTTGAGGTAATGATCAGTGACGCTGCTTTTAGGATTGTATTTGATGGCTAAGCTATTGTATGGACTTAAGCCATATCACTAATATTAGCTATATTTTTTTGTAGTTATCTGGGATTTTGAAACAATCGGGGTATATTTCTGAATACTTTTCGGATTGCGGTACTTTTTGCCTATTGGTGAGGATTAATTTGAGTTGTGGTTTTTGATTTAATGGTTGACACTAGTGGGTGTACAATACACATATGTATTTATGTTTTCAATTTGTTTTTTCATTAATGATTTTTTGTGTATTAGTCTTTTAATTTTATTAGGTTGTATTGATTTTAGGTTCTATGTTTGACACTGGTTTTGTTGCTGGGGCTCTTCCTTTGAATTGTATCAAGACCTCACTTGGTGTTTGGGTACTTTTTCTCCTTTTTCTGGCTCTTGTCACTTATAGGTACTTTTAGTATTGTCTTTGCGCTGGAGTAAAATACAGTGCATAATTATATATTTTAAAAGTCACTGTTAATATGTATTACAAAGAGACATGAAATCTGCCTATGAGAACAATAAGAATCATGTCTGCTTAAGAAATGTTTTATGTTTGTGTTTATGATATGAGTGTATTTTGTTATAAACTGTTTGTTTGATTGTATTTATGTTATGCTTGCAGCCCTGAGGAAGCCCTATTTAGGGCGAAACGCGTTGGCTGCATTTTGTCATCGCCTCATGTCGTTTGAGGCTCAAGTATTCATTAAAGGATCAGATTTAACATCACCGAAGAGCCTGGATAGATTCTAATGCTTTACATTTGTGCTTGTTTATACTTATGTTGCCTCTCTGTGCTTTTCTTTGTGTACCTTTTTAACATGTTCACTTATATGGCATTGAGTTGCCGAATAAAGTACCTTTTGATTGATTGATTGATTGATTTCAAATATTTTTATTTGTCAGTCTTATGTTGTACTTTATTAATATATTTTTGTTAGTTTGATTTCTAAAAATATTTACTCCAATATTTATTTAAAATTGTTTATGTTATAGTGCTGCTAGGTTTTGTTCTATTTTAGTTGTGAGCATATTGGTAAGTAGGTGGTGTATAATAGTTATTTAGCTATCATTCCTAGGCAGTCTACACCTTTCTTATTTACTTTGAGCCTGACTTTGAATTTGAGCATTTTGTACATTTCCCTAGTTTGTTTTGTTAATTTAGATTTGATTTGGTTTACTGACTGTTCATAGTTGTCATTAGCTTTGTTCTTTTTGGAGACATTCTATGAATTTGAATAGCATTGGTTGGGTTCTTTCAAGTGTGATTCGGAAGGCATTGTGCCATGTATCTACTGCACTCTTGGTATTGACTTTTTGAGCCATGGTGCTTTTGTAGACATTCCACCATGGTATTTGGAATGTGGGTTGTCATCCGTGTCCAGAACGGTGCAGTCTACCAACCCAAGTGTCTTCGAAGTCTATTTGTGGACTTTGTTTTTGTTCATTTCTTTTGATAAAATTGTGATTCTGTTAGCATGTTGTAGTGGTTAGCTACGTTTGTTACAAGTACATATGCCAGAGCTATTAACATTTTAATTTCAAAAGCAAACTAGCTTTTTCTTGCATATTCTACACTTTATGCTAATTTTTGCAGATGTTTCCATATGCTTTGGTTGAAGTGGTAATAGCTGCCTTGAATGGATGTGTGTGGGTATAGTTTTATTATTGTTTGTAGAGTTGTTAGTTTTTACTTTGAAGTGTTTTAATAGTTTATAGTGAGTGCACTATGTTATGCAGGAATGCATAAATGAGGGTTACGTTAGTGTTATGATTTTTTTAATGTATGGTGTACATCTGTTTGAATAGTGGAGTTCATATTTTAAAAGTTCCATCCATGTTTCACATTGGTTTAGACTTAGCAGGTTAATTTCAGTTTCAAATATAATTTTCTTCTGTCTGTAATGTGATTGTCATATAGGAGGAAGGGTTCTTTGTTATGCAGTGTGATTAGGTGTTCTGGAATCTGTATGCTTTGGTATCTTCTAGGGGTAGCAGAGGTTTGACTAGTGGCTTTTTTAAGTTTGGGATATTACTTATTTTAAAGCAGGATTTGCTGGTAGGTGACCTGTAATGGGCTCAGGTACTTTAGGGAGTATTCTTTTTAAAATTTTAGTAGTGTCCTCTTGGGAACTAGTGATTGCCTCTTTTAAGTGCCTTACTTCTATCTAAGTAATATTTGGAGAAGGTTGTGTTCTCTGGTGTTAATTGCAATAAAGTTTTCACACCAAACATTTGTGTATTATTTGGTACATTTCTAATGCACGTTTGCAGTGCTTGTGCTCACCTGTATTTGTTTCCCTTCTGCAAAAGAAATTCTTTTCATTTAGGTGGTGAAATATGAATGGCTCTTTCTCCCATTCTGTCTGAAAATAGCATAATTTTAAAATAATTATTGTTACAAATTTTTATTTTGTCTGCTAACATAATTTAAATTAACTTTAAAGCATTTTAATTATATACTTACATACATGCAGTTGCTTTAAGTTGCACTTCATTTTCTTCTGTTTCTCTTTGATGTCATTGAGATTTGGATCAGGTAGACTTTCCCTTTTTGTTGGTGAGATAGAAGATTTCTTTTAGTTACATGTTATCATTAGAGGTTTGGTTAGTTTTGGGGAGTGGAGGGGTTTAACCCATTAAGGTTGTTATATTGTTATCACTGTGTTTATTTTGCTTACTTCGAAAGTGCTTTTGTGTGGAGTATTCAAATAATAATTATCCAAGGGTGAAGATACATAATAAAAGAGAGAGTTTACTAATTTATGTATTTGCATTTCAAAATTATGTCACATTACTTTGTAGTTCATTTAATTGTTAGATCTACTTGTGAATGTGTCCTGCTATTTTTTTAAGTCTTCTTTCTCGCTTTCCTTCATGCAGTCATGAAGAGTGTAGTTTAATTGCAGTTGTTACAATTTTTCTGTGAAAAGTAGTGAGGTTTTGTGCTCTTTTTATAGTGTTCACGTGATTATGTTTATATATTTTTTGGCTAGTTTGTTTTACAGTAAATTTTAATGCCCACTTTGTGTGTAGTTTGAATTTGTTTTCAGCTATTACCTTTTATGGTGGACGCTAATTAGTGTTTCTGTTTTACTTTTAAATGGGTGCATTTGTTGGATTGTTGTAATTTTATATATTCAAAATGTATTATTTATATATTTTGAATGTTAAATTAATTTTATTTATTTTTAATATTTGTTGTAATATTTATATTCAAATAATATCTTTTTTTTAAAAGTGTGTATTTTTTAATAGTAAATGTATGGTGATTACATAAGGTTATATAAGTGAATACAGCTATGTTTGCTGTTTTAAGGTTATATTAAATGTTTGCGTAATATGTTTATTTATTGTTGTTTTTTATATATAGTTAATCTAAAAAAGAAATTTATGACGATAAACATTATTGTTTCCTTATTTTTAGTGATTTATTGTTGTTGATATTGTGAGTGATATTGTGTGAATATATCTATATAGTAGATAATATTTCATGTTTCAATATTTGTGAAGTCTATATTGTTAGATTTCGATATTTTTGACTGCAATATTTTGTCATCAATATTGGTATTATTTTCGATTAAGTATAGGATGACAATACGTTTGTAATCAATATTATTTTGACAATAATTTGGGGAGTCAATATTGTTTTCCATGATATCCTGTTATCGAACCATATGGGATTCTAACCAGAGTTTCCGGAATATTGCTACATACACCACATTATGAGAAAATTATGAGAATATAAAAATATATGGACTTGTAGAGTTTGAGTCCTTAAGAGCTCCTGTTCAAAAGAACAACTTTGTCCAGTACCATGCCAAATGAGGTAAATAGAATCACCTAAACTGTTTTAGGAGCTAGATTAGTCATTTGACTGTGGCTGTAATGCCAAACATATTGAAATAAGTGTAACCTTTTTCCATGCAGAATAATTTGAGAAAATTCCAATTTCTCTAGCTGTGATTAGGATATTCCTCAGACTGAGAAGGAGGCAAAGGTTGAGTATCTGAATCACAATAGAAACCAGAGGGAGTGATAGGATCTGCAATTTCCAAAGAGCTTCTATGTTTGGCCTTTGCAATTTATAGTCAACTTCAGTTATTACCTATATAATTGTAAATGTGGAATACGTAGTTTAAATTGCAGGACTGGTTTAGTATCATACCAAACAAACAGCCAGTGACATCCAGTAGTGTTTGGATACCTTCCTTCATCCATATTGCTATTTCCTTCACTGATTTCTGCTTAAGCACAATGAGGGTTGATATCCATTGTGAGCACTGCCCTCTCCATCCATCAATCTTGCTCCATAGACTAAGAGGTTTATATAGAGTTAGGTGAATGCAGGAAATCTGCAAAAAAAAACAGGGTGAATGCCCCATCTTCACTATTTATTGCGGATATAAAAGTACACAATTGAAACAGTGCAGATGGTACATCCACCAAACCCTAAATAGCCCCATCAAGAGCCTTGTTTGTCCTTTGGCTGGCAGAGTTTCCATTTGCCCTTTATATCCTCAGATAGGCAGTGGAGGAACATATACCTTCTCTAGGGCAGTAGATATTTCTCTTCTAAAGTAGCTGTAAGTGCCACTGTAAGAACCCTTGTTGGAGAAATCTCTGGTGTAAGATGAGATATTGTGTTCATATGACAAGTGGCAGTATTCATATGACAAGAATAAATATCAAGCTGAGAAAAAGTATATTGATGCATTCCATTCTGTAAATGTTGCCACCCTTTCCAATGCAATTTTGCACAGTGGTAGCTCAGATAGAACTGATAACATATTAGTCATTCTAGGAGATGTTTTTGATTGACCCCATTTCTAGCAAAGTTGCCTTTCCATGTTAATGGGTCAGGCTTTAGAGCCAGAGGAGGTCATGACAGTGAAATATTCACTATGATTTCTCATCACCACCCTTCTCTAGAGCTGGGCTGAGTGCATTCAGATTCTGTTCACCTGGAAGCACTAGTTAACCATACCTGAATATTACTTTGTGTGTAGCTATGCATGGGCACAAAGGGTTGGTTCCCCTGGTTCCTTCTCATTTTCAAATGTGGTAGCTCTAGAATATGACAACTGTTAAAATATTTATACTTTCTCTGTTTCTCGTCAGTGATAGGTTTTCTTTTACTTATTAATCCATGCATTGTTTCTCTTTTATCTTAGACTGTCTTCCTGAGGTTTATTTAATTGAATGCTTTTCATTATTAGTCAAGGATGAAGAATGTTAGAAATGGGGGTCTCTAGTTAGCAGAGGTGTGCATCCTGGCCAGGTAGGGGCTCTTCCTTCTAGTCAGGGTAAGGGAGTCACACACCCAAGATAACCCCTGCTCACCCCCTTGGTAGCTTGGCACAAGCAGTCAGGCTTATCTCAGAGGCAATGTGTAAAGCATTTGTACATAAAACACACTGTAACACAGTGAAAACACTACAAATAGGCACCACAGCAGTTTAGAAAAATAACCAATCTTTATCTAAAGCAAACAAGACCAAAACCACAAAAACCCAACATACATAAGCAGAAATATCACGTTTTAAAGGTTTAAGCATGTTGGTCCATAGAACTCTATGGATGTGTTGATTTTAGCACAAAGTACCTTTGTTGAGGCTAAATCTGAGGCGAAAAACAGCACAGATTGTCATTATTAACTCTTGCCCAATTTTAGCACACAACAAAATAAAAATAAAGACAGAGGGCCAGATGTACGACCATTTGCTTTTGCAACTCGCAAATTGTGAAAAATTGCGAGTCGCAATTTGCGAGTCGCAAAAGCAAATGTACAACAGTGTCAGAGACACTGTTAGCGATTCCCAATGGGGTTGCAAAATGCGAGGCTCATGAATATTAATGAGCCACTCGCAATTTGCGACCCCATTGGGAATGGCTGGCCCTCCCAGGGATGGTGGCCTGCTGGGCTCAGCAGACCTCTATGTCTGGGACTGCTTTTGAAAAAAGCAGGTTTTTTTTTTTTAAATGCAGCCTGTTTTCCTTAAAGGAAAACAGGATGCATTTTTTTTTTTTTAAATGAAACGTTTTTGTTTCATTTTTTAAGGGCAGGCAGTGGTCCCTGGGACCACTGCCTGCCCTTAAAAAATATTTTCCCATGCATTCCCAAAGGGGAAGGGGTCCCCTGGGGACCCCTTCCCGTTCGCGAATGCTTTACCACCTACTTGAAGTAGGTGGCAAATTGCAACTGTTTTGCGACCGCAATTGCGGTCGCAAAACAGTCATACATAGGGCTCAGACTCGCTATTAGGAAAGGACGCCCTTGAAACGCCCCTTCCTAATAGCGAGTGGCAAATCCTAATTAGTGAGTCGCAAATGAATTGCGACTTGCTAATTAGGGTTTGTACATGGCCCTTAGGTATTTTTGCATGCGCAAACGGGTCGCAAACCCATTTGCGCATGCAAAAATACTTCGTACATCTGGCCCAGAAACAGGTAACTGTTTTTTAGAACTCGGTACACTCTATGCCTTTCTTTGTAGGTCCGAAACAGTATTAAGACACGAGATCCAACTTACTGAGCGAAGGTTATCATTAGAACCCCAGCACCCCTCCACTAGCTCAGTGCCTTCAACCCATCCTTTGCCTAATCACACTGACGAATCAATTTCCCCTCGCAGCCTTCATGGTCAGCATAGCCACTCTTCCCCCATTCATGTAGACTCACCTGTAGTATTGCTGCTATCTCCATCACAACCCACTTCTTCCTGCTTGGGGAGTGGTATTCAACCCTCAATGACTACTAGAGGGAAGAAGCTAAATCAGACTATTGCCTGTGAACCACCATTAAAAAAAAGAAAGGCGCGAGGCCCTTCTAAATCTACCTGTCAGGCCTCTAGATTAGCTAAACGTAAGAGTGCTGTCACAGGGAACGTTGGTAGCCAGTCACATACTAACTTGCCAACTAACTTGCAAACTAACTCATGCCCCGTGCCAGGTACTTTCGACCCTCCCCAACGGATAAATGAGGACGAGCTTTGTTTACGGCTGGAAGCTAAGCTTTCTGGTCTGCTCGATCCCTTATTTCATAAACTGTCATTGATAGAAGAAAGACTCACCAAAATAGAGCAGGGAATTTCGAGCGCATCCACCTCGAGTTTTGGTGCTCAGTCAATAGGCGGGCTTAACACGCATTTGCATAAGGCAAGGGGAGCTGATAAGACTTCTAGGGGTCCCATTATTAAACCTCATAGCTCCACATGCACAGTAGGGACAGTCTCTCAGGCCACCGGAACGATTCATTATTCCCAGGATGATACATCTCAGTTTGTAGTGTTGCCAGTGGGATCTAGTGAATCAAGAGCTCGGTCTTTGCAGCCATCTGCTGGCAGTTCCCAGAGCGCTCCAATGCCACTTCATCTTCCACCCGAATCTACTCCATATTCTGTTGTTTTGGCCAATGTTCCAGTATTATCTTCCAACACGCTGGAGCATTGGTCAACACTAAAGAACAAGGCCCTGTATTGGTTAAGCACTAGGGTTGGCTTAAATGATCACCTCTTTTCAGAATTTAAAATGGTTCGGCGAGTATCCTGGATCGGGAAATCCCGTAAGTCTTTGAGTGGTGACTGCGTGGTTATAAACTTTAGATCTCCAGGATTGGTTAAGCTTATCCTGGAGAGGGCAGGTAATCACTCGATCAAAGAGGATGATATCAACATCCTCCCTCTAGGGTTTTTCTATCAGCCATCAAGGGATCCATGGCAGAGGGTGAGGAAGGGGCCACCCCCATTCCAGGGGCAACCTGGTAATTCCGTCCCCATAGGCAATCGCTTTGGAATCCTTGCTTCTATGGAGGATATTGATTGACTCAGTAGATCTGGATACTCTGCCTTGAACGATGCCATGGTATATAAGGGAAGTAGGGTGCATGAATTAGATTTTTATAATCATGTTGAGCTTTCCCGAAATGGGGTTGCTACGGAGTTAGGGGTTGGTTCTGAAGGTGGCAACAGTGATCTGAGGGATGTTTTACAGACCGGGGTGGAATTGACACTGGTGGTTGAGAGTGAGGGGGTCCTACTAATATTCATCTGGTGGAACCTACCCTATATAATATTGATCCTGGTTTGGAAGCTATGAGTAATGTCAAGGTGCCTCTAGCTCAAACAACACCTATTGTTATAGCTCAGGGGAATCCCAATTATAATTTATCTATAGTCTCTTGGAATATAGCGGGTCTACTAGCAAAAACCCCTTCATTTGAGTGGGCAGCATTTATTGAAAAACATGATGTATGGCTATTCCAGGAAACATGGTCCCTGGAACAAATTTATTATCCTGGTTTCTTAAATTTCTCTAAAGGCGCATCGGGGGGAAAGAAAGGCAGACCCATAGGTGGACTTACCTGTTGGATTCGACAGCAAGCAGGTATTAAGGTAGAGGAAATTTTCATTGATTGCCCGGATATTATGGTCATACGTCTCCGGTTGGCACCGGAACCAGATATACTTATTATTAACGTTTACGCAAGGGGAAAGCCGGGCGGTAGAGGTTCAAACACAGTTGCCACCCTCGATAGTTTTATAAGCATTAATAGGGGCAATTGTAACTTGATAATAGGTGGAGACTTTAACTGTTCCTTTGAACCCCTGGACCATGAGGATGGCAACCTTAGTGCTGAGGAGGATGCTCAGTGGAACATCCCGCAATTAGACCTACGCCCAATTAAAAAATGGACCGAGGCAGCATTGCAGCTCAAAGGGATGTGTCTGGAACGGGGTGTGAGGGCTGTCAATGGGAGGACCCAATCGGATAGAAAGGGCTCCCACACTTTCGACAATGGGTTAAGAAGTAGTCGCATAGACTACATTTTTATTAATTTAGAATTCTGGTCATCCATAGTGGATATGGTAGTACGGGAGCGGAATGAAAGCGATCACAACCCTTTGGTGCTAACTCTGAAGGTGCTGGGTTTATGTAATCCGAGATACCAGCCCGTTGAGCCGTCTACTGTAGGCGTTGTGCTTACCAATGACAACAGAAGAGTTAGATGGCCCATGGTTTTAGAAAATGACGGGGATCTGAACCAGATGAAGCTAATGGTCGCCAGTTCAATAGCGTCCCTCCAATACTGTGACACCCAGGAGGAAATTAATGCAAAGATTCCTCAGGTTCATAATGACTTGTTTGCGAATCTTAAACAATTCTTTATTAAAACTAACAAAACAAAGGGAAAAAAAACATGCCCCAGGCCGGCTTCTTGGTATAATAAATCGTGTAGAGCGGCGTATAAGTTATTGTCGAGAGCCATCAGATCTAGAGTTATGGATGATATCAAAAAAGCCAGAGTTGGGTACAAGAAAGCTCAATATCAAGCTAAGAAGTACTGGGATGAGCAACACTGGCAGGATTTGCTCATAGCTAGCAAAGAGAAAAACATGTTCAATTTCTGGCAGCTCGTCAAATGGGGGAGCGGTGTATTAAGTCAAACACCAGTTAACTACGTAACCCCGGAGATGTGGGTCTCGCATTTTGAGGCTCAGTTTACTGCTCCTAACTGTGGCGATGATATTTTTCAAATGCCCCTTCGAAACACCACTTTGTTTTTTACCAGCTCAGAGGTTGCTTCTGTCCTCAAATCAATCCCGAGAGGCAGGGCCCCAGGACCAGATTGTATACTGGTGGACTTGTTTTTGCACCATAAAGGAACATGGGTGACCTACATTCAGATGCTTGCCAACTCAATAGCCACTGGTGCACCACTCCCAAATACTTGGGCCGGCGCAGAAATCCTCCCGATATATAAAAGGGTGATCGTTCCCTACCAGGCAACTACAGGTCGATAAGCCTTATCGACTCCATCCAAAAAATTGTTGCTAGATTAGTGTTGTGTAGAATCAAGGCCTGGATTGATGAAATGAATATCTTATCCTCCTTACAGGCGGGGTTCCGTTCACACACTAGTACCATAGATCAAGTTTTTAGATTTATGTTAATCTACTGGAGGATAGTTATTATCGGAGGGGGTACTATCTATGCGGCGTTTATCGACCTTAAATCCGCTTTTGATTTGGTCCCTCGATTTAAAATGTGGAGGGCTTTTGTGGATATGGGAATGCCACTGGAATTATTGACAATTTTAGTTAAATTAAACAATTGTAATTATGCACAGGTTCACTGGGGTATGCAGGGGAAGGTTACGGACAGGTCCGGTTTTAAAGGGGGTAAGACAAGGGTGTGTGCTGGCCCCCACCCTGTTTTCCCTATTTATTAACAGGGCATTTCAGTATTTTTCTACTTACCATACAGATGCCCCCACACTGGCTGGTATGAAGATATCTCTGCTCATGTTTGCGGACGATACATTGATATTGTCAAAAACCCAAATAGGGCTACAGCGTGCCCTGTCTCGTTTCAAGGTATTCTGCCGCGAGAATGAGCTAGAGGTAAATGTGGAGAAAACTAAGTTTATGGTTCTCCACAAACATAAAGCCATTAAAGGGAGAGTTTTTTTGAACAATGTTCTTCTTGAGCAGACAGAAATCTTTACATACCGGGGGATTACACTAGGCCGGAGACTAAACTGGAAGCCCCGGATAGATATGTTGGTTCTTAAACACGCACAATTAGCAGGTGTCCTTATTAAAGAACAGAGTCTATCACAGACCAAGCCCATTGCCCCCGCTTTAAAGATTTATAATTCTAAAATTTGCTCCTCTGTATTGTTTGGTGCTGAGCTTTGGGGTTTTGAGTATTTGTCATCCCTCACGGTAGCACAAAATAAATTTATGAGATCTTTAATTGGTCTTCCGCAATCGACGCCACTTCTGGCCTTATATCTGGATTTAGGATGTAAAGCAATTGAGGATATTGCGCGCTTTCGGCCAATCGCATTTTTGCGTAGGCTTTGGACTACCCCTGAGTTGTCCCTGTATGCTAAAGCTGTGTACGAAGTAAGGGAGGCTGAACGCCCCTGCAGAATTACATGGTTAAACAAGATTAAAATCACATTGCATAATATGGGGATGAGCAGTCTGTAGAAGGACCCAGTTCATAATCCATTTCCATAAAAAAAAGTGTATAAGGCAGCATATTGGAATATGGTTAAGATAAAGCACTTTTCATCCATAACAAGGTCCATCATGTCTAGGCGATTCATGGAGCTCAAACACGAAGCAAAGTTTGAAGCTTATTGGGAAGTTATCACCAAACCCCATGACAGGAAGCTGTACCACCAATTTAGGGTGGGGTCTCTCCCCATAAAAGCATTAACAATAAGTTGGGATACAGCGTTGGATGATAAGTGCTCTACTTGCCCAGCACAGATTGAAACTATAGCCCATATATTGTTTGTATGTCCAGCCTACAAGCATCCTAGGTCAAAATGGCTTAAACCTGTTTGCCTTAATATGGGCACCAGATCAAGTGTGGAGGCATTAAGGATTCTGGAGACTAATACGCAGGATTCAATAGTAGTCGCAGTCGCCAAATTTTTGAGTTGGATGTGGGTGATTCGCGCCAAGAAAATGAGGGTTTTTAATTCCAGTTAGTTTACTTTTAAACTAAATATTAATATCTTTAGGCATAAGATCAGTTCAGTAGCTCCATGTTTGTTTAGATATACATTTTGTGTTTAAATTGTGTGATTTTTAGTCTGTAAAGTTTTTCGATGTTGATTTTGTGGATGCCTTATGGCAAATTTTGTTTCGTGTATTATATATTATTATTTTATAACATATCTTTTATATGCTAATGTGTTTTATCCTATGAGACCTAAACAGGTTACTGTTGGCCTTCGGTCTTATATATATATATATATACATATATATATATATATATTTAGGGAATTATGGAATTTTAATATGACCTTTTTTTAAACTGTAGTCACTCTTGTCTTTTATGATTGTTACAATCGAAATAAAGACTGAATGAACTGAATTGAACTGAACTTGTTATAACAGCATGACTGCCCTGATCAATTAACAAGCAGTCCTCTTGAAAAATGGGGCCTGGGCCAGAGTACACTTCATCCATGACTTACGTTGTCTGCACAATCTTGAATACAATGAATTTATTAGATTACAAAATACAGAATTTCCACTGGAATAAGCTGCTCCTCTTTTCCCATCATCAATAGGAATTTATTTGTTTTGCAATAAAACAGGAAATTGTTGAAAAATGACACAGTAAGACACCAAATTGATGAGTCAATATAGTCAATATTTTGACACAATTCTGTCTCCCACAACCTATTTCTGTAAGCACAAGCAGTCAGGCACCTGTGGGTTTGTAAGCATTCTCCTTTGAGAAAAAAGACATGTTCCCACCTCTGAAGCTCTTTAGATCTGATTTGCTTACCCAGCTCCACATTTCTTCTAGCTCATTGACAGCCTGCAATGATATGCTTGAGTGAAATAATGTCTGAGTGTTACTCTCAAGGGTCCGCATTACAGTTTGGGTGGACTGTCCTTTTTTGAGACACAGTGCCGAATTAACAGTGTGTGCCTGACACAGACCAGGAGAGCACACCTGATCACAGAAAATATGTTGTTCACAGTGCATTAATCAAAAGTGGTTCCTTTCAAGGAGGAGCAGTGATTCTGTTGCAGGTGTGTGCAGTGTGTGACTACACTCATCTGCAGGGAGATGCCTGGAGGCCCCGGGGGTCCCTGAGACACCTCCAAAGATTTGCCCTCATGGGCCACACTGGCTGTGTGCCACCCCAAATGTGGCATACAATCAGTGTGCCTCCTGACAGCTTCTATGTACTTTTGGGCACTTCTAGTACCCTAAGGGGGCAACCTATCTCTGAATTTCTACTTCACTATGCTCAATAAAGTCCCAGTAAAGACAGTTTACAGTTGACAACTTCATACTAGTGCTGCAATGTCACTGACTGGTCTCTATTGCCAACCACCTTATAAATCAAATGTTTTAGATAAACTTAGTTACAATGGAATCTACTCCCTAAGCAACTAATAATAGTGGCAAATGACAATGCATACCCTCTGGAAGTGGGGAGCCCACTTTCAGTACACATAAAGTCAGAATGTGATATTGGTTATAATGAAGCATACTAGTGTTTCCCATTACATATTTTCAATACATCATAGTTCATACTTGATATAAGCTTCTGTATAAAGGTCACATTTTGATTTTCATTAAATAGAGAAGCACATGGGGGCATATTTATAAGAAAGTCACACAGCATTGCAAGTCACCTTGCTGCGCTGGGTGAAAAGAAAAGGGCAGGAATGCCTGTATTTAAAAGAATATGGCGCATTCCTGCCTTTGTTCCTGCGCTGGTGCAATTTTGGCTGCCTAGCACCAATGCAGGCACCCTTGCACCATTGTGCAAGAGTGTCTGCGTTGTAAGGAGGATTGTGTTTGTGCAGGAAGGCTACCTTCCTGCACAAACACAATGCACAAACACAATTCCCTGAGGCATTTTCCTCTTTCTATGTGTGCTGCCGAATGTAGCACGCCTCACCTGTGAAGGTGTAGCATTTTGGCGCATTCCAAGGTCTACCACTTTTGATAAATCTGGCAATGCGTCAAAATCCATGGATGTTGCATGGGAACACCCATGCAACACCCATGGAATGCCTCTCTGACACAGAGTAATGCAACACAGCTATTTGCTCTGTGTTGCGTTACTCTTGATTTACGGAGCCACTCAGGGCCATGCAAGGTGGCCTTGCATGACTTTATAAATCGCATTTTGGGCTTGTGTTGGCCATGCACCACATTGTGTGGTGCAAGCGCAATGCCACCCCACTGATAAATATGCCCCTTACTTCATTATTCATTACTTCATTATTGCTTTCCATTATACTTGGCTACGAAATTAAACAACACAGAAGACCAACATAACACTGCTCCTTCAGTGAAATGTCTATTAACCATCAATAATGAGCCTCTTGGCTTCCCGTAACAACTACCTGCACCATGTGTTTCCTTCCCTTACTATGTATATAATCAGGTCAAAGTAAGAATTTATGGATTTGGCTAAAAAAAGACATACACTATGAAAACAGAGTTAAAAACGACACACAACATACAATACAATAAATAAAGCACATCACACGATTACAATTTAGAGCGTGAGAGAATAAAAATAAGGAAGCATTACTACCTCGAAGCAGCAGCAAATGGCAGACATAACTAGAAAATAATCCTCTTGTTTACAACCAAACCACTAATATGTACAATTCAACAGTACGAACAATGCAAACCTCGCCATTTGAGGCTTGGTTTCTGTGTAGTTTTAATCTCTTATCGCCTAAACAGTGGCAACGATGGTTTCTTGTACTGACCAGCTATTTTTTAACAAAATGGTATAAAATGCACATAATCTTGAATCGCCCATATTCTGTCTGTGTGCATCTTCTACTGTGAACTGCTGCTTCCCAGCTAGACTTGTACTCCAGATATCCCAATTTGTCAATTATGATATATGTCAGTATGTGCAGTGAACAGGTTTGTAATATGATGACAGTCTTTGTTGGTGCTCACATGATATTTTTGTTAAGTTGCATGCATCTCTTAAAATAATTCAGAAAATGAAGTATAAATATACGGCTTGTAAGGCACAGAATTAGGGGCATATTAGCAAGGGCACTATCGCCGCTTTAGCGGCACTTTTTGCCGCTAAAGCAGCGATATTTATATCGCCCTATCAGCAAACTGTCTCTAACAGCAGTTTTTTTACCGCTTTGCATGTCAGCGATATTTATCGCTAATGACATGCAAAGTGGGCGTTCCCGACGAACAAACCTGGGAAACACTCGCTAACAGGCCTATCGCCTATTAGCAAGGTGGCCATGGCCCCAGTTAGCGACGTGAAAAGTCGCGCTAACCGGGGTCATCGCTCATTTATTTAACACCTGCAATTAGCAGGTGTTAGCCATACCTAACATGGGGGTGGATTATGCTGATACGACCACAGGGTCATATCAGCAAGGTATTCTCCCTTCTCCATGCAACATCGCTGGTTTTTCAGCGATGTTGGCCCATTTCTCGCTTATCGCTGGAATATTCATCGCCATAGCGCTAATCGTTGCTAATACAGCGTTAGCGTGGCGATATATTCCAGCGATAGCCGGCGATAAAACAAATCACGCTAAGCAGGGTTAGCGATGATTATCGCCTCTTCTTGCTAATATGCCCCAGAATTAATTCTATGGACATCCGCTAAAAACGTGAAATCCCTAGATTACGAGAGAAAAAAAGTGAGTAGAGTTTTGGGTGTTTTTGACCAGACAGTGATTTCTGGGCCAACCTTCATTATGTTACTTTCTAAATTGCAGTTAGAAGACGCGCAGACGAAACGGCAAGAAAAGCTTTTGGAAACACACAAGGAAATTCGCCAGCAGATATTGGACGAAAAACCTAAGGTAATGTGTTATTTTTGTGCCTTCAGCAAGAGACTAGGCAACAGCTAGTTACAAAACAATATATTGATTTGAAATTATTCTTAAAACAACTTCGCAAAGATGTACGCAACCTAGTGATATTTGTCATTAACCCAATATAAAAAATAGTTCCATATTGAGCTGCACCGGTGTTTCATAAATGAAAACTGTGTGCAAACAAAGGAACAAATTTATCAAGACTTTGCACCCACGCAAAGTGATGCAAAGCGGCACAAATTCTTGATAACGTATTTACTTTCTAGCACAAACGTTGTACTTAAAGTTGTTCGAATTGAGGTTTGCGCTGCTTTGCACTTCTATGCATCAGGAGACGTTCAATGGGTAGTACCTGTGCATTTCGATGCTGCCTCCCATGGATTTTGATTGTGAGACCTGGCTTTGCGTCAAAAAATAATGGGGCATATTAGCAAGACCCACGTTAAAATTATCGCCGTTTTAGCGGCAGGAAACTGCCGCTAAAACGGCGATAATGGGCTTGCTAATATGCGTTATGGAATTCCAATAGAAGCCCAGGTTAGATGTGCAGGACATCTAACCTGGGCTTCTATTGGAATTCTATAACGCATATTAGCAAGCCCATTATCGCCGTTTTAGCACGGCGATAATTTTAACGTGGGTCTTGCTAATATGCCCCAATGCCTCTTAAAAACAGGTGTTAAGTAGGAGCAATAGAGGTATTTCTCTAAACATTATAAGCATACATCATCCGATGTATGAAATATTTAAAAGTTTGTAAAGACTATGGAGCCGATTTTGAGTTTAGCAGACAGGATGCAGTCCATCGGGGTGGCAGAGGGCATTCTCTAACAGCGCCTAGTCTGGCAGCCTTCGGAAGAACTTTTCGATGCAAACAACCGGGGCCCATCGACAGAAAGCTTATGGTCCGCCTGTCGGATTGAGAGTCTGGTGGGGAGGGTACTCCGTCTCATTTGCGACAGAGTACCCTGTCTCCCAAACTTAAATCAAACCCTATATCTACCTAGTGTTTCCAGACTATATTTGTATTTCAAAACTATTGAGGTGTAGCTCTATCATCCTCAGACAAGCCTTAGGCCTACATAAATGTGGTGGAAGTCCACAATTAGACTTCTGAGCTGCCCTTTGTGTGTCCTTGAGCGAGCACAGTCTCCCAGCACAGTGAGGATCATTCGCTGGATCCTTCCAGAAATTATTCCCACTTTAAGACTAATTGCTGGCACTGGAATTCAGTAAGTAATATCTAGTCATATTGAAGGAAACTGGAAAACGTACTTTTATTTGGTAATTAAACTATGACCCTTCTAAGAACACTTGACTTTTTTTAGCTGTTTCGATTAGTACAACAATTGACGATTGAGGGGATTATCTTCAGTGCTGCTGATGATGTAGGTATCCCAATTTAACAAGAAACTTGCATATCTCTGAGCGTTTATATAATCACATCTGCACAGAATCAGAACTCGAACGAATGTGATGCTCATTGCAAACCGCCAAGCTGACCACCAGAGGGCGCACTGCACTATTATGTTGTTTTCCTGCTGCACTTAAACTGAAATCAAAATGAAATATTTAAGAAAGCGCTTCTAAGGTGTTCAATGTAAACGTTGATTTTTGGCTCCAGGGAGCATCAACATGCATATAATGTATCACATGGCATGCCTTTTATTATTGTTAATATCTAAACTCCAGAGGCGTCAAGAGATTGGGCTCTAAGCTGCATCTAGCAGAGTCTCTCAGACAAAGAGTTTCTGCCTCTCTTAATGCTGGTAAACGGAAGTCTCAGTGCATCTCATAGCACAGTTAACAGTTTTGTTCTTTATTTGGCTTTTATGTTATTTGGCCAGATTTAGTTTCCTTTTGTACATTTTTGTAAGTTTGAAGAATATGAAGATTTCTAGGATTTTTGTTTATCTTAGCGATGGACACAAAAACAGAGAAGCTCTTACAGTGTCATAATTAAGATTAGGACACATTCAAAATGTCACAGGCTTCTCGTAAGTCAATCAGAGATCATTGAGGGATATAGGACAACGTTTACACTGAATTCCTTGCGTGGGAGTCAATTAACTGGGCACAGGTTTTTTTTAAATTTATAAAAATACTATGCAGTTATATCTACTATCAAGCATAATACGCTTAAACCATAACTGACATATTTGCACA
The DNA here is from genome assembly GCA_963921515.1 of Calotriton arnoldi. NCBI lineage: Eukaryota > Metazoa > Chordata > Amphibia > Caudata > Salamandridae > Calotriton > Calotriton arnoldi. The sequence goes on from CAWUFW010002179.1 coordinate 1,546,321, forward strand.
GCACATCACTCATACCCCGAGTGGAATCTTTGATGTATTGCCAGATAAAGTATGCACATTTGGTTAGGGAGGGGAGAAATCCTCTTTTTCAATCTGAGGTAAGGCAATGAGAAACTGCAGGCAATTCTGCTGTTTCTGCCCTTATCTACACTGGCCTGGGAAAATTGAGAAAAAAGGATTCCTCATTCCAGGCATTGAGGAATGCAAAGGAACGAGAAATTCTTGTGCAGATTGGCACTCATCGCTGTCAGGGGGAGGCAATTGTAGTCATCCTAATGGTAATAATATTAAGTAAATTACAGTGGCGGGCGATTGGGGGTGGGGAGGTGGGGGGTGATGTGTGCAATACCTGCCTACTATATTTCAAATACGGCCCTGAAGGCAGGCGTGATAAGAGACTTCCCTGCCAGGGAAGTTGCTTTGAAATGACTGTAAGAAGTCCGGACAAAGTATTTTAGTTAGTTTTACGGTAAATACATTTCTCGGCCCTTCACAATGCTTCTAAAACCAACTGTGTGTTTTTTGTGTCCATTGAGCAGCAGTCGCGGCCGGCATGAATTGCGGGTGGGGGGGCAGGGGGTTGTACGGAGAGGGGGTTAATTTAATAAAATAAAAAATAAAAAAAAACGTACCTTCCCCTACGGTCCCGGACTCCCGCGTCGCGTCTCCTGCTCTCTGCTCTCAGGAAGCAGAAGCAGGCAGCCTCCCTCTCTTCCCGTACGCCAATCACAATGCTGCAATGGCAGCATTGTGATTGGCTAGGACGCCGTCCTTACAGGCGTCTATGGGGAGGCCGTTTTCTTCATGCAGGCTGTGCATGAATTCAGCAAATAAATAAATGCTAGGCCCTCGCTGGCACTTCTGTGGAGCCCACATTCACAATGTGCAGGACTGTACAAGGGACATCCCGCCATCCGGCCATAGACAGCCATGCTAACCTAACACTGAATTGGTGACTGTTTCCATTACTCCAGAATCTAAGATAAATGTGCATTAACTGCCAAGCATGGTTTTGAACAGCAAGTTTCAAAGTAGAAGTTAAAATGTAAATTTTTTTTTTTTAAAACACTATTATCTACTTCCAGAAACTCCAGCTGTGGAAAGTGAAACTGGTATAATTAAGCGTGATTTGGCTTTGCCAACGATCTCAAAGAACTATTAACTGCAGTTTCTAATCGACTGTGATAGCTTAACTGAGTCCTCTCTTACACTAATCCTGAATCTAGACACTGACCCCAGGTCCTGATGAAGCGTCCTAATACTTTGTGTGACATCAAGCATTATAATCAAACAGTGGATTAGGTTTCTGAAACTGATACATGGAAAATAGCAGATTGCACGACTCGGTTAGTAGCTAGAGATAAATAAAAAAAAACAGTGGCCTACTTTGTATTCTAACAGCAGCAGAATTATTAAGTTTCAACAATGATTGCAGCTGTTGCTTTTTTAATTCGCAAAAACTGAATTTTTCATATTTATGAAATATCAGTTTTATACAGGCTAGCAGTAAATGAACAAACAGGTGAACTGCTGCCTGTGCCCACAAATTTCTCATACCCTGTCTTCACCAATTTCTAATTTTATGCTGCCATTATCCAATGCACTCTAAAATTCTGATGTTTTTTCAAATTCTGCTGTGAACCTGCTTGTGTAGTATGCCCCAAAAAATGAGAAAGTATTCCTTGTGTTATGTTTCTCTTAAAACACTTTCCTGGCAAAAATCAACCAGAAAATCCATTCTTTTTAAAAATTGTTATGACCACACTCTCCCTTTTCCTCAAGCACTCTCAGCTGTATGCAAAATGCCCAACATGCACTGTCTTGAGATGGGGAAGATGCACTGTGCCTCTGCCAGAGGCAGTCTCAGCAGTCCACAACATGACCACCATGCACCACCCTGAGTCAGGGAAATATGTGTCCTCGTTGTGTCTCAGGCACTCTCAGCAGTCTGGACTATGGCCCCCGTGCACTGCCTTGAGGAAGGGAAATAAGCCCTCTTCTCTTCTCCTGAGGCATTCTCCACAGTCCAAAGCATGCCCTCCAAGCTCCCACTTTCATTGCGAAGGGAACTGTGAGGCCACAGCAGAATTGGGCAATTGTCACTTCAGAAGTCATCTTTAACGATAATAACCTTTTTAAACTTATTTTTCTTGCATTTCACAACACATTTCAAACGTTCCTTAGGGATGTAAATGACACGATGTTGTTATTATCCAATTCAATGTCCCCCAGTTTATCAACCTATGAAGGATGAAAGGCTATGATTGCCTTGACGGGATTGAAATTTATGATCTGGTACTCATGGCAAATGTCAGGGGCTAAAGTTTAACTCAATGAGGCACCTTGTTGAGGACTTATAGGCGACTTCAAATAGTCTTTCTTTACAAGATTTTAAACCATTGCATCTAAGGTCTGAGCAAAGTGAGCACGCTTTTAGCCCACAACACTTTGTAGACCCAAGATGAGTACACCGCATGGAAAAGATACATGAAGACAATGTTGTAATTTCACGCGACACATAATACTTGAGAGGAATCCCTTTTGATATTAAATGCCAAAAGGTGCCCAAAATAAAAGCAGTGAGATAATTGTTGGCTGCAGTAGATCAGAAAACAATTTATAACTTTGATCCTATATAGACACTGGGTACCTGGGCCCCAGATATCGAGGTTGAACGTGCTTCAAAAGCTGGAACTGAACTCCACTTTACCTGTGGCTACCTCAAGTGACTGGCTCGCCCCCGTCTGACTGGCAGCCTTCAATTCACTTAACATACTTAGCAGTAAAGACCATTCTATTCTGCTTCTTTTTTTAGAAATCACAATCTTCTTACAGTTTGCCCAAAATCTTTGCAAGGTTTGTGGGCACAGCTTGATATTTTTATGTCCTAATTACTAATCTGATGGATTACATTTTTTTGCCTGTTGGGCACACTTTGAGGCCTTCTTCAGAGCTATTCCAAACCTATTCTCATGAGATTGATTTGGGGCTAATTAGCTGGATAATGCCAGATTTGGCTGCTGGTTCCAAGAGAACAATGATTCCATGGAGAAATAGGGAGATGTGATCAAATATTTTCGTTTCCAACACCTTCTTGTGGAATATGTTGCCACTTTCCATTTGGCTGCATTAAACTTTTATGCAAATATGGAAGGTTTTCTTTTCTCTGCTGATAGATTTGGATTTTTCGTGATTAAGTCATTGTGCAGTCATTGCATGAAATGTGTGTGACATACAAATCCCCAAATCAACATTAAATCAAGATAAAGTTGAAGTGTTCATTAGCATCTGGAATGAGACTCACAAATATTGCAGCATTAAGGAGTGCTTTTGAAATGAGCTGAAAAAAGAAACTTTTTAACCGCTCAAACTCTTTTTGGAAATGGTTTTTAAAACACTAATTTAATTGATGGAGTTTTATACAGTGATATATTCATTTGCAGCTTAGGTTTGGCTCCTCTCCACCACCGTATTTTTCATTACTGAAAAGCAGAATTATTTAACAATTGGAGTTATTCCTGTTATTCTCCACGCATGTGTCTGTTTCCCCCATTATTTTAGTTCCATAACTATATTTCTCCAGTCATCTGTGTTATTATAAGAGATGCTGTCTCTTTGTGTGTGTTATTGAGTCCTCCATTTTGACTTTATACTCATATGCACCTGATCAGCTGGTTTAATATTATTAGTTTACCTACTATTCTTACATTTTGTGTGTTCATAATGCCAACATTGTCTTTAGCATTCTGCCACCCAGCTCAAGAGTTACATTTTCCTTAATGCCTCAATTTTCTTGTTTGCCATAACATATCTATTTCCTACACTAGTGTCCTTTGCTTCACATCATGAAGATCTTCTAGGGCTATCTTTATAAATTCTCAGTTTTGTGAAGTTACCTCTCAAGAAGTTCAGGGACTTTGCGTAAGAAAATTATATTTACAATAAAGATATTAGTTTAAGACAGAGTTTCAGAATTTGCAGTATCTTCCCCATATTTTGCACTGTTTGGGTTGCTTCTACTTGACCCATTATCCTCCTCCTCTAGCTATCATGTTTTTATATACATCTCAGCCATATATTAGCTCAGCTACCCGTAAATCAGTCTCAAAGTGATCCTATTTTGTAAACTGTACATTGAAGAAAATAACCACATTAGTTTAATTTCAAATGTCTACGTATAACATCGAGAAGAAATATTTAGTGTAACAATCATTAGTAAAGGCATTGTTTATCAAGCTTTAGAGAAAGAAATGAGTATGTGCTTAGTTCTTTAACACATTGGCTTTCTATCATACTCGGATCTATTTTATTTCTCAGATGATTGCAAAGGAGATATGTGTGCAAGAAGCATTTATTTGAAGAGAATGCTTCTTTACCACTGTCATGTTGAATACATATGGGCTATACGCAGGTAGCTCCTCGGTTGAGCACAGTGCACGAAAGAGCCTGTTAGCAAATACATTAAACAGCTCATCAGTAGGCAGAATGACCCAAGGCAACATGCCATTGGCATGCGAATCCAGATGTTCAACAGATCTAAACATATTATGTCTGGAACTGGTGCACTCTTTTGTAAATGCCTTTCAGTGAAGCACAGTGGAGTCAAGACTGAAGAGCAGAAGTAGACAAACTCAAATGCAATAATTACCCTACCCACAACTCCTAAAAACAAGTAAATTACACTAATGCACCTATGCCCAGCCCCATAGTCCATAACATTTAAAGAACAATGTTAGCGACTGGAGCACAGCACAGTGTTAATTTTAACTATGCAACAGTACTCCACAGGGCACAGGAATAGAAAACCCATGCTTTTCTTGTGCTAGATGTGTAAGTTCACTCGGTGCTGTCTCTCCTGCTATGTCATTCTTTCGTAATTTGAATCTTGGAAACGGCATGTTGGGTGAACATGTAACAGACACTAAATCAAACATTTGCCCATTTACGTGTACTAAAGTAATCAATGTTATGATTGTGAAAGTGACCCTGCAAGGAAGATTGATACTCCTTCCATGTGCCTTGCAACAAAGACATGTATCATCATTTTGCAAGCACAGATTGCAATACGGTGCTGAAGTGCCTAATGATCATTGAATACCTCACCCTGTATATGGCTCATGGCCCTCTTCACAGAACAAATTACCCTCCTGGCATAGCTCTCCTCTAAAAGTCTTATGTGGCTTGGGAAGCTGATCAATACGCATGCAATTTACAATTAAATGTGATTTATCATCAATAGAAGTGTAGTACATCCTTGCAACATGCAGTGTATCTATCAAGGTGGAACTTCTCTGTGCGAGAGTCAATGTCGAACTGCTGTTTATTTTAAGGACATTGACACCTGTTCTACAAATAGATACTCTATTGATCCGACTTAACAAGGTTAAGAGAATCACAGGAGGCTACCAAGGAAAGCATGTCATGCTATCCTTTATTCCTTGTTGTGATTCATTGGTTTTCTGCTGCTTGTTTCATTTGTTTGATGTATCTTATGGTATGCCTTAACGTTGCGAGTTGTGAGTTTTCAGAAATCTCAACATGTGACCTATGCTTACACCATCAGAGGGTCATATCGAGGAATTTTCACTTTTCACTTTTATTTAAGAGCACTGCATATGCGACATTAAGGGATATTGGAGGTCTTTGATGATCTTATGTTTGTATTAGTCCTCTGAAGCAGCCTCCAGAACATTTGAGTAAGGGATAATATGGATATTATCACAGAAAGAAATGTGAACAGAATATTTAATGCGTGTATCATTTTCACATGGTTTAGCTTCTAAATGACTGTAAATGACAAAAAAGAGATTAACTCGGCTAAATGATTTTAAACTGGTCTTTTTTAAATGAGTATAACAAATTGTATTAAATACATGTTACAATTCTTTGTTGCTAAGGCTGTAGAAGGGAGAGATGGCTTGCAGGTTGAGCTATGTACATGAATCTAACTCAAACAGCAGTAATTTGCAATGGTAATCACCCTTTTAAAGATGCTTAGATGTTTTTTCAAAAAACAGTTACCTGGCAATACATCTTACATCAATGCACCAAGTGGAGCTACAAGGGATTCCTGCAGCCTTCTCTATCTGTCACACCCTTTCCTCCTCAGCTCACAGTACAGAGAGCATCTCTGCTCCCTCCCAGGTCAGGATAAAGAATGTGAAGGATCCTGGCCAGACGACTAGGCCCCTACCATGAATTATCACTGAGCCTGGGCCCCCAACTTGAAATCTATACTCCTTAAAAAGTAGGCCCTCAGTACGGGTTGGCTAATTTAAATCAAACAAATATGTGACTCCTACATCATTTATCACTGAATTTATGTCCTTACGTCGGTCATAAGTATGAAGGTACATAAACATTGAGTTAAAAAATAAATGCCTTGTGAGATTATTAATCCACATTGATTTAAAGATCAGATTCCCTGAAGATCTCCACAATATTTTCAATATTTAAAATGATAAATGCAGCTTGTTAATGATAACTACTGCCCAAAATATTTTTGCCGTTGTAGGTTTAGCCTTTCTATGATGAAAAAATAATTTATATTTCCTTTAAAATAGTTTCCTGTCACTAATTTCTTCGTAGAAATATTTTGTTTTGAGAATTGCACTTTCCTTTTGCTTAAAATATCCGTTAACTTCCCCAAATATTGAATTCCCTCTTTGTCCTAAAGCCCACCAACTATTTAAGCCTATCCCTTCCTTGCATGAGGGGTTGTCCTTGTTGACCTGAATCCTACCTTCCACATTCTACCTCCTAGACACTGCTTTAAATGTGCCCAATTCTCACGTCAGTTATCTACACATGATAGCTGCCTTCCTCTTTAAAATAACTTTAATAATTCTCCTAATTATCTCAAGTGGGAAGTTGTTTTAACCAATTTTACTTTTCTGAGATATTAATAGTAAGTTAGGGGTTTATATAAGAACATTTTGAACATTGATAATTTTTTGCATTAGTGACGCTGTATTGAGCCGAATGTTTTTCCAACTTAGGGGCATATGTACAAGGAAATTGTTGGAGCGTGGCCTTAAGCCAAGATTTCTACCGTCGTGCTCCGACAGTTTCCAAATGCAGGGATGCGCCGTATTTACAAGAATGTGGAGCACTCCTGCAATTCCCCTAGCACTGGTGTTAAATTTAGCTGTCTAGCACCAACGCAGACACCCTTGCCCCATAGAACAAGAGTGCCTGCGTTGCGGGGAATTATTGTTTCAACTCGTCATTTTTCAATGAATGTTGATGTGCAGGAAGGGACACCATCCTGCACATGAACAATCACTAGTGGTGATTTGCTGCAGCAAAAACGAGGAGAAATTAATAATTTCTCCTCGCTTTGCTAGGTTAAGACCATGTTTTCCCTGGTCTTATTTTTGGCGCTGCGTCCTATTTACGCCACCCTTGTAAATAGGGGGCAGCGTCAAAAAGCAATGGGTGTTGCAGTGGAACGCCCACCACAGCACCCATTGCCCGCCCCTTTCACGCTAAGTGTAGCGTGAAAGTGGGCCTTATTTACAAGGCGGCGTTAAGTGGCTTAACGCCACCTTGTAAATAAGGCGTGGGACTCAACGTCACAGGAACATCACAAAAAAGACGTTCCTGTGGTGATAAGCCCTTGTAAATATGCCCCTTAATGTTTTTAAATCAAAATTGAAATGTCATGGCCAACCATTCTACATTGAAGGTTTTCAAAAATGAGAAACACATGGCATGATTGCATATATATGAATAAAGCACACTTCATTTGTGATCCAAAAGGATCTCACTTGCTGCTTCAACCCTAGAGCCACAGTTGCAATTTTGCATTAAAAGTCGGTGACATATTTTTATCTAGTGAGATACTGTAAATTGTTTAAGCATGACTTCCAAATCTGTACAAAACTGTGCCATTTTGTGTCACCAGATAATGGTCTGATGCCTCAAATAAAGCATTCATGCTTCAATTCCCATTGCATTCTAAAATTATTTACTTTATTAAGGGAAAAGGAACTCATAAATCCACTTTTTCTTACACAGTTTCAAGAGGTGTGAATTCATCACTTGATTCCCTTGCACGTTTGTCTAAAACATTACATAAGGCATGTTTGGAAGTAGAACCTCCCATGCTCATGAGCATAACAATATTGAAATAGAGGTAAAATGGGACCACTTAAAAGTTTGATTTTAGATGATGACATCTGTTTTCCAAAACATTAACATTTTGAAAGCTATAACAGTGCGTATGAGAAGGCAACCATTTTCATGAAAGTAACCTTATATGTTAGGCAAATGTGAATGTTGAATAGGAACTTATTTTGTGTGTTATGTTGAGTTGGGTTATATGGTGTAGCAATTGCAAATCATTTAGTTTCATGGTAAAATTGAGTGTCTCAATGGCAGCTTTTGTCAGTAAGTGATGCATTTGACCATTAAAGTAGATTTTAAGGGTGTCCATCTTCTTTTCACCTTTGCCTGGCATCATGGTTGTTCAGTCTTTGTGCCTTACTAATAATACGCGGCGTAGTTTGTTGTTACACTGAACCTTTGTGCTTGAATGGTCCATGAAAAAATGGTGAATGCTCTTCAAGTACTCTGTTTTCGTACCCACTTGGTTGTGGTCTTTCATTCTGCACTTACTCTGTCATTCCACTGGGGAGGTTGCAAAGGAGGGGCGGGGTCCTGTGACCTTCCCCTTAACTAGAGTTTGGGATCAGTGAGTCATGTGATTGTGGTTGGAGAGAGAGAGAGAGTGTGTGTGTATGTTGGTGTGTATGTGTGTGTGTGTGCCTGATTGCGTGCGGGTGTGCAGGTGTGTGTGTGTGTTGGCGTGATCAGAGAATCTGTGTATTGTTGGTTCTTGCTTTATGTGGTGGTCTCATGTCTTGTGTTCTGCAGAATTTCCACTATCCATGAATGTGTGAATTAGCATGTCCATAGTGTTAAACTGAGGTATTTTGAGGCGTTGGTCACCTCTAAAGTTTTTGCACACTGTTACACCTTTGTATACCAACACTGAGATGCATTGCCTCAAAACAAGTAGACAAAAATCAACAAAGGTAGCCTACAGTATGCATATGTTTATGGAAGTAAGCCAAACCTAATTAGACATTGCCTTCTCAGGGATATGGCCTCAATTAGTTTGGATGCAATATGAAAAGTGGATGTTTTCCTCGACTCTAGTACCTAAGTTTGTCCTTAAACAGATTTATACAGCACCTTCGACTTCAAAATGAAATTTCCCTGAGAAGACATTTCAGCTTAATTAATTAGTAAAGACAGGAAACGGCAGAAGATCCCTCAAGGAAAGAGGTCAAGTTCAAGTAGACCTAGCCCTTGCAGAGATATAACCCTAGATAGATTGGACAAAATTAACCCTTTAGAGTAGGGGTGTCCAAGGTACGTCCAGGAGGGATGAATCCAGGCTAGATTTCAGTAAATTCAATGATGATGTAAATGAGTTCCATTTAGAATAATTGTTTGAAGAAGTATCTTATTTGGAAATCCACACAATCTGGCATTTATCCAGCCATCCCACACCTATATTGGGAGTCCCTGGTCTAGACGTGTGTTAGCATATTCAGTGAGAAACACATTTGCTACATAATTTTTTTTTTTTAAACTTTATTAATTGGCATTTTGTAATATACAAACATAGCATATAGCGTTTCACTTTTTTGGACAGTAAGAAACATGAAATACATCTAGAGAGAGAAAAAGTACAAAATGAATTACCCAAGAACAGCAGGTGCATACGTTTTGGTTGCTTAGAACTCTATCTGTCTGTTCCTTATAATGGTAGTAGTGTCAGGGGGTATTCCGACCCCGCACCGCAGAAACAGCAGTGCCTGATCAGCACCTCCCAGCCTGAGCAAAGCTCAATTTCAGACTCATAAAGTCCAGTAGGTAGGCCTCAGAGGCTCACTAAGATGCACCTCCAAGTTTCCTCACATCTGGTCGGGCATATTGGTACCAGGGAGTTTGGTGGAGGAGGATAAGAAATGCCTAAATAGAAACATAAACCTAAACATAAACAAAAAAGAAAATATAATCTAACTGTCTCACAGGTCGTGCCAGTCGTGCAGCATTTGGGAGCCCACTGCTCCATCTGAGGAAATGTAGGATCAATCCGCTTATTTCAGCCAGGGCAGTCGGGCAGTAGAAAAGAGTCTCTTATAAATTTCGGGGATAGGAGAGGGAATGGGGGAGAAGAGACACATCAATAAGTTTGTGAGGGGTAAGAAAGGGTTGAGTGGGGGTTCGCAAAGTGCTCTCCAACCTCAGCAGATCACCAGTCTCTTCACTCATTCTCTCCATCATCCGACTCCCCGGAGGATTACACCTCATCCACCTTATTCAAGCTGGCCTGACTGTTAGGGCTCCCATCTGTGTCTCCCTCTGTGTGCTCCCACGCCTCCAACACCTCTGTTCACAACCCAGCAATCAGACGTCTCCAGATCCTTCGGGCATCCTCTCGTATCAATGCCATCTCTTCTGCCCTTGCCCACATCATAACATCTTTCACCCAAGTCTCCACTATCGGATTCACCCATGATTTTCAAGCCATTGCTGCTCTCCCCCTGGCCAACACTAAAGCCAAATCTATTAACTTTGATCCCACCTTCTGTTTCTTGGGTTTATGGAACATTCCCAAGAGGCATACCTCGACAATGCGTGAGAGAGTGCGGTCCAGTGTGGCATTAAGTGTGTGGACTACCTTGTCCCAGTAAGGCTGTAGGTGGGGGCAACTCCAAGTCACATGACAGAAGTCCACGTCTAGAAACACACATCTGGGGCAACCTCTCTGCTTGCCGCCATAAATGATCTGGAGCCTGCGGGGTGTAGGTCATGTGTACATAGTTGAATTGTGTATATTTCAATATCATGTTTAAATCCAACTCTAGACTACTTCCCAGTGAGATTTTTCAACACAGGCAGTCTCGGATGGTCGCTACCACTTGCATTGAGAAACCTTTCGTTCGCGTTGAGGAAGCTGCCGCTCGAGTAGAACTTCTACTCGAGCAGCAGAAAGATGCAGCGCCTTCTTGCACTGTGCGAGATGTAGTTTGTGCTGATTTTACAGCACGGGACAAACACTCGGCACTAAAAATCAGTGTGAGCGGCACAAGGTAACCCACTCCGCCGCTCACAGAACTCTGCGTAGCTTGGCGGAGTTTTTTTTGTCACGCGGAACTCCGCGAACTCTGCCCAGGCTTAGTGCTGATGTGCTCCTTATGAAAGGGCAGAATGATGTCACTCATATTGAAGTTAGCCAGTGGCTGTAGTGGCTGACCAATTGCCCTGCGGCGTATGCTGTATTGATGGAAACCAATTTGACTGACACAACAACAAACCAATGGATGAAGAGTGCTGGTTGACCTACCTATATATAAGTATATTTGATGTATAATTTTAGTAAAATCAAAAGGTCTTGGCTAACGCCTGACATAATAAATATTGCATTGAACACACGGTGATAATAAACATTTGGAATGGTTGGGATACTGCATTTTATTATGAGAAAACATTCAAACTAGCTTCAAAAAACGTGTGACTCTTGCCTTTTGCACAATTTAAATTGTAATATAACGATGAACCCAAAGCAAGTGAAAATCTCATTTTTTAATTCATGCACTGCATACCAAGTGCGACTGTTTCTCTTGTGCAGCAGCATAAATTGTGTACAGCTTAGTGTCTGCGGTTACTTTTTTTTTGTTTTTTTGTTTTTTTAAATAATGTTAATTTAATGGGTGATGATGTGGCCTACTGGGTAAATTGTTCCCTGTCAAACCAAGAGGCTTGTGTTTCATCGTGGCTTATGTTTTCCTAGACTGTGTAAACCTTATTATCTCTTGTCTTAGTTTTCTCATCGTTTACTTTTGGGAACACTGACATTCCAGTAATATGAGATGCTGCAAAAATAAACTAGACTTCTACGGGCAGGTGGATAGGCCAGAATATATTTATAGACTTTACTGGAGATTTAGTAAACTGAGGAAGGCTCAACATTTCTTCTCTGTTCAACATCTACTTCCTGGGCTTTAGCTGCTTTCTTTTTGTGACTCAGTAAGTAATCAACAGGAGGAGGAGGCCATCATGAGGTATTGTCTAAGACACTTCAGTTGATAGCAATAAACTTCAACAATTTAATTATGTAGGAAAAGTGCATTTTGAAATGTTTCTTTAGTGATGAATTAAGAGCTTTTACTGCTGCATGTGACAGCATATTGTATCTTAAATTAAAAAAATTGATTTTAGTGCCATTAACATCCATAAACTGTTGATTTCACTTATAATGTATTTACAGCACAGACCTCTACAATGTTATAGAAAAGTGTGCCCTATAATATTGGTAGCAACATCTATGATAACTAGGTAATTAAAAAAACAAATGCACTGCTTTATTGCTTTGATGTATTTGCCAGTTATCTCAGAAAAGGAACAGGTAAACATAACTAAATTTAAATAAGTTTGTAACACATTCGTACACAGAGCATCATTTATCAGCTCTGAATTTTAGCGATTTACTTAGCAGGTGGTTCGCATTTTTGAGCCAGGAACCCCTGGAGGTAAGATTTTATTTGTCGCTTGAGTTGTCAGATGACAGGCACTTCCAAAAGGTACCTGAATTTCAACCAGAAGAAATAAGCCTTCCTAATGGGGTTATTAACATTTGAAACAATATTTCTTTAAAACTCAAAATGAAGGTGAACGATCTGCAGTTCAGGAAATATTCAAAATCCCTGAACTTCACAGCAAATGTTTGAGGCTAATAAATAGACTCTAAATTAGATTCCTATTCTTGGATTTGTCACTTCTGCTCTGTTCCTGTTCTTGAGGCACGTACCCTGAACCTTCTCTTAGTCTGGCTGGCTCATGGCTTAATGGAGATGATTAAATGTATTAATGACACATGTATAGTTGTTCTCTGTATGAAGGGCTATCCACTTGCTATCTATCTTTTGTAGCTAGCTGCTTGGTATGTGAGCAGGAAGAAGGGGTGGCTGCGAGTAGGAATGGACTTGTCCAATATGAATGTAACCTTTGCGCTTTTTCCAGCAGCCATAGTCCCTGGCATTGTGACCTTTCAAGGTGCTCAACTATCCTCTTTTGTGTCCTTGAGGAACACATGGGAACTTAAAAGAAGACCGAAACCTTAGGATGTTCAGATATAAAACAGAGAGGTTAGCAATTAGACGCTCCTTTGTTCAGGTCAGCTTGTAGTGAAGTTCAGATCCAGAAACCCCTGTATAAATGGAATTCCCATAATACGCAGTGATAAAGTAAGAGACTGACAGATAATTTAGAATCTTGACTGACTTGGTGCCATATATATTGTGTCGTGAGAATAAAACGGTTGTCGCTTCCATAACAAGTGAAATACACCTATTATCAAACAATGGACTGGTGCATCTATTCTAATTCATTGTGTGTTTAATGTTTATTTGCCTACAAGTGTAAATATAAATGCATCAACATATAACAGACAAGTGACTCCAGATTTAATAACGATGAACTCATGTTTAGCTCGTGCATAGACATGCCTTGATATCCAGCCTCGAAATCCTCTTATGGTATCAAGAAAAAAATAGATCTTCAGAAGTGGCTAGACATTCTCTTCATAAGCACTGATGCTGATTTTGAAAAAGCTATCACAAACAATGCAGTGATGTGTGGAATGCTTGAACTATTCCCAGCCACTGTCAATCATGCAGAGTACATTCCAGTCCATCGTATTTCACCCACTACGCCACTCTAGAGAGAGGCTTGCCAAATGCAGAACAGTCTTGGTCTTGCTTCAATAGGAACAATCCAGCCTAATCGTCCAGACCAGTATTCGTGTCCATTTTATCATGACTAGTTTGTCATCATATGTTGTAGCTAAGAGCTTTTTATACCAAACTCTGCAGTCCTTACTATTCCCTCTTAAATTCCTACAAAATACATAATGCAAAAACATTCAGCAGCATGATATGCAAGGAGGTTGGGCAAGGAGACTTGCCCTTTGTGTGTTCGATAAAGACTTCAGTGACACACAGGTGAAGCAAAGATTGTATTCATTATGTATGCACCATTTTCTATATAATCCACGCCAAAAAGAATTGCCTTCTAGCAATCAACTAGGCGGCACCATTCAATATCCAGATGTTTCACATTGTCCCTAGAGGCATCTCAGAGAATCTGTTTTTCCTGATTCCGTTAAAACAACCCCCTTCAACTTTGTTGGATTTGTTTTATATTTGCATTTAAAACAGTATTGGTTTTCTATGCATTCAAATGCTAGAACTGGTATCTTGTCATGTCTCCCATCTTCTCTACCTGAGCCTTACTGGTTAGCTATCTCACTGCCTATCCACAAACAAAAACATCTGCAAGCTGGCTGAAGGAAACCGAAACATAAATATCCACCTAAAATTAGTTAATAAGATTGTTTTAGAGCAACCACATAGTGGAACATTATGTACTATTGCGAGTATTGTTATATTCAATGGGGATGTCCCACATTCATTCCTTGGTCCACCTGATTGCCTGATATATATTCATTCATCTGGTGAATACTAGGCTTAATATTGCATAGGTTCATGCAGTACTTTGTGTTATTGCTTATTTGCAGATATTGTGAGATGTATGTAGCAGACATGGGTTATATTAGATACCATATGTTTTCAGTCACATATATATACATCTGAATTTATTTGCAAGAAGAAAACATCACTGCAAGTGCTGTACAATAATTATGAAAAGCAGCACATAAAAACAAGACAACAGTTACATAAAACAAGATACTGGTGGGAAAGGGGATTGAAAGTGGTAAACAGTGCACATGTACACAGACATACACAATATTACTTTCTAGGCGAGGGTTTCAGCAGGGGTCAATATGTTTGAAGGCTCAAATTCATCTGGCAAGAAGTTGCAGTGGATAAGTGGATACTCTAGGAACTGAAAGTGATCCAAGGAGTCTATTTTGAATGTCATTAGGGAACAGTACTTTCTAATATAGGGTCAGAGCTTATCTGTGTAGTGTCGCTTTAACAATGCCCTATAGCACATGGAGGGACTGGTGATGCAAGGCAGTAGAGTACAGGGCAGTGATACTGTGAGTTAGGAACGGAGGTTTGAGTCCTTGAACCACCGTGCTGATCAGACCAAAGTATTTGTAAAGGACACTCTTTGGAGCTGGCAGTCAAGATGCCATGGAAGTGAGGTGGAGTAATGCAAGATAAAAAGCTTGCATGTGATTAATTTGATACATTTGTCCAGAGAGATTGCAGCAAACTGGGGATGACAAAGAATCAATTTTACTAAGGGCTATTATGTTCATCATTTTGGCTGATTGAAGGAGAAGTGTTGCCAGAATTTACACATGTACAGAAGCTGGAAGCAAGCAGTGTCATCATAGATGTGACAAAGGTCAGTTTCACCTGGGAGTCAAAGTGCATACCAAGTTCCACTCTGTGATCAATGTGATAGAATATCAGTGGGATGAGAGCAAGAGATTGTGGCAGCTTTGACAGAGTTCAGAATGAGGGACCCAAGAGCAATAGAGTACTAGATGATCATGAGACAATCTGTAATGTTTGCAAGGAGAGTGACTGAAGGTGGGAAATGAGAAGGTGATCTCAATGTAGTGAATTATTAGGTGCTGCGGCAACAATTGATAGACGGAATGCTGAATGAATAAAACATTCACCCCCTGACAAGAGATCTGGGTTTAAACCATTGTTCTTTTGCTCACTATGCCACCCCAGTTTGGATCCAGCCAAATGCGAATCAGTCTTGACCCTGTTCCTCATGCGAACAGTCCATCCCGAACTGCCAAGCCGGGTCCTCCCATGAATTATTAGGTGGCAGGAGAAACTGAAAGAGGTGGTTTAGTAAGGGAGAGAAATAGAGAGTGAGAGAGAAAGATTAAAAGACAGAGAGAGGCAAGACCTTGAGTCAAAGTGTGGGGACACCGACTTGAAAGTGGAGTGCATTGTCAGTTGGTGAGGCACAATGGGACAGTGACGGAATAGTTTGAGTGAAAGAAGGAAGGAAAACAAGACTGGAGGGATCGAATGTGTGGAGTGAGTAGACGGTGAAGAGAGGGATTTGTGACTGGAGTCAAAGAGACCGTTAGGGGGAATAGATGGAGAAATATAATGGACATCCATTAAAGTTCATGTTTATTAATTCATCCGCCCTGTATCTGACACTTCTGCCTCGCTTGTATTTGCTAACTTCATTGTGTGCCTTTACTTTGCTACCCCACTCTCTTTACTGAAAAAATGTATTCTTGTGTTGTTCATACCATTTTGTTGTTGATTTCAAATTTGGCTAATATGGCTGAAATCCTATGAAACAGTTGTGCTAGTTCATTTATTCTCATAACTGTGTGTTTTGATTTTTTTCCCTATTTTGGATGAATGCTCAGGAAATAATTGGGTTTTTCATTAACTTATGCCTGAAGTGTATTTCATGCCCTTAATAAACTTACTGATTGGTAAACTGCAGCACTAATCCCTTTTTGTTCCCTGAAGACAAAGCCACGTTTTTTTTTATATGAGCATAGTCTTGCTCAATCCCACTTATTGACACATTTCATGTAATTTTTTTGTTTTTCCGGTATTTTTTACTAGTGGGAGATTGGTTCAAGCAGAAAATGCCTTTTGGGAGCTGTGAAACTGGTTCTCTGTTGCAGCCCCTTATGCTGTGCTAGCACCACTCAAGCATAAAGTCGCATGACTTATAAATACATTATTTTGCAAAAACGATCCATATTAAGCATAGAAAACATATTTCAATTCTACTTACCCCTACCAAAGTCACATACATGTCTTTTTGACGCATGCATAGCATACCAAAGTTCTCACATCTGTTTTGCACAGTAACTTAATGGACAATAAAAAGGGGAATCCTCTTAATACACTTTAATGATTCACACACATGATCAAATGTATCTGAAGTTCCTAAAACATGGTGACACGTTGCCATGCAGTGGAAGGCCCTTTGCGAATGTTGACTGGTCACCTTTCAGTTGCTTTTCTTAAAACATTTTTCAACATGTTTTTATTCGTTTTTACCATGAAAGTAAACATCTTGCACCTTGACAGTCGTAGCAAAGCATCATAGTCCACGTTTTTCTTTTAATACAACACCAAGAACAATCACAAACGAGTGGTAATTAAACAGGTATATTGATAGAACTAAAACTCAACCCTAGTCCAAAGGCAAGTCCCACACCCCCTTTTCCCCTCCCACTCCACCCATTACCTTTCATTTTGACCATCTACGTTTAAGATATCACCATTGTGTTATTTTCAGACGCCCGATCTGCAAAAAGGGGTCATTCGATTAATCTGTAACATGTTCGAGGTGAAAACGGTCATGCACGCCTTATGCTGTGTTGTGCAGTGTTCCAAGTTATCACACATTTATTTATCTTCTCATTCGCCAACCCACGGGGTCCAGTCAATAGATTGTTTCCCTCACATGTTCTTATGTATAATAACTGTGGTTGTGGTACCGATATGTATCAATATTCCTAGAAGTCTGGTTCCCAGTGGGGCGGAGCGAGATTGAATCCTCTCTTCCCACTCCACCACGACCTCAACTAGTTTAGATTTTTTTTTCACTTTTTTCATTTGGGTTCCTTTGGGTCAACTTACTGTTGCTTATTGCTGGATTTGGGAGCTAAATTGGCACAAAATAGATAAAACCTTTATCTACACCTGTTTAAAAATGTAAAAATAATGAAGTAATACTAACACAAAACGTGTTGTGTTACGCCGCATAGTTTGCCTTTTGTTGCCGCATGATTTAGTCAACCATACTACATAATTGGGTCGTCTCCTGCCACATAAATCAAGTGCCCGGGTAATAGATGATGCTAGAATTGAACCCTCCTTACTCAATGAATGTGTTAAAAGTGCCATCAGTGATAAAAAGAGGCACTTTTGTCCGAGTGACGTGTACACAACGCAGGCTGTCTCAGTAATATAAATACAGTCTGGATGTAGGAGAAAGCATTATACGTCAAGGGCAAATAGCTGTCTTATTGGTAGCAGTGGAATGAAAACGCGGGCCTAATTTAAATCATATAACGATTTTCAGTTATTTAAAAACGAATCGCCCGTCAAAAAGATTGATTGCTTCCTCAGTTCTCAGAACGAATGAGAAACTGGATATAATTTATTCATGAGCTATGACTGAAAACAGTATTTATTTGCGTTTCAAACCACTCTGAACACTCTTTGATGAATTGGCGCCAGGCACTTAATAGTATTTAATGGGTGAAAGGCTGGACTGGGCCAAGGCTCGGCGAATCTCTTTCCAGGAAAGCGCTGAACATGATTAGAACAACATTATAGATTTAGTGGTGAAGGAAGCCAAAAGATGCACTGCATCTGATGTATCCAACTCTGTAACTTCTTAAAGTGAATAAATAAACTCAATATAGCAATATTAATGGCGAGGAAAACTGTCTCATATCTTCCCGGGTCTAGATATACACACTTGTAGTTGGCATCTGGAAATGTTTGACTGTCCAAAATATACAGACATCATTACGTATTCCATGTCTGATACCTATTTTCACAGTTTATATTAGCGTGGGCGTTAATGGGTGCCTAGTGTCGATTGAGTTGGTGTGATGCGAGTGAGCTTTCTGGAGACTGAGCTGAATAGCTACTACAATGTGGTGAATGAGTGACAGAGGGCCTGATTATGAGTTAGGCGGACAGGGTTACTGCGTCACAAACGTGACGAATATCCCGTACACCAAATTACAATTCCATTATATCCTATGGAAAACTCGTAGTCAGGCTCAGAGTCTCTTTGTGTGTAGAACATTATGTTAGTCATCTTGTTCCGTTCATGCTACCATGTTTAGTATGGCCCCATATCAGACAAACTTCAGAGAGCGCTCCTTTTGTGTCTCGCGCTGATCTGACACTGGATGAGCCTGAATCAAAAAGTTGTTTACGTACCTATGTTCCACTTAAGTAGGCAAGTAGCATCATTTACAATGGCAAATTCATATTAGTGATTCAGAAAATGTTAATTTTTACTCTTAACTACCTTAGATTACACTTAAAATTATGCCAGTATAATGCAATTTTAAGTAATTTCACATAAGTGGGTTGTCAGAATTGCAATCCTAGTACACATGTAAAAGTTGGAGAACACCCCATACCCACAGGTATGAGTGCATTTACAAACCTATTTCGTAAAATGTCTAATTTCTAGACCAGGTGGATAGTTTTTCTTGCCCATAGTGGCAGTAAATCTGCAGGACACTGGCGTGGGCTGTGGCAGCAGGGAGCAATCCAGATGTTTCAGGTGTGAGGGGCAGGTGCAGCTTCTCTGTGTTCAGCTGCCATTTCTGCAGTTCTCAGTCCCTAATTGTCATTAACACTTCCGGATTTCCTAGGCAGGATCACAGGATGTGGCCCCTTTCTATTTCGGTTTGTCACATTAGCATTTCAATTTCTCAGGCGCACAAAGGAGGAAGGAATTTGAACTGCTAGTTGTTCAGGCTTCTTGTCCTGGGATGTCCCCTCTCCTCTGGTAACCTACCCGGCAGCTAGTGGACAGCGATGAGCTGTGTGAAGGGAAAAAGCAGGTAAGCGGAAATCATTAAATTTTATTTTTATGACCAGCTTTTGAGGTTGTTGGCAACTACCTGGTTAACTTACATCTATTTAGAACTCTTGATGGCATTGGAAAGCAGAAAGTGTGCAGTGTCTTTAGATGGTCTCCCAAAATTGCTCGAGTTACTTCCTATACTCGTTAGGATCCAGGCTTGTATACATTAGGTTGAACAGTTTTCGCTTGTGAAGGAAACAATTCCCTTTAAGAGTACTTGTCTTTGACAAGAAATACATATATTGTATTTCTTCATTCAGGGGTGGCTCCTCCATTTGAGGGGAGGAGCGTCGCCCCACAAGCCCCAGAGCTGACAAACAAAAGGGTAATAAAGTTTATTTATTGCTGTTTTATTTTTCAACAAACCGACCCGAACTAAGTGTCAGTTAGGGGTGGGGCCAGCGCTGCCGAGTGGCAGCAGCAGGGAGCTGTGTGCTTTAAAATGCGCATGTCTTATTGGCTGGCCGTCTTGGGCCAGCCATCAGACATGCGCATTTTAAAGTTCTCTAACCTAGCTGTCTTAAGCAGTGGGTTAAAGAAAGCGCTGGCCTCCAGGGCTCTTAGGAGCGCTGAAGAGCCTGCTCTATCCAATCCTGGCACTGCACTGCTTTCATGCTATGAAAGCAGTGCCAGGATTGGGTAGTGCAGTTTCCTGCATTGGGAGCTTCCTAGAAGACATCTGAGGGAGGAGGACGTCGAGCTGCGGAGGTCAGTGAATTTATTTATTTAATTTTTATGTGCTCCCACCTCTCCCCCCACCACCACCCTCAGTAGAAGCCAGCCAACACTGATTTTTGATCTGCCTAAGGTGATATGTGTTTATCAACAGTAATTTTACAGACTTCGTAAAAATAACCATAACCTCGCAGCCTTATCCAATTTTTGCCTCAATGTTTGCAAAGACCAACATCCTTTTTCTATCTGTTATCTAACTACCCCCAAAATGCAATGCTTTTTATGCATTAGTGTTTTGTTCTGTGACATATTCTATTTTTGTTTCCTTACGGGGCTTGGTATGGTTACACTTACAGTACAAAGAAGTACAGTGCATGCTTGCAATATACTATTCTAAACATCACTTAAAGATAAATTTACATTTGGGCTCGTCTTGGCAAAGAAGTATTTCTCATCTATTAAAGGTGGCCCGAAGCACAGATGGCCCGAAGCACAGAATCAAAGAGACAGTCTCAATGGCGTCTAGAAGTCACAGGTGATGCATTTAGTGCTCATTCTCTTGACGCAAGATTTGCCAGGAGCCAGTGAGAGATTGAAAGTAACCCTTTGCAAGGATTCCAGTGAGGTACTTAGTTTCAACTGCTACAAGACTTAGCACTTGCTGGAATGGGTCATGCCTTCTGATCTTTTGACCCTGGCAAGGAAAACACCTTCTACTCTACTACACATACGAATACAAAAACAATCAATGGATTCTGCTCAAAAGATACCCATAGTTCTGCCTAAGTGGGTGCCCTGTATGTGGAGGGTTAGATTTGTTTAAGGATGACCAGTGGCAAGTGGCCCAAATGAAATTTCACTTTACCTTCAAAGAACCCTATATTTGTATTGTGAAATTGTATCTGTGAATTAGTGACATTTCTAAGCTTTTTAGAATACCAATAAGAAATTACTTGCCCCCGGGTACAGATAAAGGGACAGGGCCAGAATAAGAGGGAGGGAAACTCATACTGCATACTGTCTTTGTTTTATCCAGGTTGAACATTCAGTCTAATTTGGAGGAAATTGACTTGGGAGTGGTGTATGGATTTCTGTCGCAGTGGCCCAGCAGGACACCACTGATAACTAACCCCTTCCAGATTTTCGGCTTACCACAGCTCTGGACAAAGGGATAAGACAATGAGGAGGAGGATGTTGAATGGTTCTCTGGCTATGTGACTGATGACCCTATACCAAACATATCCACTTGTGAATGCATGTGCGCCCATACACACACACAAATACACCACACATAATGACCTAGTTCTAAACATAAAAAACTGAATTTATTTTACATTTACAGCCATTAAAGTAGTTTTATAAATAAAACTAATAGAATAATAGGGGTCATTATCATTACAATATAAGTGCTTTGAGAAATAATTATTTAACTCTGAGTGTAATGATGCCCTGTGCCAAAGAGTGACGTGAATTTAATCAGGTGACAATATGCTAATGATACAGTAATCAAAAAATAGATATTCCTCTCTCTGATATGAACATTTTACACATGTGCAAAACAGTCCCACAATTAAGGATCACATTTCCCCCTAAGTCTGGGCTCTTCCAATTAAATAGAATACTATCCCTTAACAATAATACAATTAGTTCATGAGGCTCTGACAATTCAAATCCATAAAACAGAAGTTCAATGCCCGACTACAGGCATTGATAGTTCAAAAAAGGAATATAGGCAGGCTAGAAAGGATCCATGCACTTGATGGCTAACATGCCCCTTTAAAACAAAGACTTTTACGTTGCTGAGGGTAAAAAAAATTATTGGGGGGAAAGAGCGGAATGCTCTGACATTATATTTCAAATTGTGTTTCAGGTCGACTGTCATAGCTATTAACATAAGAATGTATCTTAAAACATTTAGGGGCATATTATCAAGGGCCTTATCTCCGCTTTTTTGGCTTTAAAAGCCAAAAAAGCGGAGCTAATGTTTTCGCCCTATTAACAAGAGGGTGATAACATGCATTAGAGCATGTTAGCACCCTTTTACCCGACGCCTCCCTCTGCATCTCTAATGAGATGCAAAGTGGGCGTCACTGGGCAGAACATCCTTATAAATATCGCTGATGTGCACATCGCGATATTTACAAGGAGGCCCAGGCATTTTGCAGACGTTAGTTTTGGCGAAAACCGCGGTTTTCGCTAAAAACTAACGTCTGCAAAAATGCTGACTTACCTATACTTTATATTGGAGGTGGATTATGCTGATATGACCACAGGGTCGTATCAGCAAGGTTATCGCCGTTTTCCATGGAACATCGCTGGAAAACCAGCGATGTTCCATGGAAAACAAGCTATCGCAGGAATAATTATCGCCATTGCGCTATGCGTTGTTAATACAGCGCTAGCATGGCGATAATTATCTGCGGTAGCCGGCGATAACAATTCTCACGCTGAGAACGTGATAATATGCCCCTTAAGCTTTTAAGAATACCATTCAATGCAAATACCCATAAAATGGATATAATCCTCAGCTCACACACTCATGAGAGGGTTCTACCGATGACCTTTTCTAAATACCTGTCCTACTATGGAGAGAAATTACTGCTCAGACAAGTGCTGGCACTCAGTCCAAGGATCTCACTGCAGTTTCTTTTCCGGGGATCAAGCAATGACATTGATGAGGTTGACTGAGGCCATTATGGCCAACGAGGCACTCTATACACAGAGTTGCTTACAATTCAGGCCCCTCTTACCTTACATAAATTCTGATTATACCACCCATCTCGAACCTTGCCCTGGGTATTTGTCGCACTTCCTAAACCAGTAACATAGGAGAAGAGGAAGGCCCATCTTAGCACTGGACATTGAATGAATAGCAGCCATTTTCCATTCTCACTTGCTCATGTAAATAACTGAAAAAATAGTGCTACAATACATTCAAGCTTATCCTTGTCATGACACATTTAAAAAAAGAGGTCGATTGTCACCTTGCCTTCAAAACATACCAAGATAATGCTATATTTTGGATTGTGAAATGATATTTCCAGATGTGGGTGTCTTTGCTCCGAGTCATTTTGCGTCTGTAGGTTTCTAGAGCTAGTGTAGTGGAATATTAAAAAAAATAATATGGGCATATTTGGCCAGCCTTATTCTCTTGTAATTTGTACCTCATATGCCTGATTCAACTAATTGTATTTAGCACATGACATCATAAACCCACAGTTGTTGAGACAACACAGCTTCTAATATATGTACATTTTCGTTCAATGACTATTTTTACATGCTTGAAGATATAATCATGGCCACCAATTAATCTCTTGGCCTTAAACTTATGTGACACTCTGTACTGGCCAGCAGACTAAGGGCCTAATTACGAGTTTGGCGGGCAGGGTTACTACTTCACAAACTTGAGGGATAGCCCAACCTCCGTATTACAATTCCATTATATCCTATGGAACTTGTAATACGGCGGACAGGATATCCGTCACGTTTGTGACGGAGTATCCCATTCGCCAAACTCTTAATCAGGCCTTAAGAAAGGAGTCAAGCTAAATTCATTAATCACTCGGTTTTGTTGACAGACTAGTGCTGTCACCCATATCATTTATTCTTCAATTCAGAAATATTCCTTTGAACATGATACAATAAAATAGTGCAGACATCCAAAATTACAGGCTTATGCATTTAAATGAAGTCTTTACTATGCATTGATTGCGTGTTGTGGAGTTTTATAGTACTGTGTGTCACCTTTCATTACATGCGCGCATGTACCAGGTGTGCAATTGGATTGTTTTGGAAAGATAGATTCATCCAGTACGGCTAGGTGAGAAAACATGCCCAGTTTTCTTGAGCACAAAACTTGTTCCTGGACAACCACAGTGGAAGGCAAACTGTAATAATGTAGTTTTGAGAAGATTCCTGAACCTTGTGTGGTTTGATACGTGTCTTTGATTTGCTCAAAGTCGTTCCAGTGCCATAAATCTTGTAAGCCTATATATTTGTCCTTATGTTTCACAAGTCTTAAGGATCGAACGTAATCTGTCAAGTCAAGATGTTAGCTTCTGTAGGTAAGCTGGACCTTTGCCACAGTTTGCTTTGTGGATGGTGTACGGGCCCATACATTTAATCTTGGTATCTGCAGGTTGCCGGTGGAGAGTTTTAAGAGGAGATTTGATGTGGTCTCACTTTCTGAGGTATATTACAGATTGCTTCTGCAGTTGAAACTTTGCATTGAGTTTCTTAGGGTGACCAGAAAAGATGACGTTACAATAGTCGAGATGTGCCAGTAAGAGGGCTCTGTATAATATGAAAAACAATTGGTCCTAGACTCACTTTAGGTAAAGACGCAAAGTGAGTGAAATTCTGTCATAAGGGGGTTGCCTAGTTGGTCAACCGCTAGTAATAAATACTAATAAAACACAAATTATTTGACAAATTTACACCCTAAAAGGAAGAAGAAAAATATATCCAAATACACAAATTGTATATACAGACTACACCCACAATTTTCTGTTGAATGAATTCATTTTTTATATATTTTCCAAAATTGAATGCAAATAAAACGGTAAAAACATTACCACACAAATTTGAGACAACGAGGTTGCTCAAGGGGAAGGAGTGGGGGAAAAAGTGCTCGTTCTAGGAGGAAAAGGGTGAAAATCACAAGCTTTAGATTATCAAGATATTTCTTGTTTCAAGTAGATGCTGGTTATAGAGGAGAACCAGTACAGTATGACCTGTCCACAATTATTTCTTACAGTACATTTTTCATTGTTTTTGTAGGTGCATGAATTCAACATCCGATGATAGGGCAGGGATGGTCAAAAAGTGGTACAGGCCCTTTCTTCGGGGTATGCGTCGACGTTTCGATCCGACTTGTGCGTAGAGGGTAACTTAAGACCTCCGCTTGCGGGTCTTCCTCAGGACAGAGGAGAAGGAGGGGCAACCTAGGGAGTAAAAGTAAAATTAATGGCGCAAAGTCCAAACGTGGAGGAGTGTGGCAAAAGAGGGTGTAGGTACTGACCTAATCCTGGTGCCAGGGAGGAGCGTCGCAGGTCACTATTCCCATATGGTGAATAGTCTGTGAAGAAAGTCGAATGAATCATTGAAAAGAACTGCACGATGGCGGATTAGATCAAGACAGGGTGTGGGGTACGTGGAAAATAAAGTTATTTTCAGAAGGATTTGATCCAATGTGGTGCGAATACTGAGGTCGCTCTTCAGATTTTGAACCTCTGCAGTTGTAATGTACATTGATAGTGTCAAAGGCCATGGAGAATTGAAAGGGGATCAAAGTGGTGTTCTTGTCCTAATCTAGAGTGAGAAGGAGCTCTTCTCTCAAATTGTTGTCTCTTAAGTTTATCAAAGGTTGATGGCCAGTGGTTTGTTATATATATTTATCCCCATTAAACTGTGATATCCAGAGGTAAATTATCAATTAACCATTTGTCTTGAATACAAACAAAACACACACACACTCACACACATGTGGCTAGGACCATGAATATCTGCCTAACTTAAATACATGTTAATGCTAATATACCACAAACAACATAGGGTTCTTATGTTTCTGAGCAGCAAATATTGTTTTCTTTTCATCAGTATGCCAGGTCACGCAATATGTCGGATAGAGTCTAGCTATGTGTGCATCGTTATGACTAAAGGAAATCGATTTGTAGGCAGAAAGAGTGTTGCTTCATGTATAGCAGTGTCCGATTTCATTCTCTGTTTCCCTCCTACAGCAGGTACTGCACTTTTCTGGGCAGATATGTCATTGGCGACCACGCAGCGACAAATCCATTCCGTTTCTAAACATAGTCTCAACGATAAACTCTGCCTAGCAACCGAAAATAATCTCCACAAAGTCAGGATACAAGCAGGAGAATTTACTAATGAGATAGCATGTTGTGGCCGGCGGTTCTGCCATGCCACAGAGAAAACAGAGCGTCTACCTTGTTCTCTATGCCAGAGCAAACCGAGAAAAGAATGTGTGGTTAATAATTATTCCATTTTGTAGGGCAGTTATGACAGGGTGACACATGTTCACCGTGGGTATTTTTAAACCACGTCCCGCAGTGCTGAAACAGCCCTGCAGTTCAATAACACCGAGGTTTTCCCTTTTATCCCTGATTGCTGTTACTGTGCCAAGCTAGGAAAATCCTTCTAAATTCTGCAGCGAATGATTCTTTGGTCTTAGCTGAGCGCCCTTCGGAGCAGAGCAGCTGTCGCGTGCACGCTGTAAAGCATCCATTTGTGATTTGTGGCTGCGGGTTTAATCCACTGGCATAAAACTCCGATCGCTGCCTCTTGTATATCTGCTGAAGATTAATAGCTCACGCTCGGTGCGTGAGTCATTCTTTTATCTGCAGCCCCGGTAACCTTCATTCTATCTGCCACGCAAGAACTAAAGGTTAAACAAAAAAAAAAAAAGCAAAATTAAGGTGCACAAATTACAAATATAAAACAGTCTAGAAGTCTGTACAAGTGCAATTAAAATAGTAAGCAACCTGTAAAGAGACGCTTTATAGGTGTTTTGCGAGGTATGCAAGACTGCATGGGTTTCAGATTGCTATAGGCAATATTTTTTTTAATATCAGGGAAATTAACAATACAGACGGGCACAGCAGACCTCAACAGAGGCTCACAAATAGCCCCAAAAAATCCCGCCCCACTCACTGACCATTCAGACCAGTCCATTGGGCACTCCGGGATTGCCTTGTAGGCAGTGCTTTAAATGGGAAAAAATAAGTGCAGGCACTCATTAAAATGCGCTAGAGGTGTAGTGAGGGGCGGGGATAGGGGCGGGGCTAAGGGCAAGACATGATGATACTTAACAACTTCTATATTAGTTGCAGCACATACCAAAACACATGAGAAATGTGTTTATATAAACAAAGCAGGTTAACTCATTACACAAAATGAAAGAGAAATGGAATAATATGTTTACATTTCCTTTTTTGCAATAGTTGCACCTTCTTAATGTCATACTGTTAATTGCTGTTAAGCACAATACTATATATTTTTGAGCATGCGAGTAGGAAGAAACTGCAAATACCCCCATGTCGAATCAAAGCTCTTATGGCACTAAGCAAATGAAGCAACTCATCATGACCCTCCCCAGAAGATATCTCTTGTCTCTTCCATAGATCTATCCATTCATCCTTTCACCCTACCATTTACCTGCTGATGTCCACCATTTAACATTTACATTCCATTGTCTATTCAGTCTTTCATCAATCATTCAGTTTTTCACCATTCCGTCTATCCACCCTTCATATCCAAACCTATCCATCCATCCATCTCCAAACCTATCCATTCATCCTTTCACTCATCCATCTCTTTATCCACCCTTTCCCTCATCCATCAATCCTTTCACTCATCCATCAACCCTTTCACTCCTTTATTCCATCCACCCTTTCACTCAATCCCTCCTTTCACTCATCCATCATCCACCCTTTCATCCATCCTCCCTACCTTTCATTCATCCATCCAATCTTTCACTTATCCAACCATCATCCGCCCTTTTATCCAATCATCCACCCTCTTTCACTCATGCATGCTTTTACTCATCCATCCATCTATTCATCCATCCATCTATACATCCACCCTTGCTCACTCATCTATCCACTCACTCACCCTCCCTCCCTTTTACGTTATTTATGAATCTTTGTCGCCAAGCAGACATGTACAAACAAAGTGCCACCCATTTTCTTTAAAATACCTACTGAGAGTATCTGGATTCTCTCTCTCTTTCTCTCACTTTTTTTCTTACAAAAACAGGCATACACACAAACATAGCAGACACACAAAAGACTAAGGTAGATGAAAGCCATCTTTTCTCTTCACCTACCATGGCTTTTTTAATTGCCACCAGGCCCGGACTGGCCGTGGCCTGATTGCCACTGCCAGGGCACTGACATGATTCCTGTGCTTGCAGGAATGCACAGGATAGTGTGAATGTGATTGACAGCACAGGGCCTGAACGGACCCTGCTCTGTCAAGCATAGCGTGATTGTGAGCACCCGACATTATTCAAATGAGCCCTGCTGAATAGCTCAGCTGGGTCTCAGATCAGGGGCTGCAGAAGGGGCGCCTTGGCTGCCAGAGACACGTCCCACTCCTGCTCACCAGCACAGGCAATAAACCTACCTCTCATGAGTACCGGTACTCTCCAGGGCAGTAGAGAAGTGCCGGTACTCAGAGTTATTAATCTAAGAAGTGCTGGTACTCCGTACCGTTGAGTACCGGCCCATTTAAAGCACTGCTTGTAGACCAGTCCCACCCTGGTTCTGGGGACTTGATCGCACCCGATAATTACTGGGTGGGATAATGTCTCTCCCATTACATTTTGGTAGGTCAAACATAAGGCAATTGAAACGGTGGCAAAAGGCCTGGCATTTATGTGGATGTTGGTATTTGGTGGGGTAAGCTCCAGAGTCCGAATGTTATTCCCGTTAGAGGGTGCTATTAATCGCCCCCAATAAATGACGAGCCTTGCGGTGCCAGATTTTATCAGGTGACAGACATTATTAGTGCTCCTCCAGTGGCAGCTGTAATCAGGCCCTTATGGTTTCATTTAACACAGGCACCAAATGAAGATTTCAAACATTGACTGGCACTGACATCACACGCATGCGTAGTGCGAGTGAAAATGGATTCTCCTCTTAAATGGAGAATGCGTACTTCACGCCTGTTACACTGCGGCCTGCTTTGCTGACGTGTACACGCTTCCGCTCTCTAACGCCTACTGTCCCCAGTCAACACACAGACACACTTAGCTCCCAGGGAGCCTGTCTATATCGATTCTCCTGTTTATTTATTTAGAGAAGCAGCGGTGTGAGAAGCCCCAGAGAATAGTGTATCAATCTCCTCTCCTAAATTGCTACCCCCTCTCATGGAAGCAAGTCACTGTGAGGAAATACATTATGATGATGAGTCATACACAGTAGGTGCCGCCAGAATTTAAAGAAACTGCCCTGTGTGGCCTTTGGCGGAGGGATACAGAAGTGATGTTGTGGCCATTATATGTCCTCGAATAAAATGGCATTTTAAAACATTATTTGGTGCAATGGAATCGCAATGTAAGTGAGGTTGTAAGCTTTTTTTTAAAGAAAATATTGCTTTATTGTCAACATGCAACGTATAAAGTTATGTGCAGGACAACTACTCGGATCAGGATACGTGGACGATTATTTTTTGTATTAAAACCGCCATGAGCTGCAATTGTATTACCTTCCCAAAAGCAATGGCGAATAATGTTTAACCTAATATTTTCTGCCAGAGTCAAGTGTATGTCAGTCAGGTGTAATTTAGACTTATGGACATCTTAGAATGGATAAACAGGAGTACCATGGAGGCAATTCAGCGAGAGATAATAGATATGTAGGTAACAAGATATTCAAGCAGGAAGCCAAGGCAACAATACAATGTCATAAATCAGCTTCCAGGAGTTATTAAGGCCCTCATTTTTTTAAACCTGTGCGTTGTCCTTACACATAGCGATGCAAAGACAGCGCAAAGGCTTCAGTAATGTTTGCAAAGGCACAGAAGGCGCGATTTGTGAATCCTTGCGTGGGTTGGTAAAGAAATGTAATGCAGCGCAGTGGCTTGAGCATCATTGCTTTTCATTTCCAAGGCGTTCCTTGGGTGGAGCATGGGCGTTCCCACGCATCCACTCATGGATTTTGGTGCATTCCCAGATTTAGTAAGGCTAGTAACCCTGGGAATGCATCAAATTGCTATGCCTTCCGCAGTGAGGCGAAACAAGGAAAATATCTTTATTTTTTCCTCGTTACTTCCTCTTTCTATGTGTGATGCATTCTGCATCACACAGAAGGAGGTAAATGCCTCTAAGGATTGTTTTTGTGCAGGAAGGTGTTCTTTCCAGCACAAAAACAATCCTGACTGTAACACAGGCACCCTTGTGTAAGGGTACAAGGGTACCTGTGTTGGCATTTCTGCTCTCTCCTTTCCAATCAATGCAGCACAGCAGCTTTGTTTAATGCCTTGCTTTGCATGAAAGATTAGCAAACATGCCCCTAAATATATTGTCAAAATAGATTGCTACCACCTATATAATCAAAATATAGCTTTTTCAAAAAACATAACATGGTACCTGCTCATGTTCAGTCTTTTTTGTGATTTTCACTGACAAGAATAATTTTTTGCAGCGCTTTACAGTCAGTATTCATTGCAAATCAGGTTTCTTGCAGCTATTCAATTTACCAGGGCGGCATAGGGTATCCTGTTGACTACTGACCTACTTGTCTCTGTGCAAAGTCCTAATATTTAGATACTCTGGAGAACTATCAAAATGGTAATGCCAGAGTGGCATCTGAACGTGTTGTCACCGCATCCTTCTGTATCAAGCTGACCTGCTTAAAAAAGGCAGAATTTCCTAATGACCGTCTCTGTGGCAATTATCCAACATTAAAGATGCAGGAGCTTTACAAATGTATATAATATACATTTTCAATTTCTTTGAACATTTTTATGGAAGGTCTGCCGACTTTTATTCCAGAAGTAAATAGCCTCTTCTAATAGTAATATTGACGAGCTCTAACTAATTTGACAGCCACGTAGTAGTGGAATAGCCTGAAAGCTTATGGGATCATTTAAACCAGTGTCTGCATTACTGATAGGGCGCATTGTCCCGCTGTGCACCACAGTGCATCCTTAAGTGTGTGAGACGGGCACAGAACAGGACATTGCACTCTATGTCCGTGTACACGCTGTCCCAATGAAGCAATATTTCCTCAAGAGGGAAAATCTAACAAAGAGCCAATGAGCATTTAATTTCAAGGAATGCTTGGTGCCCCTTGAATATCTAGTCCAAAAACTATTTGAATAAAACTATCTTTGTGAGAGTCAGAGTGAGTCAAGGCTCTTGGTCGAATGGGATGGGCATGGCACTTGATCTACCTGAGACAAAGGTGGATCCTGCTGAATAAATATACTTTAGAACATATACATTTTGCATAACTTCTTTTTCAAAATAACAACATTCAGGAACTGGAGTTGGCCTAGACCAGGCTCAGTCAGAAACTATACACGTCTGGAAGCAAGCTAGCATCAAGGCTTTAATGAGCCACAGAAGGAGTCATATGTTAGTGACCCCTTGTCCTTCGCACAGTAGGGTTGGGGCCCAGGGCGGTCCTATCTACTCCTACTAAGTGATGGTCCTTTTTAAAACCAGTCAAAGGATTGTACACAAGAAACATGTGAATATACCCTAAGTTTAACTGGCCTAGTGACAATGACCTAGAGCTTAGCTGATTGTATATTACATTTTGCATCTATTCAGGCAATCAATCAATCAATCAATCAGGGAATTGTAAGCGCGCTACTCACCCATGAGGGTCTCAAGGTGCTGAGGGGGGGGGGAGGGGGGTCCGCAGATCTGTTTAGCCGAAGAGCCAAGTCTTGAGGGTCTTCCTGAAGGTGTTCAGGGAGGGGGCGCGTCTGATGTCTGCCGGTAGCTCGTTCCAGGTCTTGGCTGCAATGTGAGACAAAGGAAAATTAAACTACAGTACCTGGTATCATTTTAGGTAGTTTAGTGACATTTTCAGGACTGTTTCTGAAAGAAACTACGTTTTGTTGGAACGTGGTGGTGGGTTGAGGAAATATAGGTAAACCAAAAAATAACATCCGCTGTTCATTAATTTCTACTTATTGAGCCCCCTTCTCCTGGAGCTTGGCAAACATTATCTGGTCTACCTAAGGGTTCTAGTAACTGTTTCCCATTGTGTTTCAAGAAAATGACATTCCTTTGAGGTAATGTTGCTAGTGAAGTGTAAAGAGCAAAATCATAATTTTTGATAGCCTTTGCTCTTCTAAATGCAATAGGGGTTGTATTGTACATTGGTAGCCCAATATGAATTGTTTTCACACACAGCAAATGTAGTGAAATTGTCATGAATGTCAGCCTAGCCTATCCTTTGGACAGACAGTTAATAAGCACACAATTCCCCTAATATATCATTGGAAGGTACAGAAACTAAGACTTGTTTTCCTTATTAAAATTGTACATAGGTTTATCCATAATGTAGAGACTATTGACTATGCACGTTGTCAAGCTAATTTTCAACTTCTGTACAGTCTTTGTCAGAAATGTTAATTAGGTTCTCCAAGTGTGACTATCTGAAACTGGGTTGTTAGTTTGGAAAGGGTGAACCCATACCAAATGAATAAACACAAACTGCATAGACCAAAACTCAGTTCCTATAGTATCTAAATGCAGCCACTCACATTTATGTCAGCAGTCAAGTCCCAGAAAAGTGTTTGTTAATTTTTGGCAGCACCAACAATTTTAAAGTGAAGAAAATGACACAAAATACAATTTCCAAACCACCTTAAAAGAGCAAAAATAGACGAAACAATTAAAATCAAATGAGTGTAAGTGAAGATATGAATTTTCAAAGGTTTAAGGCAAAAACACCTTGAAAAAGTAAAGTGCAATTGAAAAATATCAGGTCCCAGTTAAACAGGAGGTAGGCAAGATTTCAGGGCAACCACAATTCAATAGAGGTCAGGCACACCACAAGATCTTCTCGGGCACAGTTTTTAAGTCCTAACTTAGGGCCTGATTTAGATCTTGGGGGATGGGTTACTCATCACAATGGTGACGAATATCCCGTCCACCGAAATATAAATCCCATTATATCCTATGGGATCTATATTTCGGCAGATGGGATATCCGTCACCATTGTGACGGAGTAACCCATCCACCAAGATCTAACTCAGGCCCTTAGTCTTTTTATGAAAGACAAAATCGTCTGGCTGGAGAAAATCCAAGGCTAAAGCCAGCCTGGATTAAACGAAATTGGAACCATCACCTATCATCTCCATCTCTGATCTTTTGCTGAATTCATTGGTTTTGACGGTGAAAGCTCAGAGCAGTACAAAGCTGCATTTCTTTAGCTACTGAGATCATTTCACCAGTGGGATATATTTGCTGTGTCATCCCGGTTCAAGGTCTTACCTTCAAACTGCACTTTGTTGGTTTTCAGAATTCTCTGGCAGGGCAAGGCTGGAAGCTGTAGTGGGGGAGGACCCCACCAGGTCAGGTACTTTCACCATAAGTTACTGCTAAACTCATTTTCAATGCTGCAAAAAGCTCAAAGCTGGATGAACCTGGCTAGCTTGCCTGTGGAGGTTGCACCCTCCCTAGGAAAACTTTACTACATTGCCCCACCCTCCGGACATTGAAAATAATGATTAAATCACACTTTCCTCCAACTGCTGGAAAAGTTATTTCTAATCACTCTTGCAGCTTCGAGGTCCTGGGCAAGTCTGGCACCAGGTATCTCTCCGGCCAGAGCTCCTGCAGGGTTCAGCCTATTTGGTCAGCTGGGTAGTCGTGGAGTCAGGCGTCCTTCTGTGTTGGAAAACAGTCCCAGTCCATGGGTTCCAACAGGAGTCACAAGCCCTTGAGTTTCTTTTCTTCCAGCAGGTCCTTCTTCTTCAGCTGCAGTCTTCCCTGCCCAAGAATGCTCTAAGAGGTGGTGAAGTGCAATTCTAATCCTGTGCACTCGCTTGTGGTTGGAGCCTACCCAGTTTTGTCAACTTTCTCATCTTATGCCCACCCCCTTTTGCAGCTTGTGCTCATCAATTTACTGTAAAATCTACCAGAACACCTATATAAAAAACGGCTAGACAATTTGGCTAACCTAAGGGTCTTCTGATTCTTCCTAAGCCACATCCTCATATAGAGGATTAATCTTCCACCTGATGAGCAGCCTTGTTTTGAAGGTTTTGGTTTGTTGGGTGATTAGCCTTTTATTGTTTAAATCCTTTTTTATTGAAAATTATTTCCTCATGTATCATCAATTATTAAAAATAAAATAGGCTTTACTCTCCAGATTTTTAGCAACATTTCATTTATTTAATAAACACATGTTCATAATCGTGCAAAAGCTTTGTTGAATTTTACTGAACTCTTTTTCTAATTTGTAATGTACATATTCACAATAAATTAATATTCAAGTAAACAGATTTAGCATTCTCTATAATATTTCGAACCTTTTGTGGTCATTTATCAGGTGGAAATAAGCATTAATACATTGCACTTTTTCTGGTTGAACAAAACAAAATTTTAAAAAACTACAACTAATAGTACCACAGGGGTCTTGTGATGTCTTCACTTATACCGAAACATCCAAAGTCCTTTGTTTGTGTTTAGAATAGTGACTAAAGGGTATGGAGATGTATCTGGAAATACGAGCATCATATTGGAAAATGCTGGAAAACGAAAAGGCTGATGTAAAACAGATAACCATAGGATAGAGTTAAGCTAATCTAAATCAATAATAAATATACGGAAATTATAGTAAGTTAGTGGTGAGCTAATGAATACATTGTACCTTAAAAAATATATTGTAATTATGAAAATGAAAGCACCCTGGTTCAAAATCTAAATAACAGGTGCATACGTAGAGTGCCAGAGGTTATCTACTGAATTCCCCAGGAGTGGCCTAAAACCACAAAATTAAAGAGGACTGTGAAAAAGTTGCTTACAATGATGCACCAAATGAATAGACCCAGGTATTATTTAAAATATCTATGTCGGCGTGTATATAAAGGTAGAACCTCATTGCAAGAGAGTAAAGCTTAAGGGCCTGATTTAGATCTTGGCGGATCTGGTCCCTCCGTCACTTTTCTGACAGTTTCACTACCCGCCTACTTCGCGGTTCACCCGTTCTATTTAGATGTTGCAGGCCTATGGAAGAAAGACCATCCGACTGACACCGTCTCTGCCAGAATTTTACTCACGCATTGATGACGTCATAGGCAAAAGCGGCGGTCGGAGGGAGTCCAACCAAGATTACCGCCGGGCCAATCACGATCTGCCTTTCCGTCGGAGAAACTGTGGTGGGGATACCGCCAAACTTGAGTTGGCTGAATCGCATGAAATGAGGTAGAAACATACCTTTTTTCTGTTTCATAACTCCGTTTTCATCTTTAACCCCATTGTACATGTCCTTGCTGTGCTGCTTCTACTTGATCACAACGCTAATCAACTCCGTTGTCACCGGGATCTAAGGAAAGCTTCTTTTTCACTTGTCTATGAATCATATGTTAACATTTGCCTGAGCCTTGTGTATTTGAACATTGCTCTGACATGCAATTATTTTCTTTGGTGTAACACATTAGTGTTCATTATTCAACTTTTCAAGGTAAAACGAACACACCTGTATTGACACTGAAAAAAATATTCTTTTGTTGTGGTGGTTGTGGGTGTTGCGCTTGTGGTGCCAGTAGGTGTACATTCAATAGTGTATGTATGTTGTTTGTGTGCTATGCTATATGTAAAAAAAAAAGGCATAGCACATTACCTACATATATTTTTGAAGCAAACACAACATATATGTGTAGCGACACATTAGTGAGTAGTACTTACTAGTCTCCACTCCTCCAGGGACTCACTCTGTCAGGAATCCACCTCTAGGACAACACCAGCACAACATGGATATCTAAATAGGCTCAGCGCTAACCCGCTAGCCTGACAGCGATGGAGTACTGTTCGCCAGCAGAAGAGTCCGCCACGTTGACGTTCAAAAATCTTGATGCCAGTTGTGTGGATTTTCCCTTTAAATATCCTTCCACCAGCTCGTTGCAGGTCTAAGGGCCAGATGTACGACCCTACCAATTAGCAAGTCGCAAATTGCGTCGTTTTGCAGCTCGCAATTTGCGACTCGCAAATAGGAATGTACAACAGTGTCTCAGACACTGTTTGTGATTCCTAATGGGGTCACAAATTGCATGCCTCATTAATATTCATGAGGCAGGTGCAATTTGCGACCCCATTAGGAATGGCTAGCACTCCCAGGGATGGTGGCCTGCTAGGGTCAGCAGACCACCATGTCTGTCACTGCTTTTTAAATAAAGTAGTCTTTTTTTTTAAATGCAGCCCGTTTTCCTGTAATGCATTTAAAAAAGAAAAAGAAAACTTTTCTGTTTCATTTAGTAAGGGCAGGCCTTCTCTTCAAAAATATTTTTGCATCCATTCACAAAGTGGAAGGGGTCCCTTGGGGACCCCTTCCCGTTACCGAGTGGCTTACGACCTACTTGAAGTAGGTGGTAAACTGCGAGTGCTGTGCAGCCGCAAATGTGGTCGCAAACAAATGGTACATTCCATTGTGACTCGCTATTAGGAAGGGACGCCCCTTCCTAATAGCAAGTCACAAACGCTATTTTGCGAGTCACCGACTCGCAAAATAGCGTTTGTACATGCCAGGACCCTTTTTTACGGTAGCAAAAGGGCAGATTTCCTGTTTGCAACCGCAAAAAACGGTCGTACATCTGGCCCTAGTTGTTGAGGATTCTAAACATCGGCTGCAGCCAGAATTTTCTATAAAGGGAGAGTTTTTTCACAAATACTACGTGGTTTAACAATTCTGTTGGGTAG
Organism: Calotriton arnoldi; assembly: GCA_963921515.1. NCBI lineage: Eukaryota > Metazoa > Chordata > Amphibia > Caudata > Salamandridae > Calotriton > Calotriton arnoldi. The sequence continues at coordinate 1,583,006 of CAWUFW010002179.1, forward strand.
TCACTTAGGCGGAAAGCAAACTCAGTTGCCCCCTTCGCCTTCCATACTGGTAACCTATTAGCAGAATCAGTCCAAATCTTAGTCTCATTAATAGATGTTTCTTAATCTTTGGAAGTGGTTGAGGTAAATACATGGACAGCTAGAGGGGTTCATGGAGCTTAACTGCCCAACTGCCATCTGATTCTTTTGCCAGCTCCTCAGCATTGTCCAGCACAGAGATGGCTTTTGCCTCTTTAGAGAGTGACCTTGCAAGCAGCTTGGGGGACAAGGAAGCTCCTGAATGATCCGCCGCCTCAAGATTGCCCAGAGCCTTATTAAAGTGATTGTTCTAGGTTAAACCTTCTCACGTTATTTCTTGCCATATGAGCTCTTAAGTGATCCACTGCGGCTCATCCTCGCTTTTCCACAGTAGGATAAGAATCTGGCCTTGGTCATAAGTTGTTTTAGCTGAAGATTGAATTGTTAGTGGATTTGTGCTAGTCCGGCACACAATGGCAGGTGGAAGACTTGTAAATAGCACTTACACTGTTGCCTGTCTTTCCAGGTGGCAAGTTTATTTGGCACTACGATGGTGCTAGGTGACAGTTTAGGGATTCATTTGCTGTTGATCACTCATCTTACTGCACTTATGTGTGGGAACCCCAAGTACTTATACAACCTTTGAAAACTCCAGTTAGTGATTAAGCAGAGTTTTTTTTAGAAATTTTAGATGTGTGAGTTCTCACCTCTTTCGTCCACCCAGATCCCCAGGTATTTATATATTTATATGTCTAAACCCTGTCCGGATGTGTTTTTTTCAAAGACACAGTTTCTTTTTTGATTAGCGTCAGGCCTAAAATTGCCAAATTGGTTTTACACATATTTATTTCAGCTCTGTTTACTTGACAGAACAGTCCAAGTGCGTCCAATGATCTTTGCACACCCACCCATGTCTGGTTTAAAGGCATGGTGTGATCTGTGTATTGAAGTGCCTGAATGTTTTGGTTGAAATATTTCAGGAGGAAAGCTGTGGCAGTGTCCAGAGCTGCAGGGAGGTCCACTAAGTACAGATTAAACAATAATGGGGCGAGGATGCATCCTTGTTTCAGGCCTCTGTTGGTGTAAATCTTTTCAGAGGTTACCCAGCTTGACACAACTCTAACTTTTACCCAGGTGTCAGTATAGAGGGCAATTATCCCCTTCAAGAGGTCAGGTGGAACGCCTCATTTCTGCAATTTCAGCCATAAAATATCTCTTGGCACACAGTCAAAGGCGGTGGCGAAATCGATGAATGCTGCATAGAGTAGTTTCCCATTTTTTCACATTGATGGTGGTAAGACAGAAGAAGTTATCTATTCAATATGTTTATTAAGAATTTGGATCTCTAATGAGGTCCACTTAAGGCATACATGAATAGACATGCTAAAAATACCAACAATAATTGCAATAAAATCACTTAATTAAAAACCATTGTATCTGCGTCACTATAACAGTTTTGTACAGATTAGTTCATCTTAAAGATATCAAAATTCTTCAAAGTCAGCACTGGAGGCTCCTTTAGACAGCGACTGGAGACCCACAATAAGGAAATACCAATAGTGGCATGGAAGGAGCAGAATACAAAATAGAATAATATAATTATTGTAACACAGAGCAAAGTTGCGATAATTTGATGAATATTTTTACCCCAGCAGATGACACAAATCAGGGCTTATAAAATCTAATAGGTATCCTACTTTAGCAGCCTCACATTAAGTCCTAAAATGAATAAGATCAGTCAAGTGGCAGCAGTGAGGTTATGAGCCAGGTAAAAATTCTAAGAAACTAATCACCTACTGAACCGACTGCACATTTTCCCTGATGACAAAGATTTAAAACAAATTTTACAAGGGCAATTAAGTAACAGTCAACGAGTAAATAAGACCGTTACAATAACAAATCAGTCAAAGTAAAAACATGTGCAATTTGAGAGAATAACAAAAAATAGCAGCTTCATATAGAAACATTTTTTAAATAAAGTGCATCATATAGTAGCAACAAAATAGCAGCAATCGTACAGTTAGAACCTATACTGCGGCAAAAAAAAAAGATCATGTTAAATACAAGTACAATTCTGAAAAGTCACATACCATAGTAGCATCATATTGAAACATGTTTTATATAAAGTGCATCATAAAGCAGCAAAGTCTTTTCCCTTAACAACGTATATAAAAACAGGTAAAAAACCCAATTATGTGCAAACAGCAATGAGATTGCAGCAGTCACAAATGCAAACTTTCCGCAGGTGAGAAATAAACTCAAATAACCAAGGAGAACATGGAAACTCGGGACTTTAGGGGCTATATTATAAAAAAGCTAAATAAATGCAGAGCCAACCATACTCTAGGAGGAATTAGGAGAATTTAAAATATGTTCATAAACTCCCTAAAAAAGTTAAAAAGTTTTGTACACACAATTTTATTTTTTGGAAAAAGCAAACATTCTCGAGCAGATGATACATTTTTAATGCCATTCTGTAAAAACATTGGACGAAGCCACCGGAATCGAAATGAAGATAGAGCTGGGCATACAAACAAGATATGATTAAGATTCTGGGTGTCCTGATTACAGAAGTTGCAGTTTTTTCCAACTTTCATGTTAAGTGGCCAATTTGCCATTAAGTCATTTAATGGTAAAAGATTCATACGACAAAGAATAAGCCAACGGTGAATACCGTGGTTTAGATTCCAGGAAAGGTACTTCTGAGGAACTCTCGGGAAGAAGCCTTGGCAATTGTCTCCAGTCTGACCCTTGTTCTACAAAATTTAACATCTCTCTGGTGACTAACTATGCCACTTCAAATTTTTAAGAAACATTTCAATTCTGAGAGAGAGAAAGACAGCACTAAATCCTCTTGCACACTGAAATAATTCAGTGCCAAGAAAAAAATCACTAAAAAAAGAATATTTATACATTTGTCCTACAAAAATTTCCTGGCACATAAAACTCCTTAATGTGTAAGGCTCACTATTCTTTAGCTGGTAACCCCTGCGAACTACCATAACTAAACCTTGTATAAATGAACTTACCAAGCCAAATTCAAGCCTAATTGCGGCTATTGGAACAAGAGTATTAAAATTACATAGCTTGCGTAAAATCTGGCCTTCAATCTTATCCAGAAAACTCCATTCTCTTACTGGAATAGATTCTATAGCATATACCAAGGTGGGAGGGATTTTAGCTTTAAAAACTAAGAGCAAATGTGAGAAATGTCTTCGACCCATAGCGCTATAGAATATGCGTAGGCCATTTGCATGCGATGCTGCTTTACAGGAACTGTGTTCAGTATGGGGAATGATCTTTGTACTACTTGAAATTACTTTCCCCAAATAGAGGTAGGAATCTACAATCTCAAGTTTTTCAGAACCAATTCCCCAATTAAAATTATAAACTTTTCTGATTTTGCCTCGTTTCATAATCAGAACCTTGCTTTTTGAAACATTTATCTTAAGAATTTGTGCAGTCGTATATTTCTGTAGAAGTGACAATTTTTTTTGCAAACCAATAGGGTTCAGGTCCATAATTACGATATCATCTGCGTACATAAGACAGGGGAATGAACGGCCACCTATCTTTGGAGCATCTCCTTCCTTTGGGGAAAAACAATCTGGTAAATCTCTTACATATAAAGAGAACAGGAGAGGTGCTAATAGGCAACTTTGCTTCACCCATTTTTTGTAGGAATTACTGATGAAAGGCCCTGAGTTCCCCCCATCAGTACCTGACACCATGTTTGCGAGTGTAGGGCTATAATTAAGGATAACAAAGTTGTGGGCACCCCCATTTTCTGTAGCTTTTTCCAAAGTAGTGGCCGGTCTACCTTATCGAAAGCAGTAGAAAAGTCTATGAATGCCACATAGACATTTGTCCTGCAAAATACAGTATATTTCTCCTCTATTATACTAATGTTGTCTAGGGTGGAATGGTTTTTCCTGAACCCAGCTTGCTCTATGGGGAGAATTTTCTCCTCTACAACCCCATCAGTGAGATTAGCAAGAATACTGCGAGCAAAACTTTTCCCCACTGCGTCTAATAAGGCTATTTGCCGGTAGTTACCTGGATGATGTCTTTGGCCCTTTTTATACAGAGGGATTAGGATACTACAGGACCATGACGGGGGTCAACCCGTGCAAGTAACAATATTCGAACAAAGGGGTAAGATATGTAGCCCATAAAATTGGCTCTTTTTTAATAATTGACATAGGGATTTCGTCAGGACCTATTGACCCTGAAGCTCTCATTTGTTTAATCAGTCCAACTACTTCCCCCTTTGAAGGAGCATTACTGTATTCGGAAATATTTGGTGGGTTCATTAAGAGGAAGTCAGACCAAAAGGAATTAGGATTCGCTGAATAAAGTTCTAATAGGTGTGTTTTCCATTCTTCTTCATTTATTGGAATGGGAAGAGGTTTAATTCTATTACCACAACTTTCCGCAATTATTTCCCAATATCGTTTGGAGTTATTTTTAGAAGCAGCTTCTTTTAACTGGACCCATTCATAGTCTTCCTTTTTTTGTTTTAAGGAGCGTTTTTTCCGTTGTCTTTTCCTCTTTAATAAACCTATTAGTCTATTTCGTTCAGGGGAATAATTCAAGAACTGAGCCCTCACTAATTTGTTTAAATCCCTATTTATTTGAAGTAAAGGATTGAAAAACGGTCTTTGTTTAGTTATTGGTTGACTAGATTTACAGGACATAACCATAGTGTTTATACTATGGCTAAAGGATTCCAACAGATTAGTTTGGGGGAGGTCTAGATCTTCTGATACTATGAACTGCTGATCTCCTATTAGAAGTGTTAAGGACTCTTTACGTTTTGAAACGGCCGGAGTAGTCCAGTAAATTCTGCCATTTTCTTTATTGAAAGCTACCGCTTTATCCTTGACGTTCCAAGAGCTCCCCCCAACCCGGGACAACTCTATTTTTAAACTGATCACCATGTGGTCGCTAAATTGATTTTCTAAAATTTCCATATTGGATAACATATTAAAAAAATCTGCTGAGGCAATTACATAATCAATAATAGAGCCACTATTAGGTCCCTTATGTGTAATTTTAGCTGGGATATCTTTTTCTAGTCTCCCATTAACTATTAGTAAATCCAAATTTCTTAAACCTTCGAGTAAAATTGTTCCTCTTTTATCGGTACGGCTGTGATTTGGAAATTGAGCATGCAGGATCTTTAGTGCTTCATCCTTAGTGGTATTAGCAAAAAGCCCCATACTATGGGTGGAAACCTTAGCGTTAAGGTCCCCAACCAACATTAAGTTCTTACAATCTGATTTTTCCAGGATAGACGAGACAAAGACAAACAGGTCTTTTAGTAAATGTGTATTGGATATGCCGGGTGGGATGTATGCATTTATAATTAGGAGGGACTCAGAATTATCATAATATTCCTTGGTCTCTAGCTTAATTGCCTGAAATAGATTAGAGGCATGCAGAATTATTTTATATATCCATTTGAGGCTTGATCTAAGCAGAATGGCAATGCCTCCTTTCACATGTCCCCTTCTCACCGGGAGCGCAGGGCGGCTCAGCACAAAGTAATCTTCAATGGACCAATTCGTTATAATCCAGGACTCTTGTATACAAATTATATCGGCATTTAGTTCTTTCAAGAATACTAATTTGTTTTTATTTGAGCTTAAGCCGGCTGCGTTCCAGGAGATCAATTTAAGGCCCTTGCTAGGAAGAGTTCCCAAATCTTAGACCAGCAGAGCTATTTGCATTGAGAGCCCCTGCCACCCAACTCCATTTCTTATTTTCCTCATCTACAGTTAATGCAAGACAACTCTTTTTCTCTGGTTGGATGGAGACTCTCCTTCCATCCTTACCGAGGGAGACCTGTAATACCCTTTCTCTCTTCAAGTGAAGAGAATCCAAAGATGAGAGATCTAATAGGGTGGTAGACTGCCTATTGACAGACTCTTTTTCGGGAGTTTTCTCCTCATTAGGGACCAGAACGTCGATACCACAAAATCGTAATTTAAACAGAAATTGTGATTATTAAATGGGAAGTCACCTTAGAGCCAAACGTCACTCTGGCTCCCCCAAGATTGTCATATTTTAAAACTTGAACCAGAGCCAAATCATTACTCTGGATCCTTTGTAGGTCGTATATTTCGGCGAAACAGCTCAATAGATAAGACCTATTCATATATAACTCATGATCAAAAATAAAAACACAATCCAAAGAAAGAGGTACAGAAGGCAAAGGGCTAACATGAGAATCTCCCTTAGACAAATTTCTAGGATTATAGATCACATCACTGCCCATAGCGGAGGAAAATAGTACAGCGTTAGGATTCAGACTACCTTTTGCCCCCGCTGTAGTACTTAAGTTTAAAATGGTGGCTTCTTGTGACACCGGGATTGCAGTACTAGAATTCAACAGAAGTGAGCTGAAATCTGTTGGAGAAACTTCCACTTGAACTTCTTCCCTCTTCTGATCATTTAGGGCAGAGATTGGCGGCAAAGGTAAATTTATATAGGGGTCGAAACGGAGTTGTTTTGCCCTTTTCTTCTTAATCCTCCGGATTTTTCCCCTTTTTGTTTTCTCCTTTCTGCCAGCGGATTTTCTATTGTTTTTTAAGATCTTTTCCTCTGGTGAAAAATGTTCGATTTTTGGTTTCTCTGTAGTATGATGAACAATTTTTTTAAACCCTGTTTTTTAGAAAAATTGGGAAGACTTTACGTTCTAAATTTATTTTGTCCTTTTCAATGCCCGAGAGGGGCAATTTAGCAGGCAGCGACACAGAGGTCTCAGGATCAAAAAGTTGCTGTAGTGAAAAGGGCTGAAATTCATCAAATGAGTCAACAATTTCTTTCTCCTTATATTTTGAGGAACCAAGGGGCATGCCCACCTGAATACCAAAATCACGATAATTTGGATAAAAAACAGAAGACGTTTGGGTAGATTTCATTTGGTTCAAGTTAGGTGCCTGGGGGTGTGGAGGGGGGATCTCTAAACTAGAGTTAGGCCTATGAGACAAAAGGGAGGGAAACTTTACTGTTAGATTGTCTATGATCTGAAATTATTGATTTAGTCAATGACAAAATTGAATCCAAAATGTAATTTGAGTTGCTTACGGATCTTTCCATGAGAGCTAAAATTGACGATAAGCCTCTTTCCAAACAGAACAAGGATTCAGACATCAATAATTTATCGTCAGGAATCTTATTTGACGGGTCAGAATCCAGGGACAAAGCAGGGGTAATAGATGCTCTTGAGATCACTGAGTCCGCTCCACTAGGAGTACTACTAAAGAGTTGCATTTTAATAGAAGGCCCCGGAGGATGATCTTGAGAGTTTGAGAGATGTAAGATATTCGATATACCAGGCGTAGGAGATTGAGAAGCCCTCAAGGTATGATTTAAATTAATATTTATATCTGGGAGTGTAAAATCCTCCAATAAAGGGCCTTCCACTCTAGATTCAGTATATAAATCAATAATGGTCTGAGACACGCTATTTTCAGTAGAATGAATAGTGTGAATTTTGTGTGGAGTACCTTCCACTCTGATTCAGGGCTTACTGCATCTCCTGCTCGAGTCACTCTAAATCCAGGTGAAGATATAGCAGCCAGAGGTATAATATCCACTTTTTCTTCTACCTTTCGGAAAAGAGTTTCGGGCTTGGGCTCTATATTTGCCTCCTTATTTTGACGTATCTCTTTTTTTGAGAAAAAGGTGGAAATGGCATTAAACCCTTTTAAAGTATTTATCTGTACTGACTTATTCCTCAAAGGATTGGCTTTGGTTTTTTTACACGCTCTTGTAAACACCAGTTTTCCTGAACGCAGTTTTTTGCGGTCATGACTCTGACTGAAACTCAGATTAAATCTAGCTAGAAGGCGAGGGCCTCGACAAACTTCAGATTCGGTTGTCCAGGTTCCAGGCAACCGTGCCAAACTACTAGGCCTCTCCGGGGCGGTCTTATGTCGAGTCCGCTCTGCCACCTCCACCTTCCAGTACCTCGCGACGGTGTAAACCTCCGTTCTCTTACCACTTCCACACACCGCACACCGCACTCAGAACCTAGGCCAGGCCGGGCCGCCTCTACAGACCTCCTAAGGGAGTCTCTCCGCTTTAGCCAGCTATGGCCACTATGCCCGGTGCACTCACAACAAAGGCGGGCAGGCCTGAAGGCCCCCCAATCCAGGCACCTACCGGAGAGGGAAGGCTTGGTGGGTCCAGGCTCCGACTCTGGGCTCGGGCTCGGCTTCCACCTCTCGCGGCCTCAGCCAAGCCAGTGGAACAGAAAGATGCGAGGTAGGAAGGGCAGGCCGGCAGGCAGGCACTGAGCGGTCAGGCAGGCACTAAATGGTCGCTCCGACTCGTAAGCCGCACCGGCCTAGAGCCGGCCGCCTTTGCGAGAACGGGCTATACCACAGTACTAGCCTCCAACGCTACTAGTGCTGTTGATGCCCACATGCCCCGCCTCGAGATTTCCCTGGTTTGGAGCAAAGCGGGATAATGGAGTAGAGGGACAGTCGCAGCCAGAGGCCCCACGCTCCTGCAGCTGCAAAAAAAAAAAAAAAGGGAGGGGGTAGGCCGCGGTCCCCTGCCGAGTTCTCTCCTTGAATTAAGTCCTCGGTCCGGTCTCCAGGGCCTCCAGGCCGCCGCACACACCACTCGCTATTCGCAGCTCACGGTTCACGGACCGGTTGGGGTCAATTAGGACCAATTAAGGTCAGTAGAGATGAAAAGCGTGAGGGCAAAAGGCAGGCAAGCGAACAGGCAAGAGGCAGATGGCAATAGCAATGGACGAATGGCAGGGGGCAGGGGGGGAAAGCCAGAGAGCAAGGCACACTGGGGAGCCGCAAGCCGCACCCAACCTAGTTGGGCCGCTTCTGGGGACTCACCTGGGCACTCACTCAGCAGCCGCTACTAACGGCGGCCGCGCTCTCACACTCCCGTGTTTACCTGCTGCCCCTGCCGTTGCCATTATCCTCAAAGTCCGGAAATGCCTGGAGGTCCAGGAGTCGCAATGTGCTCCCTGCAAAATATAAACGGGGAGCTCTGAAGCACTCCAAAAAGCTCCGTGCTTGCTGACCCCTGCAGCGACGCCTCGACTCCTCGGCTCGGCTCACGCGGCTCCCCTGCTGAGCCGCGTTCCTCCGCTCCACTCCTCAGCTGCTTGCTACTCGCTGCTCGGCGCTGCTCGGCGTCTCACGTCACACAGCACAAACTCCCTACAATGTTGCAACATTTTTGGAACCCGAGTGAAAAAGGGGATGAGCTACTTACTTAGGGCATAAGTTTAAAGCTCTTCATCATGAATCCGAGCAAAACATTTCCCCTCTATATCAAGAAGTGCTATAAGTCTAAAATTCACTGGAAGATTGCAATCTCCCTTTTTGTGGATTGGGACTCATAAGTATCCTCTCCAACTATCCAGGATATTATTTCTGGAAAGGCAGTTGTTATATAAGGAGGGGTTAAAATAGCTGCCATCTTATTGGGGTTGTGGATGGATGCCAATAATCCATTAGGTCCAGGCGCTCTATTCCTTTTTGGGGCTCTAATCACTTTTTCCACTGTTTTTTTATTCAGCAATGTTAAGCAGTTCTGGAGCCTATGGCTAGATCTGGGGAGATCGATTGGAGATAGAAGATAACTCGAGGTCCTGTCAGCATAGAGACTGCATAGAAATATGCCCAATTCCCAGCACGCGTTACAGCTGGTGCCCAGTTTCTCTGCCTATCTCAAGAGGGTCTGTTACATAAGACTTGGTCAGAGCATATCATTTGGACCATTGTGCAGTTAGTTGCAAAATAATATTTAGGAGAGACTTGTGTTGCACAAACGTGGGTAATATAACACGTATATAATTTGTTTGTCTTAATTCTAGGAAAGGTAAAAAACTATATTGCAGACTTGAAATTAATTACACAAAACATATTGAAAATTTCAGAAAATGGTCACAAACGGTATTTGCATGTGTTTTGCTAGACAACATCTAGGAGTGCTATGTGCGCCCACTGTTGTAATTTTTTTTACTGTTGATAACAATGAGTGCAAACATATCAACTGTGGGAACGCAACAAAAATAGCTACTTCTGTTTTCGTATTATTAGTGCCAGCTAGCAAATAGGATAGAAAAACTGGTTTGTATTTTTGAAAAAAGTGTTAAAAAAAACTACAAAAAAATAAAACATTTAAAGATTTGTCTAATAGAATGTACTGCAATGACTTTGCAAAAACACGTTGTGCATATGCAATTTATAAATTGACCATCTAGTCAGTTTAAGATAGCCACCATACGAGAGGGCAAGTGAGGCTCATTTCAGAATACTTTGCTCTAAGGGAGTGAAGGAGGGAAAAGATGCAAAACAGGAGTGTACCAGGGAAATGAGTAAAGATAGGTGATAAAGGAGTACTATGAAAAGGGGGAAGAGCCATGCCACGTGATTTAAACAGTAAAATACACTAACTTATTTTTGTCTTAAATGCTAAGGACCCTATTTAGACGGGATGTCAAATGGGATACCCTATGAGAAACATGGCGGATGTCCTGTCTACAGTATTTCAAGTGCATTATAGCCTATGACGCTAGCTATTAGGTGGATGGAATATCCACCATCATTTGATGCAGTATCCCTCCCTCCAAACTCTAAATAAAACCCTGTCTTTTTTGTATTTCCCATTGAAAATTAAGAAAGTCACAACTTTCTCCCCTCACTTTCATAAGATTTACATTTTTGTCGCATGTATGTGGCTTCTCACATATAATCAAAAATGCTCTTTGCACTCAGCACCCGATGCAGTTTAATTTGCTTTAGGTATTTCTAGCACTCGGATTACCGATTGCAAATGGAGCTGCAAATGTGCCTTTACCGACACTTTGCTTGCTTCCACTGAAAAAAGCAGTTTTTCCTCTCTGCCCTCTTCACGTATATGTAAAATGTCTGCTCTGAGTTATTGCATATCTATCTATCTATCTATCTATCTATCTATCTATCTATCTATCTATCTATCTATCTATCTATCTATCTATCTATCTATCTATCTATCTATCTATCTATCTATCCATCCATCCATCCGTCCGTCTGTCTGTCTGTCTGTCTATCTATCTATCAAATTCTCCTTTTTGCTCTTTACAATCATTTTTAAAGAGTTGCTTCATTCTATTGTTTTAATCATACCACACAGATAGTGCTTCTAAGTCGTATGACTTTTTTTAATCAGTATTCATGTTCCACGCTTCAGAAAATTGGGGGCAATTGTTGTCAGAATACAAATAAGCCTGCGCAAACAAGCTCGGTGGCGGAACAACATCACAGGCGTCGGTTTCCTTTCATGTGGAGGCACCAATGCATTCATCTGCCGTACAGGGGCATGTCCTAATTCTGAGAACAGTTGCATTATTGTTTTCAATACTTGCGGCACATCATACCGACAGCTATTGTTTACACTCCTTCCCTGACATAGGTTTTTGTTCTTATGCTTTCAGCCAAATTGAATAGAGAGACAAAAAGTGTAGCTTTTAGCATAGTTTTCGGCAGAAAATATATGCTTGGTTTCCTAATTGATAGCATAATGATTATTGAGAGAAAAGAGTTCAGAGACATCATATACTTTGAACTCAAAACTCAAACTTTTTACGTATCTGTCACTTGGGTGTTGTTTGTAAAGTGACATTGACTGTAGTGGGAAATCTAACAATAAGTAGGATGTTGTTGCACTGTGACTTTAGAGTTGAAGTGGGAACATGAGTGGTCACACGACGAGGGATAGCGGTGACCATTGAAAATCTGGTAACCATCAAACAATCCTTAATTTCTTTCGTATTCACAAATATTTTCAATGGACAGTTCCATCCATCCTTGCCTGAAATCAGTCTATAACAAGCATTTGCAATGCAATCAGTCTCGCATTTGTGAAAGTTTGAATTTTTGTGCGTTGTAAATGATTTTGTTTGTTGTTTATGTTTATTTGTTTGTAGTGGAGTGAATGTATGTTGTTTGTAGTGGAATTATGTGATTGGAATTGGAATTATTAGTTGTGGAATTGTGTGGGGTGGACTTGTGTGGTGTGTAGTGTATTTGTGTATTGTAAATTTGTGGTGTGATTTGCTGGAGAATCTTTTAAAGTTCCATGGAACGGACTAAACCACTGCTAGGCGCTGGGAAGTAGAAGACCTGTTCTGGGGACCTTTGGGGAAGGTTAAAAGATGGATGTTGATAAAAGCATGAATGAATTGGATATCTCTTATGGTGTACATACTCTGGGGCTTATTTACAAGCCCCTTGCTCTGCTCGTGTGTCACTTTTTCCCATATAAAAAATGAGGCACCGGCAGTGCAAGGGGCTTGTAGATAAGTCCCTGTGTTGTTTTAGAAATGCAGATAAAAAGCTGAACTCTAACATGTATTAATCCACACAGCAAGCGTTCCTTTTATTTCAGGAGCTTAAACACGCTCAATCATAATGCCCAAACTCTGTAATAAATGAGGTGCACACGTTTAAAGAAGCTGATTTGTATTAATGTAATATCGATTTCTAAAATGTTTTTGAGAAATAGTAGCGTATTGCTTTGGCAGAAGCTGGATTGTCTACATCTTGACTATAACATAGTAAACATTTTGCAAAAAATTCAATAGGTCAGAGGTAAAGGAATGGGCCCAGCAGGGGCGGAAAGGAGGGAGAGCCAGTGCCTCCATGACTGCGAAGTAAGGGATCATCAAATGCGGAAAAGGCCCAGCAGACGCTGGAGGGCCCTAACGCAAGCTTGCATGGAAGCCCAGTGGCTGTTTCTAGTACTACTGGCGTTAAAGGGGCAGTGTGTTGGAGTCCCATTTTCCACAGACTGTTCAATGCGAGGCAGTAAATGCTTTTGTGCAGCACACTGATTATAGTAACGCAGTGAAAACACCAAAAAAAGAGACTCCACACCAGTTAGAAAAATAAAAGTTATTTATCTGGATAAAATAAGGGCAAAACAATAAAAATCCAATAATTAAGTCAAAAGTTAGGCAATTTTGTAAAACAATTGGGTCAATACGGTACTATGTCAAAAAGCGTAAGAATCCAGTCACTAAGTCATTTATACCTCTTTTAAAGGGGTGAATGTGGGAGCAGTGCTTGAAATTCAGTTGGGCTTGTTTTAGAGCCGTTACAGTAGTTTGCAACTGATAGGACCCGGCCATGATGTGCGTGGTATGAGGAGATCGGGACTGCTCCCCCTCGGGCAGACAGTCTCAAGTACAGTGAGAATAATGTGCTCTCCTGGACTGTTCTGGTCCAAGTTAATTAGTTCAAGTCACCGCTGCGGGCCAATACAACCAAGTTGATTCAGGTACGCACAAAGCCAATATATGCCTCCCCAATGGTGAAGTGCACCGTGCACTGATGCCGGGACTGCTCAGATCTGAGTTGATTAGCTAAAAGCACACACACACCACTACGGCCGTGTGCCGATACACTAGAGTAGCTTGCTGATCTGGAGAAGAATGGTCCACCTCTCTCCGGGAGGGGCGCAGAGTTATTACGCACCACACTTTGAGCCAATGGCTGGTGCAGGCATGCGGCTGCCGCTGAGTAGAAAACACGTTCAACTTCCAGTGCCCGGCTATGGAAGTGCTCGTTCTAAATAGAAAAAAAAGTGCCACAGACATAAAACTCAATGACAAAAGTGGAAGCGGACAAGCCCTTTGGCAACACTCCATGGGAGTTAACAATTGGGAAAAGGCGGGACAAGCAGAATCCATTATCCAATTAGTAGCAACGTTTTTTTAAAGGACACCCACAAAAGCCAATCAAAAATTGGAGGTGGGGTCTAATAGCTGGATGTGGCGTCTAAGACAATAGACTGAAGACAGCATGTCTCGAAGAGATAGTGCATTCGCTGCCTAGGCGAGACCTACAAATGGTACTGTAAGTGTGTTAATGGGGTGTAAAAAAACCTATATTTGAAATGGCATTGCATGGGAGAAGATTTTTTTTCCCCATGGAGAAAAAAAAAAAGAAAATTGTGTTTGATGTATCTGTATTTTATGACAAGAGGATTTTACACCAGTAGAAAATCTGCTAGTTTAGGGCTCCATGTGCACATATAAATGCACGGTTTTCATAGATTTGGCTCAAATTATTTGACATTTTTATTACTCTTGCGAAGGTTATTTAGCTACCAATATATGAGGACTAGGTTTACGACCTCAAAAAATATCCTTGTTTGTGAGGGTCTGTTCAACTATATTTATTTTTACTCCTTTCCTAAAACAGTGATTTTCCACTCACGGAAAAATCCACTGATTGTAGGTTATTCCACCATGAGGGCAACATCATGGGAGGATAATCCAGCATGAGCTATTGACATAACAAATATTTAAACCTGGGGCATAATTATATTGCTGCCCATCAGGAATATTTTAATGTGTATTTTAATGAATGAAACTTAATGATAAGTCACCCCAGTACTTCAAACACTCGTATCTGCTGTGCATAGAAATGTGCATAGGCATTGGAGAGATGTGCTATCAGGTATGAGATTAACATACAAGGGAGGCACTAAAAATATTTTAAATACAAACAAGGGTAAAACTCTGTGGATGCTCACCATGTTTGCATGAACAGCACTACAGGCACCTTCTGAAAACAACCAGTTATAAAATCATCATAGGATACTAACACTAGTGGGATCTTCATGTCGACCAATGGGTGAAATGCACTGTATGAACATTTTCCATAATAAATATACTGTCAATTTTGCAAAGTTGCTATTTGGGATTTGTTGAGCCCTTCCCTAATCATTAGTGGAATTTCCACACTTGGAAGTGTTGTTTAACCATGCAGAAATTAATCAATTCCATCTATGTGACTCAGGATTTGGTTTTGTGTGAAGAGATTCCCGCTTTTTATTTACACGTCAGATTGGCTTATGTGTGTCATAAATATTGTTACTACAATTGGTTAGATTCACAAAGACTGGCGTATGAGTATGTATGAATTACTCTTGTAGTACTCCTGGCTCACTCATGGATATCAGGAGTACCAAAAGAAATGACCATGTGCACATTATTGAATGATTGCATGTCAAATGCTAAAGACTTTTGTGCACAAAACATTAGCCTTACTTGCCAAGTTTCACAAACCCTCTACACTTATTTTCAAACAAATTTTAGGAGTACTACCTCGAGAAACTCTCGCACTCTAAGGCATATCATCCTGCTCTATAACCAAAAGCTAATTAACTAACATATCAAAACAAATTACAAGACACTTTTAGATTGACTGTTTTTTTAAGAATTGAAAACCTGGTTTTGATCACTTTTCGACAGTAGTTTCTACTACTTCCTTAATTTGTCTTACGATTGATGTAAGAAAATGATTTTTAAAAAATGAATAAAGGGTTTTAATGCTTCTTTAAATAGGTGTTGGTTGAAAATTGTAAGTAATGAATTTGCTATGTTTTGTAGAAATTCTTGTTATTAATTTTTTGTGTTATCTATGAAGAAAAAAGTTATCAAAAATTACATCACAGTACCAAACTGCAGTGCACATATGTAAACTCTTCTACCCTGGGCAAAATTAATTCTTTATAAATTGGTCCAATTAGCTGAGGACTTGGGGGCAAAAATCATTGCTTACGCTGACGACACCCAGCTCCTATTTACATGGGGCAAAAACAAGGATTCCATCTCCTCCGCAAAAAATTGTTTGACCTCGGTATTTAATTGGCTAGCCGCTGCTCAACTTAAGTGTGACAAAGAGAAGTCTGAAATACTCCTCTACGGAAAATTCCCCCCTATTTTCAGAGAAACGCTCTGGCCATCTGAGTTTGCCATGCCATCCTCAACAGGGAAACCCGCTAAGAACCTGGGGGTTTGGTTTGAGGAGAACCTTTTGTTTTCCACTCAGGTCAAGAAGCTTGCCGGAAATTGCTTTGGGCTACTTAAAACCCTCAGGAAATTTCTTCCAAGGGCTGCTAAAGAAACGGTCACCCGTGCCCTTATCCCGGTTGGACTATGCTAATGCTCTGTATGTTGGCATCCCTGGCTATCTGCTGAATAAGTTACAGGTGGTCCAAAATGCTGCACCCTGGCTTCTTCTCGACATCCCTACTAGAAGCAGCGTGAGACAACATCTGCGCTTACTGCACTGGCTTCCCGTGGCTGAACGGGTCAAATTTAAATCCCTAGTCATTGCTCATCGCGCCCTTCATGGTTTAGGCCCTATCTACCTATAAAAGCGGTTCTCCTTTTATGCTCCTGCGAGACAACTGCACTCTGCGTCTCACCTTCTAGCCCAGATTCCTCACTTCAAACGACAAAGGTTGGGTGGCTGCTCCCTTGCCCTGAAAGCTGCCCTGGCCTGGAATGCATTGCCATTTGCTTTACGCAACAGTCAAGACCCCACTGCTTTCAAGAAAAGCCTGAAAACATTCCTCTTTGTTTAGCTCAACTCTACCTACCCCTCACGGCTCGCGCCGGGACACTCCTCGGAGTATCTGTGCGCATTATAAAATAAAATAACATAATTTTTTTTTTTTTTAAATAACATAACATAAATTTGTTCCGTGCCACTATATAGTGCAACACCCCATCATCTGACTTTATTCTAGGCCATTGCGTTGTTTTCAAGGCTCACAATTACAATGCATTTCCTATGTCTTTCCCTGTATTCATACCTTATATTTGTAAGACTAGATTGTCCCACTCCCCTCAGCTACTTTTCCATCTCCAGTTTGTAAATAGCGAACCTAGAATCTGTAAAGATTTTTACTACCTGCTCACCTCTAATTTGCCAAAAATCAAGAGAAGAGCTATCTTTGCTTCTACCTGTCTGTGAACGTTTTGCTTTTCATTGCAGCTTCAAAAGGTGTGTATAAATGTATTCATCTTGGTCAGACTGCAACTAAAAGCAGCCGTGGCAAGCTTTCTTATACCAGCCCCAACAGAGTTTGTAGGGACCAAATATGACAACTGGATTGAGGAAGGAATCTCCCACGAATAAGTATGTGAGAAGAACTGGGAACTTTGTTGCATTTTACAACACATGAAAAACATCTAAAATGTCATCAAGCCCCTTGTAATAAATATTGATATTTATAGGTTTATCTCTACTAGTCCTAAAATGCCATCCTATAAATTAGTAGTCCTACAAATTCCCCCCTTCCATTGTGCAATAGTTAGTCTTGAGGACTGCCCAAGCTTCAATACCCAATTAAAGAAAGAAAATGTTTTGTATCAGTTGTGCAATAGTTAGTCTTGAGGACTGCCCAAGCTTCAATACCCAATTAAAGAAAGAAAATGTTTTGTATCAGCATAAGCACTTTGACAGGATATAAAATGCACAGAGATGGTGCTGTGGGGTCACCCCCAAACCTTTTGCCTTCACCCCCCTATTTTGCTGAATTTGTTTTTATTGGCTTTAGGATTCTGTGTGCTTTACCACTGCTAACCAGTGCTAAAATGTGCTCGCTTCCTAAAACATAGTAGGTTTGGCTTACACCTGATTGGCATATTTAATTTACTTATAAGTCCCTACTAAAGTGGTATACCATATCCCCAAGGTCTGTAAGTAAAATGCTACTAGTGGGCCTGCAGCACTTATTGTGTCATCTACTTAAGTATCCCCTTTAAACATGTCCCAGGCCTGCCATTGCAGGCTGAATGCAGTTTTAAACTGCCAATTCGACTTGGCAATAAAACCCCCTTTCCAAGACTTAAACTCCCCATTTAATGCATATAACCCACTCCTAAGATAAGCCCTTGGTAGTCCATAGGGCAATGTGCATTGTAATTAAAAGGGTAAAGATTTACTTTTAAGTTCTACATGTCCTGGTACTGAAAAACTCATTTTTTCACTATTCTGAGACCTACCTCTCCCTCAGGATAACATTGAGTTGCCTTATTACATTTAATAAGTGCTAACGTTTGACTGGGAACAGGTGGACTTTTTGTGTTTGGTGTCTGAAAAATCCTCGTTAATGGTAAAGTCAGATTAAGTTACAATTTTGAAAATGCCACTTTTAGATAGTTGGCATTTCCTGCCCTAATTATTTGGTGTCTGCAGCCTGTTCTTGAGTCACATGATGGGTGTAGCTGACAGCTGGACATTGTTTATACCTCCCAGACAGCAACACACTAGAGGAATTAGATGTGCCTGGATGGGCCATCGACTGGCAGGATGGGAGTCTGAACTGGGCACATCCCCACTTGCAACTGAATAGGCTGTGCTCTGCCTTCACACATAGGACTTGCCACCCCTGCATTCTTCATGCAGCCAGCTTGGAGCCATGGTAGGGGAATCAGGAAACTTCGAGCTTTTCAAAGGGAATTCTCTAGAAATTTCTTCTACTTCAAAGGAGGCACCAGGTATAACAAGCGTTGGCATAGCCAATAGGTCTCGCTTTTGGGTCCTTATAAGTATTTAGTTATGCATCACAATATCCTTGGTGCACCAACATTATGGCTAAACACTTATAAGGTCCCAAAGGCGAGACCTATTGGCTATGCCAATGCTTGTTAATGTTACTTATCCATCCACTCACCTTGAGTGCTGCTTGCCAGCACCCGAGCACAACTAGTCTGTCAGGCAGGAGAACCTCTGACTGTGGTCCATTATAGAAGTCGCAAAGAAAATGAATCTCTTCCTGTTTGTCACATTAGCTGTGTAAATTGCTCTCTTCACTTGTTTTTAATAAAAAAAACATTTATCATCACCGACTGTGTTGCGGACATACAAATGTGTCTTGAATTCTGAGGCCTGTATTGCTAATGCTTTTTAATGTGTACATTTGGCAAACAAATGTTAACCACTATAAAACTATCTTCTTAAACTTGGTGACCCAGCCTACTGCTGATACTTGGAGCTTACACCAGCGTCTTTTATCTTTTTGAGGAGTGTCTAAAAGCGACTTCTAATTGAAGCATCCACATTCCCTCTCCTCGATATGTAATTTTTAAGATACTTGGAGTCCTCACACTAAGGTTTGAGCTACTTTGTCATTTGACTTCTGTTTCCTGACCCAGCACTAGATATATCACAGATCTGCCCCATCTGGTTTTCCGACATGAATAATCATAAAAATATTTATTATGTTAGGTATTTAGCGTCCGAAATATAAGAACAAAACATTTGCACATTTATATAGCGCGAACTCGCCCGAAGGCATTGGAGCACTTTACACGCGGAACAGTTTACGATGCCGCGATTAAGGAAAAGGAAAGCTGAAAATGATTTAAGACATCGCGCGGCCTGGCAGATGCCAGCTGTGAAGTAAACAAATAGTTTTTTTTGCAAATTCTTTTGTTTTGCAGCAATCGCGGGACCGGAGGATTACCTTTAACAATGTTAAAGTAAAGCGCCGATGCCGCGATTAAGGAAAAGTATGCGCGCTTGTGAGACAGGCATGAGGCTGATGAGGGAGCTGACGAGGGAGTGAAAGAAGGGAGGGGGTGGGGAGGTGATTAACGCGATAAAGGCAAATGCCAGCAGCTGTGCACAAGGCGCGCGCAAAGGGAGGGGGTAGGGGAGGTGATTAACGAGATAAAGGCAAATGCCAGCAGCTGTGCACAAGGCGCGCGCGTGTGTGCGTAACAGACAGCTGGTGGCCTGCAAGCCTGTGGTGGGTAGCACTTTTGAAACCCGCTTACTAAATGTCTCGCTGACAGCGCATGCGCGCTGGCTCAGCGAGACCTAAAAAGGTACAACGGAAAAGCAGACATCGCATATAGAACAAGCATTTGAAGGCACGAGCGGGGAGGAGGGGGTCGACGCGAGACATCTGGTTTTAATTATCGCGCCCGTGTCAGGGCACGATAATTGAAACCACATGGCGCCCGTGCAGGTAACCGCAGGGAAAAGGCCATGACGCACGAGCGTCTTGTCAGCTTTTTCGAACCCCCTACATAAAGTCTTCGCCAGAGCAGCGCTTGCGCGCTACTCTAGGCTCGACCTAAAAATGAGACCATTCTTCAGTTCACTTTGCGGACCTGTGGACCTTTGTGGGCCTGTGGAAGGACTCTCGGAGTACTGCCTGCTGCTGTGGCCTGCTTTATGTTTCAGAAGACTGCCTTGATGCACCTGGAAGGACTGCTTTGCTGCCTGAAGTCTACCTTGACCCCCCAAAGGCTTGCCCTGCAACATGAGCCCTGTCTCAACACTTTACATTGCAACCCAGGACTACCAGAGTGACTCCAAGGGCTATTTGGCTGGTCTGATCAGAGCCTCAGGAACAGAAAAGACTCCAACCATCTTGAACCCGCTCCTTGACCCAGCCTGAGTGAGTCCTAACACCCCAAGAGGTGCCCCTTGAGTCCTGGACCCTTGGTGGTGGTGCTAAATGTGACCAGATAGCCAAAATCCATACTTGAGGCATTTTTGGCTAAAAATTGCTCTGAGAACCGGGAAGAGACCGTGACCCAACTGCTCATCTATCCACCTTAGGTGCATTGCCAGTTTGCGTGACTTCGCAGCAGCACCAACCTCTCTTCAGCAGTCCTTCAGCAAAGGGGTATCCGGCCAACTGAAACTCTCTTCGGCTACGGCCTCCTGCCTCATCCCGCTGGAGATTTTCAACTTCCCAAAAAGAGACTAAGTTCAAAAATAGAGATCTTTACTGCGATTTTGTCCGGTGGCTCCCCGACAACAATGCTCCCTCCTCAGACAGTGCCTGCAGCCTTGCCCCTTTGAACTTTACCTTCTCAGAACATTTTCTTTGAAATTTCTTGTGAGTTCGAAGGTAAGGCCGACTAGGCCCAATCCACTTCTTGTATCCGATCCACGTTCCATTGCGGTCGGACATATTTTTTGACTTTGACAAGATGTCCGCGGTTGGCAATTTTATCTTTTGGGCGCTATTTTTTTTCTGTAACTTAAAAAATTCATAGCTCCTATTTTAGGTAATTTTGGTGTCAAATAATTTATTAAAATTTTACTCAACTTTTCTACATTGGTGTGGGATTTTTCTTGTGCTGTGTTTTCACTTTATTACTGTTTTTGCATAAATACTTTACGCATTTCCTCTAAGTTAAACCTGACTGCTTTTGTGCCAAGCTATCAAAGGGTTAAGCACAGGTTAATTTGGTGACTTTTGTGGATCACCCTGAAGGAGATTTTGGCTGTTGTTTGAACAGGAGTCACACTCCATTCAACCAGCAGCCTCATTTCTCCCTGATGGGATATACTCTGCAGCTTATTTCATTTCTACTAAATAAGCAAAAAAGCACAAATGTCCCTTAGTCAATGCCAAACAAAGATGGATGGAAAGGGTACATCAATTCAACTGCTTCACATAAATGCAAATTTTGGGAAACTCAGAACAAGCCCATTGAATAACATTCAGCCTTCCATACTGTGAACCATGTATCGAAAAGAGGACAATTGGCTGCATATTGTACAATGACAATGAGAATTACTGCAGATACTCCAAGCAGAGCATATAACCTAATGCTAACCACTGACCACTGAAAAATAAATGTTGTGTCAGTGTGGTGGTCATCTGACTTGACCCGGCCTAGAGTAAGTCACTTCTATCACTGGTGATCAACGTGACAGGTCACTCACTTCCTCTCATTGTGCTGCAGTGCAGATTCCTTCCTAACCGCCTAAGTTAGACCTTTAGCATATGAGAACAGGAGGTGTACCCAAGGCTCTATTTAGGATAGACTTCAAGGGACAACTTGCGCTCAATTGCAGGGCCATTTTACAGCCAGTGTGCAGCACAAGAGTGTGTGGTGCCATGCACACCTATCCTCATGACTCTTCTCCAGCACTGCAGAGTGACTGCTAAGCTCAAGCTGATGCAGCCTTTCAATCTTGAAATGGTGTGATATATCATTTAAAAGTGGCTTTGCTAGCGCTTTACACGGTATATCGCTGCGCTCTATGTGATGCACCATTGCCCCACTTGCAGCCTCAATAACACGGTCTGCCTGCCTTTCAGCTGATGTCAGTTTCGTGGATTGGAACAGATGGTCAGAATCATTGGTACAGTTTCAAGTGTGACCAGGATGACCAGACCAGCTGGGCAATGGCTAGGGGTGACCCAGTTGTGGCCAGCATTAATCGCGGGTGGGGGGGTCGGAGGGGGTCGCGCGGGAGGGTCGTGCGGGGAGGGGGGGTAAAATACATTTTAAAAACCTACCTTTCACCGGGTCTCACGTTTTCCTGCTCTCCTGCCTCCGGCAGGGACAGGAAGCAGGCAGCCTCCCTCCCCTCCCCTAAGCCAATTACAACACTGCAATGGCAGCGTTGTGATTGGTCGTGACACCGACCAGCCAGGCGCCTATGGGGAGGCCATTTTCTCCATGTAGGCTACATGCAGCCTACATGGAGAAAAGACAGAGTGCACATGACTGGTTTGGTCGGCCCCAGAGGGCCGACCAAACAGTCAGCGCCCTCAGCAGTGGGCAAGCCACTCCTCCCCTGCCCCAGACCAGATACCCCCCCAACCAAACCCTTCTGCTTTCTCGAAGTGCAAGAAGCAGAAACATAAAATGGTAGTTTTACCATTTTATGTTTCTGCTTCTCGCACTGCGAGAAAGCAGTGGGGCGACGCTCCGCCCTAATGGAGGAGCCGCCCCTGATTATTGCAGTAGTTGATGGTCATCCATGACAGTGCACATGCTGTCCCCTGCATCATTATGCATCTAAACTGATAGTGCAGAAGGCGGATTAAGCAGTGCAACACATGGCCCTCCTGAAACATTCATTTTTTTTTTCATTAAATATATTTTATTGAACTTTTCGGTTTTGTCAATACATTTTTGTGTTATGATTGCCATTTTTTTTTTTTGTATCAAACATGTTCTCCTGAAACATTCATGCCTCCATTGCACAATGTCTAGAATGCCCTGCCTGGCCCTCTTTACAAGGCCACCTCCCATCATAAAAAGATATTTTTTTTCAAACCAACTTGGCAATCGTAGTAATCGCTGTGATGACGTTTTATTTGCATTAACCTTCGAAAGGTTCTAATAACTGACTTCTTCCATTCACCATTGTACAAATCAAAAAGTCGCTTATATTGCCAGCATATATTGTGCGGTTATTTTTCATTGTTCTTAAGCATACAACCATGAAAAACTACCCAAGAACAGTTATGCAGATAGTGCCTACTTAATGGAGATTGAGGAACTCAACAAGTAAATTAACTCAAATGTTGAAGGATGGCTTTGAGTGACTGCCAAACGTGTTGAAGATTGATATCGCAGGAGGGGTTATGACAGAAGCGTTTGAAGAAGGAAAGTATAGCAACAGAAAATAATATTGTCTGAGTACAGGAAGACTGAAAAAAAGAGTCAATCTTGCCCCAATGAATGAATGAGCAATCACCAATGTATTTACTGTGAGAAAACCAACGCTGCATATTAGCACAACTAGGAGTTATTCCCCTGTGCCTAAATGTGTTATGCATTGGCAACAAAGGAAATTGTTGGAATTGTGTCTTTGTTCTCCGAGTCCCTGAATGGTTGGCATTTTTAAGTGCTTTCACAACAACCAGCAGCAGACACCTGCAGTGTTTGTTATTTATGTAACACAAGTGGACCTCCGTTGGATGCCTGGGTTTTTTCAAATGAAAAGTTTTCTTCCCTACTCTGCTATATTATTTTCTCTTGCCTTCTTGTTTAAATGAAGGATATTGTGTTAATAATTAAACATCCCAAGAGAGATGAAGGATTCCAAATCCCCACAGACAAAAGCTTGCTTTGCACATGTCACTATGAACAATAAAACATCCCGTGCCATTAGCAAAAGTGCTCGTGGTTACAACAGTCATTGAAGCCAACATCCTCAGGGGCCTGCTCAGTCCTGGCTTGGGTTCCTTATTGTGCCCACATATAAAAATGCTTTGTAAATCTGCCAAGGACTGATTGTGCAACTTCAGCCCTGACAAAGAGCAACTGTGTGGGTACAGTCATTGACATTATTGAATTCCAACAACTGCACTTCCCTAGTGGGAACTCTGCACTGGCCATATCCTGACAGCAGCTGCCTCCTATGCTGCAAGAAGTACTGAATATGGCAAAATACCGTCTACAGATGGATTGCTGTGTTGAAAAATGTGGGCTTTAATTTTAGAGACTCCATGTATGGTTATATTTCTAGTAGAAATTGATCCAGTAAGAATTCATCCTGTTGCATTTTTAATATTCAAAAACGTTTGCCAGGATTAAGGAAATGAGTCTTCACACATCTTGTCAGCTCCTGCAATGTCAATTGTGCAGTTTACAATCACAAACACTAACACAAATAAACAATAAAAAAAAATATGCAGAGTGGAGGCATTTATTCATTACGTAAATGATTTAGGAATTTGCCAAAAAGTTACAAGGTTGAGAAATATAACAATGTCCCGTACAAAACAAGTAGTACCCACTGAGCCTAGTGCATGTTCTGTAAAAAAAATAACTTTAAATGTGGTTCTGTTAGTGGGAGAACTTTTAGGAAAATGCAGACCCTGATTTTGTCTGCTTTCTTCTTGATTTGGTGGTGAAATTTTCTGATACATTCCCTTATAATGACCTATTGAGTTGCTTTGTATGAGCATAGATTAACACAGATTCTGGTGGAGTGCAGATGATCACACCAATGACAAATATTTTTTAAAAGACCCATGTACTAAACTGCCTTCCATGGTAGTGATGGGCCAACAGACTATGTTATTCCAGGCACAGGTGGCTAACATCAATGTTTCATAACCCAAGACACTGCAGGTCAATGCTCATAGCTCTAAGTACTACTGTGGCGATGCACCCCACTAACAAGAATAACCAGTCAAGGGGAAACAATACCCCAACCTCTTTTCAAGAGTCAGCAGTGCTCAATAAAGCAGCCTAAGGGGCAGATGACAAGATCGTATGCTCTGACTATGGCAACACCCAAGGTCCATCTAAAGACATGAAAATACGTGTAATATCACTCATGTAAACGCCAGTAGAGAGGTAGTGTGACTACCCTAAATGCTATATAGTGATCGAAGGTCTGCAATTAACCTCTTTGATAGAGGTGTGTCACGGTTAAGGTAATTCTTCTTATGCACTACTATCATCTCAAACCAAGAACATAATTTAAGGGAACCATAACCTGTATATTTGTATCTAGAGCATAGAAGTAATTGCCCTGTGAAGATGCATTAAAGCAATCTACAGGGGAATGCCACATTATTCATCACCAGCACCGGTACAGGGACACTATTTGGTTGCTCATTGACAGATCTTCAATGTATCCAATTCATATGCAATGTAAGTCAATGAAATATCAACAGCCTCATTTGAACATTCTTTGTTTCAAGGCCTGGCTCAAGGGCCAGAAAATCCAGCTACACATTGGCCGTGCCATAGAAGCAGTATTCCTGAGGCACTGATGGGTGCCCTTCCTTTTCTGAGAGCATATGGAAAAGAAATGAAGAAAACAGAGAGGCTGGAGTCATAGAAACAGTTTGAAAGCTTTTGACATTGGTATCCCTAATCATGGTCACCCAATATACCAAACAATCAAGCCTGATAAGGATGTGCATTGACAAGTGGCATTTCAATATGGCCATCTTGCACCTCATCACCTCCATAGTCAAAGAAATACTAGCCAGTATAAACGGGGACTAATGGTTCTCCAATGAGAATTAAATGAGGTACCACAATTTGGAACTCCACCTTACCTTTAGGAGTATCATCAAAGTCTCAACACACCTGAGGCGCAAGAGATAAGGGCAACAGAGATTTGGTATACCCTTGGCAGCTGAAGTATTTCAGAACACCATATGTGAGGTCCTGATGTTAGCCGTGTGTTAAACAAATGGTTATTGTAAGAGCTCTCCTGACAGGATAATGCAATTCCTTCTCGGGACCATCCCAATAGAAATTACCAACATGAAAAATATTAGCAAAGGCTCCAACATCATTATTGAAAATGGGAGTTCACTCATACACTGTCTCTGATCTGAAACATTATGATGTGCCTTTATCTTAGTTTGGAGAACTAGAGTCTAGTCTACATCCTCTCCCAATGTTGTTCACACAGAGGGCATTCATTACTGCTCTCTTCATGATAAGCCTGATGTGCCTTCCTGGTCCCGTAAGGGTGGTGGGGGTAAGAAAGGTAGTTCATGGAAAGTGCTGCTAAAGATCGGTATTTACTAAAAGCAGTCAAAATCTCTGTGTGAAACTTCACAACCCATAAGTTTGATGGTCCCGGTGACGTCTGCTGCTTAGCCCAGTGGAAGTGGAGAGCCACTCATAATCTGAAAGAGACACGTTAGTGACAGATTCCTTACCTCAGAATATCCCCAGGCGTCAGGCTGGATCCGGAAAGTTTTTTGCGTAGCAGTACCCTTGCGCGTCGGTAGGCGGCGTCGTGCGGCTCCGCGTCTGTCGTCGGCGTCGTGATCGCCGGGATGACGTCGCGGGCAGTACTTAGGCGCCGCCCCTGCACGCTGACGTCAGTTCTTCTTTTTTCCGCGCCAGCAAGCGCAGATCCGGGAAGAGCAGTGCCCTGGTCATTTTTTGACCAAACGTTTTGGTGATTTTTTCACTGTTTTTCTCCATCGACTTCAAGGTGTCGTAGGGATGCCCGGGTTTAAACGTTGCGGCGCCTGTGCTCGGATGATGTCCATCACAGACCCGCATTGGGAGTGTCTCTTCTGCCTCGGCCGAGGCCACGACACGGAGTCTTGTTCCGACTGCCAGGCCCTCCACCCGAAAGCTTTGCGAGAGCGGTCTCGAAAGCTCTCGAGGCCCGGCATTCGGCTCGCGGAAGCCCCGGTCGCGTGAGAGGTCCAGGGGTCGATCGCGGAGTCCACACCGGTCGCCGGCATCGAAGTCTTCTTCGTCCGGTAAGTCAAAACACAAAAGTCCAAAAGCATCGTCGCTCTAGGACTTCGCCTCGCCGGTCTCGCGACTCGGCTGAGGCCCTCCCGGCACCGACCCCGCCCCGCGGCCCCGGACATGCCTGTGGAGTCACCCCGCAATACCCGTCCTTCTCGGGTTCGGGGCGGATCCGGCCCAAGTGCAGGAATTCCTGTCGGCCATGGCCCGCCTCTTCGGGCCTCAAGGTCCCTCCGGTGCGCCTTCGGGCCCCGCGGGCCCTGATGGGGTTGCTCCGGCGTCGCCGATGGCTCCGGCCCCGGCGTCGCCCGTGCCTCCAGCCTCGATCCCGGCTCCGGCCCCGGCCTCGATCCCGGCTCCACAACCCCATCGACGCCGGTCGACCTAACGACACCTCCGCCGGCGCCGATGTCTCCGGTGCCGTTCTCGACGCCGCCTGGGGCTCCGGGCGGCGTCGTTCCCAGTTCCTTCCGGCTCCGGACATGGACCCGGGACCGACGCCGCTCGACGCCGGTTCCGGCGCCGATGAGACCTTGGGTCCCAAATATCCCTCCTCCCCCTTATTTTGAACCTGAGGAGGACCAGGAGGACTGGGAGGGGTCTGATGACCCTCTGACACAACAGTGTCAGTACGATGAGGACTGGACAGAGGGTCTAGGGGATGCCAGTGGTCTAGATACTTCCCCTGACACTGGTATGCTGTCTCCTCCCGTGGCTACAGAGGAGGGAGCCAATTTTGCAACGGTGTTGCGTAGGGCGGCTGGAGCCTTACATCTCCAACTCCCTACTGTGGCGGTCAAGACTAATCTCTTGACAGAGGTGCTTCAGCCGGCAGCCTCCTCTACGGAGACTGTGCTGCCGCTTAACGACGCCCTCACTGGACGTTCTTTGGGCGCCTGGTCCAAGCCCAACACAGGGGCTCCTGTGGATAGGAACGTGTCCCGACGCCATCGCCCAGCTCCGGGCGACCCCCTGTTTCTCTCTGTCCACCCCACTCCCTGAGAGCTTGGTTGTCCAAGCCTCCGCTTCCCAAACCGCCTTCCCTACCGCCCCTCCGGATAGGGAATCCAAACGCCTGGATCAATTTGGGAAGAAGGGTTTTGTTCCTCCAGTGCTGGCTTGCGGTCCATCAACACCGCTTGCCTTTTGGGCCGATATACCCACTCCTTGTGGGATTCGGTGGCGAATGTTTTGCCCCAGTGTTCTGAGGAGGTCCAGACACTGCTTTCCCGCGCCATTGCGGAAGGAAGGGATGCGGCCAAATACACAATAAGATGTGGCCTTGATACCGCCGACTCGCTGGGCAGGTCTATTGCAATGACGGTGGCGCTACGACGCCACGCCTGGCTGAGAACCACTGGTTTTTCAGGGGATGTCCAGAATACTCTCATGGACATGCCCTTTGATGGAGTCGGTCTTTTTGGGTCCAAAGCAGACCATGCGTTGGAGCGCTTTAAGGACTCACGGGCTACTGCAAAGTCCCTGGGCCTTTCTGAAACACGCCCTCCGCTGACTTCTGCTTTTCGCCCCTATCGTGGCCACGGTAGGGGCGCCCCTTCACGTCAGCAGCCCAGCCACCGGCCCGCGCAGCAGGCGTCTTCGCGTGGCCGAGGACGTGGATTCCGCCGTGGCGGATCGGGCAACCAGCGTGCGGGTCAGGCCACCACCTCCAACCCGTCCGCGGCCTCCAAACCCTCGTAGTCCCTCCTTTCAGGTGCACAGCACGCCGGTAGGGGCAGGGTCCGCCATCACCTTCCCCACTGGCGTACCATCACCTCGGACAGGTGGGTCTTGGACATTGTCCGAAGGGGCTACTCCCTCCCCTTTGAGTCCACCCCCAGCCATGCCACCTCAATTCCACCGCATGTCAGGGGATCACTTGGTACTTCTGCAGAAGGAAGTCACGGCCCTCTTGGCCAAGAGGGCCATCGAGCATGTTCCGACCCCAGAAGTAGGGCGTGGTTGCTACTCCCACTACTTCCTGGTGCCCAAAAAGGACAAGGAGGACATGCGTCCTATCTTGGACCTCCGGAACGTCAATCGCTTCCTCCGGAAGGAGAAGTTCAAGATGCTCACCCTAGCTCAGGTCTTGACTGCCCTCAACCCTGGAGACTGGTTGGTAGCGTTGGACTTGCAGGACGCATATTTCCACATCCCCGTCCTGCCGGCCCACCGGCGTTACCTGCGGTTCACGGTAGGCCCCGAGCACTTTCAGTTCATTGTGCTCCCCTTTGGCCTTACCAGTGCCCCTCGGGTGTTCACGAAAGTGTTGGCGGTGGTCGCAGCTCATCTGCGCCAGGCAGGGGTTTCAGTCTTCCCCTACCTCGACGACTGGCTGCTGAAGGCGGGCTCGTCCCAGGCAGTCGTCTCCCACCTCCAGACTACGGCCGAACTCCTGCACTCGCTGGGGTTCTCCATCAATGTGCCGAAGTCGCATCTGATTCCTTCTCCACAGCTCCTTTTCATCGGAGCAGTTCTGGACACGACGCAGTTTCGGGCCTATCCTCCCGAACGGCGAGTCCGGGATATTCAGGCTATGATTCCGATCTTTCAGCCTTTATCCTGGGTTTCGGTACGGATGACCCTGAGGCTGCTGGGCCTCATGGCCTCCTGCATCCTGCTGGTCAATCATGCCAGATGGCACATGCGGGCTCTGCAGTGGGACCTGAAGTTCCAGTGGGCGCAGCACCAGGGCAACCTGTCCGATCACGTCCAGATCTCGGAGGGGACTGCAAAACAGTTGCAGTGGTGGCTCTCGAACCGGCAATGGGTCATGGGCAGATCCCTCTCCCTTCCCCAGCCAGAGCACACAGTTGTGACGGACGCGTCCCTTCTGGGATGGGGCGGTCACATGGGAGAGGCGGAGATCAGAGGCCTCTGGTCTCCAGGCGGAGTCCCGGCTCCATATCAACATTCTGGAGCTCCGGGCGATCCGACTTGCACTCAAGGCATTCCTTCCCTCTGTCAAAGGGAAGGTAGTGCAGGTGTTCACAGACAACACCACCGCCATGTGGTACTGCAACAAACAGGGCGGGGTGGGGTCGTGGACCCTTTGTCAGGAGGCTCTGCGCCTCTGGACATGGCTGGAACATCAGGGCATGTTCCTGATGGTTCAACACCTGGCAGGTTCCCTGAACGCCAGGGCGGACGAACCTCAGCCGCAGGTGCATGATGGATCACGAATGGCGTCTTCACTCGGAAGTGGCGCAAGGACTCTTTCTACAGTGGGGAGAGCCTTGGTTAGATCTATTCGCCACCGAAGAGAACGCGCAATGTCATCAGTTCTGCGCGTTGGAATTTCCAAGGCGGCACTCGCTCGGCGACGCTTCGTCACGAGTGGAGTTGCGGTCTATTGTACGCCTTTCCGCCTATACCACTTCTACCCAGAGTGTTGAAGAAGATTCGGCACGACCGGGCCCAAGTCATTCTTGTGGCTCCGGACTGGGCTCGAAGAGTTTGGTATCCCGAGCTACTCAATATGAGCGTAGATCCCCCGATCCGTCTGCCTCTTCGGGAGGATCTTCTGTCGCAGCAGCAGGGGACGGTCCTCCACCCGAACCTGTCCAGTCTACACCTGCTTGCGTGGAGATTGAGCGGCGGCAGTTGATTCCTTTCGACTTGCCTCCCGAAGTTTGTGATGTGATTCTGGCAGCCAGGCGTCCCTCCACTAAGGTGGTATACGCCTGCAGGTGGAACAAATTTGTGGCATGGTGCACAGCAAAGGCTGTGAATCCCCTTTCTGCCCCTCTTTCTGAGGTCCTTCTGTTCCTTCTCTCTCTGGCCCAACAGGGTTCTGCCCTGGGTACCATCAAGGGTTATCTTTGTGCTATCTCGGCCTTCCTCAGGCTCCCTGATCAGCCCTCCCTTTTCAAGTCCCCTGTTGTTAACAGTTTCTTAAAAGGCATTACACACCTCTTCCCTCCTGTTCCGTTTGTAATGCCTCAGTGGGACTTGAACTTGGTTCTTACCTTTTAATGTGCGCTCCCTTTGAGCCTCTACATAACTGTCCTCTTCGTCTTCTGACTCTGAAGACAGCCTTTCTGGTGGCCATCACCTCCGCTCGGCGGGTGAGTGAGCTCCAGGCTCTATCTTGCAAACCTCCCTTTCTGTCTGTTCATCCAGACAAGGTTGTTCTTCGGACGCATCCGTCCTTCTTGCCAAAGGTGGTTACTGCTTTCCACATTGGGCAGACCATCACTTTGCCCACCTTCTTTCCGCCTCCGCATCCTTCCAGAGAGGAAGAGAGGCTCCACCGTCTGGACCCAAAACGTGCGCTCTCCTTCTATATTGACCGCACAAAACACTTCCGGGTGGATGACCAGCTCTTTGTTGGCTACGTGGGCGCCAAAAGGTCGGGCGGTGCACAAGAGGACCATCTCCCGCTGGGTTACCTTGTGCATCAAGACCTGCTATTCTTTGGCTAAGAAGGAGCCTCCTGTTGGGCTGCGTGCCCATTCCACCAGGGCAACGGCTGCTACCACGGCCTTGGGCCGCGGTGTTCCGCTGCCGGTTATCTGTCAGGCAGCTACGTGGGCCTCGCTGCACACGCTTACAAAGCATTACTGCCTTGACAGTCAGGTCCGGAGGGACGGCTTCTTTGGCCGTTCTGTCCTCCAGGACTTCCTTGTCTGATCTTTGTTCGCAGACCCACCACCGGGTTGGTATTGCTGGGGTATCTATTCTAAGGTAAGGAATCTGTCACTAACGTGTCTCTTTCAGATGCACAAGTTACTAACTTGTGTAACGATATATCTGTAAGAGACAGTAGTTAGTGACAGATTCCTACCGCCCCACCCATCCTCCCCGTTCTGCGAACTGATTTCTAGGGTTAAGGACATCCCTTTCAGGGCCCTAGTATTTTTCAGACACCTATGTCAGCTTCTTGCATGGCTCTGCGTTCCTGGCGCGGAAAGTCGTGTACAGAACTGACGCCAGCGCGCAGGGGCGGCGCCTAGGTACTGCCCGCGACGTCATCCCGGCGATCACGACGCCGACGACGGACGCGGAGCTGCATGACGCCGCCACCGACGCGCAAGGGTACTGCTACGCAAAAACTTTTCCGGATCCAGCCTGACGCCTGGGGATATTCTAAGGTAAGGAATCTGTCACTAACTACTGTCTCTTACAGATATATCGTTACACAAGTTAGTAACTTGTGCATCAAGGCCTAAGTCTTCTCTTTTCCACATATGACTCTCTGAAGCCAACCCTCCATACATTTGAATATGTATAGCACTTGAGAGGCAAGTCAGCTACATTACGTCTTACTGAGCATTGTCAAAGAATTTAGTTATGGACTGACAAAGGCAATGCCCATTTGAAGTAAAACTGCCTTTAGGGTGATGGCACAATTCATCTTTATTTATTAGGATCCTCAAAGGCAGTTTCCTGTTAAATGTACATAGCCACAGGCAGGGCCGAACTGGCCATAGCGGGCACCGGGCGTTTCCCCGGTAGGCCGCTAGGGTGGGGGCCGGTTTTGGGCACCTGGGGGTCGTGTTTGTTACCGGGGTCAGCAATATCGGCCCCGGTAACAAAATCGGCCAAACCGGCCCTCGCAAACTGCTCGGCTGCACTCCCCCTCACCCCAGGGGGGCTGGCTGAGCAGTTTGCCAGGGCCGGTTTCTGTTCCCAGTCCGGCCCTGGCCACAGGTATTGCCAGCTGCTTGATTCTCTGTTGAGTCTCTTAGAAAGAGTTTTGTGGGCTCAGTTATGTGCAGATGTTCATGGAAATCTTCAGGGGCGGCTCCTCCTTGAGACCAGAGGAGCATCGCCCAGCCTGCTGTAAGTGCAGCAGGTATGCACAAATAAGTAAAATGGCACGTCAATGCCATTTTACTTACAAGCGCAGTGTGAGTGCAGGGGGTGGGCTGAATCCTGCGATTGCATGATTACAGCTGCCCCTGCAGTGCGCATGTCGGGCTGGCCGGCTGGTTTGCTACTGCCAGCCCAACATGCGAAGTGCGCACTCAGGAATCCTATGGCTGTGAAATAGTCGGGGTATTGCTGGCATAGGCCCCCAGCCTCAAAATGAGTGGTGGGTTAGCCTCCTTCCTCCAATCCTGGAGATGCTGTCATACTGAGAGCAGCTCCAGGATTGGTTGTTGGAGTTCCCCTGAGCAGGAAGACAGTCCTGCCTTTTCCTGCTCGATGACGGTAATATGGGAGAGAAGTGTCGCTCCAGGGAAGTAGTGAATATGGTGAGTTTGGCGCTGTCGCGCCTCACCATATTTTTAAAGTTATAGCCGCCACCTGGAAATCTGCTTTTGTTCAGTGCCCAGACTAGGGTGGACTCTTGTTTAGAGAGTCGCCTTCTCGCCGCCATTTGTTGCAGCAGCGGCACAGTAAGATTGCGTTAACCTTTGAGTCAGACCTGTGGCAGCTCGCTCAGCTCGCCCCCAGAAGGTCCCTGGGTATTTATAGCCCACAAGATAAGAAGGAAAATCAAATCCCGAAACGATCTTGCGTGGCAAAAAAAGCAGCAGCATTCACATTCGCCTCCGAGGAAAAGTAATTGGGCGATTTGGAATAAAACTGACAATGAAAATGTGAATTCATCACTCTCACATTCGACTGAAAGAAAATTCCTGACGTTCATTCAAAGGCCTTCACTATAAGTGTACAACAGACATGCATTACCTGCATATTTTATTCCATTGAAATCATTTCACTTTGGGCAAATATTTACATTTTGCGTTTACCTTTTTTTCAAGTCGTCTGATTTACATCGGCACTCCCTGCAGGAAAGGTGTGAAAGGAAAGTGATTTAATAACACAAAGTTGGCAAGCCTTTAACCTTCCCTGCTAATATTTATTCTTTGTGGGAGATAATGACTAGAAGCTTTCCCTGGGTACTCTCTATGTGCGTCTCTCTTGATTTTTCCTTAATTATTATATGTGTATTGATTGAAAGAGGTCCCATGGCGCGGGAAAGAGTTGAGGGGTGTGACGGCAGAGGGGAAAACGGAAAGCAAGCGATAACAGCTTGTCCGATGGGTTTTACCTGGCACTGTTCCCGCTCCTCGCAGGATAAACTTTAAGAAGAAAGCCCTACCAGTTTATCCGTATGCGGGAACTGGACGGTTGCCTAGAAAAACCAGGAGGGGATGTTGTTTTGCTATTATACTCCTGGAGAATTAACACATCACTCCATGTTTTATAAACAATCTGACTTCCATTGAGCGCTTGCTTTAGTTTGAAACACATAGCAGGACTCTACCACCATGAGAAGTGTCCTTTGTTGCTAAGTCAATAAGAGGTTTTGACAAGGTTCCTCCTTCCCCAGCCTTCCTCTTCTTGCTATATCAATATTTTAGAGATGCCTGTCAAAAAGGTTATAATAAATAACCTGATATTTGTAAAGCGCGAACTAATCACCCCTAAGGGTCTCAAGGCGCTGGGGGCCTTCGGGAAGACCAAGCGAGCTATTGCCCAGAGTCACATGGTGCTGGGCTGAGCTGCCGCCAGTGCCGGGGATCGAACCGTGAGCCTTGTGTTCTGGAGTCAGCCGCTCTGGCCACTGCGCCACACCTCTTCCCAGTTGCTATAAAATGAGGCCTAATGTACCCATTATAAGTTTCTGATGGGGCTGGTAGTGTGGCATACTGGGTACATCGGAATTCTAGGTCTTCTGTTTTCATCCCGTTACTCCAGACGTTGAAAGCAGCTGAAGTCTCCAGATGAAAGTCCAAGGGAGAATGAGGAATAACCAGTGGAACTGGGCTAAATATTCCTGATTCCCTGGGTAATTTCTCATTTCTCAGTATAACCTCAGGGTGCTGAGCCCAAGAATTTCCAGTATTCTCGGTTCCTGTAACTCCACAGAGTAGAGTTACAGAGGACAAATCTGGGGCACTCATAACGAGGTTCTAATTGTAATGTTATCAGCATTTATATAGTGCACATTTTGCCACTGAAATAGCCTTGTACTGAGATTTTACACATGGGCCTGGGTTGCCATCGTGGACCGGAGTCTGATGCAACTTTTTATAATGTGTTTTCTGCTTTACTCACTGGTTATATACTCAGTTTTGTTCCCTACGTCTTTGTGATTAAGCTATGGCTATATGATTTTGGTGTTCAAGTATTAGGACTGCAGGGCTATGGCAATTGCTTTCCCAATATGGCTCGCCTGTGACATCAAGAGCTGAACTTTTGGCTTACCAATACTTGCATCGAGTGCATTTTGGTTTTTAATAAAGTCCATATTAAAATGGCCAAGGTGCATAAATACACAGTTGCCGTCTTGTAATGTTTTTCTGTGTGTTTTTAGTTTTTAAACAAAACTGATGGCTGCCATGCCTGCACATGTACAGTGTCCATCTTGGAATTAAAAAAATTATATATATATATATATATATATATATATATATATATATATATATATATATATATTTATAAACCAACGCCGTTTTTTTTTATGAGTTACAGCAGTGACAGTTGATTTAGCAAGCGGTGTTTATTCAGCACAGGTCAGACACCTCGACGGGCTTGGAACACTCCTTGATCACGTGATCTCGTGATCAAGGGAGTGTTTCCGAAACCCGTCGAGGTGGTCTGACCTGTGCTGAATAAACACCGCTTTGAAAAGCAACTTGTGTCCACTGTATGCTGTAACTTTCATAAAGAAAAAAACGGCGCTGGTTTGTGTTTAGAGGCTCGCCTCCTCACCGTGGAACGCCGTCGTGAGTGGAAGGGGAATGGCGATATATATATATATATGTTCCAACAAATTGCCACACTTCCTGCCGAACTCCTTTTTGTGGCGGGTGCCTCCTACGTGCGTGTGGCATGCAGGAATTAAATAAACCAACAAGGGGTCCCTCCTTCAGGAACATAATCGGAGCACTCATGGGTTTTGGAATCCTTTTATTACACCCAGCATGACGCGTTTCGTCTGCCAAGACTTTTTCAAATGCTGTATGGTGAAAGAAGATCTGTGGCACCCAGGTGTTTAAATGCCTCATTAGGCTCCCCCTGCACAGTGTTCAGCAAGAGAGGACTACACTTTCAACATAGTCCCCTCTGTTTGTTTTTCGCCGCCATCTTTGAGTTTATGTTCCTTCCATTGCAATCCCATAGTGGTGTTTATTACTTTCATAATGGTCAACCTTTATAGTAAACCTCCATTCAGTAATGGGAAATAAGTCCATACCTCGCAGATCGCACTGTCAGTAAACCACTGTGCAGTTTGTCTCTGGAGCCTCGATGTTTGATATTGCAATTAATCTCACAAACCCTTTCGTCAGCCAATATATATATATATATATATATATATATCAAAGAACATTACAAGACCGTTGTAGTATGTGTGCCATGCATGAGTGTGCATAGAAGTTGCCACTTTGGAATGCTTTTAATGTTAAGAAAACCAACAACAAGATGGGCGCTGTGTGTGCATCATCTTCAGCCATTAAAGCTAAAAATATTCCAAGACTGTTGTAGTATATGCAGGCACGTAGCAAAACAATTAATCGCGCAAGAACCACACTCCACGCTGTTACTTGAAGCGTAAAAGGCCATTTTATTAGGACAAGGTTGCAGTTATTTAGACTTTATTAAAACAGTACATAAATGCAATAAATATACTTTTCCCATCCCATACCGACTCATTCTTCATTCATCCTTCTCAAAACCATCTCACCTGTTTGACTCCTTCCCCATTCACTCGGTGACCTCCTTCTCCCCATTCTCACCTTCACTTGCCCTGCAAGCATCCTCTGTTGAATTTCCTTCATTGCCTCCCGCGCCCGCTATCAGTCACCCGTGTACCGTTCTCCCCCCGAGGGGTGGATCCGCCCGTATGTGACTCACCACCCCTCCAAAGTACCGCAACGTCACTGCTCCGCAACCTGCCCTAAACTGGCACGCCCAGACCCAAACAACCACCCCAAGCCCTTTGCTTAAGACCTGTAGGGTGGGTGGGTGGACAAACTTTTCCTTTACCCCCCGGTGGTGCTCAGGTGTCAGGAAGAGGCCGGATATTCCTCTCCTGACACCTTATATACTCACCCGGCTCCCGCCCCTTCCTTTACCCCTCTAATCCCACCCCCACCTTGTCCTTCCGGTCATTGCGCTGAATACCCGGGGAAGACTGGTCTGCGACCTTTACTCCCCCGGGGCCGCATCGCGCAAGAACCACACTCCACGCTGTTACTTGAAGCGTAAAAGGCCATTTTATTAGGACAAGGTTGCAGTTATTTAGACTTTATTAAAACAGTACATAAATGCAATAAATATACTTTTCCCATCCCATACCGACTCATTCTTCATTCATCCTTCTCAAAACCATCTCACCTGTTTGACTCTTCCCCATTCACTCGGTGACCTCCTTCTCCCCATTCTCACCTTCACTTGCCCTGCAAGCATCCTCTGTTGAATTTCCTTCATTGCCTCCCGCGCCCCGCTATCAGTCACCCGTGTACCGTTCTCCTCCCGAGGGGTGGATCCGCCCGTATGTGACTCACCACCCCTCCAAAGTACCGCCAACCAGGGAAACCCCGTAGGGCGGTTCCCTGCCCCACCCCCCAGTTCCTGGGCACCCTTCGCTCCCGTCAGCCGACCCTGCGGCACCCGGTGGACGACCAATCCACCACCCAAACTTGTGTCCCGTATAAAGTACTATTGTTGGGACCATCGTTGGCCGCGAAAGGTGCCAAACCTACGCAGTACCACGTGTTCCCCCAGTTCCTGTGCACCTACCGCCTCCCAACTCTGTGGCAACCCAGTGGACGACCATCACCACTTTAACGGGCTTCCCGTGCAACCATTAACATTTCCGGGCCAGTCCTCTTCGAACAAATGCCACCCATCGCGGTGAACGATCGCCCACCACCCGGGCCTGCGTCCCGTGCAAACAAGTAACATTTTCGGGCCCACCTTGTCCGTGAAAGGTGCCCCCATCGCGGTGAACGACCATCCACCACCTGTACCTGCCCCCCGAGTCACAAATAACATTTTTATGACGGGCCAATCATTGACCATGGACGGTACCCCCCTTAGCGGTGAACGACCATCCACCACCTAAACCTGCGTCTCGTGTAAATAAAGAACATTTCCAGGCCAATCCTTGTCTGGAAAAAATTCCCCCTTGTTAAACAAGACCACCTGTTTCTCCTCAAAACAGTCTCCCCACCAACGGGCCATTACAGGGCAATTCAGTTTGATAGAATCCCGATCCCCTCGTCTGCCCGGCACAATTCATTCATGTGCCCAAATTGCCCCACGTACCATTTCATTGAACCATATCCCCCTCCATGCCTCATAATTGTAAAGCCAAACCTGACATATCCCAGAATACTCTTTTCACCCACATGTATCCACATATCGGGGCAACCTCTTATTTCTTTTGACACGATGTCAGACGTACTGGCCACAACTCCCCCAATTTCATACCACTGTTCATCTCGTCATCTTACATCCCGTTGACTGTTTTCCCTCCCAGTGACGCCTGTACACCGGCCAGTTCGCCACCTTTGCAGTCCAATGCCCCGGGTTAATGGCCACCCCATCCAGGCGACCGCCCTGGATCCCGATCCACTCCCAGCTCCTGTGATAGAAAAAGAAGATTAGTCCTGCAAGAAATACGTACTCTGTCCCTTAGCCCTCGTTCAACCATCGTTCCAAATCTATCCGCAAAACCCTCGTCCAGTACCGATCGTCACAGAACACCTTTCTGTCTTCCCATCGTCCTCAGCCTTCAGCCTCCTCCCCCCAGGGCCCTCCTGGACACCACCACTGTGACAGCCCCCATGCGTAGGGATCGTACGTCGCCTTTAAGGTAGCCCCCCACCCCAACAGCCCGGCCTTCGCATGAGACCTATAAGGACCTGCATAACTGACAGTCTACCTTCCACATTTGGAAAAACAAATTCCCCCAGCCATAGGCCTTCACGCTCTTGCCACCAATCACCGCTGCCTCATGCCCTCTCCCTACTTCCCCTGCTCTTCGACACCCGCTCTACTCTCCCCGAAAACTGCTGCCAACTCAAACACGCCAGGCGCTAGAGAGCCTGTCTCCACCACCACCTCCCCTTGTTTGCTGCTCCACATTCACCATAGCATCCCGTCTCCAGTGTTTCTCACAACCCTACTCCCAGTTCCACTAACCCTCTAAGTATAACCGATTGTCAATGTCTTTACGACACTACCACTGTGTGCCGGCTCCGTGTCATAACTTCTCAACCTTCCCCGCACATACCCTAACTCACACGCCTCCCATATCCTGCAGTGCACCCCGCCTAAAACTCCTTCATTCCGGTACAGCAAAGCTGCACCGGCCATGCCTGTACGTCTGCAGTCTGTCTCCCTGGTACCTCCTCCCCGCGCACTCCTTCGCGTAGCTCTCCCCGACCCTTTATTCGCTGCCATAGGCCTCCCCTTCCATGCCGTACCTGGCTCGAATATCCCCCACCCTCAGAGAAACTGCGGCACGCAGCCACAACCCCCTTTTCAACGTCACCCGTTACTACCCATGAGGCCACCCTGGACCCAACTGTAGCTTACGGCACCAAGCCCCCCTCCCACCTGCTGAGCTCCCTCCAGCAAGGGCCCGTCCCCCTGGAGCGCAAGTTCCCCGTCCGACGCCCCTCTTGGCCTCAGTGGCTGTGACGCCCTGTACTCTGTACAAGCCCCCCCACAAGGCTCTTACCGCTCTTTTGCACGTCCTCGCGTATATCGCCGTCCCCTTCGCGCTGCAACAATGCTTGCGCCCAGGTAGCCCCGGAGCTCTGCGCAACCCCAACTCCCAACAAGTGAGCACAGCCATCCATCAAGCCCGCACCGTGCAATTGGTAAGCCTTGACGCAAAGCCTTCTTGCCGTGCAACCCTTTTTCCGTCATCAGCATATTCGTCACTTCCGTCAGCTGTCCTTGTCCCTGAGACACCCCCCCGGGTTAAGTGAACACAACCACGTTCCCCCTAAAGGGGGCTGCACATACATGATGGCAATGTCTCTCAGTGACCCAGTTCTCCATACTCTGCCAGCCCCTGCCGTAGTCAGCCTACGCCAGCTCGCCTGCCTCTCTAGACCCTCGTAGATTCGACAGTCCATACCTAACCCCCTCCATATGACCTCCGACGCCTGCGCCGCTGTCCCGGCTTCTTCTTGTGAGACATCGAGCGCCACGGACCCATGGCCTCCAGCTAACCGGGAAAGGACCTCCTGGCCCGACATCACCCCCTCCAGGCCACCCCCGTTTTGCCATGGTGGCCCAGTTTGCCCCCAACGGGTGTATGACTCCTTCGCCCGCACCCTCCTGCGGAACGCCATTAGTTATCCGGCACCGGGGCCGCCGGTCTCCTTGTCCCCGCAGGGACCTGCCTGTTACATAACATCTCAATGAACCTGCGCACCCCCCCCGGATCAGACGTCTCTGCCCCTTCTCCCCTACGTAAGGGAACCCATCGTCATGCCGCCAAAGGCGCTAGCACGCCCCAGCTGCAGGTAGAGTCTGTAAATTACGTTGACGCGCAGTTTCTGAGACCAATGACGCACCCCCGGCCCCATATGCCACTCTCCTCCCATATAACAGCTAATGATCAGCGACCCATTGATTACGCTCTTTTGTCCCCTGGGCACCACAATGTCCGTTTGGACCCATGCCTCCGCCCCATCCCTCACAGCCCTTACATACCCCAGCCGGAACTCTATCGTTCGCCCAACATCCCCCGTCCCAAGGCCTCCGCCTTAGATCTGTACCTGAGTGTCCGTCCAGGACCTCCTCCTCCCGACTGGGAGTTGCTGTTCCCCCACTTTCTTTCGTGCGCAGCTCTGACTGTGGCCGCCTTTGACTCCTGTAACAAACAACGAAAAGAGTCTGGTTACCTGAACTCCCCCACACCCTTCACTACCCCCTTCAACATCATCCCTTTGTGCACTTCAACGTCCAGTCAACACTCTCATCCCTGTCGCACACCTGCGCATTCCTCCAACTTCGTCCCCCAACATCCACGCCATCTTCAACAACTGAATTCATAACTTGTGTAATAAGCATAACGCTGCAATGTGCGCTGCGCGATCCCTCGTCGGAGGGAAGGCCGCCGCGGACCCCTACTGCTTCCGGCCAGCGTCTCGAGGCCGCTGTGCGCCTCGCTGGCGGTGCCCCCTTCTGCCGGCCTCAATTGCCGGTCCTGGTTCCCCACCCCCCCAACAGGTCGCACCAACCTGGTGGGTCCCAGGCACCACCGGGCATCGTGCCGTGCTGGCAGTCCCTCAACCCTAGTCGGAAAGACCGAGGAGCAGCTGAAAAACCCCCGGGGTCCCCTCCCCCAGAATTACTGCGCCGGCCGAAAGAGCAGGGGGCCACACCCTCCACCACCAGGAAAACCGCCGCCTGCCACTGCCCCACCGCAGCACCCCCTCCCCCCACCTGCCCGAGCTGCAGCCCCTGTGCATGGCACTCACCCCTCCCAGCTGGACCCCCAACCAGAGAAACCAAGGGATGGGAGGCTGCTGCCCCCCTCTGCCAACACCCACAGCTCGCCCCATGAACCCCCCCCCCCTCGTAGTGCGTGTC
The DNA here is from genome assembly GCA_963921515.1 of Calotriton arnoldi. NCBI lineage: Eukaryota > Metazoa > Chordata > Amphibia > Caudata > Salamandridae > Calotriton > Calotriton arnoldi. The sequence goes on from CAWUFW010002179.1 coordinate 1,624,314, forward strand.
CGCATGTGAGGGGACCCCACATTCCTGCAATGACGGGGTAGGCCCCTTTTCGTGGCTCCCGGCCAAGTTCCCATGTAAAAACCTCCCCCAGCCCGTCGTGGCCTGCACCCCCCAATGCAGCTGCCCTTGTCCCCGCATCCAGAAAGCCCACTGTGGGCCACCCACAAAGATTCCTTCTCTAAAGCGCTCTCACACCTTCGGGTAATGTTCGCGCTATATAAAATTGCATTAAAGCAAAACTCAGGACTGGAAACTGCGGCACACCCTGTCGCCCGGCCCTCCCCTCGACGCCTCTCCACTCCAGGCCCGCTGGATGCGCGCGAAGGTCTCCCGTCCCCCTCTCCCCCAAGGCTCGCTGAGGTGCGCAAAGGCCCCCCCCAGGCTCGCTGAGGTGCGCGATGGCCCCCTCCCATGCACTCTTAGCATGCACGCGTCAGTGGGCAGACGCGCAATAGGCCCTGCCGCCCGCTCCCTGTTCTCCAGTGAAAGCCGCCCCTACCTGGTGCGATCCTCATACACGGTGGTGGCTCCTGCGGACACGCCACCACCGTACCGGCCGCTACCCCCGGCGCCATCATGAACGGGCAGGCCAGCCCGTCCGCATGTCCGCCGCCAAACATCAACGAGGACGACCACCCGGCCAAACCCACGGTTCGGCGCGGACTGTCTCCGCGTCGCACGACTCCAATGTGGCTAAAAACGGTGAGTGACCCTCCCTAACACTGCCCTGCCCTACGAAAAACCCCCGCCGATCAACCAATCAGCTAGGCGCCTAACTATCTCGGACAAACTTTTCCTTTACCCCCGGTGGTGCTCAGGTGTCAGGAAGAGGCCGGATCTTCCTCTCCTGACACCTTATATACTCACCCGGCTCCCGCCTTCCTTTACCCCTCTAATCCCACCCCCACCTTGTCCTTCCGGTCATTGCGCGAATACCCCGGGGGAAGACTGGTCTGCGACCTTTACTTCCCCCGGGGGCCGCATGGGGCAAAATGTGATGAAGAAGGGGGAAAACGTAAAAGAGATACGAGTAAGGACAGTGAAGAAAGTAACTCATGTGTTCCCAATAAGTGTGATTTACGAGGAAAATTATGAATTGAAGAACATAACAGAGGCTAGAGGGGGGTTACCTTCAAACTGTGAAGCTATATAGGCACAATATTTTTTCTATAAGGCTCTTTTGGGAACCTGAAGCCACACCGCTATTTTGTGAGGCACACTAGACATGTAAGGCTATGCCTGAGTGTCTGAGGCTGTGTCAGTAGCCTCAGGTGTAGTGAAGATGCTTCAGATATATGTATGCTGTGTTGTAGTTAATTGGCCTGCATTGGGCATATGAAATCATATTGAAGCATTAAGAGGACATAACCAACATTTATGTGGCTACATTTGAACACTTGAAATTTGTGGATAGCTATACATAGTAATTTGATAGCTTTGTCTTTTCTAGGGCATTTGCAGCAGTGCCTGGACTTAAAGCTATTTGTTATTTGTATATACGATGGTTGTGCCTGTCCATTTGATTCTTTCCCTGGCAGGTGTACTATTCAAAACTATGATGATGCAATTCATTTTATAGATTTGAGTCTGTTATTCAGCACCTGAAATACTGGGTGGTCATTTGGGGTTTGTCTGGAGAATATGAGGTTGTTCCTGGGCATCTGAGGCCACATTTGGGTATTCCAATTAATGTCTGGGCATGTGAGATTGTAATTGAGTACCTGAGGCTTTGTATATATCAGGCGATATCTGGCCCTGGAATGATTGTGTCATTGAAATTGGTGCTGTGCCCATGTGTTTGAAGTTGCCCATGAGCATATGAGGTTGAACCTGGGTATATGAGACAATGCTTAGCATTATGACTGTTCATTTGGAACATATGAGGCCTGCTTCTGGATTTATGATGGCTGTATTTCACGAGGCCCTGGTGCATTTTCAGAGGTGGATTACCCAAGTCCTGGACTCACACATTCCGCTTAAACTCACTTACCCTAAAAGCGTCCGGGCTAATGGTTGGTTTAATGAATCTTTGACCCTAGCCAGGAAAAACTGCAAAGTCTTAGAGTGCGCCTGGAGGCGATCCTATGACCCGCTGGCTAAGATAGAGTATAGAGTGGCGATTAAGGCTTACCATAAATTGGTCCATAAGACTAGGGCTGCACACTATACTAACCAGATAACAGTGAGCAACAACCCAACTAAAACAATTTTCTCTCTTCTAAAGGATCTGGTAAAGCCCTCCGTTACCACTGACAGCATTATATCCTCAAGTCTGCAATATGAAGCACTGGCCAAATTCTTTTTGGGGAAGGTTGAACGTATATACAGTAGCTTCCACCCGGGGGATAGTTCTCGGGGCACAGACCAGCGCGTGTCGACAGGCTCCGAGTCCCACGCGTTTGTAGTGCTTCCCCCGATCACACATCAAGCCATGGAAGCCTTGTTTATCAAAGTGAAATCGGGATCCCCAGCCGACCCTATGAAACCCAACACCTTCCGGAAATACCAGCAGTGTCTTCTGCCTGAGTGCTTGGAGCTTATAAATCTTTCCCTGTCCTCGGCGGTGGTCCCTAAGCCTTGGAAGCACACCAAGGTGGTCCCCTTACTAAAAAACCCATCATTAGATATCTCCATGCCAGAGAACTTCCGTCCCATCTCGCTGCTCCCATTTCTGTCCAAAATCTCAGAATCGTATGTTAACTCTCTTTTAACGTCCTACCTGGAAGCTAACTCGATACTTAACATCTCTCAGAATGGATTCTGGCCTCAGCACAGCACCGAGTCCGCTTTGCTGGCAGTCACGGAACAACTACGGACCTCCTTAGACGCCGGCAGAACCTCAGCGTTAATCTTGCTGGACCTAAGTGCGGCCTTTGACACGGTCTCCCATGAGATCCTGCTCCGTCGTTTGGAGGAGATCGGTGTCAAGGGCCTGGCCCTCTCTTGGTTCTCATCTTTCCTGGAGGATCGGACCTTCGAAGTCTCGGCCCCTCCCTTCCTCTCCCGTACTCACCCACTGTGCTGTGGGATGCCCCAGGGTTCAGCATTGAACCCAACTTTATTTAATGTTTATATGAGGCCGCTGGCTCTGCTGGCTAAAACCCGGGGCATCTCCCTGGTGTCATATGCAGATGACACCCAGCTGGTGTTTGCTTTTTCCAACAACCCAAGCCAGGATAGGGTGAAATTTAGACAAGACCTGACAGCGATCTCAGAGTGGATGGCTGCTAACTATCTGCAGCTTAATTCATCCAAATCCGAGATCCTTCTGGTGGGCAGAGATCGCCATCTCTGGGGCAAGGAATGGTGGCCTCCTGCTCTCAGAGCTCTCCCCACACCCAAACTAGTGGTGAAAAATCTCAGCATAATGATGGACAGTGATCTCACATTTGAGACCCATGCCAAATCAGTGGCAGGGAAATGTTTTGGACTACTACTGGGACTTAAATCTATACTGGGTCTCTTTGACTCTAAGACTCATCAACTGATCATTCAATCCTCTGTCCTTGCCAGACTAGATTATTGCAATGTGCGTCTCTTGGAGATAACAAATCCATTGTCAAAAGGCTGCAGCGCGTCTAGAATGCAGCTGCCCGCGCAATTTTCGCTCTCCCTAAATACTGTCATGTCTCCAGCCTCCTCTGCCGACTTCATTGGCTCCCTCTCGAACAGAGAGTGCGCTTTAAAACACTGTGCATCACCCAGAGAATTTTGACGGACAGCGGCCCTAGAATCTTGAGCGATTTATGCCCCCAATATGCTCCCACACACCCGCTGCGCTCGGCAGACTTGCTCCTGGCCAGAATTCCCTGGATACATAGGGCCAGAGCAGGCGGGCGTTGTTTTAGGTGGTTAGCTCCTGCCCTCTGGAACTCCCTCCCCATTCACATCCGCAGTACCCCAGACCACCTTACTTTTAGAAGGCTGGTGAAGACATGGCTATTTACTCAATGCTAATTTTTCCTCTGTTCTGTCGTCTCACTTGGTGTTCATCTTAGCGCTGGGACGCCCCGTTGCTGGGGCAGCCATGCACTTTACAAATACTTTAACATTAACATTTGGGCATTTGAGGCCACATAGGCATCCAGTGCTGTGATTGAACATATTATGTTGTATTTGAACATATGATGACGACTCTACCTAGAGAAATTATTATTGTAACCTTGACCTATCATGGCTACTCTCATGGCACATCATTGAAACTCTCCCGGGCATATCACAATAGGATCTAGATTTTATATGTGGGGTGTCAAAAATATGCAATACAATTTTTTATATTAATCTTGCATTTAATATTATGTTTTTAAACTTCTGCGGTATCTCATTCAGTGAAATCACCAGGGTCAAAAGTCAGTTGATGTTGCTTCGAGTGACATTATTCAAAAGGTCTGCCTCAAATTCATACCAAAATCATATTCATTGTTGGTCAAAGCAAGTAACAAAACATGCAAGGTTGGCTCTCACTGCTGGATTTTGACAGCCTATTTCTATGTCTTCTAAACAGCAATAATTCACTGGATTTCTATAATCAGACTTCAAAGACATCCTGCAAATACTGGGCTTGTAGGCAATTTCCTGCTGGCCAGCATCCTTGACGCGCATCTGACCTTCTGTTTTCCAACAGTTGCATGTACCTTTCTGAAACTCCACACAATCCTTCCACCTGGCTCCTTAAAATTCCATACCTCCTTCATCGTGTATAAGGTGACCAGCTCATGCATCCTCAATATGTGGCACTGGCAATAAAGATATCTTTTGGTCTGATAAGACCCAAATACCACCACCATTGCAGTTTTGAAGTTGAGACCAGAAAGCTCAGAAGAAGACAATGCGGAGCCTTTCTCCTTCTGTGCACCGGGAGTTTAGTACTGTATTATTGCAGAGATCTAGCAGGTTCTAGCCTTCCTGAGTTTGACTCATCAGTTGGAACGACACATTGTTGCATTGTGACTGACTAGTTCTCTGTCTGCTCCTAAAGAACACACCCTTCCCATCCATCTTTCTAGCAGCAATTTGTAATCTATCTGTTCCCCTTTTCTTATGTATCCCAATTCATTAATGTAAACCTAACTTCCATTTCTGCCATGGATCCCTTCTACTCTCTTTTCTCTCAAGGTACCCCAGTTGTTCGGCCCATATTCTCTCTTCTAATGTTTGCTCATATGCAGGGCTATCATTGAGTGCTGCTAGGTTTACACTATATAAATTAGTTGCATATATATATATGTACACATATGGGGGTCAATGTTATGTTACTTCCTTTAATTTCATTGGAGTATTAATTGCGTATTTTGTTGATACTGTTACTCCAGTTATGTGCATTATTCGCCATCCGAGTGAAAGAAAGGTTTTTAGGCGTGTTGTTGTCTCTGAATTCTTTCATCCTTACTTTGGTCTGACCAGTGCTTAATTGGAGCTGGTGGTTGCAGGTGAGGCCCACCACAACTTATTTTTGGGCACCAGCACTTATTTTTCCTCATCAGACTTTGACCCTGGGCAAGAGAGAAAGAAACACAAAATGGGGAGAAATAGTTGGAAGAGAAATACCGAAAACGAGTGACAAAGGGAGAAAGCAGGGACGAAAAAGGACACGCAGGAGTAAGTTTGAGGTGCAGGGAGTGTTGGGTGTTGGATTAAAGATGCATGATGGGGAATTGAGACTACTCATTCTGGAATTCAGCACCAGCTTTAACTGAGCAAACGTTTGGGCCCCAGCACTAAGTATTTTACAAATTAAGCACTGTAGGACGTGCGTCTGAATTTAAAGGACACACTCACAGTAAAAAAAAAACATAAAGTGGGCACTAGAACGCACGGGGTCCAGTAGCAGGAAAAAAAACATTTTGTGTGGAAGAATATTTCACTACCCTGTTTTTCAGTGCATCCTATATTTTTAGAGGAAAAGTGCTTTACTGATTTGACAGTAAAATGTGCACCCAGGACACCAGACTGCAAATCATAATTGGCACCTTGAACTAAAAGATAGCACAGGCATCTGAATACACACTTATTACAAGGAACACTAGAAACAACTTCTCAGGATAGCTTCAAGATGAATATGAAAGAAACTATCTCACTGCCTGAAAAAACACTATGTAAAATATGAATATTCCTGTGAAAACAACAGCAATTATGTTCTCTACTTCCTGCGTTCTTTTCGCCCATCAGAAAGTTTAGCTTGTTGGGCATAACTTAATATGTTTACCAGCAAGCTAACCATTTTGTGGGTTACAATTTTTGAAAATGTTGTGCCACTTTGAATTTCACTCAGTGTCCTTTGCTCCATGCAGATTTGCCTCTACCTATTTCACTATGTTTGACTTTGGTGTGCCCTAAATGTATCTTGGCTAGTGTTTTGGCTGCATTTGCTCAGAGTACTTTGGCAAAAGGGTTGACCATGTTGTAATTCTTTTCGCTCTACCTTCCTTGAGCCTAAATTCAGCTTAGCATGTTTTTCCTATATTTTGCTCAGATTGCTTGTCTTGGATGTTTCTTGGCTATTTCTGTCTGTATTCTATGTTAAGAGGTTATTTTTTTTTACCTCGAAGCTGTGTGCTTCAGTTTTGTCCGTTGTACTGCAGTAGCACTATCCAAATGTAAACGATAATTAGTGTTCTCCTCCATTATTTAATAACATATTGGGTTTCCCTGATGTAGCTAAAAATATTGGAATGGAGCATTTTCATAGTTTTGTGGCAGGACCAAGGCAGCTGCAGGATGATTGATGACCTGATTGTCTTTGCATTTTCCTTATGTCGGGAAATGTAGCACTAACTCCGACTCGTTGTCTTTCTGGAACCTAGGGGCATATTAGCAATGTGATTATCGCCGCTTTAGCGGGACTTTTTCCCGCTAAAGCGGCGATAATTCAATCGCCCTATTAGCAAGCTGTCGCTAACTGCTGTTAGCGACAGCTTTTAGGCGATAGCGACCGGGTTGGGTGCCGCTTTGCATGCCAGCGATATTTATCGCTAATGGCATGCAAAGTAGGCGTTCCCAACCTAAAAGCGACTGGAAACAGTCGCTAAGGTCGCTATCGCCTATTAGCGAGGCAGGGGAGGTGATTACAGAACGCTTGTTTGTTAACGCCTGGTCCAAACCTGACTTAGCCATGTAATCCAATGGGAGGTGGATTACATGGCTAAATCCCCTCGCCCTATTACCAAGCTAACACTGGTCACAGTGCGAATATCGCTTGTTTTCAAGCGATATTCACACTGTTCTTCAGGGTTTCTATCGCTTTGGAGATAAGCGTTGCTGATAGCACGCTATCTCCGCGATAGAAACCTGCAGATAGCCGGCGATAATTATCCTAGCGCTAACTGCGCTTAGCGATAATTATCGCCGGTTATTGCTAATAGGCCCCTGAGTCTTATGTTAGTTCTGATGAATAGGCCAATAAGGGGCCAATCCCACAAGATACTGCAGAAAAAGTGAGGTAAATGCAAGTGGCATGATAAGAATACAGCGAAGTGATACTGCATCGCCTTGAGGATAATGAGTGCTAGGAACCATGGGGCATATTAGCAAGACCCACTTTAAAATTATCGCCGTTTTAGCGGCAGGAAACTGCCGCTAAAACGGCGATAATTTTAACGCATATTAGCAAGCCCATTATCGCCGTTTTAGCAGCAGTTTCCTGCCGCTAAAACGGCGATAATTTTAACGTGGGTCTTGCTAATATGCCCCCAAGATGCCTGTTCTCAAATCTTTGTGAAGCTGCTTGCTTTTGGTATTTTCCACATACATTATCTCTTCAGTTCATGGTTTTTGTGATTCGCGTTAGGAAAAAACGCTGGATAAATCGGTTCATAAAGTGGGTTCATTTGCTGATTGATGGCTTTCTCTATTGAAATGACAGTAGTTTTCTCTTAATTAATATTTCATTTCTTGAGTTGGACTGAAGTGCCCTCGGCATGCCTACGACAAACATCCTGTGGTTTCATGCCTTGACAGAGCTTAAAAGCTAATTAGAAATAAGAACTATTTAAGTAGAACCATCAAAGACACAAAAAGTAATTTTGCCCTGATGTGTGCTTGTCGTGAATAGACTCCGATGCCCATTAAAGAAGTATTGTTTTACCGGGGAGTCATTTTAGGCCAACATCACGAGTCTCATGATGATTGTGGAGTGGTAATTTCTCACATGAATTTACCAATACCTTCAGTAATATAAACACATGAATCCCCTGTGTAATGGTGAATAACATCGGAAATTATTGTTGTTTACTACATCGATTTCTGCATGTGATTTAACCTGGTGGGTTCATGACTGTGATAATTCTACATGAGGTAATTCCGCTCGCAAGTTATTCCACGAAATATCAACCTGGGAAGAAAGTTCTGTATCCAACCAAATGTTACTTGAAGGAAACTTATAATGTGGCCACTAGTATCGTCTGTCAGTAAACCCTCACGAAAACATCCCCGGTTAGTGTTTATTTTGGCATATTTGTAATAATCTTTGGGGCATATTATCAAGGGCTCTATCGCCGCTTTAGCGGGACTTTTTCCCGCTAAAGCGGCGATAATTCTAACGCCCTATTAGCAAGCTGTCGCTAACTACTGTTAGCGACAGCTTCTAGGCGATAGCGACCGGGTTGGGTGCCGCTTTGCATGCCAGCGATATTTATCGCTAATGGCATGCAAAGTAGGCGTTCCCAACCTAAAAGCGGCTGGAAACAGTCGCTAAGCTCGCTATCGCCTATTAGCGAGGCAGGGGAGGTGATTAACGAACCATCGCTAAACACGTTTAGCGCTGGTTTGTTAACGCCTGGTCCAGACCTGATTTAGCCATGTAATCCAATGGGAGGTGGATTACATGGCTAAATCCCCCTCGCCCTATCACCTAGCTAACACTGGTCACAGTGTGAATATCGCTTGTTTTCAAGCGATATTCACACTGTTCTCCAGGGTTTCTATCGGTTAGGAGATAAGCGTTGCTAATAGCACGCTATCTCCGCGATAGAAACCTGCGATAGCCGGCGATAATTATCCAAGCGCTTAGCGATAATTATCGCCGGTTATTGCTAATAGGCCCCTTTATTTTTACGGATATTCTTCTAAACATCCCAGCTCAAAGAATGACAATTTAATATTAGCGACACAATCATAATCATTTAACCTGCATACACCCTCTCTGAGGAGTCCATACCACCCAAGAGAACCATTTGAAATGGCGACAAATTTCTCTGTAGGTATTTATATAACAATCTGCCCCCGTTATGCTAAATTCCCTGAAAGTCTTCTGACTTTTACTTCCACGTTATTGTAGGAGCAGTATAGAGACCTCAAGATAGCAGTATAAAGCATTGCACTTTTTTTTTTTTTTTAAATATGTCTTTATTGGCATTTACAAAGAAGAGTATGGACATGCTTGTAAGTACTCAGCAATCACGCCATAACACGATACAATTTTGATACTGTTGCAAGTCTAAAATCAGCATAAGAATAGCCGTTGAATAGTATGTGTAGACATAATCATGAACAAGAATGCGCCTTAACGTCAATATGCATGTGGTCTAATACGATGTCCGGTATAGTGTAGGCAGTATGTAATATTAATGTATTCCAACATTATCCAATATGTCATAAGGCTATACCTTATGGCAAGATACCTTACTGCTCCGATTTATACTCCTGGAAGTTATAGTGGCGGTCTCAGGAAAGTGCTCAACACCATTGACATATTAAGTAGGCTAGAAACAAACTATGTAGCAGAAGCAACTTATAAGAAACAGTGTCATCCAAGGGGTCTGAATTTCCAGGCAGTTTTTTAGGATCTGCACTAGTGGGAGCACAGGGTTCTCAACTTGTTGGACCAGGGGTCGGGGGGAGTGGGGGAAGAGGAAATAAAGCCTTGCACTTGTTAATTCTCCTAATCACTCACTGCACATTTCTGATTAGTTTATTTGTTTTTGAAAAATATGTGGAATACGTGCTTCAGACATGTGTTTCCATAGTTAATCTTGACCGCATTCCTTTGACCCTTTATTTTTTTACCTGCCTCCGCCTCATCATTTTGCTTCCATTAAGGCGGCGTTGCATTGTGAGTAGAATATGTTAATCCGCCTTATACTATGCCACCTTTTCCATCTGTTTGAGGCGCATTGATGTTGCTTTTGAGGCTATTTTCTTGCTGCTAATAAATCATAGCTGTGCCAGGCTTAGTTTCTGTTTTCTTTAGTACAGGACATTTATAGAATGCCATTCTTTTATGTCGACAGAGGGAATGAGACAAAGCTGGAAACCGTCCTGCCAGTGGATACTTTGCATCAATATGATGATGATAATGATTATTATTATTAAGATTTTTTATATAGCACCTCCGCATCAAACAGTAATAGGGCACTTTACATGTAAGAGATACCAAGGGCAACCAATAAGAGAATATATTACTTTAATGGGCCGAAACACAACAACACCCTCCTTGACAAGAGGAACAAGCATTGGCATAGCCAATAGGTCTCGCCTTTGGAAGCTTTTAAGTGTTTAGCCATTCAGCACACTACCCATCCTGTGAAAAGATAAAACAACATTCTGACAATGGAGGGAGGCGGGAGAGTGAGAGGGCAGTAGTTGAATGAGCATGTAACTTACTCGTATACTCTGAAGATAACCTCTCTGTTACTGGACGTATGCTAAATGAAAGGTATATTAGCTGAGAAGATCCATGATACCTGAAATCATTTGGAATGAGCAACCATAAACTAAATAAAATGTGATAAAGCCAGCACATGACCCTGCACTACCATGAGCAAGACTTACTTGTTGGCTTTGTGCACAAGTGTGCATCGCTTGCCCAGGTAGAATTCTGTCTCATCCTGTGAATAAACTCCTTCAGTTTTCAGAAGAGATGTGTGCTCCCCATGGTTTCAGAGACCACGTTTGTAGTGAGCAAAATTGGCCTTGCTCCACAATCTTAAAATGTGAAGCAAATAAATATTTAGAAGACATCAAAACTAAAAGCATTCTTGAGTTGATACTGCATTTGTCATCCACACAGAATTTTAAAATGCAATCTGGTACTTTGATAAAAAGCTGAACTTCGAACAGTAGATGAATGATGAGCATCGAAAGAGAGGAGATGCAACAAATATGTAAAATCCCTATTAGAAACCAATAACACTGCTGCCAAGGTTTGCTCACTAATATCCAAGAGTGACAGCAACATCCTCTCTCGCCTCCAAGGTGCCTCAGGGCTTGTTGATATGGTTTAGACAAAAACTAATGTACAACCACTTTATTTATTTGGTTAACCTGTTGGTGCTCTCTTACCTTTCAGACATTCTGTTACCTTATAGTATGGCTGTTGGGAGCCCCGTAGAAAAATGAAAAGAAACGACATTAGAAGCGCACATGAGAAGTACTGCTCTCCGCACTCAACTACAGGACAACACATATTGAGCAGTTCCAACACTGTAAAAAAGAGATACTGAGGATTGACGACATGCAATAAGAAAGGCAGGCGTTCGAAAGTGTCCTAAAATGTTCACCTTTTATTGTTGTTATGTGTGTAGTGCAGAAAAACACGGGAAGAGCTCAGCAAAAACACTTATTCTTGAAATGTATCTATGCAATGAGGCCAGCAACACCGCACACGACCATGTCATCTGTTCCTACTCACAAAAGCCAAAAGACAACCTCGGAAAAATGCTGATTAAATACACATGCAGACTAGATCTGGGCAACAGCATTACAAAGACCACACGGATCTGTTCTTTTGTATTTCCAGGAGCAATACAGCATTCACACACCAATCACACAACTTGCAGCAAGTCCTTCACGTGGCAATCTAGTGCTATGCAAATCACTGTTAACAGAACAGAGGAGGCTTTGCAGGGTCCCACTTCTAATCCACTCAGTATCCCCGCCATCCTGCGCTCCCCGAGCCCGGCTGAAGAACTGTCGGGTACCTGGGGAGCCCACAAAACCACAGGGTTCAAAATGTCCAACCTAGTACCAGCTTGACCTGCATAAACAAGAAAACCAGCGACTACTTATGCTCACCCTCACTGAAACTGGTCTTCAAGCTGGAGGTAAAAATAAGTTAAAGAGTGGTGCATGCTGGGAGATGAGAGCCTCGGATTCTCCCATAGACAGAGGCGAAGGACTAAAACAGGACGTCTTCTTGGGGCTGCCATCTTGGACAATAGAGGGTCCTAAAGAGAACGCAAGGGTATATGTAAATGGAAAAGAAATTAAAAGGCGAAAGCTGTTATTTCTTTAAAAAGCACTGTTAGACCTGGCATCCTTGGCGTGGGTCTCCCTTCCATTTTTTCGTAATGCCTCCACTGTTACCGATATGTTTTTGCTGGACTAGATGCTCATGGGCACTTTGCCGCTGCTAATCAGTGCCAAAGTGCAAGTGCTCCCTACCGTGAATTGATGTATGTATTAGTGACTCCATGATTGGATGATTGGTTTACTTGTCAGTCCCTAGTACCGTGCACTGAGTGTGCCCAGGGCTTGTAAATCCAATGCTGCTGGTGGGCTTGCAGCACGGGTTGTGCCACCCACAGAAGCAGCTTGTAAAGTGTGTCTCAGGCCTGCCATTGCAGAGCCTGTGTGCAGCCTAGGGCTGCCATGTCGACTTGGTGAGTGCACCCACTTACCAGTCCCTAAACCTTCCCTTTACTGCATGTTGGTCACCCCTAAAGTAGGCCCTAGGGCAGGGTGCATTGTAAGTATAAGGTAGGACATGCCCTGGTGTGTGTGGCATGTCCTAATAGTGAATTACAGCCATTTTCGTTTTTCACTATTGCAAGGCTACCTGCTCCCCATAGGCCAGAATGGGCAGACTGACTATTACACCTTATAGTCAGAACTGACCCAGGGAACATGGTAGAAAAACGAATTTAGTATGCCTGAACTCAGGATGATAAAATACATCTTTTAGTGAAGTTGGTTTTAACATTCTGTGTTTGAAAATACCACTTTTAGAAAGTGGGTATTTTCTTGCCTAACTATCCAAGCCTGCCTCTGCTAGGTTGTGTATTCCTTGTCTGGAGATTGAGTGACAGGGGCTGGGGGTGGCTACAGGAGACAGGGTGAGTCAGCACAGCGCTGAATAGAAAGATCTGCATCCAGAGTGGAGGGAGGAGTTGCCCCTGGGTCTGAATAGGGCTGTGCCTGCCTTCCACAATGCTGGCTCCACCTCCTGCCGGGCGTCTGAGTACCCTGCCCCACATTCTGAAAGGAAAGAAGGAGTCAGAAAAACAAAGTGCTCCAGGACTGACCAGAACTGGTTTTGGACTAGGCAGAGGCCTCTCTGCCTTCAGAGAACAAAGAGAAGCTGGGTATAAAAAGGGGACCCAGACCCCTAGGAAATTAGATCACTTTTGGGAACAAGAAGAAACCTTTGCTGAGGAGCGGAACCAAGAAGAAACTGAGGAGAGACTATCCCTAAGCCTGAAGTGCTGCTTGGGGGATTGGCCTGCAGTGGTTTGCCTGACTGCCAAAGAAAGGAGAAAGGAACTTTTGCTTTGCTGTGACTTTCATCAACTTGTGAAGGATCTCCAAGGGCTTGGAAGAGAGCTTGCTCCCTTGACCGAAGTCCCAGGACCATTGGACTTCACCCCTTTGTGAATTGCTGCTGGAAACTCTGTTTCAGTGGCTACAGAGGTAGGGAGCTGTGACCGACTCTCACGACCGACTCGGTGTCCTGTAAGCACCGCATCGAAGCACCGTCTCGCCCTGCAACGCACGGCCCTGGTCTCATCGACTCCGTCAACGAGCCGCTGCCTGCACCGCATCGAGGGACAACGCGTCCTGCAACGCTTCGCTACGCCGAATCGAACTGGTCCGACCGACACGGTCACTGCTGCTGAGTTCGAGTCCTGTGACCGCACCGGAGTTGGGTGCCGCTCGAACGCTTTGCGACGCACCGCCCGACTCGCACCGCTGTCCGGACTGATCGACGCCAGCTCCTGAATCCGGCTCCGTCGCCGCACCGCAACCTGCCAGCACCGCATCGAAGCACCGTCTCGCCCTGCAACGCACGGCCCTGGTCTCACCGACTCCGTCTCGACGACGTCAACGAGCCGCTGCCGGCACCGCATCGAGGGACAATGCGTCCTGCAACGCTTCCATTATTGCATCGCGACCGCGACGAACAGCCATCCGGCTCGCACGCCCGTGCCTGCCGCTTCAAGTAAAAGGTACTGTGACCGAGTCTGTCTACGCTGTGTTGGCCCGTCTCGACGCGGTCAGCTGGATTTGTTAGACTCTGTTTGTTCTCGACATCGCCGTAGCCGGAAGAGGCTACCGACTCGCACAGAACCTTGAATTAAGCCTTTTTGATCAGAACTAAGCACTCTTGACAGTATTGTGGATTATTTTTGTCGTTTATGGTCTTGTGATAAATCTATATAAAAGATACTTATTTTTATAGTACAACCTGTGTGGTGTCCTTTTGTAGTGTTGTCACTAGATTACTGTATGTGTTCACAAATGCTTTACACACTGCCTCTGAACTAAGCCTGTCTGCTCGTGCCAAGCTACCAAGAGGGTGAGCAGGGGTTATTTCGGGAGTGTACCTACTTTCCCTGACTAGACTCAAGGGTCCCTATTTGGACAAAGGTACCTACCTCTGCCAACTAGAGACCCCCAAATCTAACAAGCACCTACGCTTAAATTAAATACGTATATAAAAGACATTTACCATTGAGTAGGCATTAGATCTTTGGCTATAATGTTGCGCAGGAAAGGATACTTTTAAAGCCTGCATTGGATAAGAGCAGTGCATGCTGGGAGATGAGAGACTCGGATTGTGCCATAGACAGAGGCGAAGGACTAAAACAGGACGTCTTTGTGGGGCTGCCAACTTGGACAATAGAGCGTCCTGAAGAGAAAGTATGTTTATATGTAAATCAGAAAGAAATCAAAAGGCGAAAGGTGCTATTTCTTTAAAAAGAACCTACGCTTAAATTAAATATGTTTATAAAAGACATGTACCATTGAGTAGGCATTAGATCTTTGGCTATAATGTTCTGCAGGAAAGGATACTTTTAAAGCGACCATTGAATATTGCAGCAGCTTTCTTCGGTGGCTGCTCTGACAAATGACGACCCGGTTGAGTCACGTCAAGAGGCTTAGAAACAAAGCCGTCATTTTATAGAGAATGAGTGCTCAGGAGTCACTACAAAATGGCAAGAAAATACCAATTTGAATTACCTGCAAGCAGGAACGGCGTGAAGGAACAATGGGTGAATTACTACTCCTGTTGTGTGCGATGGAGCAACATGGGAGGAGGAGCCATTGTGCGCTGTGCTGTGCCAGGAGCGTGAATGCCTTTCAATGGACAACCCAAAAAAAACCAAGCAGCAGCTGTTTTGAAGCACTCGTGCTTGTGCTGGCATCTGCCTTGCGGGAGCGAGCAGCGGCAGCGCGAGAGCCATATGTCTTCAATTAGCACGCGCGCCGCTGCTCGCTCCCGCAAGGTGGATGCCAACACAAGCACAAGTGCTTGAAAAGAGCTGACCAATTTCTAAAGGTCATCTCCTAGGGCAGCGCATGCGCGCTGCCTAGGCGAGACCTAAAAATGATATAAGGGGGTATGGAGGTGCGGCGGGGTGTTGTGTGGATGGAAGAAGGAACAGGAAATATATGCCTATCAACTTAACAATGAATAGGAAGCAAGGGGAAATGGTATTGAGTCATGTAACAGAGCGACGACCATGGTAACCACTCAAACCTAAAGCCAAGGATTTGTATCCAGATCTGGATCTGTAAGGAAGGTCTTCAAAAGGTAGTCTTTAGAACTTTTCGAAAAGAAAGAGACTGGCATGGGAGTGTGATTGATCCCAAAATGTTCAAGTGTTTTATTTTATGCTCAGAATTTTGCTCTTGATCTTTTAAGGAAGACATTTGACCAAAAACTTTAAGACATTTTATTTAACTGCCAGAATGAGTGCAAAAGTGCAAAGTAGGTCTGGGACATTATCCTTTGGTGCCACAGAGGTCCATTTTTCAGATGTAAAAACTGTGTTATATCCAAAGAGTTGGCCTTCAAAGTTTCAATCTTTGTAATTAAACAGGACTATCAAATAACTTCAAAATTACTGAATGCTGCACCCACTGCAAATTAATTAACAGAGTCTCACATCAGATCCAACCCTAAAGACTCCCACACGTAGGAAACTTCACACACCCCATACTTTATAAGACACACGCAAACCGTGCACACATCCAAATACAGAATCACATGCAACAACTCAAACATAAACCACAGCTAATGAGTATGGCAAACAGTAAATACAATAATGGCTTCAAGACAAAATGCGTAAGCATCAACACGAAGTATTTATGACTTCAAAACCTCTGACTCAAAATACCACTAAGAAAAATCTGTATACCCGCATCCAGTTCACGGTATGCATGGATCCCTTCCATGAGTGTATTCACCGAAATTGGCTGAAAAACATTAACTATCCAAAAGACAGGAGAGCGACTGCACACCAAGGCCATCCCAACAGCACCAGAGTGACTTCACCTAATATCGGAACAACTTGCACGTCTCTGCACTCTGAGTCTTTATCCAATGATCCCAGAGGGTCTGCATGCAGTCGTTTTCCACAGAATAAAATCCTTCCTGCCGACACACTGGCACTTAAACAAAGGACAAAAAGCAGCCAATCACCGAGACTGGAGCATACGTGGTGCGTCAGCTCAGCGCGACTGCAATGAACTGCTTTCTATGACGTCCCAGATGTCCCACGATGATGACTGCAAGCTCGGAATTCTGCTCACGGAGGGGCTGATCAAGAAAATTCCCCACGCGCAGACAATGTCACCGCTCGTGCCCTCCTGTGCTCGCGGCTTCAGTTTTGAAGGTAAGCCCTCCTGAGCTGGCCGCGGTCGTCATGGAAACCCAGTTTTGAAAGTAAGCTCTCCTGAGCTTGCGGCGGTCGTCATGGAAACTTCCACTGCAGACAACGCCAAGACTTGTTCCCTCCTGAGTCTGCGTCGCAACTTGCTCGTGGACTTCAAACTCGCTGTTACATAGGTAAGCGGCACAGGCAGCCCCACGCGCAATAACGTGAGTGTTCCGAGTCACAACAGTGCATGCCACGAGCCCGTAACTTTTCAAATACAAACATCCACAAGTGTAATTGAATTGCCAATTAGTTATACTGCCCAGGGCCCAACATATGCCCACGGATCCAGGTTGAAACGCTTAAAACACGCGCTGTCACATGGCGCTGTAAAAGTTGTACGCAGCCTATGTTACTGGCTCCCCATCACAGTTACATCGCTGGAAACATTGCAGATTACTCACAGTTTAGACTTGAAACGATGTGCCAAATACATGCAGCGTTGCTGGTTCATTGAATGTGGTGGTTCTTTGGATTACAGATGACTGCTGGCTTGTATGACATCCAGCCACCCAAAATTAAACATTGAAAACGTCTCAATATGATGCTGCTAGTTGGTTTCAAAGGTCTGTGTGTAGGTTTGCAGGTTTCAAGCATCAGGTAGTACATCAAATCATGAATTAAGTAGGCTCACTGTAGTCAGGTAGATTTCAAACAGCCATGGTTCAACGCCCAAAACGTCCAATGTGTAGGCTGTCTGTTGTGGAAGACACCGGTGGGGCATTCAGGGCATTACTTAGGCTTATGTTCAGACTATTTTCAAACTATGGCAATCTTTCTCTAGTTTTTTGTGTATTTTCTTGGCTCTTCAGGCGTGGTTCTTTTCAAAATAGTCGCCACTTTTGTAAATGAAGGGTCCTTGTAGGTAATCAGTCCAGTAGCCAGTAGTGTAGAGTGATCTGCAGTCCGTACAGTGGTGGGGTGTGGAGGTTGCATCCTGCCTGGAACATGTGCGTTCCTTTGCGCTGCACAATACAGCTGGGCACAGACCTCCGGCACTGTTCCCAGTTGTGGACACACTGTTGCACGTCCAATCAACCGACAGTTGGGACACTTAATAATCCAGGGGTCACAGGATCAGCATGGTTCTGCAGTGCGTACAGTGGTGGGGTGTGGAGGTTGCATCCTGCCTGGAACATGTGCGTTCCTTTGCGATGCACAATACAGCTGGGCACAGACCTCCGGCACTGTTCCCAGTCGTGGACACACGGTTGCACTTCCAATCAACCGACAGTTGGGACACTTAATAATCCAGGGGTCACAGGATCAGCATAAAATCCAGATCAACTTCTCCCTATCCAGTCTGCCCTCTGGGAAACACCATTCCATCCTCGTGACCACTTTTGTAAATGAAGTAGTGTCCTTGTAGGTAATCAGTCCAGTAGCCAGGAGTGTAGATTATGTAGGTTTATTCAGTTACAAGTAAGATGGTACAAGCCCCACCGGGAACAGCATCCTGCTGCTCTTCCCCACTCATTCCAACTGACCACTCATCCATACCATGACCTCATGAACATTCTATTACATCACACTCACACAAGCTGAGCAGCAAGGAACTAGGGGACACAGGATATAACAGTGAGCATTGCAAAATTAGTGAACAATATTAGTAAAAGCAAAAGTATAAACAGTTGCAGTATATTACGCAACATAAAGGGCCTGTTCAGAAAACATTTTTGCTTACTCTTTTTCATGTCCTTGGTAGTAAGATAATGCAGTGTTTGGTGCAAACATACTTTCCCATCATAATGTGAAAACAGGTTTCTGGAGTTCGTAACGTGTAACAAGAATGTTTGTGATTAGTTGTGGTGTGCATTTTGTTGTGGTGGTGATTTGTTTTGTTCTTTTTTGTTTTGTTGTGTTTTTGTGCTGCATTATTGCAATGTTATTGTGCTGTACTCCAGATTTGGGGCCAGATGTACGATGTAAAATTGCATGCGCAAACGGGTTTGCGACCCGTTTGCGCATGCAATTTTAGTCTGGGCCATGTACTTACACTATTTTGCGAGTCGCAAATAATTTGTGACTCGCAAAATAGTGTATTGCGACTCGCTATTAGGAAGGGGCGTTCCCTTCCTAACAGCGACCGCAGAGCCATGTATGAATGTTTTACAACCGCAATTGCGGTCGCAAAACACTCGCAATTTACCGCCCTCTTCAAGAGGGTGGTAATGAAGTCCCAAATGGGAAAAGGTCCCCAGGGGACCCCTTCCGCTTTGTGACTGGCTCCCAAAATATTTTTTTAGGGCAGGCATTGGTCCCAGGGACCACTGCCTGCCCTTAAAAAATTAAACGAAAATGTTTCTTTTTTTTTTTTCTTAAATGCATCCCGTTTTCCTTTAAGGAAAACGGACTGCATTTAAAAAAAAGAGCTGCTTTATTTAAAAGCAATCCCAGACATGGTGGTCTGCTGAGCCCAGCAGGCCACCCTCCCTGGGAGGGCCTGTCATTCCCAATGGGCTCGCAAATTGCGAGAGGCTCATTAATATTCATGAACCTCGCAATTTGCGACCCCATTTGGCAATCGCAAACAGTGTTAAACACATTGTTGTACATGCAAAATAGCGCCTCGCAAATTGTGAGTCGTAAAAGACTCGCAATTTGCGAGGCGCTATTTTGCGCGTCGTACATCTGGCCCTGGTGTACTGTTTTGCTGTGCCCTGTTATGTTTTCATAGAATACTTGTGTTGCTTTGTGTTATGTTGAATTGTTCACTTTATATATTATAGCAAATGCTGTTAGCCAAAAGCAGCAGATGCTTTTGAAGTTCCTGTGACAGGCAACCATTTGTCACTGTCTAGGCTTGTAAATTGACAGTGCTACTGTTCTTTAACTTTTTAAATGAAATGAAATAATGAAATACCAGCATTTGTAAAGCGCACAGCTACCTCCAGAGAGGTGTCCCGGCGCTGGGGGCCGTCGGGAAGATTAAGCGAGCTATTGCCCAGAGTCACATGGTGCTGGGCTAACCTGCCGCCGGCACCAGGGATCGAACTGTGAACCTGGAGTCAGGCACCCTGGCCGTTGCGCCACACCTCTTCCAGCCCGAGGCTGTGCCAGAGATCTATATTAAAATAGCTTACGTGACTATGTAATGTTTAGCGGCTTTGCCTGCACTGTTTTCCAAGCTTGTGTAAACGTTTGTTTATTACTGTTTGCTTTTAACAGCCATTATTTATCTAAATAAAAAAGTGAGCAATGTCTCTTAAATTCCCAGGTATGACTGTGCAGTTGGGCGTTTATGTTGGTGTTTATCTAGTTTCTATTTACTTTTAGCAGTTACCCGAGCAACACTTACTATGGTTACCATATATTCTGTGCATTACAGCAGGTTCATGAAATCGTCACTTTTTGATCAGACGAGTGGTACTAGCGGTACATGCTTTTCAAAATAAAAAATTATTCAGCACACCTCACCTTCAGCAAAAAGAACTAATGTTTAATGAAAGTATAGCATCTAGTATACCAAGTTATAACAATAAGCATACGTTGCAAAATGTGTCTAAGGTGTTAGTATATTTTTTGTTATATATTTGTGCGCATTTCATCAAAATTCCAAATTACCTTTGGTTTATGACTTCATGCAAATGACGAATTCTACTGAAAATGTACAGCACTCGTGTTTTGAAAGAAAATGTGCACACATATTATTAACTCTGCTCTTTCTTGGGTAATATAAGCTCTACACATACCTTAGAACCTAAATTCATTGTTCCATGCCAAGTTGAATTTCACCTTTGGATGGATCTTTTGGTTTCTTTTTGATAGACTTTGAATCTCTATGTTGCATCTCTGCTGTATCGGTTGAGCATCACGGGTCGGTGTGCAGCAAATTCTCCAAACTTACTTTTCAGCCATACATGAAGAAGCATTTTCCATGTCTAACCTTATGGAATATTCCTCCTCACCCCATTTTTGGGTATTTTTATGTGCTGCAAAATGACATTCCGTTAGAAAAAATGAGCAAAGTATAGATGCATCAGCTTTGAAGAGATTCTGACTCTGCTGTGCTGCGTTACGTGCACTGGCTTTCCGACTAGAAAATGGATATTGTTTAAAACGCTGATCCTTGCATCGGTTCTTCTACAGTCAAGTACCTTCTTACTTGATAAAGAGAATTTCCCATCATACCCCTCTAGAGTCCTGGCGTCTGCATTCTCTCTGGTAGTTCAGAGTCCAAAATTCTGTTTGGCTAGAGCTGGTGGTCGCCCCTTCTCTGTTCTTGCGAGCAGGGCTTGGAACCTCTCCCCCCCCCCACCCCACCCCTTTATTTGCGCTCCATTCACAGTGAGAGACAATTCAGGAAAGAATTAAAAACGCATCTCTTTGCATTAAATCTATAGAAATGTGCTGGCTGAACTTCAAAGAAGCGGCAGGACACTCCTTGGAGTAGCCGCGTGCTCTATAAATGGTTTCATTCATTCATGGGCACCCAAACGAAATTTCATTATCACCTTTTAAACTCATTTTGTGGGTTAAATAAATCTCTTGAATATTTTCGGGAAAATGTTTGTCCCTAACATCAAAGGATGAAGTTTAGAGTTCGAAATGAAACCCTGCCACGGCCTTGCCTGAAGCATCTGTTTTGGTCTGTACTGCTCTTGCCAATGAAAATGATCCTCTCCTGTCAATGTATGAAACACGTTTTCAATACAAGCATTGGACTGCAGCAAAATGAATGCTAAAGCTGACACAACCACATCAATTGCTATGAGTTCACCATTGCTGACCCAGACCTTGCTGAAGCCTGGTGGATCAGGCATTATTTTACCATTGTGCTTGTACGATTTATTGACAACAGCAAGATACCACAGAAGCAGCTTCAATAAGCAGGAAACAGATGGGACAGAAGGAGTGCAGAGATGACCTATCAATACCTTACTCATAGCAAACACCATAAACAGATGTAAAACAAGATGAAGAAAGAAGGATTAAAGGGTGAAGTATGGAAACAATTGTGAGAACACAAGTCAGAAGCAGGCTCTTTCCATGTTTTTGAAGAAAGGCAAGAATTTGAAATGTTCGGTTTGTGACAAAGAGACTTTGGAAGTCCAAGGAATAATACTGCTAGATCGAGGCATTTCTCTTACTAATTCAATTAGGTAGAGAAAAAGGCAGAAGATTTGCATAACAGCTTGTAAAGATGTGATCATTAGAAAAATGTCATACAGTGTACTTAAGAGTTATAAAATACCATGGATTGTGAGTTTCATGTCAATAATAAAATGTGCAAAGTCTTACAAGATTTGTCTTCTAATTTAGGTTTTACACAGTAGTAATCAGTGTGACGTCCTTATCTTATCCTGTCTTTTGCTATCCGTACAGTGGTGTAGCTAGACTTACTATTTCTTAACTAGTAGCTAGCCTTATTGCCACCCGGGGCGGCCCCTGAGTTTGCTGCCCGATGCAGGTAAGAGCGGGGTGTGGTGGCCAACAGACGACTTGCTGTCTGGGGGGGCTATGACGCTCGACAAACGACTTGTTCTCGGTGGGAGGGGTAGTCGACAGACACGACCTGCCCCCCCCCAGCTACGCCACTATATCCTTATGTTTTTTCCACATCAAAAGAGAGAGCACCACTTTGTCGCTTCCTCATCTCATTTTCTTCAGATCTCAGCCCCAGATCTTGTTTTTCAGCACGCCACTCTTTTGGTTTAGATTTCAGCTTCTTCTAGGTGCTCTTTGCTACCTTCCGTTCTTCACTGACGTGACTTTGTCCTCTTGTAGGTCATCTTTTTTTCCAGGGGGTTAATACTCGCTCCCCCTTGTCTGTAGGTTTATACCTTTTTGATTTTGCCATCTGCAGTTCCATTGTTGGTGATGGAACCACAGCAAAAGTGATGCAGCAGGTGCGAGAGGAGCTATTTCCAACTTTCGCATGCTGTTTATGTTCGAATGGTAGACTCAGGGTTCACTCTGAATATCCTTTGATTCTAGTTTTATGGGTCTCTATGGGATTCCTGTACCACTAAAACACCACTCTGTAGAAAGCATTGACGGCTACAAAGAAATGCATGTGTTTTAAACCTTGTATCAAAATGTGGTTATCTCTGTAAAGTGATTTAAAAAGTAATTAAAATATACCAACAAGTTTAATCCTTTTAAAAATTAAAAAAGCCAAGGAAACCTGAGCTTCCACTATTATCTCTGTATTCTCAATAAAACGTCACTACAAAACAGCTGGGGCTTGACGACATAATAGATTTGGGAAGGCTGTTTTAGGATCTGTCAATGGTATCAGCCAGATCATTTAAACAGATCGGTTTCTGTTGTGTTTCATTGTCATGGTTTATAGCTGGCAGTGGTATTTTAATTTGGTGATTGAAAATGTTGCACTGATTGGGTTTAACACAACATTGGACCATACAATGTGCTTTTCATTGTCACCATAATTACTTCAACAAATATTAGTCTATAAAATAAATTCAATCACCGCTGATACAAAAGGGATTACTTGATACAGCAATAAATTAAAGTACCTCTGAGTCCAAACTAGTTACTTGATCCCGTCCTAGATTTACATGGATTTCTACTATTACTTTGTAAGTTCTATTATGCGAGCAACATGTGCTGCCAAAGTATATCTCAGTGGAAGGTCAGGGGCGTAGCTTGGTCAGTAAAATTGAGGGTGGAGGGGGGGAGGAGCTTCAGATTTCCCAACAATCACGCTAGTAAAAATAGATTATACCAGAAGCAGGGCAGGAAGGGCCTTAAGGTGCAGTTGGAAGGGAGAGGCGTGTGGGTTGTGAAGGGTTATTATAACTCAATATTTTGTAAAATAACCATTTTTAAAACCTTTAAAAGAGAGTGTGTGCGTGTGTCAGTATGTGTGTGTGTGTTTTTGTCTGGATGTATATGTAAAAATCTCAAGTGAAATCCGACAAACATTCTCACCATACCCGGCTTAAAGAACCTGTACCCAACTATTTACTACAGAATACATTTATTATTGGGGGGGTGTAACTCCCCAAACACTCCCCCTGAAGATACACCCCTGTGGAAGGTGTTGCACTGACGAGGCTTTCTCTTTCTCCCCTATGTACAGTAACGAACTGTAAAGGGCAGCGTTGGCAGAGGAGGGCTTCTGGCGCAGCCTGAGTAGGCCATCACCATACATTACATTGAATTTCAAAGCACAGTCATTTCTGTTTAAAGAGAAGCACAGCTAACCATACTATTGTTTTCTCCTTTTTTTAAAGAGAAACTTGTAGGGGCTTATTTACAAGCCCCTTGCACTGCTGGTGTGTAACTTTTAATATAGGAAAAAAGTGACGTACCTGCGACGCGAGGGGCTTGTAAATACGCCCCATAGTTTCTCCTAACGCTTGCGACAGGGGAAGCAGAACCATTGTTAGAGTGAAATTCGTTCTTGACACGGAAATATAAGCCATGTCAATAAACTGTGTTCCTTCATTCGTTTCGGCCAGGTTCATGAATTCATTTGTACTATTTTCTGCATGTACTTGCTTGGCTTATAAAGAGTGCCAAACTTCATCTCCTCCTACTTTTCCACACACTTTATGGCCTTAGAGTTGTTGGCACCCTGGGAAAGGCACCTTGTGACCTCAGTGTTGTTGTCATTCTGAGAAAGGCAAAGAAGCCAGTGGTGAAACAAGTAAAACATATAATGGGGCAGAACATTTGCACCCCACAGCTGCGGGTAACAATCACCCTGGATGCATCCTTGACAGATTGGGGGTCCATACATTCTGTTCTATTCAAGGGTTTTTGTTGAGCACATGGCTACTCGATATGGACTTCCCAGTGCTAAAAGCCTTTGCTTGATTAAGACCGTTTAGGTGTACAGATAGTTTTTAAGTTGCTTTGTGAAGCTTACCAGATTGTCATTGTGTCTAAGGTTGGTAGGTAAGGAGTTCCATAGTTTGGGGGCGAGGTAGGTGAAAGAACGGCCACCACTTCTGACACTCTTGATTCTTGGGACATCGAGAAGACCTAATTTGTTTAATCTACGTTCTCTGTTGGCCTGGTAGGGATTGATAAGGTGGTGGAGGATACATAGGCCTACTTTATGTTTTGCACGATGAGTGATGCAGAGTGCCTTGAATTGTATCCTTTTGTTTATTGGCAGCCAGTGAAACGTGGTGATCACTGGGTGGGCAGATTGAGTTTTAGGAATAACCAGTAGTATTCGGGCAGCGGCATTTTGGATAGTCTGCGGTCTGTTAGTGACAGAAAGTGGGCTGCCTAGGTAAAGGAAGTTGCCATAATCAAGGCGAGATAGTATAACTCCCTGAACCACTATTCTGCGCACGTCCATGGGGAGCCATTTAAGAGTTTTTCTCAAAGCTCTGAGAAGGCCGAAGCAACTGGCTGCAACCTTTTTCACCTGGGAGGCCATTATGAGGTGCCTGTCCAAGGCAACAACCAGACTTTTCACTTCTGGTTTGGGGGGTTGGTGATCACCTACGGACTGAGGCCAGATAAATTGATCCCATAGTGATGGATTGCTGCCAAATACCAGGACACCATGATTCAGGGCAAATGGACAGCCAAGGAGAACCGCAGTATATCAGTGTATTAGAAATGACAGCAGTTGCTCAATATTTTATTGATAAACATGGACAATACAATAACCATGTATTACATTCAAAAGAAGGTTGAAGTTAGCTCTCTTCACTCAAAGATTGCAGAAATAATTCGGCTTCTGGATTAAAGTTGCCTTTTGTTCATTCTGGCAGAACATCTGCTGCGGGTGGAGAAGGATTTTGCAGACCAAATCAGCAGAAATTATTAGATTACATATACATTTTTGATCAAGATAGATGTTCATCAGACATTCTTTTGAACGTGGGACAGAGTACACTTAAATGTATTTGCCACAAAACATAGTTAAAAGAAATTAGTGTTAAGCCTTGAGATAGCCTCATCCAAGCTCTCTGGGGAATGCTTTTGGGATAGATTGGTTAGGGGCATTGTGTTATGCTCCTCCCCCTTCCTCTTCCACCATATTCCATATTAAGATATGCCCAGTGTCAAAAATTCTCATTATCCATGCTTGGGCGTGAAACTCTCGGTCCTCCATTTTTCTAGAAAGGTCAATGTTTCTATATATTCCTGTCAGGGCGGAGCAAGATGGAGTCAGCGGGAGTCCACGCCACTCAGCCGCTCTCGCTGGGCACATCGGCTATCGGCTATGCGGACTGCTCTACGATGCGGGATCAGAAAGTGTGTGGATTGTTCGCGACCAGCCTCTTCTTCCAGACCGCCGAGATTGAGATAGACGCCGAAAACGAACGCGGGGAGTTTGTTTTTGCTAGAGCACTCAGGAGGCTACTCACTCGCTGGCTGATTTGCTACATTGTTGCCGAAAACGAGCGCGGGGCGTTTGCTTTCGCCAGAGCGCTCCGGAGGCTACTCACTCGCTGGCTGATCTGTAACATTGTTGCCTCAGCATTTTCTTCCGCCTCCTTTGACTTGGTGGTCCTGCTGAGAAAAAAAAAGCAGCGGAGCAGGATTTGGATTATGTCGACCAGGGGCGCTAAAGCCAGTAAAGGCAGCAAAGTGAAAACGGCCCAAACCAGCGCTGCTCTCGGAGACGCCGGATCGATGGAGAACCTACCCAAAGGTAAACGGGAGGTTAGTGCCCCCAGGAAGACAACGGGGAGACTCGGGGGGGGGAGGAGCCCTAAAAGAAGGTGCAGGACTTCAGCCTTCTGTAGCTAAGCTCTTCTCAGGAGTTAAGGTCCCACCTTTAGCCATAGACTCCACGCTTGATTCCACACTCCCCCCAGAGAGCGACCCGAAAGCTCATTGCTGGTTAAACAAGGCGATTTGACCCTCCAGCAACAGATAAACATCCCGGAATTAAATTGCATCACAGCTCAATCCATGGATATAGCGACCCCAAGGGGGGAACGGGACAGCCCAGAAGAACTGACACTGGCACTGGCTACTAATCCTATTTTCACCTTAATACCCATAGAAGGAAACAACGGGGGTGTAGGGGACTCGGGAGATCCAACATCTTTTGCCTTCGCTGTTCCAACGCTAGATTGAGCTCCTATAGTCTGTGTCCCAGAGGAAGGGCCCAAACCCCCTACTGCCGGTATTGACAATTATATCCGTAGCCTGGAAGCTAACTCGGGCCCCCTAGCCCCATGGACTCCGGAGCCAGGTGGTTAAAATGTTTACTCAGTATCGGATGGTTCTGGGTTTACTACAGATGAGGGTGGTTCCAGCACAAATGAAGATAATAGCATCGATTCTTCTAAAGACACTGGTACAGAGCAACGCCTGAAGAAGACAAGAAGCAAGGTAAAAAGGCGCAGCCAATTAAAGTGGGATTATTCAGACTCACAGATGTCCTATCCCCCGATGAGGATGCTGCTCAGACAGCATCCTGGGAGAATCTAAAAACTGCACCAGATGCCACGGCCATGGCTGAACCTTCTTTAGCTTCTATCTTGGCCTCAATCAAGGAATTTCAAGAGGAGGTTCGCTCCGATAGTCGCTCTGCTAAATGGGCTGCCAAAAAACTACAAGGGGACATGAGAAAATTAAATAAAATTTGCACCGACATAAGTGATCGCGTCACCATGGTGGAAGGCCGTACAGAGAGTCTGGAAACTGAAATCTCTGTTGTAAAAGATCAGGGTTCCTCTAACGCTGCATGCCTTACGGACTTAATGACGAAGATGGAAGAGCAGGAAAACCGTCAGCGAAGAAACAATCTTCGTCTACTTGGTATACCAGAAGGAGTGGAGGGGGATGAGCCAAGACGCTACATAGTGAAACACCTGCAAGAGTCCTTTCCTGATCAATCGACCTGGAACTGGGACCGCGAAGTTCAGCGGGCACATCGCTTTCCATTTAATCTAAAACAGCGACGTGACGGCAGTAGCTTTTCCGGAGGAAAACCAAGGGCGTTCCTGGTGTTCTTCGGGATCTTCCTTCTCAGACAGTTGGTCTATGACCAAGCCCGTCCGAACTCTCAGAAGGGCTCTAATGGAGTAATGTTTTTTGCTAAACCTGACTTTTGTCATTCCACAGTGGAGCGGAGGAGGCGCTTACGTCAACTAATTCCCCCCTTCCAACAGTTGGGAGCCCAAGTGTACTTAATGAACCCTGCCAAATTGAAAGTCATTTTAAATGGGGCCTCCCAAATCTTCTTGTCTGAGATCAAGGCTGGGGAATACTTGGGGGAAATCAAAGCAAAAAAGAGCTAGAGCTAAAATCTAGAGGATTCTCCCCCGCCCATGAGAAATCTATAAAATTACTGCTCTATTACCTTATTCTCTTTTTCCTTTTTTACTTCTTTCTTGATTTGGTCAGTTTTTTATGGTATTTACTATCTGCTTCATGCGGGGTATTCACACAAGGCTTAGACAGATCAGCCCTCGAATGTGGGTACTGCTCTCCTTTTACCTTGTTTTTTTTTTCTTTTCCCTTTCTTCTTTGATTCTCTGTTTTTTCTTTTCTCAAAAAACTGATATAGCCGAATTTTTTTTATATTTGCTCTAACAGCGAGACCTAGCGGCGAGGACCCATTTCTGACTACCATCACTCAGGGTTCTCCTGATTGCTCTAAGTTAGGGGGGGGGGTGGGTGTGGGAGGGGTGGGTGGGAAATTGTTTTGAGATGGAGGGACTAAAGGCACTTGTCACTATTGCACTATTAATGTTTAAAGTAAATCTATATCTAAGGTTAAGTGTTTTGAATGGGCTAAAAAATGATAAAAAATGCACAAAATGGGCTAGCTAGGGTGAAGGAATTCTTAAGTTTTTTTTGCTTACAAGATGAAATTGAATGTATCTTTGATCATGTGGGGAACACAATCTGCATATTGTTTAAAACGGTCCTATTGTCCAAAATGCTTAAATGAATAACTCTAGCACCCTCAGAATTGTTTCAGTCAACATTTGCAGTTTGAATGATGCCCTGAAGAGACAGAAAGTGGCATTGGGCTCTAGCGCCACTGGGGGCTGACATTGCCAGCCTCCAGGAAACGCACATTGAGGGATCGCATAAACATCTATTGAACTCATTAGGATATAGAGTCAGAGGGGGAACTACACAAGGTGCAAAAATAAAAGGTGTAGGGGTCATGGTAGAAAATAGACACCCATTAAGATCTACCCGTGTGAAATCTGATCCTTTGGGAAGATGGGTTATAGCGGAATGTTGCTTATCTCCAAACTCCCCCTTTACTTTGTGCTCGATCTACGGGAGTAATATGGATGACCCCGGGGTTTTTAATTGGATCACAGGAGAACTCGCCCATTGGCCCCCCCCCCAATTATTATTTGTGGCGACCTTAATATTAACTTACCCTGTAATTGGAAAGCTGATGACCAATGGACCTATGTTGGCAGGAAGCCTCAAGTTTATCGAGCAATTTTAAACTTAATGCAAATCTACGGGCTTAGCGATGTGTGGGCTAGTCTAAAATCTACCCTGCCGGGTTACACATACTTTTCAGCCCCTCATCATTCCCTAGCTAGGTTAGATTATTTTTTGGTTTCATCCCCTCTGCTCCGAGATTGCTCTATAGACACTGCCCTGCGCTTTATGTCAGACCATAACCCACTTATTTTAAACATTAGAGGACTTGGAAACTGCAGAGAAATTCCGACTTGGAGTTTTGAAAGAGCTTTATTGCATGATGCTGGATACCAAATGCACATGCAGGCATGGATCCAAGAGTTTCTCGAGT
Organism: Calotriton arnoldi; assembly: GCA_963921515.1. Classification (NCBI taxonomy): domain Eukaryota; kingdom Metazoa; phylum Chordata; class Amphibia; order Caudata; family Salamandridae; genus Calotriton; species Calotriton arnoldi. Next base: position 1,653,861 of record CAWUFW010002179.1, read on the forward strand.
TAAACATAGGGTCAGCCTCAATTATGATGGTATGGGATGCATTAAAGGCGGGCATCCGGGGGGAGACCCTCAGGTTTTCTATAAGGAAAAATAAAAAAGAAAAATGCAGATTTCGGAACTCCAAGACAAGTTAAAAAAAGCAGAGGAAAAACTAACTCATGCAGTCCAAACAGGGGCGGAAATAGAAACTGCCTAATTTGAAGTGACGGCTAAATGGGCCCCTGTACGGGAGAAAAGTTATGAGTGCAGCGAACTCATCGGTCATCAACTGGCTCGCAGAACCAGACAGCAGGTTTCAGCCAATGAAATACTCTCGATCCAACTTCCAACTGGAGAGGTTACCAATGACCCGATTAAAATCCAAAGGGCATTCCGAGAGTATTATCAGAATCTCTATTCAGAGAAGAACCGCAGTCCAGCAGATTTGAGAGAGGACGAGATCGCTAAATATTTAGAGAAAATCACCCTATCTCAACTTAGCGCCGAAGACCGTGACCAGCTCGAGGAACCTCCGACTTGGGAGGATATCGCCATAGCGCTAGCTAGTTTGCCAGATGGGAAGGCTGCAGGGGCTGACTGCATCCCGGGTGAGTTTTATAAAATCTTCGCTCCCCAAATAAAGGCTATTTTTACTTCACTGGTAGCTTCTATATTTGATGGGGCTACCCCTCCCGCTTCCTGGTCCAATGCTAAAATCGTAATTTTCCTTAAAAAACACAAGTCACCACTTGAAATGTGTTCGTATAGGCCGATTACTCTCATTAATTGTGATTCGAAGATATTTTCCAAAATTTTTGCAGTTAGACTTTATTTAAGATTCGAACCCCTAGTGTCAAATTGGCAACACGGGTTCATGTCCAAGAAAGGTACTACCGAACACATCCGGTGAACCATCACGTTATTCGATGTGGCTCAGGTATCAGGAGACCCGATGTCGCTAATTCTATTAGATGCTGAAAAAGCATTCGACCGGGTCTCCTGGCAGTTTCTCTGGGGCATCATGAGAAGGATGTGTTTCGGGCCAAAGCTAATTCAAGCCATTCCAGCTCTTTACATTAACCCTATAGCCAGTGTATCAATAAATGGGAAGCTAACTGAACAGTTCGAAATTTCACGGGGTACTCGACAAGGGTGTCCTTGTTCCCCACTGCTCTTCGCTCTTTATATAGATCCTCTGATCAAAAAAATAGAAAACAACCAAGCTATTCGGGCAGTGAGCAGATTTGGCTGGGACACTAAAATCATGGCTTACGCCGATGATTTGGCCGTAGCAACCCCGGATCCCGAGAGCGCTATTTTGGCATTGGAACAGGAGGCTCAGGAGTTCGGGAAAATTTCGGGGTATGCTCTTAATAAAAACAAAACCCAGATCATCTTAAACAATAAAATCAATTGGGTGGATAGTCGGGTCGTCCCGAAAGCTAAATATTTGGGGGTGACTGTGGTCGCAAACACCGAAATGATCGTGGCAGAAAACCTAATCCCATTGGCAGCAGATACTAAAAGAGCGCTTAACCGGATCAATAACATGCATCTGACCATAGTGGGGCGATGCAATGTCATCAAGATGATTTATTTCCCTAAGTTACTCTATTTCTTCAGGGCCATCCCGCTAGAGTTCAACAAGACTATGCTTCAGAGATTCGAACAACTTTTTTCACAATTTATCTGGGCATACTCTCAGCCTAGGCGGGCTTTCAAGCAACTCTCTTCCCAGGGAGAGGGGTGGATGGGCACTCCCTAATATAAGACTATATTATTGGGCTTCGGTTCTACAATATAGCTTGGAATTGCTACACGAACATTCCTATACTCCAACCACTAGGCTCCCGTCTCCCTTCCAACTATTGCTTGGGGAAGAGGCCCGTGGATGCCTGTGGCGGCAAGTGACCTTTGGCTATTACAAACGGGTCAGATTTAAGACCCTGAGGAGTGTATTTAAAGTTTTTTCTACGTTCGTAGGATTTATGGGCTGGGTAGATTGAATTACTACTCTCCCATTAATATGAACTCTAATTTGCCAGCTATTTTCGGGAGATCTTATCTCCAAGATTGGTATAAAGTGGGGATTTTAAAACTAGGAAATTTTATCACTATTGACGGAATCAAGCCATTCACTGACCTCAAAACTCAATATAATCTACGGGACCAGGACGCTTTTAAGTACATTGCCATAAGAGATTTCTTGGCCCGAAAGGCTGGTGGCTCTGCTGGGTTCGCGCAGATAGACCTTATTGACAAACTAAAAGCCCCCGCTCCACCCCGGATTGGATTTATCTATTCCGCTCTGAATAGTCAAATGCCCGATGATCTGCCAAAAATAGCTGACAAATGGCATTCGAAGCTTGAGGTCCCTCATAACATCTTCTATAGTGCCTTGAGATCCGCCCAAAATGATCTGCTCTCGGCTAAATTACAGGCGCAATTTTTTAAAACCGCTTATTTTCTTTACATCACACCTAGTAGAGTTGCTAAATGGGGAACAGGCAAAGGGACGTTGTGTCCCAGATGTTCGGAGTTCAGTGTAGATTCAGTACACGTGTTCGCTACCTGCCCGAAACTCACTCCACTCCTTGTCAAAATACAGGATTTCTTAAGGAAAGTCCTTTCTCTGGACATTGAGTTAACCCGCATGACCATTCTGTTAGGGACTCAAGACAAGGTTAATAGAAAAGGCGGTGGCACATTTATTTTCGTAGCCATGACAGTTTTGCGTATCTGAATAGCCTCTGTATGGATAGACTTAAATCCCCCACTGTTCTCCCAATGGTTGGCCCGATTGGTTACGACATGTCATCTAGAGAAGGCTATCTATGCTAAAAAAGGTATCCGGGGAAAAAGGAAGGGCTTAATCATATGGGATCCTTTAACGGCATGGCTCAATCAGATACAGCAATAGGGCCTATGAAAGCCATGCTCTCTTCCCTTTTTCTCACTTTTTTTTTCTTTTCTCTTTTTTTGACCGTCTTTCAATGTTGCTTGCAATGGAGGTATAAGTTGTTAGTCTATTTATAGGTTTTTCTTTCACTGATGGTTTACTGCTCATTATGGTCGCTAGGAAATTGTTTACTCCTATTCGATTTACTTATTTCTTGTATTATGAAAGATATTTAGATTTAGATTTGGTTCTCTCCATCTAGTGTCTAACTCTTTGCTTTACGTTTGGGATGGGGGTGGGTTTGGGGGGTTTGATATTATCTTATCTCTGTATTCTCTGTTGGTGTGTACATTTAAAAAAAAAAAAAAAAAAAAGAAAGGTCAATGTTTCCATTCAGAAAATCACCTCAGCAACTGGGACTTAAACATTGTTCCTATGTGTTAGACCTGGCCCTTTTGACAGGTACATCCCCAAACTTTTTGCCTTTTGCCGTCTATTTTTCTGACCCTGTATTCGTTGGCTATAGGATTCTCGACATTTCACCACTGCTGATCAGTGCTAAAATGCATATGTTCTGTGTATAAATTGTGACAATGATTGGGTGTTTATTATTGGCATATCTGATATACTGGTAAGTTTCTAGTAAAGTGCACAGTGTGTGCCAGGGCCTGGAAACCAAATTCTACTAGTGGGCTTGCCCCACTGGTTTTGCCAACCACATGAGTAGCCCTGTAAATGTGTCTCAGACCTACCACTGTAGTGTCTGTGCACGCAGTTTGTAACTGCCATGTTGTCCTGGCAAGTGCACTTGCCAGACCCGAACCTTCCCTTTCCTTATATGTAAGGCACCCCTAAGGTAGGCCCAAGGTACCCCCATGGACATGATAGAATAGGATAAAATGTGTAAAGCGCAATTATAACTGAGGGTGTCAAGGTGCTAGACAGACGGAGTAGTGAGAGAAGCGTAAAACAGCCAACTAGGATGAAAATAGCCATGTTTTCAGCAACTTTCTAAAAGCTGGTAGAGATTCCGCATTGAAAATAGGGGAAGGCAGGGGGTTCCGGAGTTTGACGGCCACTATCAAGAAGGAGCGACCACCCCATCTGACCCTTCAGTATCTAGGAGAGATCAATTTTTTCTGGGATGAGGATTTCAGAGCCCTCCCGGGGGTATACCATTAGAACATTGTTTTCAACTGCGGTGAGCCTTTACTACGCACGGCCTTATATACAGTGCTCAGGACCTTGAAGGAGATACGCTTCCTAATGGGAAGCCAGTGCAAGACACGAATCCCCTCCTTGGCTGATTGTTGCTTTGGAATATTAAGGATCAACCTGGCAGCTGCGTACTGAAAAACCTCCAGCTTGTTCAGAGAGGTCGCATTGATGTTGAGGTATAGAGCATTGCAGTAATCAAGCCGGGAGGTGATTGGTGCAATGATGGTGGACCAATGCAGGTCAGACGGGATAAACGGTAACACCTTTCTGAGGCTTTTTAAGATATAGAAACAGGTGGTGACGTACGGTTGACCTGAGCATCGAAGGTCAGACCCTCGTCAAAAGTGACCCCTAGATTTTTTGCTGTCTTAGCCGGGACAGGAAGCGGACCACAGTCTGCCGGCCACCAGGCACTTGACCAGATGGAATTCTGGGAGCCAAATACCAGTATCTCGGTCTTGTCAGCATTAATCTTAAGGGAGTTACCCATCATCCAGCAGATATTGCTTGCCATGCACTGGTTGAATTTCTCTGTGACCAATTGCAAATCATTTGAGATGGAGACTATGATTTGCATGTCGTGCGCATAGGAGATCACCTGGAAACCAAATGATCTCACCAGCTCGGCCAGAGTGGCCACATAAATGTTAAAAAGGGTGGGGCTCAATGAAGGACCCTAGGGGACTCCACAAGTAAGGCTGAAGGCCCTAGCTCTGAAACCTCTGTGCCTTATGTCAGGGAGATGTTCGTTCTCCCTGACATAAAAGAATGGAGAAGCTGCAGGGCCTTACCCATAACTCCCACTTCCTGCAGATGCTGAACCATGCGCGCCGGGGAGACGGTATCGAAAGCCGCCGACAGGTCGAGCATAATCAGCACCACCGATCCTCCCTGATCCACCTGCATACGGATAAGGTCAGTGGCTGCAATAAGGGCAGACTCGGTGCTGTGACCGGCGCGGAACCCATTCTGAAAGTGGACTAAGCTCTCCTGGGACTCAACATGATTCATCAGTTCAGTGTTGATAAATTACTCCAAAGTTTTAGCGGGGCGGGGAGAAGGGAGATAGGGCGATAGTTTTTCAGCTCTGAGGGGTCAGCGTTAGGCTTTTTAAGGAATGGTGAGATGATAGCCTCCTTCCAGGTAGCCTGAAATCTCCCAGATAGGAGACTGTTGTTGAACGCCTTGCACAGGAAGTTAGCTAAAGGGTCAGGAACCAGTTTAAGTATGAAGGGCATACAGGGATCTGATAGTGAGCCGGATTCAAGGCCCATAAGGAGATCTTTAGTTTGCTGAGCTGTAATTTGTGGGAAGGAGGTAAGAACATGCTTCTCGCGGTCCTGAGTGACCTCTTCAGCATCATACGGTTGCTGGACTGTAATTTGCGTGAAGGAATTAAGTACATGCTTCTCGCAGTCCTGAGTGACCTCCTCAGTCTCAGGATCTTCAGTTTCCGTAGGACTGAACTCCTGGAAGATCTTGAGGACCTTGTCCTGGAAGTGGAAGACAGGGTGCAGTGTATGTGAAAGGTAGGACATGTACTGGTGTGTTTGATGTCCTGAGAGTGAAATACTGTGTATTTCGCTTTTCACTATTGAAAGTCTATCTGTTCCCTAGGCTTATCATTGGGGTTGCACTGTAACAATTTTACATGTGTAACTTGCAATAGGGACAAGATATAAATATGAAGTTTAGGCTTCTCTGAACTCAGAATTTATTAAGGCACCTTTTGGTGAAGGTGCTTTTTAAATTCTGTGTTTGAAAATGGCACTTTTAGAAAGCGGGCCTCTTCATACTTTACCATTCTGTGTGCCTCTGGCTGTTTGTGTATTCAGTGGTGGGTCACATTTATTACCCCACATATATCCTCTACCATATTTTTTAACATTGACTAAGACTTCCCTCATTGAAATTCATGTCTAATTGACTGGAATTCTTGGGCCAATTTTAAAACCGCACTTTTCACTAAATAACTCACCATCACTGTTCTCCCCTCAAAAAAACAGCTCCACTGTAATAAGGCGTCGCAGCACACCCTGGGAGCACTCGGCAACCAGGGTGGGAACCGCATGATGAAGCATGTCCCCTACTAGGTAGGTGAGTGAGGGTTCTTTTAAATACCCTATGGGTTCCAAGGCAGTGCACCTAAAAAAAACACGAAAAAGTGGTTAAAGGTAGAGTAGCGATTGAAATAGGAGATCCGTTCTCATTTTGTTACTATAACTATGTTTTTATAATACAAAAGATATTTTTATATAGCCTTGTGTGGAGTCTTTTTTGTGGTGTGCCTAGTGTGTCACTGGTGAGTGTGTGTTGCACAAACACCTTACACATTGCCTCTGGGATAAGCCTGACTGCTCTGCCAAGCTACCAAGGGGGTGAGCAGGGGTTAGCTTGTGTGTGTAACTCCCTTACCCTGACTAGAGTGGCGGGTTCTGCCTGGCTTAGGTGTACATCCTAGCCAACCAGAAAACCCATCTCTAACATTGGTTGTCAGCGGTGAGGATAGAACTTGCGTTTGCGCGGTACCGCAGTGACTTGTGGTTGCACTACAAACTCTGCACTTAGACCAGTGAGTGACCACATAGTGTTTTCTTGTTCTTCTATTTTTTGGGTGATACCCTTTGAAATCAGTCATGTCTCACTTTGGTGATCCAGCAGTTGTTGTGGCAGAAAGTGCATTTAACATTAACAAGTTGTATTAGTACACTGTGAGTGACCTAAAGCAGTTCTGTTAGAATCTTGGTTGTCATGTGAGAAGTTGCGCCAGGAGGGTGGAATTTCTCCTAGAAACCCCATTTCTGAGATCATGCATTTAATGGGATAATCATTTGACCAGATATTCTTATGTGCACTATAAGTGTTCACTTGAAAGACAGTATTTTAACAAGAATATCATCAATGTGTCTGAAATTTGGTTACGAATTTGAGAAGGGGTACCCATTTCCACTTAATACCCACAGTTTGGTTTGGTTATAATGCAGGTCTTAGAGAACATCTGCTCAATCCCTGGACCTTTAATTCACAGTAGGTATAGAAAAAGAAGACTAATTCAGAGTGAGCTGCTCAATGTTTGTAAAAGAAGCAATTGAAGTATTAAGAGAGAGTAAATGAATGCTTCAGGATTGGTATTGTGGAATATTAAATCTCTGACTTGAGACATTGACGTAGTTAGTCTACCTTCTGGTATCACAGCAGAAAGACCACTGTCCATTACCTAAATGCTATACACATTGCAGTGAGTAGTCCACCTCAATGATTATAGCAAGAGTTGGAGAAGGAGGGGTATAAAAGTTAAGCAGCTCTTTCCAGCTGATTCTTCTATATCCACCCGGAAGTCTTCAAAAACGAAAACACTCTTCCATGTGAAGCACAAATTCCAATCATCTGAAAATGTGGGAGAATTAATCGAGTTTAAATAACCCAAACATTCATGTGATTCATATAATGGACTGAATATTGTCAGCTGATGGGCTTTTATGTTCAGTTTGGGGACATAAATACATGTTTTCTTTTGCCTTGCTACAAGATCATTTTTCAATACTTTCATTACTGTTAATGAAATCAACAGTTTTAACAGAGAAAGAAACACACACTGGGGCTTTATCGGATGATTCGTAAATAGTAAATAACTGATAGAATAAAATTCCAATCTTGGTAGACCATTGCTATATTTTCCAATTTAATGTGAATGTTTTGTTTGAAAAATGAAACCTAGTGTTCCCGGTCTAGGTCCTTGCCTGAGATTTCCAGTGTTCCAAAATATTACTGTGCTGCGTCAATGCCAGAGCCTGCCAGAGCCTATTTCAAACAAGGCCTGATATGGCTATTTGCTGTGAATGTGGGAATTCCCTGGTTTATCACAGAAATCCCTCACGGATTAAACACCAGATGCCTTTGTAGACATGCCTAAAGACTCACCTTCGGTACTAGCTGCATAGTCACCTGTGACATGCCAGGCAGAATAATCATATGCCGGCGGCTCTGCTCACCGCATGGGGACACAGGCATAAATAGAGCAAACCAGAGCAAATCCTTGCACCATTGACTGCTGTTTATCGAAACATCTATCAAGTAATACTGGATCACTCTTGATTGCGATTTTGATGACATCTTTCCTGTGTCCATAGCATGAGCAGTGTGGACATCCACAGAATACAGCTGCGCACCTTTTTTAGAACAAAATTGTGCTTTGTACAGGGCATCCGTTATCCTGCTAACCCAAAAAATTAGTGAATGAGCTGCTGGTACCACACTTTACAATTATGAAGACCTGTCTCAGAGATCTGTGCAAGTGCAGTCTTACATGGTCAGTGCTGTCAATGTAGTCCTTAGGCATTCATACTCTCTGCCAATGTTTAGTCCTACTTCCGTGTCCATGACCTGGTCCAGTTTTGTTTTGAAAATATGATCACCCAACATTAGGTTGACAGCTTGATACATTAGCTTGCCACATCTATCTGGTGGGAGATAAATCCAAAATTAAATTACTTATTTAACCGACAACATGGTGTTTTATTTACTGCTTACAGCAGGCTTGTATGTAGGTCACATCTTGTGTTTAGTGAACCTGGTTTGTTCTCGGCCATCTGGCAGCAGCAGGCAGCATCGAGTGGATGTAAAGGGAGATCAGAAATTGTGATCTGGGTTCTTAAAGTAGAGCTATAGAGAGATATGTGCATGAGTACTTTCATCTAAATAGTAAAACTGACAGTGATTGTACATGCTACTTTATGGAAGGAAAAAGCTATGCAGAAAAAAAAGTTTCCCTTTTTAATTTAGTGACTGACAATTTCTTTCAGGATTTGACTTTCAACAAAGTTGATTGAACTACAAGCACATGGCACTGGCTAATTAATGTGGGGAGTTTATTTCTTTCTTTATTCATTTATTGTCTGTTTAGGATTTCCATTAAATGTTACTCATCTATTAGTCTACTTCAAAGCACATTAAAAGGAAAAAACAGAAAAAGTACGTTCTGACAGTTGGGGGCATATTTATCAGAGAGTTGTGTCGACCTTGCGCCACGCAGTGGGGCGCAAGGGCGACACAACTACTAAGTTAGATTTATCAAGCCACGCAAGGCGACCTTCCATTAATGCCATGCCCAATCGATTGTTAAGAAGAGGGGAGTGTTCTTCTGAACAGCTGAGTGAGCTCATCAAGCCAAGCTTTGATGTCATGGACCTTCATTTCAATATATATTCCTCTGACACCTCATGATCAAATTACACCAAGCAATTTGAGAAAAGCAGAACACAGACAGTAATTGTGAAAAGATTTGACATGCTTGAGAGATAGAAAGAGATGCAAGCTTAGACTTGGATGGAATTGGCTTAACTGTGACACCAAATTCAATACCCAAAATATCCAGGCTGCAGTGCTGACAGATAAGTAAGAAAAATACAGAACAGCAGTAGATAAGATAAATGATTTCTCAAACTAAACCTGCTCAAGTTCAATCCCATGGCGATACAAAAGGGGATGATGGACGGAACGCTTGAGCCAATCAAACACTCACCCCCAGTCAACTGATCTGGGTTTAATCCATCATCATTCTTTAGCTCACTCCACCACCCCAGTTCAGACATGGCCATATGCAAATCAGTCTGACCCTGTGCCTCATGGGAACAGTCCAGCCCGAACTGCCAAGCCATGTCTTCCCTGGACCGGAAACAAGCATCCTAGGACCGGTTTCTGGCATTCCAGCCGTCATCAGCCAGGCTTGCTTGAATCCAGTGGCAAAGTGAGCAAGGGACCCACGTCTGGGCATACCCCCGCCAACTTAGGGCGAACAAAGCGATACAAAAGGGGATGATGGACGGAACGCTTGAGCCAATCAAACACTCACCCCCAGTCAACTGATCTGGGTTTAATCCATCATCATTCTTTAGCTCACTCCACCACCCCAGTTCAGACATGGCCATATGCAAATCAGTCTGACCCTGTGCCTCATGGGAACAGTCCAGCCCGAACTGCCAAGCCATGTCTTCCCTGGACCGGAAACAAGCATCCTAGGACCGGTTTCTGGCATTCCAGCCGTCATCAGCCAGGCTTGCTTGAATCCAGTGGCAAAGTGAGCAAGGGACCCACGTCTGGGCATACCCCCGCCAACTTAGGGCGAACAAAGCGATACAAAAGGGGATGATGGACGGAACGCTTGAGCCAATCAAACACTCACCCCCAGTCAACTGATCTGGGTTTAATCCATCATCATTCTTTAGCTCACTCCACCACCCCAGTTCAGACATGGCCATATGCAAATCAGTCTGACCCTGTGCCTCATGGGAACAGTCCAGCCCGAACTGCCAAGCCATGTCTTCCCTGGACCGGAAACAAGCATCCTAGGACCGGTTTCTGGCATTCCAGCCGTCATCAGCCAGGCTTGCTTGAATCCAGTGGCAAAGTGAGCAAGGGACCCACGTCTGGGCATACCCCCGCCAACTTAGGGCGAACAAAGCGATACAAAAGGGGATGATGGACGGAACGCTTGAGCCAATCAAACACTCACCCCCAGTCAACTGATCTGGGTTTAATCCATCATCATTCTTTAGCTCACTCCACCACCCCAGTTCAGACATGGCCATATGCAAATCAGTCTGACCCTGTGCCTCATGGGAACAGTCCAGCCCGAACTGCCAAGCCATGTCTTCCCTGGACCGGAAACAAGCATCCTAGGACCGGTTTCTGGCATTCCAGCCGTCATCAGCCAGGCTTGCTTGAATCCAGTGGCAAAGTGAGCAAGGGACCCACGTCTGGGCATACCCCCGCCAACTTAGGGCGAACAAAGCGATACAAAAGGGGATGATGGACGGAACGCTTGAGCCAATCAAACACTCACCCCCAGTCAACTGATCTGGGTTTAATCCATCATCATTCTTTAGCTCACTCCACCACCCCAGTTCAGACATGGCCATATGCAAATCAGTCTGACCCTGTGCCTCATGGGAACAGTCCAGCCCGAACTGCCAAGCCATGTCTTCCCTGGACCGGAAACAAGCATCCTAGGACCGGTTTCTGGCATTCCAGCCGTCATCAGCCAGGCTTGCTTGAATCCAGTGGCAAAGTGAGCAAGGGACCCACGTCTGGGCATACCCCGCCAACTTAGGGCGAACAAAGCGATACAAAAGGGGATGATGGACGGAACGCTTGAGCCAATCAAACACTCACCCCCAGTCAACTGATCTGGGTTTAATCCATCATCATTCTTTAGCTCACTCCACCACCCCAGTTCAGACATGGCCATATGCAAATCAGTCTGACCCTGTGCCTCATGGGAACAGTCCAGCCCGAACTGCCAAGCCATGTCTTCCCTGGACCGGAAACAAGCATCCTAGGACCGGTTTCTGGCATTCCAGCCGTCATCAGCCAGGCTTGCTTGAATCCAGTGGCAAAGTGAGCAAGGGACCCACGTCTGGGCATACCCCCGCCAACTTAGGGCGAACAAAGCGATACAAAAGGGGATGATGGACGGAACGCTTGAGCCAATCAAACACTCACCCCCAGTCAACTGATCTGGGTTTAATCCATCATCATTCTTTAGCTCACTCCACCACCCCAGTTCAGACATGGCCATATGCAAATCAGTCTGACCCTGTGCCTCATGGGAACAGTCCAGCCCGAACTGCCAAGCCATGTCTTCCCTGGACCGGAAACAAGCATCCTAGGACCGGTTTCTGGCATTCCAGCCGTCATCAGCCAGGCTTGCTTGAATCCAGTGGCAAAGTGAGCAAGGGACCCACGTCTGGGCATACCCCCGCCAACTTAGGGCGAACAAAGCGATACAAAAGGGGATGATGGACGGAACGCTTGAGCCAATCAAACACTCACCCCCAGTCAACTGATCTGAGTTTAATCCATCATCATTCTTTAGCTCACTCCACCACCCCAGTTCAGACATGGCCATATGCAAATCAGTCTGACCCTGTGCCTCATGGGAACAGTCCAGCCCGAACTGCCAAGCCATGTCTTCCCTGGACCGGAAACAAGCATCCTAGGACCGGTTTCTGGCATTCCAGCCGTCATCAGCCAGGCTTGCTTGAATCCAGTGGCAAAGTGAGCAAGGGACCCACGTCTGGGCATACCCCCGCCAACTTAGGGCGAACAAAGCGATACAAAAGGGGATGATGGACGGAACGCTTGAGCCAATCAAACACTCACCCCCAGTCAACTGATCTGGGTTTAATCCATCATCATTCTTTAGCTCACTCCACCACCCCAGTTCAGACATGGCCATATGCAAATCAGTCTGACCCTGTGCCTCATGGGAACAGTCCAGCCCGAACTGCCAAGCCATGTCTTCCCTGGACCGGAAACAAGCATCCTAGGACCGGTTTCTGGCATTCCAGCCGTCATCAGCCAGGCTTGCTTGAATCCAGTGGCAAAGTGAGCAAGGGACCCACGTCTGGGCATACCCCCGCCAACTTAGGGCGAACAAAGCGATACAAAAGGGGATGATGGACGGAACGCTTGAGCCAATCAAACACTCACCCCCAGTCAACTGATCTGGGTTTAATCCATCATCATTCTTTAGCTCACTCCACCACCCCAGTTCAGACATGGCCATATGCAAATCAGTCTGACCCTGTGCCTCATGGGAACAGTCCAGCCCGAACTGCCAAGCCATGTCTTCCCTGGACCGGAAACAAGCATCCTAGGACCGGTTTCTGGCATTCCAGCCGTCATCAGCCAGGCTTGCTTGAATCCAGTGGCAAAGTGAGCAAGGGACCCACGTCTGGGCATACCCCCGCCAACTTAGGGCGAACAAAGCGATACAAAAGGGGATGATGGACGGAACGCTTGAGCCAATCAAACACTCACCCCCAGTCAACTGATCTGGGTTTAATCCATCATCATTCTTTAGCTCACTCCACCACCCCAGTTCAGACATGGCCATATGCAAATCAGTCTGACCCTGTGCCTCATGGGAACAGTCCAGCCCGAACTGCCAAGCCATGTCTTCCCTGGACCGGAAACAAGCATCCTAGGACCGGTTTCTGGCATTCCAGCCGTCATCAGCCAGGCTTGCTTGAATCCAGTGGCAAAGTGAGCAAGGGACCCACGTCTGGGCATACCCCCGCCAACTTAGGGCGAACAAAGCGATACAAAAGGGGATGATGGACGGAGCAGCTTGAGCCAATCAAACACTCACCCCCAGTCAACTGATCTGGGTTTAATCCATCATCATTCTTTAGCTCACTCCACCACCCCAGTTCAGACATGGCCATATGCAAATCAGTCTGACCCTGTGCCTCATGGGAACAGTCCAGCCCGAACTGCCAAGCCATGTCTTCCCTGGACCGGAAACAAGCATCCTAGGACCGGTTTCTGGCATTCCAGCCGTCATCAGCCAGGCTTGCTTGAATCCAGTGGCAAAGTGAGCAAGGGACCCACGTCTGGGCATACCCCCGCCAACTTAGGGCGAACAAAGCGATACAAAAGGGGATGATGGACGGAACGCTTGAGCCAATCAAACACTCACCCCCAGTCAACTGATCTGGGTTTAATCCATCATCATTCTTTAGCTCACTCCACCACCCCAGTTCAGACATGGCCATATGCAAATCAGTCTGACCCTGTGCCTCATGGGAACAGTCCAGCCCGAACTGCCAAGCCATGTCTTCCTGGACCGGAAACAAGCATCCTAGGACCGGTTTCTGGCATTCCAGCCGTCATCAGCCAGGCTTGCTTGAATCCAGTGGCAAAGTGAGCAAGGGACCCACGTCTGGGCATACCCCCGCCAACTTAGGGCGAACAAAGCGATACAAAAGGGGATGATGGACGGAACGCTTGAGCCAATCAAACACTCACCCCCAGTCAACTGATCTGGGTTTAATCCATCATCATTCTTTAGCTCACTCCACCACCCCAGTTCAGACATGGCCATATGCAAATCAGTCTGACCCTGTGCCTCATGGGAACAGTCCAGCCCGAACTGCCAAGCCATGTCTTCCCTGGACCGGAAACAAGCATCCTAGGACCGGTTTCTGGCATTCCAGCCGTCATCAGCCAGGCTTGCTTGAATCCAGTGGCAAAGTGAGCAAGGGACCCACGTCTGGGCATACCCCCGCCAACTTAGGGCGAACAAGCGATACAAAAGGGGATGATGGACGGAACGCTTGAGCCAATCAAACACTCACCCCCAGTCAACTGATCTGGGTTTAATCCATCATCATTCTTTAGCTCACTCCACCACCCCAGTTCAGACATGGCCATATGCAAATCAGTCTGACCCTGTGCCTCATGGGAACAGTCCAGCCCGAACTGCCAAGCCATGTCTTCCCTGGACCGGAAACAAGCATCCTAGGACCGGTTTCTGGCATTCCAGCCGTCATCAGCCAGGCTTGCTTGAATCCAGTGGCAAAGTGAGCAAGGGACCCACGTCTGGGCATACCCCCGCCAACTTAGGGCGAACAAAGCGATACAAAAGGGGATGATGGACGGAACGCTTGAGCCAATCAAACACTCACCCCCAGTCAACTGATCTGGGTTTAATCCATCATCATTCTTTAGCTCACTCCACCACCCCAGTTCAGACATGGCCATATGCAAATCAGTCTGACCCTGTGCCTCATGGGAACAGTCCAGCCCGAACTGCCAAGCCATGTCTTCCCTGGACCGGAAACAAGCATCCTAGGACCGGTTTCTGGCATTCCAGCCGTCATCAGCCAGGCTTGCTTGAATCCAGTGGCAAAGTGAGCAAGGGACCCACGTCTGGGCATACCCCCGCCAACTTAGGGCGAACAAAGCGATACAAAAGGGGATGATGGACGGAACGCTTGAGCCAATCAAACACTCACCCCCAGTCAACTGATCTGGGTTTAATCCATCATCATTCTTTAGCTCACTCCACCACCCCAGTTCAGACATGGCCATATGCAAATCAGTCTGACCCTGTGCCTCATGGGAACAGTCCAGCCCGAACTGCCAAGCCATGTCTTCCCTGGACCGGAAACAAGCATCCTAGGACCGGTTTCTGGCATTCCAGCCGTCATCAGCCAGGCTTGCTTGAATCCAGTGGCAAAGTGAGCAAGGGACCCACGTCTGGGCATACCCCCGCCAACTTAGGGCGAACAAAGCGATACAAAAGGGGATGATGGACGGAACGCTGAGCCAATCAAACACTCACCCCCAGTCAACTGATCTGGGTTTAATCCATCATCATTCTTTAGCTCACTCCACCACCCCAGTTCAGACATGGCCATATGCAAATCAGTCTGACCCTGTGCCTCATGGGAACAGTCCAGCCCGAACTGCCAAGCCATGTCTTCCCTGGACCGGAAACAAGCATCCTAGGACCGGTTTCTGGCATTCCAGCCGTCATCAGCCAGGCTTGCTTGAATCCAGTGGCAAAGTGAGCAAGGGACCCACGTCTGGGCATACCCCCGCCAACTTAGGGCGAACAAAGCGATACAAAAGGGGATGATGGACGGAACGCTTGAGCCAATCAAACACTCACCCCCAGTCAACTGATCTGGGTTTAATCCATCATCATTCTTTAGCTCACTCCACCACCCCAGTTCAGACATGGCCATATGCAAATCAGTCTGACCCTGTGCCTCATGGGAACAGTCCAGCCCGAACTGCCAAGCCATGTCTTCCCTGGACCGGAAACAAGCATCCTAGGACCGGTTTCTGGCATTCCAGCCGTCATCAGCCAGGCTTGCTTGAATCCAGTGGCAAAGTGAGCAAGGGACCCACGTCTGGGCATACCCCCGCCAACTTAGGGCGAACAAAGCGATACAAAAGGGGATGATGGACGGAACGCTTGAGCCAATCAAACACTCACCCCCAGTCAACTGATCTGGGTTTAATCCATCATCATTCTTTAGCTCACTCCACCACCCCAGTTCAGACATGGCCATATGCAAATCAGTCTGACCCTGTGCCTCATGGGAACAGTCCAGCCCGAACTGCCAAGCCATGTCTTCCCTGGACCGGAAACAAGCATCCTAGGACCGGTTTCTGGCATTCCAGCCGTCATCAGCCAGGCTTGCTTGAATCCAGTGGCAAAGTGAGCAAGGGACCCACGTCTGGGCATACCCCCGCCAACTTAGGGCGAACAAAGCGATACAAAAGGGGATGATGGACGGAACGCTTGAGCCAATCAAACACTCACCCCCAGTCAACTGATCTGGGTTTAATCCATCATCATTCTTTAGCTCACTCCACCACCCCAGTTCAGACATGGCCATATGCAAATCAGTCTGACCCTGTGCCTCATGGGAACAGTCCAGCCCGAACTGCCAAGCCATGTCTTCCCTGGACCGGAAACAAGCATCCTAGGACCGGTTTCTGGCATTCCAGCCGTCATCAGCCAGGCTTGCTTGAATCCAGTGGCAAAGTGAGCAAGGGACCCACGTCTGGGCATACCCCGCCAACTTAGGGGCGAACAAGCGATACAAAAGGGGATGATGGACGGAACGCTTGAGCCAATCAAACACTCACCCCCAGTCAACTGATCTGGGTTTAATCCATCATCATTCTTTAGCTCACTCCACCACCCCAGTTCAGACATGGCCATATGCAAATCAGTCTGACCCTGTGCCTCATGGGAACAGTCCAGCCCGAACTGCCAAGCCATGTCTTCCCTGGACCGGAAACAAGCATCCTAGGACCGGTTTCTGGCATTCCAGCCGTCATCAGCCAGGCTTGCTTGAATCCAGTGGCAAAGTGAGCAAGGGACCCACGTCTGGGCATACCCCCGCCAACTTAGGGCGAACAAAGCGATACAAAAGGGGATGATGGACGGAACGCTTGAGCCAATCAAACACTCACCCCCAGTCAACTGATCTGGGTTTAATCCATCATCATTCTTTAGCTCACTCCACCACCCCAGTTCAGACATGGCCATATGCAAATCAGTCTGACCCTGTGCCTCATGGGAACAGTCCAGCCCGAACTGCCAAGCCATGTCTTCCCTGGACCGGAAACAAGCATCCTAGGACCGGTTTCTGGCATTCCAGCCGTCATCAGCCAGGCTTGCTTGAATCCAGTGGCAAAGTGAGCAAGGGACCCACGTCTGGGCATACCCCCGCCAACTTAGGGCGAACAAAGCGATACAAAAGGGGATGATGGACGGAACGCTTGAGCCAATCAAACACTCACCCCCAGTCAACTGATCTGGGTTTAATCCATCATCATTCTTTAGCTCACTCCACCACCCCAGTTCAGACATGGCCATATGCAAATCAGTCTGACCCTGTGCCTCATGGGAACAGTCCAGCCCGAACTGCCAAGCCATGTCTTCCCTGGACCGGAAACAAGCATCCTAGGACCGGTTTCTGGCATTCCAGCCGTCATCAGCCAGGCTTGCTTGAATCCAGTGGCAAAGTGAGCAAGGGACCCACGTCTGGGCATACCCCGCCAACTTAGGGCGAACAAAGCGATACAAAAGGGGATGATGGACGGAACGCTTGAGCCAATCAAACACTCACCCCCAGTCAACTGATCTGGGTTTAATCCATCATCATTCTTTAGCTCACTCCACCACCCCAGTTCAGACATGGCCATATGCAAATCAGTCTGACCCTGTGCCTCATGGGAACAGTCCAGCCCGAACTGCCAAGCCATGTCTTCCCTGGACCGGAAACAAGCATCCTAGGACCGGTTTCTGGCATTCCAGCCGTCATCAGCCAGGCTTGCTTGAATCCAGTGGCAAAGTGAGCAAGGGACCCACGTCTGGGCATACCCCCGCCAACTTAGGGCGAACAAAGCGATACAAAAGTTCAATCCCAGCCCAAACATCCTTGATCAAGGACGCTAATTCTGAGTTGATATTATAGTTAAAGGGGTAAGTACTAGCAAAACAAATCCTAATCATTAAGGCCTCATTAATTAAACTAACGGAGATATGGCTATTGATATCAAAATATAATTTTCATAAATGAAGAACAAAACAAAAAAGGGAATCCCCATATCCCACTTAAACAATGAAAGCAAGGCTATCAGAGTGTCTAGTTTGAAAGATGACTATGATGCAACACTTCAAGGCCTTCAAAGAAATCTTGCCTCAAAAGCTGCAACCATTAAAAGTTAGGATGATTTTCGATGCTGGCAAGTGGATCCTAAATTGGTATTAACGCTGAGTACACATTCCCCTGCAGCTGGGGTTCTTAATACTGAGAAATAACTCACCTGTTTCTAATGGAATAGAGTAACATTGATGTGGAAATGGATCAAATGCACATATTAGTAATGATTTATGGTAACAGAATGAGAAGATAAAAACATGTAACATTAACAGAAAGACATACATAATATTATGTTGTACGTAAATCACTACAATACCATTAACTACACCGACAGTCACTACATTGGGAGTCACTCCATCAGGAGTACTATTACACTGTAACTTTGCAGTTAAGTCAATTTATTTTTATATTTGTCATTATATCTGCTTAGTGTGTGTCATACAAAGGCACATATACTAATTTATTTTTGTTTACCTTTCAAGGGGGGTTATGTTTTTCATTTCCTTACAATGTGTTTTGCATTTAAAATTTGATTTACAATAATACATATTGTTGATAAGACACATTTTAAACATGACCACATTATCCCCAACAAAAACACGTTTCTTACAACATTGCACAAAATCTGATATTTCAGGCAAACAATGAGTACTAAATGAAAAGAGTACTTATATCTATTAATAAATCATGTAATATAAACCCCTTTATGGCAATATAGGCCCAAAGTACACAGTTACCCGTGATGTATTTGTGAAGTTAAGTGAAAATGTCAGTTAAAGCCTACCATTGAAATTCACCAGTTATAGTTATCTCAAGTAACTCTAACTCTTGCACTACAGTAACTATAACTCGCACACCTTGTGGCACTTCAACATCGACAGCTGTGGCTTCGACAGCGACCACGTTCTTCATCGTTTATCCTTCAGAAAGTCAGAAAATTAAACTCAATCAATCAAAGTGTGCTTATATAGAGCAACTTATCACCCATTAGGGTATCCAGGTGTTAGGCTGAGGGTCTCAGTCGAAGAGCCAGATCATGAGTCCCTTCCTGAAGTCCGTCAATGAGGGTGATGTTCGTAAGTGGAGGGGAAGGGCGTTCCAGAATTTGGCGGTGAGGTAAGAGAAGGATCATCCTCCGGTGTGGCAGCAGTGGATGCACGGTGTCTATGCAAGGGTGAGGTGAGTGGAGTGGAGGTTTGTGGGTGGCTGGTTGAAGGTTAGGCGGTGGTTCATGTATGCTGGTTCTTGGTTGTGGAGGGCTTTGTAGGTGTTGGTCAGAAGCTTGAAATGGCATCTCTTCTGGATGGGGAGCCAGTGGAGGTCTCTCAGGTGTGGGGAGATGTGTGTCCTTTTGGGCAAGTTGAGGATCAGTCTGGCTGCTGCGTCCTGGATTATCTGGAGTCTTTTCATGAGTTCCCCGGTGGTGCCTGTATAGAGTGCATTGCCATAGTCCAGACAGCTGGTGATGATGGTTTGCATCACTGTTTTTCTGTTGCAGGTGGGTAGCCATTTGAAAATTCTGCAGAGCATGAGGAACGTGTGGAAGCAGGCTGAGGAGACGCCGTTGACCTGTCGTTTCATGGAGAGTTCGCTGTCTAGGATGATGATGAGGTTGCAGGCATGATCTTTTGGAGTGGGGGTGGGTCCGAGTTCTGATAGCCACCAGGAGTAAATCCAGAGGGAGGTGTGGCTGCCGAAGGTCAGTACTTCTGTTTTGACCATGTTGAGTTTCAGGCAGTTGTCTTTCATCCAGGCTGAGACATTCTTCATGCAGTTGTGAAAGTTGATTTTCATCGTAGTGGGGTCCGCTGAGAGTGAGAGGACGAGCTGGGTGTCGTTGGCGTAGGAGATGATGTTGATGTCATGGGCTCCAATAATGTCTGCTAGTGGCGTCATATAGAAGTTGAAGAGGGTGTGACTGATGGACGAGCCTTGCGGGACACTGCCGATGGTGTGCTTTGGCTGTGAGGTGAAAGGAGGGAGGTGAATGTTCTGTGTGCGCCCCAAGAGGAGAGAGTCATCTTTGATTCCACTCTGGTGCAGTTGGTTGATTAGTGTGTGGTGGGAGACGGTTTCGAAGACAGTGGAGAGGTCGAGAAGGATCAGGGCGGCTGATTCCCCTCTGCGGAGTAGGGTGCGGATGTTGTCTGTAGCAGCGATCAGGGCCATTTCAGTGCTGTGGTTGGCTCTGAATCCTGATAGGGAGGGGTCTACAAGGTTGTTTCATTCCAGGTGTTCGATGAGTTGGACGTTGATGGACTTCTCCAGGACTTTGGCAATAAACAGGTGCAGCAAGATAGGGTGATAGTTCTGAAGGTCGTTGGGGTCTGTGGAGGGTTTCTTGAGGAGGAGGTATGATCTCTGAGTGTTTCCAGGCATTGGGGAAGGTGGCTGTGGTGATGGATGTGTTGAGGATGGTTGTGAGCTGGTGGCTGATCCTGTTTACCTGTTATTATGCTGTGAATCTGCTTGTGGTGGCTTGGGAGGGCACCGGGACGCCTCGGTGGCTTTTGCGGGGGTTGCTGCTTTAGGTGCGGCCGCCATCTTGAAGGCACTGTGGGGTCAGCGGGCTAGTCTATTCCCAGGACGACATAAATGGGAGCGCTGACGCGAATGCGCAGCGGGCGCGCCGCTGGCGCGGCAAAGGCGCGCCAAAGGCAAGCCCGTCTGCGCCCGGGTCGCGCTCAGCGCTAGAACCCATGTCCATTGTCCATCAAGTAAGACACCTATCCTGATCTATTCCAGAGCTCAACTATGCAATCTGAGGCCGGCAGTGAAGACTCACGGCTGTGTCTGCCTTTTGCTGAGTTCAAGACCCCCCTCCTCACATATTACTTGCCCCAATTGTAACTGTTCTCTACCAAGATTTGAATATCAGGCGATTAGGACCTTTAATAACAAATAGTTTAAATGGGTGGAACCAGAGGAAACATTGATAAAATGTACTCTGCTCAATGCTAGATCATTGGTGAAACATAGCCTAGAGTGTGCTACTTTATTAGAGGAAGAAAACATCAAACTGGCCTTTATTTCAGAGACATGGACTGATGAAGCTTCAGGGCCAGACATAGTTAAAGCCACGCCTCCTGGATTTATCTGCTACACCCTTAATAGGCCAGGTAGGAGAGGTGGGGGCCTAGCGATTATCTACCATGATTCCTTGAAGGCAGGTTTTCAGATAGCCTCAAACGCAGACTGTGAGGCACTATCTTTTAGTTTTAATCTTACTAATCACTCTGCGTTTCAGGGTATTCTATTATATAGACCCCCTGGCCCCAAAAGTTCCTTCTTAACATCTGTTGGTAACTTCCTGGAGGAGGGGCTCTGTGCTGATTCATTTACAATCATGGGTGACTTCAACTATCATCTAGAAGTTCACTCTGAAACAGATACAGTGGCTCTTCTAGACCTAATGAAGAGTGCTGACCTCAGTCAACGGGTGATAGGCCCGACTCATGAGGCAGGACACACCCTAGATGGAATTTTTTCAAACCATTTACAACTCCATTTCACAGGTGTGCTGCCCCTTACCTGGACTGACCACTTTGCTGTGCAATTTGAGTTGGCTTGTTCGGTGCATTGTCAGAATAGGGAGGGGCCAAAGAGTCAAATTAAAAGCAGGGCTTGGAACAAAGTTGAGGGCCCTGCATTAACTAATGCTCTTCTAGCAAGTGTGGGCCAGTTTCCTCCAGGATTAGAGGAGGCCACCACACACTACACCAATTGGATCGAATCAGCATGTAACGATCTCGCCCCGGAAAAAGTGCGGGTCCTTAGAAGATCCCAACCTACGGCCCCCTGGTATACGGAGGATCTAAGGGAACAGAAACTTATCTGCAAATCTCTTGAGCGGATTTGGAGGAGAGATTATGAGGAAGCTGCTAAAAAAAATTATAAACAAAGTCTTGCAGTCTATAAGCAAATGTTATGTAATGCAAAAAAGGATTTTTTCTCAAACCGCATCAGTCTTGCAGGGAATTCGGCCAAGGAACTGTTTAATATAGTGTCCAGCTTGGCATCCCCTTGTCCCAAAAAGATTGAATCAACACAGGAACTATGTGAGGATATTGCCTTGTTTTTCAAAAAAGGTTGATATTATTTTCTCGGCTTTCCAACACCCAAGTGTTGTGGGGATGGGGGCTTATTTGGAGGAAAGTACCAACACTTCTATCCCACTTGTTGTCTTTGATAAATTTGAGCCACTTTCTTCTGTGGAAACAGAGAAGCTCTTGGTGACAGCAAGGTCAGGCTCCCCCTATGATCCCTGCCCGGTATCAGTAATCAAACGGGCTTCGGGACCGGTTGCCAGTTCACTTAGCTCCCTATTCTACTCAATGTTTGAAGTAGGGAATTCCCTAAACGGTGGAAGATCGCCTCAATACTTCCTCTATTAAAAAAGTCTAACTTGGATCCTAAAGATCCTAATAATTTCCGCCGAATATCTCGCCTTCCGTTGCCAGCTAAATTGGTTGAAAAAGCTATGAATGGACAACTCACTGCTTTTCTATGCAAGACAAAAGGCTTAGATCCAACTCAATATGGATTTCGAGAGGGCCATAGTACAGAGTCCGCTCTTATTAAATCCACTGAAGAGATTAGAGAAGTTTTGGATAGGGGAGGTAAGGCCGCTTTGATTACGTTAGATCTATCAGCGGCCTTTGACACGGTCCATCATGATTTACTGATGGACCGGCTGTCAACATGCGGGGTCCAGGGCAAGGCCTGGAAGTTGATAAAATCCTTCCTTACGGATAAGTCTCAAATTGTGGCATTGGATGAATTTTGTTCCAGACCCTTTTCCTTGCCCTGTGGAGTGCCACAAGGGTCCTCCCTCAGTCCAACACTTTTTAATATTTATGTCTCCTCTTTGGCATCTCTAATTGGCTCCTATGGTTTTAACCTTACCTCCTATGCAGATGATACACAAATTGTGGTTGCTCTGCATCATGGCCAGAGAGCGAGAATAGAAAGTCGGTTCCATGACTGTATGGAGGCGGTAGGGAGGTGGATGGCGCAAAACTGTTTAAAACTTAACTCAAGTAAGACAGAGGTCATTTTATTTGGAAATGACCCTAACTTCTGGGCCCCAAGTTGGTGGCCAGACACTCTGGGTACTCTCCCCACACCCACCAGGAAGGTAAAGAATCTGGGAGTGATTGTTGATGATAAGCTCAACTTTAGTGATCAGATAAATGCTGTAGCTTCAATCACCTTTTACACTCTCAGAATGATTAAAAAATCCTACACTTCTTGCCGGCAGACAGTAGGCGGACAGTTGTCACGGCACTCATCATGTCTAGGTTAGATTACTGTAATGGTCTCTACCTCAACATACAAGAACGATCTATGAATAAGTTGCAACTGCTGCAAAATGCAGCCGCTAGATTGCTTACTAACACTCCCAAATTTATGCCTATTGCTAATGAAATTAAAAACTCCACTGGCTGCCGGTGAGGAAAAGGGTGCGCTTTAAGGCCCTGTGTACAGTATACAAGGCTTTGCAGGGCATTGGCCCAGAATATCTTAAGCAGCGACTGCAATGGTACCAACCAATAAGAACACTACGCTCCTCTGGGGCAAAGTTGGTATCAGTACCAGCCATAAAAAAAGCTTCATGGGGTGGAAAAGCTTTATAGCGTGTGCAGCAAAAGCCTGGAATGATCTTCCCTTCTACTTGAGAAACTCCACTGATCTGCTACTTTTTAGGAAGCAACTGAAAACATGGCTTTTTAATCTATAACTTGTGTTTATATCTTAATGCCCAGAGGAAAGCAGTTAGCGCCAGGACACCCTTGGGTAACCGTTTGCGCTTTAAAAATACCAATAGCATAACATAACATAACATCTCATCGCTTCTGAGGTTGAAGAGTCGATGTGGGCACAGGTCAGTGGGTGCTACTGAGTGAATGGAGTTCATTAGGGCCTTGGTGTTCGCTGTGCTGAATTGCTCCCATGTTGTGAGCGGGTGGTCGGCGGCTGTCTTCTCAGGAGTGAGGATGATGAGGAGGTGGGTGGCTTGGGGATTGAAGTTTCTGTATATGGTGGCTATCTTGTTGTGGAAGTGGTCTGCAAGAGCGTCAGAGAGTTCCTGTGAGGAGGAAATCGAGTTTTCTGTGGTTGTTAGGCAGGTGAACTCTCTGAAGATGGCGAAGAGTTCCTTGGTCTGATTGGTGCTGGCCTCAATGCGGTGTGTCAGGGCTGTCTTTTTCATGGCTTTGAGGAGGTGGTGGTAGCTGTTGAGGGCAGACTTGAAGATAGCTGGATCACTGTAATTTCTGTTGGGGCACCAATTTCTTTCCAGTTGTTTGCATCTGCGTTTTGCTGTGCTGAGTTCTGGGCTGTACCAGCTGGTTCATTTGGCTGGTCCATTCGTTCTGGCTGATTTGGTTAGGGTGACTCGGTCGGTGATGCAGGTGATCCAGGCTTTGAAGTTCTCTACTGCTTGATTCAGGTTGATGGAGGCATCAGGCTGGGAGAGACTGAGGGCGCCAGTCCATTGGTGTTGAGTGACCTTGGTCCAGCTTCAGAAAGGGGCGCTGTGTCAGTTGGAGAAGGTGCGTGGGGATCCGGTGATGGTAAAATGTATGATGGAATGATCGGACTAGGTTTCTCTTTCCACTTCTATGCAGTTTGGGGACCAGACAAGTATCCTCTAATGCCGGCCAAGAGTGCAGGACCGGGGGGTAGGGAGGTACCACGTGGGGATTAGGACTCATTCTAACAGAGGTAGGCAGTAGGTTCCAGGGTAGTTCCTGTTGGAACTTATCAGCTTGGCAGCTGCAGGGAGAGGGGCTTCTGAAAACGTTTTGTGTCCCTGTATCTCAAAACAGAGGTCAGCCAACTGACATTTGGAGTTACTTCTGGGTCCAGGGTTCAAGGCAGGAAGATCCAGTCTTCCTTCAGGTTCTTCACACAGCAGGGCAGTCCTTCTGATTCTTCACAGCTCCAGGAGTATTCTGAGTAGAAGTCTGTGGGAGGGTCCGCATTTCTGCCTAGTGTCAGCCTTTGGGTGGAGGGCAATCCTTTGTCCACCCCCTAAATCAGTTCTGGTCAGTTGCGCCCATCCTGCTGTCTTTAGAACCAGTCTGACTACAGAGAGAAAATGGAGGCAGGTGTAGGTGTAAGCTGTATCTGCCAGTGACAGGGTATGCTTCCTTTGAAGATAAGGAAGAGGCTAGGTTCAGCCCCCAGGCCATCCTGTCAAGCGAGAATCTCTTCTCTCACATCCAGAGCCCCTTGTCCACTGTCTGGGAACAATACACATCTCACCACTGGGTAGCTATTAGGGGTCAGGTGACAGCTGGACATTGGCAGGAAAGTCTTTTTGTTTTAGACAGGAAAATGACAACTTACTAAAACTGTTATTTCCAAAACAGTAATATAAAATCCAACTTGACCATTACATTGAATTTTAAATTACTATTAAAATTAGTTTTTGAGATTTTTTTCTAGCTATTCCCAAACTGAATTTAGCACTTATTAGATGAAATAGTTTAAACCAGTGTTAATCTATGGGAGCAGCCAGCCTTGCTACAGTGAAAATATCTTTTTAGTCCTTTTCACTGTAAGAACATGTAAAACATTAAATATATACCTTCCCACATTAACATACCATTGCATCCTGCCCTATGAAAATTAAGGCCTACCTTAGGGGTTACATAAGTATTTAAAAAGAAGGTTTAGGCTGGTCAAAAGTTTTTTTGACAGGTTGAAATGGCAATTTTAAAACTGCCCAGTCAGGCTCTAATGGCAGGCCTGGAGACATGCTTTGCAGTGCTATTGTAGTGAGTGATAGAGTACTGCAGCTCACGGGTAGCATTTAATTTACAAGCCCTGGGTACATGTAGTACCATATACTAGGAACATAGAAGTAAATTAAATCTGCCAATGAGGTATATGCCAATTCTACCATGATTAAAAAAAATGAGAGTGCAAGCACTTTACCACTAGTTACTAGCAGTAAACAGCATAGAGTTCTACAGCCAACAACAATTGGGTTCAGCAAAAAGGAACAAAAATCTCAGGGGTTCCTGCAGGAAGGGCAAATTTCCAAAATTCTTCCACCAAGCATCAAGCGTACTTTACAGCACAGAAAACAGGGACTCTTCGTTCTTCCTTAGTCCTGTTCTAAAGTTTCAGTGAGCGAATCATGGGGATCTAAAGGGAATATAATGTACGTATTATTGGAAACGCCCGAAATCTAAATCTGCATTTACAGTTAAAATATACGTTTCTCTGTGAGAAATTGGGCTAAAGCATGGCTACTGGTTGTCAATGCAGCATTCTAAGCTTTTACACTATATTACATATATGGTGAAATGTAGTGTTACTTGATGCTTCTCCAGGCTCCCATAAATGCCCTAGATGCATCATAACAGAGTAGGCAGACATATCTCTCTTTCTCTTTCTCTCTCTCTCTCTCTCTCTCTCTCTCACTCTCTCTCTCTCACTCTCTCAATATATATATATATATAACTATATATATATATATATATTTTTTTTTTTAAACAAAGATCCTCGATTCGATTATACACTCCAAAACCAGATTCATTAAAGGCAAGCAAGCATTCCTCACCTCAGATATTCTCCTTTGCCTGACGCGTTACGGAGTAACAAACTCCTTTGTCACAGGCATCCAAGTATCGGTACAGTGAAAATGAAAAGGCACACTCGCCAGCATGTTCCTTATTACCTCCTTTAATTGGAAACAAGTAAGTTCAGTTTAGTACTGCACGCCGGGAATTGTAGTGCTTAGTGCATCATTAGTTTTCTTTAATTAAATTTTGCCGTGTCCTTTTCCAATTGTTCCTTTAGTAAGTACTGTACTCTCATACCACATTACTGTATTATTCAGCCCTCCAGTGGGCCTCCGAGAAAAGAATTGCTCCATAATTAGGCCATCTGGTTTTCCACTCGGAGACCTTGAACAGTTCTATGTCTCCGTGGCCCCCTTGTAATTATCCTGTGGGGTGGTGCAACTCCGCGGCTGGATAGCCGATGTGATTATTTTTTAAAACAAAGATCCTCGATTCGGTTATGCACTCGAAAACCAGATTCATTAAAGGCAAGCAAGCATTCCTCACCTCAGATATTCTCCTTTGCCTGACGCATTTCGGAGTAACAAACTCCTTTGTCACAGGCATCCAAGTATCGGTACAGTGAAAATGAACAGGCACACTCGCCAGCATGTTCCTTATTACCTCCTTTAATTGGAAACAAGTAAGTTCAGTTTAGTACTGCACGCCGGGAATTGTAGTGCTTAGTGCATCATTAGTTTTCTTTAATTAAATTTTGCTGTGTCCTTTTCCAATTGTTCCTTTAGTAAGTACTGTACTCTCATACCACAATACTGTATTATTCAGCCCTCCAGTGGGCCTCCGAGAAAAGAATTGCTCCATAATTAGGCCATCTGGTTTCCCACTCTGAGACCTCGAATAGTTCTATGTCTCCGTGGCCCCCTTGTAATTATCTTGTGGGGTGGTGCAACTCCGCGGCTGGATAGCCGATGTGATTATTTTTTAAAACAAAGATCCTCGATTCGGTTATGCACTCCAAAACCAGATTCATTAAAGGCAAGCAAGCATTCCTCACCTCAGATATTCTCCTTTGCCTGACGCGTTTCGGAGTAACAAACTCCTTTGTCACAGGCATCCAAGTATCGGTACAGTGAAAATAAAAAGGCACACTCGCCAGCATGTTCATTATTACCTCCTTTAATTGGAAACAAGTAAGTTCAGTTTAGTACTGCACGCCGGGAATTGTAGTGCTTAGTGCATCATTAGTTTTCTTTAGTTACATTTTGCCGTGTCCTTTTCCAATTGTTCCTTTAGTAAGTACTGTACTCTCATACCACATTACTGTATTATTCAGCCCTCCAGTGGGCCTCCGAGAAAAGAGTTGCTCCACAATTAGGCCATCTGGTTTCCGACTCTGAAACCTCGAACAGTTCTATGTCTCCGTGGCCCCCTTGTAATTATCCTGTGGGGTGGTGCAACTCCGCGGCTGGATAGCCGATGTGATTATTTTTTAAAACAAAGATCCTCGATTCGGTTATGCACTCCAAAACCAGATTCATTAAAGGCAATCAAGCATTCCTCACCTCAGATATTCTCCTTTGCCTGACGCGCTTCGGAGTAACTAACTCCTTTGTCACATCTATCTATCTATCTATCTATCTATCTATCTATCTATCTATCTATTATTTATATATATAGATATCGTGAGCTCAATAGGAAGTTGCAATTCCTCGCACCGAGTGTGCATGTTTGCATGTCCGTGAACCTTTTCAATCATTTCCTATGGGAATTAATTATAGTGAAAACATTATACAAGCCATTCTTTCCCCTTGCTTTTACTGCTAGAAAAAAAGTGTTATCAAACACTGACCTATATTACAGTCTTGCATGTAGCAGGAAGTGTTTACAGCATGGTCGCTGTGTAGATTGTTGAAGGGAGTGAAGAAAACGATGCCTTAAGGCTGAAATAAAAGAAAACGCTGTGGAATACCAAAGAATATTCTAGAAAGCGGGCGAGTCCTTGAACTCCGTGACTGACCTCTGGAAGTTTTACCACGGCATTAAAAGGAAAAGTAATCAAAGGACGAAAGTGTTCCATGAAAGAAATCCTCAAATGCACCCAATTTAAAAAGTAAATTATTCAACCATGGTCTGAAACACTTCTTTAGAAAATGCGAAAATCTGGGTTTTTTGAGGCTGCGGCAAGTACTTTGAACTCCGGCATTTTTAATAAGCATTGCAAAATCGTCCCTTTGACCATGAAAGGTGTTTCTAGCTAAGAAATTGTGAACCATGCAAAAAGCAGGCTTAAAGGATTCCCCGCAATTCGCAATCGCTGTTTATCTGCCAATCTTCGCTCTCGCCCAGGCAATGTAATTAAATTAATGTCTTGTTGAGTGGCGCTTTGCACAAACAGATACTGGTTCAGATTATTCGACTGCAAGTTCCGCTTAAGTGGAACAAGCTGTGCTGTTAAAGCGTGTCGCGCCCTTAGCTGCCATGACATCCATAAATGTGCATGTGCCTGGCTTTAAGCAGACCCTGTTCTTGCCCTTCGTGGCCACATGCCACCAGCTATTGTTTTAAATAAATCTTTTTGAACTGTGAAAGCATAAAGGACTACATTTTTGCTGCACGTTACAAGGTCAGTAAATCATGGATTTGTATTGGGATTCACTGAAGGCTGATGTGTTCTGGAACAACCTATTTTTGCAAGTGGAAACTTTGGACTATTAGAATAAGTGTTGTAATTCCAGCCACAGGATTGCAGGCTCCTTCCAGCCTCTCTAGCTGAGAAAGGATTTTGTTAAATTGTTTTGAAGCAAGCACAACAAAGCCCTATTGAAAAGGCAGGTTCCCTGTGGGGCTGTGGTTTCCAAGGAAGGAAACAGCATGTTCACCAGGGGACGTGGGGATCATGGGAAGGAAGGCTGCTCCTGGAGGATAAGGCCTGCACAATCACGATGAAAGTTCACGTAACTGAACAGAGCTGGAAACTAGGCTAGTTAAAGGATTGCGCACCCAGCTGCTGTTTGCTTCTGTTAGCACATTTTGGATGAATCATTATTTTTTTCTAAAGTGGAATATTAAAACAATAGAAAGATTTGATTCGATGTGCATGCATAGAGCAGCCTAGAACATTACAGATTACAGAAGAGCTCTCCTGAAAATAATTTTATTTGTAATGCAGTAAGTTAGTGACCAATATTTAGGTGGTTCATACTTCAGTGATTATGGTCAGTTGAATTCTTGATTTTTCCGGTGAGATCAAATTTATGGTTCATTAAAAGAACTATGAACTGTTCATTTTATTTATGCCTATGTTTCAGTGTCTGATTCTGATATGTGGAAACGGCCTGTAAGGAACGCAAAGTCCGACTTAAAGAGGAAGCTTGGGGGGGGCGTGGCCAACCGCCCAAGATGGCGGACGTACATCGGTGAAGCTCCGGCCCCGGGGGGGGATTAATCCTGCGAGTACACGGTGTTGCGGGGCATAGTTGAACGCCGGAGGGCCCAAAAACTCTGTCGGAACCTGCCCCACATGTGAGGATACAATCTGGGCTGCTGCGGCGGAGAAAAAAAAAAAAGATCGGAAACAGGCGAGCGGAGAGAGACTGCGGGCGCGGCCTGTCGGCGGTGGCCTGCGCAAGATCGGGGCTGCGCCGCGGCCCTCGGGAGACCGGACCGGCCTGTTCCCGGGGGGCTGAAAGGGCGAGCAGCGGCTACCGCCGATTACCGGAGGTGCGGCCTGACGGCTGGAGAAACCCACAGAGGCACTGTGGTTACGATTGTGCAGCCGGAGGGACAGGCCCCTCATTGCCGGCGGGGATGAGAGGGTGAGTGAACAAGGGCCTGAAGTGCGTGCACTCCTACCTCCCCTACCCCGCGGTGGTTGCGGGCTGCTGAGGCTGCCCCCACTGGTTGCGAGGGCACGAGAACGTCCTGGCATCAGGTGATCGGACCCGCCTGTGCTCTGGAGGCTGTATCTGCGGGCGGTGACTCCGCCGAGAACTGCGCGGGACCGGGGCTGCACTGCGGCCATTCGGGGACTGGGCCTGCCGGTGCCCTGGAGGCTGCGGAGGAAAGCGGCGGCTCCCGCCGATAACTGAAGGGGGAGACGGGCGACCGGTGAGTCCCGAAAAGGCGCCGTGCACAAGCTAGTAAAAAACTGGAGAGACATGCCCTTTATTGCCGGTGAGGACCGGGGGTGAGAGAACAACAGACCTGGAGTGTGGGCCCTCCTGCTTCCCCCCCCCTCTTCCCTGTGACAGTTGTAGACTCTTGAGACTGTCCACCCCATCTACATTAGAGCGGACGGGGGGCTGCTCGGGCGCCCACCCCCCCTTGGTCCGGAGGGGGAACCGGACGAGAATTGCGGAGTAGAGACGCACTGCGCTGAACACTTGGGATTGTGGTGCGTCGCCCAACGGAGTGTCTGGAGGGGGTTGTCTCGGCACTTTGCGAACTATCCTACCGACAGGGCACAGATCCGAGCACGCCCGACCTAGGCGATGGGGAGAGTAAAGGGAAACCGCTTGATACGGGCCCAATGGCGGAAGGCCCCCTGCGTCTGGTGCCCAGGATGGCCCGACAGATGCATCCATGGATGGTTCTGCAGTGTCCCAGTCGGATAAGCTAGACCTGATACTCCGGGAAATCAGGGACTCCAAGAAAATAATGGAGCAGCAGATAGGAGCCCTCACGACTGGTCTCACCTTGCTGAGAGCGGACCACGGGAAGCTCGCTGACAAGGTGCAGGAACACGAAGCAGCACTGACTAGCATGGACCCTCAGATTGCGGAACACACAACGCAATTGAAACAACTGCAACAACAGGTCTGCGGCCTACAGGATCGCGTTGAAGATGCGGAGGGCCGCAATCGCCGGAACAATGTTCGCATTATTGGGCTCCCGGAGCGAAGCGAAGGCACACGCCCTGCGGACTATATGGAAACATGGCTCCGAGAGCACGTTGCCCCGGAAGGGCTGTCCCCGTACTTCTGTGTGGAACGGGCTCACCGCATACCGACGGGCGCACCGAGGGTGGGGGCACCACCGCGCCCCTTGATAGTAAAAATCTTGAACTATAGGGATAGAGACATACTGCTACAAAACAAAGGCGAGAGACAAAATGAATATTCAGTTTGAAAACCAACGGATCTCCCTATATCCCGATTACACTGTTGCAGTTCAACGCCAGCGTACCTCCTTCCAAGCCGTGAAGAAAAACTAAGGGCAGCGCAGCTGAAATACGCCCTCTTGTTCCCGGCTAGGCTAAAAGTGATCCATGACAGGAAAACTTACTTCTTCGATAGCCCCAACGACGCGGAAGAATGGCTGGAAATTATGGACATCGAACGCAGCCAAGTGAGACCATCGGGCCAGACGGGAAAGGGACCTGAGGTGTCGCACTGGCAGAGGACACGAGGCCGCGGGGGGGGGCTTGAAAAATCGGTTGGAACGGGGCCCCACCCCGGCGCAAAAACAGTCCGGCAGGGAGGCGGCACTAACTGTTGCAGAATCCTTTAGAGAAGATAGCCCGAAAATAGTGACGGACACGGAGGACAGTACGGCCCAATCAGACTCTGATCACAGCATCGCTCTCTTCCCCTCGGCGACGCCGCAGACGGGAGATGGCCTCCTGGACAACTGAAAACACCGCAGCACCTCCCCCGATGGGGACCTTAGCTTGGATCATGACACTGGACATGTAGCTGAGATTGACCACAATGAACAGTATCCTTTTTTCTTTTGATAATGCATGAAGTCGCCCGGACTCGGGCCTTGTGCGGACGATACATATGATGAGGCCCAGTAGGGACTCTACAACATGCTAAATGTACATGCTTGTCCCTTACATTTCAGGGTCGAGGAAGGGACCCGTTAGTATGTTTGAGTTACCACTGGGATTGCGTGGTGTATTATGTAGAGCTAGTCCCGCTCCCGCACGCACAATTGATTCCCGCATGCAATGCGTAGAAACTCCCCCCCCGGGGACCAGTAGAGCCGCCGGAGCTCTGCGCACTTCCAAGCAGTAGTATGGTTGGAGACGCTTACCCCCCA
Source organism: Calotriton arnoldi (assembly GCA_963921515.1). Lineage (NCBI taxonomy): Eukaryota > Metazoa > Chordata > Amphibia > Caudata > Salamandridae > Calotriton > Calotriton arnoldi. Next base: position 1,686,509 of record CAWUFW010002179.1, read on the forward strand.
CGTAGCGTATGCACTGTTCTCTGGTTTGGTTATGTTTTCTGTTTTGGTTTGGCACAGCACTGTTCATTAGCTGCGCCGAGGAAGTTTAGTTTACGAGGGGAGGGGGTTTCCTGGTCCGTACTAGTTTTTCAGCTCCGTCAGCTGCGGAGGATGGGGCAGGATGTGGGGATATGGCTTTCAATCATACCATTTTAGGGTCCTATAACTTGCTGACGTGGAATATACGAGGGCTGGGGGCCGTACAGAAACGCCATAGAGTACATGCATACCTTCTCCGCCGCAAGGCACAGATAGTCTTCTTCCAAGAGTCGCATCTGATGGAGGCGGAGGCACTAAAAACCCGACGGAAGTGGAGGGGTCGAGTGTTTACTACTAATTACTCGGCCTTTGCTCGAGGGGCAACAATTTGGATTAGGCATGGGGTCCCATTCGTAGAGCTGGATAGGCGAGTAGATGCCCAGGGCCGCTATATACTTCTGCGGGCACCCTAGATCACCAACCTGTAGTGCTTGGCAGCATCTATGCGCCCAATTTTGACCAGGATAAGTTCTTCCACGACCTAGGCAGAGCCCTGACTGGGTGGGACACCATCCCTTGGATCCTGGGAGGGGACTGTAATGTGATCCTTAACGTCGACTTGGACAGATCTCACCCTCCACTACATGGGGCTGCACTACATAAACAAACCGAATTCCTAAAAGGGCTGGGGACTCACTGACACGTGGCGCATGCTGCATCCCACACATAGGGAGTACTCCTTTTACTCCCCAGTACACCAGCTCCACACCCGGCTGGACAGGTTTCTCTGCTCCCATACCATTACACCACAGGTACACCAGGCCACATATTTAGCGAAAACGTTTTCCGATCACAACCCTCTGGAACTAACGCTTACATGGGGCAGAATTCCATCCCCAGTCCCGACCTGGAGGCTACAGCCCCAACTCCTGGAAGATGCTCCCTTCAGGGCTTCACTATCGGACACTATAAATAATTTTTTTACGGAAAACTGGAACACGGCCTCCTCCAACCTAATTGTGTGGGACGCACTCAAGGCAGTGGTTCGGGGCGCAGCAATTAGTGCTACGGTAGGGGCACGACAGGAAGTACATAGGAAATTGGTGGATACAGAGGCCCTGATGACGGAACTGGAGCCAGCGGCGGTTACCGACACGGTTAAGCGGGCAGCCCTACAGGACGCCCGCATTACACATGCAGAGACATTAGAGACCATGAGGGTCATAGATTATCGGGCATATATACACTTAAAGCACACTGCCGCTGACAAATCGGGCACGTTGCTGGCTAGACTGCTGAGAGACACTCCAGAACTGCCAGTCGTCGCCTGCATCCGCTCCCCAGAAATGGGTCTAGTGCATACCCAAACAGAGATCAACGAAGCTTTCCATGCTCACCTGCAGCACCTTTACGAGGCGCCAACTAACATTAATGATAGTCGGATTGCGGCCTTTTTGGATGAACTACAGTTCCCCATGATTACTGAGGGTAAACGTAAGGAAATTGCAGGGCCTGTCACCCAACATGAAATACGAGCCGCAATAAAAGGCCTAAACCGTAACAAGACCCCGGGCCCAGACGGCCTACCCATCGAATTCTACGCTATTTATGCGGAGGCCTTGGTCCCTAAATTGGAAGAAATATACAAGAAGGCCTGGGACACTGGTAGCCTACCAAAATCCACAATGCAGGCATTGGTGGTGTCGCTCCCCAAGCCGGGGCGGGATTGCCTTGAATTATCCAATTATCGCCCGTTATCAATGCTGGCTACGGAATACAAAATCCTTAGCAAAGCCCTTGCTAACCGGCTGCTGCCTGCTCTACCTGCTCTTATACACCGGGACCAATGTGGGTTCATACCTGACAGGAGTACATCTCTCAACATTAGGAGGCTACATCACCTAATGACGGCCACCCCGGTGGAATATCATAATGCTGGATGTTTGGCCCTGGATCTCAGACAGGCCTTTGACTCAATAACTTGGGAGTATATGTTTGCAGCTTTAACACGCTTTGGCCTCCCACCGGAGTACATCCGATGGGTGCGGCTGTTGTATACAGAACCTACGGCGAGAGCCCGCACAGGCAGATGCATATCCCGGGAATACGAGGTACACAGGGGCACGAGACAGGGGTGCCCGCTCTCTCCCCTGCTCTTTGTTCTTACGCTGGAGCCATTGGCTATTGCCCTGAGACAGTCGTTCGACGAATTGGGGATAACTATACAAGGTGTGCCACACTTGACGTCTATATACGCAGACGACATCCTCTTATACCTACGTGACCTGGAAGGGGGGGTGGGCCCTCTCCCCGGTATTTTTGCTGCCTTCGAAGCTATATCGGGCCTAGCTATTAACGCCGGGAAATCGCACGCCTTTTACTTCCGAGATGGTCCGCGGCCAGACGGAATCCAATTTGGTGCATACCACATACCTGTAGCGCAGGACACCTTTAAATATCTGGGAGTCCAAATTTACAGAGACCCCACAGACCTACTGGAGGGTAACTTAATGAAAGCAATTGCATCCCTCCGCTCCAGCATTGCCTTTTGGATATCCCTGCCATTGTCAGTGATGGGGAGGATAGCCATCTCCAAGATGGTGATGTTACCTCGCCTGCTGTACTACTTTGCCAATTTACCCATGACACTGCCTCTACCCATCTTCCACACGTTGGACAAGCTACTACTGGAACTTATCTGGGGCGCGGGTAGGCGCAGACTGAGTCTTAAGAAACTACAGCTGGCAACGGACAGGGGTGGTCTGGGTGTCCCCGATTTCCGGGCTTATTATTATGCTGCACAACTGCAATGGCTGTCCTATTGGACGGCGGGCAGGAACCTAGTTGAAATTGGCTACGACACGCGGAAAATAGAGCGTGGTACGTTACATACCCTGCTGCTCCCCAAAGAGAAAATACCGACGGGTGCACCCCCGTTGTTATTAACGGCACTAAGGTGCTGGAAAAAAGCAGTGCAGTACACTTCAGCCACGGTTCCCTATGCCAACAACATTCCACTACTGGGGCTACCCGTTGCGGGTGATCGACTTACCATAGCCAGACTGCATGACTGGATAGAGGCTGGAGTGGCAGATGTGGGTTCCTTCTTTGGGGATGGCGTGCTTCTGGACCATGCCGCATTTATACAAACCACAGGCGCCCCAGATCACCTGTATCTCATACACGCAGCAATAGCAAATTACATTCGGAGGACATGGGCACCACAGCGTAGTGAGCCCCCACAACATGAGATGGTACACCTACTTTACCATATGGGGAGGGGAGGACATCTCATCAAATGGTTATATATGGGTATTAGAGCGCAGGCCTCAGTACAACTTATAGGTCTCCGGGAACAGTGGGCAGGGTCCATGGGCAAAGAGATTACAGACGAAGCTTGGTCAAGTATCCTAGAGGACCCGAAAAGGGTTTCCCGTAATGCCAAGCTCAAATACATACAAACTATGGTTCTGCACAGGGCATACTTAACACCGAAAAGAATACACCGCATGTTCCCAGACGCTCAACACTGTTGCCCGAGATGTGGAGCGGGGGAGGCGGGCTTTGTCCACATGATGTGGGACTGTCCGCACCTCCGAGATTACTGGAGTCAAACCCGTGCGATACTTGCGGACATCACAAACCTCACACTGACGAACGACATTTCGGAATGCTTATTGGCTCTCCGCAAACGCACTAAGACCCAGAGGGTACACCTGCGCTTCCTGGACCTGGCCACGATACTGGCGATTAGAGCCATCACCATGATGTGGAAATCCCCGAGAGGCCCCCTGGTATACACATGGAGGGAGGAGGTAATACGATGGGGGGGCGCAGAGAGCGCGGCCCTCAGGAGGGAAGAAGCGCAAGCTTTGCGTAAACATCCCATATCTATGGCCTGGGATACTATGCTGGAGAACCTCAAACAACTGGAGATCCCCCACACCTTCACTAATCAGACTGTATGAACATACACACACCCTGACACACGTTGACAGCAATGGACCGATTGCCCCACAAGCCACAAAATAATGCACGCCAATGGGTAGGACAGAAAAGCCAGAAAGCACTAGACCGAAATATTGGCAGATTAAATAAATGAAACCGGGACCAGGAATGGGGAGGGGGGAGGGAGGGGGTTGGGAAAGTTCAACGGGTGCACGGCTATGTTGGAAACATGTAGATTCATTGATATCTGTTGGGACGGGAGCCAGACATCCCCTATTTCTTTTTTGTCCCTCCAAACGATAATATGTACATGCTGTTGGCAGTAACACGCAGATGCGATTGTCAACTTACTGACAGCCTTTGATAATGCATAGTAGTATCGATGCCTCGTTGTCGAATTTATCGAATTCACAGTATGTCACCAGTTTGCGCAATCTGATTGCGAAATCGTCAAGGGACTCTTTTGCCAGGTGGTCATATCTGTCAGTGAGACACTTTATTAGGCCTTTATATGTTGTTATTTCTTCTGGGGGGAATGTTAGGAGGAGGTCCTCAACTTCATCGCCCATGAGATTTAAAAACAGATCCACGTTTTGTTTGTCTGTGTTGTCTTTGCACGTTGTTCGCATGTATCGTTCAAATCGTCTGATCCATCTCTCCCAGCGAATGCCTTTCGTCTGCGAGTCAGAGAGGTCGAAGGTATGAATCTGATTGGCTCTACCACCTGACTCAGAGATGGCCACTGAGGTCTCGCATGATTTTGTTCTAAAGCTTGAAATCTCCACGGGAGGCTTGGCGAGCGGCTGCGGTCACAACACTGTGCACCACTTGCTGGGGGTGGTCGCAGAGGTTATTTCTTACCACCTTCTTTGTATTCTGACCAGGGTGGGCTCAGTTCTACATATGACAGGGGTGGGCTCCCAACGTCACTTCTTTCTTGTAGATGGACCATTGTGGGCTCCTGGCTCTGTAGTTCTCCACATGACCGGGGTGGGCTCCCGACATCACTTCTTTGAAGGTGACCAGGGTGGGCTCCTGGCTCCGCTTCTTCTTTTGTCACAGGGACACGGGTACACACGTCTGGTGGTGTTTGCAGATCCCACCTTCGTGTCACCAGTTGTCATGTCCCACCGCACTGCCCCAGGTCCCCACAAGACTTCACATGGACTGAGGTAGATGAGCTGACTGTTTATTTATCTCTCTCTCATCGCTGTGCATGCAGGCACATCAGCTTGTCTCCCCACTCCTCTTGTACTGACCCGGTCCCCCCATCCTCCACAGAAGTGGTGTTCGGTGGCTACTCCTCCCTTCGTGTTGTGCAGGGTCCTCTTGCCCCTTTGCACAGCACTCCGATAGGTGGGTAAGAAAAACAAGTGTGCCCCTCTCAGAGTTTTTTGCCATGCCATAAAAAAGTGAAGCAGGACCTTGCGGTAAAGGTTACTGGCCTTGTAGAAACATACCTGGCTATAGCATCCAGGCTTGGCCCGCTAGAAAATTCTGACTTCCACAAAAGTCACTAAGTTCGAGGATAAATGCTTGGACCGGGATGGGGTGCCAAATATGTCCAACTGACAAAGCCCCCTCAGCGACCAAGAAATCCTGCTTTGTCCCATTCTGAACTTTTGGCGCCAAACCTAACAGCTTCAGCAGGCTTTCAATGATGATATATCTGACATTGAGCGACCCTCGCCGGCCACAGCCTTAGATATGCCCTACTGGAAACTATTGAATTCCATTTCAGAGACAAAGGGGCTAATTTACAAGCCCCTTATGTCATGGGTACGTCACTTTTCCCCATATTAAAAGTGACACACCGGAGGCGCAAGGGACTTGTAAATAAGCCCCTAAATTTGAAGGTAAAGACGTTAACTGGATTGATTTTCCCAGTGTATCCAGACTTTGCTCTATTGTGGTAAGCATGAAATTGCACCTAGGTTCTGGCCAACCACAAATTGCTTTTGCCTCAATGTGTCCAGTTTCCCTCAACCTTTTGCTCATTAAATCCTTCTCTATTTTTCTAAAGTAGTTTGGGAATTTTATTGTGTTAAGTTTCTTACTTTAAAATTATTGGTACTTCATGAGCTAAAAAAATGCACTTCTATTGTGATTACGTGCTGCTTGTGTCGTAGCTACCATAACTGTGTTTTGACCTAACCAGATTTTCCTTATTGAGTTGGTAGGCATCAACTCCTCCAAAATTAATAACCCTATTCCTGCCAAAATCGATCTGTGCCTTTACAGTTATATTGAATACAATAGTGATCAGTATATTTTATGTGAGGTGCCATCCATTGCAGGGGCACATTCTTCTTCTGCTGACAACACATCGACACAAACCTGTTCAGATTGTGCATTCTGATCTGGTTTGTAAAACTTGTCTTGGATCCATTTGGAAAGTCATCTCCGGACCACTAACAGTGCTGGCAGATTATGCACTATATGAATGCCAAATAATAATATTATTAATAATAATTATAGACATAGAAGTACAAAAATGTCCTTCCCAAGGTAAGATACAATACACGGTATGGTTTTGAAGTCATTATTTCAAATAAATGCTGTAGACTGTAGGCTCTGACATCACTTTAAGTTACTGATTTTAGTCCTTCAGAAAAGGCAGGAAATTTCAAGACTTTCAACGTATTCAAATTAATAAACAGTAAACTATGCTGTTAAAAACTAGTGAAGGAGCAGGTTGAAAAGGGCTAACCAATTGCCTTTTACGGAGGCAAATGAAAATAGCTGGTAGTAGATGGTTTCTTTGGTTTAAGGATTCGATTTGAACTCATGGCATTTCACTATGGCACAAAGATAAATGTAATTCACCCAGTTATTTGCTTGCTCGGAATCAATCATATGTTTAATGAGGTGGTGCAGATGCAACTTCATAGAATAAATGCATACAAAAAAGTATTTGATGCCTTGATCATGATGGATTATTCAATGTATTACCTTCTGTAGACATTAAATCAGAACATAGATAAGGCCTTAGCTTTCAGCGTAGATAGATGTACTAGAGTCAGAACATCAATCATTAGGTTTCTGACTTTTGTAGTGCTCTCGCTGGAGGGAATTACTTTTAATGAGGTTAATCAACTATGCAAAATTTATCGGAATCCACACCTTTATTGTTTACTAACGTTTGGAAAATGCAACAAATGTTTGTTTTCATTTAATATAAACATTAAAGGTATTAGTGCCACTTTTAGATACCATATTAATAGACAGGCTGTGTGAGCAACGCTTGCTCCAGTCAATCACAATGTATATATTTTGCTCAAATTCTTTATGTTCATTTGTTTATACTGAACACTCTCCAAACTATATTGCATTGGGACGCTACAGGAGTAAAACACAATAAAGGTCTGGTGCCATAATATAGAAAGACATCAACGTGTTTGCTGCAAATTTAAAACACATAATCTGAGTCTTATAAGCACATGGGGCTCTTATATCTTGCAAGAGCATTCATTCTCTCTCAACTGTAGGTTTGTCTAAGGTTGAGTCCACATGAATCGTCTCACATGTATCCCCGAGAACAAGATCATATAAGCACCAAAACAAAAACATAAGATCATAAAACTCAAATGTGCTTTCCTGCACAGACTAAGCTTGGCAACAAATGACAGATGATTTTAAACCCAAACAAAAATGAAAGGTTAGTCACCCATGCAAGATTGCTCTTTTTTCTGTGTTATTACCATTATGCCTTAGTGTTTCGTTTTACATTCTTCACCCTGAGGGTGTGAAGGAAGGGTCAGGTTGGAATCTAAGCCAGTAGTGCAAACGTTACATTGTAATCTCGAACCATGTTTAAAATGTTTGCAGTGCTACACAAGTGAGGTTGGAGTGTTCAAGGGAAGTAAGAAAGTCAGATGTTGGTACAGATTTCACAGTGAGGAGGAAGAACACGCTCTGCTTGAAGGAGAGAGAAGCGTAACTTGGCCGAAGAAACACATTATCGGACAGAACACAGAACCTTTAATGGAAACAAGTCGTGTTTCTTCACAAATCGTGTGGGTAATGACATGACGCTATGAAAAATGCATGGAATGCTTCAGAGTGGATTTGAAATGGGTATCTGAGCAGTCAGGCAACTTAAAAGGAGACAACAATTTAGCTTTAGCAATAAAATATATCTGAGTAGACAGAATGCTTAGAGAATCTTTAAAATCTAGCCGGGGGCTCCAATTACATATGGGCAATTCTGCAACCATACCGTGGCTTTTTTGTCACTGTAAACCTGGTATTAGTTCATAAAACATTTAGCAGCACAATCTTTCCCCTTGCCTTTTAAAAAAGTCTTAATAAGGATGAGCAAGTAGAAACCATACAGAGCATACTCAAATATACAACATGTTCTCACTTCGTGGCCGACTTGAGGATGGTGTGACCGGTGCCACAGCACTAGGCGCTGAGCTCAAGGTGGGGAGAAGCGGGGAGGGGGGGGAGAGGGGGTTGAGGGGATGTGAGGACTGGGGATGAAGGTCAGGGCTGGCTTTAGCACTGGTGGTGCCCTGTGCGACAATGTTTGTTGGTGCCCCCACAATGACCACTGCTGCCACAGATGCCCTCCTACCTACCACCATTTAACAGTGCCCCTCAAGTCTCCATGACCAGTCTCTCAGATTCATTTAGTTTTATAGCGCCACTCATACCAGTGTGAGGTGTCAGAGCACTTTACATCATACACACATTTAACAGAGACAATCACACGTTAAAGCAGTAACTCATCAGTGTATAGGAAATGTTACATAAGACAGAGGACTACAAGGTGTAAGAGTCACATGTCATCCATACTTGTAGGCAGTATAGTTTAAGAGTCCTTGGTCTGGAAAAGCACAAATTCGAAATTTAAAACATAACACTAATTGTTAGGGGTTCCCATTAATAATAATAATTATTTCTACCCAAATTAACCCTTTTTGCAAGATTAGGTTAAGGAAAGACCGGGCAAAAAAACATGTATGTCTAATATAAACCTTGCAGTTTGCATGCAGCTCTTTGATGACAGTTAATAGCTCATTGTTTTATATTAGGATTTTAACTTCTAAACTGCAAGTAACAAAAAGATCTCTGTGACAAAAGCAGTAACCCCTTGACCTATTAACATTATATGCACTTTGTGATCTGCATGACACACATTCTTAGCAGCAGCCATATTAGCCCTCTGAGCTACCTTACGAGGAGTCAAACTCTGTCTCTCTCCAGGAAGAACATTAATCACAGGAGTTATCTTGATGTCTCATCACTTATTTCAAATGCAGCACAAAACTATACTTTTATAAGAGAGGGGAAGGGGAGAGTGGGAGAGAGTAGCGGAAGAGGCAAGGAGTGCAGGGTCAAGCAGGAGCAACTCGGAAATACACAATAGTAAAGATGGAGGGTGGGAGACAGCAAAGACAAGATGACACACAAGGGGGGGAAAGCAAGGGGAGAAACATGTACTCCTATTCAGTAGAAGTGTGCAAAAAGATAAATAGGTGCCTGATCTCTGTAGTGGAAGGATAAGCACATCCACTCAAAAACCAAAATACTTTATGGGCAGAACAATCACAAGAACAGGGAGGAAGCCAATTGAATGAGGAGCTGGCAACCGATATATGCAGGAAAACATTGTAATGATGAGCAAGGGGCAGGCAGAAAGCCCAATGTAAGTATATTTTGAAGTGTTGGTTACCTTGCAGCTGCAACAGACAGCTAGAGCTGTCTATAGTTAAATCCCAAAAATCTGAAATACTGAAGCTGTCAGAGCAAACACTACACCAAACAATCACAGATGGATGATTTATGTCATAGGAGCATTTTACGTGCAATTGGTGGTATATCTGTCCTCTGTGGTATTCTTCACATTACAAATCATGCACCTAAACAGATTACCAAAATTATTAAACAGGCCATGGGTTAGTCTACAAATTGAAGCCTCCTATTTTAGATTATAAGGGATCAGGGTGACTATAGGACACTCCAGTACCATGCGGCTGATTACATCCCTCTGTGATGTGGGAGCATTTCTCTCTTTGGGAGTGCTGTGGCATAGGTCCAAAAAAGTAACCAATGCTCATAGTGTATAAAATTGTACCAGGATACCATTTTCAGCCTTTGGGCTGACTTGTCAGACACAGAATTGATCCTTATGGGGTTTGTTAAGCCCACTCTCAATCCTCGGAAGAGGGCCTGACATCAACCAACAGAGATATATGTATATGAAACCGTACCCATGTGACAGAACTACAAGGATGTGAGTTCACTCAAGCAGTGAACACATGTATTGCATGTTGTGCACTTGGGTGCACCATAGAATCAAACGGAGAACAAATGCTAGTCACATAATAAAACACAGTCAAAGCACTTGTGCTCATCTCGCCTTTGCTTTACAACATACCTCATGAATCAGTAGTTATTATTTTTCCTTCTCTTGATCCACCACTTACAGGCTGGTACCCTCATTTCCTCTTTGCTGTGTCTCCACCTCTTCTCACTACACACCACCTGTCTTCTGATGATATTTACCTCATTCAGGACTAAAAACTACCCATTTGAAAAGGCAACATAAATAGGTTGCATTCCCTTTATACCTCCATTCCCCACCTAGGTCACTGATTTTTTCAGAGAAATCCAATCCTGTATGGCTCAACAACGCCCTAAGCACATCTCTTCAGAACTTACATTACATACTCAAAATTAACATATAACATATTGTAGAACTAACTTACATATGAAGTGTTAAATCTGAAAGCGAATCCACCAATAAATTTACTCCAAGGAAATGATAGTTTGGTGAAGAAAATATCACTGGTGGATTATCATCTAGGCAAGAACTTCCCTCAGAAATCAAAACCTCTTCTTTGAGCTTGTTGGAAATGGCCCTTTCTGCAGGGTCACCCCAGACCTTTTGCCTTCCTCCTCCCTTTTTTGTTGGTTTTAGGATTCAGGGAACTTTACCACTGCTAACCCGTGCTAAAGTGCATATGCTCTGTACATGATAACATTGGCTTATCCACAATTGGCATATTTAATTTACTTCTATGTCCCCATTAAAGTGCACTGTATGTACTCAGGGCCTGTAAATTAAATGCTACTAGTGGGCATGCAGCACTGATTATGCCACCCACTTCCGTAGCCCTTTAAACATGGCTCAGGCCTGCCATTGCAGAGCCTGTGTATGTAGTTTTAAACTGCCATTTAGACGTGGCAAGTTCACCTACTTGCCAGGCCCAAACTGTCCCTTTTATTACATATAGGGCACCCCTAAGGTAGGCCTTAGGCAGCCCTATGGGCAGGGTGCAGTGTATTTAAAAGGCAGGACATGTACTCTTGAGATTTACATGTCCTGGTAGTGAAAAACTGCTAAATTCGTTTTTCACTACTGCAAGGCATATCTCTCCCATAGGTTAACATTGGGATTGCCTTAAACATCTTTTAAGTGTAATTTCCAATTGGGAGAAGATGGAAATTTGGAGTTTGGTGTCTCTGGACTCACAATTTAAATCACAACGTATGGTAAAGTCAGATTTTTAATTGTAAGCCTGAAAATGCCACTTTTTGAAAGTTGCCATTCTCTTACTTTAACAATTCGGTTCCTCTGCCTGTCTCTGAATATACATCTGGGTTGGGTGAAACCTGGGCTTTGTACATTCCCTCTAGACAGTCACATAAAGGGAGCTGGGATGTGACATTTGCATCCTGATGGCCCATCACCAGGCTGATGAACCTTCCTGAGGTAGATTGGGAGGGAGGAGCTGACACTTGCACCTGAATAGGGTTGTGCCTGTCCCTACACAAAGAGCTGCATACACCCCTGTAGTGAGTCTGTAGCCAAGGCAGGAAAGTCAGAGACCTTGTGATCTTCAAAGACCTCTATGGTGTCTCCCCCACTTCAAAGGCACATTTGGGTTTGCGTACTGGATCCCTGACACCACCAAATCAGAACTTTGCTGGAACCAAGGACATTCTGTAATTACAGTGTGCACAAAACTTTACACATTGCCTCTTACGTTAAGCCTGACTGCTCTGTGCCAAGCTACCTGAAAGTGAACACAGGTTAATTTACGTTGCGTATCTGATTTAGCAAATCTGATTTTAATTTGCTCAAAGTCAAACTTGATCTGGATAAATAAACATTATTGTTTAGGAAGATACAAATTGCTTGTCAATTGGCCTTTCTGATTTATTCTTTTTTTCTGAGAGTAATTATATTAATGAAATTGTCTTTTTAATTCATTTATTTATCCCATTTGTGTGTGCAAAGGCTAGGATTGCACTTATGTCATGATTTTGGCAATATTACAATGTCAACTCGGTAAAGAGCAGACTTCTGGAAAATGCAGAAAAAGCAGTTTTCAACTTAAACTTTTGGAAGATGGTGTACCCCATCAACCAGTCATCTCACAAGTGACAACTTCAGCAGTCACTCTGTTTTGAAAGGTTTATAATAATGTTATAGGCAAATAGGCAATATACCTAACACCATTACAAATCAAACTGTGAAGCTCACAGTGGGGATCTATGACATGGCGGTCTCTTTCTAGATCCCTGTTAACATATGTTCTGTTCACAATACGGTCACATTAGTTGGCATTACTGGTCATGCCAGGCTTTGTTTTCTCTTTATTGCATGTTTACATGTCTATATTATTGCATTTTTGTATTTTTCCATGCATGTATGTGGGCATGTATGTATTGGAATTTATGGAGTGCAAGCCTAGCTAGAGAGCAATGAAGTTTTGTAGCTAGTATTGGGCAGGGAACAATTCAAAATTGTCTATAAAAGTGGAAAGGAAATATAAAGGGGCAGGGATGCCAATTCACCCTTGGGGCAGAAGGAGCTGGAATTTCATATAGCCTTAGAGCCCACTGTAGTGGGCTCTACTGGCTATTAAAGGCCCACTCCAGCGTTCAGCTGAGGCCTTGAACAAGGGAGAGGGCCTTTAACGGCTGGTAGAGCCTGCTACGGAGGGCTTTAAGGCTATTAGAACATTCAGCCCCTAGAGGGCAGAACATTCTAATTAGTAAAACCAAATGCCTCTCGGATCTCCAGGGGGTCTAAATCCCCTCCAGCTCGGAGAGGCCTTTGTTCACAGCAACAAAGTCAAACATTGGAATGTTGGAGCTACGGGCTTCTACCAGCCATTTGAAGCCCGGAGCACTTCATTGATTTCAATGGAGCTACCAACATTCCAATGTTCTAATTGTTGATGGTCTATGAGGTGCTCTTTGAGGAAATTGATAGTTCCTCAACGAAGGGACGGATGAAAGAGGTAGCTCCACATGACTAGATGGGATGTTGCTCAAGATTCTGTGTACTTAGTTTAAGAAGGCTTGTCTTTTATTTCCTTGTTGCACTTCTCGATTTCAGGTATGGAAAGGTAATGGCTTTGTATATTACACTGGCCTGAAAGTGTGAGTTTTTTGCCTGGAAGTGTGATGTGGTAGTGATTCCTGGTTTGTGGTGGATGCAGCTGGTTGCAAGCATAATACGGGGGGCCAGAAAGGGTAGCCAAAGCAGGTCTGTCATTGGTGGAGTGATAAGATTGTATGTCAGCCATTTGATGAAGTTTAACTGTGGCTTGCAAGATCCTTTTGAGTGGAGCTAGGGAATAGTTAGACATTCTCTGTGAACTGGGCGTTGCCGCCATCCACACGGAAAAGAAGAAAGTTGGATTATGAGTCTGAAATTAAATTTGTAGATGTTATGTATGGTTTTGTGCTGCACCAGAGTAAAAGTCGATACCATGGTGTTTGAAATTTGTGATAATGTTGATACTCTGATAGAGAGGCCAATGTAAACAAGCATTGGCATAGCCAATAGGTCTCGCTTTTGGGACCTTATGTGTTTATCCTGAAGTTTTGGGTATGTTGTAGAGCATTGTGGCTGATGTGCATTATGTTGAAAAGTTATAATGAAAAGTGTTAAGCATTTTTGTTACCTTTATAAAAACCAACGCGACATTATATACAACTGAACAACCTGATTAAAAACAGATTTTAACATAAAAAATGTTTTCTATTTTTTTTGTACTTATGTGGCACAGTGGTATTATGTGGAGTGTATTTGTTGCATTGAATAGAATGTAATTATGTGACGTGTACTTATGTGGCACTGAATGGTATTATGTTGAGTGTATTTATGTTGCATTTTGTATAGTGTAATTATGTGGTGTGTAATTATGTGGTATTGAGTGGTATGTGTAGTGTATTTATGTTGCATTGAAAAGAGTGTAAATATGTGACCTGTAATTGGATGGTATTGAGTGGTATTTTGTGGAGTGTATTTATGTTGCATTGAGTATAGTGTAATTATGTGGTGTTTAATTATGTGGCAGTGAGTGGTATTATGTGGAGTGTATTTATGTTTTATTGAATAGAGTGTAATTATGTGACGTGTAATTATGTGTTACTCAGTGGTATTATGTGGAGTGTATTTATGTTGCATTGAGTAGAGTGTAATTATGTGGTGTGTAATTATGTGGCACTGAGTGGTATTATGTGGAGTGTATTTATGTTGCATTGAATAGAGTGTAATTGTGACGTGTGATTATGTGGTACTGAGTGTTGCTATGTGGAGTGTATTTATATTGCATTGAGTGTAGTGTAATTATGTGGCGTGTTATTACGTGGCACTGAGTGATATTATGTGGATTGTATTTATGTTGCATTGAGTAGAGTGTAATTACGTGGCATGTAATTATGTGGCACTGAGTGGTATTATGTGGGGTGTATGTTGCATTTAGTAGAGTGTAATTATGTGGCATGTAATTATGTGGCAGTGAGTGGTATTATTTGGAGTGTATGTTGCATTGAGTGCAGTATAATTATGTAGCATATAATTATGTGGCACTGAGTTGTATTATGCAGAGTGTTTTTTTGTTGCATTGAGGAGAGTGTAATTATGTGGAGTGTAATTATGTGGCACTGAGTGGTAATATGTGGAGTGTATTTATGTTGCATTTAGTACAGTGTAATTACGTGGTGTAATGATGTGGTATTGAGTGGTGTTATGTGGAGTGTATTTATATTGTATTTGGTAGAGTGTAATTATGTGGCATGTAATTATGTGGTACTGAGTGGTATTATGTGGAGTGTATGTTGCATTTAGTAGAGTGTAATTACGTGGTGTAATTATGTGGTACTGAGTGGTATTATGTGGAGTGTATTTATGTTGCATTGAGTAGAGTGTAATTATGTGGCATGTAATTATGTGGCACTGAGTGGTATTTTGTGGAGTGTATGTTGCATTTAGTAGTGTGTAATTACGTGGTGTAATTATGTGGTACTGAGTGGTGTTATGTGTAGTGTATTTATATTGTATTGAGTAGAGTGTAATTATGTGGCGTGTTATTTCGTGGCACGGAGTGATAATGCCAGGGCATGGCAAAGTTGCGAGTATCTGAAAAACTAAGACCTGTACAGGCCAAACTCTTCCTGCAGCACCTGATAGGACTTAAGGTGCGCTCCCTGCCAGACATCTCCTACCTTGGAGATCCCAATCTTACCCCACCCATTGTGTTGGAAACAAACTTTGAGCCAGCCGTATTTCAAATTTACGCAGCTAAAAATGGAAGATAATATAGTGCGGAAGAGCACAAAACAAACAAAAAGATTAAAAATATACAGAGGCAATCGCAGCACGGAAGGGGCAGAGAGCAAAACAGCAGAAGGGGGTAGAGGTGCGGCATGCGGCGTGGCATCAAGTTAAAAAGCTATATATTGTACACTATGTTTTCACAAGCTGACCTAGCTGTTTAGAGGTTGAAAGGTCATGTGTTGGAAACAAACTTTGAGCCAGCCGTATTAAACATTTACGCAGCTGAAAATATAAGTTAATATAGTGCAGAAGAGCACAAAACAAACTAAAAGATTAAAAATATACAGAGCCAATCGCAGCACGGGAGGGGCAAAGACCAAAGGGGCAGAAGGGGGTAGAGGTGCGGCATCGAATTGAAAGGCAACCGACACGGCCTGCATCCCACACACACACAGCGTTTCCCTTGCGGGAGCGAGCAGGGGCACCATCTGTTTTCAAGATAATTACAAACAGATGGCGCCGATGCTCGCTCCCGCAAGGGAAACACCAAAGGTGCACGCGTTGCAATAGAAAGCAATGCAAAACGTGCACGCTTTTAGCCAAAATGCTGATCGATTCCAAAAGGTCCCCTCCTATGCAGCGTAGGCGAGACCTAAAAACTGGAAATGGCCATTAACATGACGAATGTGTCATTCACCTCCGCCGTGCTCGTTCAGCCGCACATGAATGAATGGATAAATAGATGGAGAACTTATGCAACACATCTGTGTCATGTTATACACACACAAAAAGTAAGCTATAAACATCGACCAGTTTATACTGCCAACAAGCCGGCTGACTGTTAACTAGATTTGGGATTTTTTTTTAACATATCTCACTTTTTTTCAATGTAGTTGATAACACCACATCCCCCATGTTTCTCAAAGTGTCTCCTATTCTGACATAATGTACCCTTTCACTGGATGCTCACCTCACAGAACTTCCGGTATTGCAGTCTACCCTAATGGCCCTCCTCCTTGGTCTCACAGATTTGCACAGCTGGCCATCCCCAGGGAGGATTCCACATATCTTCCCCACACAGCAAGCTCTACAATATAACAACCATATTTATTTTAATAACGTGACTTGACTTAAACCAAGAGATTGGTATATGTGCAACCCATAATATCAAAAGGTCAAGGCCCTGCAGAGCTGTCTCAACCTTTCTCTGGACAGATGGGGATAAGATGTGCAAGTTTGTTCCACCAGCACATGCTACAACCTACAATTCAGAATCTACTTGCCTCTCCCAAACCGCCCTGAGCTACAGAAATTCTCTAAAAAGAAAAGTACCACCTACTATTTAAATTTTAGGTCTGAGATATGGGGGAAGGCAAAAGACAAGACCAAGCACGAAATCCCACTTGACCTATCTATCTTCAATGGCAGCTCAAACTGCACAATGGACTCACCAGAAACAATGTTCATTTTCTGCCATTGTTGTGTTGAGGGCTACGATCTCTCACAAAGACAAGTAACGCACGTTTCGGTGGGTAAGGGATAGTGACGATCCACCTTCTTCAGGACCACACAATGTAAAACATAAAATATGGTGGGCCAATGCGGGATAATGTTATACCCTTAGGTCTCCTATCCTGTGTAACAGTGAGCTCCCCAATTGGCCCACCATAATCTATGTTTTACACTGAATGATCCTGAAGAAGGTGGATCATCATTATCTCTTACCCACCGAAATGTGAGTTGACTGTCTTTGTGGGAGATCTTTTCCCGTTGTAACTCGCAGTGTAAGTGAGGTGTGGCTGGGTTAAGAATATATACGAGAAGATTTGACTTCTGTGAATGAATGAGTGAGTGGATTATGATATGGGATGAAAACTGTCACATATGCTATATTTAGAGATATGTACAATGTATAAAGTTTTAAATGGAAAATGAATGAAAAAATATTTTGGGTAAAAATGTGTTTTGATATTTAAATGAAAAATCATATGGCTAAAACAATTCAAAAACAATTTTGTGGATATGTAAACTAATGTATGGCAGTATGCATTCATCCATGTAAAAAATTATCCCAAAAATTATGTGTCAAGGTAACACACATATCTGGGTTGAAATTCTTTCCAGTCAGTCCGTTGTGCACTTTGAGCTGCCATTGAAGACACATAGTTTGAGTGGGAATTTGTGCTTTGTCTTGTCTACAGAGATTCTCGGCCTTCTTCCTCCTTTTTCCCAACCCCATTGCAAAGCACTTCCTCCAATCACCAGAGCCAGCCATTCCATCCAGCAATTTGATAACATTCAAAACAAATCATCTCCCACCACTAGAAGGGCATAAGGCAATTTTGACTTTCCCTTCATATGCCCAAAGCCATTGTATCCAAGTTGATTTCTGAGCATGACTGCCTGTTTCTCTTTCCTGCATGTATTTTGCCAGAGCTGTTGCGAAACACACTAGTAACCACAAATTAGGTAGTCTCAGAGAGCATTAGGATCCGATACCATTGCTAGAGGGTGCACCAACAGACATCATAAGCAAGAACCAATAGCCTTGTAAACTGAAGTCTTGGAACGAGATAACAGACATTAAGTTGACCCCTGGGGTTGGCAGATGCTGATTTTTAGGAGTCTAACCAGATTTCAGTTCATGTTAGTAACTATAGCCATTTATGTTTGCTTGCGAAACAAGTGGCAGGAATTACTGACAACACAAAGTATTAACTTGGGATTGCTGTAACCATGCTATGGACCATCACGGTTCTCGAGAAAAACATTTTTGACCATAGGGTCATGATATGAAAATAATACATTCACATTTATCATATACCAGCAATAATATTCTGTTTCTTGGAAAAGAAATACTTTGAACATGAATACAACAGTACCACTAACAAAAGGCCATGCATGTTTAACTAAGTAGGACAACGAATGCACAGAGCAAAGTTGCACAGTGCATAACACTGGGCACTCAGCACTGTAGTTTGCGAGTGTGGTGAGAGAAGGCAATACACAGAGAAAATCGAGGAAGAGGTACGTTTATGCACAGTGAAAGACGACGGGGCGGAAGAAAGGAGTCAACACACAATTCAGGTGGTTTTCAGAAGGCGCTGTCAGTGTGTGGTACAATATGTACCTCACGAGTGGTTGCAGGGGGTCGTCCGTGCAGAGAAGGTGGTGGCAATTAATGAACAAGTGCAAGGTGTGGGAGTCCATGTACAAAGCAAGCACGTTCAGAAGTCCAGTCCATGCACAGATCAGAAAGACAATATACGTTATAGTAAGGGAGATATGGAAATGATAGTTTAGGCAAGTGTTGAGGCGAGCTGTGGCAAAGTATGCACATTCCATGCTTACAGGGGACAAGAGTTTGTGTGGATACATTTCATACATTGTACAAGTGGTCAATGGACAAGGTAAGGGGTCTGGTAGGAGGAAATCCAGGCTCAATAGCATTGTCATTTTTGGGGGAGAGCAGCTCGTGCTAAATGCAAGAAAACCTGGTGTCCATTTCAAAGCAAGAGAACTAAGTTAGAGACTCAATTGGTGCGCTAATGGGCATTTCTAAGAGGAGTGCACTCACCAGCAGCACTGAGCTCCGCACCACCTCGGACAAGCTCTGCTGCAGTTCGGCCGCGGTGCCCGGTTTGCTCAGCGCCCGGGTGAACTTCCTGGTCTCCATCGGGGCGGCGTGAGACATGCGGGCACGGCTGGTAAAGGGACTCCTGTCCGGGGTGTTAAAACAGCCCTGTGAGCAGCATTAGAGGGCTCGGCATCGCAATGGGGATGTCCCGGTCTAGAGCTGTCAGCGGCGACCCATCCCGGCCTGCACTGCACCTGGGACGCGTGACGTACGGGGATCCCGGGGAGGAGCACACGAGCTCAACTACAGTCCGGCCAGGTCGCCCGCGCGCTCTCGCTGTCTCCTTCTTAGGCGCGCGATCACAGAACACCGGTGTCAGTTTACCCCGGGACTTCCACAGCGCGGTGATTGGCATTAGACCCTGCCCCCTCCAATTTTTTTTATCGATATCCTTCTGACAACCTGTACAACAGATGTAGCCATACAATAAATCCTTACAGTAAGGATGTTTCCCATCTGAGATAAAGACGTACTACAATCGACCACTTCTCAAAACAAGCACTGAAACACAAGTGCGGTGCCGCGCCGCGAAAGTGAAAGAGTACTCCGGGTGGAGGGGTGGGGGGGAGTGCGATTCCCTTGCGGGAGCGAGCGGCGCCAGGAGCGATAATTGCTACCATATGGCGCCAGCTGCTCGCTCCTGCAAGTGAATCGCCAAACGTGCACGCGTTGCCATTGAAGGCAATGGAACGCGTGCACGTTTTTGGCTGAAAAGCCGAATCGATTGCAAAAGGTCTTTTTGCCCAGGCAGCGCATGTGCGCTGCGTAGGCGAGACCTAAAAATGGATTCAAGTGACATTGCACTTGCAGAGTCAAGGACTAGTAATACATCTACCTTTATTTTGGATAACCGATAAGCAACCAATCAACCTATTAATGATCAGCCGATAATCAGTCTGAATTTCTTTTGTTTTCAATTGGTTGGTAATGAAAATGAATTGTGTTTTTGCTTGATTCAGCTTCAACTAGTCAGCTCCATTTAAACTTGAGCAGTTAGGCAGTCATTAACATGAATGAAGTTCTTGCTTGTGGAGATCTTCTGATAGAGTTTTGACTCTTCAGTGTATTGATGAGTATTGATTCTGTGATTAGCTTAGACGTTTTGTAGAGGCTCCCTGCATTGAATGAAGATCTTTGGGGAGCTCTTAAAGTAATTAAAGGGGTGTAAATATTTATTCAGAGAGGGTCAGAGGGATGTCATCTTTTTGCCTAGGTGAATGGTGTTCTGTGATAGCTGAGAGTAATGAAGGTGTCAACACGTGAGCATTTTGAATGAGGTTCATTTAGTCATTATGTGTGAAGAAGTGAGACATAAGTTGTTAATGTGGTAACTGAATTTTTCGATTTTCGGAAACATTATGTGACATTTCATATATCGCTTTTATAGGATCCAGTTTATGTACTGCCTGACACCTCTGAGGTGGGCTGATGTGGCTTTGCAGAGATGATGTGCAGTGGTTGACTTATAGACAATAAATGGCTTCCCACGTTAAGATGTCCAGTGCTTAGCTATGGCCACAGAGGGAAGAGTGCACTTCTGTGCAGGTAGCCTACCTCCAGCAATACAATTGTGGCACAATTCACCTCCTGTAAATTCACAAGAGTTTAATGAAGCTGCTTGGTTTCCAGATATATAATCACACACTCTCAGGTGCGAGTGATGCCTTTAAACAGTGCTTTAAATGGAAATATGGAAGTGCAGGTAGTCACTATTTAGAGTCCCTGCGTGTTCCTGATAAGTGTCAGTACTCTCCAATGAAGTCTATTGCAGCAGTGCTAAGAACTGCAGGTGCACTCCCTGTCAAATTAAGAAATTGCAAGTACTTAGTACCGGACAGTATGTGTCCTTTTAAAGTACTGCCTTTAAAGTATTGTGGTCAAAACATGCAAAGAATGTGCTGCGTCTCTTTGCGCGATGACTGGCCAAGCACATTCTCCTGATCTCGTCAATTACCTATATCTCTGCTGGGATAAGTGATAATGATGGAACCCGGTTCTTTGGTTTCCATCCGTAGATTAGAGGAAATCTATGTCTTTCGTTGTCAGGCAAAGAATCACAAAAGTGACTTTTTCTAATCAATTTACAGAAGGCACTTGAAGCTTCAAAGTGTAACAAGAAAATCTATAAACATGCGTCACTGGGTTATATTTAAACCCTTAAACTGACATGAACATTGCTTGCCTGAATGTCCTCTAAGCCTAATATGTTCATGCAAAAATCCAAGGGGCTGAGAAATGAGGAGGGCGGCTCAGGGGAAGATTCTAGCAGCACTCCAAGAATTAGGGCAGCTCTGGATCAGCTACTGCCTGCAGGAATCCTCCCTCCTCCCAGTGCCTCAAGATAAAGGTCTTTTGTGTCAGATGTTTGCTTTGTTACAGTTTATTATTTCTAATGATTGTTTCTGCACATGCTGCAAAGCGCACCCTCAAAGCAGTGGAAAGCAGTAAACATAGATGTGCTAAATTCATTAGCAATATGTTCATGGCGTAGTGCACATGCTCATTCGTTCCATCTTTAGTAAAAATTATTTGAGTGTGCAAGTACTAAACCGCTTTTCTAATTCAGGAAAGTATGTTCGACACTTACACAGAGGTATCCACGTGCGCAAACCTCCTTCTAGGGGTTGAGAGTGGGTGTTCCAGATTCTGAATGCACTAGACGTTTGGGCATGCCCACAAATGTACACACTTGTGGGTATCTGTGAACCTGTTTCCAATCCTTTCCCACCCATAAGAAGTTCAGAAATGTACTTCTGTAAATGACATGAGTAACCCACCTTTCCAATGAGAGAGGGGCAAAGGGAAGGGGCATTCAGTAAAATTAGATGAGTTGTAGAAGTTTCCCCCATGAAAAAATAATATCCAGTGGATTAATTAGTAATAGTTTTTGTGCAGGAAGGGACACTTTTCTGCACAAAAACAATCATTGATGGCATTTTACTCCTATGTGTGCTGCATAAGAGCAACAACGAGGAGAAATAAAGTATTTCTCCTCGTTGCGCCACTCTAATGCCTCTAATGGCGTTAGCTTTTGGCACTGCCTCAGATTTACAGATTCTTGTAAATCTGAGGCAGCGTCAAAATGCAATGGGTGTTGCATGGAAACGCCCACAGTAATGCCCATTGCATGCCCCTTTGCATTAAAAGGGCCATATTTACAAGGTGACATTAAAACACTCAAAGTGGTGTAGTACTGGTTTGTAAATATGGAGCAGGGCATAGCGCCACCAGAGCGTCCGTAAAAGTGACGCTCCGGTGGCCCTATATTCTTGTAAATATGCTCCAAGCTGTTTAACTGCCTAACCTACTGACTAAAACCCTATTAGGTGTGAGAAGCCTTAATAGATGCTACACTGACTGTCCATGGCTGTACAATCTCAGGAACATGCAGAGAAATGCGTATTTATATTTTTTTGGATTAACATGTGAAACATGTACATTTTTAGAAAAGAAATTAAAATTGTTTGATAGAGCACTGTCAGTTGTATTAAATTAGATCAAATTAGCTCCCAATTCAGTGTTTATTTTTAATTCTGTGTTTCTCCCTGGCTCTTTCTCTCTTTCTCTCTCTTTCCGTCCACATGCTGCAAGACAATGCTGTTTGCTGACTGGAGCTCCATAACGAGAGATCACTTTGTGGTAAATATGCATGTGTGCAATACTTCGTTTGCAATGTCTACAAATAAGTATGCCTTTTAAAACTATGTCACTGTATGACTGGCACTTTACTGAGCACCTGCAGATTTAACTGCTTCAGAATTAAAAAAATTGAAAACAAAGTAGCCCACATACTTGGATCCCGACCATTCAAGGATCACGACCTTTCCTGAAGCACAAATTGCTAGAGTTAGGGGCTAATGTTAGTATTTGAACAAGCAAAAAATGGTCATGCATTAAAAAACAAAATATATGGAAATATCCTTGAATAACTTGCAATAAGTGCATGTTCTATCTCGTTCATGTTTTTAGCCAAAATTCGTTATAAGAACTAAACAACGTGCACTCAAAGAAAAACCACGAGGATTGAAAAGTTCCCTGGCCAAGGCAGCTAAGCGAAACACAAAATCAGAATGTCTTTAAAGCCTTAACAAGAGACATGGATTGCCAAATCAAGACTTGATGCTACATTAAATTACACATTCTGATTGCAGGGAGGGTCATAAAAATGTTTACAGTCTCCTATATAGAAAATAGACACATATACTTGGAAGTGATAAGGTCCACCTGCACTTCAATGCTGCTGTTTGCTGGAGGACATGGTCTTAAGGTTTACCTTGTCTCAATCAATACCAGTATTGCCATTTTCAGCTGCAGGTGTTGAATGAAACTTGACTTCATGGGATAAGAATACTTTCTGATCATCCCCTGAGGCAGTAATGCTTCAGGACTTCACCTTCTCTGGCCTCCCTCAAGGGGCTCTGAGATGAATCGGCTGCTGTCATCTGACCTGTCTACAGTAGAGCGCTTACCAACACTGAGACTCAGGTCAATTTAGGCCACAGTGATTGGCCAAAAGAGGGACTGGCCATGTTCCCCACTGGAACTTCTTTAGTCCCAATACAATATCTGCAGCAAGGGCCAGGGTGCAGGCAGAAGTAAAACACACTATATTCATTCTGACATATTTTGCTTCAGAGTGTGAGACTAACCCATCAGTCAAATACAAGGCAACTTGTCACAGGTGGCTGAAGTAACTGAACTAGTAGGCAAACTCAGTAATTTGAGTGTCTACGGCAGAGATTTGTATAAAAAAAAGCAGGTCACACTTTTAGACTCTGGAAGGCCCATTCAGGTTTTCATAATTTCAAAATGTTTAAATAGGTACCATTGTGATGGATAATTGCAATACTAACTATTTAGGCACTAAGGGGACATTTCTTTTTGCAGTGTGCATTAGCACTGTATGAAACAAAGTACACTTCAGGCTTTGGACATGTCCTTTCAAGCAGAAAGGAAAGGGTGAACCAGCAAATTGGGGTGGTCTTCTCATTTTTAACAGTTTCATGTGAAAATGAAACAACAAAAACAAATATTTCACCATGTGAGGAGGTGGCAGGGTCTTGGAGAGGGTGGGGCCTCAGGTCAAGAAGCACCTAAGAGGCTTTTTTGCCGCAAACCGCCCACAAACCCCCTCCTCCGAAACAAGAAAAAATAGATTGCTCAGGCTGGTGCTGATATCCTGGTGTATGTTTACACCCCTTAATGGAAGTTGGCCGTTCAAAGTTTCCAAAAACGAGCGGGAAATCTTCTGCTTACAGTGGTTTTTAGCTTATTATCCCTGCCATTGTGTGATATCGGCTCTTCACCGGGTGACCATGTGCAGGAAGACAATATTCTGTGTCACACTGTAGCTTCTTATGAGTTGGCAGGTCTGTTGTAGGCCTTAGGATAGGTTTGTAGGCCTTAGGATAGGTTTGTAGGCCTTAAGATAGGTTGACAAACTGAAACACGTTTTTTTAGAGCATTGTTATTTTTGCAAAATTACAATCAGGAAGAGTAAATGCCTCTTTGCTTCACTGAAGATTTGTGACTGAGAAACCAAGGCTCAGACCCCAGCTTCTCCTTTTCATCAATGAGTGTCATCCTGGACAACTCTGTTTCAATCACTGTGCTTGGTTTTCCTTAACTGCCAGGAGTAAATTGAAGTCACTCATGTTAGAGTGATTGCCACACAAAAAAACAGGCATTGGTAAATACATTATGTTTCACCTAGGTGATTAATAATACATTTCTTTTTGTTATAATTTGTAGTTTTGTTAGTAGTTGTGCAATATAAGTTACTGAAACTCCATTAAAGTGTTTTTTATAATGAAAATCAATATATTGTGCTTTTCCTGGTGCTAATATAAAGTGGGGATATTAGGTAAAGGGAGGAGGCGACATTTTTATCAAAATGTACCCTTTAAGTAGGGTTGAAGCGGGTGCAGCTATGGGCAGATTAAGTAAAGGGGATGGAAAACAAAACGAGCACAATGTAAGCGTTGTGTTGGCAAAACGTAATAAATTAGTTTAGCAAAAGTGGTTGAAAAGGTGTTCTTGAGTTATTGGCTAGGGATAATATGAACAAATGAAGAATAACAGTTATTTTTTGCAATGAGCATCTGGGCAGTTGTGCAATATATTTGAAAGAAACACACAGAAAGTTTTTTATTTTTTTATTGATAAAGACAAGATATATACATTTTTTGTTTTTCAATTTCCTTTGTGAAGAAGTTGTTTTATTGTTTCCTTTTTTGCATTGCACACATTTAGTTTAACTTTTTATTTATGCGGGTGGAGGCCAGTGGGGGTTGAGATGTGTTGTCGGGATGAAGGCAATGGAGGCAGAAATAGTGAGGCATCAAAAGCAGAAATAGTGATCAATTTCTGCATATTAATAATCGGTCATCAGAGCCAGAAATAGTAAATAACAAAAAACACTGTACACGCTTTGGTCTGCCTCTTGTGTGCATGCAAGTGGGGGTTGAGATGGGTTGTCGGAGCGAAGGCATTGGTGGCAAAATTAGTGAGGTATCAGAGGCAGAATTAGTGAACAAATTCTGCTTTAATTAATTTGGTCATTAGAGCCATAAATATGAAATAAAAGCAAACACTGTTCATGCTGTTGTCTGCCTTCTATGTGCATGTGATGCCCTGAAACCGGTCCTAGGATGCTTGTTTCCGGTCCAGGGAGGACCTGGCTTGGCAGTTCGGGCTGGACTGTTCCCACAAGGAACAGGGTCAAGACTGATTTGCATATGGCTGGGTCCAAACTGGGGTGGTGTGGTGAGCAAAAGAATGATGGATTAAACCCAGATCCTTGTGACTGGGGGTGAATGTTTGCATTGTCCAGCATTCCGTCCATCAACTGTTTCTTTTGCATATTTCTATGTGCATGGGGGCATGGGGGTTTGAGATGGGTTGTCGGGGTGAAGGCAGCTTAGGTCAACATAATGATACAATTATGCATAAAAAATTGTTATTTTGTTCCCTGTTGCATTGATTGTGCAGTAAAAGTTTTACGTTGTTAGAATTGGGTAAAAGAGAGATCATCGCATGATTATATGAAATGTTTGTTTATAAGGAATATGACTCGTGAACTTTTCATGTATCGTAAATGTGCTCTTGATGTAATTGTAGTGTATCCTGTGATAAGTAATTATTTTGTGGTTTCGTGCATTTATTTAGTGAAGTAGAGAAGAAAATTTGCACAAAGCATTGGAAAAGCAATTGGAAAAGTTTTTTTAGTAGTTAAACTAAAGATGAACCCGTAGCCATTTAGTTATGGCTTTGCATTAGAATTGCTCGTCAGTTAGTATTTGTATTTGATAATGTGAGCGATATAGGGATTGTAGGGGTTAACTTAAAGGAGGGC
Organism: Calotriton arnoldi; assembly: GCA_963921515.1. Classification (NCBI taxonomy): domain Eukaryota; kingdom Metazoa; phylum Chordata; class Amphibia; order Caudata; family Salamandridae; genus Calotriton; species Calotriton arnoldi. The sequence goes on from CAWUFW010002179.1 coordinate 1,712,993, forward strand.
CTCATGTGTAGAATAGGCAGTCCTAATGGTGCACAAGCAAAATTGAGCATTGAGTAACTTTGTTTTATTTTTGGTTAATGTAATGCATGTTTAATGGAATGAACGAGAATGTAACTTTTAGAGTGTGCATAAAATAAGTTGGTTATCAGAGCCACAAATAGTAAATAAACGCTGTTCATGCTCTTGGCTGCCTCCGGTGAGCATGCGGGGGGGGGAGGGGGAGGGGTTGAGACTTGTTGTTGGGCTGAAGGAATTTGAGGCATAAATAGTGAGGCATCGAAGGAATAAGTAGTGATCAATTTCTGCATAAAATAAGTCGGTCATCAAAGGCGGAAATTGTAAATAATAAAAGAAACACTGTTCACTCTCTTGCCTGCCTCCTATGTGCGTGTGGGTGGGGGCACGAGGGAGCATTGAGATGGGTTGTCGGGGGGAAGGCAGCAGAGTTAAAATAATGAACACATTTTGCATAAAATGAGTCGCTCATCAGAGCCACAAATAAGTGTGTAGTAAAAAACACTTGAAGCAAGCTCTAAATGTACACAGCCAGAATGAGTCAGTCATCAGATCCTGAAATATTACATTTTTAAAAAAACGTTGGTCAAGCTCTTGTGTGCCTCCTGTGTGCATGTGGGTGGGGCCACGAAGGGGGGGTGTTGAGACTGGTTGTCGGGTGAAGGCAGCGGAGTTAAAAATAATGAACAAATTGTGCATAAAATAAATCGTCATCGGAGCCACAAATAAATGTGTAGTGAAAAACACACGAAGCAATCTCTAAATGCACGCAGGCAGGTAGCGAAGGAAGCTCTAAATGCACACAAGCAGCCAGGCAAAGTAAACGATATGGAGCGTTACCAAAAATAAAACAAAGTTCAAACCATCAGCGCGGATGGGGATGAGTAGTTAGGGGACTGGAACCTGATAAGAGAGACACAGAAGGGAGAACAGGCTACAACCAGTAGGAACTGAGGAAAGCAGACTGGCAAGCACACAGACCAAAAAGAACTGAAGGTGGGCTGCAACTGCAAGTCCCTTTTAAGATATATTAAAAACAATAGATTTCACATGCACAACGCCAGCGCTGTGCAGGCGAAACCTAAAACCTTGTTCATGTGTGTTTTATTGAACTTTAACAATCCTCTATAAGTGATAATGACAACAATGATTATAATATTGATGGAATATATCCATTATTTGTTTGGCATTCATGCAGTGCCAACTAAAAATGTCATATAATTGACTTATCCAGGTCAGCATCAACTGTGTCCAAAAAGAAACTACTGTTTCAAGAGCATAGTGTGTAGAGATTTCGAACTTTTAAGAAATGTCTCAAAGTGATGGGGTGTAATTTAATGTAGGTCAAGAAATGAAGAAACAGTGTTTGAAATGTAGAGTCTTAGTATATTGTTGGCTGTACTTTGTGCTAGATCTTTTTATGGTTTGGCTGAACGTTTGCTTGTAAGACCCAGCCAGAGCTCTAGCTCGGGTTTGGCTTGACTCTTCCTATACATTTTGAGGCTCGGTCAACTCCTCAAGCTTGGATAGCTATGTCAGCTGACTCCCCTTTTTCCCACCAATCAATTAATCGCCTGTGGGGATATAGATTAACAGCAAGTCATTACTTACTTAAGGGAAGGCACTCCTTTTGTGTAATAACTTACTACATGTAATGTTTTTACACTTACAAGTGACAAGCTTTTATTTGGTAGACATCTCAAACATACATAATCTGTAAGAGAGCTGATTCTTTAACATGGCAACGTATAGCTATCACCAGGCAGTCACTGGGCCTTCTATTAATAGCGTTCCGTCTAATCAGTGAGGCCTGAATAATGCAGCAAGTTTAGATTTGATTTTACATAAAAAATAGTTTCAGTGTCTCATTTGCAAAGCTCTTCATTTCCTTGTGAAATATGTATGACTAGACACTGGCACATGCAGTGATCTTTTACTGTGATGAACCCCCCAGTATCGAGAACCAGATTCCGACCTTTGATGTCTAGCCATCATGTAAAATATATGAACAAACACACACACACACACATACAGAAACACATACAGACATATACATACACACTCCAAGGCACACACATACAGTCCATTTGTGTTCCAGAGGAAAGACACATTTGGTCAATGTATTAGATAAAGGCAGCAAAAAGGAAAACTGTTTTTTTCTTCAGTGGTGAATATTTCTAGCCATTGCCCCCTAAATATATGATAAAGATAAAGAAATATAAAGATGATAGGAGATGCGGACAAGTGGCTGGGGCGGCTCACCTTGGAACATGGAGTACCAGGTTTGGTGCAAATCATTTAGAGCCATGTTTATCATTTTTTCACTCAATGCAACACAGCAAGACACCTTGTTGCGCTGTGTTGCGTGAAAGGGAGAAGGCAGGAATGCATCATATATAGCAAGATATTGACCATTCCTGCTCTCTATTTGTACTGACTCACTTTTGGCATCCTAGCACCAACGCAGGCACCCTTGCACCATGGAGCAAGGGTGCCTGCGTTGCAGACAGGATTGTTTTTGTGCAAGAAGGGGCACCTTCCTGCACAAAAACAATCCTCTGCGGCTTTTCCCTCTTTCTACATGTGCTGCAGACTGCAGGACACTTAGGAAAATAGAAGGGAAAATAAAGATATATCTCCTCGTTAGGCCTGTCCTGGGAAGGCGCTGCATTTTGACTCATTCCCCGGTCTATCACTCACGAGAATCTTGGAATGCGACAGTATCAGTGAGTGGATGCATGGGAACACCCATGCTCCACCCATTGAATGACTCCCTGGGGAACAGTAACCCTGGGCAGCGACTTGCGCTGCCTTGCGTTACTCCAGATTCATCAAGCACTGCAGGGCCACGCAAGGTGGTAGAGGGACGGATAAAAGGACAGCAGTGAACAAATCCTACTGCAAGAGAACATTTTTTGCAAATGGCCGCTCACGCTGGCGAATCGTGTTCTGCTGCATTTATCGATATTTCTTAATGCAAGAATGCATCCTCCCATCCATTTTGGACATGAGGGTGCATTTTGCTCTAAGAAAACAGGGCTAAATGCTGGAAGCAAGTTAGGAAAAAATCCCACCCCAAGAGCACATTTAGCGGGTCCGAGAGGCTGATCATGCACGCTAATTGTTTTCGGCTACATTTAGCGGTATTTCGTAACACAAAATTGCATCCTTGCATCCATTTAAATGCAGAATTACTCTTCCTCTGTAATTCGGTGTAATCTTGCGGAATTCTTAGGTAAATCTGCCATCCTTGCATCCATTTAAATGCAGAATTAGACTCCCCGTGTAATTCAGTATAATCTTGTGACATTCTTAGGTAAATCTACATGATTACGCTACATGCAATTAAGACAATTACACCCACCCCTATTTTAGATGAGTCATTTCAGACAAATCCATGACAGAAACATACAGCTCAAAATTATATATAATTTAGTTAAGCAGAAGAGGGAAGGCCAGTCAGAGCAGGGAGAGGGTTGAGGGGAAAGTGGAGCATTGATGATACACGAACAATGAAAATTGACCTTCTAGTGAGAGATGGATAAGCACACTTATTGATCAGTATAGATAAAGACAAATAGTCATTGTTAGTGCTGAGAAGGGGAGGGTGATTAGGAGAGAGACATTGGCATGGTGAAGATGTATTCTTGGTAAGTTTTAACTCCAGGCACCAAGAGACGCCAATATCATTAGCGTGTGTTTCGAGGCTCTTCATCATCCTCTACCTTGAATGATAGCAAGTCTGCTCCTTTTTGTTACAGTGTACTTTCCATAGGCCGATAGTCATCATGTCATTTCTTCAAAGGTCCTAGAGTGCTTTTAACCAGATGGTTAGTAACACAATTAGTATACAATTGAATCCTAATGATAAACATCAATCAAACCTTTCTTGCCTTTGTTCCCCTTGTGAACTCTCTGGCTTGAAGCTGCTGCTCAATGTCACAGCCTTGTCTGACAAGGAGTAGATCTAACACACCTACGGCTTGATAGCTCTCAGTATCCAGGCGTGCAGACTGCAGAAAGTCAATTAGAATGGATGATAAGCTTCATGTCCTTTGTTTCTGCTCGGCAGTTCCGAGAACAGACCTTTCCTGTCAATCTTAAATGGATATGAGCCAGGATAATTTTTTTTAATCCCCCCATGAGCTATCTCTAAAACTTTTAAGTGTAGTACAAAGGTGTGTTGCTTAACTTGTTGCTTTCCAGTCACTATTGGGGATAACGTTTCTCACAAGCACTTTTGAATAAAGCAGGATTTATTCTAATCACATGTTCTAATGAAGCAGCTTATATTAACAGTGAATACAATTATGATCAGTGATTACGTTCCAGCCCTCACAGTTGGATTCTCTAAATGTATTAGTGGGCATATATATCTAACAGTTACTGCCTTCCCACTCATTTAAGGATGTAAATGTGAACAATTAAAGGTGGGTGGAGCTCACAAGATGTAGGTTGTTTAATACACATTGAAACGTAATTTTCTACACTAGGGGGCACATTTAGGAGTGGGGCTGTGTTGCGCTTCTACCACGCAACATGGTGTATGTGCAATGCAAGCTCAAAATGTGATTTATGAAGCCAGGCAAGGCCACCTTGCGTGGCCCTGAGTGGCTTTATAAATCCAGAGTAACGCAACACAAATTGCTGCGTTGCATTACTCTGCTCCAGGGAGGAGTTCCATGGATGTTGCGTGGGTGTTCCCACGCAACATCCATGGATTTTGACACATTCCCAGATTTATCGAAAGTGGTAGACCTGGGAATGCGCCAAAATGCTACGACCTTCCCAAGTGAGGTGTAACGAAGATAAATATCTTTATTTCTCCTCGTTACTTCCTCTTTGTATGTGAGCTTCACTCTGCAGCACACACACATAGAAAGAGGAAAATGCCTCAGATGATTGTTTTTGTGCAGGAAAGTGCTCCTTACCCCACAAAAACAATCCTCCTTACAATGCAGACACACTTGCACCATGATGCAGGGGTGCCTGCATTGGCGCTAAACAGCCAAAATGGCGCCAGCACAGAAACAAAGGCAGGAATGTGCCATACTCTTTTAAATACGGCGCATTCCTGCACTTTCCCTGTCACACAGTGCAGCACAGCAAGGTGACTTGCTGCGCTCCGTGATTTTGCCATAAATATGGCCCTAAATACTCATTTCACTAGGGGGTTATCACAATACCTAGCATCATGGCTCCCCCATCTGTGCATTTTTTTTTAACTAAATGGGGACTGCTCTGGTCAATGGTGAACTGGTGTTGCTCAGCAGCCAGCCACTTGTCTTTTGCTCCAAGCCTCCAGCCCACATAAAGAATCAAAGCTAGCCTGCGGATCTGCCCAAAAATGTGTTATGTCTGGACCAGCCACCCAGTGTAACCCTGATGGCACTCCTGCTGCCCACCAGCCCTCTTTTCATGTCTCCCTTCTCTCCCAATCACTCACCTACACTCTTCATGAGAAACATCCAAATTCTAGACCTTGCACAATCCCAGCTGCCACCATCTGCACCTATTGTTGCTCTGTTAGAGGGTGCAGCCTGCCTGCTTGCCATCTGAATGCTGCAAAATGAATTTGTGGATCAAGAGACAGGAGGGCGCCCTGCCTCCCCGTCTACCATTTCCTATTCCAGGATGTCAATCAAACAAAAGCTGGAGGATAGGCTGTAACCACCCACAGAAGACTGGTAGGAGTTAAAAGGGCATCGAGGATAGTTCTAAATACACATTATGAATAAAATAACAAAACCTTTCCTACTACCCATAGGGTGGAATTTCCTGATTTTCCACTAGTGTGTACGTGGAATTTAAATTTTTTGCACTCCTCTACATTCCACTTCATAGACATCTATATCAAACATGAATTTAATGTAAATTCACATTTTAAAATTAGTAACTTCCGGAAACTGAATCCAATGATTCTAAGTTATCAACCCTTAATCCATGAGTAAATGTGGCCCTCAGTTGAATTCAGCAGTAAGCTCCACCTAAGTTAGAGTAAAATATAACTATTGAAAGAAAAAGCTTTGTGAATCAACCTCTTTACTAGAAATAAAGATGATGAGATTATTAGGTGTTTGAATCGAATGACCTGTACAATGCTGAAGCTATTATGCTTGTGCCCTACTCCGAGAACTGGTGTTGCACGCGGCAATACTTGAATGCATCTCAGTGCACTCTATTCATTGAAGTTAAGCAACTCACAGTGGTAACTAAGGCTCACTGTTAGACATATACTTAATGTGTGTGCAGCAATGTTTTCCACATTTCCTACTTGTGCCTTTCAACATACCACTAACTTCCTACATCTTGGCCCATATGCCTTCTTCACAGAATCAGTTTTTTTTAGATACTACATTCTGTTGTCCTCCTTCTGTACTAGCAACATATAGGCTATTTCCTCCTATCCCCAACATCAACAGTGATTCATAAATATTTTGCAGAATGAACGTTGCTTTGACTCAAACAGTTGCAAATTGAATTTTGCAGTTATTTCTTTGATCGTCACCAGCTTACTAGGAGTAGAAGCTGTCTTTTCAAAAAAAAGTCACGAATTAGAGGAGGCAGGGCAAGAAGGGTAGGGACAAAGAGGATTGTGTGAATGATCCTTGCATTATTTCCATCAGGCATTGAGCCAACAGTCCCAGAACGACAAATCTGACCTTAGAGGGGTGCTAGGATGGACTCCAATAGATTCAATGTAAGAGTTAGCAAATGTGTTACTTAGGCATATAAACTGTGCTCTTTCTCCATCTTTTTACTCTTCTGTTCCTACAAACTCAAAGTTCCTCTTGAGAGCATTTAAGGCAGTTTACTTGTATTTGTTTTCTACGGGCATAGAGCAATTTCACATTGAATAGTGCCTATTGCAATACCTGAATGTTCACTTACTTGTACAAACATGTTTGCATTAGTCAGTTTATGAAATTATTGTTTATGCATCTTCTAAAAATTGGTGAACCTTCCGTTTATCTTACTGGTAAATTTGCCTTAAATATCACTACTCTGTGGCTGGCTGTCTCCTAACAAAAGTCTACTCTAAAATAGATTGACACATTTTCCGTTCTTACTTTATGAAATCTTCAGATTTTCATTAAGGGGACAAATTGAGGCCAAAGATAAACCATTTGTTCTTCTGCATATTTTGTCACATGTTCATAAAACAAGAAAAGGACCTGCGTCGCTTTGATATTGCCATCCATACTGCATTGCGTTCATGGTGATTCCTTTTAATCAAAGAATGTTCTACCCTCCCTAACATAGGTGAAAAGTATATAATTTCTTTATCATAATTGACGAACTTTACTGTGGTGTTGTGAGCTCCTGGAGATACCACTGGCGATTTTGTGGTCTTTGACACACCTAAATACTAGCAACTGATATGCATTCCAATACATAATAGCATTCAGCTCAATTCAAAAGATCAAAAGCATGTTCCGTAGGCCAGTTTTTTAGATTACTTTTAGATATCATGGGAATATGGCTCAGACAGCTTGTTTGGCCTACTTTTTGTGCTGCTGCAGCTAGCTTAATTTCTTCAAGGGAGAAGGCAGCCGAAACATCATTCAAATTACAAATTAAAGTGGGATACCTCGGCTAGTAACATCCTGTCATCTGTATGCCAGTTATTTTTCATAATTCATGCAATGGGATGAGATACATATACTGGGTATGTGTGTTTAATGCTCCATAATCCCAAAACTCGACACCTGTTCTCCCATTATCTTCTATTCTCTTGGAATCTTGCTCTTGGTTACATCTACTAAAGCTTCCCAGTAGCTATATTTAAAGCCCCACATATTATGCTGGATTAAACATGTAGTGCCCATCCTCAGATACATCAGTGACAATGCAGTCCCCTCCAATCCATCTTCTCCCTTTGTAAAGGCTACAAGCCAGCATTTTTATCTGTAAATGTGTTGGACTGGTCAGTGTTGTGGATATCACCTTCACCAGAGATTTATATTAATAGCAACTTGTATTATATAGAGTGCTGCATAACAGTCCTTCAGTCATTCCCAAACACTTTAACTCAGAGATGTTTCTATTACTCTGCAGTTTAATGGTGCTCGGTTTACCAGCCTCGAAAGGATGGGCATCTGAGTTGGAGTTGATTTAAATATAACTCTTGCCTTGCAGATTGCAGCAGATGTCAGTGATGAGCATTTAACTCACTGCAACATCTTGCTGGATGTATTTCTTCAGAATTTCCCTAGCTATAACTTCATCCAGAATTTGCCCGGCTATTACCTCATCTTCTAATCTAAACTCTAGAGAGGTCTGAGGTGCTGAGGTGGAGGCTGGTAGTACCTCCTCTGTAATTTTCTTCTCTCAGTTAAGATTAACCCCATCACTATGTTTAAATACCTTATCCTTTATCAACAAAAAAATGGAATAGTGCATCCAATAATAACATAATAATGTGGTTATATACAACATAATTAGGGCTCCCGGTTTTATGGTATTTATTTTTTGGACATTTCCGTCTGTATTTATCCATATTTTTTTTTTGCTAATTTTTTCTGTATTTATCCATTTTTATTTTGTGTTTTCTGTATAAATGAAGCTACAATGGGTATTTTTCCACGTTTATTTAACTGATAAAGGTATACTCACATGTGAATGTTCAAAAGGTTTCAGTAGTATACAGTGCAATAGTGTTATCTGAAAACACTTGCATTGTAGAATAGCATAAATAACTGTAGATCTGCACTTAATTAGGCAATCTATTGTTTTTTTCATCTCCCCTACCTCTCAATCTGTACCACTACTGACCTGGGGGGGGGGGTTGAGAGAGAGAGCGAGAGAGAGAGAGAGAGAAATGTATATATATGTATATATATATATATATATATATATATATATATATATATATATATATATATATATATATATATATATATATGAACTCAGCCACAATCCTGGGCTGATTTGCAACCTACATTTTAGAAAAGAGGAGTATTCTCTTTGGTGCATAACTTATAATAGGAGTTGAGACACGCGGTCAAGGGTCCTACCAGTCTGCAATGTATTCCACATAATTAGAATGAAGGCATGCCGATTAGTAACACACATGTCCAGCAAGTGGGCTTTCAGATATAGTTTTACAGAAGGGCTTCTAAGTCCCTTTTGAGGTATTGCCTACCAGTCGGACACACCCTGCCTGTTTGAGAAAGACTTATTGTGGACTTACCAAAAACTTACAGTGGGTTTACAAGCTGCCCAATACTTGCCAATGGTTGGCTTTAGTGACACTTTTATTTACTTGCTTCTTATTCAATGGATTTCCTTGTCGCATCATGTCCATTTAGTATTTGTCCCTCCCCTGGAATATAACGTCTTTCCCGTCTCTTTGAATGGCTGACTTGCATTCTTCCACTGCTCAATTTTATGGAACTTTACTTTTTAAATATTTTGGTTAAGCACTCCTTGAGAGTACATGTGTTTTACAACTCTCTCTCACCATGTGATTCTCTCCTCTGCTAAATACCCACCCTCACCCCCTGTGTTTCCCTCCTGTGCTACTCGCAGGGCAGACTTTTGTCATGGGTGTGCTGGGCTTAGGCCCAATGCGCCAGCCATCAGAGGGGTTCACGGAGCTGTCTGCATTAAGGTCATGCAAACAGCAGTGCCACTATCGCTTTGCTCAACTATGTTTTTTATTATTTTTTAATATGCCACAGGCACTATTTTTATCACGCCATCTGCCGCCTTCCTTTCCCTCCCATCTCCATCTTACCTTCTGCCAACACACACCAATAACTCATCCCCCTCTATCAAACAACTTGGAACCAACATGACAGAGCCAAGTTGCAGGGAGTTCAGCTTTATTAGAGGCCAGTCACTTCTCTGGTGTAAACAGTCATCGACTGACCTGTGTACATAAAATGGGCCTCACTTTATTCACTGCTTCAGTTAGACAAAGTTTATTAAAACAATTTATAAGTCATTGAGAAGCCTTAAAGGAGTCCTCATTTTCGTCATTGAATGAAACCAACATACACACCATATAGGTCTTTATAGAGAAAGACAAATCAATTTCTTCAAAAATGCATCTTTATAATTTCAGTAGAAGATGGTGTTACAAAATTTGAGAAATATTGATGCTGCTGCGCAGTGCTCGTGGAGGTGAAAGAAAGAATAAGAATGCAAACAACGCATATACAAACCTTCCTTGGGTTTGCAGCTCTTCAATTGTTTACAGAAGTGCAAGAGTATCGTGGAGGTCTCATTGAGCCTGACAGGAACACATCTGTTGGGCGTTTATTGGTGGTCTGTTTGGAGTAATGGGCACCAATCGGGCCCCATAATCATTTACTGGTCGGTTCACGCGGTACACCCATATGATCTCCTAACATGCCCACTGCAGGGCCGGTCCTAGGACTTGTGGGGCCCTGGGCGAAAGGGAAGATGTGAGGCCCCTCTAATTTGAATGTGACATCACAAGAATTTACATCATAGAAAACCAACATCACAGGACTATTGATCATCTTTGTCATTGCTGAAGAGACCTATGGGCATATGTACAACAGAATGGTGGAGAAGTATAGCGTCAAGCAAACATTGCTAACGCCATGCTTCTGCATTCTGAAAACGCAGGGCTGCACCAGATTTACAAGAATATGATGCAGCCCTGCTTTTCCCCTGCACTGGCACTAAATTTAGCTGCCTAACGCAGGCACCTTTGCACCATAATGCAAGGGTGCCTGTGTTGAAGGGAATCTTGAAATGATGTTTTATAACTTCTATGTGTGCTGCTTAATGCAGCACACATTAAAGTTGCAAAACAGCATTTTTTTAAATGATTATTTATGTGCTGGAAGGGGGACCTTCCTGCACATAAACTATCATAGGCAATTTGCTGTTTCTATGTGTGCTGCACAAGGGGCGTAGGATTGGATAGCAAATCTTTAAATAAACAAAGCCTGGGAAGGAGGAGGCAAGCGGTTGATAGCAGAATAGTTTTGTGAGTTGCACCCTGGCTGTATAACTGCAGATCAGTAGTTTGAATCTATGCAAGGCACAATCATCCTTCCTGGGTCCATTATATGAGCATCATTAAATAGTATAATGGTAACTACTTAGAAAAAGTGGAATGAAACACTATTATATGTAAGTGATAATTCAAATGACAGCTAAAAATACCTTTGACACACCACCACATAGGTATTGTGCGTTTCACCACTGCGTTAATACCCAATGAGTTGTGTGCATCTTAACATGCTAAATATTCTAGGCAAAGGATCAGAATAACATCACTGTTACCAAGCATTGGCAAAGTCAATAGGTCTCGCCTATAAGAACTATTGGCTTTGGCAATGTGTATGTGCTGTGTTGTACACCAGTGTGGCTGCTCTTCAGCATGGTTAAAAGTTAGTGGCATGGAGTAGCCTTGAGGGGAGTGGTAGGAGTAGAGTGTCATAGACCGGATTTGTTGGAGTAGAGTGTTGTTGAGTGGAGTAGGTGGAGTAGAGTGTCATACAGTTGAGTAGAGGGGAGTAGAGTTCAGTGGCAGAGAGAGTTGTAGAGTGCAGAGTCGTGGAGTGGAGTGCCGTAGAGCGGAATGGGGTGGAATCGGGTGGAGTGGGTTGGAGTGGATTGAGATAGTGAGTGAATTGGATTGGAGTAGATTGGGGTGGAGTGAGGTGGATTAATTTGATTGGAGTGGGGTGGATTGAAATGGGGTGAGGTGGACTGGATTGAGGTGGATTGGAGTAGGGTGAATTAAAGAAGGGTGTATTAGATTAGTTTGGAGTGGATTGGATTGGGGTGTTTTGGAGTGGGGCAAATTGTTTTGGATTGGAGTGGGGCAGACTAGTTTGGTGCAGATTGGAGTGGGGCAGATTGTTTTGAATTGGAGCTGATTGGAGTGTGGCAGATTGGAGTGTGGCAGATTGGAGTGTGGCAGATTGGAGTGTGGCAGATTGGAGTGTGGCAGATTGGAGTGTGGCAGATTGGAGTGTGGCAGATTGGGGTGTGGCAGATTGGAGTGTGGCGGATTGTTTTGGATTGGAGTGTGGCGGATTGGAGTGTGGCGGATTAGAGTGTGGCGGATTGGAGTGTGGCGGATTGGAGTGTGGCGGATTAGAGTGTGGCGGATTGGAGTGTGGCGGATTGGAGTGTGGCGGATTGGAGTGTGGCAGATTGTTTTGGATTGGATGGGGCAGATTGCTTTGGATTGGATGGGGCAGATTGCTTTGGATTAGATGGGGCAGATTGCTTTGGATTGGATGGGGCAGATTGCTTTGGATTGGATGGGGCAGATTGCTTTGGATTGGATGGGGCAGATTGCTTTGGATTGGATGGGGCAGATTGCTTTGGATTGGATGGGGCAGATTGCTTTGGATAGGATGGGGCAGATTGCTTTGGATTGAAGTGGGGCAAATTGTTGTGGGGCAGATTTTTTGGGATTGGAGTTGGGTGGATTGCATTGCAATTGGACGGATTGGGGAGGGGTGATTTGGATTGTGTTGAGGTGAGGTGGATTGGCTTGGGGTGGATTGGATTGGGGTGGGTTGGATTGGAGTCAGGTGGATTGTGGTGGATTGGAGGGGGTGAATTAGGACGGAGTGGGGGGACTGGGGTGAGGCAGATTGGAGTGGGGCTGAATGGAGCGGAGCTGAATGGAGTGGAGCAGATTTGTTTGGATGGAGTGGCGCAGATTGTTTTGGATTGGAGTGGGGCAGATTGTTTTGGACTAGAGTGGGAAGATTGGAGTGTGGTGGAGTGGAGGTGTATGGATTGGTCTGGGGTGGATTGGATTAAGTGGGGCAGATTTGTGTGTTGTGAGGTGAGGTGGATTGGCATGGATTAGCGTGGATTGGAGTCGTGCGGATTGGAGTGGTGTGCATTGGGGTGTACTGCATGATTATGTGTTAAAACATCATTTCAGAAAATACACAAAAGAAAAAAACAATGTAGCTTTGCAATAAAACAATCCTCACCTTTTGAGAACAGAGCCCACAAGCAAAAACAAAAGAAAACTTGAGTGCAAAGTAATCAAAGACTTGGCAAAATAAAAGAAACTTAACTAACAGGTTTTCCGCACCTAGCTGCATTTACTAGACAGCCCTTTAAGTTTAGCACTGGTGACGTGGGCTGGGAAGCAAACATGCTAGTACCTCTGTGTAAGAAAATCTAGTTATCCAACAGTATAGAGCTGAGAGGCCAAGGACAGGGCCCCCCTGCCCTGGGCCTCCTAGCACTATATAACGGCTACAAAGCCCTGCGAAAGGGGCCCACTGTAGACCTTGCCTGATAGAGGGCTGCGAGGCCCAGCACCATGGATTTCGCAGCACTGGATAATGGCCCATGTCCCAGTGATAGGGGCTCCACACCTAACCTTGCAGCCTGATCGGTGCTTCCAGGCCCAGGGGATGAGGAAACACCTCCCCTGTGCCTGGAAGCAGTAGCGAGACACACTGCTAAACACTGCTCTACTGTGCCAGTCTGAGCTGGATGCTCCCTCCTCCCCTCATCAACCTGTCCTTACCTGTTAATGTCCGGCTCCTTTTGGAAACAAAAGAGTCTTCTGTTGCCTGGAAACGGAATACACAAAGGGCAGACAAGACTTCTCCACAGGTTTTAACTGCGGTGCTGCCCCGCCCTTGTCCCTGAGAGCCCACTTTGCTGCCATCACGTCCCCTACCTAGTCTTTCCCCTCCCCCCACCATTGCTGCCCCAGGAATGCTACCACGCCCTGACCAGCGAGGTAAAGACACCTCGCTTAACATTAGCAATGTGATCGCATTGTGGAGGGGCCCTGAAGGAGCAGGTGGGCTGACCATGAAAGTGCAGCCTTTCAGACAGAAGCGGGGCCCCATGTTTTGAACTGAGCCCGGGCCCTGGGCAGCTGCCCACACTGCCCATGCCTAGCGCCGGCCCTGGCCCACTGGATGCGGTATCCAGGTTTTTTTTTCCTGAAGAAACATCAGCTCTATGTTAATTAGATGCCTTTTATGTATATAATACTACATACAGGCAAAACTTTGATTTGACTGTCTATTTAAGTTTGTAATACCTTCAAACAGAATTGTTGTGTTATGGATAATCATTGAAAACCCAGATTCGAAAGATTACCAGTTTGACCCTGTGTTTTAAGATCCACTGTATTCACTAGAAGCTGCAAGGGTGCCAAAATGTCTCTCCACCCTGTGAAATATACTAGCAAGAGTGTCTATGGCTGCTCAGTCTCCCTCATGTGCTTCTCTCCCTACCAAGAATCCATGCGCCATGTTGCTTTCTCCCTCATGTGCTTCTCTCTCGCAACCTCCATTGCTCTCTCCCTTGTGTGCTGCTTTTCCCCTGTTGTCCTCTTTCCGAATCCCATTCCAGTTTTTTTTTGTATAACCCACCTCCTCTCCATTGCTTTGTCCCCACGTAGTCGCCATGCCGCGCCGGTGCTTCTTGGATTGGTACATTTAAAAAATGGCACCTGCATGCTTTAGAACACGAACATTTGCATGGCGGTGCATATGCATGCTCTTACATGATGACACACATGCACATACGTCAACACGCATGTGCCTGCTTATGAAATGACGCGGCTACCAGTGACCTCATCATCATGCCCTTTTCTTTTTCTTTTGGTCAGTGCTGTACAGCATCAGGAAAAAGGCTTTTATTTTACAATGCTATAGCAGCAACAAAAGGCATTGGCAAAGACAATAGATTGCAAAGGCGAGACATATTGGTTTTGCCAATGCTTTTTATTTGCCGAAGCTCTTTGCGGACGGGTAGCAAGCTACTCCGTCATGCTTGGTTCGTTCATTGGTTCAGCATGTACACCATGCTGCTAACGTGACGGTGAAAAACGATTTCGAAGAGACTGTTTCACGCCTGCCGTAAATATCTACACATTTTATGGTAACAGAGGTAGGACACAGCAGAAATTGGAAGTACGTCGTGTCTCCTGTTTCTTCCATGTCTTGGGCTCTTTGTGTTTCAAGTTTGGCAAGCTGGTGACTCACTGAGCCGCCGGCTTTTCTCTAATATAGCATTCCGGCATTTTCTCTTCAGGCATGTGTCTGTCAAGTGCGGGTTTCTGATACTGGAAGATCTGAGACGCGTTCTAGTTACCCGGATCGCAGCTATTTATGTGCCAACCATGAGAAAAAAACGGATAGATGTTCTCGACAGAGAGGAAACACTCTCACAAACGATTTCAGGACTTGACGGCCTCGTGCATTATAGCCCCAGGACTGTGCGCGCGCGGCAGTGCTGGGGAGAAGCAAGCAGTGCAGATCCGAAGGCCTGTGAGAAGCCACCGCTCCGCCTGGTTGGAGCTTCGCTCATTATCTCTCTGTCCCCCTACTGGAAGGATGACTCAGTGAAGAAGAAGGGTGCTGTGCTCAGCAGATCGCAGCCGAGAGCCCCCACTTTGATGTTAAAGGCATGAGGAAAGTGTGGGAATGCATAAATAATACCGGCCTTGTGATGGCTGAGACGCCAGTGATGCTCTTGAGTTCATTTTTGGCTCATTACCGTAATTAGGTATGTCGTGCTCACACTTCACCTTATTTGCCCCTTTTTTCGTATTCGGACTGCACTTAGCTCCCACCTCGCCCACTCTGCTGTTCTAGGAGTAACTCAGGTGCGGTTAGTAAGTAGGATATCTTTTCTATGGGCTGGAGAGATTTTCTTGCTAGGGCGCTGTTTTGCTTATTCTCTTGATCACTTTTAATGAAATAAAAATAGCCCATCCCTATGTAGAGTGGTGCAAGCCTTAAATATACTAGAATATGCTAACTGAAGACATTTCCATCGGCACGTTTTAGTTTTAGAAGCATGGTTTGAATGGGATTGCCGGCAATACAAGAGTTAAAACAAGCACTAGAAATGCAATAGGTTTCGCATTTGCTTGAGTTAGAAATATTGGCGTTGTAAACGACGATGTCTTTTACCCATGTGTTATGTAGTGTATGTATGTGGTCTGTAGTGGAATTATGTGGGTTGGATTGGAATTGTTAGTTGTGGAATTGTGTGCTGTGGAGTGGATTTGTGTAGTGGAATTATGTGGCATGGTTTGCAGTAGAATTATGTGGAAAGTAATTATGTGGTATTGAGTGTATTGGAATTATGTGGAGTGGGACTGTGTGTTATGGAGTGTAATTATGTGGAATGGTATTATGCGTTGTGGAGTGGTATGTAGTGGAGTTTAATTATGTGGTGTGCTGTTGAACTTTGTGGCATGATGTGGAATTCTATGGTGTGGATTGGATGCATGTGGTGTGTTGTGTAATTGTGTTGAGCTGAATTATGTGGTATGTTGTCGAATTTTGTGGTGTGGGTTGAAAATGTGTGGAGTTGAATTGTGTGGTGTGGAACTGTGTGGAAAGCTTTGCCTTTTTGGTGACGAAAAAAACAAATAGGTATGAGCTAGTCTCCAGATCTGTCTTTGGGTGTTAAGAAAAAAGAAAAACTGATGTCAGGACACCTAACTGGAGTCTTTATGGGGATCCTTGTCATAGCAGGGAGGGCTTTTCTGAGTGAGGAAGTAAATGCTTGATAATGGTGGCGGTAGTGAAATTAGCATCACTCAGGGACTTGTTATAGGTTTTTTAATGGGCTCAAACTCAAAGCTCCTTTGTGCCCACTGTGGGGACAGAACAGATGTAAACACTGAAAATGGCACCCGAGTCCCCATTCCGGTAGTAAAACATCCATATTTGGGGTGCAGAGGCCCCCTCATGGTCATGGCTCCCGGTAGTACTGCACATGCTGCACCATGGATAGACACGCCCCTGGGTGCCCAGAGAGTTAAGTCTTAAGGAGTTTCCTTTAACTGGACAAAGAGGTATCAGTCATCAGGAGGCAGATGAATGCCCAAAGAGAAGGGTGCTTGCCCTGGGTGCATTAAGTAAAGTTATCTAAGCGGGGCAGTACATACGTCCTGGTGTAAGCGGTACAGACTCATGAACCTGCGATAGGTGGTCCTCCCGGGCGACATTCATTCCTTTAAAGGAATCAGTGCCAGTGTGCGGGCAATAGGGGTATGTTTTTGAGCTCGTGAGTCCTGTCCGAGCTATACTCTGGGCAGAAGTTTCACCAGAGCTGCCAGATATGGGCGTCACCATGGTCCGGCTGAGACTCCACTATGTACATGGAACTGTTGATCAATAAAATGCATGAAATGAAAATTAGAGGACATCAACTGGTGCATAATGAAAAGCCGTCAGTCGGGGGAACAAAGCACCTGCCCTCATGCGGGAGCTTGCGGGTCACCATTCCTGCTTCTCATTGGGTGATACACCGTGCCTGGGTCCTTCCCCGACGCCATATTTGTTGGCCAATGTTGCCACTTCTGAAGGACCGAGGACATTAGAAGAGCTGGGGACGTTACAAGGAGCCCCTCGCTTGGTGTTTGCTGTACCCCCCAGAAGGGGGCGCTCTGCACTGCCTGAAACATCCTCTACCTCAAAAAGAAAAATACCAGTACCGTATTAGTTATTCTGGTTGGAAGGGCCACCTCTGGCCAACAACTGTAGGGCATGCAAAGCGTTTGTCTAGATTAGGTTGGTCTTCTCTTAAAAATGTGCACTGGATGCCAATTAGAAGCGTTTGAAGTGAAGTCGTTTAGCGTGTATGCATGTACATAGTGTGTAGTTTGTGTAGCATGTCCATGTGGTGTTTGCTGTGTAATTTAGGTGATGTGTAATATGTCTGTGTTGTGTTTAGTTAAGCGTGCGTACTTAAGCGTTTGGAATATGTGTGTGTGCGTGTGTTCTATGTTTTCTGTCTTGTGTGTATTACGCATAATGTGTGTGTGTTGTGTGTGAGTGACTAATGTGTGTGGTTTGTGTGTGTAGATGGTGTTTCTGTGTGTGTGTGTATATGTTGTACATATTTTGTGTGTGTGTGTTTACGCTTGTTCATGCACTGAAAGTGTGAGTGTCCACTTTGGCACAAGTGAGGGCACTTTCACACAGAACGGGTTTGGGACGCCTCCTGAGAGTACAGCGATGGGGGTTCCAGCCCCGACTGTAGTGGAGGGGACCAAAAGCAAAGCAATTAGCAAGGCCTGCCAAATCGTTTGTAACAATAAATCAGTGTCCCATTCCAAACCCTCCTCTCAAAATACCCCTCATTATTAAATCATCTTTAATGAAGCCCTTCAACCCGATGCATTTCCATGTTAATAGACTTGCACCTGCCCTGCACAATGGGAGTAATTCCTGAAACCCGAGTGCTGTCTGTATATTACAAAGATCCCTCCTTCAGACAGGGTCCTTCGCCTGCAGAAAGTTCAGTCGAGACATCCTGCTCCAGAGGCAGCCGAGGGGTGACAGTACGTCTGCGCCATGGCGCGTCAGAAAATGGCTGGTAAGTGGTAGCTGCCTATCAACCGTCTTCCTCATATCTTTAACTCTAAAATGATTGCCCAGGTCTTTCTGACCTTATGCTGCAGTATCTCTGCTTCCTGTGGCGGGGGTTTATTGAGGTATGCAGAAGGCATATCTACTACGAGGTGCAGCAAGGAGAGATGAGAATTAACTCTGAGCTGTGCTCTGCATTTCAACAATTCTCTCCAGTCTTTGCACAGTTCTCTGTAACCTTACACAGCTGCATCATTGGTTCCTGGGGTATACTAGGGTAAGGGGAGGCATATCTGCAGTGAGGCACGGCGAGCCCGGCTGAGAGGTGCTTCTCAGCCGAGCTCTGCATTTCAACAATTCTCTGCAGTCTTTGCGGAGGTCTTTGTAACCTTACACATCTGCATCGCTGCTTCCTCAGAAGATTGTATGTTGGGCTTTGGGGAAGGCATATCTGCAACGAGGGGCCGCAAGGAGGACTGGTAATTATTCTCAGGCATGCTCTTCATTTCAACAGTTCTCTGCAGTCTTTGTGCGTGCCTCTGTAACCTTACACAGCTGCAGCTCCACTTCTTCAGAAGGTGGTATTTAGGGGTATGGGGAAGGCATATCAGCAACGAGGTGCAACGAGGAGGGATGAGAGTTGTTTCTCAGCCGTGATTCACATTACATCAACTAACCTCTGTTGTCTGTGCACAGGTTTCTCTTATCTGACAAAGCCGTATCTCCTCCTTCTCTGGGAGGGGTGTTTGGAGAGAGGCGAGCAGCTCAAAGAGGATGCCTTTCATGTACCTTCACACACATCTGGCGGTTTGAATGTTGCTTACACAGCAAATCCCGCGCTGATGTTAAATAGATGGCTGAGGCGGAGGGGGGGAGAGGGATCTTGTTATCTCGCTCAGTGTGGGGCAAACTGGCAAAAGCATGGTGTGTTGGAATGGGGTACAGGAAACGTTATCCTTAGAGGGAACTTAAGCAAACAGGGCAAATCACGACTTACAGCTGGAGCCTGCTTGCCCTGCCCCATGAACTCCCTGCCACACTCCCTAACCACACCCTTCACTCTTGTGTTTGGAGAGGGCACACACCTCTGACCAAAATAAACCATAACAGAAAGACAGGGCATTCTGGTTCCAAAAGTCCCACTCAGTACACAAACTACCTACATTTGTCCCTTTTAGTTTGTAATACAATCGCATGCATAAAGCCATTATTGTTTTTAAGTTTTATGTTAAAAACAGGCACAGTATGGTGCACTATCAGTCCACTTGCTCTGTATTCATTGGGCGTGTGGTTGTGTGTCAACTGCGTCATTGAATTATTTAGGAATCATCTCCCTCTCCGCTCGATCTTAGCACATAGAATCACGTTATCTGTAAAGTTGTTCGTTTAGTAAATGTCATCAATGACTTGGTCTCCAGTGCTTCGATGCAGCGGTATAGAGCACGATGGGTCATTTGACACCCTAACATCCCACCCATGTGTCTCAATGAACGCCTGTGCCCTCCTTCACTAGCCACGCCATTTTAGTAGTGTGGTGTTGTCCAATCTGCTTATATGAGTATAGAAGCCCTGTGGGCTCTGCATGTGGCCCAATATTGTGCGATCAAACAAGGGCAATGTTCATCTGTCTCTAATTAATGTTCTATGTGAAATAATAAAAAAGGTGTATATCTTGAAGGAATGTTCAATCCCAAGGGGAGACTTGGCCTATTCACACTCAGTGGCTGTTTATTGGGTAAAGCACACTCGAACGTTCTGGTGCAGTAGTTCTATATAAAACGTTAAATAAAGAAATAAAGGGCATATTTCAACAATGACACGCATCAAGGCACTGACCAGGCTTTTAGACGCAGCGCAAATCCCTCTGTGGAGTGGTGGTGCGGGCGCTTGTACCCTGCACTGAAACTGGGGACAGCACACTTTCAATGTAAAAACAAATAACCCGGGCACACATGTAGGCAGTGAGAAGGGGGAGGGGAGGCATACCTCAAGAGAGGGCCAACGCTGTCCATTGCGTAAATATAAATTGGCCCGAGAACACGGACATCTTGAATTATGCATGCAGCTCTAGCGTGAGATATAGTAGAAACAAGAAGCACGTGTGACTGCGTGTCTGCCCTGTCTTCAGAGTACATGCAAACATGGACCCTGTCCGATGGCAGATCTGGGGGGACCGGTCACCCATTTAAAATGAGACTTAGAGCTATTGGTCTTGTAAATGGTCCTGCGTTCAGTACTCTGTAAGTTCAACAGAAGCCTGCCAGCAACAGTGCTGCATGACAACATGCTCTTGTGAAAACCTGTTTAACAAGCAAACTCACTCTGCATGTAAGTGCTGAGCCCGTCCTTCCGATGCTCAGTGACAGGGAGAGCTGACCCTTTAAACGCGATCGCTTTACAGAAGTAAGCACATGCCCCTCTCTAGGTTGTTCGCTTGCTTGCGCATGCAAGGGCGTAGTGTTGAAACGTCACTGCACACAAGCACAATCCATTATCGCACTATTAGACGAGGTCGGCTGAATTTAAGGGAAGTAAAAGAATACCAATCTTGCCATTTGCAAAATCGCCCAGAAACAGGCTTGCAAGGCTACCATCAAATTACAAAATGCCACGCAAGATCAAAAGATTTTGGTGCATTTATTTAACATAGACCTGAAAAAGTAGAGGCGGACCATGAGGCAATTATCATTCAGTCATGTTAGAACGTGATTGCAGCATCTGGCCCGTTCAAAGGAAGGCGATTCTGTAATTTGCACTTTGGACTTTACTTACATCTCAGGGATGACATTTATTGTAGGGCATTGTCATTAACTCCATATAATACTTTACCGTAAAACATGGACTGGAATCAGAGCCGAGAGTGGAGGGGTAAGAAGGAGTTGAGGCCTGTGTGCGGGTGAGGCGGGGCTTTGAAGCAGGCTCTGCCGCCGCAGTTTGCTTTAAGCGAGAGGCTATGTACTCCATCCCAATCAGCCAAGATTAGCAGCCCTATTTACAGGGCATCAAAAAACAAGGGCTTGTCAGCCAGGAATTTAGTGCAATAACAAAATAAACTCTCCTTGAGTCCTCAATAGACAGAGGATGTGGCATAATATACAGAGCTGCTGACTTAGGAACTGGGTAACAGGGTTCGAGTCCAGGCTTGCTCTCTGCGGTCTACAATAAAAAAAAAAGTAAACAATTGCGATTTGAAACAGAATTCAACAAAATTACAAATACATAAAAGTGTCCAGGAAGTGTATAGGATTGGGTGAAAGTACCATCGGGGTGAACGCTACAGAAGGAAAAGCCCACATTAAAAAACAAACACTGGCAAATGAATCGGCCTGAACCTTTCAGCCTGCACAAAGTAAAGAAAACAACACACAAGCAGAGGCAGGCCAACAAAAAGAAAAGAGTGCTCTCCAAGATTCCTAAAATAACATGAAGAGTAAGAGCACATGAAACAGGGGCAGTCCTCGTGGACGGTTACAAAAGTAGAAAAGGAGGGACTACTAATCATATTAACCAATGAAAAGCAAGCATTTACGAAGGACAGTAAAAGGAGCCAATCAAAAAAGGGGCGGTGTTTAAAGCCCATAGTCTAGATACAGCATGTCTCGAAGAGACAGCACATGTGCTGCCTAGGCGAGACCTAAAAACAAAGGCTCTTTATCCCTCTGTTGGAAAAATGCAACTGGAGGCGCAGGTGTAAAGAACAGTCTACAGATAATTATACAATTAAATCCTCCACATCCAAAAATCAGCATTGTAGCCTGACAACGTAGCTCCATATTCTGTACAAAGAAAAGCAATTGTAGACATGTCTCTGCTGATTTAAAGTTTGCCAATAAGGTATTACTTGCACATAGAAGCCTTACAAATCAAGCATTGGTGTTGCTAATAGGATTCATGTTTTAAAGGCTTTAGCTGACGTTTTGGCTGTGAAAATGTGTGTTGCAGATGCTGAAAAGCATAGGCAAAAAATGCTTGTTGCTGATGCTGAACAACAGCAGCAAAACAACCAGAAAGCCAAACTCACTGAGAATCTTGAGACCTCTGCATGTTCTCTCGTATGGAGGATAACTTATCATGAAGAGCGTTGGTTGTATTATCACAGATCTCGTTGTACACTGTGTGAGATGTTGAATACACACAATGTATTAGTTCAGGCTGAAGCAATAATTTGGGCCAATCAACCACAAGAGGGGGATGATAGCTAATTAGTGCCAGTAAAGTTGACTCCACCATCATTGCAAGAAGCTGTCAATACTAGAGGAGGTCCGAAAGTAATGACAGTCTAAGGGTGTCATGCAAGACATAGAACTGGAATGCATTATGTAAGAAACTGGATAATTTGTTGAAGGGGTGAGACCCCATTTCAAATAATAATCACAATCCCTGTCAGGGTAAAACACAAAAATCACTAAATAAACCTGTGCTTAGCCCTCTGGAAGCTTGGCATAAAAGCAGTCAAGCAGAACTTAGAGGCAATGTGTAAAGCAGGGGTCTGAAATCAGTGAGAGCCACTTCTGCTCAAGCCAAGTCCTCCAGAGCTATTAGTAAATGGTATCACTGTAAAATAGTGATCGAATATGTTAACATTATGCTATGAAAGCCCTTAACAGAATTATCAGTAGTGACCACTCAAGCAATTGAGGTAGAGTTACCAGCAGAAACGCCAGGAAAAATCTTATCAGTATTTAATGCCTCCATGTGACTGATGAAAGGTTATATTATGTTAAGAGGATTTTTGATTGTTATCTTGAGGCCCTTCCATTGGTGTGGCTTGCTGTCACTCTGAGGGTCTTGAGATGAGCTGTACTGCCTTCTTTAATATGCACAGACTCTGCATGAGGTACTGGGTGTATTTTCACCTCTGAGAGCTACTTTGAGAGTTATGGTGAGTTTCCAATAGCTCCCGAGCTACTAGTTGGAGACTCATGGTGTAAAGTAGGCCTGGGCAGAGTTTGCAGAGTTCGGCTAAGTGGGACTACGCAAAGTGACCAAAAAACTCTGCCACGCTACGCGGAGTTCAGCAAGTGGCGAAGTTTATTTGGTCATGCCATTCGCATTGATTTTCAGCGCCGGGTGTTTGTCGCGTGCTGTAAAGTCAGTGCGAACAGCACCATGAGCAGCACTTCTTTTCTTGCCACTCGAGTAGATTTTCTACCCGTGCTACAGCTTTCTCAATGCGGGCAGTTAGATTTCTGAACGCGAGCGGTCGTGACCGTTCGCGACCACCCACGTTGAGAAATCTAACTGCCCTCGTTGAGAAATCTCGTTGGGAGGTGGATTTTTCTTGCTCGAGCTCCCAACTTGACTCAGAGCACAGATTTTTGGAACTCAGCATGCTCCACGGAGTGCAGAAAGCTATGCAAACTCCGCGAACGTAGTGGAGTTCACCGCCCAGGCCTATTGTAAAGTATTTAAGCAGAACTTAAATAGTAATAATGTGAAAACACATCACAAAAAAGTCCAAAATCTGTTGAGAAAATAGAGTAAGTATTAATAAATAAAATGAGAGCAAAATGACAAAAATCCAATCAGTAGAACCCAAATTATGAGTTTTTAAAGTTTAAGGTAAGAATAGCACCAAAGCTAGCAAAGTTCGTACTGCGGGTGTCTGGTTGTGCCTGACCGGGACAAAGTTACAAGTTCTGGACAACCATGATGGATTGCTGGCCCAATGCTGGGCCAGGTTTGACCCACTAAAAGTTGCACCTTCTGTCCTTGGTGCAGGGGCTCCGCTGTGCTGCGACACAAGGCTCTGCATCGCTCTGTGTCAGATCCGGTGAAGCCACTGATCAGGATTTGCATAGAGCAGAGATGCCAGGCCCTGCATCACTCTGCATTGGGATCCAGTGAAGTCAAAGATCAGGTCTGCACTTGTGCTGCGGTGTGAGACTCTGCATCGAATCTGGTGAAGCTGCCAATCAGGAGCTCATCATCGCTCTGCGGTGCTCTGTGTCAGATCTGGTGAAAACTTCAGTTAAACAGGGAGAAGTACACCCTGACTTCAGCCAAAGGTCCAGGGTCCAGGACCTTGAAGACAGAATGTGGGCATCAGGACTCACTCCCACAGAGGCCAGTCAAGGGGATGAGATCAGGTTCAGTTAGGTCTGGTTATCTGCAAAGCAGGAAATGCCTCTGGAAGCTTGTTGTGTCTCTGTGGCTCAAAGAAGAGGTCCACCAACTGACCTTTGAAGTCACTTCTGGGGTCCTGGGTTCAAGGCAAACAGGTCTAGTCTTCCTTCTTCCGACTTCAGGTCAGTCCTTCTTCTAAATCTTATCAGGTCTAGGAGTGTTCTGATTTCAGGTTCTGGGGATGCAACTTTTATGCCCAGTGCCTTCTGTGGATTGGGGACACCCCTGTGTCATACCCTAAAATTGGTCAGTTCTTCTTTCCCTTGGTTTGGCTCCAGCTTGTCGCATGAAACAAAGGGTAGAAAGGCCCAGGTGTGAACTGCATCTGCCAGTGACAGAGTAGGCTTCTTCTGAAGTCAGGATGGACTGGAATAATCCCCAGGCCACCCTTTGAGGTGTAATCAGGGCAGGTGCACAACTCCTCCCCAGCCATCCTGACAGGAAGACTCTCTCCCCTCTACACCTAGGTCCCTTTGTTCACTGTGTAGTCCCAGTACACATTTCCCAGTGGGGGAACCATCACCAACCCCAGAGCAACTGACCACTCACAGAAAGACCCTATAAACTTAGGGCAGGAAAACCCCAACTTTCTAAAAAGTGGCATATCCAACATAATAATTTTAAATTTGGATTTACCATTAAAGAAGATTTTAAATTATGATTAAAATGAGTGGAAGATGTATCTCTCTAGCTGTTCCCAAACTGCACTTAGTACCAATTGAATGTAATAAGGTAAGCCAGTGTGTTTTTCACTAGTAGGACATGTAAAACATGAAATATACATCAGGCATTTAGACAAACATCTGGTTACTGGATTAGGAAGATCTGCTATTAATTTCATCAGATCACTTCTCAAAAACTGGTTTGGGACTGACCTTTTGACATACTGACCTGCCACTATCTTGTCATCTCTCATGTGACAAGAAGAGACCAAAAAAGCTAAGTAGTCAAATTCCCTGAAGCAGACAATGAAGAGAAGCAAGCAATACCACCACAAAGTTGGCATTTCAGCAGAGTTCTCTTTTGGAGGATAATAAAGCAGAATACACATTTAAACTACCATTCTAAACATATGCACAATATCGTCCAGGTGATGTATGATAGAATCTTTCGTCCTGTTTTCTTGGAAGCAGATACAAACACAAAGTTATTATGTGGCTAATTAATCTGAATTAGCCTGTTAAGAAACCCTCTTTGTCTTGAGTCAATGAGTACAAAAATTAATTTGGGTAATAATTAAGCCTGGGCGGAGTTCGCAAAAAAAACTCTGCCGCACTACGCGGAGCTCCACAAGCAGCGGAGTGCGTTAGATAAATGCCATTCGCTGTGATTTTCAGTGCCAGGTGCTTGTCCACACTGTGCAATCATCACAAACGGCACCATGCACACCGCAAGCGGGCGCTGCTTCCTTTCTGCCGCTCGAGTAGATTTTTACTCGAGCGGCAGCTTTCTCAACGCGAACGGATGGTTTCTCAACACGAGCGGCCGCGAGCATACACGACCACTCGCAATGAGAAATCTGACCGCCCGCATTGAGAAATCTCGCCGGGAGGCTGATTTTCCACGCTCATGCTCGCCAACTTGATGTTGATGATCGCAAACGAGGAAAAATCTTGCGGGGAGGTGGATTTTCCTCGCTTGCACTCGTCAACTTGACGTTGATGAACGTGAGCGAGGAAAAAAACTCCGCTCCTCCACACGAAGCAGAGTTTTTCGGAACTCCGCGAATGCGGAACGAGTTTTTCGGAACTCTGCAGAACGCGGAGCAGAGTTCACCTCCCAGACGTAGTAATAATTTCTTTGGTAAATTGCATATTTCCTTGTTTTAATCTGGATTGGGCCACAATCTTGATAGGAGACCATCTAGTCTTGCACCCCGACATGGATTCACATCAATTATGCTGGAATACTTTCATATTTTGCTTGCTACCTCAATTAGGGCAATTCACAGCATTTAAAACAAAATGTGCTATGGTTACCTACCAAACTACCACTCATACTAGTGATCTTGGAAGGATCTTTGAAAGGATGATTTGCTGAGTTAACTGTGATGTAATAATGCTAGTATCATAAAACATTCCAACTATCCCAATTAATAACAACTGTCAAGAAGAGACATCTTTAAAAATGTTGGTTTGCCACAAAATGGAGGTGCACATCCTGGAATGTTCCATTTGGGAGATGCGATCTTCAGATTGGTTTTGGACAGTGATGAATTGGTAACTGTGAAATGGTACAGACCTGTCTTTGTTTATGACCAAGACTTTGCCATGGTCCAGTAGAACTCATCAGGCTGGATTCTCTCCATGAAGGTCACTGTATTGAGGGATCATTGAGATATACACACTGTCCAGAAGAGCAAGGGGTTGAATGAACAATGTGTCACCCTCATTCGCCACATCAGAAAATATAAACCAAACAGACAGTCTATAAATAATTCAAAGTGCCACTATGCAAGTGACCACTTCTTCAACCGTGGCAACATAAAAAGACACCTCTGCGTTTCCTTTCCATGCCTTGACAAGGGCTGAGGCTATGAGTCTGATATGTTGGATGCTATGCAGCGGCGTCACTAGGGTTGGTGTCACCCAGTGCGGTAACTTACCCCATGACACCATCACATGGGGTGACACCTTTCCCAAATGAGACTATTTAGTAAATAGTCTCATTTGAGAAAGGTGTCACCCCATGTGATGGTGTCACCCGGTGCGGTCCGCACCCTGAATACATTTGCCTTTCGACTCACAAATCTTTGGTAGATGCACCCAGCAGCAATTGAAGGGGTTTGTCAATCTGTATTTAAATGGCACTCAAATTGTACAGTTCTTCTGTATTTCTGAAACGAAATTGGCGAAACCAGAAGGCATTAAAATGTCAGGTCGCCGCCTTATGGTACCAAGACCTGAGGGCCCCAAAGGGCATCACATTGTAGCTAGGAGATGAAAATATGGCCCTTTTGCTCGAGGAAAGACGGGACAGGAAAAAATACATATTTCTGTGGCACTCAAATTCTTATACAGTTTCTTCAAATGTTATCAATAACATTACATTTGTTTCCACGTCTTTTGCTTGGTGTAATTTACTTTAACTAGGTGTGCTTCCCGAGTTACGTACTTAGATTGAAAGTATGTTAATGCAGTTAATACACTTACTAATTAGGGCAGGCACCTTTCCTTCAAGGCCAACCTTCCCAGTGCTTTAAAATGTATTGTAGACCCGGACACACTGTGGGTCTCGCATTTCCTCTGACAGGAATAGAGACAAAATAGCTGAAATGACGAAGTCAAATCCAGACATGAAGCTAACCAGCAAATGACTGAATTTGAAAGGCTACCTGTTCACAATCTCATCTGATCACAATTCCGTTTCTGAATAATTAATGATGCTACGTGCAAATTAAGGCATCCCTGAAGCAAAGCCTGCTGGAAACAGTAATTGATAGGAATAAAATGCGATTAACAGAACATTAGGCACATGCAATTTGGAGACATTGAGCAGACACACTCAACAGAAAAATAGTGAGTGATTCCCACTGTTTTAATTATTTAGTGTGTACCCGACAAATAATGCAATTTTTCGACTTTATTTTCCATAACGTGGAAATATTGGTCAAATTATTCTTTGTCATATATTTTCTTTCTTATAACAGATTTAAAAGCATTCATTCCTCTTGCTGTTAGTCTTTGGTCATTGCTGTCAGTTGTGATTCTGCTGACACATGGAGCTTTGTGCAGTGGGCAAAGCTAAGTAAATGCATGAAAACATACATCTCTACTTTTAAATAAAAACCTGTGAGAAATAGTGGAGAAGATCTAAAGAAACAAATACAGATATTTGCAGAACATGACAACATAAGACATTTCCATCACATATGCAGATGTAAACACCGGTTTTCTCCTCTTAGACCTCATCAGTGAGGTGCAGCTTGAGTCACGTGGCTCACCGATCATGGGACGCTTGTTTGCGCATGTTACTGAGTAACATTTAGATATACAGGTGATAGGCGGAATGCTTTCAAAAGACTCAGCAATTGGCAGTCGCTCATGCTGTGTCCAGTCCATCAGTTTTTACCCACTATGCCACTCATGATGGTGACCAGCCATCTGCATATCAGTCTTGGTCCTGACTAAAAAAGTTACAATCTATCCCTAGCTGCTAGGCCAAGCCCTAACTGAACACCACAGCCCTGTTTTGGAATTATCGGGCTTCATCTGTGAACTCCAGAATACTGTGGCATAGAGACCCCGGGATCCGTCGTTTAGGCATAGCCATCACACTTATGGCATCACACCAAAACACATAGGTCATGCATGGGTGGAATAATTGAAAACGTCCCAGCCTTTGCCAATCACTTGGGTCTCATTTCTGTCCATCATTTGGGCCCCCTAACCCAGTAGAAACAGTCCAGCTAGGAATAGCAGTCCAGGTACCTCTGAAATGGAGGTCAAGCAATCCCAACCTGGTTTGGCCCACTTTAGGACTCTTTAAACCTGTTTCTAACATGCTGCAAATGATGCAGGAATGCAATTTCCCTTTTTTAATGGAATGATTTACTCCCATTAGCAGAAGTCAGACAAATGGCCACCCAAAATTGCTAAAAGACTGCTGAAACAATTTTATGGCACTATTTTAAGTTGATGTTGATCTAAAATTTACTGGTCAACAAGGTCCATTTATTTTCCTGTATAGAAGTCAAGCCTATGTTTCCTTTAAAATTGTTTATTATGTAACCATCTTGTACACAAAAATTACAAATCCTTATGACGGTTAATATTAAAATCTGTTTGCATTATTTCAAATTCATTGCACAACAGCAATAATCTTGTGATCCTAGTGGCCTAGTCATTTTCACCTTCCACAGAGTTTGCATAGTAATAACTTTAATGTCATTGCAAATTCATGTAACACTATTGCCCCTCTTTTAGGCAATCTTTAAACTAATTAGTCTGTGGATATTTTTTTTGCAGTCCTTTCAATATATCATCTTTGAATTTGCAGATATTGATGTGTTGTTGCTGGAATTTAACTGATCAGAGCTAAGAATGGTTGGAAGTCATCAAAAACTTAAAATATTTCCCTCAACCTGTTCTGTAACCTCTGAGCAGTTTCCTCATTGATGGAACTTTGGTTTCTATGATAACATATATTTTTAATGAATAGATATATTTCCATTTTTGCAAATGTATTTTATTATTCTTAATTACTCTTTTCATGGAGTGCATTATTCATGGAAGCCTTTACTTGATTTTGCGTCAGTCAGAAACTTTAAGTTTGGGCTACTAACCATGAAAATATGAAATTACAATTCCAAATAACGCCTGTCCCATCCATTAGCATTTACAATCTTTGCCTCTCCCGAGCATGCTATACCTCAATCTCTTAAACCTTAAGATCTTTCTTCAGATGAATATTCTTATAAATGCATTCTGTTTTTGATTTAAAGGATGATAGTATTCTTTTTATGTTGTGTTTCTCGTATAAAAAGGTCCCTGAACCAGAATACAAGCAACCCAGGATGGGTTTCACCCTAGTTAGGGCTCATGAGCCAGGTATAGCTTGATTCCAGTGATTCAGTGTACACAGGACCCACATCTGGGCACACTCATCCCACTTAGGGCGACACACTAAAGTATAAAAAAAAGTGATTGATGGAATGCTTGAATTAATCTCAGCAAAAACGATGGCTTGGGATGTGGCCCAAGCGATATCCAGTGGCTGAGATTAATTCAATCATTCTGTCCATTATCTTCTTGTTTTTGCATTTGACACCCTAATTGTGCCAAGTATCCCCAGACGTGGGTTCTGGGCTTACTGTGCCACTGGAACCAAACTATACATAAGTAAAGAGCCCTAACTAGAGTGAAACTGGTCCTAGGTTGCTTGTGTTCCTATTCAAGGTGGTCCTACCCTGGCAGTTCAGGCTGGACTGTTAGCATGAAGAACAGGGTCATGGCTGATTTGCATATGGCTGGGTCTAAACTGAGGTGGCATGGTGGGCAAAAAAAAACCCCAATGGACTGGGATGCGGCCTTGAGTAATTGCCAGTGGCTCAGATTAATTAAAGCATTCCATCCATCACCTTGTTGTTTTTGCATTTGATGCCCTAAGTTCCAGGTATGCCCAGACATGGGTACCGGGCTCACTGTGCCACTGGAATCAAGCTATACCTGGCTGAATAGCCCTGACTAGGGTGAAACCAGTACTAGGTTGCTTGTGTTCTAGTTTAGGGAGGATTTAGCCTGGAAGTTCAGGCTGGACTGTCCCCATAAGAGCAGGGTCAAGACTGAATTGCAAATGGCTGGGTCCAAATTGAGGTGGCATGGTGGGAAAAAAAACTTTGATTGGGATGCGGCCTAAGCTATTTCCAGTGGCTGTTATTAATTCAAGCAATCCATCCATCACCTTGTTATTTTTGCATTTGATGCCCTAAGTGTGCCAGATATGCCCAGACGTGGGTTCCACGCTCATTGTGCCACTGGACCCAAGCTATACCTGGCTGAAGAACCCTAACTGGGATAAAACCCGTCCTAGGTTACTTATATTTCGGTTCAGGGAGGACCTGGCCTGGCATTTAGGTCCGGACTGCTCCCATGAGTAGCAGGGTCAAGACTGATTTGCATATGGGTGGGTTCAAACTGAGGTATCATGATGGGCATAAAAACAATGGATTGGGTTGCAGCCCAAGCAATAACCCAGTGGCTGAGATTAATTCAAGCATTCCATCCATCACCTTGTTGTTTTTGCATATGCAATAAGATAGCCAGCTGTTATATCATTAGGATATTCATGCTGTAATGCTGAAAGGAATGTTAAAGTTATTCCTGAAACTGAAGGTATGCATGCCTTAAGGGAAATGCAATTGTATTGCTTAAAGATAGAAACCTGCAACAGTAAACTCTGGTTTAGAGTTTGATGCTCTTGGAAAAGTCTCCAGTTTCGGGGAAAAATGCAAAATCGAGATAAAAATCTACTTGCTGTATTTCCTCCACGATACTGTCTGTATGATGGAGGAAATTAAAATGGTGGATTACATTCTAGATTTAACATTTTGCACTGTATGACTTCAAAGACGAGGGGTCTAATTTAAGAACACATTTTTAAAATACATTTCTAGATGAAACTTTCTTCATATTGCACAGTATTAAATCCCACACAAGGGGTGGGAAGTAAATGGAACAAGGGTTGGTTTGTCTTATAAGTTTGAGAATGCCCAAAAACGTACCAATTTGTGGGCATTGACAAACTCTAATCCAACCCTTTCCCACCCTGGAAATGGTTAGGGTTTTACTCTAAAAAGGAATCGGAGTAACTCGCCTTCCAGGGTGCGAAGAGGTAAACAGATCACCTTCCAAACCAGAGGCGATGTGGGGGTTGTCCACACAGAAAATAATTGTTTTGCTTGATGAGGAAAAAAAGAAAGGAAAAAGATGTGCATTTGCACATTAGGCTGTATTTCCTTGTTGCAAATGTGTACTCATGTATAAATATGGGGTTCACTGACAAAATATCGAGGTAAAAAATATAGAAGTAAAAAATATCGATGAAAAAATATAGAATGCAAAAATATCGACTCCCTATACTTAAACAGGTAACTACAAAAATATCCCCAACAAAATATCGATTTAAAAATATAGTTGTACAAAATATCGAATTTTATATATATATATATATAAAATAAAAAATAAATATTAATGAGGTTAAATAATAAAATTAATATAAAAAAGTATATTTAATATAAATTAAAAAAAAAACGTAACTAAAAAAGTTAAACACATACATAATAATTCATATATATTTACTTTAAAACAATAAACTATTCATTTTAATTTATTTTTATAATTATATAAAATTTACAAATATATATATATATATATATCCAACACACAGTTTCGCGAACCAATCTGAGCCTCTTTCGTGACAGCGGGCCGTGGCGGGATTCGCGAATCCCTAATTATTCAAAGGAATGTTGTAAACTGTTTAACAAACACACCACAGTCCTTCGCTTAATCCAACGTGGTTTATTCATGGCACCACCACCCACGCGTTTGGAGCCTTAACTCCTTGTTCACGAGTGTACAAGGAGTTAAGGCTCGAAACGCGCTGGTGGTGGTGCCATGAAATAAACCACGTTGGATTTAAGCTAAGGGCTGTGGTGTTGTTTTGTTAAACAGTTTACAACATTCCTTTGATATATATATATATATATATTGCAGCAAGGTACCTCTGTTTCCAGAAGTTATTCGAAAAACGCACTCACTCGGGATTTCTTAATTCAGTCGGTTTATTAAGTGAAAGCGGCAATAGCCATGCCCAACGCGTTTCGGTTCGTTCCTCGAACCTTGATCACGGGATATTTTTGCAGAGAGAAACAGACATCATTTATTTCTACTTCCTTAAGCATTTCCCGTTTCCTCAATCGCATAGCATTGTGGCATTTATAGTGCAGTGCATTACTTTTTCTTATGATATATACGATTTTTTTAGGAAAAAGCAATTGATTTAAGGTGACTCAGTGTTTTTGTGCAAATAGTATAAATTGCTGATATATGTGCAAAACAGTGCAGTGATTTTTTAAAAAAAACGTCCATTGCCAATTATTTCAATTATTTACACGGTCATGAGGCAAAACCAATTTACACACTGTAATCTCTTTTAAACAGTTATACATAACGCTCAGTAATTCATTGATTTGTTCTCACTGGTGAGATACACATTCGTTTAACTGTGTATATGTATTTTAAACAGTTATACATAACGCTCAGTAATTCATTGATTTGTTCTCCCTGGTGAGATACACATTCGTTTAACTGTGTATATGTATTTTATACATTATCTTCCTTTATTATTTTTGTTATAGGAAAGTTCCTAGGGAAGTCCCACTATTCAAAATAATTTTTAGGTCTCGCCTACGCAGCGCGCCTTCGCTGCTTATGAAAAAGACCTTTAGAAATCGATTCAGTTTTGCTGCCAAAAACGTTTGGCGATTCCCTTGAGCGAGCTTTCAAACCATCTGTTTGTAATTAACTTGCAAACAGATGGTTCCTGCTCGCTCCCGCAAGGGAAACAGGCGCAGGCCCCCTCCTCTCTCCCTTCCCCCTGCTGCCTCCTCCTCTCCTCGTCTTTTTTTTTACCTTCAGCGCGAGGCGCGCGCGCTTGTTTTAATTGTACTTTTCAACGCCCTCTCTCCCAGAGGTCCCCCGTTCCTCGGACACCTTCTCCCACTCCGCTTTGCTTGCAGCCTCCGTCCTTCCCGCTTTGTGTTTTTTTTTAAACTATTTTGATCTGAGGGTAACATCTCTGCAGGGATTGCCATTACCTGTTGATTCCACATCTGAGGCTCATGCATTATCACAGCGATTCTATAATATTTCAGAGAGTGACGTCGCTCCCCTAACCCCTAAGCACGCTGATGTTACTGGAGGCTGTGAGGACACTGGCGGCCATGATGTCACTACAGCTTGTGATACCACTGCCATGTTACAACGGACGGATGCCCTCGTGCAACACAGTGATTTCCTGGTCACGAGAGATGTCCGAGCAGACAGTGATGCCACTGTTGACGATGATACCACTACAAAATGGTGCCTCTGAAGATATTAACCCTGTGAGAGATAGCTGTGCCATTGCCGTCAGTGATAGCACACTTCATGCAATAACATTACTGTAGGCGATGACGTCACTGAAGAGAGTTATGCTACTACAGGAAGTGATGCCACTACAGGCAGGATCATCGCTATGTACAAGGAAGTCACTGAAGACGTAATGTGATGACTACATGTAATCCGTCCATATAAACGCTCATGATACTGCTACAGACACTGCAGGCAACGATGACCCCGAAAGTGACGTCACTATAGACTGTAATGACGCTACATACACTTATATCTCTGTTCATACTGAAGGTACTGCAAAAAGTGGTGCCAAAACTGTAGGTAATAAAGTCGCAACATACCCTTATGTCACCACAGATACTAAACAAAATGTAGAGTGATGTCACTTAAGGCAGTTATGTCTCTACAGGACAAGCTGTCATATAAACGCTGTCACAGCAGATATTGATACTGCCACAGACCCTGCAGACATCGTGTCTCTGAAGACAATGACATCACTGTAGTCCGTGTTGCTACGTACATACGCTTATGCCACCGCAGACCCGCGGACACCGCAGTGACGTCGGATCAACTTCCACCCCGCTGCCCGGATAACTGCATGCTGCCCCCGCACCTGCAGGTGCACGCACTCCGCTTACTGCTCCTCCCTCTGCAGCTCACATTCCCTTAATCGCTGCATGTATGCGGCGTGAAGAGATGTTATTTTGTACAACACCTGTGGTAAAACCGATGACGTAGGGATAAGTTAATTTTTCAGTGCGAGCCCAGGCCACAAACAGGATTTTCGGCACGCCACCCTCCGTCGAGAGAGACATCCGTAATCCTGTTTTTAATTTTCCGATTGGATGAGCAGCAGCAAAGCTGTTACCAAATACTTGTTTCTTCTTGTGATTGTAGCCTGCCCTTGTTTAATTTCAGATCAAGCCATGTCTCCTGCCCCAGCTTTATGAACATGAGGCTCAAGTGCCGCCATTTTTTGTTTGTTTGTTATAAAACGTTAATGGTAGGTACAGTTTGATGATCCAGGCTGCCTGTAGGTTTTCGGCGCCTTATCGTTCACAAGCTTGCTTACCTCTATCTTGAAATCTCACCTCTAATGGAATCACAAATTCTCTGCGCACGGAAAGGGGTTTCCATTGGGGACCAGCGCACGAGCGTGGATGCACACCACGGACAGGAAGCGTTAGTAAAGTGGATGAGAGAGCGCTAAAACCTGCTAAATGCGCTAAGCAGTCTCTCCTACGTTTTAGAGTAGAGGCTGGCCACATTTCTTGACTGCAGGTGTTACTGTGCACTGCAGTCCATAAAACTATGGCCTGCACAGGGTAGCCATGACGGACAATACTCTGTCTACTAAGGTGGCAACTGCAGTACTCTGTTTTTTTAGGAGGGTCTTGTCAAGAACGTGTTAAGCACTTTAATTGAAGCCTGGAGCACAGCACTACATTTTCCTCTAAAGACATCACAGATAAAAGGGGGCGAAAAATGATGGATGAAGCTGAAAAAGCTGCCTCATATATATATATATACTTTCACCTGGTTGCCAATCATGCCCAGATAAAATCATTCCAAACTTCAACTAGATATAAGGCTGAATAGCTGTACATGTATTCCAAAGGAGTCCTCTTTTAAGACGTGTGATCCTCATCCACCAATGGTGGCATGCTTCTCCCTGGGCTGGCCCTCTCCTCACTCCTGACAAGCCTTTTGCTTGAACAGGTTCAACCTGTTGGAAGCTCTGGCTAGACATATGTATTACGGGATCATGCCAACGCTGCTCCTATTCTCTTGGGTGCCAACAGGGCCCATGAATGCCGAACTAGCTGTGTGGTTGGCTGTAGGATTAAACTGTAGTTCTATTCGCAAGAAAACATTTGCCCTAGAAATACGCCTTTGTAAGAAATTGGATTATTAGTTGAGGGGGGCGAGTAACCATCTCAAGTAATAAGCGCAATCCTTGTAAAGGTGGACCCTTAAATTCACTAAATTAACCTGAGCTCAATCCCCTGGTGGCTATCACACAGAGCAGACTTGCCTTACCTAGGCAATGCGTAAAGTATTTATGTAGTACCAAAATAGTTATAAATTCACAACACACAAAAAATTCGACAGAACAACAAACAAACATTGGCATAGCCAATAGGTCTCGCCTTTGGAACCTTATAAGTATTTAGTTATGCAGTACAATATCCTTGGTGCAACAACATCAACTGTTGTATGTCTAAACACTTATAAGGTCCCACAGGCGAGACCTACTGGCTATGCCAATGCTTGTTTAATTTTCAGTTACCCGATGATAACTTGTTTTGCATTATTTTTCAAGTTTACATGTCTCTCTAGTGAGCTTTTCAATTCTTAGAATGCCTGCTGATTTAACATGAAGATTTTAACAGAGCATTTGTTTTGAGTTTTAAGAGATGTACATATAATTCTTCGTCCTAGTCCAATCCTAGGGGTGTTAATGTCCGAAACATTACAATGTGTTTGGATTCTTTCTGTCTAAGTAGTCTCTCCCGATTTCCTCCTCTTTCCAGATTTGGGACTTGTTCAATCGCATAGAATTTTAAAGTTTCCCATTTGCTTTCATGCATCTTCTCCATGTGTTTAGCAATTGCGTTTGACCGGTCATTGTTGGTGGTAGCTCTAATGTGTTCCAATATGCGTTTTTGATCTCGCATGTTGTGCTACCAATATATTTTAATTTGCATGGGCATTCCACTATATAGATGACATACTTGCTTTTGCAAGTGATGTGTTGCTTGATTTTCCATTTTACTCCTTTCTTGATTTCCACTTCTTTTCTCTGTTCTGCAATTTTGCACGCTTTGCAGCTTTTGCATGGCCAGAATCCTTCTATTTGAGTCCAAGATTTTGTTTGTTTAGCTTTAAAGTGGCTGTGTGTTAATTTATCCCCAATATTTGGAGCTCTCCTACATGTGATGTTGGGGTGGTTTTCTATCTAGCCAGATACAGTTGGATCCAGTTTTAAAATACCACAATGTTTTTTGATAATTCTGGTCAGTTGGTTGGTTTCTGCCGAGTATGTCGTTATTAATCTGATTTCTTATGTATTTTCCATTTTTATTTTCTTTGGGTTGTTTAAAATCTCAGTGCGATTTTGTGTTTTTGCTCTCTGTAAACTTTTTTCGATGACTTTTGATGGGTAGTTCCTCTTATATATATATGTGTGTGTATACAAATAACATAAAAGCTAATTAAAAACATTCTATTATAAATTAAAACAGTAAACTATTTAAAAATCTTCAAACTTACATTTCCCACACCAGTGAGTGCAACAGTAGGGAAAGTGTTGGATAGCGGAGGGGTAAAAATTACTATTGCCACTCCAGTAGGTGTAACAGTAGGGAAAGTGTTGGATAGCATAGGGGTAAAAATTACTATTCCCACTTCAGTGAGTGCAACAGTAGAGAAAGTGATTGATTACGGAAGGGTAAAAATTACTATTCCCACTCCAGTGAGTGCAACAGTAGGGAAAGTGTTGGATAGCGGAGGGGTAAAAATTAATATTCCCACTCCAGTGAGTGCAACAGTAGGGAAAGTGTTGGCTAGCGGAGGGGTAAAAATTGCTATTCCCACACCAGTGAGTGCAACAGTAGGGAAAGTGTTGGATAGTGGCAGGATAAAATTTACTATTCCCACTCCAATCAGTGCAACAGTAGGGAAAGTGTTCGATAGCGGAGGGGTAAAAATTACTATTTGCACACCAGTCAGTGCAACAGTAGGGAAATTGTTGGATAGCAGAGGTGTAAAAATTACAATTCCCACTCCAGTGAGTACAACAGTAGGGAAAGTGTTGGATAACGAAGGGATAAAAATTACTATTCCGACTCCAGTGAGTGCAACAGTAGGGAAAGTGTTGGATAGCGGAGAGGTAAAAATTACTATTCTCACTCCAGTGAGTGCAACAGTAGAGAAAGTGTTGGATAGCGGAGGGGTAAAAATTACTATTCCCACTCCAGTGAGTACAACAGTAGGGAAAGTGTTGGATAGCGAAGGGATAAAAATTACTATTCCCACACCAGTCAGTGCAACAGTAGGGAAAGTGTTGGCTAGCGGAGGGGTAAAAATGACTATTTCCACTCCAGTGAGTGCAACAGTAGGGAAAGTGTTCGATAGCGGAGGGGTAAAAATTACTATTTGCACACCAGTCAGTGCAACAGTAGGGAAATTGTTGGATAGCAGAGGTGTAAAAATTACAATTCCCACTCCAGTGAGTACAACAGTAGGGAAAGTGTTGGATAACGAAGGGATAAAAATTACTATTCCCACTCCAGTGAGTGCAACAGTAGGGAAAGTGTTGGATAGCGGAGAGGTAAAAATGACTATTCTCACTCCAGTGAGTGCAACAGTAGAGAAAGTGTTGGATAGCGGAGGGGTAAAAATTACTATTCCCACTCCAGTGAGTACAACAGTAGGGAAAGTGTTGGATAGCGAAGGGATAAAAATTACTATTCCCACACCAGTCAGTGCAACAATAGGGAAAGTGTTGGCTAGCGGAGGGGTAAAAATTACTATTCCCACTCCAGTGAGTGCAACAGTAGGGAAAGTGTTGGATGGTGGCAGGATAAAATTTACTATTCCCACTCCAATCAGTGCAACAGTAGGGAAAGTGTTCGATAGCGGAGGGGTACAAATTACTATTCCCACACCAGTCAGTGCAACAGTAGGGAAATTGTTGGATAGCAGAGGTGTAAAAAATACTATACCCACTCCAATATTTGTAAAAGTAGGGAAAGTGTTGGATAGCGGATGGGTAAAAATTACTATTCCCACTCCAGTCAGTGCAACAGTAGGGAAAGTGTTGGCTAGCGGAGGGGTACAAATTACTATTCCCACTCCAGTGAGTGCAACAGTAGGGAAAGAGTTGGATTGCAGAGGAGTAACTATTAATATTCTCATGCCAGTCAGTTCAAAATTAAAAAACAAACAAAATTTTAACAATAAAAATATTTTTAAAAATAAATAAATTAAAAGATATATAAATGTGTTAAAAATTACAATACAAATATATTTAATATAAAAAAATGTAAAAACATATTATAATGTTAAATATATTTGACAAATACCTACAAATATTATATTCAATAAAATAAAAAATAATTTCCCAAAAATTAAATATTTTTAATTAGAAATTATTTAGAAACAAAAACATTAATTATTACATACATTTACTTTTTTTATTTCTTACCCTATAGCACCACACAATTCACAACCCACATCTAAAAAATGTTTTTATGTACTTCCTTAATTAACATAATTAATTACAAATTCAAGAAATATTATTAATTAAAAAACAAATTAAAACTCATACAAATTATTTAACTTCCCACACTTTACCCCTATAATCCCCACAACCCACAGCTTAAATTAAACTGTAAAAAAATGTATTGCAAAATTAAAACCTATTTTCAATAAAAAAACTAATAGTATTTAACAACTAATTATAAAGTAAGTAAAATTAATTTACTCCCCACACTGTACCCCTATAACAATAAAACCCACACACAAAAAAGATAAACAAATACCCTAATTAAATATTAATTAATATTAATGATCAACTAATTTTTAATTAACTAAACATAAATTACATCCCACCCTTTACACCATAAACCCCACAAACCACACCACCCACACCTAAAATTAATTACACAAATTCCATATTTAACTTTCAATTAATTATTTAAAATTAATTAACAACTAATTATTAATTAATTAAACATAAATTACTTCCCACCCTTCACCCCTATAAACCCCACAACCCGCACCTAAAATAATTACATAATTTCAATAATTAATTTTCAATCAATTAATTAATATAATTAGGAACTAATTATTAATTAATTAAACATAAATTACTTCCCACCCTTTACCCCATAAACCCCAGAACCCGCACCTAAAATTAATTACACAATTTCCATAATTAATGTTCAATCAATTAAATAATATAAATGAATGACTAATTAATAATTAATTAATCAAAAATAAATTACTTCCCACCCTTTACCCCTATAAACCGCACAACCCCCACCTAAAAAATTACACAATTACCATAATTAATCATCAATTAATTAATTAATATTAATTAGCATCCAATTAAAAATTGATTACAAATAAATTACTTCCCACAATTAGCACTATAAAATCTAAATTAAATAAATAAAATCATCATTCATTTATTATAATTAAATTACTTCACACCCTATTCCCCTAAGAGCCCACAACCCGCTACGGAACAAAAAAAAATCCCAAATTTAATTAAAATAAAATTCATAACTACTAAAAATTTAACACATATTAAAAAACATAAACAATACTTATACAAAAAAAATACATCACTTACATTTAAAATATAAACTAATATACATAACACTAATTAAAAAATCGATATTTTAAACAACTATATTTTTGCAAACAATATTAATGACTTCTATATTTTTAAAAACGATATTTCTTACCTTAAATTTGATATTCTTGACCACGATATTCTTGCTGTCGATATTTCTCAATCATGATATTTCCAACTCAATATTCTGTCTCAACACCTAATTATGGATTGGGGAATTAAACCCTGTGGAATATGTCAAATAACATTCCAAGTAGTAGACCAGGAAACCTGCATGTTGTCCAGCTTTCCATTTCCAGGTGTATTACTGGAAAAGTTTAATGAACTATAGAAAGTTCTAAGTATGTTTAACTGAATACGTAAATCTCCTCATGCATTGTTACACTTTTTTTAGGAATCAGACCTGAAGGGACAGATTTACCAACATTTTGCACTGTGTTTGCATCACAAAAGTGAAGCAAACCAGCACAAAGTGTTTATTTTTTATTATTTAGTTTCCAGCACAAAACTTGTTTTGCTCTGGAAATTACCTAAAAGTAATGCAAAGTAGCATGAATTGCTGCTTTGCATTACTTAGCGTCAAGGAAGTGTTACATGGGCATTCCCATGCAACCACCCATGGTTTTTGAAGCAATATCCTATCTACCAAAAATGTGAGACTAGGTTTTGTATAAAAAATGAATGCCATTTGAAATCAGGTGTTAAAAGGAGAAATGTTTTCATTTCTCCTTTCATTTCCGACTTTGCATGTGTGCTGTGCTGCATGGTACAGCACACATACAAAGTAGGAAAAGTTTTAAAAGTTGTCTGGCATAGCATTTTCTACTGGAAGTACAAAACCTATGCTAGACTTACGCACGCACCATTTCACTACGGCACAAAGGTGTGTGTGCGTGGTGCTCAGCAGCAAAATTCTGATCCGTCACTAGGGATAAGTGAGGAGAGCGCCATTTCTCTGTAGATATGATGCTTTCCTTCTCCCTCCCTGTCACGCAATGGAGCACAGCATTTTTGAATTTATGCACTGCGTTGGAAGACACTTTAATAAATCTGCCCTGAAATCAGTAATGAAAACCTGAAAAATCTATCCAAGTTATTTCTTCTCAGAAGTTTGTGTTAGGCTCCTGGCACAGATTGAGGGATGTCTAGGCAAATTGCATTCTGCATTGCATGGTTCACATGCAAATTAATCAACTTGTGTCAATTTCTTCCATGATCTATATCTCATTGCCATCAACTACGGTTCACTACGTTCCTCCTTTATCCATGTGGAAAATAAAAGAAGAAGCAAACTAAAGTAATAGACTCTAAATAGGTGATATGCACCTATTACCTTAACACAACTATTAAACTCTGGTTACTAGTGAATTCTTGAGCACTAAAGGATCTTATTTCAAATAACAATTTGTATAGATAAGCTTCTATTGGTTACAGAGTGTCAAACTATTGAAAAATAGAAGAAGCAAACTAAAGTAATAGACTCTAAATAGGTGATATGTATCTATTACATAAACACAAATATTAAACCCTTGTTACTGGTGAATAATTGAGCACTAAAGGATCTTTTTTTCAAATAAGACCTGACTTACCAAAGGCACGGACTATATATAAACTACATGGAGGGAGCATTGTTGGTGGTGGTAGCAAAATAAGCCTGAAGTGCTATCAGTCATATTATGCGTTAGCGGAGGAGTAAACGGGACAGGTCAATCCAATTTATATGTAATCATTAGCAGTGGTAGACTTTCATGTGCCATCCAAATTAGCAGGACAAAATACTGAACATTATATTGTATTATATTGTGATGATGCTGTGCAGCACTCTGATTCACATTGACCTCCGGGACGCCATTTTGCAGTGCAGATTAGGCAGCATGTTGTTTGTAGTTAAGCCTACCTAGGATGGTTTTGGGTGAGGTGTCGAAGGCTCTAACTTCTGAACATGCTATGGCAAACTGAGAGCAGCAGATAAGCCTCAGGTGCAGTAAATGAGTCTGAGAGAAGATGAGTTTGGCATGCTTGTGCTTCCCAGTTTCCTTTTCTTTATGAGAGTTGTTTATTTCATAATGATAAAGTGTGGAAAGAGCCAGGTTGTAGTGCTCTCTTAAATTCCAAGTGCTTGTCGATTATTCTTTTCTTGCAGGAATTGTGTTCCTTTTCATAGCAGGCTGACCTGAAAATTTGTTTCCACCAGCAAAAGAGTTTTGGAATGAAGGGATGGGCGGTATTGGAGTCAAGGCAGTGGGTAGAGAGTTTGCTTCAAAACAAGAATGGTGCATTGCTGTGGATGGCGCACTGTGCAATGGCTTCAAGTAATGCATCTTGCTGAGGCAAATAGTATGATGAGTGAAAGTCTGATGAGAAGTGAGTCCTGAAGCAGAGGTTAAGGGGCTATTTTGACAGTGCAAAGTGAACTCCTCATTTTTAGGTTTCACCTGCACAGCGCTGTGCTTGTGAAATCTCTTGTATTTAATATATCTTAAAATGGGGCTCTTATCAGTTCCCATAGCCGCATTACTGTGTTAATTCGCTTTTGTGTGGAACTTTGTTTTTGTTAACTTCCCCTGGCTGCAGGCCTTTAGTATACTTCTACAAATGCTGTTCAAACTGTTTAAGCCCCATTCACTGTCAAGATAAGATCTCTTCCCAGGGGCAAAAAGCTCTAGGGACCCCACTAAACGCCAAATATTGCTATACTTAACTACTAAATAAGCAGTTACAAGTGATGTTACCTTGCAGGCACTAGGGTCATGATTTCAATGGTGCAGCGGGTGCAGTGACACCGGGGCCCACAACTCTAGAAACCGCTCTAAACACCAAATATTGCAATATTTTACTACTAAACAGGCAGTCACAAGTGCAGTTACCTTACAAACAATAGGCTCATGATTTGAATGGTGCAGCAGGTGCACTGGCACCGGGCCCAAAAGTTGTCAGAACTCCTCTAAACAGATAATATTGCTACTACATCAATTAATCCAATTATTTCCCTCTTTCATTTCATTTTTCAAAATTTTGCTATTACTTATCTGCACTATACCACTAGTAACAGCATAATATATTGCCTTTTTGTACAGAAACAAGTCATAACACTTAAACAGACTTTCTGTAACTTATATTGTACAACTACTCAGCAAGCTACAACTTACAACAAACAGCTTTTTCTTAATCACATAGGCGAAACCAAATGCATTTACCAATGCTTGTTATGTTCTACCTTAGAGTATTAGTATCATCAAGTTTCTCAGCTGAGACAGATGTTGAATGTACTGATAAGGAGATGTTAAGAATTCAAATCTCTGAGCCAAAAGACATACAGAATCTGCCACCTCCAACCATTACTAAAACAACCATTCTGTTAAGACTATGTGGCCAGTTTCCGATGCCTGTGCAATCCTCAATTTATTTGAGAGAATTTAGACTTGAGAGAACTGATTGGTAGAAGACATGCGATTGAATCTATATGTCCATCATTCAAGGAACTAGCAAAGGCCAGAACTTACTTGACACACCGGTGACTTCCACTGTGTTACCCTTGGACACACATAAACATGTATCATAGTTGCGTAAGTCATGAAGGTGGACCTAGAATGAGTGCAAGCTACCTACTGATAAATGGATGATGGATGCTTTGGATGATGACAATGGCAATGATGATGTGATGATGATTACCTTGGGTCTTTTTATCGACCCTAGCCTTTTCATGCTACGTTGATTCTTCTGAGGCTGAAATATATTGTGATCTTGTTTTGGAGCAGCATCAAACATCTGTGGGCATCAAGACAGGATCTAGTTTGATAATTTTGTCGACCCTTTAGTGATAGAACTAAACTTTTCCCTTCGACTGTGTGGTACCTCATACATGGGTATTTGAAATTGTTCTTAAGAGGAGCCTCGTGATGTGAAAACTGCATGCTGATAATGACCTAAGTGTTTAATCAGCAGAGGCAAGATTGTGTTGCTTGCACGTTGTGTAGAGTAGTAATTTGATGTTGATGCAGCGCGCCCTTCTGCAGCGTTGTAGGTCAGCTTTATCACTTTCTTTGCTAAAATCATGGTAGTTGATTGGACATTGGTGATATACTTGCAGATACTATTACTGTGAGTTTTTGAAGAGCATTTTGGTGTAAAGGGAATATAGTGGGACAAGATCTGTAGGCTTCCTTTGTATCACGATTGCCAGTTACTCTTTAATGATTATTTTGTAGTCTCTCACACACTGAAGTCTCATAGGGAGGTTTCTGCAATGTGACTGCAAATGCAGCCCACGACAGATGCTCTGTTCCCACCACATCCTCATCCTCAAATTACCCACATCAACCTGTAATTTTACGAATTATGTATTGATTAAATAGTTTCAAGCACTGCTAGACCCAGTGGGTGACAGGGTGTTGCACAAATGAACCTTGTTTATTATGTTTA
Organism: Calotriton arnoldi; assembly: GCA_963921515.1. Lineage (NCBI taxonomy): Eukaryota > Metazoa > Chordata > Amphibia > Caudata > Salamandridae > Calotriton > Calotriton arnoldi. The sequence continues at coordinate 1,757,845 of CAWUFW010002179.1, forward strand.
TTTTGTGACATACAGAGAACAAAAATAAAACTTATTGGACTGGAATCTCAAATGTAATTTCCTAAAGTATCTGGATGATATCTAGCAAGCCCCTAAAAAGTAAAAGTAATGCTTGTGGAACTTTAATCCAAGGAAACATCCTGTCACAAGAGTAAGTATGTTTGCCATATGAAGGTTCAATACATTTTTGGGGAAATGTCTACTGGGCTTTTGACAGCCTGTGACTGCTTGCAAAGGTAATTCATGTGCCACTGCATTTGCACCGAATTAAGGGGCATATTTACAAGGAAATGTCAGAGTATGGAGCTGCGCCCTGTGCTACAACATTTCAAAAACGCAGGGATGCGCAGTATTTACAACAATACGGCACACCCTCGTGTTTTCCCTATCTCTGGTGCTAAAATTAGGTGCCTGGCGCCAATGCAGGCACCCTTGCACCTTTGTGCAAGGGTGCCTGTGTTGCAGGGATTTTTTTTTCCATAGTTTTATCTAGCGCGAACTTGACCAGAAGGTACCAGAGCGTTTTACATGAGGACCAGTTACGTTACACAAGGACACATTCATTTTTGTTAGGCACAGGGAGAGCAAGTGGCTCGCCCAGAATCACAGTACGTTGAACGTTATTGCCGAGACTTGTACCCGGTTCCCCAGATCTGAGATCGACCGCCCTAGCCCGTTAGGCCACATCCTCTCCCCATGTGCAGGAAGGTGTCTCTTCTCACTCACATTCACATTCTGCAGCACACATAGAAGTATCAAATCATCATTATTTAATGATTGTTTACCTTCCTGCACAAAAACAATTATTATTGCTGTTTTGCTCTTTCTATGTGTGCTGCAGAATGTGGTGGAACGCCCAAAGTAACACCCGTTGCATGCCCCTTTCAAGCAAGGTGATGCGTGTAAAGGGGCTGTATTTACAAGGCGACAGTAAGCCACATATAGTGGCTTAATGGCGCTTTGTAAATATGGAGAAGAGCATAGCGCCACCAGAACGTCGCTAAAAGTGACGTTCTGGTGGCGGTATCCCCTTGTAAACATACCCCGAAATGTGGCCATAGATTTGTTAATAGAAATGCCCCATCCAAACTATGCCATAACTCTTGTTTGCTATTACAGGTGACTGTCGACTGTTCTTCATCACCGACAAGGTTAGAGACAAGCGGGCGTCAGAAAATAAATAATATGCTCTTTAAACCCTAGGAAGTGAATTTGATGCTGGCAATTCCAAAGAACCACAAATATATTTTGTTAGTGTGTGATCTTTTATGTTGGCGGTTTGCATTGCCATCTGTTCCAGCAGCCTACAGCCTTACTGGGTAGTAATGACTGCATACTGCCTTGGGTTTATTGTAGGACAAATGTTATTTCCCTGGGTCTGTCGGAACCTTAAATTATGAGCAGGAGCGAGGCATTCTCCAATGAGAAAGCGATTGTGTCCCGAGCGAACTAGCTGAACACAGATTCAGGTGAGAGGAGAAGAGCTTTGTCCTTTAAGCTCAGAGGTGAAGGTGAATTCACACGCTTTTGATCTACAAAACACAGATCTCTCCAGAAAGTGCATTAACCACCAGAGTCATATCACCTTTATTACTATTCCCTGAGATTTACTGGGCATCTTCACAGCAGATGTATTTACCCAATCAAATATTTTAAAATGTAGACTTTGCTACCAATTAAGCATAACAGATCTACTACCATGCTTCTCCTTGCTGCCAATTTCTTTGTGGCAGGGTTTTGAAAAATTAATGTATTAGTTGAGGCCCAGATTTTGCATCGGGATTGCGCCACTTTTTTTGGCACAACCCCAACGCCAAATCTCATTTGTTAAATCTCATAATGCTCTTAAATGTACTCATGATATATCTGATAAACATATGTGTGAGGTCTTAATATCTGATATCACTTCTTGTGATGTCTTTTCCAGTGAGGTAATTCCTGTGATGTCATGTGCAATGTCATGCTTCGTGACATCATGCGCTGTAATGGCACGCGTCATGATTTCGCTTGCATTCTGCCTAACTTGGTTAGTAATCCCACTTCTTTTTTTAGGACTTGTGCCTTGCTTGATAACCTGAAAACAGACGGTTGGGTACATCGTTCCCTTCCTACCGAAAAGACATGCCCTTTAGCATTCAGTGTGGAAAAGGAGATTAATAATATTTGGCCATCATCATGCTACGTGTATTGTGCTGGTACGCGTTTACATTTAAATTAAGGTAGGGTTTCTCCGGGAGGCTTGTTTACACACGCACACGTAATTCACATGCTTATTTTGAAATGCTTTATATAAAATGATCTATGTTTTATATCACTTAACCCCTTCCCTGCGGGGGTAATTCCCCCACGGGTGCGGGGGGCCGGGGGGGTGAGCGCGGCGCCGCGGTGCTCATCACGAGACCCGCTCGTCATGAGTCACAGTGGAACTGTGCTCATGACGAGCTGGTCTCGTCACAACCCCGCCCACTCATTAATTCTCCCGCACAGGCGGGGAATTAACCCTGCGTGGACGGCGCGCAGCCGTTATGACGAGACCAGCTCGTCATGAGCACAGCTCCACTGTGACTCATGACGAGCTGGTCTCGTCATGAGCACCGAAGCGGTTAAGAAAATCTTGAAACTAAAGGCGCGGAATGCCGCCTTCGCCAGGGGGGCCAGTTTCGAGGCGCAGCGTGTGAAGTGTGATATTTGTGTTTTCATTTTGCTTTTAATGCTGCCCCAGTTCCTTAAGTAGTTTAATGAGTGGTTAGGTAGGTTTCAAACAAAAACATTTCTCACCCTATTTCTCTAAAACACAGTTTACCTCTGATTCAATTTACTCCACAGAACGTTTCCCACTCTACTTGCGGCTTCAGCTTCCATTCCCGCGCGAGTCATGCTGGGAGCACTTTCAGGAGGGAAATGAGTGCTCCGGACACCTGCGTCGAAATCATCACCTTCGCCGCGCCATTATCTCAGCGTTTTTTTCTACTGCGCTCTTTTTCAATTACCTCTTCCACTTATCCATGTGTAGCTTCTGTGAGGTTTTACTTCCTGCCTTTATGTCTTGGAAATTTACTCGAGCGTTCTTCCACTTGACCCGGAAAAAATGGAAAGGGGGTATTTTTCTTGTCGCAATCTCCTGAAAAGAAACCCCCCTATTCTGGCTATTAACATTCGCACGCAAAAATGCATTGCTTAAGTAATAACGGACAGCTAATATTGTATGACAAGGCTGTATGGTTACTCCTTGCCTCAGAGAGCAGGGGGCAGATTTACAAGCCCCTTGCGCCACTTATGCGTCACTTTTAACATGGGAAAAGTGACGCAAAAGTGGCGCAAGGGGCTTGTAAATCTGCCCCCAGGTGTCCACGAACAGGGCTCTGAATTCATGGAACCGCAAGACGCTTTATGCAATTATTATTAAGGAAAATAGCCGGGTGCCTTAGTTTATGTAATGATAGAAAAGCAATGTTTGAATTCCACTTATCAACCTCATCCATAAAACGTCTTCAGAGAATTTTTTTTTCAATGTTGTTTAGTAAACACTGTATCTCGACCTCTCCTCACATAAAAAAATACACCACGCGCAGCAGCACACAAACACACACATACTGAGAAAAAAACACAAGAACAAAACATGGCCATGCACTAGTGTACAAATACAATTGCAAACCAACACCACCACACCAGTACTTGCTGCAGAAGATTAGGCTTTCTTCTCAAATACAATGGGCAGTAGCGGTCCGTGGTAGGAGTGCCGGCCGGGTGGTGACGTGGGGTGGGGGAGGGGCAGGGTGGGGGGTAGTAAACCACGGATTACGGCCGAATACAGGTAAGTAAACATTTAAATAAATAAAACGAATTTCGTTAGTAGCGCTGCATCGCCAAATGCGATGCAGTGCGCGCAACGAAATTCGTTTTATTTATTTAAATGTTTACTTACCTGTATTCGGCCCTAATCCGTGGTTTACTACCCCCACCCTGCCCCTCCCCCGCCCCACGTCACCACCCGGCCGGCACTCCTACCACGGACCGCTACTGACAATGGGTACCGTACAGACACCTGTGACCTGTGCAGTACCAGCAGCAGTGCTTTCAATGGGCCGGTACTCACCGTTACTGAGTACCTCTACTTCTCAGTGTTCTCCCCACGAGTACCAGAACGTCTCCTTCTGCTGGGAGAGTACCGGTACTCCGAGTGGCAGCTGGGCTCAGACTCTGAGGTATGAGTACGTGCAGGCCCAACGAATGAAGAGTGTCTATGAGCCACTTTGACTGTTAATAGTAAGTGCATTCAGGTGCAGGGTTGCTGCTGCAGCCATACATTCTAATTGGCAGTTCAGGAATGTGGCGATGTGGTCAAACAGCAAGCGGTTCCGACATTGAAACTGACGTGATTTCAGTTAGAGTGTAAGGCTGCAGTTCCAACCCAGCGCTAGAATACACTACTATTGACTGTCAGAGCGCCCTTCGGCCAAGTTTGAGACCTATGTGGAGTATTTAATTGGTACTTTTTGTAGTTTTATATAGAGTGAACTTCCCAACGGCTTTAAAGCGCTTTATATGAAAAGCACATTTTTTACATGAAAGCATACTTTTTTTTTGTTTTTATGGCATCCCAGCGTCTGGTCAGCATCCTGTGATTCTGGGCAAATCACTTAATCTCTCCCTGCAATAAAAACAAAAAAAAAATATGGCTTTGTGTAAAAGTTCTGCTTCTCATGTAAAGCGCTTGACTGCCCTCGGGACAAGTTCCTGCTATATAAAGCTGCAAAAAACATACCAAGTACATCCTGCACATATGAGCTGAACTTCGGTGAAGGGCACTACAGCCAGTGCTTTAAATGGGCCGGTACACATCGGTACTGAGTACCAGCACTTCTCAGTTTTCTCCCCTAGAGTACCGGAACTTCTCCTTGTGTCAAGAGAGTACCGGTACTGCTAGAGGCAAGCTGGGGTCGGGCTGTGGGGTATGGGATTTCATGCAGCGCAGGTGCTGCAGAATACCTTCAGAAGGAGCGTGTCTGTGAGGCGCTCTGACAGTCAACAGTGAGTGTATTCCAGCGCTAGGTTGCTGTTGCTGCCTTACACTCTAACTGACAGCATGACAGGAGTGGCCTGTCGGACAGAGCTACCCACGTTGGAACTTTTGCGTTGTCAGTTAGAGTGTAAGGCTGCAGCGCTGTAATACACTGTCAGAGCGCACAACGCCTGTGGCCAAGTTCAGTTCATGTGTACAGTGCGCAATTAGTACTTTTTTGCAGTTGTACATAGCGCACACTTGGCAGGAGGGTATTAAAGCACTTTAAATGAGTAGTGCAAGTTCTACACGAAAGCATACTTTATTTTGTTTTTATGGCACAGAGAGCTGAAATCCCAGCTTCTGCTCAACATCCTGTTATTCTGGGTGATATTCCTGTACCATAAAAACAAAAAAAAAGGATGTTTTCATGTAAAACTTCTGCTTCTCAAGTAAAACGCTTTAATGCCCTCTGACCAAGTTCGCACAATATAAAACTGCAAAAAACACCAATTACGACATGCACATATGAAGAAACTTGGCCGAAGGACACTAGAGCGCTTTTGCATTGAATAAGAAAATGCCACCATTGTTTAATATCTGCCTCGAAGCCACGCCCCTACGAGACCCTTAAAACCCACCCCAATCAGTTTGGTGAGTACCAGCACTTCTCTTTTGCCATTTTAAGCACTTACCAGCAGTAGTGTGTGTTTTCTCATGGATGCATTCCTGGCGCTGAATCATGAACAGATGTGCTGGCTCAGCACAGAGCTCGAGGTGTTTAAAGTTTATATACATAACTCAGACTTTCACCGGGTTTATCTATAAAATGCAGACAACACAAGTTAGAAACAGTGAGCATGGATTCTTGGTCTGTTCCCTACTTGTGCTATTTGAAGCTAATGCATTAAACACAGAAATCCTGTGTTATCGGTACAAAGAAGAGATACTCAGCTCTGTGTATCATGTACAGGTGCGATGCCTCTGCGAAGTGCAGATATTCTGGGTTTTTTTGCTTTTCAGGGGTCTAAAGTTCATTCATACAGCTTAGAATTTCTCCAAGTTAATGCATGAAATGCAGAACAGCACGAGTTATAAATAGCGAGCAGGGTTTGACTCTCTCTGTACTCGCCGGAGTTGTGCCATCTGAGGCTCATGCATTATCACAGCGAAATTATGAACTATCAACTTAAATGCACAACAGGTGCCTAGGTCTGCACTGAGTCTGCACAGCTGATCATGATGCAACCTCAGGCACCGTATAGGCATTAGCAGCAGTGGCCTATGTAATTAAGGGCGTGGCTTAAATATGTAAACTACATTTTTGTGATCCCTATAGTGTGCCACCCAACTGTTATTTTGGTGCAAGATTAAGTAAAACCTGTGAAATAGCAGCAGAAATTAAATTGCTGACATGCATTACTGTTATATGGGGTTATGTGGCCCTTAGATACATTGTCGACATTGCTAAGTTAGCATGAGTTTTGCTTGCCCAATGCTGCTGCTTTTGCGCACGCCTCTGCTAAGAGTTTGTTTTCGCAACACTTTGCCTCTGCCCTGTACATGATAACAGATAGTTTTTCACGTTCCCAGCTTTACCTTCAATTCTGTCTGAACATAATGTGCAAGGTCGATCAACAATGTCTCTTGTTATTCTGTTCTGGTCAGTCCCTATTACCTAGACAAAACATGTTACCAACAGCTGCAGTATGGAAGAATCGAGCTTTGATATAGCGTTGTTGCATGTTTTTGAAACACACTCGAAGAAAGCCGTTCCATGGAGCTGAGCTCTGCTGTTCCTATGATGTAAATCTTTGCGTTTAGGCTTTCAGGTAGGGGTCTGCTAATAACGCCTAGAGATCTTCTGTTATATAAAATAACTTCTTACTACCAAGGGGAGGGTGATTAGGCCCAGTTATTTTGCCTTTTTCACAGTCTTTATAAAATGACGACTCCTTTTGTATTCTATGGTATTGTAACAATGCTAATGATGCTAGCTTTATGCATTTTGCTGCTGGTCGTGGTTCGCATACTGTTTTATGAATCACTATAGTCAAAATAAACATTTTGAACTTATTTAGTAACTCTTATTATTCTTATTGTGGACAAGTACATGAGAGTGAAAGATTGTCTTGTTCCCGCGACTCTGAGGTGAGTCGGGAGTGCTCGTGTTCTGGGTTGTCTAAACATTCGTAGCTTCTTGATATTTGTAGGAGACCGAATGAGACACTATTGTTAGTCGGTTGGGATTTTGGGTACTAAGGTGATAGGAGGTACACCCCTATTTACTGAGGTCCTGTTTTCTTGTGCATAGTTCTGTGTATGAGCAGAATCCCCGCAACATGGCGCCGCCAACGTTTGGTCTGGTTCTTATCTGTGAGACGCTTGAGTAGTGCTCGTGCTGGTCCACAATACCCTCATTTCTGTTTCCGGAGACAGCTGTGACGGAGTAACCTCCTATATTGACATTTTTATAGGTTTATTCAAGCTTGAAGTTTTAAAAGGTATTTCTTTTCATATAACCCGAGTTTGCGCTGCCACTCTTTAAGTTGTTCTACTGTCTTCTCCATAATGGCTGTAGTTGACATTCCGGCTCATAGCAGAGCCACGCTGAGGGCGCACTTGACTCGTTATGCAATCCCTGATGCTGGGGTAGCGCTTATTTTCGTGGTGGAAGCCGATCCGGCTCACCAGTTTGAAGTTTTTTACTCCTGAGTCACCTTACCGGCGGTGGATGGAACTGATGATATGTTTCACACATATACTCCCACTGCCGTTCCTCAGCAGTATCAGCCTTATAGAGCTCTTGAGATTACGCTTACAGCTTAGCAACACCGTATTTGGTTTAGTGGCGCCCTTCCTCACCCATTAACGGCAGTCCGTTTAGGCCCCTTATCTATAGATGGGGCCACATGGCCCATTTTGGCTGGGTTTACCCACACCCACGTGCTTTCACAACTGCAACTCTGGCAGAGCTCCGCGTCTTACATACATTGTTAGTACGTGTATATAGAGCGGTAATACAGTACCACCTGGCGCTGCTGTACAACCTGCGGGTCCTGGTGGCGAGACCATCAGTCCCCTTATGGTTAATGCTGTCATGGGCAAACGCCCACAGAATAAGGATGAATTTCCTTATTGGCTTGCCGAGAAATTTGGACAGAAGAAGCTAGAACAGATAGATAGAAGCTGTCTTTCCTAATATAACTCCTGTGGAGAAACACAGGATCTTAACTATTAGTTTACCCAAAGACTTAATTCCCGAATTGGCTGATTGTAACACCTGGGGCAGGGTGTTTGCAGCGGTATATTCTATGTGTTTTGGCACTCCCTCCATGACCGTACTCCCCTCTGTGATTAAACGCGTTCAAGATGAACATGGAGCTGAAGCGGCTGTCGAGCTGGGGATGAGACTGGTAGGAGAGTTGGACGTGGTTGCTGATATGATCCTTGCGAATGTCAAGGGCGATGCCGTTAGCTTTCAAGTAGCAAACCGCTTAGAAGCGGTCGCGGAGGCTGACAGACCACAAGAATTACCTAAGATTATTGCAAAGGCTTATAAAACCATAGGCCGCAATAGTCTGGGAAATAAGCCTACGACTCAAACACAAACGCAGTCTCTAAATCAACAGAAAGCCCAGCCTGATAAGGATGGGCGCCCTTTCTTTCCTAAAAAGAATTGGCAAAGGAATAAGAAACAGGGTTCCCAACAGCAGAAGCAGGGTTCGCGTGCCAGTTCACCGACCCCTGAAGCTTCTGAACGTACTTATGACTTGCGCGGTCGCGCTAAAATTAAGTCTCCTGATAGATTTCAGGTTCCTGATCAGCGTTCTCCTCGTTCTTTACAGGAAACATCAGGCTCACAAGCCGGTGGAGGTGATCGCCAGGATCGGGGTACAAGTCAACCTGCGTCACAACCTTGTGAACAGCCTCGACAGTTTGAAGTCAAGGACAAGCAGGGTGATTTCCCTCGTACCCGACCTCCTTTTCAAAAGAAAAAGGTTGCCGCATTAACAGCGAGATATGCCACAGACGTGAGAACGCGACTCCTGGATTGGATATGGGCAGTGACTCTGCTCGACAGCGCAGCAGAAGTTACTATAGTCAGGGAGGCTCTATGTCCCCGTCTGGATGTGACAGCAACTGACACATTTGTTACTATTGAGACTGCAGATACCCGGGTTGCCCCCCGGATAGACTCTACAAAGTCATTTTCCAAATTGAAGGTGATATACTGCGTCCCATTATGGTGGTTTTCTGGGAGAATTTAACCGCTACATATGACACTTTATTGGCGGAGAGAGATTGGCCTCCACCCTTTGTGTTAGCCTCTTCTAGAGGGGAAGATGTGATACTTCCAAGTTTTTCACGTTGTGTCCCTGAGGACCGCGCACAGGCTTATGCAGAGGAATGGGCTTTGACCTTAGTCCCAGCAGAGTATCGCAATCAGGTGGGTTGGGACGTTGATTCACCAGCTCATGAAATACCGTTGCGCTCTATGCCACAACCTCAAGCTCAATATCCCATCAAACGTGAAGCAAAAGCTTCGGTTTGTGACATTCTAAGACAATTGGAGTATCAGGGGGTAATTGAGTCATGTACATCACCTATGAATAATCCTCTCTTTACTGTCCCTAAACCTGATGGTTCATTTCGGATTGTATTGGATTATAGAAATTTGAACAGCCATTGCCGCACCTTTGTGGTGCAAAACACACACAGCTCAGCGCTGGTGAATAATATTGTTCGCAAAAAATACAAGACAACGCTTGACATTTCCAATGGTTTCTACAGTCACAATCTCGACCGTGCGAGTAGTGACCTGACAGCATTCAGTGCCGTCGGCAATCAGAAAAAATTTACATGATTGCCTATGGGGTATAAGAATAGCCCTGGGGCATTTGCGGCGCGCATTGTGTCTTTGTTGCATGACATTGACTCTGAGGCCTTATCGTACGTTGATGACATCTATTTGACTGACGACTACCTCGCCCGCATCTTGACCGAGTCGACCACATAATATAGTCTTTTGCCGACTACGGTTATAAGTTCAATTTTGCAAAGTCACACATTGCCCATCTGGCAGTACTCTTTTTGGGCTATGAGCTCAATAACGAGGGAAAGGGTTTAGCTCCTCACTTCCTAGAGAAATGTGCACATTTGCAACCACCTTCTTCTTTGAAAAAGTTACAATCCCTGCTGGGTTTTTTGAATTTCGGGAGGACTTACATTCCCGATTATGCCCAGCGTATCAAACCGCTTTATGCGTTGATACAACCTAAGTTTTCATCTGCCAGCTGGCTTCCGGAACATTCTTCCGTTCTGCAGTCTTTGCAGGCGGATTTGCTTGCGACTAACTTCTTAATGACTCGTGATAACACCACCAACCTGGTAATATGTATCGTTTCAGGGGCAGTAGGTTTCACGTACTTAACATTCAATGAAGGAGACACAATATCTATTGCATACAAATCACACTTGTACACTGCAGCTGAAATGCGTTTTTCCTCTGTTGAAAAAATCTTGATGGCAGTGCAGATGGCAATTCTAAAGGAACGCTCACTGGCGCAGGGCAAACGCATTCTTATGATCACCCCCTTCCCTGCTTTGGAAACGGTGACTAAAGCATGTGTACCTAACTCGAAGGCATTACACCCACGTTGGATTCAGTGGGCTACTTCTTTGACGTCTTCGGATGTCACATTTGTCTTTGATCCAACACTTCAGACTCAGGAGTTTTTACAGTATGAATTTGTTCATCCGCCTCCTTTGTCGCTTCTTCCTCTGAGTGAATACAAATGCATCATTTATACCGATGGCTCGGCGCAACCGGCCACGGGTTCCAAACATGCTTATTCAGCAGCTTGCGCTATTGTGGCAGGCTCCATTGAAGATGGAGAGTTTAAGTCTTCCATTGTGCACACACAGGCACTTGGAGACTGTACGTCGCAATTGGCGGAGCTGCGTGCTCTTGTTCTGGCTTTAGAGTTTGCTGATCCTCTTGTGAATACCCTTATTGTGTGTGATTCGTTCTATTGTGTCCACTCGTTCAATGACAACTTATTCTTTTGGTCTCAAAATGATTACCGCGATTCTAAAGGCAGCGCAATTAAGCATAAAATGCTTTGGGTTCCAGTGGCAGATCTTAAACAACGTCTGCCTCTCACACATGTTATTCACACTCTTGGCCACCAGCGTGTCGGAACGCACGCTCTTGGTAATTCTTTGGCTGATGAAGCAGCCAAGTCTGCAGTAGCCACGTGTTCCGTAGCAGCAGTTACAAGATCTATGACTAAGGTTGATAATGAGATTCTGGCAGCGGTCGCTGCAACTAGGGAGGGAGGTAATTATCCTGCGGGTTTCTCTTCTAAGTACTCTTATCATGTAACTCCCGAACAGGTTCCTTATGCTACCATTCCTTCGGTTGGGGATCGGCTGATTCCCAACTCTGACTGCAGACAAGCTTTGATCAAGCCTGCACACGAAGGCATTGCTTCGGCCCATGCTGGTGTGTCGGCAACAGTCTCTATTTTTCAGCAACGTTACTGGTGGCGTGGTTTATATAAACAGACTCGTAACTATGTTCTTTGCTGCAATGTTTGTCAACAAATCAAACCTTCCATGGTCCCACGTCCGCCACAAACTCAGTTATGTATTTCTAGTAGACCTTTTGGCTGTGTCTATCTTGATCACTGCGGTCCTCTTTCTTCTGATACTGCATACAAGTATATCTTGGTTGCGGTTGATTCGTGCACTCGATTCCTGTGGGTCTGGCCACAACGTAGTGCTGACGCTCGAAATGTCATCAGGGATTTGCGTGTCTTTATCAGGATGTTTGCCTGTGGTACCTTCCATTCTGACCAAGGTCCAGCGTTTGCCTCTAAGGCTTACAAGGATGCGATGAAGTCATTGGGGGTAGAGGTGCAGTTTTCGTCTCCATACAGGCCTGAGGGCAATTCAGTTGTGGAGCGAATGAACCGTGACTTAAAGCAAGCCTTGACAGCTAGAGTCTTAGGTACTGGCAGGGACTGGCTGTACCACTTGTATGGGGTCCAACATGCACTAAAAAATCTCCCTAGAAGATCTCTGGGTGGGCGGACCCCTTACGAAATGCTCTTTGGCTTTCACATGCATGTTCCTTACCTTGATGGTCTGGACATTGTGGCGGCTGCCTCTAAGTTTGACGTAGATAATCATTCTGCTATGTTACAGGACCTACAAAAGGCACGTGATACTCTGGCAACTGAGCATTTACCATATTCGCCTGCTGATGCACTCCTGAATCCTGTTACCGGTTGGCTTCCTAAAATTGGGGATCTGGTGAGAGAGAAGATTGAAAACAAAAAAGAATTTGGTCCCTCTTACCGGGCTCCAGTTTCAGTACTTGGACTGAAGGGTACTCGTACAGTCATTCTACCACCGTTGCCAGGTCGCAAAGACAACAGGTACATCTCAGTGGACAATGTCAAGTTAACCCGTGTGGCTGATTCTGAATAGTGTGACACCTGCAGTTTTGTGCACTGCAATTTCCTTAGCGCCATTGACTTTGACATCATCTGCTGCCACACGGATGTCTGCTCATATGATGGACACTGTAATTGATCTTCAACCTTTGCGACAATCCTCTTCTGCGATGGATATTGTGTGCCCAATTCCGGCTATTGATTCCATGAGTGAGCTGCCATCAAGCCCACGGGTATGAATGGACGATTCGGCACTTTCGCCTTTGCTTGCAAGTCCAGTGAGTGCCTGTGATGGAGATCAGGCACACCTTTCTTCTGCCGCATCCTCCTCATCATCCAGTTTGTCTGATGCATCCCTGTCTAAATTTCATATTTTTTACTCCTGGTTCAAAAAGACATACTTCAGTCCCCCACGGACCTACATTTGGTTGATGCTGATCCTAATTTTCCTTTTCATGTCAATTGGATTTGTGACAGTGTTCTTTTTGCTCATAAATGGCCATTATCTCCCTGAACGCTCTGCAGTACAAATGGTCGATGGAACTTTGGCTCCTCACACATCTTCCCATGTCATGAAACGTGACCAGTCTTTTGTGAACATTTCAGCTTTCCCAGTTCCTGATGGCATAGTTTGGGACAAAGTAGCTTACGAAATTCATGTCCCGACTGAGGTCCTTCGAGTTCCATATGTGTTTTGCGTCTCATTAGGGGATGTGGTGACACGGGACATACATTTGGATGATTGGGATGTGTAGGCAGTTCATGCATTGTTTTCAGATTTAAAATATTATGCTGCCTTTGATGCTGAAGATTTGTATTTAAATTCTGCCAATTATGGTGATCTCTTTTGCTATCAACATTATGGGCATCATTTTTTACACAAAACCAACACGATGAGACCTGTTTTTAATTTTACCCAATGGGAACATTGTCCAACTCCCTTGGAGGGGAGTTCTAAAACTCTTAGAAATAAGTTCACCTATTTTTCAGATTATGATTTGACTAATCCTGAACCCTATTTTTTAGGCTTCAAAAATCCCCTACATCTAAGTACCTGTTATCACACACTAAACTGATTTAAGCCAACTTGTTTAGAACACAGTTGGCCGCACACAGTTATGACCATTGGAAACAGGCTATAGATTTAAAGTCAATCTGGGGCACGAAGCCATGGCAGGTACAGGGCACTGAGGCATTACATCGTGCCTGCCTGATCCCAACTCAATTGTTATTTTTAAATGAAACCATTTACCAAACATCCTGTTATGGCCTTGCAACTACCAAAAACCTGAATACCCCCTCCATTCCTTCATTAGCTGAATATGACAATTGGCGGTTACATAATAACTACACCATTGAGGCTTTGCAGGCTCTCCTTCAAAATGCCTCCTTTAATGTTTCTGAGGTTGATTCATCAGGATGGTTGGTGTGACAAACTAATGCAAATGCATGCCAGTTGCATTTCTATAATGTTACACCTGGTTTTATTCAGACTAAGCCTGACCCTCGTTATCCACCTCATCATTCTGTGACTACATACTCGGTAGGTAAATTGTGCCAGCAGTGGTTAGAACACTCTACCCTGGCATCTGTGAAACAGCACCGTTCCCTCCTATCGAGCGATATAAATTTGGTTGATTTTCTCCTGGGCCCACGTAATCCAAGGGCCAAGCGATTTATTTATGCCGCTTATAATGAAATTTGCAAACTTTCACAGATGGAAGCAGCCTTCCGTCTGCGTCAAATTGATCAGGCTAATTTAGAAAAAGTCCTTGCTGTAGTGGACAACAGCATTAACACACTTTCTTCACGCATTTACACCTTAGACAATATTGTTTCTTCTGTAATAGATATTGTGCAAAGTGATGTTTCTGTGTTATATCATGGTCAGAATCAGTTAAGGTCGGTCATGCAATTTGCTTGGACGTTGCAGACGCTGAAAATGGGTAAAGTGCCTTGGGATTATTTGAATGCCACTGCTTTATTTTTGCCTTTTAACCTGACTGATAAACAGAGGTTTATGTCCATGAAAGATGCTGTATACACGCTGTTACAATTGAACAATTGGAACCTTTACCGTTTTCCGTAGCGGAAATGGACTCTGCTGTGTGGTTAATTCATGGGGTTATCACTTTGCCCTTTTCGCTTTTTCATTTTGCATCATGTATGCAACACTTTCCTGTTGGCCGCTTTGAAAACGCTTGGTAGTGCTTTTATGCATGAATGTGTGGGCCCTGCCCTTTGCTTATCGGTGTCTGAGGGAGGATAAAGAGGTTTTCCTTACAGGGGAGGAGTGTGATTCGACATTGGGTCACTCTCTTGTGTGCAAACACGTTAAACTGCACGGCGAGTGTAATGTGTCAGCGCCGAATCTAGCATGCTTTTTAAGGGGGACCCCAGTACCATCCATCACGCCTGTATTTACATTGCTTACTAACGGCAGCTATCTCATTTTAAACAATCAAGACTGCTGTGGTTTGCAGGCGGGAGTCCCATACTTAGTAACAGTTTCCCAGCGAGTAACTTGCTGTAGCAATGTCCTTTTCCCACCCCGTAGGGGAGTTTAGATTCTTCGCTTTGGCCTTCCATCCCGACTTTGAAAACAGAGTTCAACAAGTTGAGCAGGCTCAAAGCCCTTTTATTCCAACAAGAGGTGGCCCTCACTTCCGCCCGAGAAACATTCAGATTGCAGGTGGATCGGACCTCGAGTGAGATACAGTGCCTTCTTAACACTAACCTCCCACTTCATTTTGGGGAACTAATTCACCAAATATTTAATTCATCTGAGACGACAGGCCTTGCAAATTTTTTTAAATGTGTGGGATCTGGCCTGGTCTCTTCCTTTCAAACTATATTCGGGGTAATACCGGCTTTTATTCATTCTATATTTTCCAGCGTTTTCGGAGGGTTCCCCTTGATATTGGCGCTGGCAGCTGGTGTCCTGCTTCTCCTCCTTGTGCTTCGTAATGGATGCTCACTTTGTGGCTCTGCACAAGCCGGCCCAGCTACAACTGTACCGTAATCGCCTATATGAGGCTTTGGGATGCTTGCCTTTAGCAACGCTTGGCGTAAGTTACGACTTGACATTCCGCTTTGCCTATTTTACTTGTGTGCAGCCAGTGCTTAATTGTTAATTGCAAAAGATGTCATTTCTCCTGGGCGATGGAACTTTGCTTATCGAACACGTGGTGTCCAATCCCTGATTTCAGCCGGTTGATGGGTCCCTTAGAGGCGCATGACGAGGCTTGCTCTGTGAATGGTCAAATGACGCGTGCAGCTTTACTTGGAATCTTGGATAAATGGGATATCTGTGCGCAGAGCAGACTTTCCTACAACGAAGTTTCATTGAATATCACGCAAGTTTTCCATTTTTACTTTTGGATGCTCCTGCTTGTGAGGAACATGATTGTTCCTTCGACTTACTAAATTGGATGTCATCGCTTTTTTCTACCAATGACAATGATGAACTATTGGAAGGAATTGCATTCCTTTGCACCCAAACCTTCATGGATTGACTACTTGGGTCGTCCCTACTCCGCTGTCTGGAATACAGACTCTTTTTTCTAGCTCAAAGTGCCTTTAGCTTTTTCTTCAAACTTTCCCTTTTTTCTCCGTGTTTTTTTTTTTTTTTTTTAGAAAGTCCCTCACCAATATTATAAACACTCCCTGACTTTTGAACTCTGTTTTTGTTCTTCTGTCTATGTCCTACTGACTTACCAAGGGGAGGGTGTTATATGGGGTTATGTGGCCCTTATGAATGAATGAATGAATATGCATTTTTATAGCGCATGGCTACCAGAAGGCCTCCCAGCGCTAAGAGCAGAGTCATCCAAAGAACTACGACTGGTCCTTAGATACATTGTCGACATTGCTAAGTTAGCATGAGTTTTGCTTGCCCTATGCTGCTGCTTTTGCGCTCGCCTCTGCTAAGAGTTTGTTTTCGCGACACTTTGCCTCTGCCCTGTACATGATAACAGATTGTTTTTCGCGTTCCCAGCTTTACCTTCAATTCTGTCTGAACATAATGTGCAAGGTCGATCAACAATGTCTCTTGTTATTCTGTTCTGGTCAGTCCCTATTACCTAGACAAAACATGTTACCAACAGCTGCAGTATGGAAGAATCGAGCTTTGATATAGCGTTGTTGCATGTTTTTGAAACACACTCGAAGAAAGCCGTTCCATGGAGCTGAGCTCTGCTGTTCCTATGATGTAAACCTTTGCGTTTAGGCGTTCAGGTAGGGGGTCTGCTAATAACGCCTAGAGATCTTCTGTTATATAAAATAACTTCTTACTACCAAGGGGAGGGTAATTAGGCCGAGTTATTTTGCCTTTTTCACAGTCTTTATAAAATGACGACTCCTTTTGTATTCTAGGGTATTGTAACAATGCTAATGATGCTAGCTTTATGCATTTTGCTGCTGGTTGTGGTTCGCATACTGTTTTATGAATCACTATAGTCAAAATAAACATTTTGAACTTATTTAGTGACTCTGATTATTCTTATTGTGGACAAGTACGTGAGAGCGAAAGATTGTCTTGTTCCCGCGACTCTGAGGTGAGTCGGGAGTGCTCGTGTTCTGGGTTGTCTAAACATTCGTATCTTCTTGATATTTGTAGGAGACCGAATGAGACACTATTGCTAGTAGGTTGGGATTTTGGGTACTAAGGTGATAGGAGGTACACCCCTATTTACTGAGGTCCTGTTTTCTTGTGCATAGTTCTGTGTATGAGCAGAATCCCGCAACATTACCTTAACGTTTTTTACATTAATTGTTCAGAAATTGATCCATGTTATATTCCAGTACAATGAATGACATGAATATAGGACACAATAGAGACCCGTTTCAAGGTCTCTTTTAATTACCAATGAGTCTGATACCCAGAGGGACCCGGCCTTTTTAAAGAATAGCAGAGCACAACTCCCTCACTCATAGGAAGCAGACACAGCACATCAAGCAGCAGCGATGCAGTCTGCCCTAAGAGACGCTCAGCCATTTAACAAGTAGCGTTGGCACAAGCTTCTGCCACAGACAGAGAGCAAGAATAGCAGGACAAACCTCCCTCATTTGCACAAACAAATCCACAAATACAGATAGACATGGACATGTGCAGAAACAGCAAAGGTGCAGCACAGACAGCAAGTAGTTGCAAGGTTTGCATTCAAAGATAAAACAAGTAAAGCATGGCAGCAGCAGAAGCTGTAGAAACAGCAGGTACAGCACAGGCACCAGCTGTGCAAGGACCCTCACACACTGCTTGATTCTCTACCATAGTGGCTATGTTGTGCACAGGAAAGAGCACTGACATTTTACAACGTACACACACACAGAAACATGTAACCACCAACGCTCCTTTACAAACATTGGCCATATGCCGCATTCATAACCATTTATTGCCATTAGTGCAAGAATCTTATATAGTTATGATCTAGAATGTAAAATAAACACAAATATCAATACAAATCACTATAAATTGAAAAGAGATAAACAGAGTGGCTGCTGCAGGGAACTATGTGCATGCCTTTCCTGTTGGAGTCAGGGTTCCGGACCCTAAATGTAGAGGTCAAGTTGCCCAAAAAGCATATTGGTATTCCTTTTGTTAACAGGGGGTTTCTATGCATTGCTTAATTTGAGTCAGTGGTTGCTGATGGGGGCCACCGGCACCTATTTTTCTGCAACAGATATTTATAAGGCACAAGAGAGGGAAAAACACACACATTAGAACGTGGAAGGAAGAGAAAGACGGCAAAACAGTCACTAAGGGACACAGCAGGAACCTGCAAGAGTGAGATAAATTGGCAGGGATTATCTGGTAGTGGATTTAAGACTACCAGCCTTGTTACTTGATGCGGCAATGCTTAATTAAAACGGCTGCAGGCTTTTTTGCTGAGCTGTGGGCAAACGGCACTCTTTCTTTTAGAAATTAAGCACTGTTTCTATGCCTGGGTGGAAAGCACTTTGATGCCGGTCCAGTAGAGTAGGCCCAAAGAAACATTTTAGAATTGGACATTGATGTGCCTTTTTGACATGATTTCAGTGGTTGTGCCCTGCTTGTTTAATGCAGGTCTCTGAGTATTTATTTCCTAAATGTGAGGCTTTGTTGCACCTGAGGCAATGGGCATATCACAGGAAATTAAGAAAGTCGAAGTCTAAAGACTTAACAACATGAAAATAATGGGGGGATGGCCTTATGAGCTGTGTCTGGTTAAGGAATGCTCTTCCCTAGACGGTTACAAGCTCTCAAGATATCATTAAGCTGTATCTTTATTTCAGTTTTATTTTATACCGTATCAAAGCTTTTATTTTTATGCTCTCATTTTGACTTTGTCCTCCGAATTGTTTATGAAGTGTAAACTGTTTGCTGTAATGACAGGCTTTTTAGGTTTAATTAGCATACAGTAAATCGAGCTTGTGCCTGCGCAGTCTTCACATGTACAAAATCGGTGTCTGTGGGTGTGCAACGCTCTTAAGCAGTGAATGTGACTACAGGAGGGAGGATGTCTCCCGTAGTTACCTTTGGTAGTGTTTGCATCATGGAGGAGGTGAAGAGGCAGCTCTGATTTGGTGTACATTTTTTTAATCTTGCATTCAGGTTTGTTTATACATTTTCATGTTCTGAAGTATGATCACAATATGCATTTGATCTTTTTTTTCTGAAAGATTTTTATTTTTGCTTCATTGATAGAACAAGTGTTTCAATCTTTTGCTAAGTTTTGATTGATGTAAAACAAGATCAGCGTGCCATGCTTAAATATTTGTGCACAATAGCATGTGCATGTCAATGGACACACTCATGGCGAGTTATTAGCAAATTAAAAGAATTATGGATGGCATCCCGTGCTTGTAACCAGTGCTAGAATTGGAAAGAATTTAGTCCGGCATCACTTAAATTGGGGGTGAAGGTGTGACAGATGAAAAGGGGCGGATTCATGTGGGGCGGAGTCATAAAAAGCAATTACTGACTGAAAACTTATACTTTTTTTTTTTTTTAAATCTGCCACAAAGAAATTGCCCACAAATGCAAGTGTGGCAGTATGTCTGTCCTGGCTGAATTAATTGGGGAGAAAGAGGCTGCACTTCAAAATAATGTGTGGGTTAAGGCATCTGCTGCAGAGATCATTGTGTACCCAGCACATTTCAGGGGATAGTAATAATGGCTAGAGAACGTTAGTGGTTAATGCACCTGCTAGAGAGATCTAGGTTTGTTCTAGTCACAGTTTTGACTCATAAGGTAGCCTAGAGGGTTAATGTGCCAGCTGCAAAGCACATTGTGTAGTTTGCAGATCACAGATTTGCATTTTATGTAGATTTTTAAGTGAGTTACTGCTTTTGACACAAATATCCATTTGTTACTTCTAGTTCCTAAGTTGCAATCCTTCTAATATAGCACAGTGAACTGTGAACTAGCATCAAGAAGCTGCATGCAAACTGCCAGTCATGAGTTTAGATCCTTATTGTTTTCTTCTCAGTCTGTTATTATTTTAAGTTTGCAAAGAAGCGTTCTTTTGGATAGCAGTAAAGGCTAGTTAACCCCCAATCATTGCATTATGTTTTAAATCCTGACCTTGTTTCTCTCCCAAATAAGCACTCTTTACATATAATGTCTACATGCATGAACAATATGTGACTCCTACACACTATAACCCTCATTGTCTTATATTACATTTCCTGTACATTAATTTACACTTGTACGATTTATTGTCTCTTTGTGTGTGGTGTAAAGCGCTCTGACACCCTACACATGAGTAGCACTATAAAAAAATTAAATAAAAAATAAATTAGTGTGTGTCTTTTAAATCATTATTTGTGTAATTACTCATACATACAGATTCATCTAGCATTCTTACAGTGCACGAACATCTCTTCGATAGGGGGGTGAACAAAGTCAAAAACTTGTCTTCTAATCATAGTTTCCCCCAAGTCCATGTGAAGTAGTACCACACTGTGTACCTTTGTTTTCCTCCATTGCATTTGCATTTAGGTGTTAGCCTCCATGGAGCTGGCACGCAATAATAAAACGCAATAAATGATTGTCCAGTCAGTGCTTTTTCTTTAGAAATAGGAAAAGTACATTTATTACACACACACACTACTAAATACTATGTGTCAATTTACAAACATATAGAAAAGGCAGGTAGAAATACCTTGGATTTTATAACATAATCCAAGGTATTTCTATTTGCCTCTTGTATATGGTTCTCGGAAGAGCTTAGAAGTCAGAAACTAACATGTATACGGCTAGAACGCAATTGGCGAAAAAAATATACGATAGCAGATAAGGAAGTCTATAAACAAGGTCTCATCGTTTATAAACAGGCAGTGTTCAATGCAAAAAAGCGCTTCTTTATAAACCATATTAACTCAGCCAAAAACTCCTCCAAGGAACTGTACAAAACCGTAGCCAGGCTAGCGTCCCCAAGTCCACCTAGGGTTGAATCAAGTCAGGAAATGAGTGAGGAAATTGCTAAGTTCTTTCAAAAAAAGGTAGAAGCTATTTTCTCAGCCTTCAACCAACTCCCGCAGGGAGCCACAGAAAATAGGATGACGGGTTCAAAGCAAGTCTTAGGAACATGTCCGGTACTCGAGAAATTCGCCCCACTTAGTACCGATGACACTAAGCTGCTATTGGGCTCACTCAAGTCCGGTTCCCCCCACGACCCCTGTCCAGTGACAGTGGCCAAACTAGCCATTGAACCAATCGCCACCACCCTGACATCAATTTTCAATGCCATGTTTGAAACAGGGGACTTTCCGAGATGTTGGAAGCGGGCCTCTATACTCCCACTTTTGGAAAAAAACAATTTGGACCCAAAAGATCCAAACAACTATAGACCCATCTCCCGCCTCCCACTACCAGCAAAAATGATGGAAAAGGGAATAAATGCTCAGTTGAGTACATTTCTACACGAGAATATGCCATTGGATCCCACGCAGTATGGCTTCAGAGTAGGGCACAGCACAGAGACCGCCCTGATGAAGTCAACTGAAGAAATTAGGAACGCCCTAGACCAAGGTGGTGAGGTGGCCCTCATCATGCTGGAATTGTCCGCGGCCTTTGACACGGTACATCATAACCTTCTGATGGACCGTTTGTCTGAGATTGGAGTCAAAGGAAGGGCATGGAGGCTGCTAAAAACGTTTCTAACAGACAGGAAACAAACAGTGTCCTTAGGGAACTTTGAATCCAAACCTTTCTCGCTACCGTGTGGGGTTCCACAAGGATCGTCCCTTAGCCCGACCCTTTTTAATGTGTACGTGGCACCCTTGGCCCCCTTGATAAGATCTTATGGTTTTAGCCTTACGTCCTATGCAGACGACACGCAAATTGTTGTGTCACTTCTACCAGGTCATGAAGTAGGCATTGGTAAGAAATTCCATGACTGTATGGGAGCAGTTAAATCATGGATGTCTCAAAACTGCCTAAAATTAAACTCAGGCAAAACCGAGGTCCTCACGTTTGGAAACAAAGCCAACTTCTGGACCCCAGACTGGCGGCCAGCAGCTCTGGGCATCCTCCCCAAACCCACGGAGAAGGCGAAAAATCTAGGTATTATGGTGGACGACAGACTGAATTTCGACCACCAGATAAATGCGACTACCTCAGCCACTTTTCATTCCCTCAAACTGCTAAAAAAGGTCAAACCGTTTTTGTCAGAAGACAGCTTACGAACAGTTGTCTCATCCATCATCTTATCCCGATTGGACTACTGTAATGGGCTCTATTTAAACACTCTAGAGCGACATCTGAACAGACTACAGCCCCTGCAAAATGCAGCAGCAAGGCTGGTGACAGGCACCCCCAAATTCGTATCAGTAGCCAAAGAAATTAAAAGACTACATTGGCTGCCCATCAGGAAAAGGGTGCAATTCAAAGCACTGTGCATTGTCTTTAAGGCACTTCATGGTCAGGGTCCCGAGTTTCTGACCCACCAATTTCGATGGTACACTCCCAAAAAAACCCTCCGCTCACTAAGAGCCAAATTTGTGAGCTTACCCCCCCCGAAGAAAGCATCGTGGGGGGGAAGAAGTTTTATTACAGGTGCAGCCAAGGCTTGGAATGCCCTCCCTTGGAGTTTGAGGAACTCTACGAACCTCCTCGCTTTCAGGAAGCAACTCAAAACCTGGCTTTTTAAAGAATAACTCCCTCCAGTCACATTTCTCTCCGTGCCACCTTGGTTCTCAGTAGAGTTGAGCTAGCGCCAGGGAATGTATGATTATACAGCGCATGCATTCACATCGCATGCTATTAGATCGCGGTTTTTACCACGCAAGTCGTTACAACGACTTTCGTTGGAGGGCGCTGGACTTAGGAGTAGTTAAATTTACTATTCCAACTCCAGCCTACGTACAGTAGGGAAGGTGTTGGATAGTATACTATTCCTTGTCCTATAGCGCCCTCCAGCGCAAGTCGTTGTAACGACTTGCGTTGTAAAGACCGCGATCTAATGGCATGCGATGTAATGCATGCGTAGTAAAGGTTGTTTCCCGCGCCAGGACACCTCTGGGTAATCGTGCGCTCTATAAATATAATTAACATAACATAACACAACATATATTAGTAAATGAATGGCCCAGATTTACTAGGAACTCACGCAGTGCAGGGCAGCAAGCAAAGTTGCTGCACTTTGTTGCATAAACTAGAGAGAGCTGAACTATATCATATCTACAAAGAAATGGTGCATTTCCTATCTCTCCAAGCGCTGGCACACTTTGTGCAGCCATGTGCCAATGCAGGCACAATTGTGTGATAGTGCAAAGGTGTCCGATTTGTGGTCTGCATATGTTTTGTCATGAAGGAGTTCCTATGCTTTAAGACTATTATCTTTATGTATGTGTGCTGCAGAATGCAGCACAAATGCATATAGGAAATAAATGAGGAGAAATAAGGATATTTCTCCTCATTACACCAGCCTCTGGTAGTCGTAGGATTCTGGCATAAATCCATGTCTACAAGTACTTGTAGAAATGGATTTGCATCAAATTCCATGGCTGGATGCTCAAGAATGCCCTGCACCACCCCTGAAACACCTCCCTAATGCAAAGTAATGAAAATCAGTACTTTGTGAGGTGTTGTGTTACTTTTTGTTACAAACCAACACACATCGCTATTTGCATCAGCTTGAAAATCTCAAACAGGATTTTTCATCGAGTCTTCGTAAATCTGGCCCTATAGGTTTAAATCATTGTATGCTCATTACAACAGCCTTTCTGCCCCTCAATGACACGCAAATGGTGAAAATCCGCCTTACGAGCCCTCCCTTGGCAGTAGGAGAATCAGGTCTGAAACATTAATGCATACAATCAGGAGCTTAGCATGCACACTTTTTCATTATTTTACTTGGCTGTAGCGCTCACTGAGTTTGAAACGAACTTAATTTTTTTTAGAAATATATTTTATTTCTGAACGAGTAGGAACAGCTGATTTGCTTTGTCAATGAGTTGTCTCTGAAGTTCCATATCGGGGTCCTCTACTGCACTTAAATACATTGGAATATGAAAGTGATGGCAGAGGTGAGGGGATCACAGGGCTGAGAGATCACATTACAGCAAAGCTATTGGGGGAGACAGCCACCAAACTGCATTATCCAGTGCTGCAGTGACCCTCTGAGCTCAGGAGTCTGCGAGATGCATGCAACCCTTGCTTCTTGTGGATCTGGAGCTGCAGCAGCATCAGCACCAAAACCTGGCCAGCCAGAAGACAGGTCTGAGGCTGTAACCAGTGTCTTGAGAGAGGAACTATGACCTATTTTCAAACGAAAACAAACTCCTCCTCTTGCATGATGGTAAGGCGGCGCCCCTCACACCATTTAACCCTAGCCGCCCCTGTTAATAGTATTAACACATTTTAGCAAAACACTTCTTTCACATTTTTTATAATTATTGCCATGTTTTCCAATTGCATCCTGGGAAAGTGTGACATCCTGTCACAGCAAATAAAGCCTAAAGAAAGTGAAGAAAAAATAAAAGAAGCACTGCACTTCACTTTTGTTTTGATTTGATTTAATCTCCTGTTTACTTGCAAACACCACTTTCATTATGTTCCCTGGCTCGAATAGTCACTTTTCCACTTTAGCTTTCCTAGAGTCTGCCTTAGCACCTCTTGATATTATTGTCATATGACTGAAGGTAGTAAACAGACTTATGACCTTATTTAAAGTTTGCTGGATGAAATACTCTGTCACAAACATGGCGGATGTACCCTTCGGCCGAATTTTAATTGCATTATAGCATATGACACTTGTAATACAAATAACGGGATATCCACCACATTTGTAACTGAGTAACTCATTCACCAAACTCTAATTTGTTATTCCCAAGTTCTGTTCTTCAGACTCTGCGATGTATTTTTGATTTATATGATATAGTGCAGACCTTGCACCAAAGATAAGCGGAGTGTTTAGCAGAGAACTTTTTTATTGTTGAAGGAAAACCTCCAAAGTTGATGTGCAGGACATAGAAAAGTGATGTGGGTGGTCCAAATTAGACTGAATTACAGGATGTTAGAACTGAAGGTCTCTAGTTAGCAGAAGTAGGTACCTTTGTCCAAGTAGGGACCCTTGCTTCTAGTCAGGGTAAGGGAGATACACACTTTAGATAACCCCTGCTCACCCCCCTTGGTAGCTTGGCACGAGCAGACATGCCTATCCCAAAGGCAATGCGTAAAGTATTTGCACTCCAAACCCCCAGTAATACAATGAAAACACCACAAATGGACACCACACCAGTTTAGAAAATTAAAGTATCTTTATCTTAACTCAACAAGACCAAAACAACAAAAATCCAACATACATGTATCCATTTACGATTTTAGAACAGTTATTGCAAAGATAGAACTTGTAGAAAACAAATAGCTCTACCTGGGGCTTTTATGATGTAGTGACAGCAATAAATCCAAAGTACGGCGCCGACTGTGAGGTGTGCATCTTCGGCCATGGAGTCACACGGACCCCCAAACAAACAGTACCTTGGAAAACAAAGTCTATGATGATGCACGGCGTCATGGAGGTGAGGCATCGGTGCCGAGGGTGTCTCCCTGGCTGCCATGGGGAAGGTGAGGCATCGTGTTCCCGAGTAGGAGACATGTCGAATCCAGGACGGGTGAAGTTGATTGCGTCGGTGGTGAGGCATCGGTACCGGTGAGGCGATGCAAAGTTGGCGAGTTTGTCGACTCACCCTCGGTGGTTATCGGCGCCATGATAACTGGATGCAGGCACTGGCGGCGACGGAGTCGGTGCGAGCACTGGCGTCAGTAAGACAGACAACTGCAGGGGTCGGAGCTGCAGTGCGTCGTGCACTTCACAAGCGGTGCCCCTGGCCTCGGTGCAGGTCGCGGTGTCACAGCGGCATCACTGATAGCATTGTAGATGGTTTTTGTTGCTTTGCAACACCAACCCCACAATTCTTAGGGCCCAGGAACTGGAATTGGTGCCCTTTTGAATGCAGGAGTCCACACAGGAGTCCAGGGGCTGGTCAGTGGGTTGCAGGTGAAGTCTTTGTATCCCTAAGACTTCAGAACAGGAGGTCAGCACACACAGGCACTTGGAGATTATTCTTCAAGCAGGTTTCTCAGCAAAGTTCTAGTCTTTGTCCTTTGCTTGGCAGAAGCAGCAACTGCAGGCCAACCCCACACAGCACACAGCAAAGGGGCAGTACTCCTCCTCTCAGCTATCCAGCTCTTCTCCTTGGCAAAGGTTCCTCTTGATTCCAGAAGTGATCTAAAGTTCTGGGGTTTAAGGTCCACTACTTATACCCCATTTTGGCTTTGTTCTTCTTTTTGCCAGGATCTCTGAGCCAAGTCCAAACCAGGTCTGTCCTCACTGGTTCAGTATGACCACATGGGGTGGAGACAGCATTGTGCAAGGGAGACAGGCCCTCTACAGGTGCAAGGAAAAATCTTCCCACTACTCTAAATGCAACCAATGTCTATTCAGCTCAGCCTTGAGTCATCCAGGAAGGGCCAGGCACACCTCAACCACCCCAGTGGCTGTCTACAGTAAGTGCACATCCCCAGCCCCTGTCACTGCAAAACTAGACAGTCAGTCCACACCAGGATGAGGCACACAGAATGATTAAACAAGAAAATGCATACTTTCTAAAAGTGGCATTTCCAAACACACAATTTTAAAACCATCTTTGCTAAAAGATGTGTTATTACATTCGGAGATCAGAGAGCCTAAATCTTATTGCTCCATCTTGTCCCAATGGGAAGTTATAATTGTGAGATGTTGCAAAGTATCTCTCATGATATCCTCTGGGACAGATAGCCTTTCAATAGTGAAAAATGAAATCGGCAGTATTTCACTATCAGGATATGCCACACACACCAGTACATGTCCTACCTTTCACATACCCTGCACCCTGTCCATGGGGGTACCTTGGGCTTACCTGAGGGGTGTCTTATATGTCGGAAAAGGGAAGGTTAGGGTCTGGCAAGTAAGTGCACTTGCCAGGTAGACATGGCAGTTCAAAACTGCGCGCAGACACTGCGGTGGCAGGTCTGAGTTACATTTGCAGGGCTACTTAGGTGGGTGGCACAATCAGTGCTGCAGGCCCCCTAGTAGCATTTGATTTACAGGCCCTGGGCATGCACAGTGCACTTTACTAGGGACTTAACAGTAAATCAAATATGTCAATCATGGATATCCAATTGCAATAACAATTTATACAGGGAGCACTTGCACTTTGACACTGATCAGCAGTGGCAAAGGGCCAAAAGCATCTAAGCCAGTAAGAACGAAATCCAGCACAGCATCAAAAATACAGGAGGTAGAGGCAAAAAGTCAGGGGAAACCACACCAAGGATGCCAAGTCTAAAACAGGAGGCTATGATGAGGTGGGGATTGTGAAGATGTAAGTGAGAGAGTGATTGACAGAACTTTGTACAGTTTTTTCACATATTTACCATACACATGCCAACTGAATAATATTGTTGTGTTGTCATCACGCATATGAAGAACCTATTTTCAGGAACACACATATTTGCATTGGCTTAATTAAACATAAAAGGGTTTTATGATTTATTTTGTTTACTTTGTAGTACATCAAGCGACTAACAGTCCAAGATAAGAAAGTTTTCTTGGCAGTTTGATGAAGGTGTCTTTTTTTACTGCCCTCTATTCTTGCACTTTTTTTTAAGACTTAATGATGACTGGGTATTTAATACATTATATTTTGTGATTTTATATAATATTCAAAAGAACGAAGTCAGAAATCAAATATGCTTTAAAATGTTATAGAGTTTTTAAGTTGATCCGATAAAAGTCTTTGATGAATATGTGAGCTCTGAGGCGAAAGATGTATCGATCCTGTGCATTTATCCTAAACTGGAAAGCCAGCTGGTACTGAACTAAAACTGACTTGACAAGGTCCCATAGAGCGAGTGCCATGCAATGCACATGGTAGGATGGTGAAGGGAAAAGAGCGTGGTTTTCTCTTAATAATGGACTCACTCGGAGTCAACAAAGATTCAAAATACAGAAAAGTTGTTCTGTAAAATATAAAACTTTTTCTTGATGTAATAAGATATACAAATAAGCAGTACACTTTTATTGACAAGAAGCATGCCAATTCCTTGTTAAAAATAGTAAAAGAGAGAGAAGAATAGTAAGAGAATAAAAGCAACAGAAGCTTCAAAAGAAATGTGCCACTGTCTCAAAATGTCTGCTGTCTGAGAAGCTTCTTAGAATTTCATTTTCCCTTTTTTAATCGCTTGTGGATATTCATGTTATTGTCAATACAATTCAGCAGTGCATTTGTAGTGTTTGACAGATGATCACAAATAAAAAGGGAAGTCAAAATTTGAGATCTACTTACTTGAAGTGAGCACAGCTGAAACATATCTTAGCAAAATACTGACGTAAGACTTCAGTTACTACATATCTTGTTCATAAAGGTTCCATTTTTCAGATGATATCAGACGGAGAATCCTTAAAAACATTGTATATGAGTAGACAATGTTCACTGTTAGAGAGACACCGTCCTCTCATTATATGAGTGAAACTTCCGGTAATGAAGTGTCGGGACCATGCAGAGGTTGGTGTGTTGGATGATTCTGTACGTAGATGGAAAAGAGGCAGGAACTCTTGATAATTATAAAAAGTAGGTGGCAGGACATTACTTATTTTCTTTATAATTTGCTTTTTTTTTTTAAGAGGAGCAGCAGTAGGAGTAGGTGGCAGGACACTGTTACATTTCTTAATATTCATGTATCCTGGTTTAGTGTGGCTGAGGTAACTGAGATGCTTTCAGCTCAGTTTGACTCCCTCAAACCTGAGCTGCTAATCTGAGGGGGAGTGAGTGTGGGGAGGGGTTTATAACATAAATAACATACAATTATAAGTGGGTGATTGTGGACATAGAGCAGGGATCTCCATCTTTTTCTGTAGTGAGAGCTATCTCTTATCTGAGAAAATCATCGTGAACCATTGAAAGTGAAGCATCTCGTACATTTTTACCAGACACCCCCACAACCCAGCTTCATTGACTTTAAGCATAATGTCCATAGTGCCAGATTATATGGTTTGAAAATGCTTTGACTAAGGGCACTATAACATGGCTTTCATGTGTAACAGATAATAGATTTGCAAGGTCCAGGGAACCCAGTACTGGATAGTATTGCCCAATGTGAGGATGGATAGTTGCGGAGGAGGTTCACTCGAGGCACTGGACCTCTCCGGCCTCAAAAGTAGTTCATGTAGAGCGTTTTTTTGAGTTAATGCTCCTTCATATTTTTTTAAAGGATTTTGTTTTTGAGATGATGAAAAAGGAAACTCGAGTCCTGTTTTGAAACGGCTTGTTTTGTTTATTTTTGATAAGTATTCTTTGGAAAATCCACCACAAAGGTTACATGCTTATTTGTATGACATAGTGTTTCGAGATTACATTGATCAGAATTGTCAGCCGACACGTGTTTCGCCCACAAGGTCGAGTAGACCAGGGCTTTTTCAAGGCTTATGTTTCAGAGAGCCCAGTGAGAAGCACTGACGCGGGATTGACCCTGGACCATGCTTTCCTGACTTGAAACATAAAGATTACTACCATTTGCACATATGAAGAATGTTTTTAACAAACTGTGTGAGTACGAAACATACCTGTGATGCACAACTTCTCTGAAACATAAGCCTTGAAAAAGCCCTGGTCTACTCGACCTTGTGGGCGAAACACGTGTCGGCTGACAATTCTGATCAATGTGATGTGAAAGGGAGATAAACATGGGGACAGACAGATATGAATATTGATAGAGGGCATGACGAACAAAGATACTGGATGGGGATACACATACACTGACAAAGTAATGCATGGTAATGCATGGATATGCCCTTGGGATGAATGCAATATAAAGACGTACCTGGAAATACAAACACTTGGAAACACAGAGATAGGTACTGGAAGATACCGGAAGAGGGAAACACAGGGACACCGAGGCACAGAACAGGGAGACTGTGGGAAAGGGAGAGTCTGGGACATATTGGTATTGGGATAAGGTGACGCTGGGACACGGAGCTACAGAGTCAATGAGATACTGTGGAGACGCAAACTCCTGGAACAAAAAACACAAACACTAATACAGGGATCAAAAGATAAAAACAAAGTTTGAAAGCAAAATACATCCACAGACACTGGACATGACAAATAGAGACACATGGAGCGACACACAAAAACATGGAAAGTTGTAATAATGGATTGAAACACCAAAAAGGAAACATCAAACACAAGCACACAGTTAGGGACGGATAAACACATCATAAATCTGGAGCACAGAATGAAACTATAAACAGACCGAAAATAACAAATGCAATGATAGGCGATTGTAAAATATCAGAATATTATTTGAGGTGGTCAACGGCCCACTTCACAGAATAGTAACAACCCTTGTCAGGGTGAACTTTTAAAGTCAACCAGAGCTCAACCCCTTTTTAGCTATGGCACAGACCAGACAGGCTTAACTTAGCGCAGTGAGTAAAGTATTTATGCAGTACCAAAACAGTAATGAACTCAAAATATAAAACAATAGAGATCCCAAATCAGATTAAAACCACAGAGTAAAATTTAATAAACAAAATGACACCAAAATAATACAAATCCAATAAAGGGAACCACACACCTGCATTTTTAAAGTTTTAAGTAGGAATAGCAGAAATGATAGTCATTAGTCACTGTAGACTAGGACCCAGGTGAAATTTGAGGCTGCCCATGGTGGAGCGTGTTTCGGATACACTAACTAGGTTTGTCCTTGTCAAAGATTCTACCTCTTGGCTTAGTCCTTTAAGTACCAACCCACCACAGGAGTACACTTCTAATGTCCCTCAATTCCTCAGGGGATGCACTTAGGGACTTACTGCATGTCAGGCAGAGGCCAACAGCAGGATCCAGTCCAGGTCTATTTGCCATAGGTCGCTTGCAGGATGTTGTCTACCTAAACCACACAGGAGGTTTGCCAACTGACCCTTAGAGTCCACTTCTTTGGCCTCTGTACAAGATGGAGCAGGTGAAGTGATTCAGGGCTTCTATCAGGTCACAGACAGGAGGCCCACTTCTCTTTTAATCTTCTGCAAGTCCAGGAAGCGTTGCAAATAGGGTGCCCTGGGATACCATATTTATGTTTGGCACTAGTTAGTGGGGTGGGGTGACTCCTAGGCACACCCTAACCAATGGGGTAAAAGCTCCCCGGGCCAGCCATACCCACTTTTGTAGCAGTTCCTATTTGCCATACTGCAAACAGGCCCAAAATTCTATGTGTCATCGCATTTTCAAGATGGGGAAAGTCTTCAGCCACACTAAACTTGATCTATGAGGGCTGAGCAAGGCCAGACTGGCCATACCAGGCTTAGGGTATTTAGCAAGGAGGCTGGAGGGGTTAAGGTCCACTTTTGATACCAGGGGCCAGTTTTGTAGCAGTGCAGTAATTTTGAAAGTTCTGCAGAATTCCTTGTATATCTAACAGTTTTCAGGCTACAATAAAAGTGCCAAGATAACTCTGGTGATTAATGTACCTGCTGGAGAGAGATTGGAGTTTTTTCTAGTAGCAGCTTTGACTCATCTAAGGTAGCACAAAGGGTTAATATGCCTGCTGCAAAGATCATGTACTGTGCAGATCACAGAACAGTATTGTATGTGGTTAGTTTTGTGGGTTACTGCTTTTGTCACAGAGATCCTTTAGTCACTGTGCAGTTTATAAGTTACAATTGCAATCTAGGTTAATGAGTTATGTTATTTTCCCAGTCTTTCATTATCCTAATTTTGCTAAAAAGGGTTTGTTTGGGTAGAAATAAATACTTATTAGTAAAGTCAACCCTAACCACTGTGTTACGTTCTAATTCCTGAGTTTGTGTTTCCCCAGATCAAGAACTCTTAAAAATGCCTACCAGTATGGATGACATGTGAATTCTACGACTTGTAGTCTCCTTTGTCTTATGTCACATTTTCTGTACACTGATTTACACACATATGATTCATTGTCTCTGTATGTGTGTGTGTATGATGTAAAATGCTCCGATACCCCACACTGGTGGGAGAGTCCCTATAAAACGAATCAATTACATGTAAGAGAGGGGCTATAGAGAGATGAGAGGCACTGTTGGTGGGTGATAGTGAGGTAATCATAGAACAGTTCTGTAAATATGATCATATACTGGTGCACTGTAAGGTTATCATTTAATATGCTTTAAAAACGAATGCAATTGAATAAACAATGAAAAAAGTGTTGTGGAATGCACCATATTTCCAAAATATTCTTGGGGAATACCTCCCAACCCCCCTTGTAGTGGCCAGGCTTGCTCGCTCGGTATTCACTGTACATGTGGGGGCTGGCCTGACAAAATTTGCCAGGGCTGCTTTGTTTTCCCAGTCCAGCCCTGGGGCTGTGTTTATGTGTGCTGAGTCTATTATGGTACTCTTAATGTGCTCCCACATCTAAAACTAAAATCCAATTTGGAGCAGGTGTTCTACACACAACAAACCCAGAGACAGAATTCTGGTGGAACAAAAGCAGGGTCCTTTGGCAACCTGACAGTGGATACACAAGAATTGTCATGCCATCATGTTCTCTCTCTTTCAAAAGTGCCCCAAGTATTATTAGTAAATCCAAAGACAGATGTCTGCTAGGACAAAAGCCGGGTCCCTCAGCAACCAGAGAGAGAATCCACAAGAATTGTCTTGGTATCATGTTCTCTCCTTTTCGTATGCACCCCAAGTGTTACATGTGACACAATGGACAATGCAAGCATGATTTGACACTGTACTGTCATAAGGAGGCTCATAGCCCCTACCCTCCATATTCTGCTGTACTCACAGGAGTCATACCTGCCCATTCAGGGCAATCTATTATTTGCTCCTGGTAGACATTTTATACATTTTTCCACATCCACTTGATACTAATCACTGGCTGAAGAAGCTGTAGAACTCATGAAATTACCCTCTGTAAACATCAGGCAGGGAAAAGGTAACTTTCTAAAAGTCCCTTTACTTAATATTTATAAAATAAATCTGACTTTACAATTGAATTGGACTTTTAATAAATGTTAGAAAAAGTTGTTTAATTATTTTCCAGCTGTTTCCATTCCCAGTATACAGTATAAGTATTTTAATATGCAGTCTGGTTTACTACATAGGACAGCTAGGCTTGTCACAGTGAAGATAGCTTTGACTGTAGAAACATGGTAAAGTTAATTTTCTACATGTCCCATTTTTAAATTACCAAGCATCCTACTTTGTGGGCTAAAAGATTTACATAGGGGCGACTTACTAATATTTAAATGGGAAGTTTTTACCTATCAAAAAGGCTTTATTTTGATAGGTCACAGTGCAAGTTTTACACTGTTACAGACAGGCAACAGTGGTGGACTTGAAACCATGTTTGCGCTGCCACTATAGTGGATGGCAAAATAACTGCTGCAGTCCACTAGTGGCATTTACCTTCCAGCCCTTGAGTACATTTTGCACCATATACTTGGGACTTATAGCCAATTTAAATATATAAATTGGGAGTATGCCAATTCGACCATGTTTAAAGGCGGTATAACAGACACCTTACTACTGGTCAGCAAGAGTAAAGTGCACAGAGTTCTAAAGGCAGTAGAAATCTAAGGACCAGCAAAAGATGAAAAATATGGGGTGACCACTGAAAAAATGAAGATTTCCCTTAGGGATGAGACCATACTGGTCACATGCTGCCTGTGGTATACCCAGATGTTGAGTAAAATGCCTTCTCTCACAGCCAACTGTGATACAAGACTATATTGATGTCAGAAGAGTGCCATAAGCTGGCAGATAACATAACATACCAAATTTTTGCAAGGGGAACTGATAATAGCCAGTGAAGGTATGATATTGAAAGAGACCCTGCACTTTGTCCAAAAGCTCACTGTTTTTTACTCTGGCTTGTCCTGCATAGTGAGAGAAAATATTTTTAAAGTGCAAACGTAATGGAAAGGCAATATCTAGGTAAAAAACCTCAGAAAACGAACATCTCTTTCAAATATAATCCCCAATATAAAAAAAACCTCTTTGGGGTTGTAAAACTGAACTATCAAATATTGATACCACTAACAACTAACTATACATGGTGAGGTCTTACCTACCCATTCCTTGTTATGCACTCTGACCTTTTAGGAGGTGACCCAGTAATACCACATTTTTCCCTTTTTCTGAGCTACAAACTCCAGAATGTAGCAGTATTCCCTTACACAAATGTCATCAGGTTTTATCTTGTGAAATTTATGTGGAGAAAATGCGGGAAATTTGTGTAATACTGTAGTCCAGATTTGCCCACAGACTCCCATTTGTATCTGAATCAGGTTGACATTGCATGTGGACTCAGGGCCATAATATTGCAACCCAGCCTCTTTTACGATTCAAATTCTAACTGAACAAAAAGAGTTCCAGATGTTCTCGAAAATGGAACACATCAAATGATATTTGCCGATAAACTGCTAAATCCTAGCAGCATATTTCTGCTGCTTCTGATGTGGATTGTGTCAGTGTCTATTTTCAAGTCAGGCATTAGGCAACACCTTTCACTTTTACTAAAATTATATATATAAAATGCGTTCTTCCAGAGGCCTTCAGCCAGCCCAGTTCATCCATCGGTCTTTCTTCCGCCCACTACAGAATACAGCATGGAGCAATGGATCAACCCACTTCAGCCATTGACTAACTTCACTGTGAGTGACTGCATTCTGCCCTTCCACAACGAGCACATTTGCATATAAAGTAGTTTACCTCAATGCTAGGGATTACTATCGTAATATATGCTTTGTGAGAGAAAAATAAAAATAGTTTGCTTATAGTCAAGGTAATATTTTTTATATCGGCCCGGCAACTCCCCAAACAATAACTTTTTTTTTAAAAACCGTGACAAAGTAAAACAAGCATTGAAAAATCCAAGAGGCCAGCAGCCAATGCCTGACCTATTGGATTTATTAATATTTATTTATGATACTCCAGGTTTCCCACGTGAGATCCTTCTCAGTCACCGGGAGCCGCCTGATAAGTTTAGCTTCTCAGCTGCCTAGAATTGCGTTGATAAATAGGCAGCCTGCCTACCTTGCCATATGAACAGCAGTTAACTGCATACATGCAGAGCTGTATTTGTGGAGTGCAGAGTTCCTTCCCCTTGCATAAAATTCTGCCTATCAGGAGAGTACGTAATTTGATGATTGCCTGGGGCCAGTTCCGCCGGCATCGCTGTCACATAATCACATCATTACATTCTCAAGCAGGCCCTTAAGTCATACCATGGAATGAAACCCTGGCTAATGGACGCCTCTGCACTCTGCTCACAGTGCACACCGAGCTTCAGTACACTCAGCTATGGATTTAAATATTATGATAAAAGCATAAAAGCCCACGAAGATTAACAGCCCCGAGCTAAAGTACAATGTTGTGCTGTATAATAGACTCGAATGCACCACTACTACCCTGCACCGGCAGAGTATCCCACAATAAGAGCGAATGATGGATGGGGCGCAATTCCACCGAGGGGCTCCACCGACTTTGCAGACATTAGCTTGATGCTCCAGTGTGGAAATTACGGCTCTGTGATCTAATTCCACACCTGTTATTATTTATGACTCACAGCTCCAAGTGCTTTTGTAAGGGCTCTTTCTGAACTAGGCCTCACATCGGGCTCTGATGCAGCAGCGACTGAACGTCAAGATCTGTGATCAGCTCTTGGTGCTGAGAGCGAAATGATGTGGTTTATAGTGGGCAAAGATGTGCTTGCGTCGTGAAGAACGACCCACAATTCTTGTGGGTAAGTGTGTGAGCAAAGAATAATCCACAATGCTTGTGGGTAAGTGTGTGAGCAAAGAATGGCCCATAATGCTTGTGGGTAAGTGTGTGAGCAAAGAATGACCCATAATGCTTGTGGGTAAGTGTGTGGACAAAGAATGACCCACAATGCTTGTGGGTAAGTGTGTGAGCAAAGAATGACCCATAATGCTTGTGGGTAAGTGTGTGGACAAAGAATGACCCATAATGCTTGTGGGTAAGTGTGTGGGCAAAAATGATCCATAATGCTTGTGGGTAAGTGTGTGGGCAAAGAATGATCCATAATGCTTGTGGGTCAGTGTGTGGGCAAAGAATGGTCCATAATGCTTGTGGGTAAGTGTGTGGACAAAAAATGACCCATAATGCTTGTGGGTATGCTTGTGGGTAAGTGTGTGGGCAAAGAATGATCCATAAAGCTTATGGGTAAGTGTGTGGACAAAGAATGACCCATAATGCTTGTGGGTAAGTGTGTGGGCAAACAATGACTCATAATTCTTGTGGGTAAGTGTGTGGGCAAAGATTTACCCACAATGCTTGTGGTACGTGTGTGGGCAAAGATTGACCCACAATGCTTGTGGGTAAGTGCATGAGCAAAGAATGGCATATAATGCTTGTGGGTAAGTGTGTGAGCAAAGAATGACCCATAATGCTTGTGGGTAAGTGTGTGGACAAAGAATGACCCATAATGCTTGTGGGTAAGTGTGTGGGCAAAAATGATCCATAATGCTTGTGGGTAAGTGTGTGGGCAAAGAATGTACCATAATGCTTGTGGGTCAGTGTGTGGGCAAAGAATGGTCCATAATGCTTGTGGGTAAGTGTGTGGACAAAGAATGACCCATAATGCTTGCGGGTAAGCTTGTGGGTAAGTGTGTGGGCAAAGAATGATCCACAATGCTTATGGGTAAGTGTGTGGGCAAAGAATGTACCATAATGCTTGTGGGTCAGTGTGTGGGCAAAGAATGGTCCATAATGCTTGTGGGTAAGTGTGTGGACAAAGAATGACCCATAATGCTTGTGGGTAAGCTTGTGGGTAAGTGTGTGGGCAAAGAATGATCCACAATGCTTATGGGTAAGTGTGTGGACAAAGAATGACCCATAATGCTTGTGGGTAAGTGTGTGGGCAAACAATGACTCATAATTCTTGTGGGTAAGTGTGTGGGCAAAGATTGACCCACAATGCTTGTGGTAAGTGTGTGGGCAAGGACTGACCCATAATGCTTGTGGACAAAGCATTCCCAACTGGAAACTGTTAATTGGCTAGAAGGGATATATGAACCTCCTTCCAATCCTTATACCTATTCTATTTACAAAGGTATGACACAAATTAATTATACTGCTTCTGAGACAAATGTCCTCATCTATATTTGTTGTATCTTTATCTGACAATCGCCGAGGCTTGGCTGTGTATTCTAGCACAATTTGTGTGTCTGATAAGTATGTAAAAAGGTATTTAAAGCAAAGGCATATGCATCACAACCTACCCAGAATAATGAACTCTGCATATATTGTAGTTATTTTTAGCTGTGTTCCACATACACATACCTTTTCATTATTCACACTGACACACATAAATCTGTTTAAGATTGATCAGGGTATTGCCCTGACCCGATGATTACAGAACCTGTTCAGTTTTCTTCTTGTATATCAGTGTTTACTTTTACCGATGTATTCGTACTATGCCTCACTACAATAAGTAGAACTAGATGTTCCAATTTCACTACTTCTGTCCTTTATGTGTGCGCCAGCTTTTTAAATTGGAAATAGATGTATTAATGTTATTATTTTTTGTCATGCAAATGATAGTTATTCTTAAAACCAGTTTCAAAGCATCACTTTTTTTTCCCAGTTCGTTCAAACAACCTTTTTGTCTGCAGACACTAACATTTTACTGTGTTTGTAGTATGCATTGCAAACATACCTGGGCAGTCAACGAACGTTCTACAGCTGGAGCCTGTAGGAAAGTGAAGATCACATCTTTGGATTACACAATTCCGTTTCAAGTATTTACAATTGCACTTCACATATTTACGTTTTTTTACACACAGATTTTAACTGGTCTGATCCAAAATATAAATTCATTTGCATTCATACTTATCTCACGCATTAAAATGAGATTTGCAGAAATATGCTGCTATATCTTTGGACTTGATGACAGAAATGATTTATGTTTGTAAAGCAGTTACATAAACTCATTTTCTTAGTATTTCTATTACCTGCCTGTGGTTGTGTGACAGGCATTGAAATACAATTGTTTTTTTCTCATGAAATTCCCTGGCAATGAGAACCAACATGCTGTCCATCAACAATACACTTTTTCAAACATTATTAATGAAAGAATTGGAGTAGTAGGACATTGGTTTGGTTAGAACGAGGCAGATGGCTCTTCAGTTGCTCTTAGCGCTCGCTGATCTCTCTCTGTGGAACGTGAAATCTCTTGTGACCTAATTACTACTCCTTAATCTCAGACACAACGTGATAATATGGCGGTGCAGCAGTCATTAAGTGAGTCAGCAGGAATCGACACAGTCCACCCGTGTTAACCTAGTGATCCTGTGAAAAAGTGAAACCACGGTGAAGGGGCTCAGAGAAAGCCGGATTGGCGATCAAGAAGGGTGCCAATGCTCACAGGAATACTGCTATGCATAGATAAATGAAATGGAGATGGATGCCCTTATTTTCAAGTATTTAGCTTAGGAATGTGCCCAATTTAAAACACTAGTTGGGGTGAGAATGTTCGGGCCTGCCAAGTGAGTGCACTTGCCAGGTCGACATGGCAGTTTAAAACTGCGCGCACACACACTGCAGTGGCAGGTCTGAGACATATTTACAGGGCTACTCATGTGGGTGGCACAATCAGTGCTGCAGGCCCACTAGTAGTATTTGATTAACAGACCCTGGCACACACAGTACAATTTACTAGGGACTTACCAGTAAATCAAATATGCCAATAACCATTCAGAGCATATGCACTTTAGAACTGATCAGCAGTGGTAAAGTGCCCAGAGTCCTATAGCCAACAAAAATAGGTCAGAAAAATAGGAGGCAAAAGTAAAAAGTATGGGGATAAACCTGCAAAAAGGGCCATGTCTAACGGGGTAAACAAGCTTTGTATACGTAAAGGAGTGTCATCTGGTTTAAGATCTTAAGACAGTTCCTCTCAAGAGAACGCAACCTAGGCAACTCTCATACATTAGAGGACAGTTATTTTCTGTTATTCATTTGTCATTTGTGTGTTTGCTTATGCACGTTTGGATATTATTTTCTTAGAATAACTGTTAAATAATATGGGAAACAACACATCAAACTGATGCAAATCATGGCTGTTACATTTAGATGAACCAATATAAAAAAGTAAGGTGTTTGCTAATTATCGAATGTGATAATCAACACCTATCATCAGTTTTTGGGGAGTAAGACATTATTTTTTGGGCCTGATGAAAAGTCAGCATGTTCCATTATTTACCAGGCATTTTTTCCTCAATAAATACTACCAGGTTTGACTTACTAATCTGTGCAGAAAAAGGAGTAACAGTAGTTTTAATGGGAAACTGCTGTTACAACAATGCCTTTGCCTCGCATGCCTTTGCCATGCATGGTAAGTGTTGGTAAGGATTTTATATATATATATATATATATATATATATATATATATATATATTTATATATATATATATATTCACTTAAAAAAACACAAGTTTCAGGGACGTTATAGTTAGGAATTAGCATTTAAAAAACCTTAGAAATTCACGGAAAAAAACACAGGTTACAGGAACATTATAGTTAGGCTGACATTTCACTTGTACAAAACCAGGGAAATCCAGTCATTATAGTTAGCTGAGCTAGCTATAACTCACGCCCCCACAATGCAATGCTGATGACATCACATATTATATCACTCATGACATGGTCAGTGACATCACTAATGACATCACTGATGGCATCTCAAATGACATCACTGATGACATCATCCAGTGACTGTCAGTGTTCCTAAAAAGTTTAAGAATACTATATATATATATATACGCCAAGGAGTATTGAAGAATTAATGTGTGTATGAGTGTGTATGGATGATTCAGAGGGTGTGTGACTAACTGTATAAGTGAGTGATTATATGTGTCTCAGTGAATGTATGGGTGAGTGACCAATCTGTATGAATGTCTGTATCAGTCTGTCAGTTGGTGTGTATGTGGCTGCATGGGTTGGTGAGTATCTACATGAGTGTTTATATGTTATGTTATAATACACTTATAACGCGCACAGATACTCAAGAGTGTCCCGGCGTGGGAAGTGACCGTAGCAGTGTGAAACAGGGATTTAAATGGGCAGATTAAAAAGAAGGGATTTTAATTGTTTTTTGAAGAGCCTAGGATCCTGAGTGTTCCGCAATTCCACAGGAAGGGAGGTCCATGCTAACGCTGCTTTAACGGAGAGGGAGTGACCCCCCAGACGCATCCTGCGAAAGCTGGGGACCACCGCCCGTCGATGGGTGACTGAGTGCAGAGATCGGCTGGGAGCATAAAAGGCAAAACGCTTCCTGAGGTACATCGGCCCTAGTCCATGCAGGGCTCTGTGAGCCAGAGTGAGAGCTTTGAATTGCACTCTATGGACCACAGGGAGCCAATGCAGATCATGCAGGTGCTGTCTAACGCTAGACCTTCTTGAGATGTTCAACAGAAGTCTGGCGGCTATATGGGTTATTGATTGGTTGTCTGTGTACCTGTATGGGTGCCTGAGTGTCTGTGTGGGTGGGTGGGGATAGGGGTGGGTGTGACTCCCAGCATGGATGTGTGAGTGGGTGATTCACTTGGTGTATGGGTTCATGAGTGCATCTGTGAGATGCTGTACGGGTGAGTGAGTGTGCTTATAGCTGTGTCAGTGAGTGAATGGATGTCTCAGTGGTATATGGTTAGTAACTGCATATGTGAAAGGCAGTGTATGTGAGTGTTGGAGTATATAACTGACTGTATGTGAGAGTGAGTGATTGTGAGGGTAGCTGTATGGATGAGTGTGTGCTTGTGTCAGTGATTGTATGAGAGAGTAAGTATGTGTTA
Source organism: Calotriton arnoldi (assembly GCA_963921515.1). NCBI lineage: Eukaryota > Metazoa > Chordata > Amphibia > Caudata > Salamandridae > Calotriton > Calotriton arnoldi. The sequence goes on from CAWUFW010002179.1 coordinate 1,798,629, forward strand.
GTATCTGTATAAATAAGTGAGATGTTGTGTGTGTAACTGTATAGGAAAGTAAATGGCAGTGTGATTGACTCTTTGGGTGACTGACTAGGTGTGTGAGTAATTCTATGGGTGAGTGGCAGTGTGTGAGTGTCTGTATGCATGTATGAGTGGATATATCAATGGCTGTATTGGTGAGTGACTGGGTGTATGAGTGGCTGTATGGGCGAGTGAGTGGATGTGTGTTTAGACCTATGAATCAGTGAGTGAGTATGTACGTCCTGGTATTGGTGTGTCTATGGTTTTGAGAATGGTAGTCTGAAATTGGGAGTGGGTGTGTGAAAGATTATATTGGGGTGTGAGTAGGTGCATCAGAGATTATGTGGATGATGTCATCAGTGATGTCATGGGTGATGTCATTTGAGATGTCATCACTGACATCACTGATGCCACTCATCAGTGATGTCACTGACCATGTCATGAGTGATGTAATATGTGACGTCATCAGCAGTGCATTGCGAGGGCACGAGTTATAGATAGCTCTGGATTTTTCTGGTTTTGTATGAGTGAAATGTCAGCCTTACTATAATGTTCCTGTAACCTGTGTTTTTTTCCAGGGATTTCTAAGGTTTTTTAAATGCTAATTCCTAACTATAACGTCCCTGAAACTTGTGGGTTTTTTCAGTGAATTTCTAAGGTTTTTTAAATGCTAATTCCTAACTATAACGTCCCTGTAACCTTTGTTTTTTTCTGTGAATTTCTAAGGTTTTTTAACTAGCTGTCACATTTGTAGAGTGGTGGAGAATAGGGGCTGGGCCTCCAACCAGCTCTCAGGAATTCCACTACGTATGACTTACAGGAGGTACCAGGAGGGCTTCTTGGCCCCCAAGGTCCCTCAGGAGTAAAGTGGACTTCATCCCCCAACTAGTAGTGTGCCAGGAGGCATGTTTGCAGAGTGGTGAAGAAAGGGGGCGTGGCCTCTGAAGACCTCTTATCAATCCCACTGTGTGAGACTTACTGGAGGTAAGGGGAGGGGTAGTTGGCGCCAAGGACATCCTTGTGGGCCAACTACCCCTCCTGTTACCTCCAGTAAGTCCCACACAGCAGGATTGCTGAGTTCTGATAGCAGGCCACGCCCCTTTCATCACCACTCTGCAAACGCGCCTCCTGGCACGCTCTTGGTTGGGGGATGAAGTCCCATTCGCTGGTGAGGGTCCTTAGGGGCCAACAAGCCCCCCTGTTACCTCCTGTAAACCACACACAGTGGGATTTTTGAGAGGTTGTCATAGGCCTCACCCCCTTTCTCCATCACTCTGCAAACATGCCTCCTTGCGCACTACTATTTGGTGGATAAAGTCCCCTTGTCTCTTGAGGGTCCCTGGGGGCCAACTGGCCCTCCTGTTAACCAGTGGCGGCTCCTCGAGGGAGTGCTGCGGGGCGGTGGGGTGCGGAAGGGGAGGGGCAGGGTGGGGAGTAGTAAACTCCGGCATACGGCAGAACGGAGTTAAGTACATAAATAAATAAAGCAAATTACATTGCGCGCTGCAATGCCAAATCGGCGATGCGGCCCGCGCAATGTAATTCGTTTTATTTATTTAGTTATTTACTTAACTCCGTTCGGCCGTATGCCGGAATTTACTACCCCCCCAACCAGCCCCTCCCCCGCCCCACCGCCCCGCAGCACTCCCTCGAGGAGCCGCCACTGCTGTTAACTCCGGTAAACCCCACACAGCTGGATTGCTGAGAGGTGGTCAGAGGCCACGGCCCCTTTCTCCACCACTCTGCAAAAGCACCTCCTGGCACAATGCTGCTTGGGGGATGAAGTCCACTTTAGTACTGAGGCCCTCAGGACGCAAGGGGACCTCATCGTCCCACCAGCAGTGTGCCGAGAGGTGCATTTGCAGAGTGGTAGAAAAAGGTGTGTTGCCTCTGACTACCTCTCAGCAATCCCACTGTTTGGGGATTACTGGAGGTAACAGGTGGGCTAGTTGGCCCCTAAGGACCCTCAAGAGTGAAGGGGACTTCATCCCCCAATCAAAAGCACGCCAGCACATTTGGCACTGCATTTCTTTTTTTATTGCCCCCAGGACCTGGCCTACCCGGAGGCCTTAAGTAAACGAAGCGCGGGAGTCCGCGCTTTGTTTTTTAAATATGTTTGGACAGATTCGCAGATCCCCCGTGACTCCCAACAAAAACTGTTAACAAATTGGTGTTTTTGGGCCCTGGGAGTCCCTGTGGCACCCCCTGAACAGGCCTATGGTGTCAGAGTTTTTCTACCCTTCCTCCTTTTCTTGTTCTTTCAAGTTTTTCCTGTGACTCGGTTCAACCGAGTCACAAGATGGCTGCCAATACTTTCTGGTTTGAAGGGTTGGCAGCCAATCAGATCTCAGGCACGAGATCGGGAGGGTTTGCAGATTCTACACGTTCCCAGTTGTATATCTGAGAAATGTTTAAATTTCTCAGGAACTACTGAACTGATTTACACCATTTCACAAAAAGAGGGCTTTCTCAACCAAGAGATACCTTTTTACCAAATTTGGTCTAATTCTCTTCAGCAGTTCGGGCTGTAGCCGTGTCTAAAGTTTCCTATAGAAATTAACATGGAGAAAACGCATTTTGGGACCCCCCTTTTTCTCACCCCCCGCTTGACGAATTACCCCGAAACTTTCAACACAGCAGCTGACCCGACCGCCCCATTAGTTTTGAAAAATTCATGAAGATTCGTCAAACAACGCCAAAGATATTTGCAAAAGAAAAAACACTTTTTCAATAGACACAAGGTCCTGTGTGTATGTGTGAATATGTATGTGTATATATATATATATATATATATATATATATATATATATATATATATATATATATATATATATATATATATATTGAAGTAACCCTTTTCTCCAACAATTCCTGCAATGCTGAATCGAAAAACGGAACGGACTCCACTTTCTTTGTGCCAGTAGTTTATTACGTGCGCTGTGCTGCCATGACGCGTTTCGGCCTCGCGTTTCGTCCTCGCAGGACCGAAACGCGTTAGGGACAATGATTGATTGGGGATGTTGACGCCGGCTCCGTGAATAAAAGGTTCTGTTGAACTTACCTTTGTGGAGTGCATCCTTAAGCTCGGGGGCTTTTTGTTTGAAGATGTTGACACACGGCGGCTCCGGCCGTGAAGGATTGCACCGCCTGACACACCAGTTTACAGGCTTGCTTGACTGTGAATTGTATTACAGCCTACCAGCAGCACGAAGGATTTGAAATTGGGAACTGGACTAGCAGACCTGAGGCCCACTGGAGGGCTTAAAACATTAATAAAGTATTGGGAGTTTTATAATTGGCAAAACACATGGACCCCACCGACGGGCAAGAAGCGGTACTGCAACTCCCGGCATGCCGCTCACTGGAAAGTGAATGCCAAGAAGGGGAAAACATGTTGCAGTGCATTCCAGGTTTGCCAGCTCTCCCTCCCTAAGATTAAGGTGCAGCCGCACAGAAACGCGTCAGGGACAATGATTGATTGGGGATGTTAACGCCGGCTCCGTGAATAAAAGGTTCTGTTGAACTTACCTTTGTGGAGTGCATCCTTAAGCTCGGGGGCTTTTTGTTTGAAGATGTTGACACACGGCGGCTCCGGCCGTGAAGGATTGCACCGTCTGACACACTGGTTTACAGGCTTGCTTGACTGTGAATTGTATTACAGCCTACCAGCAGCACGAAGGATTTGAAATTGGGAACCGGACTAGCAGACCTGTGGCCCACTGGAGGGCTTAAAACATTAATAAAGAATTGGGAGTTTTATAATTGGCAAAACACATGGGCCCCACCGACGGGCAAGAAGCGGTACTGCAACTCCTGGCATGCCGCTCACTGGAGAGTGAATGCCAAGAAGGGGAAAACATGTTGCAGTGCGTTCCAGGGTTGCCAGCTCTCCCTCCCTATGATTAAGGTGCAGCCGCACCGAAACGCGTCAGGGACAATGATTGATTGGGGATGTTAACGCCGGCTCCTTGAATAAAAGGTTCTGTTGAACTTACCTTTGTGGAGTGCATCCTTAAGCTTGGGGGTTTTTTGTTTGAATATATATATATATATATATATATACATATATATATATATATATATACTTTTTTCAACAATAACATTTAAAAACTGAGTGGAGAAGGAAGGATATTTACCCATAAACTGTATTAATGATAGCAAAGTTTATTATAGAATGATGTCATCATAATTTTTATAAGATAATCAAAAGTTTCAGACATCAAATATTTGACAATATCATAAACGCTCTCATAAATCGTGATCCTTACAACACATAGATCACTATAACATCCATAGAAAAATCCATTCTGGTTATAGACTTGCAGTCTCCGCTTTTCAAGGTAATCTCATCAATACACATCAATATATTTGTTCTTAGAGTATTTACCTCCTGTGTGCATAAATCAAATTTCGGCTGTAATATTCTTCAATACCTAATCATTATTCATCTTAGATAAGGATTAATCCCAAACTAATTTAATCTGTCACGTTCTTGTCTTGCTCAGGTCAGAGAAGCAGCCCTTGGCTTCTGTCTATGGCAGACAGAAGCAGAGAGAAGCTGAAAGGCTGCCTCTGTGAACTGCGCGAGTTCTCTGAAAAAGTCAGAATATTGTTAGAAATGGAGTTTCTGGTTGGCAGAGGTATGCACCCTGTCTAAGCAGGAAACACCACTCTAATCAAGGTAAACTAGATACACACTAAAAGATAATCTGTGCTTAGCCTCTGGTAGTTTGGCAGAGAGCAGTCAGGCTTATCTAAAGAGGCAATGTGTAATTTGTGCAACACACACACATACAGAAACACACAAGGTTAGAAAAATAGATTATATTTGTATGAGCAAAACAAGACCTAAACAACAAAAATCCAATAAGTAAAAGTGGAGTTAGGAATTTTTGAAGAACAAATCAAAAAGTAGTTCTTAGAAGCAAATAGCGCTTAGGGGTTAATTGAGGTTGTGCTGAACCAGGAAGAATCCAAAGTTCAGGCCAACTGCGTTGGAGGGCAGGCTGGCTACAGGACTCATGCAGGTCCTGATGAAAAAGTGCCTTGGATGGAGCAAGCACTGATGTTGAAGACTCGATTTGTCGCTTCCAATCCGCGCTGGCCATGAAGGCTTCGTTGAAGAACCCCTTTACGAAACACACGCTAAGGCATCATCGGACCATGCTGGTTATCTTCATTGTGTGGTATAGTCCCTCGAAGCAATGTTGTTGATCAGCTTCTGTGTCGTAGGTCAGAGCATTGGTTCTGCTCGGTGCAAAGTCATCATGTCGTCATTTTTGATGCTTCTGGACAGCAGAAATCACCTTTCAAGGGCTCAATACTGGATTGGCACCACTTGGCAGGGCAAGACCCACAGATAGCAGAGTCCAGGTGCTGTTGCAGAATTGTAGGAAGTCTTTGATGGTCATGAGACTTTAGAACAGGGGGGAGGTCAGCAAGCCCTTGGAGCCACTCTGGGTTCAAGTGAATGGGTCCAGTCCTTGTCCTCAGCAGGGCAGAGATCAGCAGGCAACAGCACAGCAAAGCAAAAAAGCAGTTTTTTCCAGAGCCGCAGTCAAGCAGAGTGACAGTCCTTGTAGCACGACAAGAAAAGTGATAACATGCACTCCTTTGTTCTCCATGTAACCAGCTTGTTTAAGGACGCTCAATGGCGAGAGTTTGCGTGCAAGCTTGAGATGTGCTCTGCCCCAGTAGCACACGTATGTAATTGCCAGAATATCTGGTGCGTCATCACGCCCCATGATCAAGCTGCACAGCGTTGCACTAAATTGCACAAATTATCAAACAAGAATCCAATATTTTTTATCCATAATCTTTATTTTAATCAATTTTCTCCATATATTTCACATGCATTGTAGGAACAGCGTAACTCCTGTCTTTACATGTCAAGAAGTGCCCCTCCAGGCGTTATTCATGGCATATTGGAATAAGCTGTACATCCTGGGTGACCCAATGTATTTCGGGCATATTTCGCCCTTCGTCAGGGGTAGCTACAATGCAAAGAGAACCCATCAAAAGTTGTAAGAGACTACATGCAACAAAAACGTGACTCATGTTACAATTCGGTAAAAATACAACACAATGGTTGCTTAACACAGTGTCCACGTTGCTACGAATTTTATCAAATAATAAACACATGCTCCGTTCTTTCTGAATGTGCTCAGTGCCTAATCAAAAAAACAATTTATAAAAACACATGCAAGACTCTGAAATATAAAATCAAAAATCAGGCTCACTCGTGACCTGTGCATGTGTACCCAAACCACTACTTCGTATCAAACTAGTGCCCCCAAACCCATCTAGTGACTCATGCTCAAAAAAGGAAAATGCCCAATTTACTTAGACAGCCTCTAAAATAACTTAAAAGAAATACTGCGCTCACCATGTGTCTGCATATTTCAAATGTCTCTGTGCCGGAGGCAGCCCATGGCTGCTGTGATCGGCTTCCGTGAATTCAGAGGGATTGTGCTCAAAACAAATTGATAAAAAATAAACCTGGAAAAACGCCAAACGTGCGCCAGTGCCTTTTCATATAGCACGTGACCCTTAGAGCCCCACCTAAACATAAACATCAAAAAAATACCCGAGCCTCGCTGTTGTGCCATCAATCTTACAACAGCACAGCAGTCTTTACCCCTGGCAGAGTTCTTCACAGGTCCAGTAGTGTACTGTCTTGATAGAGTCAGTGACCCTGTACTTATACCCAGTTGTGCCTTTGTAGTAGGGGGGGTGACTTCAAAGCAAGCCCTTGAAGTGCACAGGTCCCCCTTTCTTCCCAGCCCTGGCTCCAGACTATCAGTGGGGGTAATCAGCCCTTTGTGTGGGGAAAAGGGCACTGTCTATTCAGGTGTAAGTGTCAATCCCCCCTCTTCCTGCCCAGGAAGAGGTATCAGAATGCAAATGAATGCAGATGAGTTCTCTGTCACACCCACCCTTTTTGTGTTTGAGGCTGTCTAGAGGGGATGCACATAGCATATCTGTCACCCACCCCAGAAGTGTATTGGAGACTTGCTGTAAGCCATACAGAGCTGTAAGAGCAGATACATTTCCACTTTCTAAAAGTGGCATTTCTAAAATAGTAATGTTAAACTTTACAAGTAAAGAGGATTTATCATTATCATTTCTAAGATATGAAACATGATGCAGCTACTCCTTTCTATTCAGGATTTACAGCTTCAGGGTGTATTAAGGAATTCCCAATGCTAGCCTATGCGAGGAGTAGACCTCAAAGTAGTGAAAAACAAATGTAGCTGCTTGTCACTATCAGGGCATGTAAAACTTAAAAGTGCATGTCCTACCTTTTACTTACACAGCATCCTGCCCTTAGGGCTACCCAGGGCCTATCATAGGGGTGACTTATGGGTAATAAAAGGGGAGTTTAAGGCTTGGCAAGTAGTTTTAAATGTGAATTCAAATTGGCAGTAAACTGCACACACAGGCCTTGTAATGGCTGGCCTGAGGCAGGTTTGAAAGGCTACTTATATGGGTGGCACAATCAGTGCCTTAGGCCCACTACTAGTATTTAAGTTACAGCCCCTGGGTATATGGTATACCACTTTACGAGGGACTTACAAGTAAACTAAATATGTCAATTGGATACACACCAATGTCACCATGTTTAGGGGAGAAGTACATGCACTTTAACACTGGTCAGCAGTACTAATGCTCAGAGTCCTAAATTCAACAAAATGATACAGCAAACGGAGGAGGTAAGCAGGCAAAACGTTTTGGGTAAGACCACCCTAAGGATGACAGGTCTAACAAATATTTCAATATATGAAAGGTCATTCTCAGTGTAAAAACTCAGTGATCTATAAAGAAATAAAGACCATTTGGTATAGTGCACAGTTTTAGGCAAACCATATTTAAAGTGTTGTGCTTTAGAAATAGCAAAACCAAAGGGGAGGATGGACGGAGTGTTGAACATTGCAAGCACTCACCCCCAGTCAACTGATCTGGGTTTAATCCATCAGCATTCCTTAGCTCACTCCGCCACCCCAGTTCAGACATGGCGATATGCAAATCAGTCATGGCTTGGCAGTTCGGGCTGGACTGTTCCCATGAGGCACAGGGTCAGACTGATTTGCATATCGCCATGTCTGAACTGGGGTGGTGGAGTGAGCTAAAGAATGATGATGGATTAAACCCAGATCAGTTGACTGGGGGTGAGTGCTTGCAATGTTCAACACTCCGTCCATCATCCCCTTTGGTTTTGCAGTGCTTTAGAAATACACACATAGTCAAACAAAACTAGTGTGAACACTATCAGAAAAGGTTACACACTCTGTAATGAAATGTCTATTTCTTTTCCACTGTTAAAGAAATTCTGTAGATCACTCACCAGTGCATAGGGTTTTCACTCACTAATAGACAAAACTGCAATAGTCTCCTTTCCTGTTAATAGAACGATTGTTTTAAGGTACTTTGTAAACACACGTGGATGGATATGTTAACCTGTGATATAATATCCGTTAATCATTGCTAAAGCTCTTAATAATGCGTCATTGTTAGTATTGTTAGCTGTGACCCACAATCACATTACATACTGAATTCACTCCTCTTCCTGAATTTACTCTGACTGTGTCAACTATTACATGCTGCTAATGTTGATTACATCTAAATGGTGTTAGAATATAAGTGCAATTGTTACTAGAAATCTTTTATCTCAGTGCCAACATCTATGCTTCAGTGGCATAGTTATTATGTTATCATAAGTTGTCAAAGTCCAATATATTCTGTGGCACATGGGTCAGGAAATCAGCATGTTTCCTGTTAGGAAAGTACAGAATTGTACTGTTTTTATAAGATTAGCACAGCTACAAGCACACCCTTTTAATATCCATTGTCTAGCTAGAAGGCATAGTGAGTTAATTATTTGCTGCTAACATCTGTGTGTGAACTGCAGGTCACAAGTTCAAATTGCAGCAGAGTGAATAATTTTTTGTTACCATTCAGAGGTTGAAAATGCAAATTACTGTTAAATTGAGGAATTTGAGCACCTGTTATTTATAACAATTAGAAAATCAAAATATAGTGGTGATAAGAACCACATATGAAACAAGATAACATAGTGTTAAATATCTTGTTTCCTTACAGATTAGCACACTCAAAACAGAATCAATCACGCGCAGGCACGGGGAACCCTACATAGTGATAACATGATAGTGGGTGTGGCAGTAGGCAGAAACACTATAACAATAGCTTTTGTTTAAGGGTTTAAGGGTGTTGCCAGGGTTTACCATTTGGGTATTTCACATAATAAAAATAAATCATTAAAACACATATGTCCATATGAACGGCAAAGTCGCAGCAATATATATTAGTAGAAAATGTAAAAATCAATTTTCCTAACACAAGCTTTGATAAAAGTTCCCACAGCAATGCAGATTATATATGTTTCACATGTAAAAATGCAGAGCTTTTACCATAGTCTTGATTTTTCCTGATTAAGCAACAGCTTTAAATACATTTTACGATGATGAAGGAATAAAGAATGCAACAAAAATATATGAGTCGTGGTATCAGTTTTTTGTTAACACAAGTTAATATGACAACTCTATCAACTCAATTCACCTTCACCTAAGACTAGTAAACTAACTGATTTTTCTAAATTAGAAAGATATTGCCACGGGTGGTAGGGTATCTAGGACCCAAGTGCATTTTCATGTTTTGTTCAAATGCTGCGAGAGTTTTTGGTAAAAACATAATTCTTATCATTAAAAATGACAGCAAATGTGCTCTTTTTTTATGATTCTGTCATCATCTATTATGGGTTAGAAAGATGAGCAAACCTCGCTTGTGCTATATATTGTATTTCATATTTTTTTTTTAAAGATTTAATGTGTCCCCTGACTTCTCTAATCACTTTCCTTGCAGAATAGAGTTGATAATTCCAGCCAACTGAGCAACCAAAATAGCCACAATATTGACAAGCTTTCAGATAAATGTAACCGTTACCTATTCAGCGCCCACATTTATGGCCCTAACACCAAGCTCCAGCCTTAAATATTAAACTAGGACTGAAAAAGGCATGTATAGTAGCGTTTTAAATATTTTACTTTCAGAGTTTCAAGGTACAAGTTAGGAAATAGAAATAATTACCATTAACATTAGTTATCTATATCATTAGGTAATCGAAATTGAGGTGTTCTGGATGGCCAGCATTGCACCTTGAGTTAAATGAAGGTGGAATACCTTACAAATCACTCTTCCTGCAAAAACCACTAAGTGTGTGGTGCTTCATTATTGGTATTTAATTTTAGCAGGAAGACGACTCAGTTTGCTTAGCTCAGAAGAAACTCTTAATGCTTATGTCAGAGACCTCTGCCACTCTGTGCTGCAGGGGCAAAATGACTTGTCAGAAGCTCATCCTTAAAATGGTGTCTCAGACTACATATTAAAAGGGTGCTGCGCTGCTGACTCATATACAGTGCCTGTAAGATTGTGCCCACAAGTGATGCATAGCTGCATACAGTTTTTATGAACAGTGTGAGTATGCGGTCTCTCTGCTAGCTCCAGAGCATAATGCATGAATGTTCTGGAATGATGAAGATACACCTTTATGCCTAGCAACACCTTCACAGTCCCACTGTCACTGTGAATTTTCAGAACCTTTGCCCAGGCACGTGTTTCAATAAGCGCTTTGAGTCAGCGTTCTCTAGAATGGGCACAGAGGAAGCATTTTATCAAAAGGCAGTCATTCCTGCGGGAAATGTGTGTATGATAAGGGCTGATGTGCCAAGCCTTTAATTTTTAAACGTACACATTATTTTTTAATTCTTACATTTCATTTTTTATTTTTTATCTCCAAATACACGTTTTTCAAATGAACTCCGATAGTGCATAGTTCACTTTCAGGTGTTTTTCTGCATTGCATACCATAAGCATCATCTACTGAGCTAAAATGTAAGTCTTACTGAAGTGGTCTAATGCACAACATTTTTTATTTAAAATACATCAGAGGAGGGATTATTTCATGTTAAGATGTATTCTTCCCAGCATAGCGCAATGCTACACTTCTTTTTGTACAGGTGATATATTGCGCTGCATAGAAAGATCCTAGTCAGAACCTGTCCACTGAAATGGCTCTAGCCCTAGTAATGTTTTTCTGTTGCCAATTTCAGATCACAAGACTGTCTACGATTGGCGCAAAGTTTTTAACTTTTGGCTCTGCCAGTCACACCCTTTGCACTAGCATGGACTGTGTGTGATTGGTGTTAGTCTCTCTGAGCTTGCACCTCACTGATTATAGAGATGCTAGGACAGTCCCACAAATATGCCCTGCTCTTCCTCTTACGTTTTGCAAACTTATCCCAGATCTATGAAGAGAATGAGGTGGAGGAGAAGGAATAGAAATACAATTGAACAATGACGAGCATGGCAATGGAGTTTGGTACACTTGTGATATGAGGAAACGGCAGGCAATGGAAATTAAAATACTTAATTAGTAGGGCCTATAAATCAAATGCCTTTTTGTGTTGTTAATGACTTTCAAGCCATTTGACGAATCTCCATGAAAGGCATTTGATATATAGGCCATTATGGCCTCCACCTCTGCCTCGGGGACCATCACCTTCCTGGGGCTTATTTATTATTAAATGAGGGGGCCTCTTAGATCGCCCGTGCCCCGGGGACCACCACCTCCCTGGGGCCATGATCAATTTCTGGTGGTGGGGCCTCAGGGACACCCCCAGGACCCTGGGGATCACCACCTCCCTGGGGCCAACTTTTTTATGAAAAGATGGTAGGGGGGTTCGTGGCCCCCTCCCGGGCTGTTCTTGGCCCCGGTGACTGCCACTTACCCGGGGCAGGCCCACCATCAAGAAAGGGGGGGACGCGGCCCCCCTCCTGGAACCATAGATGGCCCTGGGGACTGCCACCTCCTTCCAAGGGCTGGCTCCTGCTATGTCCTGGGGTGCCCACCCCTGGGACATAGCTGTTTGCTGTGGCTTGGCAGGAACTTTACCGCTCCTGCCAGGCAAGAGCAAATGCTCTGCTTCCAGCAAACAAGAGTATTAAAAATGCTCTTGCTTCCTAGAAGCGGAGCAGAATTGCTTTTAGACATAGGGAGCTGCATGTTCAGCAGCTCCCTATGTCTAAAAGCAATGCTGGCTCCTGCAGGAGGCGGGGAGCCAGCAGGGACCGCAGGGGAATTAAGGCTCCCCACACGGGCCCACTGGAGACTGGGCAGACATGGCTGGGCCACATGGGATGGGGTCCCTGGGGCCGAAATCAGCCAGGGGAGGGGTGCCAACACTAATTTAATGCAGTCATAGAAAATAACCCTAATAAAACAAATGGAAAAAAAAAGCCAGTCCCCGGCAAGTCGCCCGAAGAGCCCGGCCCCCTTTCTCCACCACTCTGCAAACGTGCCTCCTGGCGCACTACTGGTTGGGGGTGAAATCCCCTTGCATGCTGAGGGTCCTTCGGACCAATAAGCCCTCCTGTTACCTCCAGTAAGTCTGACACAGTGGGATTGCTGAAAGGTCTTTGGAGGCCACGCCCCCTTTCTCCACCACTCTGCAAACCACCTCCTGGTACACTACTGGTTGGGGGATGAAGTCCCTTTGGCTGCTGAGGGTCCTTGGGGGCCAAGAACCCCTCCTGTTACCTCCAGTAAATCGCACACAGCGGGATGGCTGAGAGGTCTTCAGAGGCCGCACCTCCTTTCTCCACCACTGTGTAAATGCACCTCCTAGTGCACTACTGGTTGGGGGATGAAGTCCCCGTGGATGCTGAGGGTCTTTGGGGCCAAGAACCCCTCCTGTTACCTCCAGTAAGTCCCACACAGCTCGATTGCTGAGAGCTGGTCGGAGGCCCACTCCCTTTCTTCGCCACTCTGCAAATGCACCTCCTGGCACACTACTGGTTGGGGGATGAAGTCCTCTTTGATACTGAGGGCCCTAGGGGGCCAAGAAGCTCTCCTGTTACCTCCAGTAAGTCAGACACAGCGGGATTCCTGAGAGCTGGACGGAGGCCCACCCCCTTTCTCAACCACTCTGCAAACGTTATAGAAATTCACTTAAAAAAACCAAGGTTACAGGTACATTATAGTTAGGAAATACAATTTGAAAAACCTTAGAAATTCACTGAAAAAAAACAAAAGTTACAGGGACGTTATAGTTAGGATATAGATTTTAAAAAACCTTTGAAATATCATCAGTGATGTCACTGACCATGTCATGAGTGATGTAATATGTGAGGTCATAAGCAGTGCATTGCGGGGGCTTAGGTTATAGTTAGCTCAGGTAAATATAGCAGCTTAATTTCTATGGTTTTGTACGAGTGAAATCTGAGCCTGTGTGAGTGTCTGAGTGGATCTGTGAGTCAGTGCATGAGTGTCTGAGTGAGTGGATGTGAGAGTGTCTCAGTGGGTTTGTGAGTGCCTCCATGAGTATGTGAGTCAGTCTGTGAGTGAGTGCATGAGTGTCTGAGTGGGTCTGTGAATGGGTGTGTTAATCTCTGAGTGGGTCTGTGAGAGGCTGTGTGAGGGGCTGTATGGGTCTGTGAGTGTTGCATGAGTGTCTGAGTGGGTCTGTGAGTGTGTGTACATGTCTGACTGGGTGCATGAGTGTCTGAATGGGTCTGTGAGTGGCTGTGTGAATGGCTGTATGGGTCTGTGAGTGGGTGCATGAGTGGCTGTGTGGGTCTGTGAGTAGGTGCATAAGTGTCTCAGTGAGTGTCTGAGTGCATCTGTGAGTCAGTGTGTGAGTGCCTGAGTGGGTCTGTGGTTGGGTGTATGTGTGTCTCAATGGGTCTGTCAGTGGGTGTGTGAATGCCTGAATGTGTGAGTGGGTGTCTAAGTGTCTGTGTGGGTGTATCAGTACCTGTATGAGTGACTCAGGCACAAATGAACCACTCCTGCCCTTTACCCAACAAGAGTCCACAGTTTTGCACAAAATATCTACCCAAGTGGAGTACTTTCTAATTGTTAATTACTGAGTGCTACCTCCTTCAGTAAACGTCCAGTATGTATTCTGCACTACAGCTGTGCAGAGGAGCGCGAGGAAATGTCACTAGTGACCTTGTTTGTGTTTTGGCAATGTGATTGTTCCTTGTGCCTCTTTATCCAGAAATATGTGATAACATGAATCCTCCTCTAGAGAAGACAACACAACTACAAAGAGGTAAATCTCCACCAAACAAGGGGCTTACCTCTTAACTATATAAAGTAAGTGTTTCTTTGGTGGAGATGTCCTCATATTTCTTGGCATCTAGAACTCCTCATCAAAATTGGCTTTAAGTGTGCTGAGGGGGCACTTGCTAAGCTGTCCATCATCCTGGCAAAAGGCAGGAAGACCTTTGCATACTTCTAAGGTGGGTAGGGCCAAACTGGCGAAGCTTCCAAGTTATTTTCACATTTGCATACTCATAGTAATTTAAAGGGAGAACCATGGACTCTGCTATCAACAGGAGAGGACAAGAAAGAACCCGCTTACCACAGTCACATATAAATGGTGCTCCAATAGAACGACGATGCAGTCATATCCACGAAGGATTTCAGATTGTTTTTCAATATGGAATTGCAGAGAAAACACACTTGCTTTGCCTTCGCCCAGCCCAGAAGTTAGGATCATTTGTCCCCTACAGAAGTGGAGCTTTGGCTGTTACAACTGTACCTTGTTATTTCCAATCCTTTTTTATTGAAAAATAGAATCAGTTCTTTTTTAACACTTCTAATTGCATCACTTCAAAATTGAAACTGTATTTCGTTGAAATTGAAAGTGTGGTGTTACACTTTTCACAACACTTTAAATTAAATAAATTTTTTACTGTGACACTAAACTAATGCAGTCATAGAAAATAACCCTCTACCCCTAACACCCAACTTATTTAGGCCTAAATAAAGGCCTAAATAAGTTTAAACTCAATCATATACTAGAAATCCTTAATCTGATACCCTAAACCCAGTAGACTACACCTTTAACTTCTAATCCCTAACCCCATAACTTTACTCCCTATGCCCTTAACTGTATAGCAATAACCCTAAAATCCTAACCAATAGCTCCTTAACCTCTATATGACAAACATATAACTGTTAACCCTAAACCCCAATCTCTTAACCCAATAAATAAATCCCTTGACCCATATCCTTAACCCTTTCCCCTGAAATCCAATCCCTAACCCATACCCTTAGCCCTATACCTTCAACCATTAACCCTTTAAGCTGTAACCCTTATACCTAAAACTCTTAAACCCATATACTCTTAACACTATTCCCCAAACTCTTAACCCTCTACCCCTCCCCTTAAACATCCAAACCCATAACTTTATTTCCTTAACATATATGAGCCTTTAACCCCTCAAATCATAACATTATACTCCAAACACTCTACCCTAGTCACAAAGCCCTTATTAACCCGAATCATTATCCTGTACACTTAACTGATATACCCTTGAACCTACACCCCTAACACTTAACCTTCTAACCCTTATTCCCTAGACCCCAAACCTTAAATGTTAACACTGTATACTCAAAAAGTAAAGTTATTCCCTAAATCCTCAACTCTTTCCCCTGAAATTCCACCCATAGCCCACACCCTCACCCCTATACACCTTACCATTAACCCTTTGGGCCTTAACCCATATACCCAAAACCTTTTTCCTGCACCCCAAACCTTCAACACTATTCCCCAAACTCTTAACCCTCTGCCCTCTTGTGCCCTTAATCCAAACATATAAATCCTTAACCCTATATCCGTAACATGTATGGACCTTTTACCCCTCTAACCATAACCTCATATTCCAAACACTCTACCCAATTCCCAAAACCCTTAACCCTATACCCTTAACCACAAACGCTATCCTGTACACTTACCTGGTATACCCTTAAACCTACACCCCTAACACTTAAACTCTTAACCCTTAATCTGTAGACCCCAAACATTAAACCTTAACACTGTATACCCAATCATTAAAGTTATTCCCTAAACCCTTAATCCTATACCCCAAATCCTTGACCCTATACCCCAAGCCTTTAGACTGACTTCTCAAACCTTTAATTTTATATAATAAATTACCAGCTCCACAGCTTTAACCATTATACCCTTAACCCCTACACTTCAAATCCCTAACCCTAAACCCCAAGCCCTTATCCTCATACCTTAAAACCTCCTCCTTATACCTTTAATGCTGTAAATTTACCACAACCCCATAATTGTACCTCCATCCCTGTGAACATATAACCCTATCCATTTAATGTTAACCCCTTGATCCTAACCGCTTAATGTCTAAACCCTATATTTAAAAACCTTATTCCTGTACCTCAAACCCTTAACACTATCCCCTTGTCCCTGATACCCATGTACCCTTCAACTTAAACACGTAACTCCCTTTCACACTACTTTCACTTAAATATATTTTGGAAACAAATGCTGTGAAGTGTTCTTTTTGAGAAGTATTCATTTTTCAAATAATAATCAAGGAGTGCTTTTTTAGAAGTGTTGCTTTCATATTTTCTGAGGTAATACCCCTGTTACATCAAACAGAATCATTTATTCATCTACATTGATACACCTTCATGACATTATCATCTCTATTGATTTCTAAGGCATCTGTGGGATACCTGTACTGTCTGAACATGTGTAAGAACCTTGTAACATGGGTGGTAGATCTTGCTTTCTAGTCTGTGACATCCCCGTAACATGAGGGATAGCGCTCTATGGGGGATATTCTCAAGGACTTATCGCCGAGTTAGTGGCACTTTATCGCAGCCAAAGTGGTGATAAATTCATCGCACCATTCACAAGCTGGTGCAAACAGCCGATATTACCAGTTTACCTGCGATAGCAGCCGCAAAAAACATCGCCACAAATGATACCGGCAACTAACGCTAATGATATGCAGAGTAGGCGTTCCCGTGCAAAAAGCCGCGAAAACACCACTTCGCAACATTCTCAACGACCAGCCAGATCGGCGATAAGATTCAAAAACATGCGATAAGGCGCGTTAGCAGCAGGGATTTAACACCTGCTCTTACCTGGTGTTAAGTCGGACGACAACCTGCACCACAAAAGGGAGCCCAGCCCACAGCCACACCAGAAGAACAACATATGCCAAGGAGCTACTGATCATGCAGCTCGGAGCCCCAAGAGGGCCACAACACCCACCGCCACCACACCCAGGCCCGCCACCCCCCCCAGGACCCCCCTCGCCCCTCCCCCCGGACTACCACAGAGGCAGCGCAGACAAAGACAGCGGACCTTCAGAAAACGCACAAGCCTCACAGACTTAACACCAGAGGATGTCATTGCCCACTACAGGCTCAAAAGGACAACCATCCTCCGCATCCTGACCCTCACTGCCCACAGGCTGACGGTACCAACACAGCGGACAACCAACATCCCTCCGCAGACAAAGCTGCTGGCTGTGCTGCACCTGTTGGCCTCTGGGATCTTCCAACCAACAACTGCCAGAGTTGGAAGAGTCTTACAGCCAGACTACCAGAGTTGCTCACACCTGTCTTGGATGCCATCATCAGCTTGATACCCTGCTCAGCTCTTCAGGTGCCACTAACTCAGTGCACCACAACTCATGGACCCTGTGTGATTGAGTCTTGTGCTGTGTACAGCGGACGCAACCATGTCACCAGAGGCAGTGGGTAAGACCTTGGACATTTAGCTTTGTCGTCCCCCCCTTAATACGTAAGAGGGGTGGACTGGGCCGGCGTATGCAAGTACAGCGTAGGGGTGTGAATTATTATCCCTGGGCTCTGGGTGTGGTTCATTTCTGGGCTGGACAGGAAACCAACTGATGCGTGTGTGTCTGTTGCAGTGTCTGCGCCACACGGCCCGCAATCGACAATGTTGCATGCACCCGGAGGGAGGCCGCGCACGAAGGGATTGTACAAGGAGCACAAGGCCGCTCGGGCTCTTGGCTCATGCATGCCAACTCTTGTGTGTGTATCGCCATTGGTGCACCATAAGCCTAAGGCCTAGCATCAGTTGCAGCGCGAAAGCCACATCACATTTCAAGAATGCAAGCTGTAGTCAGACTAACATTAGGGATGAAAGCTCCTTTGTCTCAATACATAAGGCGGAAGGACATCTGCTCCTCCAACCTTGGTCTTGCATGCGGCAGGCACCCCCTGAGAGAGATACCATGGCAGATGATGACGTTCCCACACTACGCACAGCGCTGATGAAAGACCAACGTATCCACACCCCATACACAGAAGTTCTTGCTCGAGGTACTCTTGCATGGAATGCCCTTGACACTTATGTACACAACAACCCATACGTCTAAACGTCGCACACACATACGACTCATTGCTCCGAGCTGTGGCATATCATCCACATAACTGCCGCAGATCAGAAGAGTGCCGGTTCCACGAGAGCCACCAACGCAATGGCAGAACATCCCGGGCGCATGCACAACGCCTGTCACGTGGAACTGTACCGTGACCGAATGCTGCCTGTTAGTGTCTGATGCATTGGTCTGCATGTTGTGGCCCTTGTCTTGCCCGTACTGACACGCACATGGCAATAAAGTCTACTCAACTTCACTAGTGTTCAACTGTGATGAGTGTTGATTAGAATGCCAAATCGTGTGCCTCAATGAGCATTGTCCGTACACAGGGAGGGACTGACTGACGCATTTCACTTAGGGGTGAGTCCCTATTGCCAGCTCCACCTTTGTGAGCCAGACATAGTGGTTGGGATAGTTGCTGATAGACCTGTGCTCTTACGTGTCTTCAGCAATGTGAGCATGGTGTCCATATTCTTGCCATGTGGATCAATGTGATCCATCACTACAGGCTGTGTCCACCCAGTTGAGTGTGAGTAGGTATGCGAAGAGATGTTCTGTTGTCAAATGTGATGATGGACACTACTTTAGGCCTGCCAACGACTTTGACATCTCATACCCAGCCCTATTTCTAACATTGCGTGGGGCAAAGCTGAGAAATTGCGCGATTGTTGTTTCAGAGCAATGAGGCCACAGCTAGTGCACACATTCCCAGTCATCTCACTTCTTATGTTTGTCACGGTCACACATGCGCATTGCTTTCATTTCCCAGGGTGTACCTTTTTGGGCAATCAATGTCCTTACATTCATCCATACTTTCATACTTGATCGATTATGGACATGACACATCTGTGTGAATTTGAATGATTTGTTCACATTCGGTGGAGTGTCGGAGCTGGAGCAGTACATGGCCATGCAAACCCCACATTACATTGTAGCCCAGTGGAGGGCCAGCCAGAGTCATTTAGGGATTGACAAGTACATCGGAGGAGGAAGAGTACAGTCCGTAGTCTGATTGCTGTGTCATTGGTAAGCAAACAAGATATGGCAGTCCATGTCGAGGTCCAAGGTGAGTGTCGCTGAGTGTTTCGGGGGACAGTGGGAGGTGTTGTTACAGACATGATGCAGAGGGCAGAACCAAGCTGAAACAGGGCATATGGCGGAGAAGAATGCTACTGGCTCCTTCTTACTACAAAGGTGGAATCACCCGCATCTTCGTCCTCTATGTCATCTGTCTGACATGTGTGTGCTGATGTTTGGTCTGCAGCACTGTGTGCCACTGACACATCAGGGGCCGGAGATGTGTGTGTAGAAGTACCAGCAGCATTCATCAGCAACTGCCTTAGTGGCAGCATTGCGATGATGAGGATCTGCAGGGCATGGAAGATCCCAACAACTTTTTGCTGGTGTGCATGGGTGGCAGCCATTCTTTCCGCATGCATCCGCTCCATGTTCTCCATTATCCTCAGCATCTGTGCCAACTCTCGGCTGACATCGCTGAGGCCACTCTGACTAGACAGTTGTTCTCCACTCAGAGTCATGACTCCAGCGATGTCGGGCATGGATTGTTGGACATCATGGAGCGAACTGTGGGTGTCCGTTAGGGAGTGTAAGTGGTCCCTGATGGGACTTAGACACCCACGTATGTCATCTAGTTTGGCTGCCATGTCGAACCCCACCCGCACCTGTTCAGCCACCTCCTTCTGGTAGTCTAACACATGGCCTTGGAATGCGATGTGTTCTTCGGTGAGGTGCTGGGAGCCAGGCGTGGTGGTGGGTGCTTCCTGCTGTGTGGTTTGTGCAGGGGGTGGGGTCTCCTCGATGCAGCTGGGCTGCCCTGCTCCTGGAGGTGGGTTGCCGTAGCTGTCCATGAGCTGTTGTAGGGCGTCGGTGTCGAAGGTGTGGAGGTCCTCTTCATCATCACTGATGAGTTGTCTGGTCTGCTCTGCAGGAGGTGTGGATTGTCCCTCTGCAATGTGAAGGGGAGATGCATTTTGACATTGTGTTGACATGTATGTTGACGCATTGTTCAAGTTTACATACAGACTGCATGGCAATGTACATTGTGACTGTTTGGGAGGAGCTGACTTTTTGATGTGGGACAGTGGACATTTGAACTACATGACGGATGTGAGGTTGTACACGTACATCATCATCTCACAGTTTCCTGCTATGCCAGATGTGATTGTCCAGTTTCTACGCACAAGTGGAACCAGTTGTGTCCTCTGTTCTGTAGTGAGAGTGTTGCACTTTGTACCACATTGTCGTCAAGGATGATGTGCTGGTATTGCTATGTGTGTGTGCTGCATTGTGGAAGAGTTGCCCCTGCATCTGTGATTTTGCTGCCCCTTATCCCTTTGAGGCGGTGTGCCTTTGACTTCTGTGCTTCTACAGTGCTGAGATGTTGCAGACTTGGCTACTTTTGGCTCTTGTTGGTATTTTGGACTCTTGGGCATGGTTTATCCGCAGATGTGTTGTTGACGTCAGGGGTTGTTTGTGCACGTGGATGTGTCAGAGTGTGACATGCTCCTTTCCGGATGTGTTCCACACTCAGCCACCTCAGTGTTGTGGCATGCACCATGTCATGATCATTGTACTGCAGCCATGCTATTCGTCATGCAGTGTCACTTGCATTGTCAGTGTGGCTCACAGACACGCAGCTTTGCTGGTTTTGCCACGTGTGCATGGGTTGGTTGTGAAATTGGTGCTGGGTGGGGCGGGACCCCTTTGTGCCCATAGTGGACGGGGTCCTACTTGGTGTTTGTATGTGTGCTGCAGTGTGCCTAGGGGATCAGGGACATGATCCAGCATCATTGTGGGTGTGCAGTGTGCTCCACTTAATTGTGCATGTGTGCCATTGTGCCTATCTCCCCCCGTCCCCCCAGTCCCTGTTCGGTACTCACCCTGATGCTGTTGTGTCCGGTCATGTCGAGCAGTGTCCGGACCCCCAACTCCTGCCACTGTCTCCCCACTGATGACTGTGGCCACCATTTCTTCCATCTCATCCAGCTCCTGGTGTTCACCTGGACTGCCACCTCCAGTCTGCATTGCTGCCTGATGGTTGTCAGCGAGTTTCTTCTTGGTTTTGCGCTTCGCATCATTCCAGCGCCTCTTGACCTCTCCAATTGTCCTCCTCCTCACTCCGACTGCATTCACCTTATCCAGGATGGACTGCCATATTGCATTTTTATTTGCCAATGACATGTTGGGGGTGACGAACAGTTGTTGGTGGTGTTCTATCACATCCGTGATGATGATCCTGTTTTCCTTCGGACTGAACCTCGTCTTCCTCGTCTTCTTCTACTTGCCCTTCCGTGGCCCCGAGGTCCCAGGCTGGTCCTCCTGGGGGCTTGTGGGGGTCTGGTCGTCCTCTGTACTTGCTCCGGGTTCCTCCATGGTGCTAAGCAGGTAAATTTGTTTTGTTTGGGTTTTTCGGTGCTTTTATAGTGCATTTTCCCGCATGACGCGTGGGAATTGCAGGCCTCTTGCTGGTTATCGCTGATTTTTGTATCGCGATTTGGGACATCGCAACTTTTTTCGCGTTCGTGTTTTGCATTTTTTCGGCGTTGCGTTTATTTTAACGCGGGCATTTGGCGCGTTATCGTGAGACTATCGCATGGTGACGCCGGGTTGAGAATACAATGTTAACATGGTGTTATTTTCCCGCGATAGACTGCGATGTGAGAAGTTGCGTTAAGCTAATTTTGCGATAGTTAACACAGGTTCTTGAGAATATCCCCATATGTGTGGCCTGAGATTGGTAGATCTTTGTGACAAATGATTCACCATGTCAAAACACATACCCATAAACCACTAACTGTCTGTAAAGCCTGCTGGTTTAAAACCAGTTTTATGGAACTTGTGCCTAAAAATGCAACATTTGCGATCATATTTTCAAAATAAATATTATACACCTGCATTTCAATAAATACCTCCTACAGCACTCTCACGATTACATACCTGTAATTTACGATGCTTAAAGAGTTGTATGATTTGTGGGCGTTTAGGGGACTTCAGGAAGGACCTGGGCATCAAAGCCTCTGTTGGTCAAAGTACATCAAAATGTTTGTCGTCAACATTTAAACAAATAATTCGCAAAGGGGAGTCGGGGTTGAAGGTCCATAAGTGTTGTTATAATGTTTTAGCGCTCTAGGTTAATTGGCGAATCTAAACGCACTGAGACCAACTTACTTAGCTCACTGTCCTTTTTTTATGAAAAAATGAATATCCTTATAGAATTTGTAAATTCTCAGACGTGACCACAGGCTGTGCACAACACTTACAACTGTTCCATGCATACCATTAATAAACCATTCAATTTGTGGAGTATAACATTTGGGTGTCTTTCTCAGGAACGCTAATTTGCTTTGCTTCAAAGATAGACTCAATATCTTTTAGTATTTACATTCTTTACCAATATCAGCCCCAGATATTTCTGCCTTCAACAGTCATCATCATATGTGTGTGTTATCTTCTGGGAACATTTTTTCCGATTTATGCTGGAGGAGGACGTTACCTCTGCAATTTCAGCTTGAGTATACAATAAGAAATTTGATAAAGGATATTTTCAAAACAACTTAGGTATTCCAAAATAAAATGATCAAACTGATTACTTTAGAATCAAGTGAAGCGGAGAGACAACGTTTAGGAAATACCTTATAGATACATTCCTATCATGAGATTATGCTATCTCTTATTGTACACACTACATATATTTTCAAATGTAAAAAATGCAAATGTAAATTAGGAATATAAAGCCTTTTGTGCATAGCCGCCTGCAAAGCTTTTTTTTGTTTAACAAACATTGCAGACTTCTGGCAAAAACAACAAATATGCAGAGATAGCAAGGTTGTGAGCGAGTTGGGCTTTTTCATGAAAATCAGGACTTCCACAAGAGCTCCATATGTGTGGTGCTGCGCCTAGCGGTAATGACTGGGCCCGTTGTGGCCTACTGGCATGAGAGCGCTGGCGCCAAAACACACTCGACACACTGTGCTATGGTGCCGGAAGTACCGCCCCCGAGCAGGCGCTTCCTTTTATTACCCCACAGGCCACGCCTGGCCTGCGGATGACGTGCGGGGCTCCTGAAACAACAGGAGCGCTAACCATTACATCCCTTCCCAAATCAGTCTATGAAAACAAACAGTTCAACCAAACTTTGTGACGTGCACACAGTCCGGGGTACCTGTACACAGTTCAGTAGCGTAGGTTCCGGTATCATCAGCAGGCGAAGTCTCGCAGACGTTGATTCGGGCGGGGATTGGGCCGCAGGTTATATCTCTGAGGACAGCTTCGTTGGTGTGTACTGTCGGGCGGCATTCTGCTTGGAGGCAGGCAGGGGGGTGGCGAGATGTTGACTTCCGGTTCCCCTGCGCCGCTACCGCTCCCTGATCCTCCACTTGAGTTGTCTTGAGCTGTGCTTGCTGGGCCAATTGATTGACCTTCGATGGGTTCTGTCGGATGCTCAGCTGGGACTTCCTTGAACCATGATATGTTTCGGGACACCTCTTCGTTCCCTTTCTGTGCAGTTACCATGGTTCCGTGGCTGGCAATGACCGTCCAGGTGCCAGGTTCATAGTTTGTCCTGAACTTTCCTCCTGGCCGTCGGTCTTTAAGGAGGACAGTTGTCCCTGTTCGGAGTGTTCGTGGTACTGCACAGCGTTGAACGCTTGCTCGCTCATTTTGGTGTGTTCGTCGGTTTTGTGTTTCCTCAGCTTCTAGAGGCGGTGACATCCACCCTAGACAGGTGGGGAGGAGGTCTCTCCTTGGGCCTTGTAGCATTAGCGACCAGGGGCTCCTCTACGTGGTGCAGTGGGGGGTGCTCCTGTATTCTCTCAGAAACTCGTGAAGTCGCTTCTCTGGGTCGGCCTGTTCCAGCACAGCTATACGGAACATCTTGTTTAAGGTACGCATAAACCTTTTGACGTCGCCGTTCGCTTGTGGCCATTGAGGTGTGACTCGGCGGTGGTGTATTCCTCGCTGTCTTAGGAATGTGGCGAACTCCGACCCCTGAAACGGCGGCCCGTTGTCACTGCGGATTTCGTGGGGAAATCCAAACATGGCGAACACTCTCTCCAGGACGGGGCCCACGTGGCTGAAGGCGGTTGATGTCACAGGCTCTACTAAGGGGTATTTTGAGAATGCATCCACGATCACTAGCGTATGTTTCCCTCCTGGGAAGCTTCCAAAGTCTATACTCACTTTGGACCATGGGGCGGTGCATGCTTCTTCGGTAATCACAGGAGTCGGTCTTTCTGGGGCGCTTGTCAGTTGGCACAGCGGGCAGCGGCGGACGAAGTCCTCGACCATTTTCTCTAGTTCCGGGAACCAAAAGTTTTCCCTCATTCATGCTTTCATTTTTGTTGCCCCTTGGTGGCCTCCGTGAGCTAGTTGTGTTGCTCGGTATTTTAGTGCTTGAGGTATCAATAGCCTCGACCCTCTTAACAGGATTCCGTCCCCTGTGGTGCTGAGTTCGTTTCTTATCCGCCATATCTTCGTAAGGTTTTCTCTATCTTCAGGGGCCCAGGAGTTTGCCTGTCGTAGGTAATTCGTCCACGACCCTTCCTGGACAGCTCGGAGGGTTCGAGCATACACTGCGTCAGTAGTGGCTGCTTCTTTGATGTCGTCAAGGGTCATGGTTTGGGGACATGCGGCCACTGATACCATATGGACGTACTGTTCAGCACCTTCTGTGTCCTCTTGTAGCTCCTGCGGTATTGGGTGCCTTGACAGGAAGTCAGCGGGGTTTTTGGCTCCTGGCCGGTACACCACCTCCATCTCATACGGCTGCAGCTGAACTGCCCATCGCTCAATTCGGGGAGGAGGGTGAGGCGCAGTCCCTTTGAAGAGAGGAACGAGGGGCTGATGGTCGGTGGAAGGCTGTCCTGTTAGGTATAGATGAAAATGGCTACAGGCCCACTTTATGGCTAGCGCTTCCCGTTCGATCTGAGCATACCTCGTCTCGGTGGGAGTGAGTGACTTGCTGGCGAACGACAGGGCTGCCCATCGGCCGGGTTCATGTTCTTGGGCTAGCACTGCCCCTAGTCCCACCGGGCTGGCGTCAACGAGTACTTCGGTTTTCTTGGCTGGATCGAAGTATGCAAGCGTGGCTTCTTCCAGTAGTGCGTCTTTTATTCCTTGGAACGCCTCTTCTTCCTTCTGGCCCCATTGCCATTTAGTGTCCGTCTGGGTAAGGGCTCTGAGCGGTTCTGCTCGGGTTGCTAGTCCTGGGATGAACCTCCCGCAGTAGGTAGCCATCCCTAGAAAACTTCTCACTTCAGTAGGTGTTGTCGGAGCGGGGGCGTTCTTGACTGCGTGTGACTTCCTCGGGTCCACTTGGATGCCTTCCTGGTTGAACACGTACCCAAAGAACTCGAGAGATGGTTGGAAGAATTGACACTTCTCTCTATGAAGCGTTGCCCCCTGCTCACTTAGACGTTTCAGGTTGTTGCGGATATACTTGTGATACTCAGCTTCGGTTGCCGAATGAATCAGGATATCATCGCTGACGTTTAATACCCCTGGTAGGCCTGATAGCATCTCGCGTAGTGTGTTCTGGAACACCTCTGCCGCCGAGGATATTCCGAAATTGAGCCGTTTGTACCTCCTCAGTCCTAGGTGGGTGCTGAAGGTGGTGATGTAATGGCTCTCTTCTGACAACGGCAGCTGGTGGTATCCAGCATTCAGATCAATTTTTGAGAACCACCTCGACCCGTTGACATCTGCGATGATATCATCCATCGTTGGTGTGATGTGACGTTCTCTTTTAATGGCTTTGTTGGGTAGTCTCATGTCGATGCAGAGGCGTATTGCCCCTGGCTGTTTCGGTTTTTCCGCGATGACCATCGGCGATACTCAAGGTGTCGGCCTTGAGACTTTTTCGATGACGCCTTGCTCTTCCAGGGTCTCTAGTTCCTTCTCCACCAGTGGCCTTAGATGGAATGGTACTCTTCTGTGTCGTAATGCAACTGGGGTGACCGTCTTGTCGATGTGTAGCTTAATGGGGTCACACTTGATGCACCCGAGCCCTTGGAATAGTTCGGGGAATTGGTCGAGTAGTTCCTCCACCTGATGGGTTTGGACTCGCCTGGCAAATGAGACGAGGCCCAGGTCTTCTGCTGTGTGGCTGCTCAGTAGGGTGTCTGCCTCTCTGTCGATCACTTGGATCGTTGCCGTGACTTCCCGGTCATCTGCTTTAATAGGGACTGATATCTTCCCTTTCAACAGGAGAGGTGTGTCAGCCCCGTACGCATATATCTTAGTCTTGGACGGGGTTACTGGTGGGCATGGCCGCAGGCGTCGATATTGTTGGAGGCCCATTACATTCACCGACGCGCCGGTGTCGATGACTGCCTTTATTTCTGTGCCGGCGACGTGGATCATGCAAGTTGGCTGTGGCCTCCGGCGTCGCTTAAGTTCACGTGCGAAGGATATCAGGTTTGCCTATTCATCGTCCTCTTCTGATGATGCCTCGATTAGCCCTTGGTATCTCCGGCCACCCTTTGGGGCCTCCTCAGATGGTGCTGCCTCTGTTACCGATAGTTGTCGTACCGCCCGTGATGGAGGTCTTTGGTTCCTGTAGTCTCAGCCTCTATTCTTTCTTCGGCACACGGTGGCAAAGTGGTTGGGTATTCCGCATTTGGTACAGGTCTTCCCCTGCGCGGGACAATCTTTTGCTGCATGTGACTCATGTCCGCAATATCCACATCTCGGTCTGGACGTCTCGGGATTTTGCTTTCGGAATGAGTCCCCCTTGGGCTTGGTTCTGAGGGCATCTGCCCGCTCTGTCTTGATGGTGTTGGTCCGCCCTTGGGGTTTGGTGAGCGCTTGATCCATCTCGTTTGCTCTGGTTGCGGACAGGTCATGGGATCTCGCCAGTATTAGGATGTCTTCGATTGCGATCTTCGGTTGGCGTAAAATGAGGCCCCTCAGGGTCTTATCTCGACATCCCTGGATGAGCTGCGCCCTGATTTCCTTCGGCTGGTCATCTTCGGTGCATGTGCTGGTGAGCTCGCGTAACCGGGCGTAAAACGTGTCTATCGACTCCCCTTCCCTCTGGCGGGCTTGACGCAGCTTAAAGCGATCAAAGTCTGGGTTGAGTCTGGGTCGAAATAGGCGTCCAACGCGGTCACTGCTGCGTTGTAGTCTGTGGCCGCCCCTGTGTTAGGTAAGTGCTTAAAAAGTTTAAAGATCTCATCACCAGCATAATGCAGCAGCAAAGACCTCTTTACAGCTTCGTCAGTTTCCAGGGTGGCGACGAAGTAATTATTTAGGCGCTCAATCCAAATTTTCCCCCTAGGGGACGCCGTCGCCGGATCCTCCAGCTCCCTGAATGGCGGCAACACCCCTGAGGCTGCATGTTGGAAGGGGAAATGGGCGGGTGCTGCGGCTTGTTCATTGTCCCCCATGACGGTCTTAGGTGAGTGGAATAGGCAGACGGTGAGCTTGCGGTGGGTTCCTAGCTATTGGATGTGGGCGAGCAGTGGCGGCAATGTGAAGGCCCAATTGGCAGGGCAAACTTGGTTTGGCAGCCCTCTGTTATGCCGTGCTGGCTGCGGGGTTCCAGACGGGGCGTGGCTTAGGTGCGCTGGTTGCGTGGCAGATCAGGAGGCAGGGAAGCGCATAGCAGCGCGATGTCTCCTCCTGTGAGCCTGTGAGCGGCATGGTGGCAGGGTGTACTCACCCGTAGAAGTTGGTGCGCATGTGTGCGCGATGTCCAGCGGCTCGCGGAGTCGCGGTTTCAGCCGATACGTGGTGCGCCTGGCTGCGGCGGGCGGAGCGGCTGGCAGAGAGAGCGAGGGTCACGGCCCTCCTCGTCGCCAGTGTGGTGCTGCGCCTAGCGGTAATGACTGGGCCCGTTGTGGCCTACTGGCATGAGAGCGCTGGCGCCAAAACACACTCGACACACAGTGCTATGGTGCCGGAAGTACCGCCCCCGAGCGAGCGCTTCCTTTTATTACCCCACAGGCCACGCCTGGCCTGCGGATGACGTGCGGGGCTCCTGAAACAACAGGAGCGCTAACCATTACAATATGCAAGTAGAGTCTCTGTAGTGTCCCATCAAGAGAAGGCTAAGCAAGGTCTGTAATGGCATACAATATTCTCATGTGCATTCAGCACCAATATTCAAGAGAAACACCTACACAAGCGTGTAAGCAATGAAAAAACAGGAAACCTGAGAACTTCCGGCCAGCCAATGCTCTCTCATATTTAACTCTTTGAACACCTCTAGTAAGGGAGCACATTCGTTCTATTTACAGTCAGTGAAAGAGATGCATTTTCATAGTTTTCTGTGCTTGCATCTGAGATTGGACAAATGATGCATGTTCATAAGCATCCCTTTGGAGTTAAAGCGCTTTGAAATACTGCATTATTATTCTCCGCGCTATTAGCAGTGTTCTCTGACAGGGGCACATTGGCAATTCATGCATTATTGTTATGAGGGCTCTAGCCCATGAAAGTGCTGCATTTCTATTAGTGTTTTGGGCTGCAGCATTTCTTTATTGCCGCTCAGGACTAAGGCTAGCACCGGGTGGCCGCAGGGGACACTGGCAGTCTGTTACCTGCAGCCACATGTCCTGCCCCTGTTACACTGGTCATCTAGCTGCATGGAAGAGAGATGCTTGGGTACACTTCGCCAGAGTCAGAAAGTCATACCTGCCAACTTGAAGAGAAATCTCCCCTTGTGAGTAGGGGGCGGGGCCTAGCGCCAAGAAGTACCTATGAGGCACTTTTGAACCCCACCCTGCCCTCAAGACCCCACCAAACAAAAAGCTTGCTGAGGCTGGTGCCCATTTCCTGAGGTGTTTTCACACCCCTTAATGGACGTCTGCAGTTCAAAACCTCGGAAAAGGAGCTGGAAAACCACTATTTACAGTGGTTTTCAGCTCGTTTTCCCTTCCACCTTGTGATATCGGCTTCTCACCGGGAGATCGTGTGATGGAAGCTGATATCGTGTGTCTCACAGTGGCACCTTGTGAGTTGGCATGTATGGGAATTGAATACTGCCTTCCCAAGGTGCATGGTAGCCTTCTCCTGACTTTAATGACAAAGTTAAGCGCTTTGCACACCACACTAATATAACATAACATGTGTAGCTGCATTTGTTTTCAAGGATGCTGGCAGTCAACTGAAGCACTCCATTCATTTCACCGTTTTCTGAGAGCAGCTATTAGCCCATTAATGTTCATTAATAATATTAGTGGATAATCAGAGGGCTCTGCATTAATACTAGCACTCCCTTGATGGGGTCTTAGCTTTTCCAACCACTTGATTATTATCAACATTACGCTATGGGAGTTCGCAGAAACCCAAGTAGTACTATAATATCTGTGTTCTAATAGAGATACTCATAGCTAATTAACACTGTCAGCGCCAGTAATCTCTGGCATGAGCTCTTAGTCCATCAATGCACTGGAATATTATCAGCGTTCTCTGTGTGCCACAGCCAATGAAATCATGGAATTATTATCTTTGTCATCCTCAAGGAGACCTAGGCAATCAATGGACCGCGTTATTATTCTCATTCTTATATTTTGGGGGGTCATGGGCATCAAAGGTCCTGCATAATTATATGTGCTCTTTGGTGGGGTATACTAGTGCATTGGTGCATCACGTTATTCCAATTATTTTATGCCCCATGTGCTGCAAGTCCAAAATGATTACTGTTTTTTAAGTTTATTGATAATAATATTTAAAGATTTAGTATACTGTGAGTTTTCCATTCCTAAGAAATTAAATACTTTCAACCACACTATCTAACACATTAATGCCTTCTTATTTATACAAAGCAGGCAACATTATAAAAGCATGATGCCAAGTCTCTTTCCTATTTCTGGTATATCACAAAGAGAACTAGGGAAAAAACAGATTTTGATTGCAGCACTCCCCATGAGATTGCATATTTTAAGTCCAGCTGTAACCCTTACCTTTTCAGGTCTCACCTACTAGACAGCTCATGTCCTGTCTGTTGCAAGACTACTGTTAGCTTTCAGGGGCTTGGAGACCACCCAATGCATAGCATTGGCTGGATACATTGCTACTCTCTTCTTATTTATTAGCGTGTGTGGGGCTCTGTGTTTTTTCCCTCCTGTGGAACATGGACTCAATACTGTCTCCTTACACTCCTCTCTTTTTATAGCGCTAATTTTTTCTTTATGTTTAAGCACTCTGCAAAAGTGTATGTGTTTTCCAGCTTTCTCCCTAGCGTGGTTCTCTTCTCTCTGCTCTATACTCTCTCTTGCCCATGTGCTTCTCCCTCTGTCTCCTCTGTAATACTCCTGCCCTCGTGTTCTCCCCTGCCAATGTTGCTCTCTCGCCCGTGTGCTTCTACTCCCTCCCTGCTCCAAATGATGTCTCTCTCTCACGTGTTAATTTGCACTCCTGCCCTTCTTGATCCAAGTTGCTTTCCCTCTTGTCCGTTTGCTCCTCGTGCCTTCCTTGTTGCTTCCCCCACCTACACCCTCCATGTAGCTTCCCACCACCAGATGCCCCTTGTTGCTTATGCTCCCCTGCATCCATATTGTTTTCCCCAACAATCTTTGATCCCCTTGTTGCTTCTGCGCCCCACTTACGCTGCTTCCCCCCAACCCACAAAAATAATCTGTGTTGAATCAGCAAATGAAAAGAAAATTGTCTGTTTTTTTTTGTAGGGGTGTCCATGCATGGTGCGTGCACCTACGAAATTATGCAAAAGTTTTGTTTCTTAATTTAGCCATGCTGCACAGCATCAGGGATGCTGTGCAGTATAGTTAAAAAGAATCGACAAAGCTTGAATGAGACCTATTGGCTTTGCTGAGTTCGTTTGTTTTAAGATATTACACATGCCTTGCTTATCCTGAAAGCTAGACAGGTTTATAAAGAAATACTGCTTGCTGTTTTGCCTTTTTATTTTTTAACAATTATGGGGCACATTACTTATCCCGTCCAACGCCATGAGTTAATAGTATACCTGGTAAATACCCATGCAGCCTGTTCAATACTAGATGTGTTATTGTCAAACCATTTCGATTTACACACCTTGAAATGGGGAATAACATGGTGAAAACTTGAAATGTGGAACATTTTCTCTCACAATTTGTGCCAAGTTTTACCTGCGAAAATCTTGTCGTCAAAACCAATGGGGTGAGATATTTCTGAACCAGTTAGAATCCAGATTCAGTTTGGGATTTGAGGGCACTTTTAAAGAGGCCATCAGTAATAAGCCCATTTTAGGATTCTGCATTTATAAAATAAATGTACCGAACAAGTGACACTCATTTTTAATAAGTTAAGTGAGGATGAGAATAATGTGACACATAGAAGTTGTCGAATGTGGGGGTAGATGGTGAATTTTTACTTGTTCAATCCTTTTGACAAGTTTAAACCTAAATTCAAAGTTAATTTCCTAATGCATTTCCCATGTTACTGAAAACTAAGCTTTGACCCTAGAGGATATGTCTGGAGCGCACCCTGAATAAACTGAACATAAATTGCCTCAGTTGCCCTTACATTTTAGACTTTCATATATGTCTTGAAACAATGTGTCTGCCTTTGAGCTTTGTCCTGCAAGGGTTATGATTGCACTTTATCAATTAACTACTCACAATACGCCTGTTGCTAGAGTAATGCATCGTGCTGTGGTGTAGCTGACCACATTGTACTGTCCCTGCGACCTGCATTTACTTCCGCTCTAACCTGAGGCTTGTACCCCTGTTTCAGCTCCATTTGTCTTCCTTCCCTCACATGAGCCATTCTAGGAGTGGGACCTAAGACAAGGTAGGCTCGCTGGCAGGTGAAAAGTGGCCCACTTTTCTTAACAAATGCACCTGCTAAACCGATCAGTGCTTGTAAGTTGCCATTTGCCCACATCACTGTGTTACTTTTAAAATGGACTTGGGAGAAATTGTGCACTTCTTTCTCGGAAACCTCTTTACGCCAGTGTGGTACGGTGTGTAGAATTTTGTGCTGTTTCTCCATGCATAATACATATTCTTCTCAGAAGAAATTATGTGTATTGCGCGTGGGCAGTTTCCTGCTTGAAAATTATATGCGTGAAGTGACCTTGGGTATGACAGGCTCATAGGATACAAGCTACAAAGTATTGTTGATCCAGTTTCTAAAGGTGAATATTGCTAGTGCAGCATAGGACGTTGTGGGAAACAAGACACCTTGCTGCACTGCGTGACAGGAAGAGGGCAGCAATGCGCCATATTTAACATTATAGTGCGCATTCCTGTCCTTTGATTGTGCTGGGGTGCAATGTCCTGCCTTGCACCAAACAGGCACCCTTGCACCATGGTGCAAGGCTACCGGCATGGCAGGCAGGATTGTTTTTGTGCAGGAAGGGGCACCTTCCTGCATAAAAACAATCTTGTGAGCCTTTATCCTCTTTCTATGCGTGCTGTACAATGCAGCACACATAGAAAGAGGAAAAAACATGGAGAAATAAACATATTTCTCCTCGTTGCACCTCCCCTGGAATGTGTAGCTTTTCGAGGCATTCCCAGGTCTACCACTCATGGTAAATCTGGGAATGTGGCAAAATCCATTGGTGGATGCTTGGGAACACCCACGCTCCACCCATGGAACGAACTTTCAGGGCAGAGTAAGGCAAGGCAGCGCAAGAGTAACACAAGGCGGCAGCTTGCGCTGCCTTGCCTTATTCCATATTTACCAAGCTCCCGATTTACCAGATTTACCAAGGTAGCCTTGCATGGTAAATCTGACTTTAGTGTTGCGTTGTCCTTGCGTTACCTTGCATGATGCAAGGAAAATGCAACACTATGAGAAATCTAGAACCCAAGTTTACAGTTTACAAGGGACATTCTGTTTAAATCAAGTCTCCAGGAAGAGAAAATTATATGATCAATTAAAATGTAAGGGAATGTAAAATTACACAGAAATGCATAGCCCATTATTCAGATTGTACATTAGATTCCACTTGTGTAATGAAATTACATACAGCTTTTTGTCAGCATAAAGTCTAACAGATGCCTACAGACTTGTGTGACAGATGAATTCTAAATATAATTCAAGTGTAAAAACAGATTTCCCTATTGGTAACAATTATCAGCATAACACTTGACTTCAGTATATAAGAAATGGTAATTAATTTGGTGAGATATTGTTTTTAGTTCTCTGTTTTATAAGAATTCATAAAATGTTACTTTAATGGAGCCTGCTCCAGACCAGTAAACAATCGCTAGTCAGTATTGACTAGTCTTAAATAATTGGGGGCAGAGAAGATTATTGTTTCAACCAATCTGTAGGAGGGTACATAGCTCAGTTCTGTGTCACAAGTGGTTTCTCATTTGAAATTTCAGGGAGCAGCATAAAAAGGGAGATGATCTATTGCTCACTACCTGAACGGCAATGCTCTCTGCCATTACAGAATTAAGTGTAAATAGCCTGTGAGAATGTAGGGGTATCAAACCAATGCTCTAAGACTTTGTTTGTTTCTCTATGTACTAAAAGTGGATGTAGGTTTGTTTTAGTACTTTATATTATTGGTATAATACGCCTAATACATTTGTTTGGTTAGAAACACACCTCATCTCTATAACGTAGAAAGATGGTTCTCATGGACTCTATATCCGCTTCAGATGGTGAGAACGTCCATGGTTTCTGAATGGAAACGAGCTGAGGACTTGCTCTCTTTTGCATCAAAGGTGCCTCTGGACTGTGCCAGCCAAAGATACTTGGGAAGACAATTCCCAACACACTCCTGAGTCCTGGGAATATCTCTTGATGCCTGCTTGTGTTTGTAGGCCCCAAACACCTAAACGTCTGTGGTGTCTGGTGGCTCTGAAAGCATAGTTGTAACAAGACTGAAGTATTTGGGAAATGAGGCTTGAAAAGTGCTAAACTGCAGATGTTGATATGTGGCAGATAGGGATTCCGTCAGTTAAAACTCACTACTGAAGATTTCTGAACCATATCTAAATACCAGAATGAAGTGCCTCAATCAATCCAGAGAAAATGTAACCTCCACATCCTATGCCAGCACACAATCTCAGTCAGATTTTTTCGAATCTACAATAAATTCTTCATAACCCCTCCCCAGATATATATAGATGAGGTGGAAGAGTTGAGATCATTCAAGGGATGCCATCCAGAGCATTCCCTAACCTTGCACAGAATCAACCCTTTAGCCAACTTAGAGCTTTTTGTTCCTTTTTCATCCCTCAAAGCAAGATACACCTCAACCAACTTCATGGCTCCTCGTCAAATGAGCAATATAACAAAAATACATTTCTTCATGGAAGAGCTGCCACTCCAAACACTCCAATGACCCATCACAACAAATGCTTTAAAGAATGTGCTCCTGACATTGCCTCTTAATCCAATCCTCAAAATGGTACCTTTGTCACTTGTATAGTCCCTTCCAATCTCAAATCTAGCCAGATCATGCCCTATTAAAAAGGTAAAAAGTAATTTCAAAGACCTACAAAACCTTATACCTGTTTCCAAAAATCTCTTCTTATGGTAAATCCTAGAACAAGATGACAAACTAATAAACTCTTTCCAATCTAGATTTTGACCAACCATAGTGCATCACTTAAGCAACAACCCTTCACATTCTATATTACTTTGTCCACATTATGGGTGAAGGTGATGTCGGTCTTCGAATGCCTTTATACCTATCTGGGGCATTCAACACAAATGTTATTAGAACACATCTCAACCTCTTTTTCATTAGAATAGAAATGCCAATTTGAGTGCTGAATGGTTTATATCCTTTATCACCTTAAGTCTATCATTCATTGAAGTCTCCCGTTGCATGCAAAATGTGCTATTTGAAAGGTTCTATCCTATCCCCCTTCCTATTCTACCTCTATATGGAAACACAGTGGTCATTACTCCTGGATACCCGGATACTAATGCACTAGCATGCTCCCTTCACCTTGTAATGTCAAATCCATCTGACATCACTCCAAAAATCTTCATAGTTGATCTGATGAACTGGATGAACTATTTTTCTTAGAAACTAACTCCACCTAGACTGAAATTCCTCTTCCTATCCTCCATAGAATCTTCACCACTAGAACAAAAATTTCTCAAACATTTTTCAGACCATGGCATCACTCGCACATCTGTTCCTTTTCATAAACCACTATGCTTGACCATGCACCAGAAGTATCAATGACACTTCAGAATTCTGGGCCTCATTACGATGTCGGTCGGAAAGGCTCTGAACGGCATTCGGATTTTTTTAACCTTTTTAAATTTCTGACCGACCGATTACGATGGAAAGGTAACCATTCGGTCTTTCGGTCTTTCCGACTCGGTTCTGACTGGCATTCAGAGACTCCGAGTCGGTCGGAGCCGAATCGTACAGGTCAATGGACCGTGTTTTTGACCGACGTATTATGATGTCGGATTCGGACACCCTTTCTGAATCGGTCTCTCCGACATGAAACAGCTGTCGGAAACTGACTTTGGGGGCCGGTAGCAGGCCCCCCCTTAACACGGAGGCCTCCGGTTGGGGCCGGGGGGGTTCCCATGGGACCCCTCTTTCCAACCATGCACAGTGTGGCAGGCACCATGGGGGTGCAAGGTTTTCCTAAACCAGCCCTTTTTTCAATAGGAGCCTGTGTTGTCGGTCAGAACACAGGCTCCCATTGAAGTCAATGGGAGTCTGACCGAACGGTGTTCGGAAACATCGTGATCGGTCGGTCAGATTCCCCAAACCTGAGTCGGTCGGAAACGATTCCGACAAGGAGTCAGTCGGAATGCTTTCCGACCGACATCGTAATGAGGCCCTCTGTGTAAATAAGCCTCCTCCCAAATTCGTCTCACTCCATCTGCAACCACTTACTTGAACATTTCTGGCTCATAATTAAACTTGTTTCATTACGTAATGACGAGAAAACTCCCCTTCTGATAACCTACCTTAAAGGCTAACTCCTCAATGCCCCTGAATAAATGAATTCACTCAGGATGTTTTAGGGCAAGCTTGGGTTTGTTGTAAGCATTCTGTTGACTGTTGTGGCTAAGTCTGAGTTATTTAAGTATTTTACATTAATTAATTCATTAATTAAAGTTTCAGATGTATCATGATGGGAAGGTTTTGGATTCAGATTAAAAAAATAAATCCAAACGTAACTATGTTTTGCGAGCAAAAGACACAAATGGTATCTGAATCTGTGCAGTCAAGTGTTGGTCTGCTTTTGACCCAGGTCGTAGGTCACATAAAGAAACTTAGGACCCAATCTACTTAGAGACATATCACAGAAAGTAGTCACATATTGCATACTGACTTTTTGCGACGTGTCCCTGATTTTGTGACACAACCTAGGTACTAATAGGTCACGTTGTAAGATCTCCCATAACATGGGGTAGCAGAATTACGTGCCTAATGAATTAACTAAGCAGTGTGTCATTTACGATCCCTTATGATTGGCAACAAACACTGGGAGGGTGGCCTGCAAGGAACAGCAGACAACAGTATCTGTGTATGCACCCACACCATGTTTCTTTTGTGTAACAGTGCTCCTTTAAATAAAGTGATTTCCACTTTGCAATACATCATAGCAGCAGACAATGGTCCCCTGAACTACTACCTGTCCCCCCTTAGATTGCCTGACAGGATTCACAGGGGAATGGTGTCCCATGGGGATACCCATTTTGCATGTCCGAGTGGCTTTTCTAACTCCTAAAATGAGTTTAATACATTGTATGTAACACTCTTGTGTTCACAACACCTGTGATTTTGTGAGTTACTGGGTTTGGGAATGCAAAAGTGTTTAACGCGTAAGGCCCTTAATCATTAACATACGCTTGTCACCTTTTCCAAATGTGGGGTAATATGTTTCCTAAGACCCTATGTAAATGATTTGAATGTAAAGCCCAAGTTTTTTCAACTAAATGTTTTGAGCAGGTAATACATTTTTTTATAAGCTTAGTTTGGAGATTACGGGGCATATTAGCAAGACCGGCGATAAAATTATCGCCGTTTTAGCGGCAGGAAACTGCCGCTAAAACGGCGATAATGGGCTTGCTAATATGCGTTATAGAATTCCAATAGAAGCCCATGTTAGATGTGCAGAACATCTAACCTGGGCTTCTATTGGAATTCTATAACGCATAGCAAGCCCATTATCGCCGTTTTAGCGGCAGTTTCCTGCCGCTAAAACGGCGATAATTTTAACGTGGTTCTTGCTAATATGCCCCTATATTCCTTCGGATTACCTGATTCTCTTTCACAGTCTCATAGGAAACATTGCAATATGCGTTGTCTTTTGTTTATCAAGAGCCCGGGGTTAAGGGCTGCAAATAAGGCCTCTTTCTGGAAATATTCTGAAGTCGATTTGTCGAATGTCAAAAACATTTTTTGGCATACCTGCTGTGGATTGTTCCAGTTGAGCGCATGGTCGTTAAACTGCGGCCTACTAATTATTCGTACATATGGTAATGTGCGCATTTTATGTTCCTTTGTACCATAGAACAAACACGAATGTGTACACATCCAGAACAATTTGTTCAAAATAAAAAATTTTAGAAGAACAATCCAATACCACCTCGTAAGAAGCATGCACCTTCTGCTAGATACCTATTCATTTATTTTGGAAGGAAATTTTAAGATTGGTTCTAGTTTTATGATGGCTCCAGAACTCTAAATCGCCCAATTACAGAGGCTTTTTACAGCGTCCTGAGGTTAATATACGTACACTAAACTTCTTCCACCTGCTGAAACGTCAAAAAATGTCAATTTTTCAAATCAACCTTATTATTGTCTGCTTTTATTCTGTCTAAGCTATTTTTAATACACGATTGACCACATGTATCATTTGCATTGCAAAGCCTGACATTCATACAATCACAAGCTTTGCAGTTACAAAACTCAAGAATGCAATGTCTCAAAGTCCCCCATGGCTGGCCTCACATTCCTTCTACAAAGAGCCTGGATACCGTCACGGGTAATTAGAGCGCTATAAAAAGACAGATAACATAACATAACATTTTGCTGGTCGGAAAAGCGTATCTGACTCACAAAATGCCTTTTGCAACTCCTTGCGAATTGCTGCTAAGAGGGAGCATGAATGGGGCTTCCTTTCGTTATTGCGATTCGTAATGAAATATATCAATAGTTTGCAACCGCAAGCAAGGCCACAATGCATTGATCAGATACCAGAGTTGGAGTGTCACCTGATTCACATCACGGCAGCGCCCCCCTCAGACAGCCTTCCCATTTGTGAATCATGTCAGGCAGCCTCGAGGGAGGCAGAGATCCACTGGTTGCACTCCTGATGTCTTCCCAAATGACGCAACAATTCTTCTGACCGGTGTCATTCAGTGCAGCTTGTGTATTTCGAGGTTGGATGAACTCATGCAATCAAGGCTTTAGTGGCAATAGGTAAACAGAAAACCACCATAAAATAAGAAAACAGTTTAATTACCTTAATTATCAATCGAGCCCAACGACATCAAAAACCACAAGAATGAATACATAAATTATTACATAAATGAGTGTGGTGTGATCCCAGTAAGACACCAATCACAAAATGAAATAATAAACAACTAAATACAGTTACAGAAGGGCTGACTTAATGCTAACAAACGACCACCTAAGGTTTTAGTTCAATTGATAATAATGCCTTTACTGGAGTGTTTGTTATGTGTAGATGACGTTTCAACCCTTGGAGGGGTACACGGATCTCATCAGAACAATTATGGTACGGGGACAACTGTAAAAAATCAGCATAGACCAACCAGAACAGGTGGTGATTTGTACTACACCATAATACTGTAAGGAATATTGCCTGAATTGTCCTAATGAATAGGGGAGTACTACCGCGTGAAAACCAGACCACTACAGTTGAAAAGTGTGGTTATAAAGTAAGGTACTTACTCAGAGGGAGAGTCCTGTTAGGGTAAAAGATCATAAAAAAGTTACAAAGGCTCCTAAATAAATTTGTGTGGGAGAAAGTCCACAGATATAGCACAGTAAGTGAGCAATTATATGGACTCATGGCCTAACGCTTGAAGCTTGAAGTGGCCCCCCTACAAAATACAGGGAGGGGCCCCCAAGCTTCGGTCCCAGTCAGGAGCTCTCAGGCCAGGGGCCAGCCTCCTGTGCACAGTGCTGGAGGCCTCCCCTCACCCCCATACCGTGGGGGGACGCGGGGGTTATTGTTACGCCACTAGGAAGTAAACATCAGGATAATCGAAGTTCCACAATGCCACTGGGGCAGTAGGATTCTAAATCTAATGCCTCGAAAAGAAACTAATTCAGAAGTCCGTGTGGAACTGTGTATTCAAATATTTGAAAACATCCACGTGGTAACAAAGCCAGCCTACAATCAATCATAATAGAGGAGCCGATGCTCCAAGCAGAAAAACTGGACCAGACTGTCCCTGTCAAAGAGGAGAATAGTGCAGCCTCAGAGGGGTCATCTAAATTGCTGCGCTCCAAAACCAGTGTAATCTAAGTAGAGATTCTTGTGGTACATACACTGGTCTTGTTCTAGGATAGCTCTGCCCAGTGGCGTAGCTAGGCACTCTGCCGCCCGTGGCGGTCCCTGCCTTTTGCCGCCGCCGAGCGCATAAGAGAGGGGGGGGGGGTGCTGGCGATAAATTTACCTGCCGCCCCCAAATCTCGTGCCGCCCGGGGCGTACCGCCCCCTCCGCCCCCCCCTTGCTACGCCAGTGGCTCTGCCTTTTAGGATTTTATTAACGGCGTTCCCAGTTACAAACTTTTTCACTCATTTATTACCCCTAGAATGCAAATATTTCTGCAAGTGGGGTTTCATTATAAAAGCAGGACTTTGGCACCACTTTTAAGTTGTTGTGAGTAACAAAATTGCCAACATTCATCCATATTCAATGTGGTGAGGAAAACAGCTAAAATGTAATTGACAAGAGACAACATATCTGTTTCTGATCCAACTGCACTTTTAAAGAAATCTTGCCTGTTCACAGGGAAAATCACACAAGGGAGAAAACATATATAAAAAAGCAGGAAATTCAACAATCTGCACGTACTAAAAAAAGCAGGATCCACACGAGACTGAGCTTGCGTGGTGTAAACTTTGAGCATCACAAATTTTATGATAGCTGTTAAGACTCTGAATCATCTCTTCTGGTCACTGCCAAGCTCCGACTATCCCAGCATGCAGCATCACTGAACCGTGCATCCTTCATTGGACCTCAGCCAGCAGAAAAATTCTAGCTCTCTAGCTAGCTCTCTAGCTACTTATGTGGATTTGTCTTGATCTTTTGTTTTCTGAAATGCCATCTTTTCTATCAAGAGATTTGTTATGTAGGGGCATATTAGCAATGCCTGGCGATAATTATCGCAAAGCGCAATTAGCGCTTGGATAATTATCGCCAGGCATCGCCGGTTTCTATCGCGGAGTTAGCGTGCAATCAGCAATGCTAATCTCCAAAGCAATAGAAACCTTGGAGAACAGTGTGAATATCGCCTGAAAACAGGCGATATTCACACTGTTCCCCAGTTCTGCTTGCTGATAGTGCGAGGGGACTTAGCCATGTAATCCACCTCTCATTGGATTACATGGCTAAGTCAGGGTGGGACCAGGTGTTAGCAAACCAGCGCTAAACGTGTTTAGCGCTGGTTCGCTAATCACCGCCCCTGCCTCGCTGATAGGCGTTAGCGACCTCAGCGACTGTTTCCAGTCGCTGTTAGGTGGGGAACGCCTACTTTGCATGCCATTAGCGATAAATATCGCTGGCATGCAAAGCGGCACCCAACCCGGTCGCTATCGCCTACAAGCTGTCGCTAACAGCAGTTAGCGACAGCTTGTTGATAAAGTGGTAATCGCCTTGCTAATATGCCCCTTGAAGAGTTATATGGCCCTCACTTAGTAGACCCAGGTGGAATTTTATTTACGCCAGGGTAATCTCTTTCTGGCATTTCGCATTACGATTGTTGTGAGAGATGCCTTTACGCCATTACACCACTTTGCTTGATTGAGACTTCCTTGGGTAAAAATCTTATCACTGGAGCACGGGAAGAATGCAGTGGTACCAAACGTGAGCCGCTGTTTTTTACATCACGCGTGATGCTCCACTATATTTCTTGGCTGGAAATGTGTCCTGATGGCAAAAATGAATGCAAGGACTCATTTGGGCTATTAACAGTGCAAAATGCTGAAGCTGGCAATTTACATAACAGAACATCATTTTACAAATTTGTTTGGCATTGTGCATAATTTCCGCAAATAAACTCATACGAATTTCACCCAGGTCTAACGCTGAGCTCTGTGGGGCATATTAGCAAGACCGGCGATAATGGGCTTGCTAATATGCGTTATAGAATTCCAATAGAAGCCCAGGTTAGATGTGCAGGACATCTAACCTGGGCTTCTATTGGAATTCTATAACGCATATTAGCAAGCCCATTATCGCCGTTTTAGCGGCAGTTTCCTGCCGCTAAAACGGCGATAATTTTATCGCCGGTCTTGCTAATATGCCCCTGTGTTATTTGCTTGTAATTCTTTAGAAAAGTTAGCGACGAGGAGTTTGAGTTGTAGCTTTTGAGGAAATTTGGAAGAGCTGATGTAAAATCTTCCTGTTTCACAGAATGCTGTAGCCTAGATTTGCCAAGCACTGAATATAGTAGCTCAGGACATCAGAGCCAAGGAAGCATGCAGGTTTTCAAATTAATTTAATTTAAAAGCCGCTAGGCTGCGGGAAATTATCTTGCTGCACTGTGGTGCCTTACTTTTCCGTTTATGGTTGTGTTGGAAGTTAGAAGTTCCAAGATTTTGTGAGGGGTCTCCAGCTGCGACTTGCACATCTAAAGGGTATATGAGGACATGAGAGAAAAAAGTTAGAACTCACAACTTTAACCGCTTCTTTAACAAGAATGTGCTTTAGAGAAAAGTGGAGCATTGGATGTGATGTCGGTTATGTTTGAATGAAAGCATGTTTTCACGTGTAGTGTTACTGTAACATGCCATTTTTAATGGTGTGCTACCTCCTACGTTCAGACGACATAACTCAAGAATAGTTCAGTTGTCATCACGTCTCAGAACCATCACAAGATACCTTTAAATTCTATATTTATCTTGTCACATTTGCTATGCTTCAAAGACAGAGGTCAAATGTGAGGATATGCATTCTCACAAATTGCTTATGTTTTTCACCATGGGGATTGCTGTTTACAATCTCCTGTAACTTGACAGAGAAAGAAAAGTAAAGTGAAATATTGGCAGTCTTGCTAGGGTACAGGGAGTGTGAAAGGGAAGGCTCTAGGATATCAATTTTTATAACCCACAACAAAATGTAAATATTTGTAAATTAACTGTACACATTCAACAGTTAGGAAAATAAAAATGAAGCACATTTTTGTGAAAATTCTGAAATATGATGCAAAAAGATTTTAATCGGATCAAAACAAATCAAGACAATTTACTTTGCGATACACAAATGATAAATATTCACTGAAACCCAATTCCCACACATTATTCTTTGCATGCAATATAGTTTTATCAATAAACATTTATGGTTGTGCAAATTTAGTGCCCATTTCAATAAAAAATATGCTGTCTGTAAATGAGAGAGTGCTACCACACTGTGCGCTAGTTACATTAAACAAAAATCACACCTCATGTCCATTAAAGGTAGGTGGGTTGCAAAGATTTGTTGTTCTAAAAATTGGGCCTTGATTCTAAAAAGTTTGAGAAGCACTTATGCAACCTGTGGTTGTCTGAGATTGTGCTGAGGATGACAGTACTCAGCACTTGCTGCTTCTTGATGACTCTTTGTCTATGCTGGTAATTAGTCCTGATCGACATCCTGTCCTGTCCTCCATATTTAGAGATGTCGATTGGCCCCATGGACATCTTTCTTCATTGAGCTGCCGACATATTAGTTCCTGTCAATGTAAGAAAAGTTTAATGGACGGTACCGTCAGCAATGATGGCTGACCATCAAACTTTTCAAAAGAGTTTTGTTTTTCAAAAACGTACTCCCAAAGTTTGTTTTTTGAACAACAAAAAAAGTAATAACCCCCACTTCCTTGGAGTTTTCTCCTTGGGTGTGGGGGTAATTGTGTTTTTTTCTGTCCATCACCACCAGGTTTTTCATAATAATGAAGGTCAGGAAAAAAGCCATTACATCACCCATCTTAAGTAGGGACTCCCCTTCAGGACATTGGCTGTGGAAATAAATGTAACCAGGATTGCATCATAGATAAGCGTGGGAAGAGCACTTGATGCATCAGCTTTGTTGAGTCTATCAAGCCTGTAGCACCTGAACTACAGGCCGCTCTTGATGGACAGATTGATAGTGCAGGTAAAGATATTGAAACAGCACCATTTGAATATGAAGACACAGAGAATAGTAGATGTTGAATTACTGGAATGAACACATTACTTCATGCTTTCATCCAGACTACATTATAACAGTTACAGTATAAGGACCCTGAGCAAATGTATACAAATGTATTGATGGTGACATGGAGATGATTACGAATAACACTGTACTGACCTCTGGGAATCTTTTTGAGATTCCAGATACAGATGAAAAGCATGCAAAGTAGATTTTCTGACTGGCTGCCGGAGGTGAAAGAGTTCAATGGGTACCCGAATTACCTGTGGTGGCAAACTAGTCACAGGCAATCTTCTTCTGCAGGACCAGTTCTGCGACATAGTGCTGATGTCTAAGTTCTGGTCGTGTCCTCTCTGCAAGTATGACCATTTGAGAGGCACAGCAGCAAGGGGAAAGTAAAAGTAGGTGCTGGTTTAAAATATGCACAGCCTGTCTGTTTACTACATGTGCCCCGATGCCACAGAGTCATCAGAGCTCATGACTCTGATGATGCCGGATCACATGGTCATAGACTGGCCCACCTCTATATAGGCAGCCTCCAGGAGCCTCTGTGATTGATAGTTAGCCCCGAGCAGTATGGGGCTGAAAGTTAAAGCTCCCAAGGCTGCTTTAAAAAGTGATGCTTCCTGTGCGTCATTTAGGATGGTTCACGGAGGACCTGGAAAATGGCCCGCCAGGGCTGGATTAAGGTAAACCCTGGTTTATCACTTGCACATGTGCCAGTGAAAAAGTGCTTGGCTACCTTAAAGTGACAGGCAGCCGGGTTTTACAAATTTTCTAATTACTATAGTAATTAGAAAATTAGTATGTTTG
The DNA here is from genome assembly GCA_963921515.1 of Calotriton arnoldi. Classification (NCBI taxonomy): domain Eukaryota; kingdom Metazoa; phylum Chordata; class Amphibia; order Caudata; family Salamandridae; genus Calotriton; species Calotriton arnoldi. Next base: position 1,842,978 of record CAWUFW010002179.1, read on the forward strand.
TGTTGAAGGCTATTGGGTGGGTGGAGCATCAATACCTTATTTAATTGGCCACCACATCAGAGTACTCTGTTGCATTTGTTACAGAGTTTTCTGTTCACTAAACTCGAGGTTGAACCCATATGCCAAATTTGATACGCTGTGTACCACGTACAGTGGAAACAAATTATATAACTTGGAGATCTTTCTTGTATGTTGTAAAACTAGAACTTATGTATGGAACCAGTGGCATACCATGGAGGCAAGCACAGCCATTGCACGTTAGAACTTATAGCCTCTTCTTGGTTCTCATTTTGAAAATCTGCACTACGACTCAACCTCAAAGTTATAGTAGACTTATGTATAGCGAAACCAAAATCGCTGCCCCTGTCCATGAACAGGAGAATGTTGTTAACCACACTAGCGAGAGTGGCAAATGTACTGTATGGTTTTATATTGCATTGTATTATATCATTTGCACTGTGGTGTTTATGTGGCACACAATACCACTTTTGTGGCCTGACTGATCCTTTAGTTGTGAATGGCTGCTGTAGTGTAATGTTTTGATTTTGGCCTACATGTGAAGCATTTGGTATTGTGTGTGAGGGTTGGAGGGGTCATCCAATCATGTCATTGCAAACTTGTTACTGCCGTATTGAAAATCCTGGACCTGATTAAACTGATGCCAAAGAAAGGTATGACTTCTGAAACAGATTAAAGCCATTGGAATAAATGTGCTTTCAATCTCAAATCACTGGGATACATATATATGAAGGAGGATAGTCAAAAAACACGCACAGGCATGATGTTACACAGAAATCAAAAGATATGGAAAAAAACTGACATAGGGCTGGAATATTCTGACATGTCTAAATGAGTGTTAAGGGAGTGGGTAACACTTCAAAGAGACTCTTTCTAGAAAAGCATATTGGGATAGGGGAATTAATAGTGTTACAGGGATAATTTGAGGTACTCAGATAGAATGGAGATGCTCGACTGTGGAGAAGACAGTTAAAGCTGCATGATGGATGATTTAATAATCAATTCAACATTGTATAGTAATGCCATACATTTTGAGTAATATGTTCAGAACATTTATATTGTTGTTGTTAATTAGACCTTGGATATTACACAATTTACCTTATCACTTTAATATAAGTTGTCTCGAGCTGCTCTGGGAATGAGAATTGGGGGAGTAAATGGTCTAGAGAAAAGAGGGGCTTGAAAAAAGCTAATCACAGACTAGGGGAGAGATAATGTGATTGGGAACCTGGCAAATCCAAAATACATTACTCGGTATGAAGAATACTGGGACAACTGAGCATAAAATGTAAAAGATGATAACTGGTTGCTCTGTGTTCTATGCCATATGTTTTTAGGTCTCGTCTCTAGAAAGCGCATGTGCTGTCTCGAAAGAGACATGTTGTATCTACTTTGTGGGCTTCAGCCCGCCCATAGGCTTTCCATTTGCTGGCTACATCATCACTCTCCTATTCTTTCTCCCCATTTGCCCGTCGCATGCATGCGTCATGCCTCTTCCTGTGTTTAGCCCTCCCCGAGACCATGGACCAATTATTACTATGCATCCCAAGCTCCCATTTAATGGCCATTTTCGGAACTTCTTTTTTCTTTGTTTAAGAGCCCTCGTCAGGAGTGCTCGTGTTTTCACTTGCTCCAAGTGCCATTAAACAGGCCTGTAAATCTTGTTCTTATCTCATTACATTTGATGAAAACCGAGATCAAATGTCAGACGCTGTTTTCCGAGAGGGCCTGTTTACTTTTCCGAGACCCTTGCTTTTAGTGTAAACAGACTCTGATCAGAAGAAACAGCTGTTGAGTGCTGATCGGTAAGCTTCTCTTTGTATGAATTTAAATACTCTGCATTACTAACGCAAGCAATTGCAAATGATGATGACCAGTGCTATACTTGTCATTAAATCTGGCCACAGCCTGTTTTCAGCACATGCGCTTACTGTAACTGAAGCAGTCTGAAGCGAACGGCGTACATGGCTACCTGACACTGAATATAACTCGCACTTCAGAAAATCCGATCACGGCTCGCCCTCAGCATGGGCACCTACTTCACTGAAAACAACATGAAGCAGTCAGCACACACAGCTCACCTGCACAGGAAGTTCTATGCACTCTCTGATTTTCACCACCGCTCTTAAAAATGTGCAGCAAACTCTTGCTGCATGCATAAAACACTCAACTCTAAAGCACGTGTCGGAATAACACAGTACACTAGTGGCTCAGGGAATTGTTTTTAGCCCACTCAATGTTCTTCGCTATTTGATAGAAAATAACACACAATTAAAGAAAAATATCTATTACCATCATATAATTTTCCAGACCCCACCCTCTCCCTCATTACCGCTTGCCCCCTCCAAAACATTATTGCTTGTTTTTCTTGGCATCGCTGGCTGCACTCTCTTCTCTGTGCTGCTAGTTATGCGAGATGCCGGCTGCCCCAGCCCCCATCACTTTACCTCCCACCTCGATGGCTGGGATTCGCGCTCACAGTTCCATCTGCCCCTGCTATGCCACCACTTTTCCCACTGCTGCAGACGATGCTCCCCACCCCTTACTCTCGCACAAGGCTAAAAGACATTAACATTTACAAAGACAATAGCTCTTGCATTGCCAACACCTACTGGCTTTGCCAGAGCTTGTTTAATATAGTGGTTACAAGCCAGTTCTGTTTGATGCCCTTCATATATGACATGCTATAATCATTTACTACATTTTCCTTTCTGATAAGCCAAATACTACAATGCGTTCCTAAGGGTAATTCGGTAAGGATTTGTAGTAGGTCACAATCAGCTTAGTATCATATGGAAGAGGATCTTTTTCTGACTTCCTGCAGCTTCATCAGTAGTCCTATTACAAAGAACGAGGATGTGGGTATCAACTGTCAGTGAAAGAGACACATGTACTGCCTATGGAATATGGCAAAGAGTTGTGAGACATGTCTAAATGAAGACCAGAAGCAATCAGTCATGTCACCGAAGATGAAACGGTGAACATAAAATAAAGATGAGAACTCAGAAAAGAATAGAAGAATATCTTAGTGACTTGTTTATTTATTAAGAGTTGCACGTAGGGTCACATTTCACCAAGGCTCTACTTGAAAGTGTTAGATGCAAAAATATAAACAGGGTAATTAATAACAAAAAACATTAGTGGGACAATCTTCAATCGCTCGCCTTTAAACAGATTGTGTTTAGCTGAACACCAATCTGATTAGCTCCGTTTTTGGAGTTACCTTAATTAACAATAGTTATAATATAGTCACAGCTTTGGAGCAATGTTGTTTTAAAGTTTTGGGCCCTAGACCCCCAAAAGATCTTCTAAAATGCTTCAGCCTCTTGAAGGAGCTTTGTTGGATGAGCTGAAAATAAACCACAATCTCAACTGTCTTGCTGGTAGTCTCCGGAGTTAGGCAAGTCATTTAACCCTGTAGGATTGTAATATAATGTAGAATATTTTAAATCTAAATTAGAGTGAAACATTGGAACTGATGAGCTTATCTGCAGTGCTCCATCATGGTGAGCCGGGGAGGTAGCAGACCTAGTTTTTCTGTGACCTCCGACAGGAGTGTGCTTTCAAGCAAATGTGCATTTTGAGAAACATTTGTCACGTTAAAAATATGATTCTCATTCTTTACCATATTCAGGGTAAATGAATTATCTTACCTTGAAACAATGGACGCCAACAGTAATTCTTGTGAGTTAATCATCATTCTTTTATGCGCTCTAACTGGCTCCAAACTGTAGTATCGTGTGAGTTTGCAATGACGGAACCCTTGTGATGAACTCTGTAGAACTGTGACATAAGTGTTAGACCGTAGTGAATTGAATGCATGTTTAAAATGTTGAGTTCGCTGTTTCATGCTGAAGAATAAAGATGTGTTATACTAAGCCCCGTATGTGGCGTAGTCATTGGCGAGTACCGGGGCTGGGAAGGGCACTACACAAACTATTGTAAACTAAAGATATATACAACTAGCGGAAAATTAAGTTAACAAGAGATACTTTATTATAGCTAAGTGAACCAAAGACAGACTGGGAGTTTACTTTTCATAAAGAAATTGTGATCTGCAGTGGCACTGATATCGAGAAGATGCTAGGACAGTCAGCATTAATATGCAAACTGCATTTGCACTATAAACAATACTATATGCATATTATTTGTTGTCCTTGAGAAGGAAAATGTTACAGTTGTCTGAGCATGGAAGTTGCTAGTGTCGCCAGAGTCTTCATGCCGCTATGGTTGCATGGTCAAATGCTAGTGGAAAATATACATATGTTTTACTGTTGCTTGGTTGGGATGTGAATGACCTTTGCTTTAGTGAATGGATGATGCCTGTATGTAAAATTAGAGTGGAAGAGGGGAATTATCGAATGGCAACACCCTGATTTAGGCTGCACAGATAATGACTCACTGTCAATATTATCTGCAAGCACTGGGTCGAAAATGTGACAGCCATGTGGGTAGAGCCACTCGGGATGTTCTCAATCAGTTCAATGCTGATTCTCTACCAAAGTGCATAACCACAGATTTCAATCTGCATTGATGTTTTTTTTTCTGGGTCAAGGATGGGAGATGTAAAGCCGGGTCACGATTTTTCATCCACAAAGATGTCAGTATAGGCAGAGGACAATAGACTGCTGTTGCGAATTATAGCACATTGCGTTGCTACAAACTCCAAGGAATGGAAGCACAGTTTGGGGAATTCCATGCAGGTCATGACATAGCATGTATCAATGGCATCCATACCAATCTCTTGGATTCTCTGTTTTTCTACACAATTCTGTATTTTGGCAGTATAAGATACTCAAAATACAAACTGAGTGGTCCTTAAATGATGTTACAGTGAACTAATGTCCATGGCAGCCTACCTTGAGGATGTAATCATGTGGCTACATAATCTTCATCTGCTTACTGCTGCACACAGTAAGCACACACTACAAAGATCAAATTACTTAGTTACCATGCACTGGTCCAGTATGTTGTCCATACCTTTTTTCTTTTGCCTCTATTTCCGGTCCATGGATGGACTCTGCCAAGCTGCATATTACTGTTTTCCTTGATCCCAATGTCTTGTTGTAAAAGTTTGAGCGTTTAGGTTCCCAAATTACCCTTAATGCAGGAACGCCTTTCTGGTTCTCCTGTCATTCTTTTCCTTTTTCCACCTATAGTTGTGTAATTTGTTGAGCTATATGTAAAGCACACTCATGTCTTCTAATGCAGTTGCACTACAAAAAAGTTAAAAAATACTTTTTATTTGGAATGATTCACAGGGTGCACAGACCAACGACACACAAATATTTTTGCGCACCAAAGCTCCATATAGTTACGAGTGTCCTATGTAGGTACTGAAGAGTAGATCCTTCAACTGTATCTGAACACAACAAATGTAAATGAAAGTTATGTACAAAGTAGTCATCCTGAAAAGGTTATTTGGTTCCTGCTCTCTCAGGCCTTTGCTGGACAACCCTGATTTTGATGCACAAAAATAATAATTTTCAAGTGCAAATTCCACCTTCTAATAAAAATGAATCTCAAAAGGTAGACTCTTAATATCTTAGATTGTACTCACCAGTGCAGAAAATGTGACTGTGTATTGTGAATGTTCTCCATTTGTAAATGTAAAAGTGATGCAGCAGTACTGCAGTTCCATGGGGTGGCTCTCCAAACAGCAGAGAACACACTCGCAAACATGTCTGATTGTGGTTATTCAAAGCCATTTTGCAGGTAGTGCACAACCCCAGAAACACACAGAAAACTATACATGTGTAGAGCAGGATTAAGTTAATTTACACAGTAGAATTGGGACGGCACCACCCCCATATTACCTGGAAGTTTAGGGTAAGGGATTCCTCTATAGAGAAAAATTGTAAAAATAGAGAAAAAAAGACAACACATTTGTTAAAACTGACATTCTTGGAGTGGTAGTCCTCCAAACTTTTTTCCTTCACTCCTCCTGTTTGCTGAATTTGTTTTTGTTGACTTTAGGACTCTGTGGACTTTATCACTGCTAACAAGTGCTAATGTGCGTGTGCACTCTCCTTCAAACATGTTAAAATTGGCCTACATCTAATTGGCCCATTTAGTTTACTTGTAAGTCCCTAGTAAAATGGTTCTACATGCGCCCAGGGCTTGTAATCTAAATGTTACTAGTGAGCCTGCAGCACTCATTGTGCCGCCCACTAAAGTAGCACTTTAAAACATGTCTTAAGCCTGCCACAGCAGCTTTTAGCGCAGTTTTAAACCGACATTTGACATGGCAAAATAAACATTTTGTGTCAAAATGAGAGGTAGACTACACACCACAAAATGGTGCAGTTAATTCTGTGTCTAATTCTTTGTTTACTTCTCACTAATTATTTGAACACATAGGTGTATCTGAGAAGTTTCGAGTTTCACATTGCTCACAATCCTTATTCAGCATTTTCGTTTAGCAGCAGGTTTAAGTTGTTCGCATATTTTTTTCATGTTTACATTGGAGAGACATTTAGGTCATACAGTACGTTTAAACTTCACGGCATACTTTAATTTTGCAGCAGGTTTAAAGGGTTATACCTGCAGCGTTTGCAATGGGCACTTTTAATGACCAACTTAAACACTTGCACAACTTTGTTGGTCTCATTCATGTTAGAATAAGCGTCTCACTGACGGCCATGGCGTTAAGTTATTGGAGAATCAAATCACGTATTTGCAGCACTTTGAGGTGGGTGTTCGATTCACGTTTGTTTTTGCACAGTGGTTCAGCCAAGCACGGGGTTCAATTTATTTTCGGTGTAATTGTATATATTTTCAGCTCTGTATATTTTTTGGTTCAGTCTTTTTTAGCAAATAATCTTGGTTTAAACTGAGCATCAACTGTGCGTAGTAACTGGTCTTAATATGATTTGGGGGTGATATTTATGCTTTCACATTATGGATTGTGTGTTGTACATGGCTTTAATAGCATCACTGGAAATGTTTAAATAACTATTCATGGTTGCTGATGAATGGCTTCTTGCCCGAAATGCATTGGGTGAATATTTACATGGTTACCTAAGAAGAAATGTGATTTAACGTGCTGTTGGAAAAAACCTGGATGGGTATTCCTTGAGTATTAAAAATTTGGAATCATGGTGCGTCAGTGTGAATTATAAAATATGAAAGATTATTGGAGTAAAAATGGATGAAAAGGATTACTTGAATTTATATTGGATTGTTTCATGTGGCTGTTGTTTACATTGCTGTGAAGCTTGAAACTGGTGCGTGACAACACACCAGACACCTTTGGAATTAAAATAAATCTTGTGTACTCCATCGGGGCTTGGAGGAGTTCGTTTTCCTTAGAATCGTACAGCTTACAGGCTGTCCACATCGCTTTAGTCCTGAGGGCGACCCGCTGTGATGTCTAACTACTAACACATACACATAGGGTCGAAACGTCGACAGCAGTCCTATTGTTTCATGTTTTCTGTCAACCATCCTCAAGTAGTCCCACTAGGGTGATTGTTGAACTGTGATTAGGAGAGAGAACAGGCATCTTTCTAATAGTTTCTTTATGTATTTTATGTTAAGATCAGTCTTTGTCTGTATTGTATAATGTAAACCTATTTTTTTTCACTGTGTCACTTTATCACCAAGTCACTTCATTTGATATATTTTTGTGTTTTTGACAGCCTTTTATGAAAAAGAAAAATTTGTGCATATTGTTCAAATATATGATTTTGAACATACTGAATAATTATAATTGTTATTCTGTGCTGTTTATTTAGGTAATTTGCTTTGGGGGATTCGAATAATGGTCTGTATAGGCCCACTCTCTCCCAGGTTTTTGAAGAACATACACTGATCTTCTTATATAGGTGTGACCATTCAACACCTATTTTTCATGCAAAGAAATTGCAACAGGCAACAGAACACATTGTAGTTTGCAACAACTTTTTAGAAAGTTGGCATTTTCTTGTCCCAATCAACTGTGCTATCTAAGTGAGTGTGGACAGGATGGGCTATCCTGACAGGATTACTGGGGAGGAGCTGTACCCAGCATCACTTATTCTTCAAAGGGCTTTGCCCACAGCACACAAACAAACCTGACACTTGACCTGTCATTTCTTTTGTCACTCCCAGATAATTTCGAGCCTTCACCAGGGAAAGGGGAAGAATTTTCTAGACCCAGTTGTGGGGGTAGGACAGGAAGTGCACACACACAAAAGGTGGCACAAGTATAAAGATTAATTAATTAAATGTATAAATATTTTGAAAAATATATGATTTTGTTACTGCAATGCCTGCAAAACCAATGGTGATTAAACTGTTGATTATCACAAAAGTTACAATTTAAGTTTGTAAACAGCTAACAAATCTGATATAAATTATTTTCAGTTCTATGCATCTTTGACCAAAAATGTATATGTGCTCTGCTTTGTAACTTGACAAAACTATATACTTCTACTTTAAATCATATGTCAGTCAAATTTCTCCTGATTACAAGTCTTACATTGTCACCAAATATGGGGGTGCTGGGAGTGTGCCTGGTTTACAACATGTGGATGTCACACACTGAAGGAAGAACTGTGAGTTTCCGTTTTCCTGTAAGAATATCTGGCCCCAATTCACAATGCTTTTTGTGAGTAGTTATACCTTACTCTTCTAGGCACCAAGTCGGCATGTCCTGTAATGGCAACCGCAACATTTTTCATGATTTTCAGCCAGGAAATCAGATTCCTTGGGAACGCTGGGTCCTGCGGTACCGATCAGACAAAAGGGAAAAAAAGCCCTTGCGATTAATCAGATTGATTTGTTTTTTTAATTTACAGTCCCACTGGAGTCCTGCAGAACCAACCATCCAGATACCGCTATTGGCTGAATGGATGTACACCCAATGACAAAAAACACACTTTCTGAGTAAAGATCCAGCTTTCTGCTGATTTTCTTATCATTGTCTAAAATCCCCTATGAAAATTGCCTAGGGAAAAATGTTTTGGGACCCCCCACCCCTTTTTCCTCAGCCTCCTACTATACTAACATAATCTAACATTATATATATATATATATAAATATATATATATATATATGCGGAAAGAAAATGCATAGGCCCAACTCCGACTTAAATAGTGCCATTTATTTATGCGTCGTGTCAGTGGCAGCAGATTCACTCCTTCGGAATGCACCAAAATCGATCATCCAAGTGCATATTATGGAGGGCGCATGACCTGCTTGCTGGCAGACCAGACATTGGACTTCTGTGTTATTCTGGTTTTGGGAGTGAGAAAGAGAGATGAGGGAGATGTTTCTCTCTCTGGAGACTCCGCATTCGGTGCAAGTAAGTTGAGTGGCAGCAACAACATGCACTTGGCAAATGAAATAGCAGCCTGCACCATTAATAAAAATGTGGAATTCGGACTCTGGTGTTAAAGAAAGCTATTAAGCATTAAAAAAATAAAGCACCACAGCACGAACTTGGATGATCGATTTTATTGCATTCTGGGATCTGGAGGAGGTTGCCTCAGGTCATGTGACCACTTGGTTTTAAAGACACTCACCTGTGATCAAGGCATTCATGCCGAAACACGTAAGGACCGAAGGAGTGATTCTGCTGCCACTGACACGATGCATAAATAAATGGCACGATTTAAATCGGAGTTGGGCCTCTGCATTTTCTTTCCGCATTTCATGCCATGACAGAATTCTCCATTCCTGATGGCAGAGGCCGCTCTGCAGGGTTGGTGGCCCCCGGTAAAATTGAGTTCTTTTTGTGCATATTATGGAGGGGGCATGACCTGCTTGCTGGCAGACCAGACATTAGACTTCCGTGTTATTCTGGTTTTGAGAGTGAGAAAGAGAGATGAGGGAGATGTTTCTCTCTCTGGAGACTCCACATTCGGTGCAAGTAAGTTGAGTGGCAGCAACAACATGCACTTGGCAAATGAAATAGCAGCCTGCACCCTTAATAAAAATGTGGAATTCGAACTCTGGTGTTTAAAGAAAGCTATTAAGCATAAAAGAAATAAAGCACCACAGCACGAACTTGGATGATCGATTTTGGTGCATTCTGGGATCCGGAGGAGGTTGCCTCAGGTCATGTGACCACTTGGTTTTAAAGACACTCACCTGTGATCAAGGCATTCATGCCGAAATGCGTAAGGACCGAAGGAGTTAATCTGCTGCCACTGACACGATGCATAAATAAATGGCACGATTTAAGTCGGAGTTGGGCCTCTGCATTTTATTTCCGCATTTCATGCCATAACAGGATTCTCCGTTCCTGATGGCAGAGGCCGCTCTGCAGGGTTGGTGGCCTCCGGTAAAATGGAGTTCTTTTTGTGTATGTATATATAGATATATATATATATATATATATATATATATATATATATATATATATATATATATATATATATATACATATATATACATATGTATTATCTACTGGCGGTCGCCAGTAGATAGTTATAGTTACAACCTATTATCCATAGGAAATCCGCGACATTCTATTTGAAATAACTCTCTTGCCGGTTGACGTATCTTCGCAAAATTTTCAAACTTTGTGGCCCGCTCCGGTCCGCTCCTACCCTGAAAGTCTCGGGGGATTCGTCAAGCGGGGCCGAGAAAAAGGGGGGTCCCAAAACGCGTTTTCCCCATGCAATTTTCCATAGGAAACTTTAGACACGGCTACAGCCCGAACTGCTGAACGGAATTACACCAAATTTGGCAAAGAGGTAGTTCTTGGTTCAGAAAGAACCCTTTTTGTTAAATGGTGTAAATCCGTTCAGTAGTTGCTGAGAAAATCAAAAGTAAAAAGATAGTGATATCTATGGCCGAGTAGGGTCCGCGTACCCTCCCGATCACGAGCTGCATGTTAATTGGCTGTCAGCTGGCTGTCAACATTCCGATTCAGGAAATGTTGGCAGCCATTTTGTCCCTCGGTAGAACCGAGGGACAGAAACAAGTGCGCAAAGCGCACAAAGGGGCAGGGTAGAAACACCCTGACCCCTTAGGTCTGCTCAGGGGTCCCACAAGGACCCCCTGGGCAAAAAACTTTTTTTTTAAAAATCGGCAGGATGCGCTCAGGGTGCGCAAATCCTGCCGAAAAAAAATCGAAGCTCGGTCTCCGCGCTTCGATGTTAATTGGCCCCGGGTGGGCCAAGTCCCGGGGGCATGCTGGGGGGGTTAATTTTATGTGTGGGGGCCTCTAAGGGCCCCCAAGCCCCGGGGACCACCACCCCCGGGGCTTTATGTATAATGGTGCGGGAGGGCTCTGAGCCCTCCCGCAGCCCCGGGACCACCACCTCCCCGGGGCTTCTTTTTTTAATTAAAAACCTGTGTGGGGGCTCCAGCCCCCACACGCCCGGGACCACCACCTCCCCAGGGCACTAAGAAAAATTAAAATGGGGGTCCGTTTTGGACCCCCAAGCCCCGGGGACCACCACCTCCCCGGGGCTTTCAAAATGTAGGGAGGGGGGCCGCGCGGCCCCCTCCTGGAGCCTGTGGTGGCCCTGGGGACCGCCACCCCCAGGGCCGGCTCCTGCAGTGTCCCGGGGTGCCTACCCCGGGACACTGCTGTTTGCAATGACAGGACGGGAGCCTCGCGGCTCCCGTCCTGTCATTGCAAACTTGCTTTGGATATTGGAAGAGAGAGCAGGGAAACCTGCTCTCTCTTACAATATCCAAAGCCGACAGCTTTCCACATGGGGAGCAGCATGTTAGCTGCTCCCCATGTGCTAAAGCAATGCCGGCTCCCGTAGGACACGGGAGCCGGCGGGACTGTGGGGGGCTTGGGGACCCTCCCACAGTCCCCAACGAGAGGCCAGGCCCCGGGGATGGGGTCCCCGGGGCCATAAGTGGCCACGGAGGGGGCCACGCAGCCCCCTCCCCAAAGTAAAAAAAGGAAAAAAATTAAAAAAAAGTGCAAGGCCGGCCCGGGGATGGGGTCCCCGGGGCCTTAAATGGCCTGAGGAGGGGGCCACGCAGCCCCCTCCAAATAAAAAAAGAGGCCATGCCCCGGGGGATGGGGTACCCGGGGCCAATACAAGCCCAGGGAAGGGGGCCACGCGGCCCCCTTCCCGTTTTTTTATTTATTTTAATTTAAAAAAAAAGGGGTAAGGCCCTGGGGGATGGGGTCCCCAGGGCCTAAAAATAGGAAAAAGGAAGGGGGCCACACAGCCCCCTTCAGGGGAAAAAAAAACGATCGGGCCCGTAGGCCCCGCCCCTTCCTTCACCACTCTGCAAACGCGCCCCCTGGCGCGTTTGCAGAGAGAGACGAATTCCCCTTGAATACTGGGGGTCCCTGGGGGCCAACTAGCCCACCAGGAACCTCCAGTATGCGCCAGGGGCTGCCTTGCAGAGAGGTATACAGAGGCCACGCCCCTTTTACACCTCTCTGCAACGAAGCTCTATGGCGCTTTTTGGAGGTATATGGTGGGCTAGTTGCACCCCAGGGACCCTCAGGATTCAAGGGGAGTTAATCCCCCGACTTAAAACGCGCCACGGGGCGCGTTTGCACAGTGGTGAAGGGAGGGCGGGGCTTCAGGTGACATGTGTGCAAACAGGCCCGGTGGCGCGTTTTAAGATGGGGAATTAAATCCTCTTCAATCCTGAGGGTCCCTGGGGCCAACTAGCCCAACAGGTACGTCCAGAAAGCGCCACAGAGCTGCGTTGCAGAGAGGTGTAAAAGGGGTGTGGCCTCTGTACACCTCTCTGCAAGGCAGCCCCCTGGCGCATACTGGAGGTTCCTGGTGGGCTAGTTGGCCCGTAGGGACCCTCATGATTCAAGGTGACTTAATCCCCCAACTTAAAACGCGCCACGGGGCGCGTTTGCACAGATGTCACCTCAGGCCCCGCCCCCTCCCTTCACCATTGTGCAAATATTCCTCTAAAATCAGCCGAAATACGAATTCTGATTTACTCACCTGTTATCAGGAGAGACCTCAGTGCTGCATCTTTCAGCCCAGTACTAATCCTGAAAAGTAATTTTAACCGTACTTACCAGTAACTTGAATTTCCTTCCATAGGCTAACATTGACTGGTTTCACTTGGAAATTCTTCTAAGTGTGGAGTTTTGGAACTTTAAAATATTCCTCTAAAATCAGCCGAAATACGAATTCCGATTTACTCACCTGCTATCAGGAGAGACCTCAGTGCTGCATCTTTCAGCCCAGTACTGATCCTCAAAAGTAATTTTAACCGTACTTACCGGTAACTTGAATTTCCTTCATAGGCTAACATTGACTGGTTTCACTTGGAAATTCTTCTAAGTGTGGAGTTTTGGAACTTTAAAATATTCCTCTAAAATCAGCCGAAATACGAATTCCGATTTACTCACCTGTTATCAGGAGAGACCTCAGTGCTGCATCTTTCAGCCCAGTACTGATCTTCAAAAGTAATTTTAACCGTACTTACCGGTAACTTGAATTTCCTTCTTAGGCTAACATTGACTGGTTTCACTTGGAAATTCTTCTAAGTGTGGAGTTTTGGAACTTTAAAATATTCCTCTAAAATCAGCCGAAATACGAATTCCGATTTACTCACCTGTTATCAGGAGAGACCTCAGTGCTGCATCTTTCAGCCCAGTACTGATCCTCAAAAGTAATTTTAACCGTACTTACCAGTAACTTGAATTTCCTTCCATAGGATATCATTGCCTGCTTTTTGCTGAAAAAGTTTCTAAGTGTTGATTTTTGAAACATTCAAATATTCCTCTAAAATCAGCCGAAATACGAATTCCGATTTACTCACCTGTTATCAGGAGAGACCTCAGTGCTGTATCTTTCAGCCCAGTACTGGTCCTGAAAAGTAATTTTAACCGTACTTACCGGTAACTTGAATTTCCTTCCATAGGCTAACATTGACTGGTTTCACTTGGAAATTCTTCTAAGTGTGGAGTTTTGGAACTTTAAAATATTCATCTAAAATCAGCCGAAATACGAATTCCGATTTACTCACCTGTTATCAGGAGAGACCTCAGTGCTGTATCTTTCAGCCCAGTACTGGTCCTGAAAAGTAATTTAAACCGTACTTACCGGTAACTTGAATTTCCTTCCATAGGATATCATTGCCTGCTTTTTGCTGAAAAAGTTTCTAAGTGTTGATTTTTGAAACATACAAATATTCCTCTAAAATCAGCCGAAATACGAATTCCGATTTACTCACCTGTTATAAGGAGAGACCTCAGTGCTGTATCTTTCAGCCCAGTACTGGTCCTGAAAAGTAATTTTAACCGTACTTACCAGTAACTTATATTTTCTTCCATAGGAATCCATTGTCTGGTTTTCAGCAGAAAAGTTTCAAAGTGTCGATTTTCACAAACTACAAATATTCCTTAAAAATCGCCTGTATGACTTAAACGCATTCTTTCAACTGTTTACAGGAGATGCACCAGTGCTGGATCCAGGATCCAACACTGAGTAAGAAAAAGTAACGATAACAGTTTTTACCTGCTAAGTGAATTTCCTTCCATAGGATAACATTGGTGATTCTATGAGAAAAAGTTTCTAAGTGTCAACTTTTAAAATACAATAATATTCCTTAAAAATCACGACTGTAACCAAAACGCTTTTACTCAACTGTTTACAGGAGATGTACCAGGACTGAATCTAGGATCCAGTCCTGTGGTTAGAAAAGTAATCCATAAAGTAACTAATTGCATTTAACTAGAAATTCACATTGAGCTGAATGTTGCATTGTGTATGAAAATGTGTTGCCCATTGCAACAACTGTAACTACTGTACTTAAAAGTCTATTGCCTATGTGCAAAGTATTTAAACTAAAGTAATTCATTCTGAGAAAGTATTTTTTGTAATGTAATGTATAATGTAATTACAATGTAATTTAAAAAATAAAATATGTAAAAGAAATTGTTTCTAAAAATGTAGTAAATCAGTGTGAAAAAAATTAATATAAAAATTAATACATTTAAAAATTGTCATTTAAAAAACCTTTGAAATTCACTGAAAAAACCGTAGGTTTCAGGCACGTTATAGTTACAAATTAGCATTTTAAAAACCTTTGAAATTCACTGAAAAAACCATAGGTTTCAGATACGTTATAGTTAGAAATTAGCATTTAAAAAACCTTTGAAATTCACTGAAAAAACCATAGGTTTTAGGGACAGTTATAGTTAGTTGGACATTGCACTCGTACAAAACCCGTGAAATTCCCCGTTATAGTTAGTTCAGCTAACTATAACTCGCGCCCGCAATGCACTGCTGATGACGTCACATATTACATCACTCATGACATGGTCAGTGACATCACTGATGACATCACTGATGACATCTCAAATGACATCACTGATGACATCATCCACGTGATAATCTGATGCAGCTCCTCACACCCTAATATAACCTTTGATACACCCAATCTAAATTACAGAGTGCCATTCGCAAAACCATAGACACTCCAACACCAATAACTACATACCCACTCACTGATTCTTAGGTCTACACACACACATCCACTCACTCACCCGTACAGTCACTCATACTTATGGTCACTCAGTACAGGACTATCATATGCACTCTTACTCCTATATAGACACTCAAACACCGCCACTCATCCATAGAGGTACTCACACACCTAGTCAGTCATGCAAATAATTAAACACACTGCCATTTACTCACCTATACAGTTATACACACACCAGCTCACTTAATCATACAAATACTAGCACATTGTTACGCTCTTATACAATCACTGATACAAGCACACACTCATCCATACAGCCACTATCACAATCACTCACTCTCGCTTATAGCTATTTATATACTCCAATACACATATATACTGCCTTTCACATATGTAGTTACTCACACATGTACCACTGGGACATACATTCACTCACTAACACACTCTTACACACACTTACCCACCCATACAGTCTATCACAGATGCACTCTTGAAACCATCCACCCAGTGAATCACCCACTCACACATCTATGCACAGTCGCACACACCCCATCCACACAAACACTCAGGCACCCATACAGATACTCATAGAACCAATCAATAACCCATATAGACACTCATGTAGCTATTCGCAAATCCATGCATCCACTTACACACCAACAGACGGATACAGACATTCACACAGTTTAGTCACTAACCCATGCATTCAGTAAGATACGTTTAATCACTCACTTGTAGAGTCAGTCACGCACGTACTAAATCATCCATTCAGACACTTATACACCCACTCATTCTTCAATACGCCTTTCCCTATATATATTAAACATATTTAAACTTTACAGAAACACACAGTCACTGGATGATGTCATCAGTGATGTCATTTGAGATGTCATCAGTGATGTCATCAGTGATGTCACTGACCATGTCATGAGTGATGTAATATGTGACGTCATCAGCAGTGCATTGCGGGGCGCGAGTTATAGTTAGCTGAACTAACTATAACGGGGGAATTTCACGGGTTTTGTACGAGTGCAATGTCCAACTAACTATAACTGTCCCTAAAAATTATGGTTTTTTCAGTGAATATATATATATATATATGAACATACTTTTTTTGTACACATAAAAAACAAAGGTTACAGAGATGTTACAGTTAGCAAATAAAATGTAAAAACCTTAGAAATTCACGAAAAAAACCAAATGCAACAGGGACATTATAGTTAGCAAATAAAATTAAAACAACCTTAGAAATTCAGTGAAAAAAAAAAGGTTATAGAGACGTTATAGCTAGGATCAGGTTTTTCATGCACAAATCATAGAAATTCAGCAGTTATAGTTACCTGAGCTAACTATGTGACACCCCTGCAATGCACTGCACATATTACATATTACTTCACTCATGACATGGTCAGTGACATCAGTGATGACATCTCAAATGATGTCACTAAAGACATCACTGAAGACCTCATCCACTGACCAACTCACACACCCATGCACATCCCCATACAATCTCTCAGACACCCACAAACCACCCACATACCCACTCAAAGACCCGTTCACCTACTGCCACACACTCACTCACTCACTCATACAGCCAGTCACAGAACCAGTCACTCACCCATACAGCCACTTACACAGCCACTCACTCACCCACACAGCTAGTAACTTACCTACTAACTCATCCATACAGGCACTCACACATCCATTCACTCATCCACAAAATCACTTACATAGCCATTCACACATCCATACAAGCACTCACACCCATTCACTCACCTATACAACCACTCATATACACATTGACCGTGCAATACAGCTACTCACACACCCACCCAGTTAATTATGCAACCACTCAAACAGCCACTAGCTCACACAAGCACACCCAGTCAATTGTCTATACAGCCACTCACACAGCCACACACTCACCCATACAGTTGCTGACACACTTACTCACCAAACAGCCACTGACACACCTACTTACTCAACTATACGACTCACACAGCCACTCACCCACCCATACATCCACTCACACAGCTACTCACCCACCCATGCAGCAACTCACACACACACTCACTCATCAATACAGCTACTCACACAGGCACCCACTCACCCATACAGTTACTTACACCTACTTAATCACCTATACAGCCACTCATACACCCATACAGCCACTCAGACAACCACTCACACACAGAGTCAGACAGTCTCACAGCCTCTCAGATGACATATGTTAGAAATAGTATATTCATTATTAGTATAAAAAGAATAGTAATTAAATTTATGCAGCAGCTTAATATATCTTTAAGACTCAGAAACGTTAACAAAAACACACTCTCTGAATGATGTCATCAGTGATGTCATTTGAGATGTCATCAGTAATGTCACTGACCATGTCATGAGTGATGTAATATGTGAGGTCATAAGCAGTGCATTGCAGTGGTGTAAGTTATAGTTAGCTCAGGCAACTATAAATGCTGAATTTCTATGATTTAGTGCATGTAAAATCTGAGCCTAAATATAACGTCCCTGTAACCTTTGTTTTTTAGTAAATATATATATATATATATATATATATATATATATATATATATATATATATATATACACTTAACTGTTCCACCATGAACTGCTGAACTCTCGCCGGATGAGTGCCATTCGTGAGGGTTTAAACTCATGATATATTTGTTTGCACTCCCACAACCAAGGAGACAGGCACTGATGGGAATCTCTAATGAATCAGTGTAATATTGCAAAGCAAACGCATTTCGGCTTTTGCCTTTCTCAATGCTTGTCCAACTCAAACATGACTTAATTGCACAGTCTTTTAAAAGGTGTTTCACACATCGCCATTGGAGGGCTGCCAAGGGTCATAGAGAGTGGACTGCCGTTATGATGAAAATTGCCATGTTGTTTGGCTGCCATTATATATATATATATATATATATATGTGTATATACGAAAGATTACAGGGATGTTATAGTTAGGCTCAAATTTTACTCGTACAAAACGAGTGAAATTCAGCAGTTATAGTTAGCTGAGCTAATTATAACTCACCCCCCGCAATGCACTGCTTATGAACTCACATACTACATCACTCATGACATCGTCAGTGACATCACTGATGACATCACTCATGACTTCACAGATGACATCTCAAATGACACCAGGGAGGTCACCAGGAATGACACTGGGGAGGTGGTGGTCCCCGGGGCTGTGGGGTGCTATGCGTCCCCTGCATGCTATTAAATATACCCCCGGAACTTGGCCCACCCAGGGCTTTTTTAAACAAAAGTGACGGAGCCCACCTGCATTTTTTGTGTTTTGGAGTCCCAGAGGGACCATTCCTACCCTGCCCCCTTTTCTATATTTCCACTTTTTTTTGGGACTCAGTGAAACTGAGTCTCAAGACAGCTGCCAGCACTTCCTGGTTGAAGTGTTGCAGCCAAACAGAGCTGTGCATTTCCCTGCACGAGCTCATCTTTTTTCATGCCGGTGCCAAAGATATAGGCAAATCGAAAAACGCTTTTCCTATGGAAGCTAGGTCCTAACTATGACTACCTACTGGCGACCACACCAGTAGGTTATATATATATCAGATTTCACTCATACAAAACCATAGAAATTTAGCAGTTAACTATAACTTATGCTCTCACAATGCACTGCTTATGACCTCACATATTACATCACTCATGATATCGTCAAAAACATCACTGATGACATCACTGATGACATCTATAAGGACATCACAGATGACATTATCCAGTGAGTATACGTTTTTTGTAAGAGTTCATGATTGTTAAACATGTATTCTAAGTTACTACAAAAGTTATATTAGTATACTAGGTATACTACCAATGAGTGATATTACTTCTAACATAAATCATGTAAGTGGCTGTGTGACTGTGTGTATCTGTATGTGAGTGGGTGTCTGAGTGGCTGTATGGCTGTGTGCATTGCTGCATGGGTGAATATGTAGGTGTGTGAATAGTTGTGTGGGTGAGTGGCTGTGTGAGTGAAAGTATTGGTGAGTAAGTAGGTGTATCAGTGGCTGTATGGATGAGTGAGTGGCTGTGTGAGTAATTGTATCAGTGGGTGAGTGGCTGTGTGAGTGACTGTATGGGTGAGTGGATGGGTGTCTGAATGGCTGTGTGTGTGGGTGAGTGACTGGGTGTTTGAGTGGGTGTTTGATTGAGTGAGTGATGTGTGAGTGGCTGTATTGGAGAGTGAGTGTCTGTGTGAATGGCTGTATTGGTGAGTGAGTGGATGTGGGGGTGCTTGTATGGATGTATGCATGGGTATGTAAGTGGTTGTGTTTGTGTGTGAGTGAGTGTGAGTGCCTGTATGGTTGAGTGAGAGGCTGTGTTGAGAGGTTGTGTGGGTGAGTGAGTGGGTGTGTGAGTGGCTGTATAGGTGAATAAGTGGGTGCATGAGTAGCTGTATGGGTGAGTGTGTGGCTGTGCGAGTGGCTGTATGGGTGAGTGACTGGTTCTATGAGTGGCTGTATGGGTGAGTGAATGGTTGTGTGAGTGGCTGTATGAGTGAGTGAGTAGGTGGGAGAGTGGCTCTATGGAGGAGTGAGTGGTTGTGTGAATACTTGTATGGGTCTGTGAATAGGTATGTGAGTGGTTCTGTGGGTATTTGAGTGGGTGTATGAGAGGTTGGATAGGGGTGTGAGTGGTTCTGTGGATGATGTCAACAGTGATGTCATTTGAGACATCATCAGTGATGTATTCAGTGATGTCACTGATCATGTCATCAGTGATGTAATATGTGAGGTCATAAGCAGTGCATTGCAGGGGCGTTACTTATAGTTAGCTCAGGTAACTATAACTGCCGAATTTCAATGGTTTTGTATGAGTGATATCTGAGCCTAACTGTAACATCCCTGTTCTCTTTGTTTTTTCAGTGATTTCAAAGTTTTTTTTTTAATGTGAAGTAAGATGCCCATTGCAATGCACACCTGGGGGGTGAAGGCAGGGCCTGGTCTGGCATTGTGTTGCCCCCACCCAGTCTTGCAGCTCCTGTCCCCCCCTTCTTCCCATCCATTGTCCAAGTTCATGACCCTGCTCCCTCATTACAGCCATGTGTGGCCGTTGTTCTGCCACTGCCCTTCTCACCTGCCCTAAATAGTTAGCTTGCTGCCTCATCCACCTCCTCCCTACCATCTGTTGTCCATGTCCATGCACCAGCCCCCTCCCTCCTGCCCTTCATGGTCCGTTATGCTGCAAGTGTCCCTCCTATCTGTCCGGTATGGTCAGCTTGCTGTCCTTGCCTCTTTTCCCTCTGCTCTCTGTTGTCCATGTGCATGGCCCTGTCTCCTCCTTATTGCTTTCCATGGTCCGTTGAGCTGCACTGGTGTCCCGTTTGCCCTGTCTGGTGTATTGTGCTGCTGCAACCCCTGTCGTCTGCCCTATAAGGTCAGTTTGGTGCCCATGCACATCCCCCTGTATTTCGTGAGCCAATGTACCTTACGTGCCAATTTTTTTTTAACTTGGTAAGAGGGAGATTTAAAAAAAAACCTGGGGTATTGATTTTCCCCATTGGTCTACATTAAAAAAGAGGAGGTTTTAGGCAGGAGACAAATAAAATAAAGCCCTTTTGGCCTTAAAAACATCAGGAGTCTCCTGCCTAAATCGGGTCTGTTGGCAAGTATGGTTGTACTGCCACTGCCTCTTCCTTCTGCCCTTATTGATCTTTTATATTGCAACAGCCTCTCTTGCCTGAACTACATTGTTGGTTTGTTGCACCTGCCCCCCTTTCCCTTGCGCTCCATGGTCTGTTGTGCTGCCACTGCCCCTCCCATCTGCATAGCATGGTCAACTTGCTGACTCTGCACCCTCCTCCATGAGAGGGTCTTATTCCCATAGATATTATGGTTAGTTCTCTAAACAACTAAAATGAGGACATATTTTCTGAGTTTTCAAATAGCGAATAATTTGCTATCTTTATGTTTTTTTTATCCAGTTGATCACTTGATTATATGTTACACTTAAGGGAGAGAATGTGGCGTTATGGCCAGAGCTGCAGACTTTGCAACTGGGGAACCAAGTTTGAGTTTCAGCGTCAGCTCAACATCCTGTGATTTTTGGCAAATCCCTTAATCTCCCCATGCCTAAAACCAAAATAAATGTGTCCTTGTGTAATGTAACTGATGCTCATGTAAAGCACTTCTATACCTTTGGGTCAAGTCTGTGCTATATAAAACTGCAAAAGAATTAGGGGCCATATGTATCAAGCCTTTTTCCCGTTTGCAAACGGGCAGATTCTCAGAATCTTCCCGTTTGCGAATGGGAAAAAGCCTTTTGGGATGTATCATCCCAAAAGGCCATTGCAAAATAGAGAATCGCAAAATTTGCGATTCTCTATTTTGCAAATGCAATTAAGGAATTGCAAATTGCGATTCCTTAAATGCAATTCTGGAAGCACCAGAAATTTGCTATTTGGCCTTAAGGAATTGCAAATTACCACCAACTTCAAGGGCATGTATGTGCGCAAAATGTGCACACATGCATATTTCAGGGGTGCAACAGGGTGTCCTTTTGGCACCCTTCCAACCTTGAAATTGCATTCTCAATTTGCGATTCTCTAATTGGTAATCGCAAATTGAGAATGTCTTCCCATTCATTCCTATGGGCCTCCTAGCTCATAGGAATGAATGGGAAGGTATTCCTTGTTTGCAAATCTCAATTTGCGATTCGCAAATAAGGAATATGTAGGAGTCGCAAAATTTTTAGCAAATCCTACATACATTGCATTTTGCGATTCTCTAATTGCAATTCGCTAAAAATCGCAATTTGAGAATCGCAAAACTCTTTTTTGATACATATGGCCCTAAGTGGCTGCTATATCACGGACACACTCTTACGGGCGGATTTATCCTGGGACTTAACTTTTAAACCACGAATTGTGGATGCTTTTACATATTACTATGAAGGAATTTGGAATATAACCTACTTCCATCAGACTGTATGATTTCTGAACATTACAATTAGCCTTGAGAAAGCCCTGGCCCAACTTGCCACATAGGGCGAAACATGTGTCGGCTGTCCTCTTCTTCTTTTTACTTAAACCACTGGCCATGAAACATGTTAAAAAAAAGTGGAATGGTTATAAAAAGTGACAAATGGAAATAAAACATCTACCTACACTCAATATTACTTGGTCTATCGTGTTGTGTAACAAAAAAGGAATTAATCTAATGAATAAAACAGACCGTTTGAAGGGAGGAACACATGCTTACATTCTTACTCCTATTTGTTAATACGAGGCTGAAAGGTCCAGAGCCTTGAGCGACGTTCCTCCTAAACTCTCAGGATTTTATATCCAACACCAGGATCTCTGGACCGTCATCTTTCCTTGAACTTTACATATGGCCCTAAGTGTTTTGCACACTTCTGTCATTGAGCTATACTTGGGCTACATTTGGGTGATATTTGTGCTATATTTGGGCTCTTTTGTCTCTGGTGGCCATCTTAGAAGACTTATTTGTTATGAAGCGCCCTAATTTCCTCATTTACTGCAGTATCCTCAGTAGAAGATGCTTTCAGATAGTGTGAATTTACAGAAAATATGCTCTCATTTTACCTTCTGGAGCACCTTCCATTACTTCTATGGGAAAATCATGAGAAAACAGTTTTCTCTCAAACATGATTCATGAAATCCCAGCAGAAATCTTTTCCACAGGGTAAAACCACCTTAGAACACACCACAATTCATAAACTTAGTATGGTACCTTCAACAAAAACTTTATATTGTACCTAAAATCTGTTAATACCCTTTAGACGTTCTCCTTTTTGTGACCCTCAAAACCTGTTGTTCACTAGAAAACCTTTCAATGGGGAGCTATCATGTATATTGGTCCCAAGATGGCTACCAACGCTTCCTGGTTGAAGTGTTGGCAGCCAATCAGATCCCACCATGAGATCTGTGCCTCGGCTCCGCCCGGATAAACAAATTTGATTTTCCTTTAATATCTCCAAAACTACTGAATGGTTTTACACCTAATACCAAAAAGCATGACTTCCAGAACAAAATCTACCTTTCTGCCAAATGTGGTGTAATTCCATCCAGCGGTTCGGGCTGCAGGTGTGTCTAAAGACTCTATGGGAATTAACATGGAAAACACACTTTTTTTGACCCCTCCTTTTTCTCAGCCCCCGCTTGACGGATCACCCCGAAACTTTCCATGCACAGCTATAATCACCAGGGAACATTTTTGGGGAAAAATTTGTGAAGGTTCGTCAAATAGCACCAAAGAAACAGCAAGTAAAAAAATGCTTTTCATATGGAAACATGGATTTACACCCAAATAAGCAAAAGGCACCTCCTTGAACCAACATCTACCTCCCTGCCAAATTTGGTGTAAGTCCGTTTAGCGGTTCGAGCTGTAGGTGTGGCTAAATGTTTCTATGGGAATTAACATTACAAACGCACCCTTATTTTGTGCCCCAAATTCTCGGTCCCCACTGCACAGATCACTGCCAAACTTTGCATAACAATAGTACCCACCGTGACACTTTTTTGGCAAAATTTCATGCAGATTGGTCAAACGACACCAAAGTTATAGCCAAGTCAAAAAATGCTTTTCCTATGAAAACTAGGTCCTAACTATAACTACCTACTGGCGACCGCCAGTAGGCAATATATGTATACATATATATATATATTTAATATATATATGTATATATATATATATATATATATACATATATATACATATATATATATATATATATATATATATATATATATATATATATATATATATATATATATATATATATATATATATATATATATATATATATATATATATATATATATATATCCACACAAGAGCTTCGTTTTACTGGAGTCCGGGCCCGTAGGCAGGTGGTGAAGCCTCCCGGCAAAAGTATACCCACACAACGTTGAAAGATGAGACGCACACTCGGGAAGTAAACCTTGATCACGGCCTAACCCATGATCAAGCCTCTCAAGAGGAGAAACGCATTGGGTTTTCGCTATCTGTGCATCTTTAAACAACTTCTAGCAGGCATCTGTGTGCCTCTCTTTAAGAAAAGGAAGGTGGTGGTTGGATGTTTGTACGGGGGCTCCGGTCCCGTAACACTGACCCGCCCTGCAGGGTCTGTGGCTCATTCACCGGAGCAGCTTGTGGTGGTATATATATATATATATATATATATATATATATTTATATATTTATATATGTATTATATACACACACACACACACACACACACACACACACAATGGTCCTTCTATTGTTGCCTTATTATGATGCAGTCACTCTTGTCATGAAACCTTACAGCGTTATGATGACTCTAAAGGCAGCAGAAATATAGGAACGAAACTGGCTGTGGTAGCCTCAGATATTTAACTGCTTTCAAACAGCAAGCAATCATTTAAGTGCTACTTACGTGGAAACAAGTGTTCACTAGCTAATCATTATGGTCAAATAAACTGCCTGATTTATTAGAGTGCAAGACAAAGAACAATTCTCATGATCAAACACATAATTCAATGAGAGGTTTTAAGTATAGCACAAATTATGAGTCCTTGTACATTTACTGCTCTCCATTTTGACACCAGTTTATGGCAACAATAAATAAATCTTAGACTATTCCAATGACACATCTCTTTTATTTGTGCCACGCATTCTTCATTTACAAGGAAGGCATGCAGATTCCTTAAATACTTTAAACTTTACACTATGCAATATTTTTATACATTTTTCAGAAACACGCTTTTGCTTTATGGCTATTTGGTAGAAATACAAAGTTATCAAGATTTTCGTGTCAACTTTGCCAAGTCCATTACTACTTGTTTTTCCAATCGTATTCTGGTCCTTTCTGTTTTGCATTCTGCATTCTAAATGCAGGATTACAAGCACCAGAATGCAAGATAAAAACCAAACTTGGCTAAAAATCTTACACACTGCATTTGAGCGCTTGATGTTCAAACTATCCTTTGTGATTAGGAATACCAAGGATACTTGCCAATTCATGACCACCCTGTACAGGGGTCTTGGCAACATCTCTAGTGGTTCAGTTATGATATTTTGCAACAGTGGAACTAGGTTTTACTCCACTTATTCCAACTTGATCAAACGGTTTGATCCATAGCAAATTATTTATTAACACTGTCCTCTACCAAAGTATGTAGCTAAAATTGGCAATGCTCTATTCAGCCTAGCTCCAACACAGGCACCATTGTGCCATGATGCAAGGGTGACTACGTTTTTGTGCAGGAATGCCTTATTGCAGAATGCAGCACACAGGCAAAGAGGAAGTAATGAGGAGAAATAAATGTATTTCTCCTCGTTCCATCAGCCTCAGGTGGTTGCATCAATTCTGAGCAAACCTATGCTTATTGACTTTAGTGCATATGGGTTTGTGTCAACATACATGGGTGGATGCACAGAAATGCCCATGATCCACCCATGTTGTAATGCCTCCCTAGCAGATGGTAAAACAAGGTACATGTGCTGCCTTGCAGTACTTGAGGGATAAAATCTCTTTCAAAGCCATGGAAATCTTAATTTGCAGGGCGTGGCGAATTTCCAGTATAGGGTTTGCGTCAAGGCTGCTTTACAAAAGTGGTGCAACCCCGTTCAATATCTTAGTAAATCTGGGCCTTTTTTGGCACTGTTTTTTACTTTGTCGACAGGTTGGTAATAAATATTGTGGAATCAAAATAAGTGCAGGTGGATATAACAATGTAAATATTGTAGTAGAACACTTGACATAATGCATTCCATGTAGCATTTCACAGCTTCTAACTTGGCATTTAAATTTACCCAGAGAATAGTGATTTTGTTTTTGGTTGTGGGTGGGTATGTGCACGCATGTGTGTGTTTGTATTCAAACAAAATTTAAATTGCATGCTATGAGGAAAGTCCAATATGAATAGCACATTAAAATATTATTATTATTATTATTGTTGTTGTTGCTGGACCTGACATCCTTGGCTTGGTTTTCCCTCAACTTTTTGCCTTCCATCCTCCTGTTTTTGCTAACTTCCTTCTTGCTGGCCTTAGAACTCTGCACACTTTACCAATGCTAACCAGCGCCAAACTGCTTGTGCTCTCTACTTTAAACATGGTAGAATTGGCTTACACCCCATTGGCATACGTAATTTACTTGTAAGTCCCTAGTAGAATGGTACTACAGGTACCCAGGGCCTGTAAAATTGAATGCTACAAGTGTACCAGCAGCACTTATTGTGCCACCCACTTAGATAGCCCTTTAAACATGTCCCAGGCCTGCCATTTCAGCCAGAGTGTGCAGTTTTAAACTGCCATTTCAACATGGCAAAATTTACCATTTTGCCAGGCCTAAACCTTTCTTTTCAATACATATGTCACCCGTATGGTTGGCGCTACAAAGCCCAGAGGGCAGAATGCAGTGCATTTAAAAAGTTGGACATGTTTTACATGTCCTGGTAGTGAAAAACTGCTAAATTGGTTCTTCACAACTGTAAGGCCTGTGAGCAGATACAAATTTCGAATTTGATGTCTTGGAATTGTAATTTAAAACCCTTCTTATTGGTAAAGTCAGATTTAAAGTCACAATTCTGAAAATGCTCCTTTAGAAAGTTGGCATTTTCTTGTCCTAACCATTTGGTGCCTGTATACTGGGACACATGACTAGGTGCATTTGGCAGTTGGTCTTACTGTATGGCTCCCAGACAGTGAGACAAATGGGAAATAGGTGTTGCCATGATGGACCATCTCTGACTTGATAGGAGGGTGGAACAGTCTCCGACCACCCTTGCACATCACAAAGGCTCTGCCTGAGCACACTCACAAAGGGCTTAACACTAATCTTTTGTGACCCCAGGAAAGCTGGGGCCAGGGCAGGGAGTCAGGAAATTCCAAACACCTTTGTGGTTAGGAACCTCCGGAACCTTCTCCTACTTCAAAGTGGGCACCAGATATAAATAGTGGACCCTGGGAGCCAACTCATCAGTACATCTCTGGACCTATGGAAGACTCAAAAGGACTGCTGTGCTGCTCTGCAGAAAGAACTGCTGCTCTGCTGCCCTGCTGCCTGGGTGAGAACTGGACCAACATCTTGAACCCAGGACCATCAGAGTGACTCCAATGACTAGTTGGCTGTTCTTCTGTTCAGAGCTTCAGGGACAGAAAAGGCTCCAACCACCTTGAAACCGGCACCTGGACTCTGTCTGCTGTCAGTCTTGCCTCACAAGTGGTGCCACCCCAGTTCTGGACCCTTGGAAGTGGGCCAGAAAGTAATCTGCCAACCCAGCTGTTGTTTCCGCAGAACCAGCGCAGGGGGACCCATCATCTCGCAACTTCTCAGAACTTCTCAGAACCGCTGCTGCGTGATGCATCTCAACTCAGGACCTCTCATCGCAGCCCTGCAACTCCTCGTAACCACCGCTGCATGACACATATCGAGACAGGACCTTGCATCACAGCCCCACAGCTCCTCAGAACCACAGGTACGGGACACACCTTGATGCAGGACCTTGCATAGCAGGCCTGCAGCTCAACGTAACCGCCGATGCATGATGCATTTACTGCACAGGACCTCACAATGCTCCGCAACACGGATTTAGAGTACTTTTTTCAGTGGGTCTAACCTGTTCCCTGTATCCAGCCCGCACTCCATCATGGTCGGCCTCAACTCTTGACTGTGTCCCGGTCTGGCACAACCAGATACTCATAGTTGGCGTTTTGTGCTTCTAAGCACTGTTTTCTCTTATATCTTTAGGATTGCATATCTACTGTTCTACTAATTGGATTTTTATCATTTTTATCTCATATAATTTATAAATTTTTACTATATGTTTCTAATTTGGTGTGGGATATTTCTTGTGTTGTTTTTTCACTTTATTAATATTTGAAGTGCTGCATAAATACTTTACACATTGCCTCTAAGTTAAGCCTGACTGCTTTTGAGCCAAGCTACAAGAGGGTTAGGAACAGGTTTATTTGAGGTCTGCTTGTGTTTCACCCAAACAGAAATTGTGGTTGCTGCTTGAGTAGGGTTTCACCTCCCTCTAGCAGTAGACACAATTTCTTACAATTATTATTACTAGGTGCTTGTTTCTTTAGTTCCTTACATGGTAAATGTTTTCACAGCAACAGTACTTAGCTTTTCTCAGGGGTTTTCATACAAACGTTTTGTTCGTTTTTACTTTACAATTGTGATGAAACCTAGAAAACTACTTTTCTAAATAATATTTTTGAAATAGAAACTGGGAGTCACTTGTTTAAAACTCTGAGTGTGCTTACTAGTTCACGTAAAATAAAACAAAATGCTTAAAAAAATCTGAGCTTGCATTTTGCGTAATGGTTTGCACCTGTAAATTTGTCCCATCAGTGATAAGCTATAAATGTATTTATCCACACATTCCTTCTACATTTCAGTTAGAAAGGACTCGCAATGCTGAATAACGTAAAACGTTTTCTGTCAATGATATTTAAATTTCTCATCGGTATTGCCAGTATTAGGTGAAAAGAATAATGTTTACGGTACCTGTATTTGAATATGTAAAACCTGTCAGTGGCATTCAAATTTGTCAGCAGTGAATTTCAGTGCTTGACCTTAACGCACAATTCCACCATATTAGGTATTTTTCATTCTTATCAGTAGTATTTGAATTAATGGCATTCGTACTCAAATGAAAGTCATTAGTGCGGCCTCTGGGGACAAGGGGAACTGGGCAAACAGGCTGACCAAAGGAAATTCCCTGCATCTAGTAGCACCTGGATGCCAGGAAGTGTTGTACAGGGCATGACTGGAGACTATGAGCTTGATTTAGAGTTTGGAATATGGGACACTCCATGACAAATGTGGTGGTAATCCCGTCAGCCATATTACAAGAGCATTACATCCTATGGCACTTGCAATACGGTGTATAAGGTATCCATCGCATTTGTGACAGAGCAACCTAACCAATGAGCTCTAAATCAGGTCCCAGGCCATGTGGCCTGAATCTACAAGGAATTATCAAAGGCCAAGCCCTCTGGGCTTTGAGGGGAGAGTGTCTGGGCGTAAGAGGGTGTCTCATGACCACTCCGTATAATTAGATCCTGCTAGCCATGCTGTAAAGCAATGGTAACAGCTTCTAGGGGCAGCTGCACTGTGAACAACATTTGGTTAAAGTCTAGCCCTCATAGCCCACTGGGTAGTACACAGAATCCTTGGGGGTTAGTAAGGAAGAATGAAGGGCATATCACATGGACATTCTCTGTTCCCTAAGCATGGCCAAATTGCATAAAGCAGTAAACACATGACATGGCAGACCGGTGTCCACTGAGCATGGCAGCTGCCAATGCACTGTGGGTACTGAGGACAGGGGCATAGATAAATGTGAGGCAATAGCTCAATTAAATCATAAAAACTTGAAAACATCGTACTACAATTCCACATCTGCGGATGGCTGGTCAAAGTTCTTTCCCTGAATGCAGAAGTCATGACTTCTTGTGACTTCACAGTGATATCAAGGATGTTGTAACATATTTTCTCATACGGCTGCTGCATTTAGTTGAATGCTTATCCTTTGGGCCCAAGAACTAGTGGCACAAAATAGTGAGGATAAAGAATTTGAATTTGTTCTTCAGGGCCAACTGAATTCCCCCCAATTTCATTGGGAAACATCGGTGGGTGTCCAATATCCAGCTACCCCATGCATGTCAATGGTTACCAGATATGCCAGATCCCAAGAAGAGCGCACTCTATGGGTCATGGACTGAAATTACCATTAGGGGGGAAGTTCTTTTAGGCACCACTTTGGCCTACTGCAGTTGCCATTTTAGCCAAAGACAGAGATTATGATGACAGCTTTGCGAGGAGACCTTTCCATGGATTGACTCAATGTAATTATCACTCTGTATAGGGCTTTGTGTATCCAATATATTCAATGAAAAAAGCATTGGTTAAAGTGTTGTTATGTATAACTTTGATTATAAAACCTTAACATATGCTTAAAATCACTCCGAAATAGGTGCTACACTGTGAGAGTCCTGGCCACTATGACAGAGACTCTCAGAAACCAAAAGTCACAGTGCAGTTTGAGTCTACCAGATGCACCAATGTGCTTACCTCTATCAGTGGGAAACCTATAATTAGTGTGGACCTCCCAGTTTACCCTGAGGGATTGCTTACCTACCTGAGTGATTACTTAAGGGTGTGTTAGACAAGGAGGAGCACTGCATGTTTCAGTTGTGGCTTGAATCCCACATCCCTTCATTTGTGTGTCAGATGGTGAAAATGAGAGATCACAAACCAGTCTGGTGGTTGGGGAGGGCCATTCCTCTGCCACTGTTCACTCAAAGAGCTCTGATTATCGTGACAGGCACAAAACCAATTGTTACAAATACATAACTGTGAAAAAGTGGATTATTAGTTGGGGTGGTTGTGAGGCCTCACCAAGTAATAAAGTCACTATTCTGTATCAGGTCCAGTTAGGTTTCTTTAATTTAACCCATAGCTCAGTGCTGGGTAGCTGTTGCACAGAGCAGTCAGGCTTAACTCAAAAGAAACAAGTGTACAGCATTTATCAGAATCAAAACAGTTATTAAGTCAAAAATGCAACTCTAAAAAGTCCCCCTACAATTTAATAAAAATAGTATAAATTTTAATGAGACAACATCCAACAAAATGGCAAAAATCAGATCAGGGCAACCGGAGATATGATTTATAGGATCTTTAGAGTTTCCAAGTGCTAAAAAGCACAAAGCGCCAACTGCTAGTTTCTGGTTCCACTATATCGGGTCAAAGTCAATAGTTAAGGCCAACCAAAACGGATGGCGAGTTGAGGACTAGGTTTGTCCCAGTGAAATGTTGACCTTTTGACTTAGGGGGGAGTTAGATATTGGTGGGAGGCCCTTTCATCCACCAGGTCGATGGAGTAATTACTCCGTCTTCCTGATGGAGATGCCGTCTGCTGTATTTGACATCCAAGCTGACGGTCATTTCTAAAGCATTGGCAGGAACCACAGTCACAGCGGTTCCTGTCAAAGCTTTTCACAGTTTGATGGAGCCAAACTGTTTTATTTTTTATTTTCAAAAAGAAAATCCCAAAGCAGGATTATGATTTTGAAAATAAAATATATAAAGCCCCCCTCTCCAAGAGAGTCAGCTCCCATGGTAAGGGGAGCATTTTTTGTTTCTTACTGCCCCTTACGACCAGGGTTTGCCTGGCGTTGGCAGACAGTAAAATTAAAGGCTATTAGTCCACCCACTCTAATTGGGCAGATGGGCATATAGCCAATTTTCCAACTGCACTTGCTCCATCAAGCCGTCTGAGTTTGGCTATGACGGTGATGGAGTAGTCACCGCCGTAGCCAAACCTATGGTCTTCCCACATTTAAATCAGGCAGGTAGACCTCTGTGTTGGCACGGTGGAAACTCAACTCTCCGCCAACATGTAAATCGGCCCCTTAGTCTTATTTTGGAGGATTTTTCTTGTTAGCAGGATGGGTTGCTGGCTGAATCCTACAGAGATGCTGCTTAGCATTTGGCCCGGTGAAATCCTCCACTCAGAGTCATAAAAACGTTTCTGGAAGTCGAGCTGTTTTCAGCTGGGCAAACTAGCAAAGTTGAATCCTACCAGCAATGCAATGGTGGCAGCTGTGGTTTCGTGATGGCCCTGTGATAGCCATTGGTTCATTTAGGAAAACGTTTTGTAAAAGTTTCTAAGTGTCCACTTTTGCTTTCTTATGGGGGGAAAGTATACTCTAATTTCAGCCAAGAATCCAGGACCTTTTGGGCATCAATTGGTGAGTTGGAACTCAATCTCCCAGAAGCCACCAGCAGGGCCTAGGGTAAATCCAGTTGGAAATGGTCAGCTGCACTCTTCTTTGTAGCAACATTTGTGTCCCAGAGCTTAACAGGAGGCTAGCCAACTAACCCTTGGAGTCCACTCTTCTGTATTGGGTTCAAGTAGGAGCAGGTCCAGCCCTGGCAGCAGGCTCTGTCCATCTTCTGAGTTCCAGTCCTATGGTTCAGGAGGCGTAGTCTTTATTCTGTTTTCTACATGTTCAGCAGTGTTCTGAAGAAGGTAGAGAGGCGTGCTACTTTAATGGCTGGAACTAGCTTGTGGGTAGGGGAGACTCCCTGACCAATAGAAGTGACATTTGCACGTCAACCCTACCCACTCTTACATCACTTTCCGGGGATTTGGCACTAAACATTCCTGGAGTGCATCTCTCTGCCCAAATCCAATATGTCATAATCTTCCTTCCTAGAGAAATGAGGAACTTCTCCTGCAAAACCTGTTCTGGGACAGGGTTTCCCCCCAACTAACATTGGTGCCACTCAAGCTACTTAGACAATGGAAGGGGAATGCCTAAGAGTGAAATACATCTCCCTGAGACGGGGCTGCGTCTTTGACGTTTATACAGTTGGCGGCTACATTCCCCAGGCCATCCTGTCAGGAAGAGGTCACACCTCCTCCCAGTCAAGGCCCTTTTGTTTCATTCCTAGAGAGCAATTCACACTTCCCAGCAGCTGCCATGTAACAGTTAGGGGTTATCTCAGAGAGGGTTCCTAGCGGCTTTAGGTAAGAAAGATACAGCATTTTCAAAATAGTTTTTTAAAATTTGACTTTGCCATCAGATTGGATTTTAAATCCTATTATTTGAGTCCTTGAACCATGTTTTTTGCTATTCCCAAATGGAAGATATGCATTATAAAGTGTTATGATGTAGGTCAGCGCTTTTCTATGGAAGAGACAGGCTTGCCACGGTGAAAAACAACTTTGGAGATTTTTGAATGTCAGGAAAAGTAAGACTTAAGTACACATGTCCTACCTTTTAAATTCATGCACTCTGCCCTATGGGCACTTATGACCTACCTTAGGGAAGACTTATAGGTATTATGAAGGCAGGTTTAGTCTGGAAAAAGTTTGTTTTTGCCAGGTCCCATTTGTAGTTTTACGACTGCACACTCAGGTCTCAGTAGAGTCATGTTTTCACTTTGTCACCGTAATAGGGGCACAATAGGTACCACAGTCCACTAGTGACATTTAACTTACAGGTCCTGGGTACCCAGAGTACAATGTGCTAGGGACATACAGGTAAGTACAATGTGCCAATCAGGGCTTAGCCAATTCCACATGTTTTAGGGGTCAGACCACATACACTGGGCACTGGACATCAGCACCCCAGTGTAGAGTCAAGAAACCAGCACTACATCTATAAAACTGTGGGGGCAAAAGAATAGGGGTGATCCTGCAAAAGGGCCTTTCCTCACAATCAGGGTAACACATTATAGAGTCCTACACGTTGGAATCAACATGCCAAAGGGCTGAACTGAGTTTTCTGTTCATTTAACAAACTTGAATGATCAAGCAGTGTTCACAGGGAAAAAACAAAGTTGATGACTTAGTATATCTTTTATTGCACATGATGTGCAAAGATCTCATACAGCCAGCATATTTTGTTCATATTTGATAAACTTTCTCAAGACTGGAAACTGTAGAAATAATTACTACATTTCACAATGTGTTGAAAATCAATCAAGTGTGTCAATAGTAATACAACCAATGCAAGAAATGACCATTAGCAGACCCCATCTTCACATGTCACCTTTAAAAGTGACATGTTTCCCCGGAGCTACAAACAAAAGAGCACAGGGAAGTTTTCTACAGCTTCGTAGTCTCTTCTGCTACATAATTGGTATCCACAGAACCATTCTTGTCTCAGGTCCAGCTAGAGAGTTAATCATCAACGTGGTTCATGGGTGTGTGTAGAAATATCTCAACAATGTTGCATTGATGAGCCTGTACCTCCAATCCCTTGTTAATTTAAGAGACGTTTGCTGCTGGGAATTCAAGAAGTTTCCAGTCACATTACAGGAAATATTTTGCCATGTAAAAATGCTTTTCATGGCTGCAATTGAAAAGTCATGCTGGCACAAAAACGGCAGCACTGCACGGGCAGTTATTCCTTCCACCCTTCCGATTTTCACTTTTTCATTACTGAGTGTGTTCTCTCCCCGGTGGGCCTGTTTTTCCCAGCTATTGGCCGCTGTCACCTCTGCAGGCTATGGGATGCTGAAATGTGGTGGAGGCTGATGTAACAATGAAGGATCTTGGTACTTTTACTTTCACCTGAGTTAGTATGTTTGCATTTTACATGCTTGTGTGACCAAGTGCCACATGTATGGTGTCCTCTGTGTAATCACAGGTACTCCAGCATGGAACGGATGTTTCTCTCCATGTTAACTTTCTTGAGGCTCTTGTGTCTCCCATGATACTAGTACTGCCTAATTACCCACATTATTCTTTGATGCCTGCTTCGATACTGTTTACACTAAGAGCCGGATACACTAGCCTCCGCATTTGTGGCGGAGGCCCCGAAGTCATGGTGGGGACTCCCCACTCAGGGCAGATTCTCCACAATGAGAATTCTCATTGCAGAGATTCTGCTCTGAGGGCAGAGACCCCCATGACTGCGGGGCCTCCACCATGAGTGCGGACGCCCTTTGTTAATCAGGCCCTAAGTTTATGTTTTGGTTTTGTAGAGCGCCTGGCTGCCCAAGGGCTTCCCAGCGCTAGGTGAGAGAGTTGCTGGCGAGGGTACGAGTTTGGACAGCTATGGTGGGAACAGCCATGCCTTGAGCTTCTCCCTGAAGCTTGGCTCTTCTTCAAGCAATCTCAGCTCCCGGGGCATGGAGTTCCACAGCTTCGGGACCAGGTGTGAAAGTGATCTGTCTCCCCATCTTGATCTCTTAGTTCTTAACGTTCCCATGAGGCGGTCTTGTGAGGACCTAAGACATCTTGTCGGTACATATGGGGATATGAGGTCTCTGATTTTAAGCAGGCCCCTGCCATTCATTTCTTTGTGAGCCAAGCACAGAGATTATTTGCGTACTATAATGTAAATTGTTGTGCTGGCAGGTGGACTCTGGCCTAATATGTAATAAAACTGTAAACATTAATATAATTTGAAAGGAAATAAGATGTTAATACAATTAAAAACTGTAGACACCCGTATTACATTTTGCTTTCTGCAACGTAGGATGCATTTGTCGTATGGAATCCATCAGCAGATTTCACAATATATGTCAATTTAAGCAGATCATTGTGAGAAGTTCCCTAAAAGCATTGAGCCTATTGGATCATTAATGTGATGAAAAATGACAGTTTCTTTACTTTGTCATCTTTCTTCCAGTTTCAGGTGGAACTCGATCAAGAATATCAGGACAAGTTCAAAAGGCTGCCCATGGAAATTCAAGAGTTCGTGCAAGAGGCCATGAAAGGGAAGTTCAGCGAGGACGGAGAGCACAGCTCTGCCACCTCCTCCTTGGCGCCTGACAGCGGCAAACTGAACCACACGCCTCTGTCCAATGAGGTCGAAGCAGAAGCAGACAGCGCCGAGAAAGGATTTGACACCTCGCTTTAATGGTCTCCGCCCGGCCGCACACGTGTTGTGTTTTTTTCCTTTATTTGTAATGCCGGGGCCACCGGCTGCCAAACGCGCGCCCACAAACTTTACTGCTGTCATCGAAGGTGCCATCGAACAGCTTCTGATTGCTGGATGCATGCAGGACTATTTTGGCGCTTTTAAAGAAGAGAGACCCTTTTCTTCCCAAAGTGTTACACAGAAATGATCTCTGATCCAAACATTATTGTTGATGTCATATAGAGATTTAGTGTGGCACAAATTTCTTTGGGACATTGACCCGAAGCGATGTTGTGTTGTTGTTCCTTGGAAAAGTGAAACGACTAGCTTCCAAGCTCTGTGCACTGCTAGGACTCTGTGATGGAGAGCATTGTGTTGTAAGGAGAAGGCTGTGCAGACAGTGCGGCTCGACATAGCAGTGCAATTGAAATGCATTGTAACTTGCCTTGGCAATACGTGTTTTATACTTTCTAAACGCACCTCAACAGTTGCGTTATCATTCTCTGTCTGTGGTGACTTATTCAACTCTTCCCAAGCACTGGAGGCTTGCGGTTTTTGATATTGCGTGTATTGAATTGATAGAACTAACTTTATTTGCTGCTGAACATGTCTCTTGTTGAACCATGGTGAGTGAGTCTTACGTGGTGGGGAAGCTGTAAGTGGGCAGGTGTCTTAGAAGTCATATTGTGTGTATTTGTGTGTCCATACACCATATGTGCACACATAACATATACACATATTCACATATTAGAAGTTTGCCTGGTCATAGCAAGAAGCAAATAGTTTTCAGGGATGCATGGATAGAATACTTTTATGGTTTTTAACTCTGGGTTTAGACTTCACATATCTGTACTGATAGAAGAAAAAACAAATCTTACAGAAATGTTTTTGTGAAACTAGTGTTGTACATTGAAGTAGTTTTAGGTGATAAGGCTGATACATATTTTGCAGGCTCAAAGTATTGATTTTAAGTACCATATTTTATGTTCCACTTTAACTACATAAGCCTATGAAGCAGGAATCTGCTACAGTGTTGAAGCTTAAGAATGATCTTCCAATGACTTCCGAATGAGGTGTAGCATGCCAAGGGTTCTTTTTAAAAATAAAAAATAAATGCATTTTGTTGAGAATGCAACTAATAACTCCTTCAATAAAATAATCACAATTTCCCATAGTCATTGTGATGTGTGATATTCATGAGAATAACAGTATAGCATACGCAACAATGGCGTAATTGGAAAAGCAAAGCATTGTGAGAGGCTCTTTTGCAACCTCTGAAAAGAGCCTGCAGTTTCACCATAAACAAATGAGTGATCGTGACAATTAACATGATCCAAGCACTAAAGGGTGGCACTTAAACTGAGATTTATTTTTAACTTGCCTCTCATCTACCATAGCAGGGCATTCTAAAATGTAATAAGCAACCTTTGACTTCATTGCATTTCTGTCCCTCAGGATCGTAGTATTTTAACATAACTTATTTTATTTAAATGTAAGCAATAAATAGATCAAGTTAATGTTGTACATGCATGTAATAGGCTAAAACTTCGGAAAACAGTGTTTGATATTGTTTCCCCTGGAATTAAAATGGTGGGTGCTCATCTGGGAGAAGCTGAAATTGAAACCATTTTTGATCACACACCATGCCAACTGAGTTCCTATAGAGCAAACTCTTGCTTCTCGCTCGCGTTGTGTACAATTCATGTGTGCAGTTTGATGGTCAATGAAGGAATCTAAATGGAACATGAGTGGCCAAAATGCACTACTGGCGTAAAAGCAGCAAATGAGACTGTCTACACTTTAGAAAAGACTATGTGCACCATTCAGTGATGAAAAGGAAAAGATGGAATAATACAGTGATACAACACAGTTCAAAGCAGACACTTTAGTCCTCAAACAGACTAATGCAAATGAAACCTACCTTTTATTTATACAAATATTGTTATATTAATTTGAGGGTGTACAGTACGTAACCTTATCAACTGTAGTCATTTGACAATATGTTTGTATTTGACCATTAACAGTAATCACATTTTTATATTTGTACAATCCTACCTTTTGCAGTTGTTCGGTAGAAAGTGTAATAACATTTCATTGATTCGACTTTTACAGTGAAGATGCAGATTTCATTGGGTCGTATAAATAGTACTTGAACTACATTAAAAATAAAGAAAGGTCCTCTATGATGTGCAAGTTTTGTACCTTTCATGTATTTGCCATGTCTCTTAATGATTGTCTGAATTGCCGTACAGTGGACATATTTTTGTTGTGTAATATTGTAATATTACGTTTTCTGTTGCGGTCTACATTGCATTCTGCTGAGAATAGCTTGGCTCCCACTGTGTAAATATAGTTTTAAAAAATCTCATTAAAATACTGGACATTTTAAGTATTACATATTCACTGTGTTTCTAATTACTGTTCATAAATTAGCTCAGACTCATTATATGGCAACTAAAAGCTATATGAGCTGCAGTTCTGCATGTTTTAAAGCCAGTGTTCCTCTTGTCTCTGTGTACCATTTTTTTTAATGGCTTGAGGTTCGTGAATTGACTTTATAGAACAGAGCATAAAACATAGTTTCTAAGTTACAAAGCAGTTTTTTTTGTAATCAGTCTATACTGATTTTAAATGCAGACAGTTTGGAGAAGGGTACACAGTCTATGCAAGTTTGTGGTATGATGTTTCTTCCACTTGTAATTTCAGGTGATTTCTTCACAGATTCAAAGGAGAAATAAAAAATAAATGTGTACACAATCCCCAAAAATCTTTTTTTACACTAATTTCCTTGGCTCTCATGACATGCTGGAACAGAATCTGTGGCATAATGATCGAAAGGTAAAATCCACCCACTAGAGACCATATTCCTCTGCTGTTGACCTGAAAAGCACCCTTAGTAGGACTTCAGCTAACATGCTTACTTCTTCAACAGTTGTTTTGCTTCCTCAGTTATCTTATCTCATTTTATTACTTCTCTTCTTGCTTCCTGTTCTGTATGCATGCTCCTTCATTTCTATTTCCGCCTTTGTTGGTCTTCACTCAGACTACACACTGTCAGAACCTAATCAATCTTCCCTGCTCCTTACTCCTCCTCAATCCAATTTACTAACTGCCCATTCTTTTATGATCTTGCTCTCTGCTACTTTCCTGTCTTTTTTTGCTTCCTCCACTATATCCCTCCTATACATTTTCTTCCCATGATATGTGTTTCTCTATTTTATAGATAGGTTTACGCTCCTTCTCATAAATGCTCCTTGCCCCACTCTGCTGTTTCCTCTCACTCTCTCCCCACACATCTGGCATTTCCTCTTGCTCCTTTGCTTTTGCTCCTTCATACTAAATGGAAGACAAGCATCCACTTTCGTCCTCATTCTCCTTGATCCTTTTCTAATTCTCCTCTTCTCTTCAAACCCAATGCTCTAAACTTAATACTTCTGCCACCACTGATACTGTGGAGGTTAGTGCATAATTGTTAAGCCATAGGAAGCAACAAAGAGAGGATGATGATTATGTTAATTTCTCATTACTCCACACCCAGCTTTGAATATTTGTGCATAGAAATTACATTTGTTAGACCTTGCATCCTCGGCATGGTTTTCACCATGGCTTATTGCCTTCAACCCTCCTGTGTTGCTGACCTCGTTTTTGCTGGTCTTAGGACTCTGCACACTTTACCATTGCTAACCAGTGCTAAAGTGCTTGTGCTCTCTCCTTCAAACATGCTAGAATTGGCTTATACCCAGTTGGCATACTTAATTTATCTGTAAGTCCCTAGTAAAGTGGCACTGCTTTTCCCCAAGCCCTGTAGATTAAATGCTACTAGTGGAACTGTAGCTCTAATGTGCCATCCACTTAAGTAGCCCTTTAAACATATCCCAGGTCTGCCATTGCAGGCTATGTATGCAGTTTATACTGCCATTTCAACCTGGCAAAATATACCTTTTGCCAGGCGCAAACCTTCCTTTTTAATACATATATGTCACTCCTTGGGTAGGGCTTGAACAGCCCAGAGGGCAGGGTGCAGTGTATTTAAAAAGTTGAACATGTACTTTTAAGCTTTAAATGTCCTGGTAGTATAAACCTTTTAAAATTGTTTTTCACTGCTGTAAGGCCTATCTCTCCTATAGGATAGCATTGGTGTTACCTTATTACAATTAATAAGCTGTAACTTCCAAATGGGAACAGGACACCAATTCATGTTTGGTGTTATTGGAATTGTAACGAAAAACCCTCTCTCATGGCAAAGTCAGATGTTAAATTACAATTTTGAAAATGCCACTTTTAGAAAGTTGGCATTTTTCTACCTTAACCATTTAGTGTCTGCAGCATGTCACTGGGTCGCATGATTGGGTGTAGTTGGTAGTTGGGCTTTGTGTATTCATCTTAGACAGCCACACACAACAGAGGGCTTAGGTGTGCCTGGATGGGCTGTCTCTGGCAGGATGGGAGGGCAGAGCTGGGGACAGCCCTACTAACACTTGAATAGGCTGTGTCCGGCCTCCACACAAAGGGCTGTATGCCCCCTGTAGTTAGTCTGGAGCCAAGGCAATAGAGGCAGGAGGCCTATGCACCTCAAAGGGAAATCTTTGAAGCTTCTCCCACTTCAAAGGAGGCACCTGGTATAAATATTGGACCTCAGACACCAACTCTTCAGTACACTTCTGGACCTGTGGAGACTCTGCAAGGAAGAAGGACCGCTGTGCTGCTGAATGGATTGACACTCTGTTGGACTGATGTTCTGCTGCTCTCCTACCTGAGTCAGAAGGATTTGGATCTGCACCTGAACCCAGGACTCCCATTGATCCAAGCGATAATCTGCTGGCCTCCTGTTCAAAGCCATAGGGACATAAGAGGCTCCCAACCACCGGAATCACCACCCAGATCCAGCTGGAGTAAGCCCCAGACCCTCAAGTGGTGTCCCTTAGGTCCTGGTTCCTTGGTGTGGCCTCAGAGAGGCTGAATTGATGGTTTTTGGGCTATTCACGAACTGCCCATTGGTGCCAAAACCTATTCTCTCCTACAGCCCTCCAACATGAAGTCTTGTCAACCCAACTTTTTGTGCTACAGAATCGACAGCTCAAAGGGAATGCCACCGCGAAGCTCCGACCCACCCATTCACAACGACAACAGGATCTTCACGCTACAGCTATGACCATCAGCAATGCCAGGCCTGCTCTTCCCTCTACATTGACGACCGTCCGCAATGCTTCTCTGTTCCTAGCGGCCCTCTCCACCATGAGTGGGACTCTTTGCGCCGGACTGAGAAGGCAACTTTTCAGCGGGACTAACCTGGTTCCTGTATCCAACCCGCACGCCATCGCAGTCAGCCTGAATTTGTGACTTTCTCCTGGTGTTGCATGACCAGATAGTGGTTCTTTGGGCTTCTTGGCGCTATTTTCACTTACATCTTTAAAATTGCATATCTTCAGTTCTACTGATTGGCTTTTTGTCGTTTTGGTATGATTTACTTATTACGTTTTGCTCTATTTTTGTCAATTGGTGTGGGATTTCGCTTGTGTTGTGTTTTCACTTTATTACTGTTTCAAGTGCTGCATAAATACTATACACATTGATTCTAAGTTAAGCCTGACTGCTCTGTGCTAAGCTACCAGAGGGTAGAGCACAGGTTAATTAGGGGCTTGTTTGTGCCTCACGCTTACAAGTTCAGCTAATTCTTTATTAATGTTTGGACACCGTCTTTAAAACATACAGTCCTTAAAAGCAATAACATTGTTTATATAATTATACCATATAAATACCAATTCATCATGATACACTAAAAGCTCCGAACCCATACTATTTACACTATAAGACACTAATCCAAACATTTTTTAAGAAACTTAGCCAGTGCACAAGTCACATCAAAAAATTCCATCCTTAAGAGAAGTTCTAGTGCATCATTCCGACAATTGATATTATATTTTTAAAAAGATGTTTTAAAATCAAGCAGCGTGGCCTATAAAAATGACGACAGTCAATTAAAACATGCACGTTAAGGTTATGATACGGCAGTCCACATGTGCAGTTATTCTCTTGATCTAAAAGGGCTTCAAAATTTCTCAGCTCTTACATAACGCACATCTAATCCTGCCTGGAACTTTAATAGTAGTAATCGTAACCGGGCATCTGGTAAAGCCGATAAATACAGGAATACATTCATATTTTCCCATGAATCTAACATGTATTTTGCAGAGGATTTGTTCCTTACATATTTCAAGTCCACCAATCTAGATTCTTTTTTACAGGCTGATTTTAATTCTGCTTTAGAGATTGGGGCTTCAGCTATTTTTAATTCCGGTTTTAAGGTTCCTGCAATCTCTTCCAATCTTTTCTTTACCTTCCTTGCCCACTGTAATTCACTTCTTTCTATTTCAGTGGCACAGCAGGCTGATATCTTCTGAGTATTTGGGACCAATAATTTATCCCAAAAACGCAGAGTTGATTTATAAACTAGGAAGTTCCAGGCTTGCAATTTTGCTTCTAATCTTATTGCCTGGGACATTGCACCTTTAGGGAGGGCCAACAGTTTTTTCAGACATTTGTTTTCACACCTGCCCCAACTTCCCTCCGTACTAGTGGCTAACAGCTCGGCCCCATAGAGACTTTGCGTAGGGACCATCGCGTTATAAGAGGTTAAGAGGGGGGACCAAGAGGGGCCGCCATGAGTCTTTTTAAAGCGGACAAGTCCCTCTGTCGTAGCTAATGCCCTCAACTCCACTGATTCTTTATGTAAGGTTCAACTCAGCTGACTGGTAAATGTCATGCCCAGATACTTATAGGAGGACACAACCTCTACTCTACTATTGCCTAGCTGCCATTTATACGGTTTACTTCACACTGACAAGGATTGTGGTTGCTGTTAAGTAGGGTTACCTCCCTCTCAAACAGTAACCCAATTTCTGACATTGGTGGCAGCAGTGGGATTAGGAATTCTGTTTGTGCAGTGCCACTCAGTGATTTTGTGTTACACTGAAAATCCCAGATAAATAATCTGAGACCAATTTGAGATTTAAATTCTCCTTGATTGGCCTTAGAGAGTTACACTGTGGCTGAGCTCAAAGTATTTTGCAAGGAGAGGGGGCTGCCACCTAAATGAGCATCAGTAAGGCGGATCTCCAAAAGGCTCTGAGGGCAAGGGCAGAGGCACGCCAGTTTCCAGTTAAAACAGAGAACCAGCATGGAGAGGATGATGTGGAGGCTCATGAGATGCAGCAATCAGCTGAGGGGTGTGACCCATCTCCTGAACTGTAGCTCCCTACCAGAGCAGAGAGCAGTATGTCTTCTCAAGGCCTGTCCCCAGAACAACTGGGGGACAGCATGGCTGAAAGGGAGTTCAGGCTGCAAATGGCCAAATTCAAGTTGGAGGCAGAAAAGAAGGTTGAGGCTGAGAGGGCTGTAGCAAGGGAAATACTGGCCATGTAGAAAAAGAAACTGGACATGGAGGCAGAACAAAAGAGGGTTGCGGCAGAAAGAGCCTAGGAGGAGAAAAAGATGTTGTCTCATTAACTGAGCCTTAAGGAGCTGAACATCAAAGCCAGACAGGCGGGGCTCAGCTTTGTTTATTTATTGTTATTATTTATTTTAAGAGCTTATAGAGCGCACAGCTACCCCAAAGGGTCTCCCAGCGCTATCGGCGGACAGTAGCATAGAGTTACAAGAGTAATGTCTAAAATGACAGGGGTTAATCAGGGCTGCTAAAAAGTAAAGTTTTTAGGTTTTTACGGAACTGAAAAAGTGAGCTACAAGATCTGAGAGGAAACGGCAGAGAGTTCCAGAGTTTCGGGCCCAGCACAGAAAAGGAGCACCCCTTGAGACAAGCTCTGACAAACCTGGACACCGAAAGCAGTGCAAGGTTGGCTGATCTCAGCGCACGGGTGGGGACATATGGAGACACCAGGGCTTGGATGTAAGAAGGAGCA
The DNA here is from genome assembly GCA_963921515.1 of Calotriton arnoldi. Lineage (NCBI taxonomy): Eukaryota > Metazoa > Chordata > Amphibia > Caudata > Salamandridae > Calotriton > Calotriton arnoldi. The sequence continues at coordinate 1,886,661 of CAWUFW010002179.1, forward strand.
AGACCGTGTCTAGTGCGAAACATATAACACAAGGCCTTGAATTTAATCCGTTTGTCAACTCTCAGCCAGTGCAATCTCTGTAGCAAGGGAGAGACGGACGCAAATCTCGGCAGCCGAAAGAGAAGGCGGGCAGCCGCGTTTTGGATGGTCTGCAAGCAGCGAATCAAGGCTTTGTCAGCACCCAGATACAGAACATTCCCATAATCCAGTCTGGAAGTGACCAGAGCTTGCAGCACTGTCCTCTGTGAACTTAGGGGGATCAGTCAGAGTATTTTCTTAAGCCGTTTCAGAATGGAAAAACAGCAGGCAGTGAGCTTAGAGACCTGTGGTGTCAGGGAGAGATTTTTATCGATGATGAAACCGAGATTCTTGACTTTATCCACCAGAACAGGCAATGGCCCAATATCGCACGCCAATGGCTGACTCCCCAGAATTCAGGGTTATTTCCCAGGATCAGGAATTCGGTTTTTCTCGCCGTTGAGTTTGAGGACGTTTCTGTTCATCCAGAGTGCGATATTAGCCAAACCTTGCCTGAGAGGGGAAGGGTCTTTGTTTCGAGCATCGGATAGTGAAAAAAATAATCCGAGAATCATCCGCATACGAGAATCTGGTGAGACCAGATTCTTCATTCACCTCCACCAAGGGGCGTATGTAGATGTTAAACAACAGAGGGCTCAAAATGGACCCCTGCGGAACCCCCGAGGTCAGTGTTAGAGTAGTAGAAGTGTTGTTTGCTGAAAAGACCTGAAAAGTTTGATCCTTCAGAAAGGAGGACAACCATTTCAAAGCAGTGTCGGCAATACCTAAAGCCTCCAGTCTATCCAAGAGGATAGAGTGTGAGACCGCATCGAAGGCCGCACTTAAATCTAAAAGGATAAGGGTGACTGCCCCACCAGAGTCAAGTTCTTGCCTCAGAAACTCAGTGACTCCTAAACCCAGACTGGGAAGGGTGCAGCACGTTGGAAGTGGTCACAAAGGAGGAGAGATGAGTATTAATATGTTTTTCCAATATTTTGGAAAAAACAGAAAGAAGTGAAATTGGCCTGAAGTTGGACCAGCAGTGAAGGTCAAGGTCTTTCATTTCACAAAATCTGGAATACCACAATAAAAACCTAACCATGGGGAAGAATAGGGTTTTCACTGAACATGTATGAAAATCCTCTTTCCAGAAAGAAAAATTATTTTCTAGAGTCCCCTCACCCACCAGGGTTTCCCCTAGGTGGCATGCTTCATCATTAGCGTCCTCTCAATCCGCTGCGGATTGAGGCGTGCTGCGACTTGCGGAACTACGTAGGAGCACTAGGTTGTGGAAAAATGTGTAGTGCAGTGAAGGTGGAGTGGAAAAACAAAAAGTAAAAAATACCTAATTAGTGGGCCAATATTTTATTCCTGCCCCTAGTTAGTATGACTAAAATCAGGGGTTAATAATAGGGAAAGTCTAACTATAATGAGTATAGAGTCCCTAGTATTGGGTCGACATGTTTCGAGCTGTCCCCTCAAAGCTCTTCTTCAGGACCACACGAGGACCAGCCCCATGCGTGCCACTCCTAAGCAAACCTATAATGAGGAATTAATGAGGTGCACACCTACTGTGTATACACCTAACACGTAATACATACGGTTAATCTCTGACACTTAGTATCCAAGGAAATAAAGCAAAGAGAGAATTAAAAACGCGCCCGCCTCCCAGCCAGGCTGGTAGGTCCTTGACACATGCGGCGTCTTAACTTAATCAATGTACTCCTCTATAGTGGGTGAGTGTAATTAAAAATAATAATTGGTGCGAACATCCAGCGTGGTAAGGAACTCACACTCGCAACGCCTGGTAATAAATAAGTGGTTAAATACATAAAGGAAAAAGCACTTGTGTAGAGACACCACTTGACATACAACATATAACACTTAATTGTCAGCATATTAATGACACATACTTTAGTTTAGGCAGAATTTTGCCTCATGATCTGCAGGGGTAGAGGGGCTTGTAGTCACACCCTAAGGAAATAATGGGGACACAGAGTGGTAATTAGCGAGGAAAAAACCAGAGGGGAATTCTCTCGGTGTCTCGCATTGATCTACAATGGGATATGGAAAGATCATTAGTTCCTAGGAAAGGAACCTAAGGAGAAAAGGGTTAGCAAGACTTACTTCGTCAAAGCGCACCTCTGGCAAATCACCTAATGGCACCCCTGGAGACCGCATCTTACCGGGTCTGTCTCCCGGGGTCCATTAAATACTGCCAGAACCGTCCAGTCATGATTGCCTTGGCAGCTAGACCGTAAACCTCCAAAATGGCCGCTCCATCTTGTGCGAGTGACTCAGATGCCTTTCGTTGAGACCTCCGAGTGGCATATTTCATAAATGAAATGGGAACTGAAAATATGAAACCAACCCAAAAGCGAAATACTTAGGGGTCTGGTTATTGAGTGCAAACAGAGTGCTCGAAAAAGAGAGGTCGGCTAGACTGGAGATAATATGGAAGGAAGCCATCTAAAATGTCTAAAAACAGCGGGGGCCATCTTGGAATGTTTAAGAATAATATAATAATACAGGGGCTATAAACAAGTAGCCCACCGCAACAACGGTGTTAAACATAGCTTACACATTCTTATTGTTGGATGTCGGTGGTGATCAGGTTGATGACAAAGGAGACCACGAAAAATGGTATTACATAGTGCCAGTGTGGGTATCTTAAAGAGATTGATCATTTCCCTGAGTGACACTGGTAGCAAAGTATTGTTCCTAGAACACTGTATCTAAATTGTAGATCGTGCGTACCAGAATCATTTTACAAATTGCCCCCACAGAATGTTGTCATTCAGCCCTTCAGTGTCCGTGTGTAATTTGTACACCCATCTTTGTTCTTTGTCTAGTAACCTGTGTTCTAAATTGTCAGTGTGTTTGATGTGTTCTAACACCACCCAATGTAGATCGTTTGGGGTATGTTGCATTTCTTTAAAATGTGTTGTCATTTTTGTGGTGATCCTATTGCACCTGATGTTGCTTCGGTGCTCATATATCCTGGTGCTGACCTTTCTAGTGGTCATACAAATATAATGCAGGTTGCATGTGCTCATGTACAATACCCCAGGGTTCTTGCAATTAGTGAAATTGCGTAGTTCCCAAATCATCTTGTTGTTAAAAGTCACTTTCTTTGTGCTGGAGGTAAGATGACACACGCTACAATTACAGCAGGGGTAGTGACCCATTGGTAGCGTGCTAAGCAGTGGTTGTGTTTTATCGTTCCTAGTTTGGGGTTTGGGGTGGGTGTGTACCAAAATGTCCCTTAGGTTTCTCCCTTTCCTATGTGAGAACATGGGTTTAGGGATGTCAAGCTTTCCACTGTTGAGGGTACGCCAATGTTTTTTTACTATTTTGTTGACAGTCCGATGCAATGTTGAAAGTTGTAATACATATTGGTCTTCTGTCTTTTTCTGTGTCTTGTTTCTGATGTGTTTCCAGAAGCGCTTCTCTGTGGTTGTTTGTGGCTCTCTTCTTCGCTTTTGATATCAAGTTCTTTGGGTATTTCCTAGTGAGTAATTTCTCAGATAGGTCTTTGGCTTGTGCTCCTTAGTCTCAGAACAATTTCTTCTGAGCCAAAAGGGAGGTTCTCCTTCAGGTGTCTGGGATGAAAGCTGTCATAGAGTAGTAGACAGTTTTTTGCCGTCGGTTTAAAGTGTGTGGTTGTCTTCAATAGGCTCTCTGTAGCATATATATTGAGGTCCAGAAAGACCAGTTGTGATCTACTCATGGTATGTGTAAACTTGAGGAAAGGGTCCTGGTGGTTAAGCCACTCAATGAACTCGTTGGCTTCGGATTCGTCACCTTCCCATCGTCAATGTATCTTTTCCAGAGTTTAATATTTTTGTGATGTGGATTGGTGTTGGACAGGATTTTGTGCTTTTCCAGGTGGTGTACATATAGCCCTGCCACACTAGGGGCAAAGGTGCTTCTTCTTAAGCAAAGGGACTATCAAGGCATGCTTCCAGTTCCGAGGCACCTCCCCTGTGACCAAGGAGGAATTCAGGAGGTCCAACACTACCCTGAGGGCTGCCTCCTCAAGTAGGCTAATTTTAGATGTAGGAAAGGGGTCAAGCGGGGAGCCGGACTTAATGGTAGCCAGTAAGGTTTGCAATCGTTCAAGGTCGAAAAGAGGTCATGCATTAATCAAAACTGTGTCCGAATTCACTGTGTGCTGCTGACCGTCTCCAAGATGAGAAACTAATGGACCGGGTGGTTGAACATCCGGAAAAAGAGTCGCAAGCATAGAAGCATCAGCTTCTAGTTGTCGGTAAATTGTCTTGACTTTGTTTAGAAAAAATAGGGCAAGTTCATCACACTGTTGATGGGAAAGAGAGGGGGGTGATGTAAATAAGTTAGCTTCAGACAAATCCTTCACTACTTTAAACAAAGTTTTTTGACAATTGTGAGCATCAGAGATTACTTCAGTATAAAAAGCTGCCTGTGCAGCTTTACAGAAGGCATGATATTTTTTCAAGGCTGACACGTAAGCAGCCTTAGCCACAGGTGCATAGTGCTTCCTCCAGACCCTTTCCAAGGCTTTACAAGCCTTTTTTCTAAGCAGAGGCTGTCATTAAACCAGGGTGCAGGGGGGGGCACACTCTGCCCTGTAATTTATAAGATCGAGGCAGAATTAAAGCTGTGGCACTTTCGAGCCAATGGTTTACAGTGATTTGGTCAGTATCCGGTCTGGAAGATAGAACAGGGAGGGTAAGAAGGAGGAATTTGTTTAATTCCCTTATATCCAATTTAGCCCAGTGCCTGTTAGGAGTTTGTCAGGCTGACCAATTAGCCAGAGAGGAAGGGACTGTAATATTGAAAGGTACTGCAAAATGGTTGGTCCAACTGAGTTGGACTGGAAGGTCAACAGAGAGGAGTGAAAGCTTGGAGAAGATAGGGTTCAAAAGATGGCAGCAACGTGGGTGGCTGCAGAATTCAAAAGAGGAAGATTAAGAGATCTCATATCCTCTATAAGGGTTACAGATAACTTATCTTCAGGGTCCTCAAGTTGTAAATTGATGTCGCTGAGCAAAGTAAAATTTGCTGCCTGTAAAATGAGAGTAGCCAAATAATCTGGTAAACTTGCCCACCCGCTACTTGACGGACCCGGAGGGCGATAAATGAGGGCCCCAGAGAGAGTGAATTTCGGTGAAACCGATAGGGAAAAATGAAGCACCGCACAGTTAGGAATTTGAAGGTCTTTAATATTGAATCTTTAGTCCTTTTTGTAAATAATGGCGATGCCGCCACCTACTCTGTGAGGTCTGTTAATCCCTGTAAGAGCAAAGTTGGCAGGGAGGGCAGAGATTATGTCCGGTGAGGAGCCCTCATGAAGCCATGTTACAGTTAAAAAGATAATGTCAGGGTCCCTGTCACAGATAAAATTAAATAAGTGAGACTGATTTTTAGGAAGAGAGCGACAGTTAAGGTTAAAGCACCTAAGCAGTTTTAGAGGGGGAGGATGAGTTAAGTCCTTCGCCTTAGGTAGGGAGGCCGCCTCCTGGTAAGGAAAGGCTGGAATTGCCTGAGGGAGACAGTGCAGCCATTCAAGCTGACCGCATGCACATGGGACTGGGCGAGCCTCAGAGAGAGGAGGAAATCTGACACAAAAGGTTAGCTTTGGGCCTTAAGTTGTGGAGGGCCTGTGAGGTGTAGACTATGGGGGCTGGTGGAGGAAGAGCAGGGTCTTAGGCCCCTGACCCCGGCCGGACGCCAAAGGGCGCAAACGGGCTTGCCTTAGGCACGCCTTTGGCACGCCGGCAGCGCACCCGCTGCGCGTGTCCACTGCGCACCCGCACAAGCATGTGTTTAAGTAGGCAGGGAAAACAACTAGAATGCTGCCTACCTGCCCGGAAGTGCCTGGACCGGAAGTGGAGGGGTGGGCCTTCTGCTCTCTGCACAATCGGCACTAACGCCGCGGTGGACCGGAGCAGGAGGCAGAGGAGTTGCAGGTAAGTGTCAAAACCAGCATTCAATATTTAATAATAGTTAAAAAGATAAAATGAATTTAAAAATGTGTTGGCAGCATACCTACAGTGCCGCCTGGAGACAAGTGGGTCTCCTTCCCTAAGGTCAGGTGCCTGACGTTGCTGTAGGGGATGGAATTAGAGCTCAGGGGACCACGAAAGCCCAATGGACCTACCCACCAGTCGACCAGTGCTCAGCACCCGTCATCCTGCAAGAAGGGTGCCCAAGTACGAAGAAATGTCTTCACCTTGTCCTGTAGATTATGAATGATTCGCTCATACGAGGCCGTCTGGTACATGTACGAGAACATTCAGCATGCGTGGTGGTGAAGGGAGAACGCCAGTGCCTGTGGAAACAGTTCTTTGCTATTGCAAGCACTCTGTGGAGCAAGCGACAGTCATGGTGGGACAGTGTGGGGAGTCTGCAAAGTCATGGAGCAGGATCAAGGGTCGAGCGAGTGGCACAAGGAGTGCCAGTACCTTATTTAGTGTGGCGCTGACCACCTCCCAGAAGGGATGGAGAGTGGGACAGTTATAGTATACGAACCAGGCCACAGTGCGAGTCATCGCAGCGCCAACAGCTGGAGAGGGGCAGCAGTCTTACCACACTAAGCTTTGCTGGGGTCCAGTGCCAAACATGCAGTGACTTAAATAGGCAAATCTTCAGCCTGGCCTCCTAGACGCTGCGGCCCAGAGTGTCCAACAGATCCGCACAGTCCTCCGGCTCATACTACACTTGGAGGCGAGTTTGCCACTTGGTCTTCAGGCTGTCCAACAGAGGCAAAGAATGCAAATGACGGGTCAGGAGGCTGTAAAAGCCTGACATCACCTCCAGATGCGGCCACACACTTTAAGATAGGAGACCACTGGAGAGGACAGAAGGTCCCATAGTTGCGGGCCCAAGCGGCCGGCGAGGCAGTGGGGCAGCTGCAGGTACCTCTAGTACTGGCGAGAAAGAAGACCAAACTCTTCGTAAAGCACCTCAAAGGACTTGATGGCCCCTTGGGAGAGCACATGATGGAGGGTGAGTAGCCCCGGCACACCAAGCACCTCAGTCAAGAACCTCACCACCAACGCAGAGGCTAGCATTGCTCCACAAGGGCACCTGGTCGTGCAGGCTAGCATCCACTGAGAAAAGCCGTTGGACTCACATCCAGGATTTGGCCATAACCTGAAGTATCGGATTCATCGAAACAGGGACGGAGGCATCATGCCTGTAGAGGGGGTATAGCCCACACAGGCACCCCAAGATGGTGTTTTCGATCATGACCCACAGTGGGGGTCGGGCCTGGGGAAGCATGTAGGCAAGCTGCTCCAAGTGCAGGGCCAGGGCATAGTGCTCAACCAAGCGGAAGCCTAGACCACCACACAAACGGTGGGCTATGAGCTTGTTGTTAGCCCACCGAGGCTGTAACGACCCCCATATGAAGGAGGACCTAATGCCCTTATCAACCAACTGCAGAGCTTGAGGGTTATGAGCAAGGAAAGCATGCCCAGAACATAGGTGAACCTCGGCAGAATCACCATCTTGACCACCTGTGTTCTAATCCACAGCAAGAGACTTAGGAGGGAGCACTTATCATAGTCAAGTGCGTGCCAACAATGGACTAGGTTTTCCACCACCATGCATTCCAGATCCTGGTTGATGTAAATCCCCAATTAATTGGGATGCAAGGGCTTCCTTTAGAAGGGGTAGGCAAACTCTGCTGCCCGGGTGGTCACCTGCGAGATCGGCAGGGCTTCGCTCTTGACCCAATTGATTTTGTATCCGAAAGCACATCAAGAAGAGCCGGGAGTGAATTGGAGAGATCCGTGAATGTAAGCAAGATGCCATCTGCATAGAGATAAAGGGTTCACCCTCCCCACGGGGCAGGAATGCCCACTATCCATGGCAACTGGTGGAGGGACGCCGCCAGAGGCTCCATAGCCAGAAGAAAGAAAAGGGGGGGTTCCCCTGTGGAGTGGAAAAGGGTCAGAGAGGAACCCCCCGCAATTGACCTGTGCAGTGGGGGAGTCGTAGAGCCACCGGACCTTGGCGATAAATCCTCCCTGAGGCCGAACCACTGGAGTGTTGTAAAGAGGTAGCCCCACTCAATCCTATGAAATGCTTTCTCAAGGAGAGGGCCAGGGCATCCTCAGGCAGGTCCTTAGTGGACCACAATGCTTGGGCCAGTGTACGGAGGTGGTTCTTGGACGTGTGCCCAAGGACAAACCCTACCTGTGTGTGACGGATCAGTGTCGAGATCACCGCCAGAAAGCGCACCGCTAGTACCATGGCCAAGATCTTAATGTCCCTGTTGAAGAGAGAAATGGGCCAGTAGCTGCCAAGGAGGAGGAGATCCTACATGGGTGTGGGGCGGACTGCAATCAGGGCCTTGTTCAAGAGAGAGCTGAGGAACCCCGTGTGCTCAGCCTCCAGGAAAGCCTTGTTGAGGGGGTCCACCACCTCTTCCCTCGTCTACTTGTAGAACTCTGCCAGGAAGCCATCTTGTCCAGGGGTTATGTAGTATGGAAGGTTAGGGATGGTGTGCTCTATCTCTGCCTTGGTAATCTCCCCCTGGAGCAGGTTCCTGCCCGACTTGTTTAGGCGGCGGAGGAGCACACTGTTGAAAAAGGCATCCAATAGTGCAGGCTCTGCTGACACCTCAGGAGTATATAAGTCCCAATAGGAGGCCACAAACTCATTCACGATGTCCTGTGGTTGGCTGAGGATGGGGCCCACAGCAGACTTGATGGCCGGTATAGCCTGTGCAACCTCCTGCCGTCACAATTGTACCACCGGCAACCTTCCCGCCTTCTCACCCTGCTCGTAGTGGCGGCCCTTCAGCCACTGCAGCACATACTCTGCTTTAGAGGTGTAAAACATGTTAAAGTTCATACGTGCCTTCTCTAAGCTGCACCCGAGGGGGACTGAGGGGTGTGTAGTATAAAGGTGGGTGAGGGGCACAATGACGTCCTCAAAGGCCCTCTGCTGCTCTGCCTTCTGTTTGTTGGTAAGGGAAGCTTCTCTCATCAGTTGGCCTCGAATAGTTGCCTTGGCAGCCACCCACAAAAGTTTGCGACAAGGCAATGGACCCCCATTTATGGTCCAAGTAAGTGGTAACGTGGAACTGAGCTAGTTGTTGCCCAGGGGAGACTGGTAGTGGGAGCTATTAAGGCGTCACGGCATGCAGCCCGGGCTTGACAGCCCCAGGTCCAGAGAGAGGAGGATCGGGGAGTGGTCCAAGAGCATGTCCTAGATAATCTGTGTGTCCGCGACAAGGTGGCCATCGGCTGAAAGACCAAAAAGTAGTCCAAATGGGACTGGGAGCCGTGCACTGGTGAGAGGAAAGTAAACTCCCTATCAGAGGGGTGCGAGAAGCGCCAAACAGCCCCAAGACCGCGATCGGTGGTGACGTCCCCCAGGAGAGCCCAGTCCATATTGTTGCCCACATCAAGCAGGCTGGTGCAATCCAGGACTGCGTCCCAGACCTGATTCTAGTCCTCCACTATATGCCAGTGGGTAGCATAAATTTCCATGAGGAGACGATGGGGCAGCAGGAAGACCAAGCATTTGGGCCAAGTCTGCGCAGAAACAGATCCCGAGTGCAGCGAGGAAGGAGGAGCTTGGGGCACGGAGATAACAAGGCCAGATTCTCAAGCCCCCAGGTGCCAGGCACCCTTGGTGGTAACCCCTTGGGACAATCAGTGGTCATCCGGACCAACAGGGATGGGAAGCTGGCGGTGTCGGACCGCACTCACCCTCCAGCTCCCACAGACCACCCTAAGAATAGACCCTGCAGGAAACACCAGCAGCTGAGAAGCTTCAGTCAGGTCAGAAAACCCCCAAGGGCCCAGGAAATACAAAAAAATACAATGGAATACAATGAAATGCACTGGAATACAATGGCCAGGCAGAACATATAACAAGCTATGTCCTGCACTAGCAGCAAGCTGTCGAGTAAGAGGAATAAACACCAAAATCAGCAAACAGTGGAACAGCAAAACAGGAGGCAGGCATGTAGGTAATAATTATCTATCAGCCAAGAAAGCAGCTAGGGCACCTCAGTCCACAGCCAAACTAGACTTCAGTTGGAAGCAGGACTTATCACGCCCTTGATCCTGCGAGAGTTCTGCCACCACCCGAATCGCCTTGTCCTTGCAGCTCTGCGACCTGCTCAAGCGTTCCTGAAGTCTGTTCTGGAGACGCCCCCCCGTGGGCCCCGGTCCTCAGCCATTGAAGGGAGGGTGTCCACTGGCTGAGCAACCATGGACAACTCCGCGTGAGCAGTGTCCATCCCCTGGTCTTGGAGACCCTCAAGGGAAGATCATAGCACCTCTGGGTAATGAAAGTCTTTGGACCTGCCGTCTTTCGTGATCCACATTTGTGCAGGTTCAAAAATGCCAAATTTGACACCATGTTTGCGCAACTGAGGCCGGAGGGCAAGGAAGGTCTTCCTCTTGTCATTGGTCTCCCAGAAAAAGTCTGCCGCAACTCGAATCTCATGGCCCTTAAAGTCATATGGCCTGTGGGTGCAGGCTGCAGTCAGGAGATGCTGGACATGTTTGTGGAGGAGCAAGCAGGCAATGAGGGGCCATACCCGGCCCAGCACTGCCATCTGCTGTGGCCCAGGCCAGTTGTATCTCCGTGGTGGGGAGACCAACCCCATGAGGGTGGGGAGAATGTCCTTAAGAAAGCAGGTGGCATCAGTCCCCTCCACCCATACCTGTCTTCAAGGTCAGTGAACTTGTTGCGGAGATATCAAAGTTTCGAGTCCCAGTCCTGGATGTGATTGAGGCACTCCTCCACCACCGACAGGCGTTGCTCCACCCCCTCCACACTGTGGTTGAAACTGGTTCAGTTCAGTCACCGTTGGCCTGTAACCTGCTAGTAAGGCCAGAAGAAGAGGTACTCTGCCACAACATAACACAGAGCAAGCATACATACGGTGCGGTAGCGCTAAATGCAGTGACAACCAGGTACAAAGAACCGCAGAAGGCCACGATAGCCAAGTGCAGAAAAGTGCGCCAAGGAAAGCAGAGGCATCTAGGCAGAAAGAACATAATTGTACTCACCGGCAAGAACGAAGAATGAGACATCCAACATCAAGTTCTGACCGGGGACCAGTGCCTTCAATGAAGCAAGTAGCAGCCACAACAATACAAGTGAACACACATGGGTCATTCTTAAGGAGCTGTTGGTATTTGAAGCGTCAACCACCGAATTCGCCGGTTGTGTTCAGCACAATGCAGAAGACTTCAAGATTTGAAAGGTTCCAGTGGCTGCAGAGACCAGTGTCAAATATGACTCGGCTGCATTTTTGAAACCGCCGCCTCCATTCGATACAGTTGAAAAACAGAATATTGGCGCCAGATGAACTGCCTGAATTGAAAATTTCATTGATGCACTAGAAGAAACAAATGACAAAAAAGTTCATCAAATACTTAAAGAACCTTGCAGGTGACAGTGTGAAAGAAGCAATAAAGAAAATACCAAAGCTGATAAAGTCTTACCGTCAGATTAAGGCGGCATTAGGAATCAAGTTCAATACAATGCCAAACGTCAACTATGAAGATACATCTTCAACCAAGCCAGACAGCAAGCTAGAGAAATATGGATGAGTTTGCTGAAAGACTTGAGGCCGTCATCAAGCATTGCAAGTTCAATGAATTCAATGATGAAGAAGCCATCCATCCATTTCAGAGTCATCGATGGTTGCCTTTCCGACACGTTAAGACAAAAATCTAAAAATCTGTATTTGTAAAGCGCGAACTACTCACCCTTACGGGTCTCAAGGCGCTGGGGGCCGTCGGGGAAATTAAGTGAGCTTTTTGCCCAGAGTCACATGGTGCTGAGCTGAGCTGCCGCCGGAGCCGGGGATCGAACCGTGAACCCTGTGCTCCGAAGGCAGCTGCCCTGGCCGCTGCACCACACCTCTCCACCTATGAACGTATGCTTCACAAGACACTCAGTCTGGAGAAAGTGCTCATGGCTGCGAGATCAGAAGAATGTGCAGATCGACAAGCTTGCACATGTTGCAAGGGTATCTGAAAGGGTGTCTGCATTGCAGGGATGATTGTTTTTGTACAGGAAGGTGCCAGGTCGAAATGGCAGTTTGAAACTGCACTCAGACACTGCAGTGGCAGGTCTAAGACATGTTTGCAGGGCTACTCATGTGGGGGCATATTATCAAGAACGGCGTTAAAATTATCGCCGGTTTAGCAGCAGAAAACTGCCGGTAAATCGGCGATAATGGGCTTGATAATATGCCCTAGAGAATTCCAATAGAAGATCATGTTCACACCAGAACATGGACTTCTATTGGAATTCTCAAGGGCATATTATCAAGCCCATTATCGCCGCTTTAGCAGCAGTTTTCTGCAGCTAAACCGGCGATAATTTTTAACGCCGTTCTTGATAATATGCCCCGTGGGTGGCACAATCAGTGTTGCAGGCCTACTAGTAGCATTTGATTTACAGGCACTGAGCACACCTGGTGCACTTTACTTGGGACTTACTAGTAAATCAGATATGCCACTCATGGATAAACCAATCACCAATACATTTTACACAGGGAGCACTTGCACTTTAGCAATGGTCAGCAGTGGTAAAGTGCCCAGAGTCCTAAAAACAAGCAAAACCAAAATGCAGCACAAAACAGGAGGTCAGAAGCAAAAAGACTGTGGAAACCATGTTATGTTATGTTATGTTAGCAAGAATTTCTATAGCGCACGTTCACCGAGAGGTTTCATGGCGCTTGCTTTGGGCAGTGTCAAGGCAGAGACGGATTACGCATGAGCCTGCTCAAACAGCCATGTCTTGAGTATTTTTCTGAACCCCAGGAGGTTGTCGCAAGACCGAATTACTAGTGGTAGGGAATTCCAAAATTTAGGGGCGAGAAAGGGGAACCTACACCCTCCCTGGCGTTTAAGCTTGAAGGCAGGGGTAGTTAGCAGCTGGAGGTGGGCTGAACGCAGGTTGCGGGGAGGGACATGGCTTGATATCATGCAGCTGATGAATTTAGGGCTCCGACAATGCAAGGCCTTAAAGATTAGGCACCCTGTCTTGAAGGCTGCGCGTTGGGCAATAGGGAGCCAATGAAGTTTTGATAATAAAGGTCTGGCAGATTGCCATTTTGGTAGTTTGTAGATTAGTCTCGCAGCTTGGTTTTGCACCAGCTGGAGACGTTTAAGTAAAAACAATGGCAGGCCGAGGTAGATAGAGTTAGAGAAGTCGAGATGAGAGAGTACCAGGGCAATCACTACCTGTATGAGAGCGGAGTGGGTAAGCAGGTGGGCGATCTTCCTAATTTTGCGCAACTGGAAGAAGCAGGTGGAGACCACTGCCCCTACTTGGCCTCTGAGTGAGAGATCAGCATTTATGGTAACCCCTAGACTTTTTACAGAGAGGGACGGGGTGGGGGAGGTCCTAGTTCAGTCGGCCAGTAATGTGGGCCCCAAAACCATGCCAAAAGATGCCAGGTCTAACACGTGTCCCCCCAGCTGATTGTGGAGAGACCTACCCAACCTCATGGGAGTTCTCTTCACTAAGGGGGAAGAACCTGGACAGACCATCAGTGTTGCCGTGTTCTGTTCCAGGGCGGTGTTCCACCATAAAGTCAGGTCCCTGTAGGGAGATGGACCACATCAACAGTTTAGGATTCACATCCCTCATCTGCATTAACTGTCTGAGGTACCGGTGGTCTGTCTGAACCAGGAAATGACTCCCAAACAAGTAGGATCTGTAGGAAGGTGGAATCTGACTATATGGTTGCCCCCACTTTTTTCCTGGTGTTTTGCTTAGTTGGACTGGGATCCTGCTATTCAGGGCCCCAGTCTATCTGCTTCCTCTATAAAATGGTTTCCATGTGCCTTAGGCACATCTCTGATTGGAGTCTGGAGTGCCCTTATAAGTCCCTAGTATATGGTATACTATGTACCCAGGGCATAGGTACCTCAGAGGCCTACCAGGGGCTGCAGCATGTATTGTGCCACCCCTGGAAGGCCATCCAAACTGACACCACAGGTCTGCTACTGCAGCCTGGGTAAGGTGGTGCATGCACCCCTTACTGTGATATAGGCTACCTATATCACTACATACATACACACATATAAACCTATAAGTCACTCCTATGGCAGGCCTTATCAATCCTGAAGGCAGAGTGCGTGGTTCCTATGTGAGAGGGTGCCCCTGCATGAGCAGGGCCCCTCTGCAGCGTTCGGAGACCCTTCTCTGATGCTGTTTGTAGTGCAGCCTGACCATATACTCTTAAGCGCATTATAACCTTGCGTTAAATGCTAACTTTGGGATGGCTGCACGGAAACATGTCGTGTTTGGTGTCAAACATCTTGGAATACTACCCCCCGCCAGTTCTGGCGGCGGGGGTAGCATTCCACCCTTCTAGATGGAAAGACATGTACACACCGGTATACCCGGTACTGACTTTCCAGAGCCCTGGCATCACAAAATGGATGCCGCTGCCACAGACACGAGTCTGGCCTCCTGCTGCTGACCGAAACCCCGGCAGGGGAGGCATGGACAATAGGTTTCCTGTCCCAGGGAGGTGTAACCACCTCCCCAGACAGGATAGTGTGTATTGGGGCTGGGCGGGAGCACTCTCTGGTGCTTTGAAGTCCTGCACTGGGGGTACATTTGGTGTCCCTGTGCATACCCCAGTTCAAACCGGCTCAGGGGCTTCCAGCCCCTGCTCTGGCGTGAAACTGGACAAAGGGAAAGGGGTGTAACCACCCCTCTGCCCTGACCCTCCCATAGGTGGGGCCACAGAGTATGTCCAACCCCCTACCTTAGTATAAGTAGGGGACCCCAGTCCTTAGGACTTTAGATTTACCTGGACAAAACTCTGACACAGAATCCTGGACCTTCGACGCTCTACTTTAAGATTAGAGGACTGAAGAATCTCCCTTGGGGTCAAGGAGTGACTCCCCTGCTTGGCAGGCACCAAAGAAGCAATTGTCCGGTCTGCATCGCTGATGCTCCCGTCGGACGCCGAAGTCTTTGCATCACCAGAGGTGGATTTCCAGACTTCCCAGAGGCTGCCCTGAGTCCCCAGCAAAGCTGAGGCCCGTAGCTGTCGTGGGTAACGTGGAACCGTGACCCCTGGACACCAAACGCATTTGCAAGTGCATCCTCTTCTGGGTATTCCACAAAGTCGTGCTTTGGGCTCCGAGTAGCCCCAGCCTCCAGCACCAACTGCACTGAAGATCACTGGCCTCCACTCCACGAGTGTCCTGTGAGCCAGCTCCACGTGCATCGTCTCGAGGCTCCTTCGCGGTCGCTAGTCCGTTGGCTAGTAGGCCCTCCCGAAGGCCAATCTTTTTCTGCTTGGGCTCCCTGGTTGCTCCAGCTGTGCCCTGACTTATCCTCGCTGGGTGAGTCCCCCAGACCTTGCTGGTCTGCAACATCGTCCTTCTTCCATTTCCACGAGACTTGCCGTTGCCAAGGCTTGTTGGGTCCAATCCGGTCGCCGACACCCTTGCAATTGACAGACGTTGTGGGACAGCTCGAATCCAGCTCCTGGTTGTCGTCGACGCCTCCTGGACCTCATGGCTGAAGAGTCAAGATGACCATCAACGTACCTGAAGCACTCGACATCGGTGGGCATCTGCTCATCGCCTTCCTGGTCACTGGCTAGTGACCCAGACTCTGTCCCCTCTGCTTTCAGGTTCTTCAGATCTTCGATCCACCTTTGGATCCACCCGAACACTTTCGACTTGGTCGCCAGCAGCACTTTGCAGCAGATCGCCATTGAAAGCGACGACGAAACCCGACCCCGAAAGACACCTATGCACCCGGCTCCCCTGGGTGAGGTAACTCGAGTACTCCGGTGCTCCCGTGGGTATTGACACTAGAACAGCCTAGTTCTCAAAGGGTTTGCTCCAAGTCCTCCTCTAAGTGTCCCTTTTCTTTTAAATTCTAATCGCGACTTTCCCCATAGAAGTTAACGGTGGTTCGCGGCTGTGTTCATACACTGCACGCGTCCCCCGTGGGTCCCCTGTGTCACTGCCTTGGGTGGTTCCTTGTGGTCCAAGCACTTCTACAGGCTCTAGGCCTTGTGTCTAGCTCAGTCGTGGTTCTTATACCACTTTATTGGTATATGGTTTGGTACGCCCATGGGGCTCAAACGTGTATTTGTGCTATTACTGTAGATAACTAACTTATAATTTATGTACTTCGAACTCTAGCCTCATAAAGAGACTAGAGGGGTGTGTTTAGTAATAAATACATATATTTTGAATATATACCTGGGGTGGTCCTCTTTCATTTGGTCACTCAAGAGATTATAGACTGGTAAAACAAGCTGCTTTACATTCCTTCAAGACTTAGCCTGAAGGCTGCTCTCCATAGCTACCACTAGGATAGCTTTCAATAAAGGATGTCTTTAACCTATCTCCAATAAGGGGTTGTTTGGACTGGTGCAAGGTGCCCACTATAATTAGTGGACAGCATATGCCAGGCCAACTTCTCACATTGGTGTGCAGCGTGTGGGATTCCAGCTTGCTATTGTTTTACCAGATAATCTCAATTGAATTGATCAACTGAAAACCACTAAGGGTACCTAAGGTACATATAAATCAAGCTTAGTAATACAGTAAGTTCTACTGAACTTAGAGTTGTGTGTTAAGGGATAGCACACCCTTTCTACAACTCAAGAGAGTTTAGTAGGCCACACTAGAGTAGGTAGTGCATACACCACACCTCACTAGTAATGTCTTCAAAGCCAGGACCCAGTGAGTCCTTGCCAGAAGCCAGTGGGCTTCTTCCCTCCAAGTATGATAAACTCCCATTCTTGGAATTGAGAGCATTATGCAATACTAGGAAGTTGAAGGCAGGCAAAAGTGCCAGCACCCAACACCTCAGGGAGGTGTTACTAGCTGATGATCTCAGCAGGCCCCTAGGGTCTGAAGGGGTAGAGCAAAGAGGGTGGGGCAGAAGATGAGGAAGGGGTCAGGGGTGAAGAAACCCAGGCCCCCCTCTGAAACTGGCCAGGAAGGTGAAAATGACCTTGTCCTGGAAAACCCAATTCCTCCTGTGGAGGAGGAGGAGGGAGGATCAGACTGACCTCCCCTTTGTCCCCCCAGGAAGAGTTCTGAGTGTGCCCAGAAGGTCTAGGTCTCCTTCTCAGGAGTCTAACCACTCTGACACCTCAATAGGGACCTCTGTCTCCTATCATAGGAGGGAATCCTCTCATGAGAGGAGAAAGAGACTGATTCAGTATGAGCAAGCCCAGCTTGAACTCAGAAAACAGCAATTGGCTATAGACAGGGAGTCCCTAGATCTCTATAGAGAGAGACAAAAGTTGGGACTAGAGTCCCATGGTAGCAGCAGTTTCCCCAAAGATAGGGAAAGGTCTTATGACCATAGAAACCTGAGCAAGATTGTCCCTCCCTACCAGAGTGGGGATGACATCCACAAATGGATAACTGCTCTAGAGAGGGCCTGTAAAGTACAGAGGGTCCCTCAGGAGCAGTGGGCAGCAATCTTGTGGCTCTCCTTTGCAGACAAAGGTAGAGATAAGCTCCTCACTGTTAGAGAGGAGGATGCTGACAATTACAAAGTCTTGAAGAGTGCTCTGATAGATGGGTTTGGCCTAACCACTGAACAGTATAGGTTGAAGTTCAGAGACACCCAAAAGGCTCAGACTCAAGACTGGGTTGATTTTGTAGATTGTGCTACTAAGGCTCTGGAAGGTTGGATACATGGCAACAAGGTGCATGACTTTTTAGGATTGTACAATTTGATTATGAGGGAGCAGATCCTTAATAATTGTCAAAACCAGCTTTTACACCAGTACCTGGTGGACTCTGATCTGAAGGCAGACAAATGGGTCAGAACCAGAGTAAAGACTAAGATTCAGGGTGATGACCAGAAGAAAGATTCTACCAAGTCCCAAGAGAAAGGTGGGGATAAATCTAAGGATAAATGCACTACAGGGCCCCAAAAGTCCTCTTCTGGGGGTGGGTCCCAAACTCCTTCCTCTCCTGAAAAGAAACCCTATTGCCATGTCTGTAAAAAGCCTGGACACTGGAAAACTGATCCCAGTTGCCCCAGGATTGGCAATAAAGAAAATGTTCCTCCAACAACTACTACCACCCCTCCTGGTACTACCAGTAGTAATCCTCCAGTTGGGAGTAGTGTACCCAAAAAGTTAGGTGCTTTTGCAAGAGGAACAGAGGTGGGCCCTAGTTTAGACAGGACCCCCTCCACAGACTCCTCTGACTCTGATGGTGGTGTAGGATTTGCCACCTTTACCATGGGTCCCAATGCATTGGGCAGGTACAGACTGGAGCCAATAATTAATGGTCAGAAAGCTGTGGCATTTAGGGACACAGGGGCTAGTGTCACCATGGTGGCAGGGAACCTAGTCCCCCCTCACCAGCTTTTACCTGAGTTTAAATACCAGGTGACCAACATTGATGGTGTCAGAACAGATCACCCCATGGCCATAGTCAATCTCAGCTGGGAAGGGGTCACAGGCCCAAAAAGAGTGGCAGTGTCCCCAACCTTGCCTGTAGATTGCCTGATGGGCAATGATCTGGAAATTTCAGCCTGGGCTGAAGTTGAACACCAAACCCATCTGAGAATGCTGGGCGTCCCTGTAAAAGTTAGTGGGGCTGTGATGGCCACAGCCCCAGCCCAGGGAAATTTTGGAGATGTGGAGCCTGGAAGAATGGCCCACTCTCCCCAAAAGAGAGCACAAGGGTTGAAGAAAAGTCTTCTTCCCTCCAGGCAGTAGGTAAGGGTCAGCCTCCTCAGGGAACTGACCCTACCCCTAGTGAAGGAACTGCCCCAGAGGTAGTCAGGCCTGGCCTGGCCACACCCCTGATGGCAGAGGACCCTTCCAAGGTGGTACCCAGTCTGGAGCAGGTAACCTGCCCCTCTCTACCCTGCCTCAGTCAGCCCAGGGCTGCAGAGGTCAGGGAGGTCAGTGGACCCCCAGGGCCCCTGTCCAGAGGAACCCCCATCAGCAGATTAGGGGCACCCAGTCTAGTAGCCCTAGCCAGGTGAAAATTCCTCAACACACTGAGGGATCCCCCATACCTTTGTGTAGGGACCTCCCCCAGAAGGACTCTGTTAGGCAAGGGCAAACCTGGGACCAAAAGGTTCCAAACCTGCCATGTCCCTCCAGTGGTCCATCCAAAGGGACCCAACCCCCAGCTGTAGGCAGCCAAAGGTTGACCCTTAGAGCACAGTGCAACTCAGTCATGGAAAGACAGGCATACATGGTGACCAGTGATCTGAGGAAGCTGAGACCAACCTTCCTAGGGCCTCACTTCCCTTCTCAGACACCTCACCAGCCTTGTACTTTACCAAAGCACACCACAGGTAGTAATTCCCCATGGTGGAAACCCTCTCATACCCTTAGGGTGAGGGATTGCTTAGTGGACCATAAGATAGGGGGCAACCATGCTAGTGCAGGTGCTTCCTTATATGGCCACTTAGTCAATAAAGGCTCAACTGGCCAAGGTTAGCCTTATCTCCTTTCGTTTGGGGGGGTTATGTAGGAAGGTGGAATCTGACTATATGGTTGCCCCCACTTTTTTCCTGGTGTTTTGCTGGTTTATGACTTAGTTGGACTGGGATCCTGCTATTCAGGGCCCCAGTCTATCTGCTTCCTCTATAAAATGGTTTCCATGTGCCTTAGGCACATCTCTGATTGGAGTCTGGAGTGCCCTTATAAGTCCCTAGTATATGGTATACTATGTACCCAGGGCATAGGTACCTCAGAGGCCTACCAGGGGCTGCAGCATGTATTGTGCCACCCCTGGAAGGCCATCCAAACTAACACCACAGGTCTGCTACTGAAGCCTGGGTAAGGTGGTGCATGCACCCCTTACTGTGATATAGGCTACCTATATCACTACATACATACACACATATAAACCTATAAGTCACTCCTATGGCAGGCCTTATCAATCCTGAAGGCAGAGTGTGTGGTTCCTATGTGAGAGGGTGCCCCTGAATGAGCAGGGCCCCTCTGCAGTGTTCGGAGACCCTTCTCTGATGCTGTTTGTAGTGCAGCCTGACCATATACTCTTAAGCGCATTATAACCTCGCGTTAAATGCTAACTTTGGGATGGCTGCACGGAAACATGTCGTGTTTGGTGTCAAACATCTTGGAATACTACCCCCCCGCCAGTTCTGGCGGCGGGGGTAGCATTCCACCCTTCTAGAGGGAAAGACATGTACACACCGGTATGCCCGGTACTGACTTTCCAGAGCCCTGGCATCACAAAATGGATGCCGCTGCCACAGACACGAGTCTGGCCTCCTGCTGCTGACCGAAACTCCGGCAGGGGAGGCCTGAACAATAGGTTTCCTGTCCCAGGGAGGTGTAACCACCTCCCCAGACAGGATAGTGTGTATTGGGGCTGGGCGGGAGCACTCTTTGGTGCTTTGAAGTCCTGCACTGGGGGCACATTTGGTGTCCCTGTGCATACCCCAGTTCAAACCGGCTCAGGGGCTTCCAGCCCCTGCTCTGGCGCGAAACTGGACAAAGGGAAAGGGGTGTAACCACCCCTCTGCCCTGACCCTCCCATAGGTGGGGCCACAGAGTATGTCCAACCCCCTACCTTAGTATAAGTAGGGGACCCCAGTCCTTAGGACTTTAGATTTACCTGGACGAAACTCTGACACAGAATCCTGGACCTTCGACGCTCTACTTTAAGATTAGAGGACTGAAGAATCTCCCTTGGGGTCAAGGAGTGACTCCCCTGCTTGGCAGGCACCAAAGAAGCAATTGTCCAGTCTGCATCGCTGAAACTCCCGTCGGTCGCCGAAGTCTTTGCATCTCCAGAGGTGGATTTCCAGACTTCCCCGAGGCTGCCCTGAGTCCCCAGCAAAGCTGAGGCCCGTAGCTGTCATGGGTAACGTGGAACCGTGACCCCTGGACACCGAACGCATTTGCAAGTGCATCCTCTTCTGGGTCTCCCACAAAGTCATGCTTTGGGCTTCGAGTAGCCCCGGCCTCCAGCACCAACTGCTCCGAAGATCACTGGCCTCCACTCCACGAGTGTCCTGTGAGCCAGCTCCACGTGCATCGTCTCAAGGCTCCTTCGCGGTCGCTAGTCCATTGGCTAGTAGGCCCTCCCGAAGGCCAATCTTTTTCTGCTTGGGCTCCCTGATTGCTCCAGGTGTGCCCTGACTTATCCTCGCTGGGTGAGTCCCCCAGACCTTGCTGGTCTGCAACATTGTCCTTCTTCCATTTCCACAAGACTTGCCGTTACCAAGGCTTATTGGGTCCAATCCGGTCGCCGCCACCCCTACAATCGACAAATGTTGTGGGACAGCTCGAATCCAGCTCCTGGATGTCGTCGACGCCTCCTGGACCTCGTGGCTGAAGAGTCAAGATGACCGTCAACCTACCTGAAGCACTCGACATCGGTGGGCATCTGCTCATCGCCTTCCTGGTCACTGGCTAGTGACCCAGACTCTGTCCCCTCTGCTTTCAGGTTCTTCAGATCTTCGATCCACCTTTGGATCCACCGGAACACTTTCGACTTGGTCGCCAGCAGCACTTTGCAGCCGATCGCCATAGAAAGCGACGACGAAACCCGACCCCGAAAGACACCTATGCACCCGGCTCCCCTGGGTGACGTAACTCGAGTACTCCGGTGCTCCCGTGGGTATTGACACTAGAACAGCCTAGTTCTCAAAGGGTTTGCTCCAAGTCCTCCTCTAAGTGTCCCTTTTCTTTTAAATTCTAATCGCGACTTTCCCCATAGAAGTTAACGGTGGTTCGCGGCTGTGTTCATACACTGCACGCGTCCCCCGTGGGTCCCCTGTGTCACTGCCTTGGGTGGTTCCTTGTGGTCCAAGCACTTCTACAGGCTCTAGGCCTTGTGTCTAGCTCAGTCGTGGTTCTTATACCACTTTATTGGTATATGGTTTGGTACGCCCATGGGGCTCAAACGTGTATTTGTGCTATTACTGTAGATAACTAACTTATAATTTATGTACTTGAACTCTAGCCTCATAAAGAGACTAGAGGGGTGTGTTTAGTAATAAATACATATATTTTGAATATATACCTGGTGTGGTCCTCTTTCATTTGGTCACTCAAGAGATTATAGACTGGTAAAACAAGCTGCTTTACATTCCTTCAAGACTTAGCCTGAAGGCTGCTCTCCATAGCTACCACTAGGATAGCTTTCAATAAAGGTTGTCTTTAACCTATCTCCAATAAGGGGTTGTTTGGACTGGTGCAAGGTGCCCACTATAATTAGTGGACAGCATATGCCAGGCCAACTTCTCACAGGATCTTAACTTCATCAGTGCCCAGACCACAGCAAAAGCTTCCTTTTCAATTGCACTCCACCTCTGTTCCTGGGGAAGTAACCTCCTCCTAGTGAAGGCTACAGGTTGATCTAGACCCTCTTCATTCAGCTGTGAAAGCACGGCTCCCACACCATGCTCTAAGGCATCAGTCTGCATCCCAACTCCTTGGAGAAGTCAGGAGCCTTGAGCATGGGCGCCGTGCACATGGCCTCCTTCAGGCTGTCAAAAGCGGTCTGGCATGCCTCAGACCAGATCACCTGGCGTGATTGCTTCCTTGAAGTCAGCTCTGTCAAGGGGCCAACAATGGTGACCCCTTGACGAATCTGCAGTAGTAACCGCTGAGGCCTAAGAAGGCTCTCAACTCTGTCTGGGTCTTGGGGATGCCCAAGCCAGAATGTTGTCAATCTTGGGTTGTAGTGGTGCCACCTGGCCGCTTCCTAACTGGTGTCCCAAGTACATCACAGACTTCTGCCCTATCTGGCACTTACTGGCCTTGATAGTGAGGCCTTCGCTTTGCATAGCCTTCCATACCTCCTGAAGGTGGTACAAATGATCCTCCCAACTGGAGCTGAATACTGCAATGTGGTCAAGATAGGCAGTACTGAAGTTCTCCAACCCAGCCAGGACCTGATTGACCAACCTCTGGAATGTGGCTGGGGCGTTCTTCAACCCAAAAGGCATAACCCAGAACTTGTAGCGCCCGTCTGGTGTTGAGAATGCTGACCTCTCTTGTGCCCCCTCGATCAAGGCAATCTGCCAGTACCCAGACATTAAATCAAATGCACTGAGGAAATTGGCAGCTCCCAGCCAATCAATGAGCTCATCAGTTAGGGGGATGGGGTGCGCGTCAGTCTTGGTGACAGCATTGAGCCCACAGTAGTCCATGTAGAACCGCAGTCAGGAGTGGCACCGGGCGGGGCAGCCTTTGGAACCAAAACCACTAGACTGGACCAAGGACTGCTGGATGGCTCAATCACCCCTAGGGTTAGCATCTTGAAAACCTCTTCCTTAATGCTAGCCTTCACTCTGGTAAGCTTATGCTTCTCAGATGGACTATCCCCAATATCGATGTCATGAGTGCACCAATGGGTGACTCCTGGGGTGAGTAAAATCAGAGTTGCAAACTGTCCCATCAACTGGTGACAGTCACTCTGTTGCTCTAGGGTCAGTATAGGGGAGAGGATCACACCATCCACTGACCCATCCTGCTTCTGGGCTGGCAGAAGGTCAGGGAGGGGGTTCACTCTCCTCTTCCACCCCATTATCAGTAGCCAAGAGCATGGTCAACTCAGACCCCTCGAAGTGGGGTTTGAGGTGGTTCTCGTGCAGGACTCTCAAGGGGTTTCTAGGAGTCTGCAAGTCCACCAGGTAGACGACATAACTTTTGCGCTCCTTCACCTCAACTGGGCCCGACCACTTGTCTTGTAGAGCGCGGGGCTCTGCTGGCTCCATCAACCACACCTTTTGACCAGGCTGAAACTCAACCAGAGTGGAATTCTGGTCGTACTAATGTTTCCTGTCCTCCTGGCTAACTTCTAGGTTCTCTTCGGCAAGTTTCCTGGAGTGTGCTGTCTGGTTCCGGAAGGCCAATACATGTAACTGAGTACATCTTGGGGTGGCCTCCTAGGAGCTTGCTCCCAGCCCTCCTTTACCAGACTGTTAGGTCCTCTCACAGGTTGCCCACACTGAGGCTCAAAAGGGCTGAAGCCAACCCCTTTTGCGGTACCTCCCTGTAGGCAAATAGAAGGCATGGTAAGAGGACGTCCTACTTATGCCTCATGGGATTCGGCAGGCCCCAATCATGCCCTTCAGGGTGTGGTTGAAACTTTCAACCAACTCATTACTCTGGGAGTGGTAAGGGGTGGTGAATTTATAGTTCACTCCACACTCATTCCACATGCACTTCATGTACAGGGACATGAAGTTGGTACCCCGGTCAGATACCATCTCCTTAGGGAAACCCATGGGGGTAAAGATCCCATCAGTGCCAAGGCCACGACGCGCGCCATCACCATTCTCAGAGGGAAAACTCCAGGGTACCAGGTGGCATGGTCCACCAAGACCAGGATGAACCTGTTGTCCTTGCTGTTTTGGGATCCAGAGGCCCCACAATTTCAAATCCCACCGGCTCAAAAGGGGTGCTCACAACAGGATATTGTTGCAGGGGAGCCTTACATCTCCGCCCACTCTTGCCACTTGCTTGGCAAGTCTGGCAGGACCTACAGAACGCATCTGAGGTTTTTCTCATTTGGGGCCAGTAAAAGTAGGTGACAAGCCTGTCAAAGATCTTGTCTTGTCCCAATTGACTTCCCAGAGGCACATCATGAGCCAAACCCAGTAGGAAGGCACTGAAGTGCTGTGGTACCACCAGTACATGTGCTGCCCCAGGCTCAGCAACCCTATATTTGTTTGCATGATATTAAAACCTTGGAGCTGCAGTAGTGTTAGGTGCGGCATTAAATAAAAGCTCTGCAGTATTAGAAAACTGAGTGGAGCAGCCCACTACCTCAAGGACTCTGTTTGGAGAGTGTGCTCCAGTCCGTGTTTTCGAGATCGCGCCAGCCAACCAGCCACTCACTCGAGCAAGGAGGAGGAGGAGGACGCCGCTCCACCGCTGCTCGTTGCCTGTTGCGGGCAGGCTTCACCTCGAGCCTCTGCAGAGCCCTCGCAGAGCCACGCAGCAGCTTTCCAGAGGCGGACACGCGGACACTCGAAGCGAAGCAGGCTAAACAGACCAAACAGGCTAACAGCGGGCTAACAGCAGGAGTGAGAGCGAGACTGAGGTGAGAGGTGAGAGGGGTGTCTAACCTTGAAGGGTTTATAACCAACCACCTTCTAACAGCTCCTTTCACCGGCTCCCACCGAAATTCCTTGGCGGCCAGGGGCCAGGCTCCATCAGGGGTATCTTGGGAGGGTTACGGTCGACACAGTTGACAAGGTTGACACTTAAGAGGAAGATCTTCGGCATGGCAGCTGCAGTGTGAGGGGCCCTTGGCGGCTTCGCGGAGGCAGCCCGATAGATCAGATCGGGTGGGGCCTACGATCCCGTCTCGTGCACCCCTCCCCGCTTGCCTCCCCTGTTGCCTCCTCTTGTCGCCTTCCTCCTGTTGCCAACAACCCTCCTCTCCGGCCGGATAAGCCACTCACCTTTGAAGCTCCTTGAAGCTCCTGGAGGAGCCGAGGAGGAGTGGCACCTCCCTGCACCTCCCAGCACCTCCCAGCACCTCGCAGCAGCTCCCTGCACTTCTCAGTGAATACAGTACTGCCTTATTGCAACCCGACTGACTCTCCATTGTTCCTTCCAGCCACCCACAACCAAAAAGGGAACTCCAAGCCGATAAGTTGGTTATAAAGACGGTCATCAAGGCGGGTGCTATGAGATCGGGCAGAGTAAGGAAAGCACCGGCAAAATTAAAATCACAAACGCAACCTAAAGTAACCAAAAGAAAGAATGAAGGGAGGAGGGGGACCAGTGTTACCAATGATACCAGCCCACTGGACCTCGCCCAAGACAGCTCCAACATAAAACGTGGGAAACTCGACGATTCGTCTGATGATATACAGAACAACTTGCAAAACAACTTCCCAATTACCTGCAACCTCCAAAAACCAGCTGCAACAGCAAGGGGCAATATAGTGAACATGAGGCAGGGACTAGAGGACCAGGACTTAATTTGTGAGGGAGGGTTACCACCAAGGAGAAATCCTTCCCTTTTTCAACCGAAAATATACACTAAAGTTTCCTTCTTGAAAGATCCTGGCACAGCAATATTCTCAAAAAGTGCCACCATAGAAGGATTACAATCCCCTCTCTTACCTTCAGCTCCACACAACCTTGGCCAAGAGCTGCAACCAACGATGCCGAAGGAGATCACTGCACAAATCCATTCCAATGGCAGCCCCCAAACAAGCCAAGAGTTGCAACCAACGATGCCGAAGGAGATCACTGGACAAATCCATCCTAATGGCAGCCCCCCAAAAAACCCACAAACTAGCCTCAAGGGGAATCTTAGTGCAGAAGAGCTGCTCTTGCAAAAAAACTATAATGAAAAAAATGACGTTACGCAAGACACCGTTGAACTAAATGCACAACGTGAAAAAAAAGAGTGTGAAAGGGCGCTAGACTGCGACCTAGTGGAGGATAAACCCGCCTACCAGCATGCTCAACAGAAGGATAACCACAACGAGCATCTTATTTCCTCACAAAATAATTTATTGGTCGGCTTACGAAAAAATCAAATCCCTACTCTGTATTCTCATCTGTTTAGGCTTACTGAGACACAGTCAGAGACAGAAACTTCCAAACTGCAGCGGCAAGGGCAAGGGGAACCTATGTTAGGCTCAGACTTCCAGCACCCTCAATTTTTACCCCACATCGTAGAGACTCACCAAAGCGAGGACATAAGCAAGGACGCAGAAACCCTGATAAATCAAACGAGGTCTGACAAGGAATCTGCCCCAATGCTTCATCAACGCCCGTCACCGACAGCATCAACAGTACATCAGTTTAAGGAGCATAAAACAGGGGAACATCAGTTCAAGGAGCATAAAACAGGGGAACTAGCACCACAACAAAATAATCCTTTCCCCCAACCGTCGCCAGCAACTAGCCCCGTCCCAATACCACCGGGGCCAGGTTCATCGGTACCTGACAAAAACAAAGGCAACTACAATGGCAACTCTAACGGCTTATCTTCTCTAGAGCAAGGTCAACTGCTGCTTAATGAAGACACGCCAGCTGCAACTGGCGACATGTCCTTTCTAGCTTCTCAAGAGTGGGAGGAACTAGTTGCCTCTTACAGTCAAGACCTCAGCAATCCGCCAAAAAGTGTACAGAAAGGAAGAAGCAAAACCACCCGCAGCAACGAATCCTTAATCTGGGAGTCGATACTAAGCACCATGCAATATTCGACTGCGGCCTTGCAATATCAATCTCACAAGTTGGATCTCCAACTTACAGTTCTTCAAACCCTAGCTGATTTCACCTCAGGGATCGATAGGAAATTGGACGATTTAAACGGCCTAATAAAAAGAGGGCAAGAAGCGGCCTTCAAATCACAGCTCGTGCAACAGGAATGCTCCTTTGCTCCAATAGTGGATAAGCTACTTACGCTCCCGACGATACTGGGTGACTTGTTGACCGTCCTGAAACAAGCAGCTACAACTCAGAATTTTGTCTGTAACGACAACCTGCAGGTTGACGGCAGCGTACATGGCCCACAATCAACAGGGCTGCTACCGCCAAACAAGGACAGCTTATTAGGAGGAAGCAGCCAAATAAAACGGATTTACCGTCAAAATCTGGACGTAAACATAAAAGGAAAGGCAGGAACAAGAAATCAGCAACGCAGGCCCAACATCTAGTGATTAACTTTCAGCCGGACCTAGCGGCAATAGACCTAACAAGTGATGAAATTCCAAACTCAGCAACTCCAGCAGCAGCTGATAGCAAAAGGGTCAGGATTACAAGACCCAAACCCATAAGGGCACAGCGAAGGAGCTCCTGCCTTACAGAGAGCGGTAGTAACAAAGTGGAGGATGGACACGAACCACCTGGAAAATTATCCGGCAACACTTATTCTTTAATTCCTACACCTGAGCGGAAGACCCCGGTATACACCAACACAAGCCTAGATCCACCAACAACAGCTCCAGACAGAAAGAAACTCCCTGAAAAAGTACAAGTGGTAAAACTGAAATTAGGTTCAGACACACAAGAAGTCCGTAACGAGCACTTATTATCCTTAAGTCAAAATCACGGGCAAGGTGTGACCTTGCACGGCACAGAACGACCTTTATCTGACCAACTGTTAACACCACACAATAACAGTAATCACGAAATGACTAAAGCACATCCTCCTATACAAGGGCCTCTCGACAGCAAAGAGCTAACTAGCACTGGATCTCAGCATCTCACTCAGGAAACACTTGCCCACATAGCAACTAGCAGTGGCAGTTTGTAGCCCCAATGCCAGGATCCTACTACGGCAGAAGAGACCGATATAATAATATTCCTCCCCCAATATCAGTCACGAGGTCGTGTGGACATTCTAAACAGAGGGAACATCTTACGACTCCTACATTCCATCACATCCCTAGCCAATGTTGACACTTCTGATTTATTGTCAATTGAATTCTTGCCAGCAACCACTGGACAGAGCACCGAAGCGACCAAAACAACATGGCGATCCTTAGTGGTTGCTGGTAGAATCCTACGCGAAAGAAATAGATTTCAAAATTGGGGGATAACTCTGAAATCAATACCAAAACCATCATATCCAACACCTTTTCTTAGTCTAGACACAAGCTCCCCAAGCCTGGTGACCTCTTCAGTTCTAAAAGGTGCAAGGAGTAGAACACCAGGTAGAACGATTGAGGCCAACTTGAAAATCGCTCTGTTACCAACTCAAAGTCAATCATCATTACTTCATCCATCAACAAGCAACAACTGGACCGCCACACACCGATTAATAACATCTGTATCCCCAAATTGACAACAGATGGCTGCAGCATATCCATCGCCAATAGATCGTGAAGGAACTTCGATATGTGTCTGGAACATTAATGGCTTGGCATCTAAAAGGAGTGACCAGGAGATCTTAAGCTACATGAAAACTTTTGACATAATATTGTTACAGGAGACTTGGGAAGATAAGCCATTCGACCTGCAAGGATATACCTCGTACTCACTTCCTGCAACCAAGGAATCTGCTTTTGGCCATCGCTCGGGAGGTCTGCTGTTTCTAGCCTCAATAACCAGAATAGGTGAGCTCTTACCTATAACAATACACCTAACACCCCCAAATTGCATTCTGGCAGTAAAATTGACGCTCAAGTTAAACCAGCTCAAACAGGATATAGTAATAATAAATGGCTATATACATCCTAAACAAAAAACAAAAGCAGCAAAGGAGCTGTCAACGGAGCTACAGAGAGTGATGGACGAAGAGGCAACAGATCTCTTTATCTTGGCCGGAGATTTTAACATGCACCTCCTAGGGCATAGTCAGGATGACGATTCAATCCAGGACCTATCAGGCGCATGGGGAATCCCATTGCAAGGTCAAATCCAGATCATCAAGCCCTCTAGGACCGCAACAAATCTGCTTCGGGAGTTGGAACATCTAAATATGAGAGCTCTAAACGGCCGGTTTAAAAAGGACAACCCACCAGCAGCCACATACTACTCGACAATGACATCATCTCATCTAGATTACACCTTTACAACTTTAGCAATGTTTAACAAAATTGACACCTTTAAGATAGGCAACTATGAATTCAGTGACCATCTGCCACAAGAGTTGAACCTTCAAGCTCGACCATGCCATACACTAGAAACTAACAAGTCTATCTTTCAGGAAGAAACTAATAATCTTAGAAGAATAAGGTGCAACTCTAACAACATAGAAGAAATATTGTCTATAGCTAAAGCCCTGTACAATCAAGGAGGTGTTAATTTAGACCAGCCCGTGGAAAGTTGGGAAAACTTTGTCACATCTCTAGGAGGAAAATTTTTTACCAGACAAGGCCCGAAACGGAGGGAAGTTGAAGCCAACCCAATTAAGATGCCAAGGAGTCCAGTCTCAAAAACACTTAAGCGATCTATAAATCAAAATTTAAAGCAACAACGTAGATTTCCAAAAGACCAGAGCCTGCAAGATACCCTTCGAAAGCTAAAGAAATCATTAAAAAGGAGGAGCTGGGCTAATAAAAGAGCAAAGGACAACGATTTATGGGCCAAACTTTACCATGATGCAAGCCAGAAAAACAGTGCAAAATTCTGGCAATCAGTTAACAAACTGCAGCGGCCTAACCATCCAGGCATAGCCTCAAACATCACTGAAGCCACTTGGGTTGATTATCTTTTCAAACATTTTAACGATTCAGCTATAGTAACCACCACTCCCCTTCTCCAACTGGGAAACTCCTGCTCCAACAACTTAACACAGGCACACACAAACCAATACCAACAAAGAGAAGATGATAGAGGTTCCCCAAAGTCAAAGCTCTGGGAGACGGAGCAGCCAAGAGGCTCACAACGTCAATTAATCGTAGCGGAAAAGCAAAACGGCCCCCTGGCTACAGCAATAAGGAAGCAAATTGCATTCTAAATGAATTGACCAGCTGGTCCTCTATGAACCACAAAATACCCATTACCCAAACAGGCTTCCGCAAAGGGCATGGCACAATAACTAACATCATGGCCTTAACCATGCTCATGGACGCTGCTAAGCAGGGAAAATACCCCTTATATCTCTGCTTCATAGACTATTCAGCAGCTTTTGATCACGTTGACCGCATTAAGCTCTGGCAAAAGCTAGACAAATGGGGGATACCACCACCTTTATTGGATCAACTTATTCAATTGCACACTAACACATGGATCAGAATCAAATTAGGCGCCGGAAGCACCTCTCATCTAGAATTACTACTACAAAGGGTCTAAAGCAAGGATGTGTTCTAGCCCCCATGCTTTTAGCCTTTTTCTGGCGGATCTACCAGGGGAACTGGATAGCTGCCTTTCTCATGCTCCGAAGCTAGGGGCATGACATTGACAAACCTGCTTTATGCCGATGATTTAGTTCTGATTAGTAGGACTCCTATCGGCCTTCAGCACCTTCTTGACGCAACCTATAAATTCTCGCAACTGAACGCTCTGGAAATTAACTTTAAAAATCAAAAATCTTGGCAGTAAACCACCGCAAGAAGTCAAACCCGAAGTGGTACTTGGCTAGCAAACGCCTTGACCAAGTAGCAAATTATAAATATCTGGGCGTTTTGCTAGACCACAAGAACTCTTTTAAGCCTCAGCTAGAATCTTTGCGAAGAAAGGGAGTCATGACTTACCTAGCACTAAAACCTTTAAAAAAGCTGCTGCCGGACCTTACGCTCGATCCTTTCTTAAAAGTCTTGCAAGCAAAACTGCAGCCCACACTCAATTATGGCAGCGAATCACTGATGGGCAGGGACGCAGTAACTCTCGATAGCATAATAGTAACCGCCTATCGAGCGATCTTCCAGCTTCCCAAATATGTTTCACCAGCTCAAATCAGGCTGGAATTCGGCCTCCAAAACCAGGTGTCAGAAAGAAAGGGGGCTTTTGTAAAAAGATGGCATAAAGTAAGAGCTGCTGAAGCGGGGACTCTGAATAATCATCTTTGGGTAGAACTTTCACGCTCTGGAAAGCTGACCGCCAACGTGTATCTTCAAGAGTCCATTAACACACTAGGCTTGACAGACGCCTGGAATATACCAATGGGCAACTCAGCCTTTAAGAAATTAGTAACCAAGACAACAAGACTAATATCATCCATAGAGGATAAGAATGTGCTTTCCAAACGAGCTCATGGTTGGGCCGTGCTAAACAACTATGAAGTCCTCAAACCCCAACCCTATCTCAAGGCAGGCATAACAATCGCGACCATGGAAAGATTCTTGAGGCTCTGCCTGGGAGTCGGAGTTATTAACTCGCTTTTACCACCTTGGAAAAGAAGGGGTGGCGACCAGCTCTGTCGTTTGTGCGCTAGTGGCAAGGAGAACCTTATTCACATCATATGCATCTGTGAAAAGTTAAAAGACCTTCGGAAAATGTTACTAAAGCCATTCTACAACCAGCATGGTGTCAGGTCTTGTAGGCAGGCAGTTATGCTGTGCTTCAATCCATCCTTAGTACAGCTAAACTGCCGCCTCATAACATTTTTTGCACTGACTGCAACGAAGCTGAAAAGCCTACCTGCAATAGTTACATCCTTGGGAATTGTTTGATCCACCTTGTAACACCAGCCTCTCACAACGGAATCTGGATGCTAAAAATAGCTGCTACAGGTTGCCTATTTGCTGCAAGGGAACATTTTGCCAGTTTAAAAAAGAAATTCCCTATTGAGCTGCCATCTAATAGACTCGGTGCTGTCTGTGTTAGGGACACATGCACTTTTTGATATTATCTTAAAAGTTTCACGTATATATAAAAACGCTTTATTTTAAACTTTTTTAATTTTTTTATCTTATTAGCGTAATGTGATTGATCTTATTGTTAAATGCATTGTATGCAACGGTTTTAATTAATCATGCATAATAAATAAATAAATAAATAAAAATAAATGAGTGGAACTTCTACTGCCGACCCTCTTCATGGCAAGTTATATAAATTGGGTTACCATATGCTTGCTAATGTATGATTATTAACCAACATCATTGAAGAACTTCAATTCCTGGCATGCGTTGCAGGAGGAGTGGACACTTTTTCACTTGTTTCTTAACTCCAGCACTACTAGTGGGGCACACGTCTCAGCATGAATGTTACTGCTGCCATGTCAAGTAAGTGGTCTCGGTGAGAGTGCGTATGTGCAGGTGAATGTGTATTGTTACTGTCAAAATATTCTCCAGTTTTCACGCTTGGAAAAAGCATGCATGAAGATCTGTATCTGCTCGTCACTACATGAACAAATCCGGCTACAACGCGTTGATTCATCAAACTATTGCCATGTGTACAGTAGTGAAAAGAAAAATGTTAGCAGAATAATTTTCCCCATGTGACAAACACAGCATATATACTTTTTAAAAGTAGATTTTATTGAAAACATGTGGAGTCGTTGAATTATTGTAGAGACATATGAGCATTTGCTTTACTTTTCATCAAAATAATTCGGCCCACATCTTGACTGTTGTGCATCATTTTGAACGATCCTCAGAATTCTGAGAATAATGTTGACTTGCCCAACTATGTTGTAGGACAACGTTATGAAAACAGAAAAGAACTTTGAAGTACTGTACAATAAATATGCTCTACACAGGTCACACATGTTTGTTACCAGATGGAGTTTCTCTCCTTGCTATGAAAAGTAGTCTTCCTTTTCAACCTCCACGAACCCCCACCAATTTAAGTGTGTCCTCTTGACCTATAACCTAGCAAACTTTTAAAGGCTCTCCAACCTGTGCTCTCAGTCCGCTCGTGAACTTTGGCAGCAACTTCGTGGTTTCTTCATCTGTGCGAAGCACTCTTAAAGAGGCATCTGTCATTTCTCGATCTTAAGAAGACAATTTTGAGGTCTCAAACTTGCTGAAATTGAGATGCTTTTAAGAGTTTGCTTGATACTTAATGGCATAGGTTTGAGTAGGTGCTAAACATTTTGTGTGTGTGTGTTCTGCCTCTTTAGAACCTAAATTCTGAAGTCACTCCTCATGTAAAGCCTGCATCTCCTCTTCACGGGCTTCCATCTTCAAAGTAGAGACTCCTCTCTGACACCCCACTTCTGGGGCATGTTTGGTGCCATGTGATATAGAATGCAAAGAGCAAAGTTCGAGGCATATTTACTAGGAAGTGGCGGAGTGTGGCTTTAGCCACCTTGGCTTAACGCCGTGCTCCGCCACTTCTAAAACGCAGGGCTGCACCGTATTTACAAGGATACGGTGCTGCCCTACGTGTCCCCCTGCACTGGCACTAATTTTAGCTGCCTAGCGCCAACGCAGGCACACTTGCAAGGGTGCCTGCGTTGTAGGGGAAGATTTTTTATGTGCAGGAAGGGACAATCTTTAAATGGCATTTTGAAACTTCTATGTGTGCTGCTTAATGCAGCACACATAGAAATTGCAAAACGTCATTTTTTTATTGATTGAGGGTCACCTTCCTGCACATAACCAATCAATGGCCTTTTGCTGTTTCAACGCAACACAATGCAGCACACATAGAAACAGCAAAAACGAGGAGAAATGAAACATTTCTCCTCAATGTGCCTGTTTAAGACTAGGTTTTCCCTGGTCTTAATTTTGGCCCTGCCCCATATTTGCGCTGCTCTTATAATATGGGGCAGAGTCAAAATCAATGGGTGTTGTGGTGGAATGTCCACCGCAGCACCCATTGCCCGCCCCTTTCACGCTAAGTATAGCGTGAAAGGGTGCCTTATTTATAAGGCAGCGTTAAGCCACGTCAAGTGGCATTATGCTGCCTTGTAAATAAGGCGAAGCCCCTATTGCCACCCTAACATCATGAAAAGTGACGTTGTGGTGGCGATAGGGGCTTGTAAATATGCCACTTTATTTCTAAATTGATGTTCATAGAGTTCTGACCAATAAAGGGTACATGAATGACGTCAGCTACATTTTTATATACTGGCTATAATTGGGCCTCCAGCACTGATTGTGCCACCCACATGAGCAGCCCCGCAAAAATGTCTCAGACCTGACACTGCAGTGTCTGTGTGTGCAGTTTTAAACTGCCATTTCAACCTGGCAGGTGCAGCCACTTGCTAGGCCTAAACCTTCCCTTCTACTACATGTAAGTCACCCCTAAGGTAGGCCCATGAAGCCCTATGGGCAGGGTGCAGTGTATTTAAAAGGTAGGACAAGTACTGGTGTGTTTTACATGTCCTAATAGTGAAATACTGCTAATTTCATTTGTCACTATTGCCAGGACTATCTCTTCCATAGGGTAACATGGGGATTACCTTGAAATATCTTTTAAGTGTAATTTCCTTTTGGGAGCAGATAGAGATTTGGAGTTTGGGATCTCTGAACTCACAATTTAAAAATACATCTTTTGGTGATTTTGGTTTTTGAATTGTAAGTTTGAAAATGCCACTTTTAGAAAGTGGGCATTTTCTTGCTAAACCATTTTGTGCCTCTGCTTGTCTGTAGAAAACATGTCTGGGTTGACTGACAGTTGGGCTCTTGTTGATTCGCTCTAGACATTCACACAAAGGAAGCTGAGGCGTGCATTGCATGTTGTGATGGGCCATCACCAGGCTGATGGGCCTTCCTGAGCTAGAGTGGTGGGAGCAGTTGTCACTGACACCTGAAGAGGGCTGTGCCTGTCCTCACACTAAGCTGTATCAACCCCCCTGTAGCGTGTCTGGAGTCAGGTCAGAGAAAGGCAGGGTCTTGTGCACTACAAAGACTTTCCTATGAAGTTTGTCTAGTTCAAAGGCAGAAAGGGGTATAAGTATTTAACCTCTGACAACCCAAAATGAGAACACTTCTGGACTGAGGACATTCTGCCAGGAAGAAGAGCTGGATGCTGTAGGAGGGACTGCCACTCTGCCTGTTGCTTTGTTGTGCTGGCCTGCTGCCTGCTGCGTCTGTCCTGGAAGTGAAAGAGCTAGACTTTGCTTTCTACATCCTGCTTCCAAGGTTCTCCAAGGGCTGGTGTGTTCTTGCCTCCTGTTAAGAAGTCGCAGGGCCATCAAAGACTTCACCTACCAGTGCCTGGGCTCTTCTGCTGAGAATCCTGACTTGTCAAGTGGTGCCAAATCCAGTTCCTGGGCCCTTCGAAGTGTAACCTGTTGATCTTAAGGAGAAAATCCACACATCGACTCCCAGCACCTGTTTTCTCAATGCATCGCCGCTGTCTGCCCCGCATCGAACACGGCTTTCACCGCAGGCTCCTCCGTGCCATTGTGATGTCATTTGAGATGTCATCAGTGAAGTCATCAGTGATGGCATTTTGAGATGTCATCAGTGATGTCATCAGTGATGTCACTGACCATGTCATGAGTGACACCATATGTGAGGTCATAAGCAGTACATTGCGGGGGCGTAAGTTACAATTGGCTCGGCTAACTATAACTGCTGAATTTCTCTGGTTTTGTACAAGTGAAATGTCAGCCTAACTATAACGTCCCTGTAATCTTTGTTTTTTTCAGTGAATTTCTAAGGTTTTTTAAAATTCTATTTCCTAACTATAACGTCCCTGTAGCCTTTGTTTTTTTCAGTGAATTTCTAAGGTTTTTTGGATTCTATTTCCTAACTATAGCGTCCCTGCAACATTTGTTTTTTTCAGTGAATTTCTATGGTTTTTTGAATTTTAGTTTTATTAGTATAACATTTTTGTAACCTTTGGTTTATTTACTAAATTATTATAGTTTTTAAAATTATGTTTACTAAGTATAACATCTCTCTTCTTTTTTTTTAAAGTCGATTTCTATTATTTTTTAATACTGTGGTAGATTGTTCACAGGAGGTCTGCTAGAACTGCAGTCAGTGGCCAGTCCCCTGGATTAATATCAGTTCATACATTATTGAAAAACAATGAAAATGTAGATGTAAAATATGACAAAAAAGGTGATAGCATTACATTTTTTGAAAAATACAACCAGAAAGTACTGTAAAGGATACAAAAAACAGTAAGCTGAAAGCAGTGACAATGATGCAAAAAGTTAGGAAACAATATAGTATATAAAGTTCAAAAACAGATGACAGAGGAGTAACATTCATAATAAAATGTAAATATGATAGTAAATTTTGTTTGAAAAAACAATTGAACACTGTTAATATTTTATATATATATATGTGTTGTAACTGCATTTTTTAAAAATAAAATTTGGGATTTACAGATTTCTCACAGAACAGCAGTGTTTGTCCGGTTCCAACTCTATGACTTTTGTTCCTATCACATGGTGGCAGAGAACTTGCGGATCCGATCCGCAGATTCGGCAAAATACCAAATAATTGTTTTAGAGGTATACCAACTTTAAACTTATATTGTATTATTAGGCTGAATATATTTCAAACTTTTTTAATGTTTCTTTTCAATTTCCTGCTGAAATGAGCTGTTTTATTACTACGCGAACCCGAGGATTTCCGTCAGAATCCGTGGACTCATTCAATAATAAAAACCAAAGCTTTATTTCTATTGGTTCCTCTTGAACCACACTCAAATTCTGGGAAAACCACACCCAAAACAGTCACTTTGAACCTTACTGTTGGTGGAGAAAGGTGCAAAGCTATTTGGTTTCTTCCATTATGGCAGAAGCAAATGTATCAGCTGCTGTAGCTGTACAAGATGAAGGAGTAGTGGAAAAAGAAGAAGTTACTTCTACCGGAAAGGAAAGTGATGTATGGTACAGGTTCATTCTTCTGGAGTGACGAAAGCCACTGCCAGGTTTGTTGAATGCAAGTTGAATAGGAAGCAACTTTCAAGAGGTACTATGAAAAAGTACAGTTATGGCACATCCTCGATTTAGAAGGACATCAAGAGCAACCCCAAACGTGCATATTTTAGAAAGCTGAAGGAGAAAGTGACATCTTCTACTGATGCAAGAGCATTATCATCTACATCCAACCAACCTTCTGCAAATATCAGTATTCCACCAACTTACGCATAGTTTAAAGCAATGGTTGTTCACTGTTCTAAATGCCAAGATCTTGTTTTAAAAGAAAATGATGACATTATCATCATATTGGAAAAGGTGAAGAGACACCATTGTTGATTTATTTTTATTTGTTTTGTTTTGTTGTAAAACGACAAGGACATGTGCAAATCTTACAGTTGTTAAAGACATTAGAAGTTCCTCAAGTGACGGAGAACCAGGAAGATGTACCATCAGCCAACCATATATGAAGCTTAAATAGTGGTTGTCCAAAGACGTCATTTGAAAATATGAGGACATTATTTTCTTTTTGAAGAAACGGAAGAGTCCCCTTTGTTAATGTTTCTCCTTTTTTACTGTTTTAAAACAGTAGATTTTTTTCATTATGCAACAGTTTTGCATATAATTTCACTCTTTGCACTTTTACTATGATAAATAGTGCATTTCTTGCAAAATAAAAAATTAGAAAACAAAACCACCATATTTTCCACAAAGAGCTGTGTCAATGTTCGCATTATTGTATGGCTGTATCAGTGTTTTAATAAGTGTGTGTGTGGGTGTCTTAGTGCATGTGTTACTGTAAGGGACGGACTGGCTACCGGGCGTTTTAGCATGCTGCCGAGCTGGGGGCTGATGTCACTGCAGTGGGGGCTAATTTCGTTGATGGAGACCTGCGTGTGCTTCGAAATAAACAAAGCAAAACGAATTTCGTTCAGCACACGCAGGTACCCATCAACGAAATCAGCCCCCAGCTCGGCAGCATGCCAAAACGCCCGGTAGCCAGTCCGGCCCTGGTTACTGTGTATCTGGGTGCGTTAGTGTATGAATAAATGTCTGCATGGGTGTGCCAGTGTATGTGTTACTGTGTCCATGCGTGTAAGTATGTACGTCAGTGTGTGCTTCGGTGTGTCACTGGATGAGTAAGTGTGTGTCTTGATGTGCCAGTGTATGTGGGTGTGTGTGACTGGGCATGTCAGTGTTTAAATAAGTGTGTATGTCTTACTGTGTGTGTGTGGATGTGTCACTGCAGAAAAAAGTGTGTATATAAGTGTGTCAGTCTATCTGCTATTATATACGTCGGTGTGACAGTGTATGCGTCAGTGTGTGTTTGGGTCTCACAGTGAATGAATGAGTGTGTGTATGGGTGTGTTAGTATATATGTCAGTGTCTGGGTGTGTCAGTGCATGTTTAGGTGTGTGCCTGGCTATGTCAGTGTATCAATAAGTGTGCTTATAGTTGTGTCAGTCTACATATGACTGTGTGTCTAGCTGTGTCATTGTATGTGTATGTGTGTACCTACTTGTGTCAGAACCAAATCATAGGCAAAGTTGTACTCTCAAGACACAGTATTACGAATATGCATTTGACATTGACTTAGCTGTTGTTTACAGGTATGTATACTTTGGCAATAATCAGTCAAACTTACTTTATAATTACTTTTCTTACTCAGTGAGATATCTCTAGATACCACACTGGTGCATTTCCTAAGGGAGGGGAAAGAAGGTAATGCGGTTTGTAATACAGTGTACAGTTTTGCAAGATTACTGACGAGACCCTCTTAGTCCTGCAAGAACAAAAGTGAGTGTACGGTTCGTGAGTAGTATTCGGTCAAGTGGGCACTCAGTTTGCACCGCCAGCGGCTCAGAGGCAGCCTGGTTCAGAGTGCAGGGACCACGTGTTAGCCAAGGGGCTAAGCACGGTCATTGGTTTGGGGACTGCTGAAGGGCAGGCCACCTGGTTGATAGAACAAAAAGCTCCTGGTGTCGAGGTTAGCACTGAAGGACCCAATGGCCAGCACGAGCACTACATCACCAGCTGCACTAGGGCGGCCGGGTGTAGGATGCGGTCGTCAGGAGCCCCAGGGTTTCTCAGTGCAGACCGTCAGTCTTGGTCCCAGCAGCAGAGTCGTCGGAGATTTCTGAGAGGCGGTCAGCAACCGGGGCAGCGAATGAGGTATTGGCAACCTTGTGACCTCAAGGGCTCACAGATGAAGTCGGTCGGGCAGTTACGGTTGGACTCTTTGAGCCGCCTAGGTCAGAGAGTCGGTCGGGGTGTCGCCTTTGGTCGCGGTTGGAGGGGCCTGACAGGTAACGGGCTGCAGGCTCGGGTTAGAAGCGTGTGGGGGTTCAGGGGTCACCGTAACCCAGGTTAGGATTTCCAGAGGGACCTCCTTATGGTTTTGGGCCACTCGGATTCGGGCTCAAGGAGCTGGGTGCTGAATGGTGGGGGACTCACGGAGTCATCCGGAATAAGTGTCGGTTGGTCTTGAGCAAGTCCGATGCTCACGGGAGACAAAGTCTTTAGTTTGGCGAAGGCAGGGCAGGTCCTCCGGGTTCTTGGGGGCTGCTGGCTGCAGGACATACTGGGATTTTGCTGTAGTTGGCCGAGGTCGGGACAGACTGGTAGGACTGGGGCCAAGTCAGTTGGTGTCCTCCTCTTCTCCCTCAGCACGGCTCTTCGGTCCTCCTTCTTGTTTCTTCTTGTCTGCAGAGGCAGGGTTCAGGGTTGCCTTGAAATACTAAATTTAGGGGTGTTACAGGTAGGTACATTCGGGACCAATGGGGCCCTTCCTGGGGGTGGGTACATCCC
The DNA here is from genome assembly GCA_963921515.1 of Calotriton arnoldi. Lineage (NCBI taxonomy): Eukaryota > Metazoa > Chordata > Amphibia > Caudata > Salamandridae > Calotriton > Calotriton arnoldi. The sequence goes on from CAWUFW010002179.1 coordinate 1,926,593, forward strand.
CTATTATGCCACCCTCCAGTGGGAGGGGGGCATAAGCCTCACTCAGGTTGGCTGGTTCCCCCCATATTCAAGATGGTGGGGACTGAGAGTTGTACTTCACCTCGCCTCCCCCACCTGCAGGGTGGTGTTGGCAAAGGTGGACACACCTCTCCTCCTAACTTGGTTTTCCCGCCGATTCTCCTGCCCGAAGTGGGAGTCAGAACTAGTGGGGGCGGTCGCTGGAAGCAACAAATGGCTGGGGTAGCTCACAAAGGCGGGAAGCCCTTGAAGCTTCCCCTTCGTGGACCCTGCCCATCCTGGGGGAGGAGGCTTGGCACCTTGTCCCAGGATGTGCTTTGTTACAGGACCCCGAGAGCGCCAGGCTCTTGACCCAGGGATACAGAAACATGTCTGGTGATGGTAGCTGGCAAGCAGCCACTCAGCCAGTGCACTAGAGTTAGGTCATTTTTCAGGGGGCATCTCTACGATGTCCTCTGAGTGAATTTTTCATTAAATCGCACATTGGCATCAGTGTGGGTTTAATGTGCTGAGGAGTTTGATACCAAACTTCCCAGTTTTCAGTAAAGCCACTATGGTGCTGTGGAGTTCATAATGACAAACTCCCAGACCACATACTCTTTATGGCATTACTGCACTTACAATGTCTAAGAATGGACTTAGACACTGTAGGGGCTCATGCACCTGCAACCCTCATCACTGGTATAGTGCACCCAGCTAAAGGGGTGGCTTACCTAGGTCAGAGCTCGGATTGTAGGCAGGGCACACAGGGATGTGTGCCATGTTGACTCTTCACTTCGTTCTGCACCAAAACACGCTGCCTGCAATGGCAGTGTGTGTGTGTGTGTGTGTAAAGGTACAGGGCCTTTAAGGGTGACACAATAAGTGCTGCACCCCTCAGGGGCCTTCCCTGGTCACAGTGCCCTTGGTACCAGTAATACCTTTTACAAGGGACTTACATGTGGCCAGAGGGTTGCTAATTGGGCTTTGCAACAGTATAGTTTGGGGAAAGAACATAGGCCCTGGGTACTTGGTTGGCAGGAACCCAGGGCACACTCAGTCAAAGTACATCAACATTAGGCAAAAAGTGGGGACAACCATGCAAAAAGGGGCACTTTGCTACAATCACCATTGCACCAACTTGCTAAGAGATTAAAGAAATAGTTGTTCACTGTTCTAAATGCTAACAACTTGTTTTGAAAGAAAATGATGACCTAATCACCATATTGGAGAAGGTGAAGGGACACCGCTGTTATTTCCTTTTTGTTTGTTTTGTTGTAAAAGCACAAGGACATGTGCTATTGTTATACTTGTTAAAGACACTGGAAGTTCTTCAAGTAACAGAGAAGCAGGAAGATTTACCATCAGCCAACCATGTATGAAAATTAAAATTTCATCAACCAACATTGAAGTTCAAATAGTGGTTGTTGCAAGGCATCATTTGAAAATATGAGGGCAAGATTTTCTGGTTGAAGAAACAGAAGAGTCTTTTTTGTTAATTTGTTCTTTTTTTCTTACTATAAAGGTAAACATATAATTAGGTACCTACATTACTGCAATAAATAATTCCTTCGATCTCTGATAAAAGAGAGAAAACATAAAGATAAGTTAATGTTATATGGTATAGATTTACATAGTAAAGTTTAAGTTTCTAAAGTATAAATAGTTTTGTTAATAAAGAAATATTACAAAGCTGCAAATCTCTAAAGCAATTCATCATGTATCTTAAACATTTCGGGGCATATTAGCAAGATGAGGCGATAATCATCGCTAACCCTGCTTAGCGTGATTTTTTTTATCGCCGGCTATCGCTGGAATATATCACCACGCTAACGCTGTATTAGCAACGATTAGCGCTATGGCAATGAATATTCCAGCGATAGCGGGGGAAATAGGCCAACATCGCTGAAAAACCAGCGATGTTGCATGGAGAAGGAGAACACCTTGCTGATACGACCCTGTGGTCGTATCAGCATAATCCACCCCCATGTTAGGTATGGCTAACACCTGCTAATTGCAGGTGTTAAATAAATGGCGATGACCCCGGTTAGCGTGACTTTTCACGTCGCTAACTGGGGCCATGGCCACCTTGCTAATAGGCGATAGGCCTGTTAGCGGGTGTTTCCCAGGTTTGTTCATCGGGAACGCCCACTTTGCATGTCATTAGCGATAAATATCGCTGACATGCAAAGCGGTAAAAAACGGGCGCTAATGCCCGCAAACTGTCGCTAACTGCTGTTAGAGACAGTTTGCTGATAGGGCGATATGAATATCGCCGCTTTAGCGGCAAAAAGTGCCGCTAAAGCGGCGATAGTGCCCTTGCTAATATGCCCCTTCATTTTTATTATTTTGCTGTTCTCAGGTTTCATATCGCTACACCTTAAGCAATGTACTGTATGAAGTTTCACCGATGAACAGGGGGAAAAAACACAATCACATAGATTGTAGAAAAAAAGCAGACTTGCACAGCATAACATATATCATACTATGCATGCACTCGCTACAAACCTTTACAAATGCATTTCACTTGTACCTACTCAACTACTATAAATAAACATATTAAATAAAAAACATAGGGGCATATTAGCAAGGAATAGCGATATTTATCGCTAAACGCGCTTAGCGCGAATCCTGTTAACGCCGCCTATCGCTGGAAAATATCGCTGAGATAACACCCTATTAGTAAGGTTTATCTCCATAGCGATAATATTTCCAGCGATAGCGGCAAAATGCGAGAATATCGCTGGAAAACCAGCGATATTCTTGCATTAACGCTAAGGTGGATTCAGCATGAGAATCCACCTCCTATACCTTAAACAGGTAAGTCATAGTCAGTAGCAGGTGTTAAAATCTAGTGGTAAATGCACTTAGCGCGATTTATTTTATCGCTTCGCCTGCCTTGATAATAGGGGTTAGTGGTGTTAGCGACTGTTTACAGTCGCTTTTAGTGGGGAACGCCTACCTTGCATGTCATTAGCGATAAATATCGCTGACATGCAAGGCGATGTAATTCCCGGCCTCTAACGCCTGAAAGCTGTCGCTAACGCCTGTTAGCGACAGCTTGCTAATAGGGCGTTAAAAATATCGCCGATTTAGCGGCAAAAAGTGCCGCTAAATCGGCGATAAAGCCCTTGATAATATGCCCCATAGAATGATATTTAAGTAGTCCATTTATGAAAATACATGTAACATATATCCATATGTAAAAGTCCATTTTGAAGACATTACCCTTACTAGGTCAAATGATGTCTTAAAGACTAATAATCCATACCAACACAGTAAACCACCTTTTAAAGAGAAATCTCTGTATGGGCTTTGTAGGAAAGTAAGATCTGCTTCTTATGGTTACCCCCACTTTTTGCTTGATGTCTCACTGTTTTTGACTAGTCTGGCTGGGATCCTGCTAATCAGGACCCCAGCCTATCTGCTTTCTCCCTTAAATTGACATGCATGTACTTTGGTACACTCCAGATTGGATACTGGGGTGCCCTTATAAGTCCATAGTATATGGTACACCATGTACCCAGGGCATAGGTACCCCAGAGACCTCCCATGGTATTATGCCACCCATGAGAGGCCATGCAAAATGGAACTCTAAGTCTGCTACTGCCGCCTATGTAAGATGGTGCTTGCACCACTTACTTTAGATATAGGTTCACTATATCTAATGGTCACTACACTTAAAACGTATATAGCAGGCCTTAACAATCCTGAAGGCAGGGTGCTGGGTTTTATGTGAGAGGGTGCCCCTGCATGAGCAGAGCCCCTCTGCAGCCTTCGGAGACCATTCTCCCGGGTTGTCTGTGACTCAGCCGGACATATAGGTAGAGGTGTAGTATAACCTCATGGTAAATGCTATCTCGAAAACGGCTGCATAGAAACATATCGAGTTTGGTGTCAAACACCTTGGAATCATACCTCCACACCAGTAACTGGTGTGGGAGGTATGATTCCACCCTTCAGAAGTGAGCTTCGTGGGGTCACCGGTCTACCCGGCACCAGCCTTCTCGACCCGGATAAAGCGATACCAAAGGGGATGATGGACGGAGCGCTTGAGCTAATCAAACACTCACCCCCAGTCAACTGATCTGGGTTTAATCCATCATCATTCTTTAGCTCATTCCACCACCCCAGTTCAGACATGGCCATATGCAAATCAGTCTGACCCTGTGCCTCATGGGAACAGTCCAGCCCGAACTGCCAAGCCATGTCTTCCCTGGACCGGAAACAAGCATCCTGGGACCGGTTTCTGGCTATTCAGCCGTCATCAGCCAGGCTAGCTTGAATCCAGTGGCAAAGTGAGCAAGGGACCCACGTCTGGGCATACCCTGCCAACTTAGGGCGAACAAAGCGATACCAAAGGGGATGATGGACGGAGCGCTTGAGCTAATCAAACACTCACCCCCAGTCAACTGATCTGGGTTTAATCCATCATCATTCTTTAGCTCACTCCACCACCCCAGTTCAGACATGGCCATATGCAAATCAGTCTGACCCTGTGCCTCATGGGAACAGTCCAGCCCGAACTGCCAAGCCATGTCTTCCCTGGACCGGAAACAAGCATCCTGGGACCGGTTTCTGGCTATTCAGCCGTCATCAGCCAGGCTAGCTTGAATCCAGTGGCAAAGTGAGCAAGGGACCCACGTCTGGGCATACCCTGCTAACTTAGGGCGAACAAAGCGATACCAAAGGGGATGATGGACGGAGCGCTTGAGCTAAACAAACACTCACCCCCAGTCAACTGATCTGGGTTTAATCCATCATCATTCTTTAGCTCACTCCACCACCCCAGTTCAGACATGGCCATATGCAAATCAGTCTGACCCTGTGCCTCATGGGAACAGTCCAGCCCGAACTGCCAAGCCATGTCTTCCCTGGACCGGAAACAGGCATCCTGGGACCGGTTTCTGGCTATTCAGCCGTCATCAGCCAGGCTAGCTTGAATCCAGTGGCAAAGTGAGCAAGGGACCCACGTCTGGGCATACCCTGCCAACTTAGGGTGAACAAAGCGATACCAAAGGGGATGATGGACGGAACAGCTTGAGCTAATCAAACACTCACCCCCAGTCAACTGATCTGGGTTTAATCCATCATCATTCTTTAGCTCACTCCACCACCCCAGTTCAGACATGGCCATATGCAAATCAGTCTGACCCTGTGCCTCATGGGAACAGTCCAGCCCGAACTGCCAAGCCATGTCTTCCCTGGACCGGAAACAAGCATCCTGGGACTGGTTTCTGGCTATTCAGCTGTCATCAGCCAGGCTAGCTTGAATCCAGTGGCAAAGTGAGCAAGGGACCCACGTCTGGGCATACCCTGCCAACTTAGGGCGAACAAAGCGATACCAAAGGGGATGATGGACGGAGCGCTTGAGCTAATCAAACACTCACCCCCAGTCAACTGATCTGGGTTTAATCCATCATCATTCTTTAGCTCACTCCACCACCCCAGTTCAGACATGGCCATATGCAAATCAGTCTGACCCTGTGCCTCATGGGAACAGTCCAGCCCGAACTACCCATAGTATATGGTACACCATGTACCCAGGGCATAGGTACCCCAGAGACCTCCCATGGGCTGAAGCATGTATTATGCCACCCATGAGAGGCCATGCAAAATGGAACTCTAGGTCTGCTACTGCAGCCTATGTAAGATGGTGCTTGCACCACTTACTTTAGATATAGGTTCACTATATCTAATGGTCACTACACTTAAAACGTATATAGCAGGCCTTAACAATCCTGAAGGCAGGGTGCTGGGTTTTATGTGAGAGGGTGCCCCTGCATGAGCAGAGCCCCTCTGCAGCCTTCGGAGTCCATTCTCCCGTGTTGTCTGTGACTCAGCCGGACATATAGGTAGAGGTGCATTATAACCTCACGGTAAATGCTATCTCGAAAACGGCTGCATAGAAACATATCGAGTTTGGTGTCAAACACCTTGGAATCATACCTCCACACCAGTAACTGGTGTGGGAGGTATGATTCCACCCTTCAGAAGTGAGCTTCGTGGGGTCACCGGTCTACCCGGTAACAGCCTTCTCGACCCGGACAGCACAAAATGGATGCTGCCAGGGGGAGACACATTTCTGCCCTCCTGCTGCTGAGCCAAACTCGAGCAGAGGAAGGCAGCACAATAGGCATCCTGTCACAGGGAGGTGTGACCACCTCCCAGACAGGGTTTAGCGTATTGGGGCTGGGTGGGTGCACTCTGAGAGTGCCTGAAAGTCTGCACTGGGGGCACATTTGGTGTCCCTGTGCATAGTCCAGCTCAAACCAGTCTGGGAGCCATTTGCTCCTGCTCTGGTGCGAAACTGGACAAAGGACATGGGTGTAGCCACCCCTCTGTCCTGCCCCTCCCCTAGGAGGGTCCCCTGAATCTGTCCAACCCTTTCCCGTGGGTATAAAATGGGTTACCTGACTACAGGACATTGTATTTTACGTAGACAAGATTCTACAAAGAAGAAACCACTGACCTTCGACCGTCTGGACACCTGGACTTCGCTGGACCGCGACTGGGCTTGACTTTGTCCCCCTTTCCGTTCAAAGATTAGTTTGTGCTGTGACTCCATACAGGCTCCGTGCAGGACCAGTGGGGCACTTAAGACAACAGAAGAATCTCCCTTGGAGTGAAGGAGCCACTCCCCTGCTTCACAGGCACCTAAAGCACAACTGACCGGTAGCTGCTCCTGAGCTCCTGCAGACTCCAAAGATTTCAGCAACACAGGAGGTGGGTTTCTGAAGGTCCCTGAGGTTGATCTGCCCTCTCACTGAGTTTTAGGCCAGTATCCCTCGTGGGGGTTGCGTTACTCGAACCCCTGTGCACTGTATTCATTTGCAAGTGCATATGCTTGTTGGCAATTCCTGAGTTTTTGCATTGGACCCCGTGTGGTCCTGACCCTGAGCAGTATTTGCACCAAAGAACTCTGGCCTCCTCACACCGTGTGCTCCGTGGGCTGGTCCTTTGCAGACTTGCTCAAGGTCCCCTTGCGACTCCTGGTCCTTCAGCCTGCGGGTCCCCCTGAGGGTCATCTTGATTGTTCTTGGGCTTTCCTGGTTGCTCCAGACATGCCCTGACTCTCCATTGCTTGGAGAGTCCCCTGGACCTTGCTGGTCCACACCGTAACCTGTTTGTTCTTCCTGCATGGGTTGCTGTTGTCAAGGCTTATTGGTGCTCCCGCTGGACACTGACCCCTCAGCACTCGACATCCTTCATGGGACAGCTCACCTCCGGCTCCTGGTCATCCTCGACATCTCCTGGTCCTCGTGGCTGCAGAGTCAAGCATCCCCTCTTCGCACCTGAAACACCAGACATCGGTGGGCATTCGTCTCCCGAGCCCCTGGTCACTCTGAAGTGACCCAGACTCTGTCCCCACTGCTTTCAGGTTCCTTCCATCCAGAATCCAGGCTTGTATTCCCTCGGACCCTTGTCACCTTCACGCCAGCAGCACTTCTTCACTTCCTTCCATAGAGAACGCCAAGAGTTTCCGATGCCACTTTAGACCTATGCACACAGCTTCCCTGGGTTAGGTAACTCCAATACTATAGTATCCACGGGTGGGGTGGCTCTTTAATCTCTTAAGTTCCAAAGGGTTGGCTCGAATACCGCTTAAAAGGGTCCTTAAACTTTAACTTTGCAACCGCAACTTTCTCATAGAGTTGTACGGAGCACGCAGTCGTGTTTCTTCACTGCACCCGTCATCCGTGGGTCTCCTGTGTCATCACCTTGGGTGGTTCTTTGGGGTCCCAGCGATTCTACGTGCTCTAGGCCCTGTGTCTAGTCAAGTCGTGATTGTTATACCACTATTTTAGTATATGGTTCGGTCTCCCCCTGGAGCCCGCTGTCTATTGTTCTACTTACAACTGTTCTATTGATCCAGTATTGTGTGCTTTGGTTTCTACCCTCGTGTAGAGGATAGTAGAGAGTGTTATACTAATAAATACATATTTTTATATAACTACTGTGTGATTCTCCTTCATTTAGTCATTCAGGAGGTGATATTCTGGTAAAACAAGCTGCTTTACATTCCTTCAAGATTAAGCCTGAAGGCTGCTCTGCATAGCTACCACTAGGATAGCTTTCATAAAGGTTATCTTTGACCTCATACATCATAAGGGTCGTGTGGATTGGACAGGGTGCCCACTTTAACTCGTGGACAGCATATACCAAGCCACCTTCTCACAGGTAGGAGGGTGATTATGATACAATCTGTATGGGTATGTGAGGGGGTGTGAGAGTCTCTCAATGGGTATGAGAGAGGATATCAGAGTCTCTGTATCAGTATGTGAAAGAATCTAACGGTGTCTTTATGGGTATGTGAGATGGTGTAAAAGTGTCTGTATGAGTATGTGAATAGGTGTCACACTGTCTGTATAAGTAAGTGAATGGGAGGTCTGAATGAATATGGGAAAGGGTATCAGAGTCTGTGTATAGTTATGTGAATAGGTATAAGGTGTCTGTATAGATATGTGAGAGTGTGTGAGAGTCTCTGTATGGGTATGTGAATAGTTATGACACTACCTGTATAGGTATGTTCCAGGGTGTGACAGTCTATGTATGGATATGTGAGAGGGTGTGAGATTCCTCTATGGGTATATGAGAAGATGCCAGAGTCTCTGTCTCAGTATGTGAATGGGTATAACAGTATCTGTATAAGTATGTGAATGGGAATAAAGGAGGTCTGAATGAGTATGGGGAAGGGTGCACACATCAGCTTCCTTCTAGCCATGTAAATGTATGCATAGCTGTACAGTTTGCTCTGTTATTGTATGCATAGTTATATCATTATCTGTAAAAAGTAAATATATTTAACTATACCTTCCTCCCTTAGCAAAAGCATCAGGGTGAAGCAGCTCATCTTAATCTACATATCTGTGTATATGTTTTTTGTTGTTGTTGTTGAAGTTTTACCTCTTTTTATTGTATTTCAAAAATAATCAGCAATACTACCGTGCAAGGTAGTTATCATATCAAACCACCCAGAACCAAGTCGTGATCGAGCAACACCATAGGGGATGAACATAACAATTCAAATCAAGCATCCTAGCGTACATCATGACTGCCTAGTCTCTCTTCGTGAAGAGTGATTACACTTCTCTGGCCTGCCACTCAGCCATGGCTCGCTGTTGAAGGAAGTGCTGCAGTGGCTCCCATATGTCTTTAGGCTTAGATGACGTTGGTAACTCCTCCGCATACAAATCTAGATTTTCTTTGCAGAAAACCATGTCTTTAAGCCAATGTGCAACTTTCGGCGGCTGTGCTCCCTCCCATGTTACAGCAACTCTGCGTTTAGCCAACAGTAAGGCAATGCGTACAAATCTACCCATGACCCCTTTCACATGTGGAACGTAACAGAGAAGACATACCAATGGTGTACATTGCAATTCCGATCCCGACATATCCTGTATATTCTGTACTACCGAGCTCCAGTAGCTCTCCACCCTCCCACACTCCCAAGCGAGATGCATAAAATCAGCTTCCGTTTGGCCACAGCGCCTACATCTACTAGAATCACGCAAGCCATAACCATGCAGTCGAAGGGGCGTGTGATATGTCTGATGTAAATATTTAAAATGTATGATGCAGAGATTGCCGTTAGGGCTAAGCTTACTCGTGAGATTGCAGACATGTTCCCATTCCGCCATTGTCATAGGAGGAGTCAGTACGGAATTCCAACGATCAAAGCTCCTGTCTGGCCCGCTAGCTTTCTCAGCTCGTATTGCCCTGTATAGCTTAGTGATTAACTTTTTGCGCGTGGGAGTAGTCAGTAATAGTTGTAGGGGTTGGAGAATTGGAGGCTCAGCCGGGTACGTGTCATAGTGTGCTTTAATAGCGTGTCTCAATCTGTGTACAGCAAACTGAAATAGCAGTGTGGGGTTATGAACATACTGTATATCTTCGGGGGTGAGGAAAGTGCCACTCGGGTAAATGTCTTGCATGGTACTCAGTCCCGGCTCCTCCAGTAGTCGCATTGGGCCAGCCTCCTGCGTCACCGACAGTGCCGCATGGTGTGCCAGGGGCATCGCTGGGGCATATATAGGTAATTTGTTGGCGAGCTGCCCTATTGATTGCCATGCTGCTATTGTAGTATCTATTGTATTTATTTCTGTTTTTGGGGTACCTCGTCTCATGTGAGTGAGGAGACTATGTAGGGGGGTCGGAGAGGCATCACCATCTTCCACCGCCACATGAGAAGTGTAAGCATGTGGATGAAACCAAAAATATGCATATTGAGTCTGAGCACTTAAATAGTATATGTAGGGGTCCGGTGCACTAAATCCGCCTCCAGGATAGTCAAGTGTGAGGGTCGCCCAACCCACCCGAGCTTGTTTACCTCCCCAAATTAATCGAAGCAGTGACGTTCGCAGTGTACTAAAAAAACCTTTTGACAGTTTGATTGGAATATTGGATAAGAGATATAGAAAGCGCGGCAGTACCACCATTTTTGTGATTGCAATGCGGTCCGCTAAAGACAATGGCATAGCTATCCATTTATCAATCTGTTGTTCCAGTGAAGCACATGCTCGACCGTAGTTTTCCCTTATAACAACGTCGGGGTCCCGGTGAACCCAGATCCCCAAATATTTGACCGGGTCTGCGGTCCACACTATCGGGTATTCCATAGGTGGTGGAAGGGTGGCTGCCGTCAAAGGTGTGATTAGCGACTTATCCCAGTTAATACTGAGGCCAGATAGCAGGCCAAATCTGATGTACACCCGTAACACCTGCGCCAGATAGCGGCCGGGTTCTCTAATAAAAAGCACCATGTCATCGGCATAAAGAGAAATACCAACTGGCCGGTGATTAAAGTTCAGGGCCGTTTCTCTGTGTCTTTGACGTATCACACATGCTAGAGGCTCAATTGCAATAGCGAACATTAGTGGTGATAGAGGGCAACCCTGGCGGGTACCGCGCTTAATGGAAAAAGGCTCGGACGTCAGTCCACCCACCCGGACTCTCGCCGAGGGGTCAGCATAAAGTATTTTCACCCATCCCCAAAAAATCAGTGGGAAACCCATATGCTGTAGAATGCGAAACATGTAATTCCACTCTATGGAATCGAACGCTTTAGCCGCGTCAAGCATAACGGCTGCGGCTTGTAAAGTAGGGTTAAGAACATGCATCATTGCAAAGATGGTCCTTAAATTGTGCGACGTGGATCTCTCCGGGATAAAGCCCGATTGGTCCGGTAGAACCAAGCAGTGCATCAGTGGCTGGAGTTTTGTGGCTAGGATTTTGGCTAGTATTTTAGCGTCAATGTTAATCAAGGACAACGGCCTATATGAGTCGCATGTGTCCGGAGGTTTATCCTTTTTGAGAAGGGTAATAATTAGAGCTTGACACAGGGATGGGGGCAGAACACCAGTTTCATGCGCCTCGGCGTACATTTGCAATAGATATGGTGTGAGGAGATCCGTGTATGCTTTATAAAATTCTGCGGTGAGACCATCTGGCCCCGGTGCTTTCGCATTTGGTAGGGCACAGATTGCTGCTTTTATGTCTGCTTCATCTATGGGTTTACTCAAATACTCCCGATGACCGTCCGCTAACCACGCACAGGCAACATCATCCAGATACTCCTCCACCGCGGATTCTGGGCCCGCCCCCTGAGAGGTGTACATGTTAGCATAGTAACCTCAAAACTGCTCCACTATTTCCCGAGGATTGTAAAATTCTCGACCTTGAGAGTCAGTTATTTTATCTACATGATAATGTTCTGCGCGTGTTTTTATTTTTTCAGCTAAATTTCAGCCTGGCCTGCCCCCCTCTCCATACTTTCTGGCAACGTGTCGGCGTGAGATATAGCGAATTTCCGTTTCTGCTACCGTGTCATATTCAAGAATTAACTCATGAATGCGTGAAAGCGTGTCAGGGGACGGATTATCTGTGTATGTACTCTCCAAGATTTTTAACGAGGTCTCTTTCGCGGTGAGTTGAGTTCTGATATCCTTCAGAATACCAGCTGTGGTGCCAATGCAGACCCCCCGTATCATCACCTTAAACGCCTCCCATAATGTGGCAGCACTTTCGACCGTACCCTTATTGTCCTCGAAGTAGTGTTCAATTGCACTACGAATGGTGTCATTGTAAATGGGGTCTAGCAAAGCCTCCGACCGGAAACGTCATGTGAACGGACGATGAAGTGTGCTGGGAATATGAAGAGTCAGCTGCACCGGATTATGGACGGATAGAGTACGTGGACAATTATTGACAGCAGTCACCCACTCGGCAGCACCCTCACTGAGGAGCCAGTAATCCAACCTTGACCAGCTATTATGTGCTGGCGTGGCATGTGTTCCCTCCCTCGCTGTGCCATTTCGCAGCCTCCAAACATCCACCAGCCCAAACTCCAACATTGCATTGTTAATGCTTTTGGACACTTTAGGCGTGCGAATGTTCTGTGGGCTAGATTTGTCCAGTGCAGGCTCCAAATAGGTATTAAGATCCCCCCCATATGACGGCAGCCTCGGGCCACTCTCGCAGCATATTATACATGCGCTGGAACACTTCCGGCTCATCTGCTATAGGACCATACATATTTATGAGAGTGATTAAGGAATTCCCTAATTTAACCTGAACCATAGCACAGCGACCTTCTCCATCTATATGCGTTTTGAGTGGTGTGAACGGGATGCCTTTCTTAATCAATATGATAACCCCCCCTAGCATATGCGGAGTATGATGATGCGAGTCGAAACCCAGCCCACCTAGATGCAATTTTTGCTTCTGTAGCTTTGGTCAGGTGTGTTTCTTGCAAAAAGGCAATTTGGGTACCATGTCGGTTCAGGTATGCAAAAACTTGTCGGGTTTTTTTCGGGGAGTTCAGACCTCGGATGTTCCACGTTAGGTATCGGTAGCTTTCACCCATTGGCCTTACTAGCACTTTGCATTTCGCTTGAGTCAATTAGCTGGCAGCCATAGTACACCAGAGTAAAAATGCAATCCCCATTGCTGGTGGCAAAACAATCACGACAAACAATCCCCTGGAGTACTACATCTAAACATTGACTAACTTCAAATGTTTTGAACCCTTCTACCCCCTCCCCTCCCCTCCCACTCCAACCTCCCAATTAGGTCGAGAATACAAGCCCTCCACCCTCCCACAATTCGCCCCAGTCCCAATTTGAAAGTCCAGACTAATGGGGGATCACCCTCGGGGGGGGGGAGGAACGACGGCGAACACCTACCAAGCGGCAGGGTGGCCAGGCTGTTGTATCAAGAAACCCACCTCCACTCTTCGGTCGGGATATAGTAAGTGTACCAAAGGCCTAATATTAATATCTATACAATAGATCAATTTTCTAGTTCTGTGAGCATATTCGCATGACTAAGCTGTGGGCTCACATTTAGTGATATAACCTACTGTGTCCATGTGTGCAGTTGTGTGGATATGCGACAAAATAACCCTGCAAAGTAATCAGCCATTGGTCAGTATCACTGAGTGATGGTGTCATCGTGGAGCTCTGAGCAGCGACCAGCGAAGGCTTGCGAGGACATATATGTTTCGTGAACTTCAGAGCCGACTTGGAGTCCGTGAAGAAGTGTGCCTGTCCATCATGAGTGATTTTCAATTTGGCAGGGTATAGCATTGCATAAGGAACAGAGGCAGACTGCAAAAGCTTTTTTGCTGGCAGGAATTCCCTACGTGCAGCCTGTACTGCCGGGGTGTAATCCGGAAAGGACAGATTGTTACCCGAATGAGTGATGGGGCTCCTGGCCCTCGCCTCTCGGAGGATAGCGTCCCTGTCTGCATAATTGAGGAGGCGGGCAATGATCGGGCACGGCTGCGCACCCGGCACCGGTCTGGGTCCGATATCTGTGTATATGTTATTGCATAACTGTGTAAACAATAAAATGCCTTAATATCTCACTGCATACGTCAGCATTTCCCTCCTTGTGTCATTCCCTATATTGGTGTAAACCTCTGTTTTGTTTTTCTTCAACACTTTTTCTTCATCGTTCCTGATCAATATACTTTACTTTATTTTCATCTTCTACTCACTTTCAACATTTCCTTTTTTTAAACATCCTCCTCACTTTCATCCACCTTATTCATACTCAGTCTGTTTGTATCAATTTTCTTTTATGCTACAGTTTAATACACATACCTGTTAAATGTGGTTGGTGGTGAGTATTTTTCTTTCTCAGTATCAGGTTCTCAAACTTGTCTCAAGAAAACACACAAAAACCGAGCAGAAGAATGGTAAACCACTCTCATGCAAGGCAACCATTAATGGCACCCTATTCAAATTTGCTTTCAAGTTTGCAGAGGCTGCAAACAAATGGAAACTCTGCTTTCATTTAATTTAATTCCCTTACTAATCATACAACTCTTCTGTATGGTCACATTTCTTAACCCTTTGTTTGATTCCTCTAAAGAGAGCCCAATTCGGTAGTGGTTTTGGGTGAGATCCATGGATTTACAAAGGGATTCGAGGATCTCAGTGCGGCCGCCTGAGTGACTTCGCGGAGGATCCTCGGATCCGCGTGGCAAACCAAAATCTTTTTTTAAAAAAATATTCCTTAACACTACCACTTCCTACAAATCCCTAAATTTAGACCCAAACTATTGTTACTCTCTGTTTCTTTTATGACTAATATCTCCTCACATTGGCACTCTAGGTTTTTTCTGTTCCCTTTCCCCCATACTCTTTTAGCTCTGATTCCATGTTGACCAACATTGTAACATTCTCTGCTAGCAGTAGGTCAGAAGTTCACAACTGTCTCTACAGCAGCATGCTAACTAGCAAGTCAAATTTTACAGGTGTGGTTGAGTGTATACAATTACAAACATTCTCCTCATACCCAATCACACATCTACTTACTTTAAGTTTATAGCACAACCTAGTTTTAATCAGTACATTACTTACACCATCCAATTAAATGGTAATATGTTAAACTTGACTTCCTAGCATCATTTTTAACTGACTTCATTTTGAAAACTACTTCATTCAGCTGCAGACTTCTCCTATGTGCTACTGGTCCATCTTTCAAAATGGTTAGAGTGTGGATTGTGGGTCATAGCTTTCTGTTCTGGGCTAGAGAGTATGCTAGAAGCAAAGGGATTGACAGAGACCTAGGTTTGCCTGATATGGATATTAGTTGGTTTGGCCAGAGAGGGTTAAAGTGGCATTGATTGCTTCCATTGGTTGAAAGCATTACAGAGAACCAACATCCAGACCTCATGATTGTGCACTGTCGTGGCAATGACCTGGACACATTGACTGGGGTAGGACTAGAAATCCAAATGAAGAATACCTTTGAACAATTAATGCAACTTTTCCCTCACACTGTCTTGGTTTTTTCTAACATGTGCCAGAGGCAGAAATGGAACTGGTGTCCTGAATTTTGTCCACAGATAGAGAAAACCAGGAAACATGTTAATAAAACTGTTTCAGCATTCCTCAGAGACCATAACATGGGCTCTGTCTACCATAACAACCTGCGTTTCAACATGCATGGAATATACAGGAGAGATGGGGTTCACTTCACAGAAGAAGGCAACAGAGTGTTTCTGAACAACTTGAAACACTGCGTTCACTGGTATATGTAGTCATCATTTACATACAATTAACACAACAGCTCGTCTAAGAGCCACCCTATGTCCAAAAAGTTATTATTTTTAACTGCAAATCCTTTTTTTTTTATTTATCAAATCCGCATATCCATCGTGGATCCACAAACCAAAAGCACACATTCAATACAAAAGAGCACATTTACTATTTCTACTAAAAGGTTCTAAATGGATCTCACGGTGAGTCTAAATGATTTTCATTTGAGGTGCATAAGTGTGTTTGTGAACAGTGTCTTTATGGTATATAAGTCGGTGTGACAATGTCTGTATAGGTTTGTCAATGGGTGTAACAGTAACTGTATTTATTTGTAAATGGGTGTCACAGTGTCTCTATAGGTTTCTGAATAGGTGTCACAGAGTCTGTATGGGGTTGTGAATAGATATGGATATGGCAGTCTGTGTATGGCTTTGTGAATGGATGTAAGTGTGTCTATGGTTTATGAATGGGTGTGATAGTGTCTGCATGAGTTTGTCAATGGGTGTGACAGTCACTGTGTGGGTCTGTGAAGAGTGTCACTGAGTCTCAATGGGGCTATGAATGGGTGCAACAGTGTCTGCATGGGTTTGTGAATAGATGTGATAGTGCATGTTTCAGTACACGAATCAGTGTGGCAGTGTCTATATGGGGTTGTGAATGGATATGGATATGGCAGTCTGTATGGCTTTGTGAATGGATGTAACAGAGTGTCTATGGTTTATGAATGGGTGTGATAGTGTCTGCATGAGTTTGTCAGTGGGTGTGACAGTCACTGTATGGGTCTGTGAAGAGTGTCACTGTGTCTCTATGGGTATATGAATGGGTGCAACAGTGTCTGCATGGGTTTGTGAATAGATGTGATAGTGCATGTTTCAGTACACGAATCAGTGTGACAGTGTCTGTATGGGTTTGTGAATGGGGCGACAGTCTCTCTATAGATTTGTGAATGGTTGACACACAGTTTCTATGAGATTGTGAATGAATATGACACTCTAAGTATGGGTTTGTGAATGGGTGTAACAGTGTGTCTATAGGTATGTGAATGGATGTGACAGTGTCTCTATAAAGTTGTGAATGGGTGTGACAGTGTCTGCATGGGTTTGTGAAAGATTGTGACTGCTTGTGTTTGGGCACGTAAATGAATGTGACAGTATCTGTATGGGTTTGTGAATGGGTGTCACAATGTTTGTATGGGTTTGCAAATGGGTGTGACAGTGTCTGTTTGGGTACATTAATTAATGTGATAGTATCTGCATGGGTTTATGAATGGGTGTGACAATGTTTCTATGGGTATGTGAATGGGTGTGAGAGTGTCTCTATGGGGTTGTGAATGGGTGTGACAGTGTCTGTATGGGATTGTGAATTAATAATACAGTCTCTGTATAGGTTTGTGAATGGGTGTAACCGTATCTCTATGGTATATAAATGGGCTTAACAGTGTCTGTATGGGTTTGTGAATGGGTGTAAGAGTGTCTCTATGGGTATGTGAATGGGTCTCACAGTCTCTCTTTGAGTATGTGAATGGGTGTGACAAAGTCTGTATGGGGTTGTAAATGAGTGTGACTGTGAATGTGTAGGTTTCTCAATGGGTGTGACAGTGACTGTATGGATTTGCAAATGGGTGTCAAAGAGTGTTTATGAGTATGTGAATAGGTGTAACAGTACATAAATGGATGTACTAGTGTTGTCACATGGCCGATAGGGACATTGTCGACATCGCTAAGTTAGCATGAGCCCAGCAACCATGATGCTGGTTTTGCGCACGTTACTACATGGCTTTATTTTTGCAAGACTCTGTTTATGCCTTTCACATTAGAACCGTCTGCTTTGTTCGTTCTCTGCCTGTTCCTGGAGTTTAGTCTGAACACTATGAGCAAGGTCGATAAACAATGCCCCTTGTTATTCTGTTCTGGTCAGTCCCTAGCACCTACACAAAACATGCTAACACAGCTGCTGCTGGATACTCGTGCCTTGATATTATGAGGATGCATGTTTGGGTGGCACACACTTGGAGAGGGAGCTTTCCAGGGAGAAGAGCCATGCAGATCCTATGATGTAGATATACCATTTAGGCACTAAGGTATGGGGTCTGCTGACAAAGCCCAGAGGTCTTCTATTATATAATAAAACTTCTTCTTACCAAGGGGAGGGTGGTTAGGCCTTATAGTCCTTTATCCACAGTCTTTATATGATGACATCACCCTTTATGATATATGGCCTTGCTGCAATGCTAACTGTGTTAGGTTTGTGCATTTTGCTGCTGGTTGTGGCTCGTATACTGCATTTTAGAGCACAATAGTTAAAATAAACATTTTAAACTATATTCGTGTTTTGGTCGGTTCTAATCCTACAGGAACCGGCTCGACGACGGGACGTTTACCCAAGTCGACAGACCCAATTGAAGAAGGGTGTTGCCGGATTTTTTACTAGCAAAGCCAGGGACTTGGAACGAGTGTGGCAGGCTCTGCCCAAGAGATCACGACATTATATTTAAAGTGTGTGACACAAACTCCAGTGATTCTAACTATCTGGTCCCAGAAACGATTCTCGTTCTACTGGAATAGAGATAAAGACAATCCCCTGTACTTAAACGACAGGACACATCCAAGGAGGACGGAGGTATCTACTCCCCAAGTTTTCCTCCTACAAACAATTTGGAGAGAATAAAATAAAGAAAGGTCTTATCCTTCATCTAATCAGGAAACAAAAGTTATCTCCAAAAAATCACTTGACCGAGAGAGTCACAGATATGGTCTTGAAAAAGATGGTGCTATAATATCTTCCATCGAAACGCGTCGACGCTACATGACACAATCCGTCATAAGGCTGGAACCACAGATTACTAATTAACTTTGTGGTATCGGGTTCTAGTGCCTCACATTGTTTTATTACGGATGTGTAATTTGTTAATGACAAAGTGTATTGTCTTTTATGTGTACTCTCTATGCCAGCAGGTATAGATTTTTCATTGTGTTTTTATGTTAGGTATCGATCAGTTGGGTCATAACATATCTGAACATTACCAACTATATGTGTGCAATATGTTGTCTTGTTTTTAATTTAGTACCACAACAAACAAAATTTTCCTAATATTGTTTTATACTGTTTTTAACTTTAGAAACTGTGGGGCATATTTACAAGCCCCTTGCGCCACTTTTGCGCCGCCGTTGCGTCACGCATGTGACGCAGCGGCGACGCAAACCATGCGCCACGTTGCGCTATATTTACAACGTGACGCATCTAGGGAGATGCGTCACGTAGTAAACCCCTGCGCCACATGAAACCTGCGTCAGGTTTCATGTGGGCGTACCGGCGCAGGGGGGGGCGTTCCGGCGCAGGAACGCCTCGGAAAAGTGACGTAGTGAAATCTACAAGATTTCACGCAGTCACTTTTCCGACGCTGGTGCGTCAAATCCTTACGCCTGCTTCAAGCAGGCGTAAGGATTGACGCACCATGTTAGGGATAGGGAAGGTTGGAACAGTGCTGGAGTTGCGTCGCGCTTGCGACACAACTTCAGCACTGCGCCAACCTTCCGCCGGCAGATGCGTCACGCATCTGCTTATCCTTGCGCCACGATGCGCCGCATCGTAAATACGGCGCATCGGACGTGGCTCAAGGGTAAACTTGCGTGACGCATTTTCCCTGGCGCATCCCTGCTGATATGCAGGGATGCGCCAGGGAACGTAAATATGCCCCTGTATATATTTCTTTTTGCATAATTATCAATAAATAGATCTATTTTTATTAATTTCTTGATTGTGACCTTGGGCTTACTATTATACCTCCCTTGAGTGTATGGTGTATGTGGAGTGGTTTAGAGATTGGGCGGTCTAGACCATCACGAGTGGATGTGACTAGCAACCAGTATTTTTCTTATAGGATAAGTCCAAAGGAAATTGCTTTGTTTGATATTGTTTTATTGCACCCTATTCCTTTGGTCTCAAGGGGTCCCTCTCCATTTCATTATAACAGTTCTTATTGTGGACATGTAGGAGAGAGTGTGCAAAAAGGTGTGTCTTGTTACTGCGATTCCTGAGAGATCCGGGAGTGTTGTGTTCTGGGGTATCTAATCATTTGCTTCTTCATGAGTGTGTAGGAGAGCGAGTGAGACACTATAGCTAGTCGGTCCTGGGTTCGTGGATACTAAGGTGGTGGGAAGGCTTAGGCCCTATACACCGATGTCCCATATTCCTGCGCATAGTTCTGTTTATGTGCAGAATCCCTGCAACAGTGTCTGTGTGGGTTTGTACATGGGTGTGAGAGTGTCTCTATGGGTATGAGAATGGGTGACAGTATCTCTAGAGTATGTGAATGGGTGTGACAGAGTCTGTATGAGGTTGTGAATGGGTGTGAAGGTGTGTCTATGGGTTTCTCATTGAGTATGACAGTGACTGTATGGCTTTGTGAATGGGTGTCACAGAGTCTCTATGGGTATGTGAATGGGTGTGACAGTCTCTCTATGGCTATGTGAATGGGTGTAACAGTGTCTGTATGGGTGTAACAATGGATGTGAGGTGTGAGAGTCTATGTATGGGTATGTAAGTGGGTGTGGCAGTATCTGTACGGGTATGTGAAAAGCTGTTTGAGGAAGAGGCAGTATATAAATAAATATATATGTATTTTTTTATAGCCGTGCTAAATCCACGGATCCCTTGTAGAGTTACACAGGGGGCCGCATTGAGCCCCACAAGGGATCCGCAGATTTCACGAGTGGCCCCAAAGTAATTTTTTTTCACATTTCTGGCTTCAGGACACATGCTCAGACCTCTTTTCTACCATGTACAAGGGGTCAGGAAACCTCTCACCTGAACCCTTCATTTAATTTGCCAGTAGGTAATATATATAATAACTATAACTATCTACTAGCTATCACCAGTAGGTAATATATATAATACCTATAGCTACCTACCAGCTATCACCAGTTGGTAATATATATTACCTACTGGCGATAGCTAGTAGGTAGTTATAGTTAGGACCCAAATTTCCATACGAAAAGCATTTTTTCTTTTGCTAATAACTTTGTTGTCGCTTGATGTATCTTCATGACATTTTCAAAAAACTTCCCCTTTTTAGGTAGAGCCTAGCAGCAGCGTGCATGCGCTGCTCGCTCTGCGAGGCATGCAGTAGTCGAGTATGCTGTGGAAAATATTTTTGATTGGCTGGTGTCATTGTCCTTGGTAAATGCTGGCTTCCAATTGATAATGAGGATTGTTAGTACCTCCTTGTTACCACCCTGTCGCCATTTGTTACCTCCCATGAGGACTGGATCTTTTACTTGCCGCGTTACACGGTCTCCTTCATAAGTCAGTAAGCTCAATTTTTTTTTTTTATTTGCAGCACGGTCCGCTTTCACTTTAGCGGTCGCGCTTGTTTATTTAATTAATTTGCCGCACGGGCCAAAAGGGAGCATTTCTACTCACTAATCTAACAAGCATTTGCAAAGCAATAAGTCTCGCATTTATGCAAGTTTGAGCTATTGACATTGCAACTAACAATGCCTTTTATTTTTGTTTTCGTTTTTAAAACATAAATAAAAAGCATTGTCATTTACAATGCCAATAGCTTAACCTCGCGTAAATGCGAGACCTAATGCAATGCAAATGCTTGTGTTTTTTTAAGCAGGGCGGCCGCCCCGTAACACTGGCACCTGCTTTCAATCACTTTAACCCGGCATTATCTCCTGTTTTTTTGAACCCCCCTCCCCCCCCCCCAGTAAAATGGAATTAGAAATGATTAGCAAATTAAGTCATATGAATTCCAGGTAGTACATAATCGTGTGCTAATGGGCTGAAGCTGACAACAGCATATCTGTGTTACATGTCATCTGTACTAAACCCACCTGATGGGTTGTTTTCAAAAGCTTGTTTTATTAACAACAACACCACCAATACCTCCACCACTACCAGTACCACCAATACCTCAACCACTACCAGTACCACCACCACCGGTACCACCACCCCAACCAGTACCACCACCACCAGTACCACCACTACCACCAGTACCACCACCACCAGTACCGCCATTACTACCAGTACCACCACTACCAGTACCACCACCATCGCCACAACTACCAGTACCACCACAACCACCACTACTACCAGTACCACCACCACCACTACCAGTACCACCACCACTACCACCACTACCAGTACCACCACTACCAGTACCACCACCACTACCAGTACCACCACCACTACCACCACTACCAGTACCACCACCACTACCACCACCACCACTACCACCACCACCACTACCACCACCACAAGTACCACCACCACCAGTACCACCAGTACCACCACCACCAGTATTACCACCACCAGTACCACCACCACCACCAGTACCACCACCACCAGCACCACCACCACCACCACCAGTACCACCACCACCAGTACCAGTACCACCAGTACCAGTACCACCAGCACCACCACGACCAGTACCACCACCACCACCAGTACGACCACCACCAGTACCACCTGTACCAGTACCACCTGTACCAGTACCACCAGTACCACCAGTACCACCAGTACCACCACCAGTACCATCACCACCAGTATCACCACCAGCACCACCACCAGTACCACCACCACCACCAGTACCACCACCACCACCACCACTACCACCACCACCACTACCACCACCACCAGTACCACCACCAGTACCACCACCAGTACCACCAGTACCACCACCAGTACCACCACCAGTACCACCAATATCACCACCACCTGTACCACCAGTACCACTACCACCACTACCAGTACCACCACTACCAGTACCACCACCACTACCAGTACCACCACCACTACCACCACTACCAGTACCACCACCACTACCACCACCACCACTACCACCACCACCACTACCACCACCACAAGTACCACCACCACCAGTACCACCACCACCAGTATTACCACCACCACCACCACCAGTACCACCACCACCAGCACCACCACCACCACCACCAGTACCACCACCACCAGTACCAGTACCACCAGTACCAGTACCACCAGCACCACCACGACCAGTACCACCACCACCACCAGTACGACCACCACCAGTACCACCTGTACCAGTACCACCTGTACCAGTACCACCACAACCACCAGTACCACCAGTACCACCACCAGTACCACCACCACCAGTATCACCACCAGCACCACCACCAGTACCACCACCAGTACCACCACCACCACCAGTACCACCACCACCACCACCACTACCACCACCACCACTACCACCACCACCACCACCAGTACCACCACCAGTACCACCACCAGTACCACCAGTACCACCACCAGTACCACCACCAGTACCACCAGTATCACCACCACCTGTACCACCAGTACCAATACCACCAGTACCAGTACCACCACCACCACCAGAACCACCACCAGAACCACCAACAGTACCATCACCACCACCAGCAGTCCCACCACCAGTACCACCACCACCATCAGTACCCCCACCACACCCACTACCACCACCCGTACCACCAGTACCACCACCAGTACCACCACCAACACCACCAGTACCACCAGCAGTACCACCACCAGTACCACCACCAGTATCACCACCACTACCACCAACAGTACCACCACCACCAGTACCACCAACACCAGTACTACCACCACCAGTACCACCACAGTACCACCACCACCCGTACCACCACCACCAGTCCCACCACTAGTACCAGTACCACCACCACCACCAACACAACCACCAGTACCACCACCACCAGTAGCACCACCAGTACCACCACCACCAGCACAACCACCACCAGTACCACCACCACCAGTACCACCACCACCAGTACCACCACTAGTACCACCACCACCAGGACCACCACTACCACCAGTACCACCACCACCAGTACCACCACCACCACCAGTACCTCCAGTACCACCACCACCACTACCACCACCAGTACCACCAGTACCACCACCAGTGCCACCACTACCTGCAGTACCACCAGTACCACCAGCACCAGTACCACCACCACCACCAGTACCACCACCAGTACCACCACCACCACCACCAGTACCACCACCAACAGTACCACCAGTACCACCACCACCAGTCCCACAACCAGTACCACCACCACCACCACCAGTACCACCACCACCACCAGTACCACCACCACCACCAGTACCACCACCACCAGTACCACCACCACCACCACCACCAGTACCACCACCACCACCAGTACCACCACCACCACCAGTACCACCACCACCAGTACCACCACCACCACCAGCACCACCACCAGTACCACCACCACCACCACCAGTACCAACACCAGTACCGCCACCAGTACCACCCCCACCACCACCAGTTCCACCACCAGTACCACCACCACCACCAGGACAGCACTGGTTGCACGCAAGTGAAATACGCAAAGCGAAAAGATAGTCTATAAGACACGCTGAGGGTTGCCAGCAGCAGGATGCCGAAGCTGTCAATCATGCGGTCACGGAGCATCTGCAGTTGCCCCGGGTTGTGTAGGGCCACAAGTGGTGCAGCCATTGCGCCACAGACAAAGTAAAAGCAATAAGCGAGCAGCTAAGGCTAGGATCAATGGGAAGCCGCCAAAGACGCTGGAAAAAATAGAATGAATAAAAGCCGGAATTACACCAAATATAGTCTGAAAGGAGGTCAAAAGTCCAGAGCCCACAACTTTAAAAAAGTGTACAAGACCTGCTGTATTGGATGCATTAAATATATGGTGAATCAGTTCACCGAAATGTTGGGGAAGGTTAGTGTTTAAAAGGGCCTGCATCTCACTGTGGGCGCTGGCCACCTGGAGAACGAAGGTCTCCCGTGCGGAAGTGAGCATAACCTCCTGGTTTAATAATAGTGCCTTTATTCTGCTCAATTTATTGAAATCCGCCTTCAAAGTCGGTATGTAAGGCCAAATGGAACCATCTAACTTCTCACGCGGGGGCGGAAAAAGCACATTTTTGCAGCACACCACGCGTTGCGAAACCGTTACTATATAGGGTATGCCAGCCCGCAAACCACAGCAATCCTGATTATTCAAAAGCAGATAGCTACCATTAGCAAGCATAGTGAAAGTAGGTGATATAACAGGAGCAGGAATGCCCTTTAAAACACAAGCAAGATTCGGGGCAGAAACATTACAAGCCCCGTGCAATTTAATGTTTTTACAAACAAGGGAATGACCCACTGTAGAATCGCAAGACTCCCCTGTGAGAAATACCTCCTTGTCATCCCTAAGGCATCTGTATGTGAAAGGTAGGGACCAGAGTTTGTGCAAAAAGGCACTGCCCAAAGGCTCGAAACGGCCAACAGGATAATGTTTCATGCATGAACTAAATTCAAATAAAGAAAAAGGCAAAGCAATAACCCCGTGTACTAGCCACACTGCAGAGTCAGTCTCCGCCACAGAGAATGGTAAAGGATCCATCTTTTCGATATGTAGAAGAGTGTATGTTGCATCTTTCATGGACATGAACTGCTGTTTCTCAGTCAAATTAAACGGCAAGAACAAGGCAGATGTGTTTAAAAAATGCCATGGAACCTTCTCCATTTTCAGTGTCTGCAAAGTCCATGCAAACTGCATAACTGAACGCAATTGATTTTGACCATGATATAACACAGACACGTCATCCTCTACAATATCAACAACAGATGAAACAATATTCTCTAACGTGTAAATGCGGGAAGACAGGGTGTTAATACTATTGTCGACAACAGCAAGCACTTTTTCTAGGTTTGCTTGATCTATTTCCCGTAAACGGGAAGCAGCTTCTATTTGTGAAAGCTTCCAGATTTCATTGTAAGTCGCATAAACAAATCTTTTAGGTCTTGGACCTCTAGGTCCGAGGACAAAATCAGCCAGATCGATGGTGCCTGATAAGAGAGATAAATGATGTTTTACTGAATCTAAAGTAGAGTGCTGCAACCACTGTTTACATAATTTACCAACTGAATAAGTGGTAACTGTACGTGAGTCTGAAAAACGTGGATCTGGTCTATCCTGTTTGTAACCAGGAGCAGAGTCATGAAAACGCAGTTGGCAGGCATTAGAGGCTATGGGCCACACCAACCAGGCTGAGCGAGCTAGTGTAGAGACATTAAATGAGTTATTTTGAAACAACGCTTGCAAACTTTCAAGGGAAATATTTAAATGTAAGCTTCTGTTCGGCCAGGAAGACAACACAGGAGTGGAAGGTGCATTCAATTGTTTGGAAGTTGCCAAACCCAAACAGGTTGTTTGATATTTAGTACTGTTTAAAAAAAATATTTGTGTGGGGATGAGGCAAGCACGGCGCAAAGCTTCTGTCCTGCGAACCTGCCAAGATTTAGTGCCCCAAATAGATTTCAAGTCAATGGTGTTTTTCCAGTGCTCATAGCCACCTACAGCTAATGCCTCTAGAAAGGAACTTGAATATAGCAATTTGGTGTGGGTCAACATTACCTTTGGATTTGAAGAAATGTTTAATTTAAAATAATAGGACCCTGGGTTAGATCTGTCAAAGTCCGTAAAGTAGGTAAATTTATTTATCAGTGTTCGAGAGATACCTTGCAGAGGGGTTGGGCAATGTTCCCATTGGGTGTAATTGAAACTACCTCGAATTGTACTGGGTTTATGCAGAAAATGGTTGCCGTAATGCTGGTAACAATACAAATCGGCATAATTAGCATAATTTAAGTACAAATCCTCAGCGTTAAAAGCAGCATAATATTTCAAATCAGAAAATAATGATTCAATGGCATGCACATCCCAATCATCTGAATGAATATTCCTTTTTACCACATCACCCATGGAAACACGAAGCACATTTGGAACATTAATAAGTTCTGTCTGTCCATGAATTTGGAAATTCACTGCATCCCATACAATGCCATCAGCAACTGGAAAGGCGGAAATGTTCACAAAAGTGTGGTCACGCTTCATGATGTGTGAAGAAGAATGCGGAGCCAATGTTCCAGCCACAGAGTTCACCGCAGAGCGTTCTGGCAAATAGTGACCATTGATGAGCAAGAAAAAAACTGTCAAAAAGCCAAGGGACATGAACAGAAAAATCAGGAATAGCACCAACCAGATGTATGTCCATGGAGGGACCAAAAAATTGTCTCTGAACCAGGATACAAAAATACTGAATTTGGTCGGGACAAACGATGAGGTGGAAGACGAATCAAAGGAAAAACGAGTTGGGTTCAGTGGGGTTGTAGGCAAATGAGCCACTGACTCACTCGTGGGGTAAGTATACTCAGTTTCCTCGTTGCAGGAGAAAGCCGGGAGGTTGAGCAGGCGATCCGGCAAAGCGACCATCCCAATGGCAACATCTGCGCCTGTGGGGTCAGGAGGGCCACGAACAGGATTTCTTGAAATTGCTGGACATGATACAGCAGGTGTCACACTATTCAGAATCGGCCAGATGGTGTAGCTTGACATTGTCCACTGAGATGTATCTGTTGTCTTTGCGACCAGGAAGCGGTGGTAAGATGACTGTATGAGTACCCTTCAAGCCAAGAACTGGAACCGGTGCACGATAAGAGGGGCCAAATTCTTTTTTGTTCTCTACCTTCTCTCGGACCAGATCTCCAATCTTTGGAAGCCAGCCGGCAACCGGAATCTGCAACGCAGCGTCTGTGGCTGAAGGTAAATGTTCGTTTGCGAGTCTGTCACGGGTCTCTTGTAAGTCCTGCAAAATAGTAGAATGATTATCTACGTCAAAGATTGCGGCAGTTGCCACCATGTCTAGACCATCAAGGTCTGGCACAAACATCTGTATGCCAAAGAGCATTTCGTAGAGGGTTCGCCCACCCAGAGATCTTCTAGGGAGATTATTAAGTGCACGTTGCACGCCATACAAGTGGGCCAGCCAGTTCCTGCCAGTACCTAAGACTCTAGCTGTCAAGGATTGCTTTAAGTCATGGTTCATTCGCTCCACAATTGAGTTGCCCTCAGGCCTGTATGGAGACGAAAATTGCACCAGCACCCCTATAGACCTCAACGCGTCCTTGTACGCCTTAGAGGCGAACGCTGGACCTTGGTCGGAATGGAAGGTGCCACAGGCAAAAATTCCCACAAAGACACGCAAATCCCTGATGACATTTCGAGCATCAGCACCACGTTGTGGCCAAACCCAGATGAAACGTGTGCATGAATCAACTGCAACTAATATATATTTATATGCAGTATAAGAAGAAAATGGTCCGCAGTGATCAAGGAATACACAACCAAAAGGTTTATTAGAAATGCAGAGCTGTGTTTGTGGCGGACGTGTAACCGTAGAGTGCTTAATTTGCTGACAGATGTCACAAGAAAGGACATAATTACGGGTCTGTTTGTATAAACCACGCCACCAGTAATGCTGCTGCAAGATTGAAACAGTTGCAGACATGCCAGCATGGGCCGAAGCCAAGCATTCGTGTGCGGCTGTTATCAACGAATTTCTGCGGTCCGCGTTGGGAATCAGCCAATCACCAACGTCCGGAATTCTTACATAAGGAACCTGGTCGGGACTTAAGTGATAAGAGTACTTGGAAGGGAAACCCTGTGGGTAATTAGATCCTTCCTTGGTTGCAGCAATAGCTGCCAAAATCTCATTATCTATTTTTGTCATGGATCTTGTAACGGCTGCTACTGAGCACGTGGCTACTGCTGATTTGGCAGCTTCATCCACCAAATTGTTACAAACCGCGTGTGCGCCCACACGCTGGTGGCCAAGAGTGTGAATCACCTGTGTGAGAGGCAGACGTTGTTTAAGATCTGCCACTCGAACCCAAAGCATTTTATGCTTAATTGCGCTGCCCTTAGAATCTCTATAGCCATTTTGAGACCAAAAGAATAAGTTGTCATTAAAAGCCTGGACACAGTAGTAAGAATCGCATACAATAAGTGTAGTCACATCCGGATCTGCAAACTCAAGTGCGAGCACCAAAGCAAGCAGCTCGGCCAATTGTGCGGTACTGTCTCCCAGTGCCTGCGTGTGCACAACACTCAATTTGAACTCACCGTTCACCATGGGACCTGCCACAATAGCACATGCTGCTGAGTACGCATGCTTAGAACACGTGGCCGGTTGCGCCAAACTATCGGTGTAAATGATACATTTGTACTCCTCAAGCGGCAGCAAAGACAGAGGAGGAGGATGAACAAATTCATACTGTAAGAACTCCTGTGTCTGAAGAGAGGAATCAAAGATAAAGGTGACATCCGGAGATGTCAAAGAAGTAGCCCATTGTATCCAATGGGGGTGCAATGCCTTAGAGTTTGGTACACTTGCCTTTGTCACTGCCTCAAGGGCAGGATAGAGGGTGACAACCAAGATGCGTTTTCCCTGTGCCAGTGCGCGTTCCTTAAGAATCGCCATTTGCACTGCAGTCAAAACTTTCTCCACAGTTGAAAAGCGCAACTCAGCGGAAGTGTAAAGATGTGACTTGTAGGCAATAGGTACTGTGTCACCTTCGTTAAACGTCAAGTAAGTGAAACCCACTGCCCCTGGCACTATTCTGATCACCAGGTTCGTGTGGTTATCACGTGTTAACAAGAACTTAGATTCAAGTAGATCTGACTGCAAAGATTGCAGTATAAGCGAATGTTCTGGAAGCCAGCATGACTTCGAAAAAGTTAGTTGTATCAGGGCATAGAGAGGCTTGATACGCCGGGCATATTCGGAAATGTAAGAGCGCCCGAAGTTCAAAAATCCCTGAATGACTGAAGTTTTTTCAGAGTGGTTGGAGGGCGCAAAAGTGCGCACTTCTCCAGGAAGTGGGGAGCTAAGCCCCTACCTTCATTGTTGAGCTCATAGCCCAAAAACAACACAGTGTATTCTGCGATGTGAGATTTGGCAAAATTCAGTTTGTATCCTAAGACCGCTAACTCAAGAATAATGCGGTCTACTCGGGAAAGATGTGGCCATAGTTCTTCGTCTGTCAGATATATATCATCCACGTACGAATACGCATCTGGGTCTATGCTGTCCAACAAAGAGACAACACGGGCGGCGAAGACCCCCGGGCTGTTCTTGTAGCCCATTGGCAAATGCCGGAATTTTAATTGTTTTCCACAAGAAGTGAACGCGGTCCATTGAGTGCAGTCCGGGGACAAATTGTGAGTGTAAAAACCATTGGAATGGTCAAGTGTCGTTTTATATTTTTTACGAACAAGACTGTCTACGAGCGCAGAACTATGGGTATTCTGCATCGCAAAGGTTCGGCAATGGGAGTTCAAATGCCGATAGTCCAATACCAAGCTGTACGACCCATCGGGTTTAGAAACCGCGAAAAGGGGATTATTCATTGGTGACACGCATGTCTCAATTACTCCTTGATATTCTAACTGTGTTAGAATGTCGGAAACGGGACCCTTAGCTTCCAGCCAGAGGGGATATTGGGCTTGAGGCTGTGGCAGACACCGCAATGGTATATCATGGGGGGGAGAATCCTCATCCCAGCCCACATGCCAGCTCACAGCCCATTCAGCTGCGAGAGCTTCCGCTTTGTCCTTGGGGACATGACGAGAAAAGCTCAGAAGGATTACCTCCTCCCCTCTAGGAGCAGCGAGAAAAAATGGGGGCAGCCAATCCGCCTCCGCCAATAAAATGTCGTAGGAAGAGGTCAGATTTTCCCAAAAAATCCCTTTAATAACACGCTCAATGTCACCTTCAACTTGAAGGACAATATTAAATAGTCTGTCAGGGGGTGCCACTCGGGTGTCAGCTGTCTCGACAGTAATGAAAGTGTCAGTTGCTGTCGCCTCCACATGAGGACGTAGTGCCTCCCGCACTATGGTAACTTCCGCTGCGCTGTCTAGCAGTGTCACTGCCCACGTCCAATTCAGGAGTCTCGTTCTCACCGTCTGTGGCATATCTCGCTGTTAAAGCTGCAACTTTTTTCTTCTGAAACTGTGGGCGAGGACGGGGAAATTCTTCTTGTTTCCCTCTGCCAGGTTGTCGAGGTTGGTCTCGTCCCTGTGGGGCGTCACGACCCCTGCCTCTTTCCTGGCGATCTCCTCCACCAGCCTGTGAGGTCGATGGTGCCTGCGAAGAACGAGGAGAACTCTGGTCAGGGACCTGAAATCTATCAGGAGACTTAATCCTCGCTCGGTCGCGCAAATCATAAATGCGTTCAGAAGCTACGGAAACCAATGACGCAGCACGCGACCCTGGTTTTGGTTGTTGCTTTCCCTGTTTCTTCAACTTCCAGTTCTTTTTAGAAAAGAACGGTTTTTCGTCTTTATCAGACTGAGATTTTTGTTGTGGTTGTGTTTGTGTTTGTGTTTTAGCAAAAGGCTTAATCCCCAAACTATTGCGGCCAATGGTTTTATAAGCCTGTGCAATAATTTTTGGTAATTCGCAAGGCTTGTCCGGTTCCGGGACCAAAGCCAAAGCATTAGCGACTTGAAAGTTGACTGCATCACCCTTGACATTCGCAAGGATTAGATCAGCCACAACATCGAACACTCCCACCAGTCTCATCCCCAGTTCCACAGCCGCTTCAGGGCCATGCTCATCTTGCACCCGCTTAATTACGGTAGGGAGGACCGTCATGGATGGAGTGCCGAAACATTTCGCATACACTGCTGCGAATACCTTGCCCCAGTTGTTGCATTCTGTCAACTCGGGAATTAAGTCTTTTGACAAACTAATAGTCAGAATCCTGTGTTTTTCCACAGGAGAGGTATTTGGGAACACCGCCTCCAGCTGGTCAAATTTTTCTGCAAGCCAATAAGGCAAATCATCCTTATTCTGTGGGCGCTTGCCCATCACCGAATTAACCATGACGGGACTTATGGTCACACCGCCATGTCTAGCTGGATGCGCCACAACTCCAGGAGGGGCCATCTGGACATTGCCTGTAACATATTGTACTAAAGCTCTGTGCACACGGATTAAAGACGCATGCAACAAGCGCAGTTCATCTACCGGAACCGCTAAATGACGTGGATGAGGGGTATACCCAGCCAAAACAGGCCAAGTGGCCCCATCTATCGATAAGGGGCCTAAACGAATCGGGGTGACCGGATGTGGGAGGGCGCCATTAAACCAAACACGGTGTTGCCATGCCGTGAGCGGTACTTCAAGAGCCTGATAAGGCCGATAAACATTAGGAAGGGCGGTGGGAGCGTAAACGTGGAACAAATTGTCAGCTCCGTCCACCGCCGGAAAAGTGACCCATGAGTAAAACACCTCAAAGTGGTAAGCCGGATCAGCTTGCACCACAAAGATGAGGTCGACACCCGCGTCAGGCACTGCATATGCTGTCAAATGAGCTCGGAGCGCAGCGCGGCTATGTGCCGGGATATTTATATTTACAGCCATTAAGACCAAGAATGAAAAACAACCTAGTGTGTGGCAGCGCAATTGAGGGTTAACAGAAAGAGAATACCTTTTAATAACTTCAAGCTTGAATAAACCTATAAAAACAGCAATATAGGAGGTTACACCCTCACATATGTTTCCGGGAACAGTAGTGAAGGAGGTTGTGGACAAGCACAAGTACTACTCAAGCGTCTCGCAGATAAGAAGCCCACTACGTTGGTGGCGCCATGTTGCGGGGATTCTGCACAGATACAGAACTATGCGCAGGAAAACAGGACCTCGGTGTATAGTGGTGTACCAACCATACACCTTAGTACCCAAAATCCCAATCCGACTAGCTATAGTGTCTCATTCGTTCTCCGTACTACAGCGAAGCTACCAATGATTAGACATCCCAGAACACAGACTCTTTCAGGAATCGCGGGAGCAAGAACACTCTTTCATTACTCACTCATACTTGTCCACAACGTGCGTATTAAGAGACACAGTATAGTTTAAAATGTTTATTTCAACTATCGTGCTCTAAGACACAGTACACGTGCCAGTACTAGCAGCATAATGCATAAGGATAAAACAGTAAGCATTGTTACAATTCCATAGAATACAAACGGGGACAGCATTTTATAAAGACAGAGGATATAGGACTAAAATGCCTTACCACCCTCCCCGTTCTAGTAACTAGTTTATTATAAAAATAGAAGACCTCCAGGCTTTGTCAGGGGGACCCCCATACCTCAAGAACTAGATGCAAGGGTTACATCATCGGACAAGCACAGCTCTTCTCCCTGGAAAGGCTTTTCTCCAAGTGCCTTCAACAGTGAGTTCACAATCTTAAAAGCACACGAATTTCTCCAGTGCAGCTGTATGTCATGTTATGTCTAAGCGCGAGGGGCTAACCAGAACAGCAAAAACAAGGGACGTTGTTTTTCGACCTTGTACATTGTGTGCAGACGAAAACCACAGAGAACATGAGAAAAGGTGAAAGGCAAAAAGGCAGACAGTTCTAATGTGAACGGTCACAAGCAGAGTGTGGAAAAACAAAGTCACAGAGTAACGTGTGCAAAGAAGGCATCATGGCAGCTGGACCTAAGCTAACTTAGCAATGTCGACAATGAGGCCACAATCCACACTACACCACCACCAGTACCACCACCAGCACCAGTAACACCACCACCAGTACCACCACCACCATGACCAGTACCACCACCACCAGTACCACCACCACCACCAGTACCACCACAAGTACCACCACCAGTAACACCACCTCCAGTACCACCACCACCACCAGTACCACCACCACCACAGTACCACCAGTACCACCAGTACCACCACCACCACCAGTACCACCACCACCACCACTAGTACCACCACCAGTACCACCACCACCAGTCCCACCACCACCAGGACCACCACCAGTATCACCACCACCACTACCACCACCACCAGTACCACCATCACTACCACCACCAGTACCACCGGTACCACCACCACCACCAGTACCACCACCACCACCAGTACCAGTACCACCAGTACCACCACCACCAGTACCACCACCACCACCACCACCAGTACCACCACCAGTACCACCACCACCAGTACCAACACCACCACCAGTACCACCACCACCACCAGTACCACCACCACCACCAGTACCAGTACCACCACCACCACCACCAGTACCACCACCACCACCAGTACCACCACCACCACCACTAGTACCACCACCAGTACCACCCCCACCACCACCAGTACCAGTACTACCAGTACCACCACCTCCAGTACCACCACCACCACCAGTACCACCACCACCGCCAGTACCACCACCAGTACCACTACCACCACCACCACCAGTACCACCACCACCAGTACCACCACTACCAGTACCAGTACCACCAGTACCAGTACCACCAGTACCAGTACCACTAGTACCACCAGTACCACCAGTACCACCACCAATACCACCACCACCAGTACCACCACCACCAGTACCACCACCAGTACCAGTACCACCAATACCACCAGTATCATCACCAATACCACCAGTACCACCACCAATACCACCAGTACCACCACCGATACCACCACTACCACCACCAATACCACCACTACCACCACCAATACCACCACCAGTACCACCAGTACACCAGTACCAGTACCACCAGTACCACCACCACCAGTACCAGTAACACCAATACCACCAGTATCACCACCAATACCACCAGTACCACCACCAATACCACCAGTACCACCACCGATACCACCACTACCACCACCAATACCACCACCAGTACCACCACCACCACCAGTACCACCACCACCAGTACCACCACCAGTGCCACCACCAGTACCAGTACCACCACCACCAGTACCAGCACCACCACCAGTACCACCACCACCACCACTAGTACCACCACCAGTACTACCCCCACCACCAGTACCAGTACTACCAGTACCACCCCACCAGTACCACCACCACCACCACCAGTACCACCACTAGCACCACCACCGCCAGTACCACCACCAGTACCACTACCACCACCAGTACCACCACCACCAGTACCACCACTACCAGTACCACCAGTACCAGTACCGCCAGTACCAGTACCAGTACCACTAGTGCCACCAGTACCACCAGTACCACCACCAATACCACCACCACCAGTACCACCAGTACCACCAGTACCAGTACCACCACCAGTACCAGTACCACCAATACCACCAGTATCACCACCAATACCACCACCAATACCACCAGTACCACCACCAATACCACCACTACCACCACCAATACCACCACTACCACCACCAATACCACCACCAGTACCACCAGTACACCAGTACCAGTACCACCAATACCACCAGTATCACCACCAATACCACCAGTACCACCACCAATACCACCAGTACCACCACCGATATCACCACTACCACCACCAATACCACCACCACCACCAGTACCACCACCACCACCAGTACCACCACCACCAGTACCACCACCAGTGCCACCACCACCACCAGTACCAGTACCACCACCACCACCACCAGTACCACCACCACCACCACCACCACCACTAGTACCACCACCAGTACCACCCCCACCACCACCAGTACCACCACCACCACCAGTACCACCACTAGCACCACCACCGCCAGTACCACCACCAGTACCACTACCACCACCACCACCAGTACCACCACCACCAGTACCACCACTACCAGTACCACCAGTACCAGTACCGCCAGTACCAGTACCAGTACCACTAGTACCACCAGTACCACCAGTACCACCACCAATACCAATACCACCACCACCAGTACCACCAGTATCAGTACCACCACCAGTACCAGTACCACCAATACCACCAGTATCACCACCAATACCACCAGTACCACCACCAATACCACCAGTACCACCACCGATACCACCACTACCACCACCAATACCACCACTACCACCACCACCAATACCACCACCAGTACCACCAGTACACCAGTACCAGTACCACCAGTACCACTACCACCAGTGCCAGTACCACCAGTACCAGTGCCACAAGTGCCAGTACCACCAGTACCAGTACCACCACCACCAGTACCATCACCACCACCACCACTACCAGTACCACCACCACCACCACCACCACTACCAGTACCACCACCACCACCACTACCAGTACCACCACCACCACTTCCAGTACCACCACCACTAACACCACTACCAGTACCACCAGCACCACTACCGGTACCACCACCACTACCAGCACCACCACTACGAGGACCACCACCACTACCAGCACCACTACCAGCACCACCACCACTACCACCACCACCACCAGTAACAACACCACCAGTACCACCACCAGTACCACCACCACCAGTACCACCACCACCACCAGTACCACCACCACCTCCACCAGTACCAGTACCACCACCAGTACCAGTACCACCACCACCACCACCACCTTTACCAGTACCACCAGTACCACCACCACCAGTACCAGTACCGCCACCACCACCACCAGTACCACCACCACCACCACCAGTACCACCACCACCAGTACCACCACCACCACCAGTAATACCAGTACCACCAGTACCAGTACCACCAGTACCAGCAGTACCAGTACCACCACCAATACCACCAGTACCACCACCAATACCACCAGTACCAGTACCACCACCAATACCACCAGTACCAGTACCACCACCAATACCACCAGTACCAGTACCACCAGTACCAGCAGTACCAGTACCACCACCAATACCACCAGTACCACCACCAATACCACCAGTACCAGTACCACCACCAATACCACCAGTACCAGTACCACCACCAATACCACCAGTATCAGTACCACCACCAGTACCAGTACCACCAATACCAGCAGTACCAGTACCACCACCAATACCACCAGTACCACCACCAATACCACCAGTACCAGTACCACCACCAATACCACCAGGACCAGTACCACCACCAATACCACCAGTACCAGTACCACCACCAATACCGTGAAGAGAACGAGGATTCCCCTTGGAGCTCCTATAGCCAACACACTCATACACAAACACAGATTCACTTCGGTTACTTATTACCTGTAAATAGATTCAACATAAAATTTCAGTGGAACCCACCCTCCAGGCTTGTGTACCACCAATTATGAGATCCAACATCAAGGGGTATTTTCTTTGTGCAAAAAGTTATTTTAATAAAAAAGTTTTCTACATTATATCAAATTATCATTTCTTACTGTTTGTAATCACAACATTTAAAATGTCATACAGTTCATATTTAACATGCAATGTACAATTTAAAAACAATGTGCACAGTATATAAAGAAACACTTTTTTGAAGTATCTAAAATGAAATATATCTTAGCGGGGAACCATTTTTGCGCAGTTCAGAAAAAAGCTGTTGCATTAGCTGATCCAACAGTTCACATCAAGTTTGTATCCTGGTGAATATGAGGATCCATTCATTTCAGTAGTTCCTTGTGGTCAGATTCAGCAGTGCTCAGCGTCGACGCATTTCGGTGGGTACAACAACTAAAACCACCTTCCTCAGGACAGTAAAACAATATGGGACTTAGCTGAGACCCAAAATGAAAGTTACAAATAAAGAAAAGAGGGCAGGTTAGGCATACTCTGACCCCCTAGGCCTGGCGCTGGAGTTCCCCACGACCCCGCCTGGGCCAAAAAGCATTTTCTTTTTAAAATGTTGCAGCAATTTTGCAGTGGATTCGCATTTTCTCACCAATATTGAAAAAAAACGAATGCAGTCTTCCCATCAAGCATGATCAAACATTAAGGGGCCGATTACGATGTTGTTTGGAAACTCTTCTGACCAAAGCGGTTCCAGAATCGTTTCCGAACAAATCGGGTCCTGCGAGTCCTACCGAAGGATTACGATGCTTCCGGACGTCGTTTGTTCAGACTTGCATTGACTTCAATGGGAACCTGTGTTCTGAATGGCTCCCATTGACAAAAGAGGTGGTTGGGAAAAAGCTTGCACCCTGTGGCAGGCACCCCGTGGTGCCTGCCACACTGTGCTTGCATGTGAAGGGGGGACCCATGGGTACCCCCACAGGCCCGATTCGGAGGGCCGCAGGTGAAGGGGGGCCCGCTACGGGCCGCCGAAGTCAGATTCTGACATTTGATCCGTGTCGGCACAACTGATTCGGAAAGGCTGTCCAAATCTGACATCCTAATCGCTCAGCTGGAAACGGGGTCCGTAGACCGTTATGATTCGGCACCGACCGACTCAGTTACTCCCAATGCCTTTTGGAACGGAGTCGGACAGTTCAAACGCTTTCCAACCATCGTAATCGGTCGTTGGGAAACGTGTCCGAGTGGGTCGGAAAGGCGGGTTCTGAATCAGATTCAGATAAATCGAATGCCGTTTGGTGCCTTTCCAAATGACATCGTAATCGGCTCCTAAGTCTGCTCCAGTGGGTGGGAGAAGTAAAACTGCTCCCCCTGGCAGGGAGTGGACTTTTCATCTGTTTTCCTCTCGGCAGGAAAACAGATGAGAGTATTGCTCCTGCACGCAGGGAGCATCATTTTTGCTGCTCCATGGATGCAGGAGCAATTCCGGCTCCATCTAGAGGTGGTGAGCCAGCAGGGACTTTGGGGGCATTGGGGCTCTCCCCGTAGCTCCATTGTGTGCAAAACTGTGGACTCTTGTTGGACAAATGGGCAAGTGAAGTTCCGTTCTGGTCCCGATGCTCATTTCACAGAAATTAAACCTCAACAGCAAGCACTTACAAATATAAACATAGCACATGCCCAGTTGAAGCTCCACTTCTGTAAAGGGCAAATGAGCCTAACTTCTTGAGCTTGACAAAGGAAAAGCAAGTGTGTTTTCTCAGCAATTCCACATTTAAAAACTATCTGAAATTCTTGGTAAAAGTGAATGCATTGTTGATCTATCGGAGGCAATCTGTAATGACTGTGATGAGTTGGTTCATTTTTGTCCTCTCCTGGTGAGAGCAGAGTCCATGTTTCTCCCTTTAAATTACTGCGAGTATCCACATGTGCAAAATTACATGGAAGCCTTGCCCTTTTGGTCCCGCCCATCCTCCTTCGTAGTATACAGAGGTCTTCCCGCGTTTTGCCAGTATGCTGGGCAGCTTACCAGAAGGTCCCCCAGTGTGTTTCATGCCGATTTCGGTGATGCCTTCTTGATGCGATGAACATGAGGACATCTCCACCAAACAAAGAAGCACTCACCTTAAATAGTTAAGAGGAAGTACCCTGGTTTGGTGGAGATTCACCCCTTTGTAGTCCTGTCATTTTCTGTATAGGAGAATTCATTTTATCACAGATTTCTGTAAGAACATGCTTGAGGAACAATCACATTGCCGAAATTAAGCACACAGAAGGTCACTGGAGACATTTCCTTCTGGTCCATTACACAGCTATAGAATAGAATATGCACTAGACATTTAACAAACAAGTTAGCACTTACAGTGGTGGCCGGCATGGCTCGTGGGTGGTGGGGTGGGTGTGGGGGTATTGTGGGCAATGCAAAAAATAAATACACACTTACCTTGCCGCCGGGTCCTGCGTCTCTACTCCTGCTCTCCTTGTCTTGATCGAGGAACAGGAAGCACAGCCAGGCTCCCCTGACCAATCACGATGCTGCAATGCAGCTTTGTGATTGGTAAGCACCCAGGCTCCCCTGACCAATCACAACACTTCAATGCAGCATTGTGATTGGTCTGAGCATCCTGGTTCGATGCTCAGCCAGGGAATGGGGGCTTGGGCATGTTCTCCATGCAGGCAGTAATGCAGCCTGCATGGAGAACATGGAAAATGCGCATGACTGTTTTGGGTGGCCCGAGAGGGCAAACCACTCCTCCCCTGCCCTGCCCTGCTCCTAGAGCAGAGCACCCACCCGCCCACCTGCCCACCCGCAAAGCAGCACAGAACCATAAAATGATAATAGCTCAAAGTTATTATCATTTTATGTTTCCTTTAGGTTGCACTGTTTAAAAGCAGTAGGGCAATGCTCCTCCGCCATATCGGAGGAGCCACCACTGAGCACTTACTAATTAACCAGTAAAAAGTACCCCAGTTGGGTAGATATTTTGAGCAAAACTGTGGGCTCTTGTTGGATAAAGGGGCAGGTCAGGTTCCATTCTTGACCAGTCACTTACACAGCTACTGACACACCTACACAGACACTCAGGCACCTACTCACACACCCATTCTGCCACTTTCACATCCACTCACAGAACCACACAGCCACTCAAAAGACCCATACAGTACCCATACAGTCAATCACACATGCACGCACACACAAACAAATCCACTCACACACCCACTCATAGACCCATACAGCTATTCACACACCACCATAACAACTCACACACCCACTCACAGACCCATACAGCCACTCACACACCCATACAGCCACTCACAAACCCACTCACACACCTACACAGTCACTTACAAACTCATACAGCCACTCACACACCCACTCCCTGACCCACAAAGCCACTTACACACCCTAACTCTCTCTCTTTCTTTATTACTTTGTTCGGATAAAAACATATCCATAAAAGAAGCAGGCACATACAATATTTAAATACATACAAAGTCATAAAATTCTTAAAAGGAAAACACATAAAAGTTCATTACAGTGCAAAGCCATTAAAGTGCAGTTATACAGTATTCATCGAGTTGCATGCTCGAACAGCAGTTTTCAAAAAGGCACCCACATGGATTATCAACTTGTCCTCTCCCAATTTAAGGAGGGTCTTATATGTGTCTCCGTGGATAACGTATGAGCGTTTCTTAAAAAGAGGGAGTAGGAACAATTTAGTATATTGTTTATAGTACTTACAGAAGAATAACAAATGTAACAAGGTTTGGCCTGAGTGCCTGTCGCATGTACAGGGAGTAAGATCAAGGTTTACTTGAAAACCCAAGGGAAAGCATAGTAGGTGCTTAACGGTTCCAATCCTTAGGTGAAAAAGAAGACCACGCTCCCAGCAACCCATAGGTTTGATCAGATAGCTAGCCAGTTGTTGGTCATTCTCAATATTCAGAAACATTGCTACGCTTGATTTAGTGCACTCCTTGGCCAATCTATCCTCGCTGTAGCACCTGTATAGGGCCGCCCCAAGCTCCTTTTTATTTACAATGTCTAATTCATTAGGGTTGTCGAAAACATGACCGTAACTAATCCTACGTAAACTAGTTCTCACCTCTGCTAACCATGGAATGTCCATACCTTTCTCACACTTAGGACCTCATTACGATGTTGGGCGAAAGTTTCCACCCGACACCGTCTCAGATTCGGGAACGGACTGACTCGCGGTCGGTACCACCTGCCCGAATACGATGCAACCGAATACTGCTCGGTACTGTTCAGTCGGAGTCCCATTGTTCCCTATGGGAGCCCATGTTCCGTTCAAAAACACAGGCTCCTCTGGGGAAATCGGGTCTGTGTGTAAAACCCTGCACCCTGTGGCAGGCACCCCATGGTGCCAGCCACACAGTGCAGGGGTTTACAGGGGGGTACCAAAGGTACCCCCTCTGCCCCCAACCGGAGGCCGCAGGATGAAGGGGGCCCTGCTAGGGGCCCCCAAAATAACTTTCTGACAGCCTTTTCATGTCAGACAGGCATACTCGGAAAGGCTGTTGAAAATAGACATCATAAACGGTCGGTCGGAAATGCTGTCCATAGAGCTGCACGATGCGTTTCCGACTGACACGAGTTCTCCGCGAGCCAGTCGGAACCGATTCAGAAGGACCGAAAGGTTTGCAATCCGACCATGAACATCGTAATCGGTTGGGCAGATTGTAAACCGACTGCGTCATTTGGAAGGGTTCCGACACGGTCTAGGACATTACGACTGTCCGGAGTAGGCTTTCTGCCCGACATCGTAATGAGCCCTTTAGGTAATTGCTATAATGTCTCTGGTGAGGGACGCCGCCTTGTTTTTCCATATAGCTAGACAAAATAGAGCAGGGCGCGCTCTGATATAGTCTTCAACATAATGTAACTTTAGTTCACTATGGCACACATATTGGGGCGAAGTGATTGGGATGCCCAGGACCTTATGGCAGAACCTGTTCTCTTCATACTGGATATTATTATGACATTTAGAAATGCCCCAAACCTCTGCGCCATATGTTGCTAGAGGTGTACACTGAGTTTTTAATCTTTTGAAATTAGGTAAAATGTCACCCCCTTCCTCGGTTGGGGTAAACTAATCAATGTATTAATTGACCTAGAAAACTTATTCCTACAATTGAAGTGTGGTCTGTCCACAGACTATTAGCAGCAAAAACCAGTCCCAAATAGTGAAAAGTGCTTGTGCTTTGTAAACTCTGATTACCAACAGGGAGGGCAGTTATCGTGTTCTTCCTTGGTCCACAGGCCATTATAAAAGAATTTTTAAATGAGTGCACAAATCTAAGGAGGCCAGAAAATCCACAAAACCCGTACTAAAAGACGCAGGGCTGTGGGAGTGTGGCCCAATAAGACTGCATCATCAGCATATAATAGAGATGGGAGTATAGACCCATTAATTCTTGGGATATCTTTGGTGAGGGTCACTAAAAACACATGGTAATTATTAATATACAGAATAAAAAGTAATGTGGCCAAAACACAACCCTGCCTTACCCCTCTAAAAACACCAATATCATTAGAAATGTCCCCATGTGTATTGATTCTAATCCTAGCTTTCATGTCTTTATGTAAATAGGCTAAAAATGCACTAGTGTCTCATCCATTCCGCTTTCCTTTTTTTTTTTTTTGCAATCCAATTCGTGGGTAAATACAAATTCATTTCATAAATGAGATATACATCACAAAACACCCATATTTCTTAAAAGAGGCTAATACAAATTCATTAGACGTATAAAACAGGATAAAAACCTCACAACACCGTACAAAACCACTGATACATAAATAAATTCATATTAATCCTTCATATGCTCAATCATAGGCCCCCATATCAGTAACCCTAGTTTCCATTTTCCTATCCCCATAAGACCATAAAGGCTATGGGGATATTCACAATGACGGGCGATAACTATCGCCATCGTCAGTCAACGCCATAAAAGTTAACGCCGCCTAACCCGGATTATTATCGCCATGTTAGCGGGGTATTATCAAGCCCACGCTACATGGCGATAGTAACAGGGAAGGGGTGTTAAAACCCACGTTAAAATAATCGCGATGGTGATGTCAAATCCTGCGTTAGCCGGCGATACGTGGCGATCGGCCAATTATCGCCAGAAAAGTCCCATCACCACTCCCGGCGATATTGCTCTGAGAATATGCCCCACAGACTGTTAAATTGCCCCAGTGGGCTTTAACATTCTTAACACAGAAGTGTGCAACGGTTAGTGCAGCAGTAAAAGGTCCACCCAGTAAAGCTAGAAACCGCACCCTAAACCCTGTTTCCACCGCAGACGCCTACCCTCATGGAGACATACGTATCCCTAAAAATAAACAACACTTTTGTTCACTCTGCCTACTTGCTCATCACGAGTGCCCTGGTGCGTGTAAACTTGGGCAGAGTTGCTGTAAACACCGTGTGCTCCATTTTTGCAGTAAGTACACCGCATGGTATAAAAATACGCTTGCTTGTTCCTGCCCATTGCATGCACTAACTTGGGGCAATAACTGATGCATTACTAGGTGCAAGTGGGATTTCACAATGTGGTCATTGTGTCGGATTCTATGACGCAACACAGACTGAGTTGACTAAAGTGTCAATTCCTTCTAATGCGCTGCATCAAAAACTATTTCAAGATATTTTATTTCTCGTTTTTGTGGCTCTCAATTTCATGTACTGCCTTCAGGGACAT
Source organism: Calotriton arnoldi (assembly GCA_963921515.1). NCBI lineage: Eukaryota > Metazoa > Chordata > Amphibia > Caudata > Salamandridae > Calotriton > Calotriton arnoldi. The sequence goes on from CAWUFW010002179.1 coordinate 1,969,756, forward strand.
CTGATGAGGAATGAGGTGAAGTCTTCATGCCAGTTACAACTTGGAAGGACTTGTCATGTGGAGGTCCACCAAGAACATGCAGAGACATATGTCCCTTGGAAGGACTTGTCATGTCATGGGGTGGACCACCGAAAACGTGCGTGGACATATGTCCCACTAGAGCCCATAGGCAGGTGCCTAAGGATGTAAGTGGCCAGAGCGCTCCATGTCATAAGCTTTAGAAGTCCCTCAACTATAGGAATTCGCTGCTAGAGCTTTAAGAGCGTGTTTGTGGGGACTGGGGAGCACTGTGATCTTGTGGGCAGATTGGAATGGGTTTGCCGGGTACCTAGGATGGCTGAGGTTTTATTTAATCAGGTTTCCATCTGAGTGCTCATCCTTTTACGCTCTGGTTGATAACATCAATAGATCTGACTTGGTATTAAAAAGTCTTTACTTTTAATGTGTATTTCAGTATAGCAAGAGCAACCCAAATGTCCATACGAACCTGGGTACAAAGTGCAATAAATACCAAGAACGCGAAGACGCACAGCGGACGCCATTGAATAGGGGAGGGGGGAGTGAGGCACAGCTGGGAGCCAGGAGCTGGAATTGCTGGGGGGCGATGACGCACCCCCAGTGGCAGCTCATCCGCTATGGCGGAAGAGTGTTGCCCCACTGTCTTCAAGCAGTGCAGAAGAAGGACAATCTTCACATGAAGATTATTCACTGATGTTATCATGCATTACAGCCTGCATGTAGAAAATGCCCACACCTCCGGCCCCTGGCTGCATGACTTGTCCCGTTGCAAATTAGCAATCGTTGTGATTGACTCAGAGTAGGGAGCCTGGCTGCTAAATACCTGTTCCTGGAAGCAGACGCAGGGGAGCAGGAGCTACGAAGACACGGGGCACGGCTTCGAGGTAAGACTTCCCTCATTACAATATTAACGACACAGGCTCACACACATACCCGCGTCCAGGCACCATCCAGTATTATTTCCGGCTATTACCACCTCACAGCTGTCCATCACCCCCCCCCCCAGCACTTCTCAATGGCGGACGCTGTGCGCACATGCACAGCAGGACTGACACTCGTGTGCCAAAGGCACATACGTAGTTACAACGCAATACATGACATTGCATTCGATCCCAATGCATACTATTACTAGCCACATTGCAACAGTAGGTTAGATGTTGCATTACGGAGACATGAAAATCACTATTCCAACTCCAGTGAGTGCAACGCTAAACTAACCTTTGCACCTCAATCCCAAACGTGAACCCAGGAATTCCTTTTTGAGCCCCCATTACACACCCAAAACTCTAAGTTGACCCAAATGCACACCCAAAATGTCAGATTTCACCCCAAAAAAACAACCCAATTTTCATACTTAACACCAAAAAACACCCCAAATTTCATATTTTACCCCATAATACACCCCAAATTTCATATTATACCCCATTAGACACAACACAAAATTCATGTTTTACACCATAAGACACACCACAAATTTCATATTTTACCTCTGGGACACATACCCACCCATAATAATTTAAATTGCCCATTACTGACCTCACAATGCGTTGTGATCAAATGCAATGTGAAGACACCTGCGTTGTTGAAGTTGCGTTGTTGATGATGTGCTGCCTGCGTTGAACTGGTCGGCTCCCGTAACAAAGGCAACCCATAGGCTAGCCCGTTTGCATCCGTCTGCCCCTGGACCGTGCTCAGCACCAAGGAGCCTTCCTCTTGGACACACCACCGCTACGACGCCAGCACCCTCCTCGCCATCAACCCTGGACGCCACATCGCCTGCCAGGACCAACATCTGCTCCAGACTGGACATCGCCATCGCCATCACTGACGGCTGTATTATCACCCGCAAGGAGCAGCACGCCCTTCGAGGACAAGGCATTGCCATCACCTACAGAGGCACACTCAGACTGACCACGCACTCTAATGACCCAAGGGTGACCATGGACCACCTCAACTCCCAGATCCGGACAAAGCCCAAGCACATCCACTGCGGCACACTCATGTGCAGGACCCCCGGACATTGGACACCCATTCTTAAATACCATTGTTGACCTCATTGTACCCCTGGATCTCCCATCCACCGACGACATCCTGCTATGTGATCTGAAGTTCCACCTGGACAACCCCAGTGACCAGGACACCACCGCCTTCTGGGGAAGGTCACCAACATCAGACGCAAGCAGCAACTCACATCACCAGGCCACAGAGCAGGACACACGGTCGAGCACGTCACCGCCGCAAGCGGGATCTTCAACTTTAGCAACAACACCGGACTCTCCTGGACCAACAATCATTGGATACATCACATCTTCACCTTGCCCACCGGATGCAAACGTCATCATCGCAACCCCTCGCAGCTGGATCAAGGCCACTGTTGAACGTCTCGTCAACTCTCTCAGCACCAACACTCCGCCACTGCTTACAGACGATGACACCGCAGCGCACAACCAACACCGATGGATCTCCAACAGCGTCGACATTCGGGCACCCTTCATGAACTGCACTGCATCAGTACCTTCTGCCTGACTGATGACAGGAGTAAGGGTGACGCAGTGACACAGGGATAGGCTGGCCCCATGCATTGCTGGAGTTGCTTCATGGTTGTGACACAACTGCAGCAATGCGTGACTTTAGCGCAGACAGATACGTCAGGATTCCTGTCGTAATTGTCATTACTTGCGTCATGGAGCGCTGTTCGGTGAGTACAGCGCATCCATGCTGTCGCAAGAAGGTCGTACTGAGAAGTGTTGCATCGCAGTCTTGTCGCAGCACTGCAACACTTTTCATGACTGGGGCACAGGAATGCGCACTATCTTATTGATGGTGCGCAGTCCTGCCCTGTAATTTTGTGGCAGGGCAGCGCAGCAACATTGCTTGCAGCGCGGTCCAGCAACAAAACCTGCAGAAATGCGGCCCCAATGGTTATCTCCATTTTAAGACCTGATTTTTTCTGGTCTTAAGAAACTGCCTCTAGTTGCAGTTATAGCCACTTTTTTGGGTCATCTTAAAATAAGGAGTCCCCTTTTGAATAGGGTAATGTTGGGTTAACGTCAGATTTTGCAAGGGAACGCCTCCCGTGCATATCATTAGCGTTATTTATCGCTGACAGAAGTGGGGATGTTTAAAAATGTAGTTTTCGCCTGAAAGCTGTCGCTTACTCCCGTTAGCGACAGCTTGTGAATTTTGCAATAAAAATATTGCCGCTTTATCGGCAGAAAAGTGCAGCTAAAGCGGCGATATTGCCTTGTGAATATGGCCCTATGTTCCAGGTTAAAAATACCATATAATCTGGCTCTCCAGATCTCATACGAAGGGGTTTCCTTCTGCAACCACATAGAGGCTATACAAAGACGAACTACAGCAACTGCAATAAAAATCAGATATCGGAATTCAAAGGCTGGGTGTCCATCTGTCATGTCTTCCCCTATACCCAGCAGCATAGCGGATGGTGTGATACTTATTTCAACCCCAGTAATTTCCGAGAGGAACTTTTCTATATGGCCCAAAAACTGAGTTAGTTTCCTACACATATAAAAAATATGTACAATATCGGCCGAGTCTGCACTGCACCGAAAGCATTTCCCATTATTAGCTCCCCCCGATTTCAGCATTTTCGCATGGGTATGGTATAGATTAAATATGGTTTTAAAATGCTGTGTTCTTAGGTTAGCGGAAATTAAGATCCTCCCTGCCATATCAATTGATTGTTCTATATGTACATCTTGACACCTCAGTCGATTCCCCCATTTTATGTTTTGAGCCTCTAAATCATCTTTCTGTGTATCTAATAAACAGTTGTATATCACACCAATCCGCTGTTTACGTCTAATGGCCTCAACTGTTGAGTTCGGCTCAATTATCCTTTGTCTTTTCTTCAAGTAGTCCTCCATCTGTAAAAATTTAAAAAAATTCTGTTTTAGGGAGTTTGTATTTATCAGCTAATATTGAAAAGAAAGCAGGTCCCCGTCCCTATAAAAATTGCCTATATATAAAATCCCTTTATTTTTCCACTTATGCACTATCCTATCAGAAAAGGCAGCTGGTAATAAGATGGGTGTGACTATAGGTGTATAGTGACAAACCCCTCAATCTGTAGCTTTCTCTGTACCACTTTCCATACCTTATAAGCAGCTATTATCACCTTGAAGCGGGTTTTTTTGTAGTAATTAAATTCCAGTATTCTAAATAAACAGTTCTTAATCTCCGCACCCAGTAACATCTGATATATAGATGGAGACTCTGCGGGGTTGCCTATTTCCTCCCCAGTCAGCATTATCCGTATGTTTTGTAGGATGCACGCATAATAATAAAATGTAAAATCTGGTACAGCCCAGCCGCCCTTCTCTCGGGGTAGTGACATGAAACGCATTGCTCTGCGTGGCTTCCCTTGAGACCATAAAAATCTAGTACAACATGATTGCAGTTGCTGTAGCTGTCCCCTAGACAGCTCCAGAGGTACATATCTAAACAAATATAGGACTTTGGGTAAGATCATCATTTTTACAATATTACTCCTCCCCACCAGTGAAAGGTGGAGGCATTCCACGTTATCTAGTTGTTGTTTCACACTCGTGAGGATAGCATTCCAGTTAGCTTCTACTAATTCCTTTAAGCATGTCCTGATCTTAACCCCCAAATATGTCACTTCATTGGTCACCCTGGGGTCTCTAATACACGTCTGATTAGTGCAGAGAATTTGTGTCTTTGATGCATTGAGTTTATAGCCTGACACGGATCCAAACCGGTGCGCCAGTCGTTCTATCTCGGGTATCACTACCACCGGGTCAGATGTTACAACTGCGATGTCGTCTGCATAGGCTAACACTCGGAGCTGCTCCCGTCCACAGTCTACAGGTTTAATTCTCAGGCTCCCGTCTAGCATAGTTAAAAATGGATTTATGTACAGTGCAAATAGCAGTGGGGAGCACGGGCAACCTTGCCTCGTGCCTCTTGATATGTGTACTGGTTCCGACTCTAAGCCATTAATACAGATTCGGGCTTTAGGGGTCCTATACACAGCTTGGATCGCTTTAATAAACTCAGGACTGAACCCCAAGCAACGTAGAGCCCCCCATAAAAGATTCCATGAGACACGGTCAAACGCCTTCTCCGCATCTAACAAAACCAGGCCTAGGGTGGTACCTTGCACATTAGCTGTATCCAACAGAGCCACCACCCTGTTAACGTGGTTGACCGTGCCCTTGGTGGGTATAAACCCATGCTGTCTCAATTATACCAGTGGGGTGATAACCTTAGCCAACTGGGAAGCTAGTATTTTAGTATAGATCTTCCTGTCACAATTTACCAAAGAAATAGGTTGATAGGACCCTGGGGGCTCTGCTGGTTTATCCTTCTTCTTAAACACAATAATATTTGCCTCTTCCCACGATGGCGGCACTACCCCACCTTGCGCTTGTTGCAGGCTGGACAACAACTCCAATTTTAATTCCTGAAGAAGGTTCTAAACCTCCAGAGGCAACTTGTCTGCGCCCGCAGCTTTACCATTACTCAGGTTGTTTATTGCCTCCTTCAGTTCTTCCATGGTGATAGGGTTATCTAAGGTAAGTGCTTCTTCCCAGCTCAATTTTTTACAGTTTATGCCCATAAGAAACGTCTTGACCCCTCCCCCTCGTGGTTGTCCTCTGTATACAGAGTCTTAAAAAAGGTATGAAACACTTCCAGTATCTCACGAGGGGTATCCACTAGTTTACCCTGTGTGTCCTTCATGCTTTTAATTCTCTGCGCAGCTTCTTTGGAGTGAAGCCTTTGTGCCAAACATTGCCCAGTGGCTTCCCCAAACTCATACCTCTCCTCTTTCTTTAAACAGATTATATTTAATAGCGATCTCTTTGATCCAGTATAAATTAATCTTGGCTTTGCTACGGGCAACCTCTGTTTGTAAAAGGGTAACATCACCTCCGATCTGTATTCCTCGCATAAGTTCTTCTTCCGCTGACCTAAGTTTCCCATATAAATCTTGGATCTCCACTCTCAATTGTCGCTGTCTGTGAAGCCTATAGCTCAGGACCTCTCCCCTGAAACCTGCTTTCAGGGCATCCCTGACGTAGACCTGTGAAGTCGAGTTGTGATTAACTTCCAGAAACTGCCGGATCCAATTATTCATATGGTTTATGCATTTAGTGTCTTTTAGAAGCTTCTGATCAAACGAAAAAGACCTCGGAGAGGGAAGATTATTACTGCTACTAATCGGGATGTCTATCACTAGTGGACCATGGTCTGCTGTAATTCTTGGGTAGACCTGTATTTTAGCACGCGAAAGCATTGCTGATGACAAAAAAAGTAATCTAACCGGACCAGTTTATTATGAGGATGAGAATAGAACGTGAAGCCAGGGTCTGGGCTCTGTAGTGCAGATCATACATCCCTCAACCCATGATCCTCCACCAAATAATATAGTGCCCTAAAAACTTTAGGCTTCCTGCCCTTATAGGACTTCCACCCCTTCTGAAGCTCTTGGCAACCCATATGAATATTAAAATCACCACAGAGGATCAGTGGGGTAGGCCATAATGCCAGTTCTAAATTGAGATCCTCCAGTAATGTTGCTTCATCTAAATTGGTCCCATAAACGGAACACAGAGTAAACGTAAAAGTCCCCTTTGCACATTCAATAACCACCCAGTGGCCCTGATTGTCTACCAGTGTTTTGCCAGTGCCCTGTATCCCATTTTGAATATATGTCTTTACATCGAATGCACTACAATGCATTCCATTACAACACGGTTGTTACAACGACAGCATTGTTACAACGTGAACCATTACATCGCAAGTCGTTACAACAACTTGCTGTAGGGGGCGTGCTGGACTTAGGAATAGTATAATTTACTATTCCTACTCCAGTTTGTGCAACAGCAGGGAAGGTGTTGGATTGTAAATCCAACACCTTCTGCCCCCTACAGCAAGTCGTTGTAACGACTTGCGATGTAATGGTTCACGTTGTAACAACGCGGTCATTGTAACGACCGCGTTGTAATGGAATGCGTTGTAGTGCATTCGATGTAAACGATGTCTCCCTCATTTTTAACTAAAACGGCTACCCCTTGATTCATAGTAGACTGTTGGGTACCGGCCAATAATGTATAGCCTATCTGATTTAGAATCTTCCGCTTATTCCATGGTACATGCGTTTCTTGTAAACATACCAGGTCAGGTTGCATCACCCGTAATTCGGCCGCCACCTATTGCCATTTCGCATTGTTGTTTAACCCACACACATTAAATGAGCATATGCGCAATCTGGATAGTATCCTTCTATCCCCCATCATATACTGTTGTATCTCTCCACTTGATAGCCTTGTCCCATAGCTTCGTACATATCCATGCCTTTATCTTCCACTTATTATGCATTGCATTTTCTTTTTCACCCAATCCCCTCTCTCCCTGCCACCCCTCATGCACCCCCAACCCCCCCTCCAGACCCTCCCCCACCCCCTCACCCCCCTCCTCGAGGGGTCAGAGAACCGCCTCGCACCCACCCCCCACCCATCCTGCAGTGAGGTTTTAGGACCCATGGTCCCGATGATGGATAACTAACACCCCCAGAAGCCCTCCCCTTGCGTATTTAGCTTGCTTACAGAAAGAAATAGACAAAAGGCATAGTAGCCTGAAATTGTCAGAGAACAATATAACCAAACCAGAACAGCAACCATGTATCTCCTTTTAGATTTCCATTCCATTCTATGAAATCAAATACGGCTGTTCTTTTGCCTCCCTTCAACAGTCCTTTCCCCATTCACATATACCTTCAGTATTACTTAATGACATATAGATAAACAAGAAGACATGGCTGAACAATCAGATATGGATATAGTTAAAGATAGTTAAAGATATGAGAGATGGGTAAGCCACGTAAGCGAGACACCATAGCTAAATGCAAGGTCAAGTGCAAATCAAAACAAAATATGTGTCTCTTCTTGAGTCCTATGTAATGGATTGTAGGTACTCCTTTGCTTTTACTTCTGATGTAAAGAACCGAGTTTGTTCTTTATATATGACCTTCAATGTGGCCGGGTTGAGCAGGTACGCCTGGGCTCCTTTGTCCTGAAATAAGGCGATGAGCTGTCTTGCCACCGTATTTCTACCGTCTGATGACAAAAGTCAGGTTTTACAAAAAATTCTGATCCCTTCCCCATCCTCCTTTTATTGGGGCGTGCCAGTTCATAAACAGCTTGACGGGCTAAAAAATTGTTGACCGATATCAAGACTGCTCTGAGTCTGACGGTATTCTGCCCTGGCTGTGCGCTCTCTGTATCTCTTGATTCCAATCCCACTGTGGGAGCTCAGGAAACGACTTCGAAAGCAGATCAACAACAAATTTTCGTGCATCCTGGCCTTCCATGCCTTCTGCGACCCCCAATATTCTTAAGTTGTTGCGCCGGAGGCGGTTTTCAAGATCTGTCAGCTTCCATTGTGTGTCCTCCTTAGATGCCTATATTGATTCCGTTATTCCCTTTTGAGCTGCCAGCTTGTCTTCCAGGTTAGATATTCGAATTTCTGCCTCAGTAACTCTTTCCGCAAATTCGGAGCAGGACTTCGCGATGCGCCAAATTGAGTTTTGTAACTTGCTGCATGCACCTTGGGTCTGTTGGCTTTCTGTGCGGGTTTTTTCTCCATGAGCCATGAAAGTTTCATAGATCATAGTCAGCGAGATCTCTTCAGGTGTCCCCCTGCACTCTCCATCGGTTGTTTAGTTACCGCCCCCTCGTCTGTCCTTATTCTGGCCGAAAATGAGTAGTCCCATGTCAGAGCATCACTCCCCCCCTCATGCATAGCATTTTCACTGTGCCCCAGTTTCTTACTGACTGTCCGAGGGGTAGTTTCCGACGTATCTGTCCCCTGATCTTGATCTTCAGGGTGCAGGCTACTTGATTGACTACGCCCACTACTTGAGGACACCCCCCTGGATCCGGGCCTAAGGTTTTGCTCAATTTCATCTCCCGATGAATCCGAGGGGTCTGAGAGAGAAAAAAGTAGTCGCCAGAATCAATCTCCTTGATCATGGTTTGTGCACTGTTGTCATCACCCCCCCTCGCCTCTTCACTCAGTTCATCCACATTCAACATAGCATCTTCCTGTATATGTTTGCTCAAGGAGTTGCTCCTGGCCATATTGGGTACTATATATTTCTTTTTTTGCAACGTGAGGGCCACAGAACCAAGAGTTTCCCATGTCGTGGTGGTGGCCAAGGTGCTTTAGGGAGTATCTCCCACTCTGTTTCCGCTCCGATGCTGCGGTTGACCAGCTTTTCCCATACCTGTCAAGTCCATTGGAGTGCGTGCTTTTCCTTGCGCTGCCTTCGGAGGCATCGAAGCCAGGAGTCCGAGTCGATTGGCTCCGCCCCCAACACTGAAGCCGCTCCATGTTGTGTGCGGAAGTCGGGTGAGCCCCGAGCTCAAGCCGAGGAATCGCCGTACTGCACTTCAGACGATCGCTGCCAGAAAGAGCATGCCTTCAGGAACCCAAGTATGTCATGTCTTTTCCAGCGTGTATGGGCTGCACGAAGAACAGGCTGTCCGCGAGCGGGGGAGAAATCCGGGAGCGCTAGTCAAACGTCCGACTAGCGGCCGCCATTTTGCCTGATCCATTCCACTTTCCAAGAGGATGGACCACAGCCGAGATTGGTTGACGAAATCGAATGCAGAGGTCAAATCCATAAACGCCATATATATTGGTGAGCGCTGGGCAATTGGCATATTTCCCAATTATTAAATTTAGATTAAGACACTGTTCTATTGTACCCACATTATTTTTAAAACCCAATTGGTAGGGGTGCAGAATGGAGTTCTCCTCTTCCCAAGTTTTAATCTTGTTGTACAGGACCCTACCCAGGATTTTTAGTGTAGTGTCCATCAAAGAGATGGGCCTATAACAGGCTGGCTGGGAACAGTCACTCTTTTAAAAAATTGGTACAATGACAGAAGTTGACCATGTGCTTGGTAACGTGGAGCAAACTAAGTTATTAAAAACGTTGAACAAAAGCGGGGCCCAGGTATCTGGTTTATGTTTGATGAGGTCTATGGGCACCCCATTGGGTCCCATAGCCTTATTACCCATACTCGGATTTATGGCTTCCTCCACTTCAGACAGGGATATTGTTACTCCCTTAGGAATAGGCAGCTCTGATATGTCCTTATCATAAGGCGAAGCTGTGTATATCGCAGAAAAATGGACTTCCCATGCTTCGCTAGTTATGTTACAACTAATTGGTGTTAGCATCTGGCCCATCGCTCGCATGTCTTTTATGGCAGCCCAAAAAAGTTTACCATTCTTTAGACTCGCGGTGTTGGCAAGCGAATCCCATCGTTGGACCAATATCTCTTCCCTCCTCAATGAAGTGACCAACTTGTGTTTTTTCCTTAACATTTGCACTGCCTGCGAGCACCTTGGTTTGGCCGCAAGGGCCTTTTGTAGCTGTCGGTTTACTACTGAGCATTCATTGATAAACCATCTAGGGCTATGGGATATTGAATGGGCAGGTTTCATTAATTCAGTCTTAATAATCGAACAGAGATTTGTGAATGCGGTGACTACATCAGGATTGGGTTCCTGCGCTGTCAGACAAACTTCAAAAAATGCAAGGTTCTCCCTAACCACTTTATAAAATAATTGGGCAGAGTCAACTCCTCACCACACCAATTGTAAATTGTCTGTGGATGGTTCCAGATTCCTTGCGCCACACTCAATTTTGTACTCAGGCTTCAGGGACAGTTTAAATGCCACTTCAATTGGGTTATGATCGCCGAGGAGTGTTGTAACAACTTTACCATGAACCAAAACAAATCCTCTAAATTAGGGGAAATAAAAATATAGTCAATTATAGTAGCGCAGTCCCTATCTCTGAACGTAGGTTGCAATATGTCATTATTATCAAAGGCAGCGATGTCCATAACATTATTCAGATTTTGGGTTATCAGATGTTCCATCAGCTCTGCGCCCCTATTGCAAGTATGAACTGTGCTAAGATTACTAAAAAAAGAATCCATGTGAGCCAGTTTGACATTAAAATCACCTCCCAAACAAATAACTGCTATAATGTCAAAATCCTTCGAGTTCCGTAGGGCAGTAATGTAATCAAAAGGGTTAGTAAAGTTAATATTGGGTTTGTCACAGAAATCACTGTTATAAAAAATTATCAGGTATAGGGTCATATCCCTTTTTATATCTTAAGGCCTGAAAATTATCATTATGAGTTGGTATAGCATTAGTACAGCCCCCCACTTCGATGTTCACCCATATGGCTAGACCACCAGAGTGCCGTCCCATTTTGGGTGATGGTGCAACAATATTGTAACACTCAAACCCTTCAAGGTATATATTGTATTGTATTGTATTGTATTTGCATTTATATAGTGCTTACTACCCCTGACGAGGCGTCGAAGCGCTTTTTCGGTGCGTTGCACGCTACTCCGGAACCCATAAAGGATTAGTGTTGAATTAGTATGGTGAAATATGAAAGTAATTTGAGTGGTGGATAGGTTAGTCAGTTATTTGGATTGAGAAGGATAGCGGAGAGATAGAAGAGGGAAAAAGGTTTACATTTATATAGCGCTTGTTACCCCTAATGGGGTGTTGAAGCACTTTTTTGGCGAGTAGCACGCTACTCCGGAACCCATAAAGGATTAGTTGTGAATTAGTTTAGTGAAATATGAAAGTAATTTAAGTGGTGGATATTAGTCAGTTATTTGCATTGAGAAGGATAGCGGAGGGATAGAAGAGGGAAAAAGGTTTGCATTTATATAGCGCTTGTTACCCCTGATGGGGTGTTGGAGCGCTTTTGTGGCGAGTAGCACGCTTCTCTAGAACCCATAAAGGATTAGTGTTGAATTACTATAGTGAAATATGAAAGTAATTTGAGTGGTGGATATGTTAGTTAGTTATTTGGATTGAGAAGGGTAGCGGAGGGATAGAAGAGGGAAAAAGGTTTGCATTTATATAGTGCTTGTTACCCCTGATGGAGTGTTGAAGCACTTTTTTGGCAAGTAGCACGCTACTCCGGAACCCATAAAGGATTAGTGTTGAATTAGTATAGTGAAATATGAAAGTAATTTGAGTGGTGGATATGTTATTCAGTTATTTGGATAGAGAAGGGTAGCGAAGGGATAGAAGAGGGAAAAAGGTTTGCATTTATATAGTGCTTGCTACCCCTGATGAGCTGTTGAAGCGCTTCTTCCGCAAGTAGCACACTACTCTGGAACCCATAAAGGATTAGTGGTGAATTAGTATAGTGAAATATGAAATTTGAGAAGTGGACATGTTAGTCTGTTATTTTGATTGAAAAGGATAGTGGAGGGATAGAAGAGTGAAGGACTTAGACTTTTTTTTTGTTTTTGTTTTGGAGGTAATAGCAGTAGGAGGAGGCTAGGGATGAGTAAAAAGGAATGTGGAGTGGAAGAGTCAGGGGAAGAGTTTAGAAATGCTTGTTTTGGGGGATCGGTATAGTAAAAGAGGTGTCAGATGATGCAAGAAGATGTAGGGGAGAGTCTAGAAAGGGTTATTTTGGGGTTCATAGTAGTGGTATGGGGTGTGGGATGAATGAGAGAGATGATGTAGAGGATATATTGATAGAGGTATAGGGTGAGAAAAAGAGTAGTGCATTGAAAAGAGTAGTAGAAAGAGGTTTGAGATGAGTGAGAGAGTTGAGGTAGAAGATATATTGAGAGAGTTATAGGGTGAGAAATAGGGTAGTGCATTGAATATGCTTTTTTCGGAGAAAAGCAATAAATATATAGATCCAAGTACATGCAAGGTATATAGATGCATAAAGGAAGTAAGTATATGTAGATTAAAGATGTATTAGTTTGGTTTTCAAGTGTTGTTGTACTTAAACATTTTTTTTGTTTTTAAACATAAATATTCTACATGTTTATACAAAGCAATACACATATATAGGTACATATATATAGTACAAATAAAAGCTTAGATACAGAGGGATATACTGTATATTTCTGTTTGTGTATGGTGCTTATGTGGGGAAGAGCCAATTCTTGAGTAGTTTTCTGAAGATAAGGTGGTTGTCCATGGATCTTATGTTGGGGGATAAAGAGTTCCATAGTTTGGCTGCTTGAACAGAGAAGGATGTGCCACCCATGGTTTTTTTCTTGTATCTTGGGATTTTGAGGCGAGGTGCCACTCTAGAGTGAAGGTTCCTTTGTTGAATGTGTTTGGTGATTTTATTCCTGATGAACAGTGGTTCCATTCCATGTATCGCTTTGTAGGTGATACCAAGCAGCTTGAACGTGGATCTACTGGCAACCGGTAACCAATGCAAGGCTTTCAAGGCAGGGGAGATGTGGGCTCGTGGTTTGATATGCAAGAGTAGTCTGGTAGCCGAGTTCTGAATATGTTGTAGTCTTTTCATGGTCGTTAAAGGTGATCCGTGGTAGAGGCTATTGGCGTAATCGAGTTTGGACAGAACAAGGGAGATGGTAGCTTGGACCTTGTGTGTAAATCCCAAATGGGGGAAGTTTCATCGCAGATTTTTTATAGTAACAAAGCTTGATCTTGCTAGTTCGTCTACTTGGGCATTCATCGATAGCTTGGAGTCCATGGTCATTCCGAGGTTTCTTACTTCCTTTGATACTTTAGGCGGTGATCCCAATTCATCAGGCCAGGCAGCAAGTGGGTCACAATGTTTCCAATCGCCACATGTGAGTATTTCCGTTTTGGAAGCATTCAGTTTGAGATGGCTCCAAGTCTTTCATTTATCCACGGCTCTGAGACAACTGAAAATTGGCGAGTTTCCAATGTCTTTGTGGCATTCCAGTTGAAGGAGTATTTGTGTGTCATCTGCATAGTTATAGCAAGTGAGGGGAAATTGATTGATCAGTACCGGTAAGGACTTCATGAAGATGTTGAAAAGCATGGGTGAGATGATAGAGCCTTGAGGGACCCCTGCTTTTGTGGAGTATGGTTTGGACGAGAAAGGTGGGGTATGTTTGACATTAGTTCTGTTTCGAAGGTAGGACGCGATCCAGTCTGGAGCAGTCCCCTCTATGCCTGCTTCGTAGAGTCTTTGTATCAGTGTGTCATGGTCAACCGTGTCAAAGGCAGCCGAGAGGTCCAAGAGGAGTAGCGCAGCAACCCGTTGCGGTCAACTGTCAACTTTCATATCTTTAGTGGCCCAAGTTTCCTGGAACATTAAAATATCATATTGCCTGATTAACTGCAGCCAGTTGTCTAAAACAATCTTTGATTGTAGGCCAGCCACGTTCCAACTAAGGGCCTCATTATGATGTCGGTCGGAAAGGCTCCCAATGGCATTCAGATTTTCCTAACCTGTGTCGGAACCTATGTTTCTAACCGACTCGGAAATATTTCCGACCTACTGATTATGATGGAAAGGTAACCGTTCGGTCATTCCAACTCGGTTCCAACTGGCATTCGGAGACTCCAGTCGGCGTGAGCCGAATCATACAGGTCTATAGACAGCATTTCCGACCGACGTATTATGATGTGGGATTCAGACAGCCTTTCCGAATCGGTCCGTCCGACATGAAACGGCTGTCGGAAACTGACTTTGGGGGTCCGTCGCAGGCCCCAATTCACCCGTAGACTCCCGGTTAGGGCCCGTGGGGGTACCATTGGGACCCGTCAGTTCAACCATGCACAGTGTGGCAGGCACCATGGGGTGCCCGCCACAGGGTGCAAGGTTTTCTGCAACCACCCCTTTTTTCAATGGGAGCCTGTGTTGTCAGTCACAACACAGGCTCCCATTGAAGTCAATGGGAGTCCGACCGAATGGTATTCGGAAACATCGTAATCGGTCGGTCGGACTCCCCGAACCCGAGTTGGTCGGAAATGATTCCGACAAGGACTCGGTCGGAATGCTTTCGGACCGACATCATAATGAGGCCCTATGTATTTGCAGGACCTGGTTGTCTCAAAGATGCACACAACAAGCATGTAGGTAGTAAAGCAGCCCCACCAGCTAATGATGGAGTCAGTCAATCCTGGGCATCGAGATCAATTAACATGGCAAATCTATTCTGATAGGCTAGGGGAGATGGTCCTGGCATAATACTTCTTAGAGGTGGTTTATAAAAATAGCCTAGAGGTAATGATCAAATTTTAGTGTGTCTAACAGCGGGGATCTCTTGTTGTCTTAATAGTGCCCTTACCACAGAGGGTCTACAAAAATGTATCACAACACAGTCCCCTTCAATATTTTTAACTGAATCACCAACCCACCCCACTCTCCATACAATGATTATCTCATTTATCTTCAAAGCATTAAACTGTTTATTCTTAGATAACCAGTCAACACATTTATTGCGTAGTTCTCCCCATGATTCGTTCTGCTGTGCCTTAAGTGGGGGCACTCCTGCCAACACCAGGAAGTGGGGCCAGGCAGCTGGAAGCAAACCCAGCACATCCATGTTAATTTCAAGACTAGTCCCTTTTTGGGAGTGATGGGTAACACCATTACTTTTGCTGGGTATTTCTGGGAGGTGGTTGGATATGAGATTAGATTTAGTTTTTGACCCAGAGGGAGCAGAAGGGCCATCCTTGACTAAAATGTGTGAGTGATTGTTACTTATGGAATTATATGATACCATTACATTCATAGCATTCGAGGGCTGTTGATCAATCAGTTGCGTACATCTCTTAGAGGCAAATGCAGTTGAAGGACCATCTGGCAAACACTGGTCTCCGTTAACTAAACTGTTTGGGGCAGCAACACTTCTCAAATGATTGCCCCCTCCCACCATGGCATCAGTATTAGCAGCTGTTACCCGGTTACAAAGCCTGTCCATAAAAGTCTCTAAGTGATCCAGGTGATCCATCAAAGAATTGAGTTTCTTGTCTATTAAATCACCAACCCGGTAACATAATACATTAATAAGAGACTGCCCTATGTCAGGTAACTCAGGTGTAGCTTCAGTCTGGGTGTGAGAGGATCGGGTAGCGTTGCCATTCAAGGGTTTGACCATAGGGTGTGGACTAAGTGTTGGCTGTATCCAGGAGGTTAAGTCACTTCTTGGTGCGCCAGTGCGTGGGGGCTGCTTCCTTTTAGCACAACTGAGTTTTCCTGATGTCCTTTTGTGTTTTGCTGCCACAGTTACAGGGGGGGGGGTCATAATATATTGACTCGTGGGAGAGCCGCAGCCAAGGTCGTCAATGCCACCGGTAGAAGGCTCAGTATTAGAGTCATTCACAGTGTGCAGGGGGTGGCCACCATCTAGCACAGAAATAGGTGTAACACCACAACCAGGCTCTAGCTGTGTTGCCTCCCAACTCAAAGACAGCCTACGCTCTATTAGTTCAATTTCATTAGTTACAATGTTGACCACCCTCTCCCTCCAACATACTATCAATGGTAACAGAAGGGCGTGTGATTGTGGGTCCTGCTTGTTTCCCCATAGTTATTAGTTTTTGCTGATGAGAGCCCTCACCTTGTGTTGTTGCTGCTGCCTCAGATGAAAGAGGGGGGGCCAGCCCAGCCTCTGTCGGCCGCTGATGGGCACAGATAGGCCTGCCCTTTGCCCCAGCATTGCCCGGGCGTGCCTGCACACGGCCCACGCTGTTGGAGAGAGAGGCTGCCTTTACGGAGCCGGGAGGACTGACGTCACCTCCTGTGCCACAGAAGCACTGGATGCTTGGGGACTGAGTCCCACCCCAGCCGACTTGCCCAACAAGGTCCTGGTAGGTGCTCATGGGCCTCGTACGTCCCTCCACAGAGATCCTGCACTGCGGGAGAGCGAGGCTGCCTTTACGGCGCTGGGAGGACGGAGGTCACCTCCTGCGCCACAGAAGCACTGGACGCTGGGGGACCGAGTCTCACCCCAGCCGACTTGCCCAACAATGTCCTGGTAGGTGCTCACGGGCCTTGGACGCACCGTAACACATCCTCGAAACTACTCACACACCCACTCATACACTCATGCAGATACTCACAAACCCACTCACAGACTCACGAAAGCACTCACACACCCACTCACAGACCCATGCAGCCATTACACACCCACTCACTGACCTATCAAGCCACTTACACACCCACTTTCAAAGGTTACAGTTAGGAAATAAATTTAAAAAACTTTGAAACTCACTAAAAACAAAGGTTGCAGGGACATTATAGTTAGGGAATAACATTAAAAAGCCATAGAAATTCACTGAAAAAAACAAAGTTTACAGGGATGTTATAGTTAGGAAACAGAATTTAAAAAACCTTAGAAATTCATTGAAAAACCAGGTTAAAGGGTCATTATACGCAGATTTCACATGCACAAAACCATAGAAATTCATCAGTTATAGTTACCTGAGCTAACTATAACTTACGCCCCCGCAATTACCTCACATATTACATCACTCATGACATGGTCAGTGACATGTTTCACTGACACACTATCGTTGCCACAAAAATATATGGACATAAATATCGAAGTCAAAGATATCCTCATCCTATACTTATAATGGTAAGTACAAAAATATTGGAAAAAAATGTCACTAATATCGATGTATAAAATATTGTTTTTTAAAATATATATACATTTAAATTGTAAATATTAAATATATTAAATAATAGTGACAGTGAGAATGTTTGCAGGCCCTAAAAACGCCACCAGAATGAGCAGTGAGTTTGTCCTCTCACTTCTGGAGATGCTTTGTTCGAGCGCATTTTATTCCGCGGTCCATACTGCCAATGTGTCAGTCTGCATTTGCTGGTATGCACTGCCTCATGATAATCCCCTCGTAGCAACCATCCTTTAGCTTCAGCACCAGTATAACCATTTGTGAAGCACCAGGCATAAGAGCTCAGGGGTGTTGTTAAAAGGGGAAAGTGGGAAGAAAAAAGCATGGCTTGTCAAGAAGAAAACAATCACAGTGGAATAGAAGAAAGGCATATAAAAGGCTCAAAAACTGCAAGAGGTTTATGACAGTATAGAAATGGCAGGAAGCTTGTACCTATTCATGAACAAAAATAAGACGATTGGGTGAAAGCACCAGATAAACTGCGACAAGAGCTATCCTCTTCTACTCTCATTTTCACCAAGGAGTTAACTGTTGTAGCCGAGGAACTAAATTGGAAATGAGGAAAATGGCGACCTTTCGATTTACAAAAAAGATTATAAATTAATTGAGGTCCTGACAAATTACTGATAGACTTGCCATATACTCAAAAATTCCACAGACCACATATGTTGGCAAATTAAATTAAAATTAAATGTAAACATTGAGTAGAAAATTTCCTCTAACATTGGCCAAATGAAACATAGTGAAACATTGTGACACATTGTACTTCCTGCCTGAGACATGTTCCTATTAGACAAGATCTCATCTCTCATTCAAACCCCCTTTTCCAAGCACAATATAGAGCCATTTAAATACCCTCTGAACTGGGCCTTTAATAAGGAAAGTGGGGATAGAGCAATCAGATTTTCTAGGCCAGAGTGAAGATGGTACTGAACTTAAGTATGCCTAACAATGGTGTGAATGTGACAAGTACAGCACACTGATGAGCATGAAACTAAAGCTGTTGTTGTAGGAAGCCGTGGGGCTGAAACAAAGCAGAAACCTTGCTCAGAACTAGACCATCCAATTTTCTCATAGACAAGCTTCTAAAGACATGCTTATATTGCCTATTCTTAATGGATGATACTTCATGTGTTTTATCTACCCCACTCTGCTCCTGGATTTTCCAGTCCTATGTAATGTAGGCTGATACCCCATCTGCAGGGGAGAGGGTGTGGCCTAACTGCTAGAGTGGGTGACCTCGAAGCTGGGGAACTGATTTCGAGTCTCTATAGGGACGCTCAACATTCTGTGATTCTGGGCAAATCACTTAATCCCCCCCCCTGCCTAATAAAAAAACAAGCATTTGCAATGCAATAGGTCTCGCATTCACGAGAGTTTGAGCTATTGGCAATGCAATAGATTAAACTCTCGCACATGCGAGACCTATTGCATTGCAATTTACCATCGCCCATGCGGCGCGTTCACATTTATGAAGGCCAGGCAGCTTTCTTTAGACAAGATGCATCTAACGAAAGGGGCGTGTCTGACATTAAAGTGAAACTGTGGCATGGGGGCTTTCACAAAAAACAATCCCATCTGTTTGTCAAGTTGACAAAAAGATTTTTTTTTGGGGGGTAAAAGCGCCCATGCTGCGCTTTCACTTTAATGCCGGCCACGCACCTTTCTTTAGAAGCGGTTTGTGTAAAGAAAGGGGCGCACCCTCCATGACTGTGAAAGCGCCGCATGGGCGCTAGTAAACAACATGAAAGGCTGCAGCTGGCCAGTTTGTGGGAATGCTAGTAGCTGCAGGGACATGGGCAGCGTGAGGGAGGAGAGCAACGAGCCCAAGCCGGCCGATGTCCTTGCCCGCTCTCCGCTTCAAGCCTCGAAAGCCTGCTGTGTATGGCGTGGGACCAATTAATAAAAAAGATGCCCGACCATGCTTTCAGATTGAGCGTGCTTCGCTGTATGTATCTACAAAAGCATTTAATACATTGAAATAAAGTGAAAGTGCCCGGTCATACTGTGGGATAAAGCATGGCGGGACGCAGTGTATGCACAAAAGAAAGAGAGGGTAAAATAAAGTAAAAGCGCACGCTGCCCGACCATTCCATGTGATACAGCGTGGCGGGGGCGCAGTGTATGAAATAAAGTGGGGAGGGAGAGTGTTAAAATGCAAATGATCGGGCGCTGCATGTGACCCCATAGTAAAAGTGAAAGCAATGCGCTGCAAATAAAAAATAAAAAAAGTAGCCGCCATTACTAAAGCTGGCGTCCCACCAGTGCTCTTTAGATAAAGTGACGTACGAGGGTGTTGGCATGTAAACTGTGAAGATCTCACACACCTGGCTCACTGGTCCCGCTTTACCCTGGCACTGCCACATAATTACTTACTACCTCCATTTTATATAAATTGATACAAAAATGACAAACGTTCACAATTTGGGCAGTTCGTACAAGAAAAGTTCATTAGCAGTTTAGGTAGTATTACCCAGACATTATAAGTGAACGCTTGAATAGTTTGCGTTAACTACTCCAGAGGTGCCTGATTACACATAACAAACGAAACAATGGGATTCTGGACTCTGATATGCATCCCGCATGCACACTCCCCTCACGGAAGACTATTTTGTCCACTCTGTACTGGACTTGGGGCTCTCCCTCCACATCACGATGGACTAGCTGTTGCAACCTCATGGCATCCTCATCTAACTACAGGATTATGTGTCTATCAGGGAACAACCTTGACACCAAAACGTGATCAGTTAGCACCCATGGAGTTATCGTTAGGACACTGAGGGGGATATTCTCAAGAACGTGCGATAAACATCGCCAAAATAGGTTAACGCAAGTTTCCATATCGCCGTCTATCGCGGGAAAATAACTCAGTGTCAACGTGGCATTCTTAACACGGCGGTAACATGCGATAGTACCCCGATAACGCAGCAAATGTCCGCGATAACAATACCGGGATGGCGAAAAAAATCCAAACCCGAACGCGAAAAAAGTTGCGATGGGCCCAACCGCGATAAGACAAACAGCGAAAAGCAGCGCCAGGCCTGCAATTCACACACGTCAGGCATGAAAATCCACTACAAAAGCAGAAAAAAACCACAAACAAAAACCAAACCACAGCGAAGCACAATGGAGGCAGCCGGAGCAGGTACAGAGGACGACCAGAACCCCACAAGCCCCCCGGAGGACCAGCCTGGGACCTCGGGGTCAGGGAAGGGCAAGGACAAGAAGAAGAGGAAGACGCGGTTCAGTCCGCAGGAAAACTGGATCCTGACCACGGAGGTGATAGAACACCATCAACAACTGTTCGTCACCTCCACTGTGTCATTGGCAACAAAAAATGCAATATGGCAGTCCATCGTGGACAAGGTGAATGCAGTCGGAGTGCTGAGGAGGACAATGGAAGAGGTCAAGAGGCGCTGGAATGATGTGAAGCGCAAGACCAAGCAGAAACTCGCAGACAACCAGAAGGCAGCAATGCAGACTGGAGGTGGGAGTCCAGCGCCACAGGAGGAGCTGGATGAGATGGAGGAAATGGTGACCACAGTCATCAGTGGGAAGACGGTGGCAGGAGTTGGGGGACCGGACACTGCTCAACATGACCCAACACAACAGCAACAGGGTGAGTAACCACCAGGGACTGGGGGGACGGGGGGAGATGGGCACAATGGCACACATGCACAATTAAGTAGAGCACATCCGCGGACAAACCATGGCCAACAGTAACAACTCCAACCAAGAGCCCAATTTACCCAAGTCTGCAACAGCACAGCACTGCATAAGCACAGAAGTGAAAGCCACACCGCCTGAAAGGGATAAGGGCCAGCCAAATCAGAGCTGAAGGGGCAACTCACCTACAATGCAGCACACACACATAAGATCCAGAGCAATGCAACATTTACAACAATGTTGAACAAACAGCAACACCAGCTCAACAGAACAGAGGACACAACTGCTGCCGCTTGTGTGTGGAAAATGGCCATTCGCATGTGGCATAGCTGGAAACTGTGAGATGATGATGTACTAGTACAACCCCACATCCCTGATGGTGTTGTAATGCATGTATGGCCGTGAACCAGATAGGCAGTGAGACATACATTGTCATGCAAATCAACACTCATCACAGTTGAATACAAGTGAAGGTGCGTAGACTTTATTAGCATATGTGTGTCAGTATGGCCAAGATAAGTGCCACAACATGCAGACAAATGCAGCAGTATGTCAGAACGTGGAACGTTGCCAAGCGCCGCTGTCCACTCCGGGGGAGTGCCGCACCATTCACAGGTGTGTGTTTGCCCGCGTTGCTGTCCGCTCATGTATTCGGAGTCCAGGCGAATGCAGCCATGTCCACTGTTGTCGTGGGAGATGTGACCAGAACCCCAAGTCCCAACAAGGTGTCGGGACATGTGCAATGTGTTCCTAACTGTTGTGTCTGCAGGTACGTAGTTACACATCCATGAAAGCGAGTGCAGCTTCGTAGGCAATCATTTCCAACATGAGGTCATTGTCGACTTCATCGGATCGGACGGCGAGGCTAACCATTAGCAGGTCCGGACAGATGTGCTGCGTCCACCCCCTTTCACCAATTAGCACTACAGCCCAATAGGGGAGCGGCTCAATGTGGTCACTGCACACGAGGAGTTCTGCAAACTCCCAGGTCCAGCTGCCAGCATGTATGCCAAGTATCCAGGCATCCCATAGATGGGTGTCACGGTGACACTCATGGTCATGGGCCAACAGGGGGCGCACACACATGTCGAAATCCAGTTCGGCTACCGTCCTGTTGGATAGGCAGACATCCATGGACCACTCGAATATGCACGAGCGACAATGCAACACAGGCTGCATGCAGGTGACGTTGGCAAGGCGGAAGCTCAGCCTGTAACTGATCCGCAGCACTACCAATGGCAGTGCCCCTAGTAAATGCAGCATACGTGCACAGTACAGTTCCACGTGACAGGGGTTGTGCATGTGTTCGGGATGGTCTGCCATTGCGTTAGTGGCTCTGGTTGAAGCGGCACTGTTCTGACCTGCGCCAGTTCTGTGGATGAAATGCCACAGCTCGGATCAATGAGTTGTTTAAGTGTGCAACGGTTGTACGCCTGGCATGGTGTGGGAGTAAGTGTGAAGGCCATTCCATGCATGATAACTCCGAGCAAGGACTTCTGTGTGTGGGGTGTGTATACATTGGTCTGTCGTCGGGCTGTGCGTAGTGTGGGAGTCGTCCTCAACTGCTATTGTATCTGTCAGGGGGTGCCGGGCACATGCAATTCCGAGGTCGGATGTGCAGATGTGCTTCCGCCTGATAGTTCAGACAAAGGAGCTTTCATCCCTAATGTCAGTTTGTCATCTGCTTGCATTCATGAAGTGTGATGTGGCTTGTTGGGTGTGGGGTGGGATGTGTGCGACTTTGGGATCCATGTTTGACATGACTTGCATGTGGCAAATGAACGGCATCACTGTGTGTTACGTTGCCTCACAGCTGCTCCTCCCTCCCCCTGAGCCTATTTACTTGTGTGCGCTGCGCGGTTGCATCACTTGCACTCCAACGGCACACCATTGTCATGCCTGTCTGTGCATGTCCACAAGCCTGACAACAACACTGTGATGTTGTCCGTTGAAGGTGGGCGGCCACGTGAGTGTAGGCCTATGGTAAGGTTAGTGCGGACAGAGATGTAGAGTTCATGCCTGGCTGAACTCGCGCTGCGACTAAGGCTAGGCATTTGGCTCATGCTGCGGCAATGCAGATACACACAACACTTGGCATGTATGAGCCAAGACCCCGAGCGGTCATGCGCTCCTTCATTTCTCCATTCGTGCGAGACCGCCCTCCGGGTGCATGCTACATTGCAACATTGTCAATTGCGGGCCGGGTGGCGCCGACACTACAACAGAGACACACGCATTGGTGACTTCCTTGTCCAGGCCAGAACTGAACCACGCCCTGAGCCCCAGGCTAATTCTACACACCCCTGCCCTGGACTGACGTACGCCGGCCCAGCCCACTCCGCTTACGCTTACAGGGGGGGGACAACAAAGCTACATGTCCAAGGTATTACCTGCTGCCTGAGGTGACATGCTTGCGTCCGATGTCCACAGCACGATGTGATGTGGTAGGGCCAGGGGCCATCACGCATACATAATGACCACACGGACACACTTAGATAAATAGTGGAACTGGCTACGGGCACGTGCGCCCGGCCCCTTTTTATTACCAGGGTCACATGTCCAGTGATGCCTGTGCTGGATGGGTGTGGGGTGAGTGTAAGCCAGCCCTCAGGGAGTGGTTGGTGCTGGCAACAACTAGAACAGTGATCATCGGATCACACACACAGAGTCACTCATGAAGGGTCCATGACTTGCAGTGCACTGAGGTAGGGGCACCAGAACTGGACTCACACACATATGATTACATCATAAAGGGTCCATGACTTGAGCTGCACAGAGTTAGTGGCACCTGGAGCGCTCAGCGGGTGCGCGGCCTGCGATGATGCGTCGTCCGGGCGGGCCGCCCTGGAAGCAATGTCTGTTGCCTACTGGACTTCGCCATGAATAAATGAAGACTCAATTTGAATTGTGAGCCCTGCTGACCGCAGTGTAGGCCGGAGGCGGCGGTCAGAAAGGGCCCACAGCCACATGGCGATGACTTGAGCTGCACAGAGTTAGTGGCACCTGGAGCGCTCAGCGGGTGCGCGGCCTGCGATGATGCGTCGTTTGACTTGGGGGACCTGCTGAACGCAGTGTAGGCCGGAGGCAGCGGTCAGCGAGGGCCCACAGCCACGTGGCGATGACTTGTGGTGCAATGAGTTAGTGGCTCCTGGAGCGCTCAGTGGGTGTGCAGCCAGCGATGATGCGTTGTTTGACTTGGGGGACCTGCTGACCACAGTGTAGGCCGGAGGCAGCGGTCAACGAGGGCCCACAGCCATGTGGCGATGACTTGTGGTGCACTGAGTTAGTGGCACCTGGAGCGCTCAGTGGGTGTGCAGCCAGCGTTGATGCGTCGTTTGACTTGGGGGACCTGCTGACCGCAGTGTAGGCCGGAGGCAGCGTTCAGCGAGGGCCCACAGCCATGTGGCGATGACTTGTGGTGCACTGAGTTAGTGGCACCTGGAGCGCTCAGCTGGTGTGCAGCCAACGATGATGTGTCGTCCGGGCGGGCCGCACTGGCAGCAATGTCTGTTGCCTATTGGACTCTGCCATAAATGAATCAAGACTGAAATTGACTTGGGGGACCTGCTGACCGCAGTGTAGGCCGGAGGTAGCGGTCAGAAAGGGACCACGGCCATGTGGCGTCGACTTGTGTTGCACGGGGTCAGTGGCACCTGGAGCGCTCAGCAGGTGCACAGCCAACGAAGATACGTCGTCCGGGCGGGCCGCACTGGGAGCAATGTTCTTTTTGCCTACTGAATTCTGCCTCAATATTGCTACGTGGCATCGACTTGTGTTGCACAGGGTCAGTGGCACCTGGAGCGCTCAGCAGGTGCACAACCAATGATGATGCGTCGTCCGGGCGGGCCGCACTGGGAGCAATGTTCTTTTTGCCTACTGAATTCTGCCTCAATATTGCCACGTGGCGTCGACTGGTGTTGCACAGGGTCAGTGGCACCTGGAGCGCTCAGCAGGTGCACAGCCAACGATGATGCGTTATCCGGGCAGGCCGCACTGGGAGCAATGTTTTTTTGCCCACTGAATTCTGCCTCAATATTGCCACGTGGCGTCGACTTGTGTTGCACAGGGTCAGTGGCACCTGGAGCGCTCAGCAGGTGCACAGCCAACGATGATGCGTCGTCCGGGCGGGCAGCACTGGGGGCAATGTCTGTTGACTAGTGGTTTCCTCCATTAACAGAAATGTGGCACGATTTGAATTGTGGGACCTGCTGACCGCAGTGTAGGACTAAGGCAGTATCCGGCACACACATGACTCCGTGTTGCTATGCCGCTGGATGCTCTGGGGGCCTGTGTCACGGAGTCTGGAGGTCACGGCGGCGGACTCGTGGCAGGGTGAGGTGCGCCGCCCTGGCAGACGCGTTGCCCATCACGGAAGAGAACCACGCCCAGAGCCCTGGCCTTTTTATCCGCATTCCTACGCTGGAGTGGCGTACGCCGGCCCAGCCCAGCCCACTGCGCTTACGCTTACAGGGGGGGAACGGCACAGCTACATGTGCAGGGTCTTCCCCACTGCCTGAGGTAACATGTTTGCGTCCACTGTCCACAACACTACAAACCCCAGCAGTATATGTCCACATGGACATGTCTGTGCTCTGCATTCTGTGGTCTGTCCAGCACATCACCGCCACACTTGGCATTGTGTACATTCTTCTTCATGGGTGAGTTGCCTCCTTCACACATACTTGGTTCCCACCTCTCCCCCCATTCTGCACTTGTGTGGCTGAGGGGCCATGCCGTTTTCGGAAGTCCACTGTCTTGTCCTACGCTGCCTCTGTGGTAGTCCGGAGGGGGGGGGGGTCCTGGGGGTGGTGGCGGTGGGTTTGTGGCCCTCTTGGGTCTCCGAACTGCATGTTCATTGGCTCCAGGGCATCTGTGGGTCTTCAGTTGTGGCTCTGGGCTGGGCTCCCTTTCATACTGCAGGTAGTCATCCTGCTTAGCACCAGCTAAAGGCAGGTGTTAAATCCCTGCAGCTAACGCGCCTTATCGCCTGTTCTTGGTTCATATCACAGATCTGACTGGTTGTTGAGAATCGCGCGAAGTGGTGCTTTCGTGTGTTTTTGCACGGGAACGCCTACTCTGCATATCATTAGCGTTAGTTGTCGCACTCATCCGTGGCGATGTTTTTTGCGGTAGCTATCGCAGGGAAACTGGCGATGTCGGCAGTTTGCACCAGCTTGTGAATAGGGCAAAAAATCTATCGCCACTTTTGCAGCGCAAAGTGCCGATAAATCGGCGATAAGTCCTTGAGAATATGCCCCTTAATTTCCCATGATACACCTGGCACTGGGCACATCATGCCATTGCCATTGCCAACTGCATTATAACAGAACAGTCCAACATGAACTCCTGTCTTGGTAGGCGGCCTCACAGTCAGTCGTAGAGAGACCATTAGTACTACAGAGTGCACTAGCTCAGTGACAGAAATATAGGACAATGATCAGTGGGGATCACTCTGCAAATGGGAGAGAGTTGAGGCCCTTCAGGGCCTTGGGATGTGAGGGCAGAGGAGAGATTCCTAAACTTATAGATGGAGTGAGAGGGATAGTTTTAAGAGAAAATACCCCCTCTAAAATAAAGAATAGAAAAACAAAAAAATACCACTTGCTCGGATATTACTTCATACTAGTTGTCTCTCCCGGGCTGTTCTTTGTTGCAGTCTAATCTCTGAAATCGTACGAAACATCAAGAGTCTGCTTTGCTGCTGGGTTCTTCTTTTCAGCCAATATGGACCCAGAAAAGTCCCCCTTGAACGAAAATTCCTCTACCATTAGATAAACTTTTTACCTCATGGTCCTCCTACTCAAAAGCAACGGATTAAAAATGCCACAGAAATGACAGAAAATTGGTTTCTGAACACAAAAACAAACAACATGCTCAGCAACCCTGTAAACTAGGAGTTATTATGCGGTCAAAAAGAAAGGCAACAGATATACCATCATTATCTTTAACAAAAGTTGCTGGATATGCAGGCCTGTTTCGAGGGCCACAGGGACAGAGTGTCCACTCCTCAACGCGAGTCTGCTGCAGATCGACAACGGCACTAGGTAACCTGGCGCCAATCAAAGCACTTTGCTGCCTCAACAGATGTATGAAGTGCTATACAAGTGCCTCAATACAGCACAACGTAGTGGATATGGAACTGCATGTATCACAGAGGACAACTGGAGAAGAGCACAATGTCTCTTTAAAGAGCTGTGTCCGATGCACATACTTTTAAAAGTAAATTAGTGAGGCCTTACTGCTGTATTAGGGTTTTGATTAAATACGGATTTGACTAGAGATTATAAATAAAAATTAAACAGAGCGCGGTGTCCCAGAAGTGGACGCCGCGCTCAGTATTAAATTAAAATAAATAAATAAACTGAGCGCGGTGTCCCTAAAGTGGGCGCCGCACTCAGGATACAGATACAAAAAATAATAGCAGCCGCCATAAGTCCCCATAAGTGCCAATAAACAAAATAGTACTCACCCCCTAGATCAGAGTTCTTCAATCTGTGGGGCGCGCCCCCCTGGGGGGGCGCGACACCATCTCAGGGGGGGCGCGCACTCCACTCTATTCTTACCTTTGTTCCTCTTCACTGTCCTGCGTCGCAAGTCTTCTGGGGATTTTTTTTATTGGAGAACTCCGGTATGGTTGGAGGGGGAGGGAGGGGAAATCGATGGGGCACGACGTGCCCATGCTTTTTGTCATTATCATGTTAACTGTCCCAGGAGGGGGTTAATTGGTAGAGCTGAAATGCTTCAGCTGCAGTGAGAGGCAGGAAGTCTCCGCTGCTAAAACTGAAAGCAAACGAACAGACAGTCCTGTTCCTTCGCGTTCGATTTCAGAGCAGAGGAGACTCCTTGCCTCCCACTGCAGCTGAAATGACTGTCTGTTCATTGCTTTCAGTTTTAACAGAGGAGACTCCCTGCCTCCCACTGCAGCTGAAGCATTTCAGCTGTACGAATTTAACCCCGTCCTGGGAGGGTTAGCTCTTCCCAGAAAGGAGACAAAGTTTCTTTTAAAATGACACAGACAGGTGCGCAAAATGCCAGCCAGCCATGTGTTGTTTAAACAGCCTGCAAATTGCTTGTCTTGACACTAAATATTGTTATAAATAAGGAAGTATGTATTCATTTGTAATGTGACTTTTCTGTCTTTGTTCCCTTGTATTATCAGTCATGGATCATTCAGGCAGCCCTAGAACACAATTAAAAGTTCTTTCTATTTATATTTGCTGTTCAAAGTATGCACAGACAAGTGCTGACAATACAGCTTTGGGTGACTGCTTATTTTTGTACCACTTGGGCCATCCAAATAATGAGCTGGCAACCCTAATCATAAAACTCGAAGTTTGTTGCAAGATCAGCACATTTATTTCCTCCACCCTGATCCCTGGTTAATGCCATAATAGCAATAGTTTAGCATATCTGAAACCCTACGCCGTCGTCAATAACAAGCTGAGTTACTTCTAGTGTCTGGGACTGCACCCTGCATTCAGACAACTCGCTCCTCATTCTCGCCCTTCACTTTCACGCTCACCCTGCACCCACAGCGATCACAATGCCCTCACACTGATCTCAATGCACTCACACCATTTACCCGCTTAACATGCACTCACAGTGATCACTCTGCACTCACAATGCACTTGCGCTGTTCACCCTGTACCTCACCCTGCAGTCACACAAGCACACTACTCAACCTGCACTCATGTGACACTTCACTCACCTGTCCCCCTCACTGCTCAATCTGCAATCTCACTCAAATAAGCCCATCACTAACCATACATTCATTCGTCCCAATCTGCACTTACATCCGCACCCAAATTCATATGGTCACCTCACGCACCCTGCAGCCACTCCTCTTACCCTACTCTCACACTGTTGCATGGCTCACCGTGCACTCACATGGGCAATCCTGCCACCCACACAGTGCAGAGGTTTAATGTGCCTACTACAAAGAACATGTAAAAAGCAGATCACTGAACTGAGTGTGAGTAAACAATGAGTAGTGCTATAAAAAAATGAAATGTTTGCCAGAAAGGTGCTATAGAGAGATGAGGTGCATCGTTGGTGAGTGGTAGTGAGGAAATTCATGGAGATGGAGGAAATGGGGGAGGGGGCGCCAAAAAAGACTGTTGCACTGGGTGCGACCAGTGCTAGGGCCAGCCCTGGCTGGGAGTGTTAGCCCCCACCCGAAGTTCGGGTCTAGTTGCGCCCCTGTACACAAGTATGGGCATGTTGTGCCCCATCAAGGTTTTCATCCTAAATTACAAAAGGACACATTTACATGCACTGCAATCCAGCGTTTCAGGGGCCCCTTGATAGAGACAGCTCTGTTTTTGCCCTGATGGCCTGGAATAATTCCTAAACAGATTCTTGTAAATACCGTTTGGTTTAATTTCTTTTTAATGTGATTGATGTGAGGGAGTCTATTACTATTTGCAGAGAAATATGTTTGTTTCATGCAACAACCATAAAAAAGTTTATTTTGGATCCAAGCGGGTCCTCACATATGAGAAATTGGAGGATATCACAGATATTATTCGCTGTAAAATTAGTGGGCTGCTGCTTTGTTACAACAGTGAAAACACATCACTGTCTCTGAATATTAGATGTAAACGCTTTTAGAATTTCGACCATAGTGCCTGTGCACCGCTAGTAGCCTGGCTAAAGAGGGTATGGCAGAGCTGAAAGTAAATCAGTTAAACTCAAAGCTGTACTGAACAGGGGCCCACAAAATAGTTTTGGCCCAGGGCACCCAAAATCCTTAACATGTCCCTGCCACCACAAAGTCTGTCAGACAGCATTGCTCTGAAGTAAAATAGTCAACATCATTAATTTATTATTAGTTCTATTTTTTTTAGCCATAAGCCCGACGTGTCCTAAACCCCCACTGCTTCAGGCAAGCAACTTATTGTACCACTAAGGAATTCTCAATTAGGTGTTCGTTCAGCGCCCTCTCTGTGGACTTTCAACTTTGTCTTCGGATCCATAACTGGTTGGTGGGCAATTATCCCATTATATTGCTGCCTAAAGCGTTTGTTAAAGATTTCTAGAGAAGATTTGTTTCTCGTGTACCAGCTCTGAGCTAGGGAGTGCTCGAAAAATCTGACAACACTGTCTCCCTTACAGTCCCCGTTTTGGCTGAAAATGTCTGCAGAATATTCAGCTTTGAGAGAAACTGCTATCAAAACTCTCTTGCCTTTCAGCTCGTCCTATTTATGTGAGATTGGGTTCTCAGCACTTGCGGTATTAAAGACTAAGTACCGTTCAAGACTGGATGTGGAGCACAACCTGAGGATGGCAGTAGCAAAAATCCATCCACAGTTTGACCATCTCTGTGGCGAAAAACAGGCACACCCGTCACATATATGTTGGTGGTGTTATTATCAATCTATGTCATGTGTAAAACAAAGCATCCTAGTAAAAACAATTTGCGCACATTTTATCTTGGAAAATGGTGTTTGGAGCAGAGTAATAAGCCTCTGTCATTTCACCACACCCACTCACAAACCTGCAGTTTATTAAACACTCTTATTGTGTTGAACATTATTTGCTGGATATGGCCCGGAATATGCGCGTGGCGGTCGATTATGTAGTGTACCAGATTCCAGAAATTTCTGTCAGGTGGTGGGGGGGGCCCAACATCTAAAAAAATTCAGCTGGGGGGGCTCAACCTACAAACGTTTGAAGACCTCTGCCCTAGATAAAGCCGACCATGTACGGAGCCAAGTAAAAGATCCAGTCGTCATGGGCGGTCACAAATGGAGACAGGGCGGTAACCAGGAGGGACTAACAAGCCTCATTATCAATCGGAAGCCAGCATTTACCAAGGACAATGACACCAGCCAATGAAAAATCTGGGAGGAGAGTAGGCGAGGCTTCTACAGCATACTCGACTCCTGCATGCCTCGCAGAGCGAGCAACGCATGCGCGCTGCGGCTAGGCTCGTCCTAAAAATGAATGTTTCCGTCTGTATCGCAACTGGTGGTCTTGTAAAGCGCTCTGGTACCTTCTGGGCAAGTTCCCGCTCTATAAAACTCAGAAAAAAAAAAAAAAAATGTCTGTTTACTGTTAACTGCAATTCAGATGTTGATCTAGGATGTTATCAATAACAGCTGTTATTTGTGGAGCGCCTAAATAGTTCTGGGTGCTAGCATGTTATCAAATAAGGGGCACATTTACAAGCCCCTTGCGCCACTTTTGCGTCACTTTTAACATGGGAAAAGTGACGCAAAAGTGGCGCTAGGGGCTTGTAAATCTGCCCCTAAGTTTTTACATGGGCCACTTAGGCAAGAATGGTGCCGCTATATTCGGACCGGGACCATGGGGAGTATCATACTACAAGGACAGGGTGACCTCGGCCTTTATTTCCTGTGACCTTGGACCTGGCCTGATGCCATACATTTAAATTAGGATCCGTCCCTATTCTATTCCCCTTCTCGAGCATTGGGCCGCCTACCAACTCCTCCTCCGTGGCAGTGACACAGCTTCGGGGGGCGGAGGCGGGGGGAGGATGGGAGGGAGGGGCATTGCGCCTATTACCTGAATACCTGGCATCCTGGCATTAGGCATTTTCTCCAGCTCTAATTAACTTTAATCGTCACTGTTCACACAAAACGTACCTAGCTCGGTGCTTTTGAAGTAAAAAAAAATCAGAACTATCTTTTGCAGACTCTTAAATGTCACTGCTATTTCTTAACATTTATTCAAGAAAGTTGTGAGGCATCCTCTATACGTGTTTCCCTTTCCAATGTGCTCTGTCTATACATTTTAGGAAACCGATTTAGACTTTACAGCCTAATGCAATCAAACAGAACTACTTCAACGATTTTTTTAAATCAGCCCTCCTATGTAAATGTTGCAATCTAATTGCGAGTGCATTTCATTACAATCATCAACGCATACGGTAACCTGTCTTCCGGTGTGCAGGCTCAACAAGCTTCCTTAATTGTGAAAGAGAGACAGCACACTTTTAAAATTATGGCAGTTTAGTCAGTATATAATCAATGAGAATTATTATTACACGCTTTGGATTGCTTGTGCTTGGCATGTGTGCATATTTAGTCAGTTTAAAGTCTCTAAAGAATCCTGGGTTTCTAGAAACATCTGGATATAGACGAACGAGAGCCAATTTTAGTTTTCTCACAAGCACTAAAATGGTCACCACTAAATGGTGTATTTTTTTTTTTTTAGTATTTATTTATTCATGATCGATTACTTAAAATCTTTACATGTAAACACCTTTACAACACATTTGGCAATGTATCATTGTAAAACTCATAAAAGGAAAAAACAATTTAAAAACACTAAGGGTTGACTTTAGTTTTAATAATGACTCCAGTTGATATGGTACTTTGCTGTCCCTTCCAGCATTGCCGTTCGGGCTTTGTGGCCTGCTACTTGCTGTTAATGATTTTGATTGTTTGTGGCAGGGAGGCCCGGATTGCGTCAGTAAATGTTCCCAGTCTGTCCAGGGTTTGAGTTGTGTTGGCAGAAAAACACAGATCTGAGACTTTTCTGCAGTGTCTGAGGCCATGGGACCTGCAAAGTGGAGTTAGCAGGTGACGTCGTTCGCTTGCCATCGTTGGGCAGCAGCACATCAGGTGAAGCCAGGATTCGTGTTGTAGCTGCATAGGCGACAGGCAACTGAGTTGTCCCGCCGGGCCCAGGATGGATTGAAGTCCACGTTATTAGTGCGAGCAGTCTCATGTAGGTACGTTTCTTTTGTGCCTGGGCTGTCACTGCTTGCTCGAAATATGGCTGAACTTTGCCCAGGACATAGGAGGCATCCAATGTGGAGAGGTTTGATCTATGACACAGACTTTCCATGTCCCTTTCGAATGACAATTTCTTGACCTGAGACTTCACTGTTTTTTTCCAGGCTGTCACCGGGATGTCCCGGTTATGCAGATTGCTGACTTCAATTTCAAGAAGGCTTGTGGCCACTGCCAGCTGTGCTTGCCATGGGGAGCCTGCTTCTTCAAAGATATTTTGATTTGTGGGGGGTTATTTACAAGGCCCTTGCGCCACTTTTGTGTAATTTTTAACATGGGAAAAGTGACGCAAAAGTGGCGCAAGGAGCTTGTAAATCTGCCCCGTGCTTTCAGTGAGGATGCTGTGGCACGCTAGATGCTGATGTAATATTTTATTAGATCCCCAGAGCATATGATGTCCGGACAAGAAAGGCCCAGCTCCAACATCACCCTGGATCTTCTGGCCTGCCAGGGAAGTGTTAAAATCTTCTTGTAAGCGGAGATTTGGAAATTCGTGAGGTACGTGTTCAGTGCACCGGGGAAAACTAGGTGACCATTGTTGAGGGAGAGGACAAGTTTGGCTCTCCAAACTTTTTAAATGGGTTCCACAGTTGGACTGTGTTGCTTCTGATTTAAACGTTTCAAACTATGGATGATCCCGGCTCCCTTGCTTCTAAGATGTTTTAGGTGGGCCCCTGGTTTTGCCCTGTCTGATAGCCTGACGCCAAGATAATTGTAACTCGTGCATGGTTTAATTTGCTGGTCGCCTAGTTGCCATTGGGCTGTTTTCTTTCATAGATATTCCCCAAAGATGACTATCTTGGGCTTCCCCTGGATCACCAAAAGTTTGTTGTTTTGATTGCACCTGTAGAATGCATTGAGGGCTCTCTGTAAACCAATCCGCGAGTGATCCATTATTACAATATCATCAGCATACTGGAGGATTTAAAGCCGCACCATCCCCCTTGGTGTTAATAAGCTAGCACCTTCCGAAGCTTTGCCCAGATCTGCCGTATAGAGATTGAAAAGAAGGGGGGCGAGGACACAGCCTTGTTTGAGGCCGCTGTTAGTTGGTACCTTTGCTGTTGCAGTAGTTTGGCTGGGTTTTATTCGGACCCACGTCCC
Organism: Calotriton arnoldi; assembly: GCA_963921515.1. NCBI lineage: Eukaryota > Metazoa > Chordata > Amphibia > Caudata > Salamandridae > Calotriton > Calotriton arnoldi. The sequence goes on from CAWUFW010002179.1 coordinate 2,003,793, forward strand.
CTAGTATAGTGCAGTTATCGCCTTTGGTAGCTGTCTGGGGATTCCCCAGGCAATTTGTTTCTCCCACTATTTCCCTCGGTGCACCCAGTCGAATGCTGCACTGTAGTCTACGAAACAGCAAAAAAAAGGTGGGTGCTTCGGCTGTGTAGCTCGATATGACAGGTGACCCAGTGCTAGAATATTATCCGTGGTGGAGCATTCAGGCCTGAGTCCGGATTGGAAAAAGGGGAGAATGCTGTTGTCTGTGGCCCAGGCTTCTAGTTCTTTCATAAATATTCTGGCATACGCTTTTGCTTCTAGGTCTAGTAAAGCAATGAGCCCGTAATTTTACGGTTTTGTACGGTCCCCTTTTTTGTGGATCGGGAAGAGGATTGATCCTTTCCATGGCAATGGAATTATAGAGGTAGCCTAAGCGTGCTTCAAGAGTGGAGTGAGCTGTCCTGACCAATATGTGTGTGAACATTTGAACACTGATTTAGGAACCCCATTGGGTCCTGGGGCTCCGTCATTCCTCTTTTTTTTGTTTGAATCGGTTACCATGGCCTCTGAGATACTGGTTATTTGGGGACCGAATTTGATGCTGAGGAAGATTGATGAGGGTTGGTATATGGTGTACACTGATGGTTGAAGTATAACTGTTTGATGTTATTGACCCACTGGTGGGCTGCCACTCCAATCTCTTTTGTCTGTCTGGTGTTGCTATGTTGGTTGATGTACTTCCAGAGTTGAGTGTGCCCCCTTTCTTTGAGGAGGGTGAAGACTTTTAGCCATTCTGCTTCCATCATCTTTGTTCTTAGCTGCCAGACTTTCTTTCTGTTCTCCGCACGAAGTGGGGGGATTGTTTGGGTTTGCAGGTTTTTTTCCCTTTTCTTCTTACCTCGAGGGCCTTAAGTAGACTGCGTTTGGTTGTATGTAACTCCTTTGGTTTGATGTGTAGGTGGCATGGGTGGGCAAAGGTGGCCCGCGTCGGAATGGTTCCGGGTCCACCCCCTAGAGCTTGTTGGAGATCTGCAAGGAGTGCTTCCCAGTACTCCTGGAGAGTGACAGTCCCTGTTGCTGTGGGGTTTGACTCTTTGGATGTTATCCACTCTGTGAGTTTTGGGCCAAGTTTTGTAGACCATTTTATTCTGCTCAGGGCCTTGTGGTGCTCTTCCCCCATTGGGCCCCCTAATATTTGTAGTTGTGTGGCAGCTTTCCCATCTAGTTGGAGAATTGCCCTCAGAGGTCTATGGTCACTCTCATCCCTGTTATCAACCTCGAAGTCGCAGAGATGTAGCGTCAGTTGGCCTTAGATGAAAATGTAGTTGATTGTAAATTTGTTCCTGAGCGAGTGGAATGGGAACCAATGGGGATCCTGGGCCTCTTTGATGGCATACACAGAGGCCAGGCTATGACTGTCAAGAAGCCGCTGCAGGGGGGCTGCCACTGTAGGGGGTCAGGGATGATTTTGGGGATTCCCCAACTTCCGAATATTCAGGTCCCCGGCAATTATTTGAAAGTATGAGAAATATTTGTTTAAAAGATCGTCGATTCTTGTTGCCAATGATTTTAAAGCTTGTTTTTTTAGGTGGGAAGCAGGGTTGACATAGCAGTTGATTACCAATAGACGGATTGGGTGATTGTTGCTTTTTAGCCCACTGATGAGTGCTGCTTGCAGGTCTGTCGTGTTGTTTGCAATTACTGTGGTCTCTATTCTGCAAGCAGGATTAATGAAGATTGAGAGACCGCTAGACACCTGCCCAAAAAAGTTGAGGTTTGTGGTTGTGGATTGGAGCTCTTGGAAATCTGGGAGGATTGTGGTTTCAGTGGCCCAGGTCTCCTGTAAGCAAAGGATGTCACTATTATGAAGATTGTTGATTGCTGAATTGATCTTGAGAAGTTTTTGGAGGCCTGCCATGTTCCAGGAGATGATAGATAGTTGTGTGGTGAATCCAAGAGTTCTAGTGGAATTCCATCGGCTGTCAGCCTTTGTGATGTTAGTGGTGCCATCGTAAGAGTTGGCAATTCGATCGGTCCCTGGTTCCATGTTCAGGATTTTGCATTGGCTCGCTCTGGGATACTGTCCTTTGGTCATGTGTGCAGGTTATTCTGTATGCTTTGTAGGGGTTGGGCATTGCTGTTGAATTATTTCCCTGGTGATTGCCATCCACACACCTTAGAGCAGAGTAAACTTCTTTCTTTGGCGGGGTTGCTTTAAGCACATGTGGATATTTCTCTGGTGCGGGGAGTACGATGTCTATTCCCCATTCCGCCATGAGGGATTGTTCTTTTGGTGTTAATGCTTGCTGTGAGTGGCGGCTCAGCCCTATTGAGGTGGATTCACCATGGGTATTCCCAGGTAGGCTCAGAAACGTGACCCAGACTAGGTAGTCCGATTGTGTATGGGCCAAGGTGGGGGTGTGCTTGAATAGCGGAAGTATATTACCCCTGTTTAAGATCTCATAATGTCCATTTATACGGTATCTGGGGGTTAGAACTACCTCATGTGTTGTTTTTATGTTTTGATTCCCCATAGGTGGGGCTCTAAGTCCAGGCTGAGCAGAACTTGAGTTGTGGCCCAATCCTACTTCGCAATGGCTGGCTTTTGGGCTGAAGGTGGAGCTTGGGGATGGCGGGGCATTTAAAGCGCAAGGTATCTGCGGGACCAAGGGTAAAGTACCCCACGCTCCAATGTTTAGGCTCAATTCCTTAGATGAGTTAGGTTAGGTTGTTGGCTCAGACTTCACGGTTATTAATTAAGAGGCTGGTTGAATTTCCATTGCCGGTCCTTTTGGTCTATTCAGTACCCCTGTTAAGAATGTTGAGTTAGGTAGTGTTTCGATCGCTTGTTCTTTTGCTTCTGTTGAGGTCGATTTTTTTGAGGCGGGCTTTATAGCAAAATTCGGATGAGTCTGGACTTTGTCGTCTTTTGCTTGTGAGGTTTGGTTCTGAGTTGATATCAGGGATGCGACTCTTTTAGAGGTTTTGGCCTTTTTATGCTGTTTCCTTAATTTTTTCTTGGCCATCGTGGAGAGCGGCACTTCTTGCTGTTTCTGAGTGGAAGAGTTGTCCTTGGTTTCCTCTTCTGTATATGAGATTCTGGTGCTGGGGCTTTGCCCCGGTGAGCCAGCAGGAAGATTGATGCCCGGGATTGAAACTTGGTTGCCAGGCTTCGTTGTAGGTCTGCCGATGTTGTTTGTGTTCGGGTTGATTTGGGAGCCGGCTAGCATTATTGTTGTCTTAGGGCTGCTGTTGTTCGACAGATTATTGGTCCTGTTGCTCCCAGTTGTCCCCTTGAGCGTGGATACCAGGTCAGTTAGAACTTTGGGAGGGTTTCCCATTTGTCTATAATTGCTGCACCCGAGCAGGTACAGGACCAGGTTTCTTGGCTTTGGCCGAGTTTGTTGCTCCGATCCACTAGGCGTTGTGCAATTGATTGTAGGAGGTAAATTAGTAACTCAATTTTGGTGGATTGCCAAAGTAGTGTTCTTGCCGTGGTGAGATTTACTTTGTTTGTGGAGGTTAGTTGCGAGTCATTGATTGAGTCACTGTTTTGATTGCATTGGCTGAATGAGGGAGATTGCCCAATTACGACAGCCGTTCTAAACAGCTTTGGAGTGAGCTCCAATGTTCTTTCTATTTTTGGCTCCAAATGTTGTAAAAATGTCATTGATAGGTTCCCCAGTTCTTGTTTACACACCTGGTGCTTCTTTCGTACTTGAGCTAGTGCCTAGGAGCTCGGGGAAGCAAAGTTGGGTGGGAGTCTGTGGGGAAAGTTGTTGTTGGTGGTGTATTTGGACTGTGACTACCTGCTCCCAGCTTTCTTGGATAGGGGCGTTGGTGGCAGCGTGTGGAACCCCTGGGATTTGTACGTTAGTTTCTGAGGGGCTACCCAGCCGTGGGCAGCATTGAGACCTACGTTTCCCTTTGTGTGTTCGTGGGTCACGCACAGCGGGGGTTTTGCAGATGGAGAGACTGCCTGAGCGGGGCTCCTTCTTGTTACTGGCTGTGGCACGTGCTGGTGGGGCTGTCGGTGCAAGGGGTTTTTCTCCGTTGAGTGTGGGTTTTTGTAAGAAGTGTGTTATTAGTCCTGCTGTTGGGGACCTTTGAGGCGACTTCGGGGCGAAGGCTGCCTGGGCTGCATTCCGTGCACTTCTTAAGTTTCAGGATGTCTCTGACGTCAGGGAGGTTTTCCCCTCAGAGACAAGTTTGAGACGCAAAGGGGGCTTCTTTTTGGTCATCCTGCAATGGGGGGACTGATTTTACTGGCTGGGGGAAACCTCTGCAGGTGTTCTCCTACCTCCTTAAACTTGCTGTTTGCTGAGGCAGTGCCCTGGGCACTATTGAGGGATACAGCTTCTGGGTGCAGCGATGTCAGATGGGTTTACAGCTCACACCAGAGGACGTGAGGAGATCTTTTTGGCTTTCAGTTATAGAAGCCCACCTCCCTCCTCTCTTCACCGGTAGAGCCTAGAGACTCTTATTGCTGCGGGGCTGGGTCCCAGTCCTTCTTCTCTTCCCAGAGTCTCCACCGGCCTCCTCGGGGCCTCTTTTCTTCCCGAAGGCTCCACCAGCCTCCTCGGGGGTGATGCACTGGGAGCTGATGGTCTGTGCTGCAGCTTTTGTCCCCGCCACTGTGGAGTGGTGTGGGGCTGGGTCGGATGCCTCCTCGCTAGCACACTCTCTGCCCTTCTGCCTCACTGGAGGCGCTGGCCGGAAGTCTCAAGCTGCACAATAATGTTTGGGGCTTTGGCGTGCTAGAACTAATCATTATGCTCTGGGTGAGAACCAGGATGGGCTGCAGGTCAGACCGCTGTCATGCCCATCACACAGGCCAGCATCACTACTGGGAAAGTCACTCTACGTTGCTGTCTCCTTCAGGGTCCTCCAGGCCTGTGGGCTGCTGCCGGCCAGTATCACCACTTTGGTGGACAGGGTTTCATGGGCACCGGTGAGACTGTGGAGTTGTGGGGTTGTGGCCGCTCCTGAGGCGGGCTAGAAGCACGGGCGGGGCATTCTGAGTACTACCCCGTAAGCTGCACTCAGCACTAGCCAGGCCGCTTTCACGGGGGACTCTGGGCTCGTGCTCCCACAATCAGCTATGACTGCAGCGCCCATGGTCGGTTTTGATGCTTTCAAGCATCTCCAATGATGCTCCACGCCTAGAGGGGGGGATGTCGCAGCCCTTGGCTCAGGGCCTCCCGGCGACCACGAGGCGAGCTACAGGCTACCGGACGTGACTGCCCCCGGCCTCCGGTGCCATCCGACAGCCGCAGCAGCGGGAGCGGAGACAGAGGAATGAAGCCAGAAACTGTGGAGGCACTCACCACAGACTGCCGTAGGCCACCACAGACCTAAGGCACGATCCCAGCTCCTGCTCCCGGACACATGGCATCAGCGTCTCGTCAGTCACCCGGAAGCAGAATCAGAAACTAAGCTGTAAGAACCTATTGCCCACCAGACATGCTATCTGAGCAGTACTACCGCCCCCTGCTGGCTGCCGTGCGCAGGCGCCTGGCACCACCGGTGATCAGCTCTCTGCTTCAGTGGAAGTAAATACCTCACGAGTATTGCGTCTGGCTTGAGGGAAGCGGCGCTCGACCTCCTCCTACAGTTCACGCTCAATGGGGTGCGACGCTGCAGCTGCTGCCCAGGAAGGCAGGGCAGTAGGGGAGGGCCTTGTCAGTGCACTAAATTGTGGACAGGGAAGGTTGGATGTCCGCAGACCCAACAAAGGCCTGCATTTCGCATGGGTGCTTAATTCACCAAGGCAGTCTGCAGCGAGCAACGGGGCACTACACTCCTGACGCGGATGCTTGGTCAGCAGAGGAACAGAAGAAAAAATAGATGTTAGTCTGTACATAATGAAAAACGGGATGTTAGGAAACAAATAACAACAAATATAGAGGTAGGTACTGTGATACTAGGATGTTGAGCAATTGTCCTTTATTCTCTTTATGAATTTTTTTTATCATTTTCTAATTCGCATAACAATTTGCAGATTTTAAAGCCACAGCAATAGCAGTAACTCCAGACAAAGGCTGCTGAAATAGAATGCACACAATAAATTCACATTCTTGGACCTTGCATTTCTTGTCAGGTTGCTTAGTGTGTTGAGCACCCATTGCACAGGTATGTCTATAAGCTGAAGTTCACAGATATGAGGATGTCCAACTTATCATCCCATCCTCTGAAAGTATTTGTAGAATGAGAGAGGAGAAGTAGTAGGACCCACACATTTACAATATGGAATAAAATAACCCCAAATATCTCTTAACTAGACGATAATTAGGATATTAGCAGTCACCTTGAAGTTCTGTGACATTACAAAGGCACTCTGCCAGTGGTGTCTTGTCCTTGAGCATGAATCAGAGAATCACCCAGTAGGTCAGCTGCAACAATACATTGCCCCCTCAGGCCATGTCGAACCTACACAAACTTCCTACAATGTCTGCACACTCTAGCCTCCAACAAAAATGGATAAGACAGAGAGACCTGGTGTCAGACCTTGGTAAACTGTGCAATGCAAGTGTTAAATAACAATAGCAATTTCAAATTTAACTACTGGAACTCATGACCAGAGGCCATATTGCACAATATTCCCCTGATGCGCAACAGGTGTATGCGCCCGCTTTGCTTGTCCCCAGGGCACAATAATATTACAGAAGGGGCTGAAGAGACTTGTGCTTCCTCTTCTATATTACTCCTAGCTCTGGCGCACATGTAGCGACAGCACTATCTTCAGAAGTATTCCCTCAGTTGCATTGGACATGGGCCCCATGCAAATGAGGGAATCACTTTGCCTGTGTGCCCGTTCCATATTACAGATGTGGGAGCAGAGGCAAACATGCCTTTAGGAGGCGCACTGAAAGTGCACCACAAAAAGGTGCCGCACTTTCAGTGTACCTCCTAAGGCAGCCTTCTTGGAGGGAGGAAGGGGGTGTAATGGAACCCCCAGAGATCCCCCTACAGGCAGGTGCAGTCACTCACTGCACCCAACAGCAATGGGTTCTTTCTCCCCTCCTGAAATTGCAGATGGCATGCCGCCTCACTGTGAAGCACGGAGTAGCTCTGAAGCAGCCACTTCGGCTTCCACTTGAATGTGTTGCCCCAGAGCAGCACTTGCTCGCGATTGCCTGAGGGCACTCCATTCACCATAATAGGGAGCACTTTACCTGTTTGCACCCGGCTCACATTCACGCCTGTACAACATGTATTTACATTTAAAATGGCACAGTTGTCTTATACACTAGCTCTTATTATATTTCCAGTAAAAATGCCAAAGCCATCAAGGAATATTAAATTTACCTCCCACCCATCCATGTGTGAGAAACCTCAAAAGAGTGGGGAAGCTATAACTTGCTTTGTTTATGGCTTCCTCTAGTCTTGTGGGTGCGCTCCACTGGAGACAAAAGCCCATTTCAGGTCTCTCGCTTGATCAAAGCATCACCCTCCTCAATCCTGTTCCTCCACCTGGTGTTCTGTTCCACCCATGCTAATCCAATAAAGTTAACCTCTTTCTTTTTTCTTCTTTTAAATTTGACTTCAATTACAAATCACTGTGCAACAATTTACACCGTATTCTCCCCATTTAATCCCTCATCACTAGGGTCCCGGAAGTGGTAATGATAATTATCCTACCCATGAAAGAAGACACCTAGAGGCCTATTACGATGTCGGGTGGACACCGTCTCGGTATGAGAGCTGACCAACCACAGGTCAGCGGTTCCGCACCCCTTATTTCGATGCAACCGCACATGGTGCAGTTGCAAACTCCACAGCTTGTGCTGTGGTCAGAAACCAGCCACAGAACAAGCTTCTGTAGAGAAATGGGAGTTTCTGTGATTCCCTGCACCACGTGGTAGGCACTATGGTGCAGGGATTTACAGGGGGGCACCATAGGTGCCCCTCAGTCCCCCAACCGGAGGCGTCTGAGGGATGAGGGCCCTGCTAGGGGCCCCCTAAGTCAATTTCCGACAGGCTTTCCATGTTGGAAAGCCCGACCTGGAAAGCTTGTCTGAAACTGACATCATAATCCCGACGGCGGAAACGCCGTCCGTAAGGGATTATGTTGTGGTTTCTGACTGGCTGACGGGCTCATTGAGCCCATTGTAAGCCAGCCGGAATGACCGGTCAGTTTGACTTCCGACCGCCACATTCATAATACAGTGGTCGGAAGTCAAACCAAGAATTTCGGTCGGAAAGCTTCTGACCTGCGTTCGTAGGCTTTCCGACTGACATACTAATTAGGCCCTGAAGGGTTTGATATTTAATGTATGCAATAATTAGCATTTATTCGACATTTTAGGTCTATGCTGTGTTATAAAATGCAGATGTTGGTGTTTATCTCACTAAAATCTGCATGTCGTCGTAATTAAGCATTATTCCCCTGGTAAAGTCCAAAGCATTTGATAGGCCAGAATTTATCCTGGGAATGTATACCTGGAAATTACTAGGTGTGATAAAGTCAGTATAACTCATAATTTGGACCTTGCACAAACAGGGATTAGATATTGTATTTTGAATACCTTGTACATCCTCACTCTCATCCTGATCTGTCTCAAAACACTTGTTCACAATGATGTATGCGCACCGACCTTCCCTGAGTTCTTTCTCTATTATACTGAAAACCTCAATCACTTGCCTGCAGACTCACAAAAGTTTGACAAAATGACTCTTCCTCTCCCTCTCCCCTTGGCAACTATCTTATATTCTGTGCTGTTTATCTAAGCAAGCTAGTTACACTGCTTTCACTTCTGTGCCTCTGTTGCGATAGGAGAAGTGAGAACGTGCTGCATGGATATCTAGGAGTCGCTAAGACTCTGGTATGGATGGGAGTTGCGCGAGCGTGTGAAGCAAGATGGCCACTACCTGGTAGCTCTTTGGTGCAGACCTTTCATCACGGAGCATTTCTGCCGCATAATCTGCATGTTTACCTCACTGCTTGGCTCCTGGAGGTATCGTGGGGCTGGCACTTTGTGTTCCTGTCATCGCTGGGTCCTGTACAGAAGGTTGGGCCCATGTTTTCTAATCCAGCTTCTCCAGGGTCCAGCTGGTGAAGTGCTGCTGAGGTTTCCAGTCAGGAGGGAGGAGTTAATTGCAGGAAGGGGCGTGGCTGAAGCCTAATTCACACCCACAGTCAGTTTCAGCTCCTCCACAGTCTCTTTTTGCAGAGTTAGTCAGCTATTTGCTCATTTTTTATATCTTTTGGGCCGCCTTTGTCATTTGAGTCATTTTTTCTGCGTTTTTCTTTGAAAATGGAGGGAAAAAATTTACAATTTGTTGCAAATAAACGCAAACAAAATAATTCTCCTCCTCCGGTCAAGTCAATGATTGTTGTGTCTGGGGAGCCTTCTTTATCCCTTTTACTTGAGAAGTTGCAAGCAGTTCGTTCTAATACAGAAAATATTGCATCAGAAATAAAAAATATACCAAAGATATGGCAAGTCTATCCATGAATGTTTCTGACAATGCAATTAAAATTCAAGACAACAAATCTAAACTTGACGGTTTAATTCCTATTATAGCAAACATATTGCAGATGAGTAGTTTATTGCTAGATTTAGAAAATCACAATAGACAGGGCAACCTACATATTTTTAACTTGCCAGGAAATAACTACAGACTATATTTAGAAAAATTGCTACCAGGCTTGTTAAACCTCACTTTTCCAGAAAAATTTGAAATTGATAACGCGCATAGAATTCCTTCACATCCTAATCCTAGTCACACTAAGCCTCGTCAAATGATCTTCAAGGTTTTACGTTATCATCATTTAGTTATGATCCGGAAAGCATTAAGAGAGATACCGTCTTTAATGGTCAATAGTAATAACATTTTTATTCACCAAGACTTTGCTACGGAAACTGTTAAAATGCGTGAGGAGTTCTCAGACCTAAGTTTGCAACTAAGAAACTGTGGTTTCAAATACGGCCTTTTTGATCCATCTGCTATGAGAATATGGAAAGATAATTTTTCCAAATCTTTTCAATGCCCTGAGGATCTTCATCTCTTCCTGGATCAGCAACTACCACCCTTAATGGAAACTAATGAGACTGTCACTTGACTCTCATGGTCTAAATCTGTATTGGTAGCTTGCCTACATTTTGTAGTTCTTAAGTGAGGGCTTTGTTTTGTTGGTTAATCTTGTACATGAGTTTGTGCGATTCATGGTTCTTATGTATATTTTTCTGTTGTCATGTGTTTATTTTTTATGTTGTCTTTTTAGTGTTTGTATGCGTATTTCCTTCTTTTCTTTTACAGTCATGTTAGAGCTACTTTTTATTCTTTTCACTCTCTTGGTCTTTTCTAAGTTATTGTTCTTGCTCTTATATTACTATGGATAATGGTAAAGGTTTTAATATTGTTTCTTTTAATGTTAAAGGTTTAAGGCACCCTTTTAAACATACTAAGGTTTTGGATTATTTAGCTAGGCATAAGGCTGATATTTGTTTACTTCAAGAGACACATATAGATGATAACATTTTAACTTATATGAACAAACAATGGGTTGGTAATATTATTTCCTCTCCTGTACTTAATAAGAAAAATGGTGTCGCTATTTTATTTGCAAAAAAATTACATCTTCAAATTTTAAGCAAGTGTTCAGACTCAGAAGGTTGTTACATCATTACTAAAATTAAAATTGATGATACCATTTTACACTTAGTTAATGTTTACGGTCCAACTTCTGATGACCCTAATTCATGGTCTCTTTTCACGTCAGAAATACTGAACATGGGAAATGTACCGCTTATTATTGGCAGTGATTTTAAACTAATATGTGACTCATTATTGGATAGAATTTCTCAAACTGAATATCATCCTCCAAAAGCTTTTTTCACTCTAAAATCTTTTTTTAAAAGTACAAAATTAGTTGATTGCTGGCGTTTACATCACCCCACAGAGAAACAATTTTTTTCTCCAATCCTCATGAGTTGAACTCTCATTTATACTATATATTAATATCTCATCATCTAATCTCTTCAGTTTTTAATCCTTCTATTCATAATATTGATATTTCTGACCATGCACTAATTTCATGTGTTTTACCTTCTTGCTCCTCACATCCCTCACAAGGCAGATGGCACATGAACACTAATATTGTCCTTAATGATAAGCATACACCAAAGCTTTTGTCTGCTATAGATGATTATTTTTCTTTTAACCCAGAAGGTTTTACGTCACTTGTTACTAGATGGGATGCATTTAAGGCGCATATTAGAGGAACGACAATATCGATTATGGCTCATAGCAATAAATTGTTTAACTTACAGAATTAGATAAGCAGATAGCAATGTATGAACATCTCTTTATCACTTCTAATGACATTAAATATAAACTTCTCCTGAAAAAAATTCATTATGAATTAAATTCAACATTAAGCAAGAGGGCTGGCATACAAATCTCCAACTGAAAAGCTAAATTTAGTTTCAATTCTAATAATTCTGGTAGGCATTTAGCAAATAATCTTTGTATTAAGAGAGAAAAAATCAAATTACTGCAATTCACAAGTCTAATCGTCAACTTGTTTTATCTCAGAAAGGAATAGTACAAGAATTTATGAATTTATTGTGCCACTTTATATAATCAGCCTCCGTCCAGTGATATATTGATTGTTGATAATTTTTTATATATGTGTGGTTTACCTAAAATCACGCCATCAAGTAAAAATAAATTAGACTCAACAATTACATTAGATGAAATACAATAAGCTATTATATCTCTTAAGTTCCACAAAGCCCCTGGTCCAGATGGTTTTCCTGCTGAATCTTAGTAAGAGTTTTCTTATCTTCTATCCCTTCATTTACTCAAATTATTTTCCCATTTTAGTAGTACTGGGTTCACTTCTGGAACCTTTACTGAGGCACTAATTATAGTTCTCTCTAAACCTAACAAGGACACTACAATGTTATTTAATTATTGTCCTATCTCTCTAATTAATCAAGACTGTAAACTTTATGCCAAGATTTTGGTAACTAGACTGGCTTCTGTCCTTGATACTGTTGTCCATATTGACCAATCTGGTTTCATGAAAAAAAAGGCATTCGGTTAATGAAATGAAAGTGATATTTATAAAGCGCATAGTTACCCGCGGGCATCCCAGCGCTGTGGGCAAGTCGAAACAGCTGTGACACGATCAATTGGGGAAAAGCCAAGTTTTAAGCATCTTACGGAATGACATATAGTTGGGTTCCTTTCGGAGCTGCAGAGGAAGTGAGTTCCATAGTTTAGCGGCGTTGTAAGAGAAAAGACGTCCGCCGCTTCGGGCCTTCTTAATTCTGGGCACAGACGCCAAATGAAGATTATTTGAGCGAAGGTCCCTAGTAGCTAAATAGGGCTGGATCAAAGAGGAGATAATAGGAGGTCCATTCCCTCCTATCAGCCTGTGCGTGATACACAAAGCTTTAAAATGGACTCTTTCCAAAACTGGAAGCCAATGGAGAGCCTTTAGGGCAGGCCTTGCTGTTTGGCGACTATGAATTCCCATAAGAATCCTAGCGGCACAATTCTGCACAGTTTGAAGTTTGGCCAACACCAGGCTAGGGGCAGCAAGGTACAGTGCATTTCCGTAGTGCAAACGAGATAAAATAAGCGATTGGACTACAAGCTTTCTAACCTGGTGGGTTAGCAGAGGAAGCACTTTGCGCAGCATTCTTAAAATGCCAAAACAGGAGGCAACAACCTTTCTGGCTTGGATTTTAAAACCGAGCTCAGAGTCAAGCCAAACACCAAGGCTCTTTATCTCTGATTTAGGGGCCGGCATGGGGCCCATACAAATAGGCCAAGTAGAAGCTATTTCAGAGAGAGAAGGTTTGCCAAGGAGCATAAGCTCAGTCTTGTCTCCATTAAGTTTAAGATGGGAATGTTTCATCCATCTCATCACTTCCTCGAGACATAGGCCAAGACAAGTGGATGCTTTATTGGTGTGGTTCAAAGTGACGACCAATTGAGTGTCGTCGGCATAAGTGACAATTTGCACCCCAAATGGAAGAACAATGTCAGCAAGAGGAGCCATGTAAACATTAAAAAGAGTGGGGCTCAAGGACGACCCCTGAGGAACCCCACAATGAAGAGGTCGAGGAGTGGATGTAGCCTCACCTCGACTACTTGGAAGTATCTGTTCTCCAGAAAAGATTGCAGCCAATCCAGAGCAATTCCAGTAATACCCAAATCCTGAAGCCGTTGGATTAAAATACGGTGATTAACCGTATCAAAGGCCGCGCTAAGATCTAAAAGAAGCACGGCCAGGGAGCCTCCTGCATCGAGGATCCTTCTGGAATCCTCGACGACTGCTAGTAAGGCGGTTTCTGTCCCATGTCCTGGGCGAAACCCAGTTTGGGACGCATGGAGAAGGTTCTCCCTTTCTAGGAATCTGGAGAGTGATCGATTTACGTACTTTTCTGCGATTTTGCTCACCCCAGGAAGGAGCGAGATGGGACGATAGTTACCAAGACAGTCGGGATCTAAGTTTGGTTTTTTCAATAAAGCCTTTACCAAGGCTTTTTTCCAGAGGAGAGGGACCACCCCAGAGGAAAGCGAGGCGTTGATCAGTTCCATAATAGTGGGGCCTACTAAAACAGATACAGATTTCAAGATGTTAAAAGGAGCCGGATCACTAGGTGATCCACTCTTAACCGATGCGAACATGGTTTTGAAAGTTTCGATGTCCAGTGGAGGAAACACTTCAAGAGAGTGTTCTTTACTCCAAACCTTTATTTCCTCTAAGGGAGGAACAGGCAGGGGGTTGGGAAATAAGCAGCTAATGGTTAAAATTTTGTTGTGAAAAAAATCTGCAAAGTCATTGCATCGGTCATCTGTTGCTTCATAAGAGACCAAGGAGTGGGTGCATTGAGGAGTTTGTTTACAATGCGAAACGTCTCCCGGGGGAGTTAACGGCAGCAGAAATTTTTTCGCTAAAATAGTATGCTTGCGCCTTTTTGATTTCACTTTTGTATATACTAATGGTGTCCCTATATTGCTTTTTCTTGGAAAGGGAAAAATCTTTCCTCCAGCTTCTCTCTGCCCTCTTACACACTTGCTTTAACTCGCGAAGTTTAGGCGTGTACCAGGCTGCTTTATTGGGTCCTATGTTTATCTGGATGTTCTTTTTAGGAAGAACCTGATCTAAAGTCCCTTCGATCCAATTATTAAAATGGTCATTCCCTACTACCGGATCAAGGATTAAAGATGGTTTGGAAAGGTCCAGAGCAGAGGTCCATTTTTCTAAGCTAAGTTTAGGCCAGCCGCGGACTAATTTCCCTAATAGTTGAACGGTAGGGATAGCCGACTTAGGCGACCAATGTAAAGGGATCAAATGATGGTCTGACCAAGGAATGGGAATAGGGTCGAAACAAAAGAACTCTTGTAAGTTAGAAAAAACAGGGTCAAGAAGGTGACCTTTAGTGTGAGTAGCCAGTGGCACCTTCTGAAAGAGTTGAAGGGCGGCGAGGTCCGAAGAGAGTTCTGACGCACCTATTGACGCATGATCGTCAATATGGACATTTAGATCGCCTAGAACAGTAAAATTAGAAGCACAGCTAGCCAACTTAGTGACTGTTTCAGATAGAGAGTTAGAAAACTGACCCATCGATCCAGGCGGTCGATAGATTAAAATGCCCAAGAAGGAAAGCAAGGGGGAGAGTCTTATAGAAAAGTGAAGATTCTCGCAATCACTTAAAGGACTCCCGAGGTTGCGACACTTAAAAGAGTTTTTAAAAATAATAGCAACCCCACCGCCTGTAATAATGTTTTAATAATGTATGACTACTTTTCCATGCCATTGAAACTGGTCCATCCTTAAAGATTTTAGCATTGGATGCGGAAAAGACTTTTGATAAAGTCTATTGGCAATATCTTTTCCATACCTTAACAGCTTTTAATTTTAGTAACTCGTTTATTGATATAATTTACGCTCTTTACTGCCAAAATGTTTATTAATGGTCAAATTTCTAAAACGTTTCCGCTTTTTAGAGGTACTAGACAAGGTTGTCCCCATCACCTTTACTTTTTCTTCTTGCTATTGAACTTTTACTTACTGCTATTAGAAATTCTGTGGAAAGTGAAGGTATTACTATAAATAATATTCCTATTAAAACGTCAGCTTATGCAGATGATGTCCTTTTGTATATTGGTAATCTGAAGGTTCCATTCTGCCGCTATTTGCTTTAATTCAAAATTATTCTAGGATTTCAGGATACACTCTAAATATTAATGAAACAGAATTTTTTCCTTTGAATTTTGATTGCATCCCTGATATGACGCCTAACAAAGAAATATTGTGGCAGAAGGACAAAACATAAATATCTTTGTATTCTATTTTTACGCATCACTAAACAAACAATTTCATTGAATTGTGATTATATTATTAATCATATTAAGGATACATTTCATAAATAGTCCGCCTTACATTTGTCTTGGTGGGGAAGAGTGGATGCTATTAAAATGGTTATTGCTCCACTTCACTTTTATAATAATATTGATACAATTATATCTACTTTTATTTGTAATAATAAATTTCCTCGTATACGTTATAATAAATTTAAATTGGCTATGATAAATGGAGGTTTTGGTTTACCAGATTTTATTAATTATCATAAAGCGTTTATTTTGAAACAAACTTTCTTATGGTTCCAGTGCTCCTAGGTTTCTAATTTACCTTCCTCGCTTCTCATGGAAAAAAATCTAATTTCTCCTTATCCTTTGCCTGCTTTAATCACTATGGCTAACTCAACTGCTTTGTTGAAAAAATCTGTAATATTAAGATCTACAAAATTAGTCTTTCATGATTTGGATTTGATTTTCCAATCTTCGATTTCACATACCTTAAATTTATCATTATGGTATAATCCTTTAATTAAGCTAATTAGACATCCAACATTTTGGCAATCCTGGCTTAATTCTGGTATTTTTTATTTAAGAGATGTTTATCATAATAATGTTTTTTTCACTTTTGATGAAATACAACGGAAATTTCATTTGCCACCATAAGATATTTCGAAATATGAGATTTTGTGTAATTCTATTCTTGATTCATTTCCTAACAATTTTCCTTTATTGATTGTTTCAGATTTAGAAATTTTTATTCATGCAATTGCCTCACCTTCACATGCACTTTCTCTGCTCTATAAAAAGTTGACTCATCCAAAGGGGGACAATATATCCACTCTTGCATCATTTTGGAATAAGGACCTCAATTTATCAGGGCGTGGCCTAGCATCATGGCTGTGTAGACACGTCTGCCAGCGCTCCAACTGACAAACGCTGCATCCGGCATTATCCTGAGGTTTTCAGGAGTGGCAACAACCCAGAATAAAGGGAAGATAGTCAGGAACCGACAGGGACTCGTCCGTAATTGAAGAAAAAACAGTGGACAATAGCCCAGACAGTATGGCGGGCCCTGGAGCAGCTGAGGCCTTTTCAGGTGGCTGCGCCATTTTGAGAGCAGCAGGGAGGGCGGCCTAAAGCTCTTGAACGGAGTTCTGGAGCCACCGGATGTTTGGCAGTAGCAGAGAATCCAGTGTTTGCTAAGAGGCCAGCATAACGGAGGGTTTCCTGTGAGTCCTGCTGCTGAACTTACAAACGATTTCCAGAGAAGGCTCCAAGCTGAGGAGCCAAGCGCACCTACCCGGAGTGCACCAGCGAGGAAACCTTCCCTTGCGGCATCAAAGAGACGGCAGACTCCGGAGAGTTGCTGAGGCGGGCTGCAGCTGAGATCCTGGGTAGCGGACCCAGAAACGAGAGGGATTTGGCCTGGCGGTCCAGCCCTAGAAGCGTGACGATTACTGATGGACTGCAGGAGGAGACCTGTCGGGCTGTGCGAGAGGGGGAGAACGTTTTAACCCCCAGGATGGAGTACTAGAGGGAGGCCTCAACGTTGCCCACACAGGGAGACAAATGAGGAAAGACGTGGCCTCTGGTGTGCGGCCGGTAGACTGAGCCTGGGTGCCTATGCCAGGACCGGTAAGGCGGGCTGTCTGGAAGTCCCTCTGTCAGAAGGGATGAATGGGGAGAGTCCTAAATTTGCATGAGAAGTGTTAACCCTCCGCTAACGGGTACGC
This sequence comes from Calotriton arnoldi, assembly GCA_963921515.1. Classification (NCBI taxonomy): domain Eukaryota; kingdom Metazoa; phylum Chordata; class Amphibia; order Caudata; family Salamandridae; genus Calotriton; species Calotriton arnoldi. The sequence goes on from CAWUFW010002179.1 coordinate 2,020,832, forward strand.
CCTGAGAACTTGGCCCACTGTAATTGCCTGGGGTGGCCCTCTGAACATGGAGAAACCTTGCCAGAACCACATTGAGCAGCGGCGGCGGCTCAAGGTAAGGGCCAGAAATTTATTTGGGACAGTAGTACCTCCTCGAGCGTGGTGGTGTCTTGGATAGCTCTCCAGAGGTTGGTCCTAGATGGTGAAGGATAAAGGAGGTCGTACTGTGCAAACAAACAACATTTTAAACTACGCGCATCCGCTACCCCATGATCCTGGGCTACAAGAGAACATGCCGGGGATAAGAATGTGGAAGCGACAGAGACCGGGGCGTCTGCCCCCTCATTGCAGGATGTACTGTCAGTGATTCAGACAATGAGAGATGATATGGTGCATAGGATAGACTCTGTGGCTGTTGAGGTCAATCTCCTGTGTACTGATTTGCACCGGGTCTCCGAGAGGGTGAGCACCACGGAACACACTGTGGACACGTTCCAGATGGAGGTCAGAATATTTCGAGACACAGTGTTGGCACTTTAAAAAAAAAGTAGTGCAACTTGACGACCAGGCTGAGGATTCCGAAGGAAGATCGCGTCGGAATAACCTGCGCTTCATGGGTTTTCCGGAGAAGGCGGAGGGCCCCTGGGCGGAGCTCTTCCTAGAGGACTGTTTCATGAAAGTGCTGTCCTCTAAGAGGTTGTCTAAGTTTTTCAACATGGAAAGAGTGCACAGGACCCTGGCTCCCCCTCTAAGACCTGGAGCACCCCCCAGGGCCATGATTGCCTGACTCTTCAACCACAGGGGCCCTGACGCTATCCTGAGGCTGCTCACACCAGGGGTCCAATGAGCTTCGAGGGGCATCCCATCGCAATATTCCCGGACTACACGCAACGCGTCCAAGACCAGTGGAAATTGTTTCTGGCAGTCAAGCGAAGGCTTAGTGACCTCAACTATAAATACAGTCTCCTTTTCCTGGTCAAACTGCACATTGAATATAAAGGAAAGGCTTTGTTTTTCTTTCCAGCAACAGAAGTCAGTGACTGGCTGGACTCTCAGGGACAATCGGACGCATGCCTGGTGCCCTCGACTGGGACGTCCCAAGCGACAAATCTTTCTGGCCACGAACAGGGAAAGAAACAGCAGATGCGGCGGGGGGCCAAACAAGGTAAAGAAAGCCCGGGTGGAGTCTGAGTCTGCCCGGATGGGACATTGAGGGCGTCGGAAATGACTCTGGACTTGGATGAGACCACACAAGATCAGGTGGTGGGCCGGAGCCTCTCTGGAGGGGAGGAAAGCTGAAGAGACCCTGTATAGATGCATCTGAAGGGGATAGATAAGTATGCAATTAGGCCAGTGTATTATTGGATACATTTTGTACCCCCCGAGGTTAAGCTAATACATTGGGTGTGCTAATCTGCCACTTCACTTTTATACATACTATGTTTGTCCGCTGGGAGTTCCCCCTCAGAGGATGGGCACAGTATGTGGGGCTGGAGGCCTTGACCTCGCAGCCCACCAGTCGCCCAACCACAAGCATAGCATTTGGCTCATTCTACAGTGTTAACATGGAACTGTGAATGTTTGTTCTATTAACTTTTGGGTTTAGGAGGGGAATGGGGCGGCAACCACAATTCTTTGGTCTCTGTTTTTGGGAGATGTCAGGGTTGGGGGACCTGCCCAAGGGGAGGGGGGTTGTTGGGATTGTTCCAGATGTATTTGCTTTGATAAGGTTTGATTTAATTCGGTCTCTCCTGTGTCGAATGGTACAAAGACAACTGCTATGGGGCTCCTGGTGAAGGGTGTATGGACCGGGACGGGGCAGAGCAGGGTCCCCGGCATAGGGATTGCATTTGGAACCATGGTTCCCCCATCACGAAAATAATCACATGGAATGTCAGGGGAATGGCGCAGATGTGTGTTGGCCTATTTGAGACGTTATGGGATAGCCAATATATGGGGGGATTCGTTGCCCTGTATTAAGAAGAGGTGGAGAGGACATCTTTATTCCACCTCCTATTCAGGCTTTGCACGGGGGACACTTATCTGGGTGGCACCAGGGATTCCCTTTAAACACATATACCACATAACAGACCCGGAGGGGAGGTATGTCATCCTACATGGTACACTAAACGGAATGGAACTATGTATTCTCAATATAATACGCCCCCAATAATGTCTGCGCCTCATTTTTCCCTGAGTTGACGGCAGTGTTAGCGCACTATCTGGGCGCGGTGGCCATCGTAGCAGGCAACATGAACAGCATAGTGGATGGAACCCTGGACCGGGAACCCCCACGCGCAAATACAAAGCCCCGGATGATGGAAACTTTGACTGATCTCAGACAGGGGTTGCAATTGAGGGATGTGTGTAGGGATCGTAACCCAGGCAAAAGAACATTCTCGTGCCATTCCCCAGCAACAGGGCCCTTTAGCCGACTGGACTATTTCTTTCTCTCATCATACCTTACCTCAGAGGTGGACGGGATAACGTAACTGCCTAGATATATCTCGGATCATTCCCCAGTCCTACTAAGTTTTCAGTGGACACCGGAGCGTCCGGCAATACCCTCCTGGTGATTACGTAGGGAAGTGCTATTGGACCTCCCTTTGTGGCAGTGGTTACTGAGACACTGACATGTTATTTCGAAGAAAATTGGGGGTCGGCCTCAAGTCGGGCAGTTGAATGGGAGGCCATGTTAGTCGTCCTTCGGGGAGTCTGTATTAAGACAACCTACGAAGTACGAAAACAACTAGAATGTGACAAAAAAGATCAGGAGCAGGAGTTGAGTAGATTGAAGGCCAGACTTCACACGAGTCCCCAGGTCATGGGGGATTGGAGGGCGGCCTATCAGGCCCTACTGGAGAGCTGTGGTAGGCTAGAAAAATTGACATATAAGGCCTATCGCCAACGTTTGCACATGGAGGTGGACAAGACGGGAGCCCTTCTGGCCTGGCCTGTAAGAAAAGAATCACCCATTACGCCCATATTGAAACTCCAGGAAGATAACGGGGAACTGTGTACATGCAACAGGCAATTCTTGAAGTCCTGGCAAAGAATTTAGCCAAGATATACGAGAAGCAGAAATCCTCGCCACCAGAAATGGTTTGGGATGTTTTGGCTACTCTCGACTTGCCACGTCAGAGCCCAGAGGTGGAGGAAGCTCTTGGAGCACCTATCACTAGAGAAGAGGTGCTGATGGCTATTAAGTGCCTGAAACCAGCAAAAAGCCCTGGGACTGATGGTCTTCCAACTGAGTTTTATCAGAGGTTTCAATACAATTGGTGGATCCCCTCTTGAAGGTTTATGCTGAAGCTTGGAGGACTCGGTCCCTTCTGGCTTCCATGTGGGAGGCGCTGGTGGTTATGATCCCAAAACCAGACTGAGACCCCGAGTTGCCCGGCTCGTACAGATCGATCTCTCTTTTGAATCTTGATATGAAAATACTCAGCGGGGTCTTGGCGGTGCGTCTTCTTCCACACATGCCCTACATGATCCATGCTGATCAGGCCAGGTTTATACTGAAACGGAGTACCACTCACAACTTGCGACGCCTGGCACATGTCTGAAATGCCCCTTGCCTACTGGAGGATGATTATGTAATGGCAGTCCTTGATATAGAGCAAGCTTTCGACTCAGTCGATTGGTCCTATATGTGGTTGGTCTTACAGTGGTTCGGAACAGGCCCAGATTTTTACATGTGGGTGCAGTTGCTGTATACTGCCCCTGTTGCCCAGGTGCAGTCTGGGGGGCTGATCTCTGGGTCGTTTCAGTTGAATCGGGGCATGCCTCAGGGGTGCCCCTTGTCCCCGCTCATCTTCGCGGCGGCCATGGAGCCTCTGGCTGCCACTCTGCAGAGCTGATTGGCTCCGTGGGGGGTGCATCTGGGGAGACAAACCACGTGTTATCCCTGTACATGGACGACTCAGCGAAATATGCCGGAGAACCGAGGCATTTGGTACCAGTCCTTCTTGATATCCTGCAGGACTTTGGGACCTTCTCGGGGCTCCGTATAAACCACAAGAAATGTAAATTGATCCCAATGGGAAGATTCGCGATGGGGCCGAGGGAGGAGTTGCCCGAGGTAGGACTGCCCTGGGCAACTAAAGGGACAAGGTATCTCGGATCTAACTAGCAAACACGGCCTCCTCGTACTTGAACCTTAATACAGGAAAAGGCCTGCAAGGTCTACGATGCTCTATACGATTCTGGAGGGAATTAATTCTATCCCTAATGGGAAAGATTTCAATCATGAAGATGATTATCCTTCCAAGTTGTCTCGATACAATGCAAAATTCCCTTTATGAAATCCCCACTCAATACTTCCGGAATTGGATGGGTTGATGGTGGACCTTTTGTAGGGATCCACATGGAAATGGGTACGGTTGCAAACATTGCAAAGGCCATGGGGTGGAGGTGGACTGGAGATGCCCGCTTGGAGGTTTATTATATGGCATCCCAACTGCAACATGCAGTCCACTGGCTGGATGATGCTGAGAACTGGGAAAAACAACTCCTGCAGGGTACGTATGGGGACCGACTCTTACCGGAACTCTTGATGCTCGGGTCCGGGGTTCCTGTGGATGTCCCCCAGATTGTGCAGCATGTCGCCAGGATATGGGAAAGGGCGGTACGCAAGGTATTGAGGTGTGCACCCTATGCCCCGGATATGCCGTTATGGGTGGTGAAACCACTCAGACAGATAGCGGACTCTATGTCAGTCCGGAAATGGCAAGGGGGGGATGTCACCAGTTGGGGGACCTTTATGACAGTGGGCAATTTCTTACGAGGGCGGAAGCTGCCTTTGATTTAGGGACGGGCCAATTCTTGCAATACGGGAACATTTCAAGAGTGGCACACAAACTTTGGTCATCATTTCCTGTGGAACCCCGTACCAATGCCCTGCAAATTATGCTAACTGTGGCGCAGGGCCGATGCTTGTTCTCACACCTGTACCGTGCACTCTGGCAAAATGACCCAGGGGAGCCCCTTCCCCTCCAAACAAAATGGGAGACTAAACTTGGGGAGCCTCTGACCGCCCTGACCTGGAAGAACATTCAATCAATCAATCAATCAATCATGTGTTTGTTAAGCGCGACTACTCACCCGTAAGGGTCTCAAGGCGCTGGGGAGGAGGGTAGGTGCAGGTTTCCAGTCCATCAAGGAGGGGGTCTGTCGAAGGGGTCAAAGCCGCAAGCACTGATGCACATTTTAAACTTATCCAAAATAATTTTATACACCAGACATATCTTCCCGCTGACTCTGCATCAAATGTATCCGGATTGCTCAGGCAATTGTCTTCAGTGTGGAGCTATAGACCTGGACTTTATACACATGGTGTGGGCATGCTGACAGCTGACTACATACTCGGAGAGGGTGCTGACTCGATTGAGGTTGGCCACGGGGTGGGTAGTACCTCAGGAGATACGACTAGTGCTGCTAGGACTGCTTCCAACACGCAAAAAAAAGAAGCTGAGCAGGAAATTTCTTCAGTTGGGATTGGTCCTGGCAAAAAGACGGATTGAGATAGCATGGCGACGCACCTCGCCTCAACTTGCAGAGACTTGGTTGAAGGATATGGGTGAATGGGCGACTGCTGAGGCAGCTCACATGAAGCGTGTCCGTAAGGACAACAAATTAGAGAACGACCTTCGGGCTTGGACAATGATGTTGGCGGACTTACAGAGCCCCCCAGCTCCAGGAGGAACACAAACCCAGGATCAGGACCAGAGGGTGGATCTCCTGACAAAATTGTTCGGGATGTCTCTCAGGAGGAACCCACAGGGACCCTCCCTGACTGTTAAGGGAGGGTAGACATAAGATACAATTCACAATTCAGAGACCTCAACATGGGAAAGGGAGGGTGGGAGGGTATAATCGGGAGTTAATGTTTAATGATTGGCATGCCATATGGAATATGAGCATGGGCGTCACTGTCCTTACTCCGTGCAGTACATGGTAGTGGTTTGCTGTTAGTGGCAGAAGTGGAGGTCGGAGGGAGGGGAACAGAACAACAGCCATGCTAATTGATCCTACTATGCTTATGTATGTTTTTATGATTCAAAATGTTAATAAAAATAAATTTAAATAAAAGGAACTCAATTTATCATTATCTCATGAAACATGGAAAAACATTTGGATGAATTGTGTCATTGGATGGTTGCCTGTCTCACTCTATCAAAGTAATTCCTTAATTTTATTTAATTGCTTATGGTCACCTTTAAAGTTATTTAATGCTAAACTTTTAGAATCCCCTAATTGTTGGCATTGTCATCGAACTCCAGGTTTGCTACGCCATATGCTTTATGAATATAATTTGATTCTTCAATTTTGGAATGAGGTTTGGAAGGTAATTTCTAAAACACTTTGGGGCCGATTCCGATCTCGGCCGGTAGGGCTCCGAATCGGATTCGGCTTTACCGGATCCGATTTGGAGCCCTGTTTCCCGACCGAATCGTACGCGGGTCCGGCCGAGCGAGTACGATGCGACTCCGCCGACCGACTCGTCCGGGCGTCCCGACCGCTCCGACCGACTCGTTCCCGGCTCGAACCGCACCGACCGACTCGCTCGGACTCGACTCGCACCGCGCAATGGAGACGTTCCCCGGCCGGGTAAGTACGATGCGCGCCGCGAGCAGTCCGACCGAGCCGCGCACTCCGGCTCGAAAGAGCTGTCGGAGCCGTACTTTGGGGGTCCGTGTCGGACCCCCCTGTACGCGTAGCCGCGCGAGTCGCACACAGGGGGACCCATGGGTCCCCCTACCTGTGCGTGTACGGCGCGAATCGCCTCGCCGCGTACCCGCTGTAGGGGGCGCCCTTGTCCGCCTCGCACCCATTGAGTCAATGGGAGCCCGCATACGCGTTGTACGACCGGCTCCCATTGACTTCAATGGGAGTCCGACCGACTCGAGTCCGATAGCATACGGACGCATCGTACTCGTTCGGTCGGACTGCACGGGTCCGATTCGGTCGGAAATCTCTCCGGGTCCGGCTCGGTCGGAGAGATTTCCGGCCCGAATCGGAATCGACCCCTTTGTTTCTCAGATGAATTGTCATTTGATATAGTTATTTGTAAATCATCATTACTTAAAACAAAGGTATCTGTTACTGATAGTAAACTTCAAAATTTTTTATTTCAGCATTTTTAAAATCAATAACTACCAATTGGAAAAATGCTTCATTGTTATCTGTGCAAGCATGGTGGTCATGTATTATATTTACCAGAAAAGGAGCTAAACTGACATTATCGTGTGTCACTCATAATAATTCTAATTATCATCTATTTTGGAAGCCTATTGATAAGGACATGGATTTACATTTTTGATCATTTTTAGCTGATATCATATTTAACTGGTTCAAGTTTTGAATGACTGATATAATTATCAGCTCTGCTAAGTAATAATTTAATTGTTAACTCTTTGTTTTCCTTTTTTTTTTACAGATATATTATCCTATCTGATGTTCCATAGGTACTTTTTCTCTCACTTTGGTTTCTCTGTTTGCTTATTCCTGATATTGTTATTAGCTTCCCTGATAAATAGATGTTTATTTGTAGGTACCTATTCCTTCAGTGCTATTTTTTGTATGGTCTTGTTTTATTCTAACTTCAATAACATATTTTGAACACAAAAAGACTCTGGCATGGATATCTGAGTCCATGCTTCTCTCGGTCTTTCCCTTCCACAGCACTATCCTCAATAGCCAGCCCTACTCCATTTCTCATCCACAAATAAGGATGTTTCCCCATGATCTGTTCTGCACATAGCATGAACCCATCCGTATCTAACTTTCAAGCCAAATCAGAAAATTAAAATAATAATTGGTAGAAGAAAACCTACTCATGGGTTAAAGGTACCTTAAATATTTTTCAACAGAACAAATCAAATGTAAAAGAGAAAAACATGCTTATCCATGTAGTAGGAAAGCCATATTCAGATGTCTGCTACAATCATAAAAAGGGATGCAAGAGTATTCATTTAAATTTTTTACAATTAAAATTCAATATATTTACAAAGGCCTTTTCTCGATTCACAGACACAAGTCAACTAGGCAGGAGGATCCACTCTCAAATAATTACTTAGATTCATTTTTGGTGTTTCACCCAATTACTGAAATGCAGCTAAGGAATATCTTCCCCTCACTCAAATTGGGATCTCTTCATGATGCATTCCTAATCGATTATCTAAAAACGGTGATTAATGTGGCTGTGCATCGTCTATGCCACATTATCAATTTATCCTCCATGCATTGCCTATTTTGGTGGTTGTGGAATCACTCAAGCAGGCAATGCTCTAAAGAAATTAGATGCTGTATTGAATTCTATCTCATAACTATAAACCGATCTCTCTCCAGCCAACTCAATTCAAGACCCAAGGGAGATTTACTACTTAGCAGCTAACTAACATTTTGGATAACAAGAGTTTTCTAGATCCTTCAAAGGCCAGTTCTGCCCCTTCCCAGACAGAGGGAGTGAGTCGGTTTTGGTAAGCTGTACTACATCCTCTGCATGGCATACATGATGGCGGTGGTGTGCCTGCTTTAATTCAATAAGATCTTGTGGGAACCTTTGGCGCTGTCAGCCATCAGATTTTACAGTCTTTGTTTGACACACTGGAAGTAGATTGAATGGCCCTAAATTTGGTAGTATCTTTTTTTGTAACATTAAGAAAGCTAGGGGTTACCCTCACTACATTCACATATCTTTCCAAACTCTGATGTTTGAGGTACAGGAGCAAACATGCCCATGTCTTTTTTTCTTTAATGAGTAATATGTATATGTATGTATGCATATATAAGGTATGTCTATAGAGCAAACCTAACCAAAAAGCAATGGAGGACTTTACATGGTTAAAGACACGCATAAAGTCAATCAGTAAGAGGAGATGGAGCTAAATTGAGGATGGTTAATGCATTGTGATGTAGTGTTCTGTAAAGAGGTGAGTCTTCAACTCTCTCCTAAATTAGAGCAGCTTTGGGGAAGTCCTGATTGATATGGGTATATTGTTTCTACATCCGGGGTGTATAGACAGAAAAGCCATGCTGCCTTGTTTTTAGTATATATACGTTTAGTCTGCAGTCTGATTGTGCCATGGCTCCGGGTGTCCTGAGATCCACCAGAGACGGTGACCTTATTTGCAAGCTATGCGAGGGTGCTGGTCGTGATAGCTTTGTAAATGACTCTGCTGCTTTTGAAGATGGTCTGGGCCAGCAAAGGGTGCCAATGGAGTTCCAACAGAATGGTGATGATGTAATCAAAATTTCTTTAGGCCCTGGATGTATGATGGATGCAGGATGCCCCTAAGGGATATCAGTGTCGCATCTGGGAGGCCATGGAGTAGCTAATTACCACCTTAAGATGCAAGAGTATGAGAGCTTGAACAACAGGTCTGAAGTTGCTTTCTGAAAGAAATGGTTTATCCTTAGAAGAAAAAAACTGGTGCTCGGCCATCTGTTTTTTGTCAATGTTTTCTTTGAGGGTGAGATTCGTGTCCAGGTTGAACCCAAGTGACATGGCATTTGGTGAAGGCTGGGTTTCGAAGCTGTCAAGGTTCATGTCATTGAGCCAGTATTGTACTATATCTTGTTTATTGTTTTTGTCAAATAACAGGAATTCTGTCTTGGTTGGACTCACCTTCGTACAGGCACGGGACCGCTAGGTCTGGACAATGTGCAAGCAGTGTTTGGGGCATTTGATGTCTGAAGCAGAGGAGATTTTCAAACAGAGTTGTGTATCATTGGCATATTAGTGAATCATGATGCTATTATCTGTGATAAGAGCACCAAGTTGCTCCATGTACATAGAAAAAAATCTTTTTGTTTTAAAAACCGTAGGCTGCAACTTAATGAATCTTGAGGAGTACCATCAAACTGATCACCCTTAACTCCAGCTCTTCTGTCTGTTTCAGAGCTTTCTATCTGAAAACTAGAAGTTCATCATGAAATGCATGTTTTCAGTTCCAAAGCTTCCCAAATTGTGACGAGAGAGCAATGCAAGCTACTGCAGTAACAACATGGCTGTGTTACCGCTAGCCAAAAACTCCATATGAGAAATCATGGGATTTGTAATCAGCATCCCTAGGCACCGTGTTCTGAGTTTGGAAGAGTCGAAAAAATGTAGTACACAATACAAACATGCCCAACTCTGTACTGTCCTCATGCTTGAACCAATAACTCAGTATCAAGAAAGTGAGTTTCAAAGATTTAATTTACATAAAGGCTTTGAAGACAATCCACCAACATGTACCCTTCCTTTCATGAGACAGCCATGAGATCCATTTTGACAGTTCAAAATCCCTTAAAACCTTAGAGAACGTTTAAGCATTAGCAGGTGCTAAACAACCTAAGCAATCTTTGAAATTCAAATGCAGCTCTTTATGAAACTGCATTGAAATAACAAGCCATGTCCCTACTCCACCTACCACTCCAATTACACTCTTATTCGAAGATGTTAGAAGTTAGAGTGAAGTGATAAATAATGACAGATAAGAAGATGCATCTGTACACCTTTGCTTGAATCTCTTCAAAGTGTTTCACATCTGAGCAATTTATCTATATTGCAGTGATCTAGCACTCCTCATGCATGGTAGCATGTTTATTGAAAACCTCATAGGTACAGCCCTACGAAATAATCTATGTAAGTCATAAAACATATTAATTTTTGGAAATAAGCAGTAAATGCAGTTTCCACCTTTAGCACAGATAGATGCACATTAGCAAAAATGGTAACATTGCCACTACTGGTTATTGCCTGCTCTCCCAATTAATTAATACCCAACACATCAACAGGCCTGTCTGAACCATCAACAGCAAGAAAACTCCTGAGAGACTTGCAGGTTCTAGACCGGTATCCTGGAAGCAGCACATGTCCAGAGCTGCCAAATTCATTCCGCTCTTATTGAAATCTTTGTTTCATGTGTACAACATTGGGAGGGCAATTAGGTGACAGGCTGCTTAGATGATTTTGGAGGAGGACTTTTTCACAAAGGACTTTCTTGAGTATACCTGATATGTTGCAGAGTTAGGGCATGTGTGATCCATCTACTATCTAATCTACTGCTTTTCCAAGTAAGCAGGGTAGCAATATTATATAACTTATTCTCTGACTTAACAGTTCCGTATATATTATGTCAGTAACATTTATGCTGTTACAGGCTTGCTCGCATAGCTGCTGCGTGTAATTTTATCTTGCATAGTCATAAACATTGGGTATATATTTATGCTGTCACTTTACCCATTTAATCAGGCCCACGAAGTTCAGAATAAAATGTAACAATTTACTATAAAATATGACAAGAACAACACTTAAAAAATGTATTCAAGCTCCCTTACAATACCTGCTCTGAACACCATTCTCCAAGCCAACCATAGCTCTGATACATTTTTGCTATTTCACACAAAATAAGGTCTGTAATTTAGATTTTTGAAACCCTCTTTATGTATAGGCTCAATGCCAACTTTCCTGCTAGAGTCAGTAAACCAGGTGCACTGGAGCCCACTACCCAACTAAGCATTACATGAGAGTGGTGCATTCTGAGTACTGTGAGACTTCACAGGATTATCTCTTGTTAGTAGGTTCCAAATCTCTTTTCACCATGAATAGACACACTCAAGGATGCACAATAAGAATATGATTTATAACGTTATTAAAATGAACGTCCTATCCTAGTGCATAAAAGAAATTGCAATATTATATTGGTGGTTCAATAGTTAGATTTCTCTTGCATGAAAAGACGGGTCTATCTCTATTCTCCAACCCCTCCATTCTTGCCTCTAGCTTAGCGGGTTTTAGCACCAAAAGCGTTGTGCGAGTTTCTAAACTAGCTTCTCACCTGCATATCTTAGATGAACACCTGGCATGTTGTTCAATGTGAAGAAGGTTGCTGTCTATCTCTTCCTAGCTATGGCAGCACAGTGAGCAGATAAGGCTGGGCTGACTCCAAAATGCCCGTCTTCATGCAGGGTGTCTACAGCTTCTGCTTGCCTGATCTCAGAGTCTCCCAGGAAGTTGAATATTTCCTCTCTGCCTTGTGTTTGTCTGTACCCACGGTAAATACAATTTCCCATGATTTTGAAAAGGGCAAGTCTCACAAGAAATGATGTCAAACCCAAGAATAAACATAATCGTGTTGCACCTTCACATAAGTCTATAAAGCATTAAAAATCATGTACATAAATATATGAATTTCTGCTTAACTATAAATACAATAAAGCAAATAGTATATGGTATACATATGTGAACAGTAATAAATCCCATATGTGTTTATAAATGAGAAATATGCACTCAACTGAATGTATGAAATATAAAAAATGCAATAGGGGTACATAACCAGAAAATTAGAAGATTACATCACTCTGAAACTCTAATGTATGAACTCATCACAGAGGCAAGTACACTTTAGAAGTTTGAAGTATTCTTCATTCCAAAACTATGACTTTCCTCTTCATCATCCCCCATCCAATACATCACCCAGATGAACACCTATTCCATTCAAATCCTCCTTAACATGTTCATAAAGAGTCAACACCACTTCTCTCTCCTTGGAACTTCTCTCTATATCCAGCAACAAATATAGGGGCATATTATCAAGGGCAGTATCGCCACTTTAGCGGCACTTTTTGCCGATAAAGCGGCGATATTTTTATCGCCCTATTAGCAAGCTGTCGCTAACAGCTGTTAGCGACAGCTTAATGGCGATAGCGGCCGTTTTGTTGCCGCTTTGCATGTCAGCGATAATTATCGCTAATGACATGCAAAGTAGGCGTTCCCAACTAAAAGCAACTGCAAACAGTCGCAAACACAACTTCCCCCTATTATCAATTCCCGCGAAGCGATAAAAAAAGTCGCGCTAACCGCGATTATCGCTGGAATTTAACACCTGCTAAAAACTTGACTTACCTATTTTCTCAGTGGGAGGTGGATTGTGAGGCTAAGTCCACCATGGCCTATCATCAAGGATTCCCCTATCGCTGGTGTTTTATCGCAAGATTTCCTGCAATATTCTCGCATTTCGCCGCTATCGCTGGATTTTTTATCGCCTTGGAGATAAGCACTGCTAATAACGTGCTATCTCGGCGATGAAATCCAGCAATAGCCGGCGATAAAAAAAACAGCGCTAAGTGCGCTTTGCGATAATTATCGCAAATCGTTGCTAATATGCCCCATAGTCTTCTTCCATCTCCACTGCCGCCCTGGTAGCAGACCCAAAACAGAGACATCTCAGAAAAGTTCCTCACTTTTCAACTGCAATGGCTTCCCACCATGTGATATTTCTTTAGATTTTAATATTGTAAGAAATTGGGTTATCAGTTGAGGAGACTGGAAGCCCCACTAATGCAACAACCATAATCCTTGCCAGGGGACCATAAAAGTCACTAAATTAACCCATGTTTAACCCTCTGTTAGCTTGGCACAAAACAGTCAAGCTTAACTTAGAGGTAATGTGCAAAGTATTTATACATCACACAAACAGTAATAAAGTGCAAACACATCCAAGATCAATCCCAAACCAATTAAGAAACATAGAGTAAATTTGAATAAATAAAATGATACCAAAATGACAAAAATCCAATCTGTAGAACCAGAGATATTGACTTTTAACATTTTTAGTAGAAATAGCACCAAAAGCACAAAGTAGCAACTGTGGTTATCTGGTCGTGCCAGCTCGGGACAAAGTCACAAGTTCAGGCCGACCACAATGGAGCATAGATCATATACAGGGACCAGGTTAGTCCCGCTGAGAGATGTACCTTATGTCTTGGTGCAAGGCTTTGCGCTGCGTCGGTTCCCATCAGGAGTTGTGAGGATGACAATGCGAGGCCTTGCAACACGTTGTGTCACAATGTATCAGTTCCCAATGAGGCCACTGATCAGGAGCTTCAAGGAGCTGAGATGCTGGGTCCTGCGTCAAGCTGCGTTACACTGCGTTGGATTTGATAGAACCCACAGTTAGGCAGAGAGAAGTACACTCTAATGCCAACCTGGTGTCCAAGACCTGGGGGAAGCACTTTTCGGGATCAGGAATCATTCCAGACAGAGCCTAGCAGCAAGGCTCAGGCAGGTCTTGTTGCAGGTCCAGTGCATCAGGTTGGTTGGACAGTTGCAGGGGAGCCTCTGAAGCTTGTTGTGTCCCTGTAGGAAGTCAGCCAGCTGACCCTTGGAGTTGCTCTGGGTAGCCTGGGATGAAGGCAAGCAGGTCCAATCGTCCTTCTCAGACAGCAAGGCAGCCCTTCAGCAGCAGGGCAGTACTTCTGTAACTTTCACAAATCCAGTAGAGATATTCCAGTGGCTCTGGCAGTGTACCCTGCAGTGCCACAGCGGACAGGAGCGGGGCCCAGTCAACACAACAGGCAGGAGGGAGGGGTGCTCTTATATTTTAGGGGCTGTGGGGGCCGAATAACTGGCAGGATGGTGCTGGATGCACGTGGATCCTCTGGGAGCTTGTGGTCCGCGCAGCTTAGTCCAGCTGCAGCAGGCCACGCCCCTCATGAAGAGATTCATAGTTGAGAATAAAAAAATCCAATACTTCAGGCAGAAATTGTCTTTTTTTTGTTTAATCAAGTGAAGGAGAGCATTAGTACACACAGTCATAAATAGGAAACAATCTCAAAAAGATGAGACAGTAAATCTCCAAGATATACATACAAAACATTCAGAGGCATGTAAATTCATTAATTTTCAATTTCTTACATCTTAAAAGATATAATTATCTCTCAATTCTTTTTCCCATTGTATCAGTTGTGCCCAGATCTCTCTAAATGTATCCTGGAGATTTTTACCTTCTGATTGTTTATCTCTATTTTTAATTGATGATAATACCATAGTCTTTCCTACCACTACCCAATCCTGGGAGAATTGTCCCTTCCAATTCCATGCAAAACATAGTCTAGATATAACTACACTAATATATACAAATGCTCAACATTTTCATGGTATTTTCCAGTCTGTACCCAGCATAATGCATTGATTTGTTCATTGTGTATCAGCTCCCAGCATTGACTCAATTGATTTTTCAATTTCGCCCCAACAGTTCCTCAGATTCTGGCAGCTCATAAACCTATATATGTCATCCGCTGAGTCATTATGAAATGAAATGAAATTCGTACTTGTAAAGCGCACTTATACCCCCAAAGAGGTGTCCTGGCGCTGTACGCATACCGCTGTGGAACCCTTCCTGGCTTTTCCCTGTGAAATGTCCACTCCTGGGCACCCCCAGGGTGAAGCCAGGCATCCCAGCGCTGTTGGGGCCGTTGTGGAGATTAAGCAAGCTATTGCCCAAAGTTGCAGAGTTGGACCCATGATTAGAATAGGCACCGAGGCGAGAATTATCAGGTCCGAGGAAATTGAGCCCAAGACCCGCCGAGGCGGGAATTGAACCCTGGTCCCGGGCCAGATCTCTGCATCAGGGTCTGCCGCTCTAACCATTGAGCCACACTTCTCCACATCCTCGGGCATCTAGAATTATCCAGCATTTTCACCTTATGGAGCCTGTCCAGTGTATTCTAAAGTCTTTTCATCACTTTAAATCGTTGAAGTTATAGGTTTGAGCACCAAAATACCAAGTGACCATTTTTTATAGCTGTTTCAATGTTGCTCGGTGTCACCCTGTGCCCTAATTTATTTTCATTCTCAGAACAATTAGAGAAAAATGGATATATCTGGCGTGTGACTGGGGTGTTTCTTTAGTCAATAAGCACCTCAGTTACCAGTATCAAGCTGATAATGTGATTTACTATCCCATTTTTTTTCCAGATAACCTGTCATTTGCATGTCACTAAAAATAGGAATAGAAAAGTTGTACACAATATCTGCTAGAGGGGTGGCTATTCTTGGAAAAAACAGGTATTAAGACTCAAATTGTCCAAACGTAGGCTGATACACAGGGAAAGTGGGCAATGGTACAGAAAAAAGCAGGGCTAAGGATAATAAATATTTGTGGTGTCTATGAGCATAACAATGATGATATCATATTTTGGAACACGCTTTTTTTTTCTTTAACTATCAGGATGGACGGGAGGAATTTTTCTACTGGGGGATTTTAACTTTAACTTACATCCCAAAATTGATAACTACTACTACAAAGGCACCACAATTGATGGTCAAAGTTAGTATACAGTCAAAAGGATTTGTAAGGAATTTTGGATGTTTGGAGACAACTTAACCCTAAGGACCCTGGTTATACTTTTTATTCGAGTATTCATGAGCAGTATTCACAGATCTATACGATTTTTGTAACTTGTTTAATACTAACTGGTATTCAGATACGATTGGGTCCAACGATGATGATAATTTGATAATGATCAAGATTGTATTAAACAAGTCATATTGTGAATGGCGACCAATTAGATGGACAGTCAATGGGTACCTTGTGCAGTGGCGGCAAGCATGGCTCGCGGGTGGCGGGACGAGCGCGGGGGTCATGCGGGGGGCGCAATGGAAAAAGAAATTAAAAAATAAACACTTACCTTGCCACCTGGTCCTGCGTCTCTGCTCCTGCTCTCCTCCGTCGGACTCCAGGAACAGGAAACACAGCCAGGCTCCCCTGACCTGCAGCGTTGTGATGCAGCGTTGCAATTAGTCTGTAATGCAGCCTGTGTGGAGAACAGGGAAAGCGTGAATGACTGTTTGGCCAGTCCCAGAGGGCCAGCCAAACAGTCATGTGCACTTAGGAGTGGGCAAACCACTTCTCCCCTGCACTGCTCCGAGAGCAGAGCAGCCCTGCCTGCAAAACAGCACAAAAACATAAAATGATAAAAACTCAAAGTTATTATCAGTCTTTATTTGCACTGCTTAAAAGCAGTGGAGCGACGCTCCTCTGCCATATCGGAGGAGCCACCACTGACCTTCTGAATGATTCAATCAATCAATCATTCCTCTTATAAAGCGTGACTATCCACCCTTGAGGGTCTCAAGGCGCTAAATTGGGGAGGGTTGGGTCTGTGGTTCAGTCAAAGAGCCAGGTCTTGAGGTCCTTCCTGAATTGTGGCAGCGATGGTGATTACCTGAGGTGCAGAGGCAGGGAGCAACAGGTCTTTGCCTCGAGGTAGGAAAAGGATCTTCCCCCGGTCGCAGTCTTACGGATCCATGGGATGGTAACCAGGGCCAGTTGGGCGTAGAGGAGATGTCTGGTGGGAGTGTAGAAAGAGGGACGGTGGTTGAGGTATGCAAGTCCAGCATTGCAGAGGGCTTTGTAGGCATGCATGAGAAGTTTGAAGGAGATTCTTCTGTTCACAGGTAGCTAATGAAGGTCTCTCAGGTGGCCAGTGATGTGGTTGTGGTGTGGGTTGTTCAGGATGACTCTAGTGGAGGCGTTCTGGATGGTCTGCACTTTTTTGGGGAGTTTCTGGGTGGTGCCGGCGTTAAGTGTGTTGCCGTAGTCGAGTCTGCTGCTGACGAGCGCATGGGTGACCATTTTTCTGGACTTGCTGGGGATCCACTTGATGATCTTATGAAGGAGGCAGAGCGCGTGGGAGCAGGAGGACGAAATGGCGTTGATTTGGCGGTTCATTGAGAGCGAGGTGTCCAGGATGATGCCGAGGTTTCATGCGTGGTCCATGGGTGTTGCGGGGATTCCGAGCTCTGCGGGCCTCCAAGAGTAGTCCCAGGAAGAGGGGGAGGAGCCCAGGATGAGGACTTTGGTCTTGTCTGAGTTAAGCTTGAGCCAGCTGTCCTTCATCTAGATGGCGACTATTTCAGAATATGTGGAATATATGAGCAAATCTATAAAGGAATTTGTCCCAATAAATGGTCAGCTAAAATGTGAATTTTGTGGCATGCCATAAAAGCATATATTAGGGGATCTACCACACAATTTGTGATACAGAAAGCCTGACAAGACAAATTTATGGAGCAAGAAAAACTGCAAAGAATTTGCAGCTTGGAAAAAGAACATGCTCTGGCTATTAAAAGAAGCTTACCATGTTGCTAAGAGAAGTGAGTTGGATATTAAGGGAGAAAGTGGCCACCAGGTTTGTTCAATATAAGGGTCCGGAATCAGAATATGGTGAATTAATTGGGCAGTTACTTGCATATGAAAGAATGGTCCAAAATAATGCAAGTATGACATTAAAATAAAGGATGCATGTGGCAATTTGATTAAGGAGCCTGACAGAATACGCTATCAGTTTAGAGTATACTACGAGGATCTATACATGGTGTGTCCCCCCTCTCGCCAGTCTATTTTAGATACATATACTCAAGAAATCTCTTTCCCGATATTACACATTGATTTACTCTCTGACCTAGCCACAGCTTTGCCTAATGATGACATTCAGGGGCCGATTACAATACAGCCTGTAAAGGCTCCAAAGACCACATCGTAATGGGCTGCTTGGTTTCCTTTCTGACCGCCTCATTATGTTGGAGGCGGTCGGAAAGGAAACCGGACGGTCATTCCGGCTGGCTTCCGACAGGCTTGGAGAGCCCGTCTGCCAGTCGGAAGCCAGCAAGTAATCTAAAGGGCAGGTCTTTCTGCCCTTGAGATTACGATCACGGTTTCCAAAATGGTTTCCTTGAGGTGCCTGCCACGGGGTGCAGGGATGAGCCGCACCTCCCATTTCACTATGGGAGCATGCATTACGGCTGGTTTATAGCTGTAATGCATGCTCCCATAGTGAAATATAGGAATGTGACTGAACAGTGTTCGGTCGCATCCTAATGAGGTGGTCGGGACTGCTGAACTGGTGTCGGTCGGTCCCAGGACTGTGTCTCCGCCCGACATCATAATGAGCCCCTACATGTGCTATAAAGTCATTAGCATATGGGGCAGCCACGGGGGAAGAACGGCATACCTAGTGAAATTTATAAAGTATTTGCTGATATCCTCTCTCCCAATATTGCCTTTAATATTGACCAGGGTGAGGAACTATCCTCATCATAGTTTTTGGTAAGTATTACAATTTTTCAAAAATAAAATAAAAATGCTAAATGAGTGTGGTCATTTCATTGGTAAGTGCTGATGCGAAAATATTCTCAGAAGAATTGGCAGCGAATCTATCTAGAGTAATGAGAAATGTTGTTATTAACGAGCGGCATGGGTTTATCCAAGGGCATCATACAAATGAGCCATCACTATGTTTGATGCAACTAATATAATCCATAAATCAGCTGGTATGATTGTATTAGATGCTGATAAAGCATAAGATCGGGTGTCCTGGTAGTTCCTATGGGCGGTACTCAGGGAAATGCAAATGCCAAGTATGGGTATTACTTTACAACAGATGAAAATATTACTCGTGGGACTAGAAAGGGATTCACCATCTCGCCACTTATATTTGGCATTAGAACCTTACACAAAGAGGATAGTTAATAACTTGTTACTTCAACCTATGGTTTTGTATGAGGTACAGTTAAAAATATCTGCATATGCCGACGACGTGGCAATATATTCTCCTAAACTCCTACAGGCAATGGGAATAATTGCAAGTATTGTCAAACAGTATGGGATGTATCCGGCTAAAAACTAAGGGGCATATTAGCAAGACCGGCGATAAAATTATCGCCGTTTTAGCGGCAGGAAACTGCCGCTAAAACGGCGATAATGGGCTTGCTAATATGCGTTATAGAATTCAATAGAAGCCCAGGTTAGATGTGCAGGACATCTAACCTGGGCTTCTATTGGAATTCTATAACGCATATTAGCAAGCCCATTATCGCCGTTTTAGCGGCAGTTTCCTGCCGCTAAACGGCGATAATTTTATCGCCGGTCTTGCTAATATGCCCCTAAATATTGAGAAAACCCAAATGGTTGTGAAATCTAGAGAATACTAAAAACATCATCCCATTGTTAAGGATGCTACTTATTTAGGTGTTAAACTATGCCCCAGGGTTGAGGACATAATTGAGAAAAATGATAAACCTCTACTGCAAGAATGTACTCGTAAATTTCATATTTGTAGGAAATTGCTGTTAACAATGGTGGGCAGATTCAGTATAGTAAAAATGACCATACTACCCAAATTCCTATATTTATTTTGTTCCATCCTCTTCCAAATTCCTTTTTCACAAAATTTGACAATTCATATGGAATTACCAAAAACCCTGCAAAGGATCTAGGATTTTAAAATTACCATTAGAAAAAGGTGGCTGGGCACTAGTAAACTTTAAATCTATGCTTAAAAAAATGGGATGTTTAATATCTGATTTTGATATAAGGAGGTACCAAGCAATGTATCAGATGGGTTTTGTTATTGCCGTTAATGCTGTATTGCTTAGATATTGTTATCCAGGATATTTCAAGAATGAAATTCAAGGTTACTAAGACTACTTATTAAATATGGAGTGCACTTTGACAGAAATATGAAATCCAGGTATGCATGCTTATACAGCGCAAGGGGACCTTTGGCATTTCCCGAGACATTTCATGATTATTTTTTTTTAAGGTGGGAAGAAGACAAGGGGTAACAAGGCATGGACACATAATATGAAATGACATTTTTCAATCTTTGCAGAATATATAAGCAGAATTTTCTATTTCTAAACAGAAAATCAAGGTGTTTTTTATGATATTCCATAAATGATTTCTCAGCTGTTTTAAAAAAAAAAAAATATTTGTAGTTTACTAACTTATAATAACCTAACCACTGGCATCTAGCTTAACTGTGGGATCTCTGCTTTTTCTTTTTTCACCCTTGAGGAAAGATAGATAGGTAATCATCACTGATCTTGCATGTCATCTATACAGATGGGACCACATCTGTGTTTGTTGAACATATATAAAAGCTGTCTATACTGTTAACATCAAATAATTAGGAGGGTCAGATAAAAACGAGACTATAAAGTTATGCTTAAACTCACGTTTGTCTTGCCAGCCTGTATCTCATGGCATGCATTTAACCCCTTGTACTCACACTTTTACTATTTAAAGACCACTTAATAGCACTGCCTTTGCAATCAGTAAGCAGTGAGAACGTTTTTAAGTGAGACTTGTGTGAAAAGCCATAGACCAAAGGTGGTGTGGTGTCCACAAGTGATTATTTATTGAGGGACATTTTTAGGGGCATGTGGGAGTGATATTAGAAACTAAATTCAATATGAGGAATTTGTGGAAAAGGCCGAGCTGTTTATTACGCTGGAGCAACTATGTATGCACAATAATTATCTGTGATATAAATCACCACTATAATTCTCTTCCTATGTGTGCAATGATAGCCAGTACAATTTTTGTACACATGTCCTTTACTTACATTAGCATGAAAGATGTTACTCACAACATAACCACTTTTTAAGTATTATATATTATGTTTCTTTCCGTTCACCAGGCAATTGATTTTTACCTGTACTCTGTTTTACATAGTGTTATTCTCCTTGAAGTTATGTCAGTATTTTATATCTATTCTCATTGTCTGTATGTGAGGCGCTTCCTCGCCCTTTGAGCCTCCTATGTGCTATATAAAAGTACAAAAATATATTTTAGCCATTCACTTTTTTTGACTACAGGAGGTCTTCTGACCATAACCAGTCTATATCATTTCGCAAATGAGAATCTATATTTAGCTATTCTGGAAGACAGGCTATGAATTTACTGTAGAGTTTTTTTAGTGATCTAGTGGTGCATTTCTACATGTATTTGACAGTGCCTGCATATGCTACTTTTATATGCTTATTTCCTAAGCACTGCAGAGGGAGCAAATAAATAAGTGAGAATATGATTGATTATGTCAGGGCGAAACAGAGTAAGTTAGAAAATGAAAGTGAGTGCTCTGGGGCTCTACAAATAAATAACCAACAGGCACATAAAGGAATTTTCTGATTCCAAGCATTAATACATTTGGACACAGTGGCAGAACATGAAATATTGGATTATATCATGAGACCCATCAACCCATCAGAGATTCCAGAACATCTGCAGATTTTAGCCAGTATAGTTAGTGTAATAATAATTAAAATTTACCTTTAGGTCCGTTTTTATACAAAATGAAACTGAGATGCTGCTCCTAGATCACCCTGTGGTAGTACGCTTCATCACCGAAAGAGCAGTGGCGGCTCCTCCACTAAGGCAGAGGAGTGTCACCCCCCTGCTTTGCCGCAGTGAAGGGAAGGAAAAATAAAATGATAATAACTTGATGTTATTATGATTTTATTTGTTCCTGCTGCAGCAGCATGGGGTTGGGGCGGGGCTGGTCTGCTCACAAAGCAGGGCAGGGGAGGAGTGGTGGGCACACTGAAGTGCGCATGATGCTTTGGCCGGCCGTCTCGGGCCGTCCAAACAGTCATGCGCACTTCGTATGTTCTCCACCCAGGCTGCATTACAGCCTGGGTGGAGAACATGCCCAGGCCCCCAGTCCCCGACTGAGCATTGAACTACGGCGCGCATACCAATCACGAAGCTGCATTGCAGCATTGTGATTGGCTTAGGGGAGCCAATCACAACACTGCATTGCAGTGGTATAATTGGCTCAGGGGAGCTTGGCTGCTTCCTGTTTGGCCATTGGAGCAGAGACGACGTGGGACAGAGCAGCGAGGAGGTAAGTGTATTTTCCTTTTTTTACACCCCTTACCTCCTCACCCCCGCCCCACCACCCCAGATTTGCGCTGGCCACCATTGCGAAGGAGTGCTGGAGGACTTGGCAGGCACTGCAAGTAAGACTCTCTCTTAGAAGATACGGGCCATGTGAGAGTCAGAGTGCTATGGTTATTTACCTGCCTGTCTCACACTATCAATCCCTCTGACCTGTTTCCATCATCTGGCTGTTTTTAAGCCCATATTCTCTCTTCCTCAAAGCCCTCCTTTCCCCCCCCCTTACTGCCTTTTGTTCCAGGCAGGCCTGGCCTCACAGGTGGTCATGTTTTAGTTGTTTGTGGACCATTTCTATGGTCCTGGGGGTAGATATTTACTGCTGAATTTCTTCGGATATCAGAATTGCATGCAGCAAGCACACATGCATTCATTCAGTCTCAAATATCTTGCAAAACAGCTGTACAGCGCATCTTTATGAGCTCAAAGCTGCTCCAGTTTGCAAATGTGGGCCACTTTTTAGCTATCTGTTTCGGTGGCAGTTTTATATTGGTCACATTTTATGTCCCAGTCTGATGATGTAAATTGTTCCTGTCACTACTCACCAATAATGTGACCCCGAAGGTCAACGTCACTCAGGAAGCTGGATAACACCCCCATGCCCTTGTGTGTGGCACACCATGAATGACTCTGAATTGACCACACATGTGCCAGTCCCTGCCCAGGTGCTAGCTCATCCTTTTATCACATTGGTATGCTGCCCCGCATGCCAAGCAGCCCACTCTGGCTTCCATGCTGCTGTCGTCTGTCGAAGTTGATCAGTCACTAGCTTCTTTCTGGGTACATACTTCGGAGATGACTGAAAAATATTGGTTTTGGTGCAAATTGTCTTTTTATTTTTGAGCTTTGAATTCATTCTAAAACTTGCATTAGTTTATTCAGAAACCTTTTAGGGAAATAGATGTTGTGTGATACAAATACCTCCTAAAATGTGATCAGGAGTTGAAAACTTGTTTTGCTACTTAATAATGTGTTTATTGCTACCCAATGTCCATTTGTCAACCTTACTTTTTTGAAGGATTGGCTAGAAACTCATGCCTTCAGACTGTAAGCACCTTTTTGCAGAAAGTGCCTAGCTGAGTGGACTGTAACTTGCGACCTGCACTTCGCAGAAGGGTCTCTGCAAAAAACATTTACTCACTGAGCTATCTTACACTGAGCTAACTTACACAGACTGGAAATGTGTGACATAGATGGTAAACATGATCATTCGAACCTAGTAAACATTTCATAAAAGTATTTCCAAGTTATTTCCGATTATTATATCCTAAAACTGGACATAAAGAGACATTTGCTGCAGCTGGCTAACCCTCTAAGCTATCTTAAAATGCAATGTTAGTATGACCAATTAAGTTAGCCATGATATCTTAGTATAGCAATTTATTTAGAGATCAAATGATCTTCTCAGGATCTACAAGCATAGACTGAAACTCAGGAACAGGGCACCTCATTTCTCGTACCTGCGGAGCCTCAACCCACCCATTATCTGAGCCACTGTGTGCTGCCACCTCCCACAGTTTCTAGATGCCTGGTGTAACTTTTGTCCTTTTGCAGAACTTCCCATTTGCAGAACTTCCCAGAAGTTCAGAACACACACTCACAGTCTCACATTGTTGTATATACATTATCATAGACCATGATAGCTGTGTGTCTGTCACCTCACCTCCTGGTCTCACTTCCTGTCTCCTTCTATTTTCTTTAGCTTGCCACACTTGGGCTCTTCTTTGCTCTCTGTTCACATAGAGCATTGTGAAGCAGTCTGTACATGGTTTAAGGGCTTTACAGGCAAACAGTATTACATAATGTCATGTTCACATCTTACTCTCATTTGAGATGTCATCAGTGATGTCATGAGTGATGTTGCTGACCATGTCATGAGTGATGTAATATGTGAGGTCATAAGCAGTGCATTGCGGGGGCGCAAGTCATAGTTAGCTCAGCTAACTATAACTGCTGAACTTCTCTGGTTTTGTACAAGTGAAATGTCAGCCTAACTATAATGTCCTTGTAACCTTTGTTTTTTTCAGTGAATTTCTAAGGTTTTTTTAAATACTAATTCCTAACTATAATGTCCCTATAACCTTTGTTTTTTGCAGTCAATTTCGAAGGTATTTTAGTTTTACTTCCTAACTGTAACCTGTAAACTTTGAGAGTGGGTGTATAGGTTGGTGACTGGGTGTGTGAGTGGCTGTATGGGTCTGTGAGGGAATGTGTAATATGTGGGTAATTAGGTAAGTGCATGCGTAGTGCCTGGGTGATTGTATGATTGCATAGATAGTGCCTGTGTGATTCTATGAGTACAATTGCCAAGGACACACTGCAAATACCAGGTATTTTTAACAAAGTGTAAAAGACCTTTATAGACATATTTTACATAATGCTTCAGTGTAGCTATTTAGTAAGATACGGATTTAACTTTCCCCTTTGTATTCATTTGTGGAAATAACTACATCAAAATAGCATTTTCCTTCTTCACAGCAACACCAGAGGTCGCAATGACATCAGTAGTCATGAATACAAATGACAAAGTGTAAAACAGATATAGAGACATATTTTACACAAAGTTTGAGTCTAGCTGTTTAGTAACATATTCGTTTAACCTTCTTTTCACAAAACACTTTTGTTAAAAAACAACAGTTTCAAAAACTAACTTTCAACATCTGAACTCACAAATTGAACATAATTACCAAACACCCATCAAACTACCCATTGTTACCAAAACTCATGGGAATGAAAAACTGCTGCAAAACTAGTGCAATGCACAATCTGTGACAACACCCTCTCTAGAGGGACGAACAAAAGATATTCATGTGGGACAACGTCCATGTTATATCACCTTAAAACCTATCATAGAAAACGTCTTCAACTGGCGATCAAGCAGAGGGAAGCTTGAGGACTCTCTACATCAGTGGCAGCACCAACAATTCCCAGCCAGAAAGTCCTTTTAGAGGTGCAGACTACTGCAACAGATATGGCTCCAGAGTTTTCAAGAATGGCCACATATTGCATGGACTGTAGTGTTGATGAGCACTGTGTTTCGCAAAGCTGCACGAAATCATACATGCTAATTTTTTCCCCCCTTTTATATTTTTTTGCACATTTCTCAGTGCACATTTTTCAAATACCCCCTGTCCCAGTTGCCATTTTTGTTACCATAAAAAAGAAAAAAAAAGAAAAAAACTTTATAAAACCACTAGCACTAAAAAAAAGAATCCAGAAACAAAACAGAAAATCATTTCACTGGGAAATTAAGGAAAATCATTGGATAACACACTTTTCAACTAAAATAATAAGAAGAACATGCCCATTTATCTATCTTCAACATTCATTAAGAGGAGTTCATAGTGAGCAGATTTGCGCAATGCACAGCATGTCACAAGACATTGTCAAGGGGTACAAATAAAAATATTCTTGCAGGACTATGTCCATGCGTTACCATCTAAAAACATATCATAGCAATAGTGTAAAAGCAACAAGAAGGCAATGCAAGGCTGAAGGGCCCTCAACTTCAATAGCAGCCGCAACAACACTGGGGCAGAGAGTACCCTCAGATGTCCAATCTCAACTTCAAGATGTGGCTTCACAGTTTTCCCAGATGGCATCATATTACATGATTGTAGAGTTGTAGTGAGTGCTGGAGAACAGTCCATTACGGCCATTCGCAGTACTGCAAAGAATCATAAATGTTGATTTTTAAAAAATATTTTGGTGCTTCATATTTTTCTCCATTAGCAGGCATTTTATTATCTTACAAAATGGGTATCTAATATCTATGTGTTCTTTCATTTTATTATCTTCTAATTTATTGTAACACTACTTACATATAACTTGCCGTTTGGACAATTCAAAGCATTTCGCAACAAATAAATAATACACAGCTAACTTTTGCCAGTTATCATTATTTACTTTTTCACTTTTTAAAAACAAGTCAACAGTCTGTGTTTAAATCTTTTAGTGAGTGCGTCAACAACATATACAAACATACTCTGGTTTTTGAGACCACACTGTGTGAAATATTTTAATCTCTTTTCAAAACTATCAACTGTAATATCTGTGTCCTGTTCTGCAACTCCTCCTCTTAACAACTCTTCATTTTCCCTAGAATCCTGCTCAGGACCAAATAAATGAAACTCCACATCATCACAAACCTTTTCTAAGTCTGCCACAGTACCATGCAAAAGTGCTCTATTCAATTCTCCTAAAAATGAAGCAGGAGTTTTCACATAGTACAGCCTCCTAACTAAAGTTTGCATTGTTGAGTGGCATACAGCTAACATCCTGAAATGATGAAAGGTGCTTTTGCACAATTTGTTTGATAAACAAGCTAGTGAGTATACCTGCAAATTTTTATGCTTTCTAATCTTGCAAGGATCCAATCCTGGTAAAGTACTGTTTTTGCATTTTAAACTTCACCTTGGGAAGATATGTAGAAATTTCCTTTATATATCAATGGATTGCTGTCGAATACTACAAACACTACTACAATTTAATTTCTATACAGGCGCCTGACTTCGCCTTCATTGTACCTGTTCTCCAATAACTGATTCTACATTTGTAGGTACTAACACATCTTTTGCATTAGGAGTGCCATTCTTCATTCCATAACATCGTCCTCTGTAATCAATAGCATGAACTAATCTATTATCCTGGAGATAGCTTTCTTCATTAAAGTAAGACTCTGTACTAGAAGTATGTATGCATTCTCCTCTAAAAACTGTACAAAAGGTTACTTCTTTCACTAATCTTTTTGTCTGGTTTTCTCTCCGCATGCAAAACAGCATTTTGTCAAGAGTCTTCATTCTATTTATAATCAAAATAAAAGCTTCACTTTCAAAGCAAAGGTCTTATCAATATTCTCTCAACTTGTTCTTTCTGTTTCAGTGCGTCTCCTTCTTCTATACTTCTTCATATTTCACAGTAGATTTATAACTGCTCTACTATGAAACATCCTGGTTCTCATTCCTTAAACTGCTTCTGTCTCCTGGTTAAGGTGTGTCCATCTTTGTTACATTCTTTCCTGTTCTTGTTATATAGATTTTTTCCATTGTTAATCTTTCTCATAGTTTGAATTTTATTTTAATTATTTCATAATCTTTGGAAATGTCCACATATATTTTTAAGAATTGACTTTGTCCTCTTACCAATAGCTCTTTTTTCGTTCACCACATTTTCTTTATTTTGCCCCTTTTGAGTCTCCATATATACTGTAGTTGCTTCTGTTCATTTTTCCTCTGCGCTTTTATAGGCATTCTGTCTGTAATTATGCAGATATTGTTCTGTAAAAAAAGTAACTATATTTGAATTTTTTTCTAGCCAATGTACCAACTACTTTACTACAGGCTTTCGCATAATACAAAAACAGTTTTTATGTTATGTTGCAGTTTTAAATCTACAAATGAACCTACCTACATAACTACACGCACTTACGTCAATGTAACAAACTCAGACCAAAACACAAAACTTAATTTATTATTTATTTTTGATTATTATAACACCCTCTCTTACAACACAGCTGCACCATATCTCAGTTCTCACTTATACATGCTAAAAGGCCACTTTATCCCTTATGTACTCAATTTTAAAATGAACAATACCCAAAGTGTAGAATTACATACAGTGTCTCAATACTGTAAATCCAAAAACACAACATAAGAGCTATTTCTCTGCCTCTCTACCACTGGTCACTGGTACATTTAGTGTTTCAATACTTTTCTACTTAGATGTGTCAGATTAAAATTTTGAGAAACACTGCATATAAAAATCTGCACATTAATCTGTATCATAGCATATAGCTCACTAATTCTTCTGAGTACATGCACACAGTGTGTGTCAGGTTACATATATAATTCACCAGATGTTTCTAAAAGAGTACATATTCCTCACTAAAACTTGTAAATACATGTGTTTCTGGTTGAGTACAACAATACTCCCTGGATGATTGGATGAGTGCATGGAGAGTGCCTAGGTGATTCCCTCAGAATATAGGTAGTGTCAGCAAGATTCTCTGAGTATTTAGGAACTACATCGGTGGTTCCATATCTGCATAGTTAGTGCCTGTGTATTCACATGACTATATTGCTACTTTCTGGGTGATTGGATGAACACATGGGTGTTGCCTGAGTAGTTCAATGAGTACGTAATTAGTGCATGCGTGATTGGAAGAGTGCATGTGTAGTGCCTGGGTGATTGAATAAGTCTAGATATCACCCTTGACATATAATTGCATACATGACTCTCTAAGAGCATACATTGCTCTGTTACTCAGCGTGCACATGCATCAGTAAGTTTCTAAAACTGAAAACAACAATTCTCACTTTTTCAAAGCACAAAACCTTTTCTTAATGGCATGCCTACATCATTTCGCACATATTTCTTGTGTCTTTAAAACATATATTCAGCATTCATCAAAGAAAAGTTACATAGGAAGTGAAGCTGGCACAATAACTCTCAAGAGACCTTCTGCACTATTAACCCTACTCAATTTTAAACCTAGCAGGTTTAATGAAATACACTGCCCTCACAATATACAGGAAATTTTCAACAGCCTTAAAGAACATAGATCACCATGTAAACATAGAAGTGATTTCATAATAGATATACACCTTCAGGCCATCTTTCCAAAAATAGATAGTTCTCTGCATCTTTAAGTAAACACAAGAGTCGCATCTTACATATAACTATCTGCAACCACAAAAACCATATCTCATTATCTAAGTATATGCAAACCGGTCCCCATTGACAAACACTTCCTAATACATACCTAACAAGTATTACTACTTTATAATTAGTATACAGATGCAGCACATTTTCTTATCTTTTATTTCTGACTACACTACTCCTGTTTAATAATGTGACTAAAACTACCACAACTCCCAGAATACAAATAATATAGATGTATTTATGCTGCACATAATTCTTACACATTTATAACATTGTCATTTTTAAAGGCATTGCTCATGGTAATTTTCTACAGTACTAACACATACCCGCTGCCAGATACAGTTCATCTGATATATTTTGTTTCACTTCACTGTGATACTCTTTTTAATCAAACTCCCATATACATCTTCATTTCTAATGTACATTTTTTAAATAATTAAAAGGTTCTATACATACCAGTGAATTGAGATCGAAGACTATATAGTTGTTAAGATTTGTAAAAAATAAGCACAAGAATGGCACACCACTCTCTTAGAAAGCAACTATAAAATGGCAACCTCTTCAACTTTCCACTCTATGATCTTGAGAAAGGAAGCAAATGAAATCATGTCTTTAATTTTAGACTACTGTATCTCCACTTGTGAATGGTTAGCATCTGTTAACCCTTTCCCTCTGTTTCAAATGGAGGTTCCTGTCTAAGCGAGTTTGCAATGTTTACGCGATCATCGCCGAATAATCATGAAAAAAACGGAAGTCCAAAATGATATTTAGCTTTAGCTAGTTTTTTTTAAATGTAAATACTGAACAACAGTTTATTACATAGTCCTGAGTTGGAAATTAAAGTTTGACATTACTTAAGTTGTGTCAGAACTCCTCAACTTAAAAAAAAAATATTCTGTCTCTTTAACACCCTTCCCCCTATACACTCAGCTCAGTACACCTAGCAACCCAGTGAAACCAGTAGGTCACAAGTTCACAGCATATTCTAGAAGGAACATGCTACTTCCAAATGAGATACAGCAGGTGTGGTTCACTCCACAGATTCAAAAGCATATCCATGTCTGTATTACATTTCTTTTTTTAAACAACAGCCAATAATAGGACTTCTTGCTAAGGCATCCAACACACTACCTAATTTTATTCACTTTTATGCTGACAGCATCCAATGAAATATATCTTTTTTTTTTAAACACCTCCTCTTTAACTGCTTTTCATTTGGAGAACTACCTCATTCAGCTCCAGCCTTCTCCTGACTGCTCCTGCTCCTTCACTTCAAAATACTTAGAGTGTGGATCGTGGGTCACAGATATGTCTACTGATCTAAAGAGGCTGCAAAAAACAGAGTTTTTGACAGGGACTTGGGTTTGCCAAATGTGGAGATTACTTGGTTTGGCCAGAGAGGGTTAAAGTTTCATCAGTTGCTGGCTTTGGTTAAATCCATTGTGGATTGCCGAGCTCCTCACACAATTATTGTGCACTGTGGTGGCAATGACCAAGGCACATTGACTGGGGTAGGGCTGGAAATCCTAATGAAACATACCTTTGCAGAACTGATGTCGCTTTTCCCTCACACTGTCTTGGTGTACTCTATATATGCCTAAGACAGAAATGGAAGTGGTCAAATGAATTCTGTCCACAGATTGACAAAGCCAGGAAACATGTTAATAAAACTGTTTCTGATTTCCTCAGAGACCTAAATATGGGTTCTATCTATAACAACAATCTGCGTTTTGACATGCATGGAATATATAGAAGTGATGGAGTTCACTTTACCGATGAAGGGAACAGGGTGTTTCTAAGCAACCTAAAACTCTGCATACAGTCTTCTCTGTAGCTGTCTTATAAACACTCTGAACATTAAGGCTCTTGTCAGAGCCACCCAATAGGCCAAAACTTTGCTCATTATCTTGTCAAATAATTTGTTTTTTTTAATCTTTGAAATCTGCGACGATGTCGAGATGATCGCGATCACGTCGTGAAATCGTAATTCAAAAGCAGACATTCAACGACCACCACCACATTAAAATGTTTTAACTTAAAATATTCATTCTAACTATTACAATACACACATTGCTAACCACATCACTGCTTTAAAAACATATTTGTACTAATATTTTTCTAGGATGTTTTTTAAGGAACTGTTTAAACCCTACTTCCGGTTTTCATGATTACACCGAAAGTGGCAATGACTCCGGTAACTGCGACCATTGTGCCTTTTTTAGGGGGTGCAAAACACATATATGCACACATTTTACTGTATTTTAGACACTAGGGATTTATTACTGCAATGTTTAAAGTCATATTTTTGTAGGGAGTTTGTATAAAAATAACCATTTAAATCGAATTTCAGTTTTTGTGGTGACGCCGGGAGTCACGATGATATCGGTAGCCACGGTCACCGTGAATATGTCGCAAAATAACAAAACAAATGCAGGCATTCAATAGCTATCACCACATTCAAATCTTATAACTGCAAAATGGATTATAACCAACACACTAAACACATTACTATCCAAATGACTGTATAAAAGCATGTGCAACTCCCTTAATATCTCTATAACACAGTGCATAACTTTTTCAGTGTAATCTGTGGCTGCACGCATCACTGTATCACTAAGTCTCTCATTCACTGTATAAGTATTTGAGAGGATCTGTGAGACGGTGCATCAGTCTATCAATACTTCTGTAACTAAATATGTGACTGCCTCAGCACATCTACGAGTAGGTACATCAGTTTACAATGGGTCTGTGATTGGTTGCGTAAGTCTCTCACTCGATCTGTGAGTAGGCGCATGAGTGCTTTTGTGCATTTGTAAGTATTGACTGTCTGACTGGATCTGTGAGTAGATACATGAGTGTTTAAGTGGGTGTCTGAGTGGGTGAGTGATTGGGTGCATGAGCGCGTGAGTGGGTCTGTGATTGAAAGCATGAGTCTCTCAGTCGGTCTATGACTGGAAGTGTGAGTGTCTAAGTGGTTCTGTCAGTTGGTGCATGGGTCTCTGAGTGCGACTGTGAGTGGGTACATGAGTCTCTGAGTATATAACTGACTGGTTGCATAAGTCTGTGAGTGGCTCTGTGTGTGATAGTATGGGTGTGTGAGTGTCTGAGTGGGTCCATGAGTGGATGTATGAGTGTCTGAGTGGATCTGTGAGTGGGTATATGCATGTGTGCAATGGGTCTGTGAGTGAGGGCATAAGTCTCTGAGTGAGTGAGTGAATGGGTACATGCATGAGTGTCTGAGTGGGTCTGTGACTGGGAGGGCGAGTGTCTGGGTGGGTCTGTGAGTAGATGCATGAGCTTTGACTGGGTGAATGAGTGGGTGTGTGTATATCTGACTGGGTTTGTGAGTGGGTGTGTGAGTTTCTGAGTGTATGAGTGACTAGCTGAGTCCACAAGTCTCTGAGAGGGTCTGTGACTGAGTGTGGGAGTGACTGTATGGGTGTATGAGTGTTTGTATGAGTGTTTGAGTGGATATGTATGTGGGTGTATGAGTGTCTCAGTGGGTCTGTGAGAACATATGTGAGTGGGCTTGTAAGTGGGTGCGTGAGTCTCTGAGTGGATCTGTAAATGGGTGCGTGACTTTGAGTGAGTCTGTAAGTGGGTGCATGAGTATCTGAGTGGGTGCATATGGGCCCAGGTAGGTCTGTGAGTAGGTGTAAGAGTCTCTAAGTTGATATGAGACTGTATGCATGAGTCTATAAGTGGGTCTCTAAGTAGGTACATAAATCTCTGAGTGGGTCTGCGCATGGGTGTGTGACTCTCTGAGTGGATCTGTGAGTGGGTGCATGAGTGCCCAGGTGGGTCTGTGAGTGTGTATAAGAGTCTCTAAGTAAGTATGAGACTGTACGCATGAGTCTATGACTAGGTTTCTAAGTAGGTGCATGAGTCTCTGAGTGGGTCTGTACGTGGGTGCACCACTCTCCAAGTGAGTTTGTCAGTGGGTGCATAAGTACCTGAATGGGTATGTGTATGAGTGCATTAGTATCTGAGTGGGTATGTGACTGGATGTACAAGTGTGTGAATAGATATGTGAATGGGTGTATAAGTGTCTGAGTGAGTGTGTACATGAGTATGTGACAGTGACCAGTGAGTGTGTACCAATATATATATTTTATATATATTCACTAGTGTCCACAATGACATCCCAGCAACGGTACACTGGGTGCCGCTCTGGCGATCGCTGCATCATCGTGAATATCCATTTTGGACACATAACTTGTGTCACTAACACACCCATTTCTCAAACATGGGGTCAGAGTATCTCCACCTTGACCCCTTATGTTAGCTTTCACACACATTTTCAGCCCCGGGAACCATTCCCGACTGATAAAATGGCTGCAGGAACTTTCTGTTCAGGTTGCGTCCAGCCAATCACAGCATTTCCGATGGCGCGTGCATCCACGATTAATAGCGAAACCACTGCAAAATATATGCGGCAAGAGATATATCTATAATTTTTGGCTTACATTTCTCCAAAACTACTGGACAGATTTGCACCAAATAACAAAAGGCACAATCTGTGTAACTACATCTACATTTTGGCCATCTACCTATACTAATTCCCCTCTAATCCTTTTTGGGTTCCAGAGTAGTGTGCTACTCACCGAAAAGTGCTTCAACGCCTCATCAGGGGTAGTAAGCTCTATATATAAATGCAATTACAATTATAATATTTATGAATGGTGCCAGCCTTTGTGCTTATGGGCAGTCTCTGTTCTTCCCCCACATCGGGTTCTGGAAAGTTCTTCCCCTTCCCCTGTCAAGGCTTCAATCTGTCTGGGGTGACAAAAGATAGGGCAGGTCTGGTGTCAGATTCTTTTGCCTTTGTGTGTGCAGGAGGCAAGGTTCTTTGAAGTGTAAGTGGGGCTGGGTTTAGCCCTTCCTGAGTCATCCTGCAAGGATAGCCCATCCTGTCCACACCTAAGCCCCCTTTGTGTTACTGTCTGGAAGCAATACACAGACAGCAAAGCCATTCACAGTGATGTAACCTAGGACACTGACAGAAGGCACAAATGGTTGGGACAAGATAATGGTAACTTTCTAAACATCACCTTGGGGCTGACCACACCAATGCTGATGGTCTTTCCAGGTTCGTCCGCTCAAATGATGAGAACTCCCATGAGGGTGGGTATTCTTATTCCCTGCTTTCAGCTGGGGTTGGAAACATGTTAGACCTGACATCCTTCTGTGTCTGACCAGATTCTTCAGAAAAAAGTTGATAAATGAACCAAAACACCCAAGAGAAATCTGGAAAACAACCAATCTAGATTATTTTCTGGGAAACAGAGGCAACGCCTTCAAACAGCTCTTTGGAAACAGATGAACAAAATCATAAAGAAGAATTTTTAAAAAAAATAATAATAAACTGCAGTAAGCAAAAGGCTATTAAGACTTGTAGAAAAATGCTGGTCCCATCTTCGGTTAGGAGGCTTTTTCTTCTACATCAAAATGCAAACTGTAAAACAATAAGCCTCTATCCTAGAACCTAAATCCCCCTTCTTTAAAAAGAAAACCTCAGTCTTAAATCACTCAAAAATACTATTGTCGACCAAGATGCAGTGCATGAATCCAATTATGCCCATCCAATACCAAATTTGACATGAATAGTCACACAGACCTTGGATTTCTTCATCTGAACTATGTTTCTGATAATAGCTTTCCTCATTAAAAAAAGCTTCAGTGCTGGAAGTATGCTCCCACTTTCCCTCAAACATGGTGCAAAACTTTGTTCTGTTTATATTATATTTTGTTTTTGTCAGACTTTGTTTTGAATGACCTCACTAGTTTAAGTTTTTCACTCCATTCAGGATGAGAATGAACAATTTTCTTTTCAGAGCAAGTGATGTTTCTGCACGATTTTCACTAAACTGCTCTTGTCTATATCTAGTAATTTTTCTGTTCATTAGCTTCATTGATTTCATTGAGGAGAGGGGAGGAGAGGAGACACATAGATTGGTTAAGATATAAAAGGAAAAGGAAGGGAAGGGAAAAGTGGAGAATATAAAGGAAATAAAAGGAAGGGATGAATTGAGGAGGGCTGTGTAAAGAGATGAGAGCAAAAAAGAGCAGGGAAAGGGAAAAAGGATGAGTAGGGTAGTAGAAGGGAAGGCAAAGTGGGTTGGGTATCTAAGGCAGCGTGAGGGAAGAGAAATGATGATAGAAGACAAGGCAGGAAAAGTAATAGATTACGTCTGGAAGAGAAGAAGAGGGGGAGATCAGACGAGAGAGGACACTGCATACATCTGGACCTTCATTGTACACCTCGCACAACACTATATTTTTAACAAAAGTATAATCAGTGATTTTGTAAATACAGCGTTCAGCAAGCTAATCAGAAATGTTTCATATTTTCAGTAGAAGTGTAACTAAATAATGTGTAATGTGATTGTAAACAATTTAAAGAGAAGATTTCATGGATATCTTGTCCTAAAGTGCTTTCCTTTGTGGCACTTTGGTATTCTCTTGGACCATAGCTCTTGCTTTGACTGGGTTGCGGGGGGTACAAAAATGGCCGTTTTCCATCCAATTTCCTGTGGGGATATTAAACATGAATTCAGCCAGAACTGCTGGACAGAATGACACCAAATTTGGTGGAGAGTAGCTCTTGGTCCAAAAAGAGTCCTATTTTGTGATTTGATGTACATCCATTCAGTAGTTGCTGAATTATTAAAGGAAAAAGAAAATTGTATATCTAGGGACACGGACCCTCTGCGGATCCCCCGCGCCACCAGCAACGCCATGATTGGCTGACCACAACCTGACCGGGAGGTTGCGGACACCATTTTAAGTATCAGGGAATGGTCCTGGGATATTAAACTGTCTCTGCGAAATGATTAAAGGGGTCAGGGTAGAGGTACCTAGACCCCATAGATGTGTTAAAGGAGTATCAGAGGGACCTCTGTTGGGTATGAAATTGAGTTATATAATTTGTTTTCCTCTTCAGAAATCAGCGGGCCCCCCGAGGGTCACCGCGGCCCATGTGTAAATCCAAGACAGATCTGCAAATCTTGACACACTTTGAAAAAAAACCACACTTTCGGACCCACTCAGACATCCACACAGGTACTTTCATACCCATTTACAGACCCGCACAGGCAGTCATGCACCCACTCACAAATTGACACATGCATTCACACACCCATTCACAGAGCCATGCAGGCACTCTCAGACCCACGCATAGACCCACATAGGCACTCACATACCCACTCACAGACCTATGCAGGCATTGACACACCTACTCATAAACCCGTGCATGAGTGTTTGAGTGTGTGTGTGTGGATCTGAGAGTAGGTGTGTGAGTGTCTGAGCGGGTCTGTGAGTGAGTTTGTAAGTGTGTCAGTGGGTCTGTGTGAAGATTAGTAAGTGTGTCAGTGGGCATGTGAGTGGGTGAATGAGTGTCTGAGTGGGTGTGTGTTTGAGTGTGTGAGTGGGGCTGTGAGTGGGTGTGAGTGTCTGAATGGGTATGTGAGCAAGTGTGAGTGTCTGAGTAGGTCTGTGAGTGGGTGTGACAGTGTCTGAGTAGGTGTGTAAGAGGGTATTTGAGTGTTTAACTGGATGTGTGAATGAGTGTGTTAGTGTCTGTGTGGGACAATAAGTTGATGTGTAAGTGGATGCATGGGTCTGTGAGTAGGTGTGTGAATACCTGCATGGGTATATCAATGTCTCCATGAGTGCCTGCATGGGTCTATGAGTGGGTGTGTCAATGCCTGCGTAGGTCTGTGAGTGTGGCCCATGTGTAAATCTAAGACAGATTTGCTAATCTTGACACACTTTGGAAAAAACACTTTCAGACCCACTCAGACATCCACACAGGTACTTTCATACCCATTTACAGACCTGCACAGGCAGTCACGCACCCACTCACAAATTTACACAGGCATTCACACACCCATTCACAGAGCAATGCAGGCACTCTCAGACCCACTCATAGACCCACATAGGCACTCACATACCCACTCATAGATCTTTGCAGGCATTGACACACCTACTCATAGATCCATGCATGCACTCAGAGACCCACTCATATACCCAAGTAGGCACTCACACACTTACTCACAGACCCACACAAGCACTCATACACCCACTCATAGTTCTATGCTGGCACTTTCATGCCCACTCAGAGTCTCACACAGGCAGTCACACACCCACTCACAGACCCATGCATCCACTTATAGACCCACTCACAGACCCATGCAGGCACTCAAACAGCCAATCATAGACTCACTCAGGCATTTGCACACCTACTGACAGACACACACAGCCACTGACACCCACTCACACAGACCCATGTAGGCACTCACATCCACATACTCACAGACCCATACAGCCACTCACACGCCCATTCACAGACCTACACAGGCACTCACACATGCACTCACAGATCCACAGAGCCACTGACACATCCCCTCACAGACCCATGCAGGCACTGGCAGAACAATTCATAGAGCAGCACAGGCACTCACAGACCCATGCAGGTACTCACACACCCATTCACAGACCCATAGGTGACTGAGTGGCTGTGCGCGTGGCTGTATGGGTGGATAAGTGGCTCTGTGAGAGTGGCTGTATGGGTGAGTGAATATACATGTGAGTACTTCTATGGATGTGTGAATGGGTATATAAGTGGTTGTGTGTGTATGTGAGTGGTTGTATGGATGAGTGAGTAGCTCTGTGGGGGGGGTTGTATGGGTGAGTGAGTGTATGAGCAGCTGTATGGGTAAATAAGTGGGTGTGTGAATAGCTGTATGGGTGAATGAGTGGCTGTTTGAGAGACTGGGTGAGTGAGCGGCTATGCAAGTAGGTGCATTGGTAATTGAGTGGCACTGAGAGTGGCTGTAGAGGTGAGTGAAAAGGTATGTGAGTGGCTCTATGGACGAGTGAGTGGGTGTGTGAGTGGCTGTTTGGATGTATGAGTAGGTGTATGACTGGTTGTATTGGTGTGTGAGTAGATGTGTGAATGGTTCTGTGGATGATATCATCAGTGATATCACCAGTGATGTATTTGATATGTTATTAAAGAAGTCATGAGTGATGTCACTGACCATGTCATCAGTGATGTAATATGTGAGGTCATAAGCAGTGCATTGTGGGGTTGTTAATTATAGTTAGATCAGGTAACTATAACTGCTGAATTTCTTTAGTTTTGCACATATGAAATCTGAGCCTAACTACAACATCCCTGTAACCTTTGGTTTTTCAGAAAATTTCAAAGGTTTTTGTAATTCTGCTTAATAACTATAACGTCCCTGTAACCTTTGGTTTTTAGTGAATTTCTAAGTTTTTTAAATTCTATTTCCTAGCTTTAATGTTCCTGTAACCCTAGTTTTCTTCAGTGAATTTCTATGGGTTTTTTAATGTTATTCCCAAACTGTAAAGTTCCTGTAACCTTTGGTATTTTCAGTGAATTTTGAAAGTTTTTTACATTTTATGTGAGTGGTGTATGAGTGATCTGAGGGTGAGTGTGAAAGTGTCTGAGTGGGTCTGTAAGTGGGTGTCTGAGTGGCTGTATGGGTCTGTGAGTGGGTGTGTGAGTTGTTTTGAGGGTGTGAGTAGATTTGTGAGTCATTGAGTGGGTGTGTGAGTGACTGTATGGGTCTGTGAGTGGATATGTGAGTGGCTGTATGGGTGTGTGAGTAGATATGTGGGTCAATGAGTAGGTGTGTCTGGGGCTATACAGGTCTGTGAGTTGCTGTATGGGTCTGTGAGTGGGTGATTGAGTTGTTTTGAGGGTGTTGAATGGGTGTGTGCCTAGATTTGTGAGTCAGGGAGTGGGAGTGGGAGTGTTTGTATGGGTCTGTGAGTGGGTATGTGAGTGGCTGTATGGGTCCATTAGGGGGTGAGTGAGTGTCTGAGTGGTTCTGTTAGTGGGTATCTTAGTATCTGTGTGGGTCTGGGAGTGAGCGTGAGAGTGTCTGAGTGGGTCTGTGAATGGGTGTCTGAGTGTCTGTGTGGGTCTGTGAGTGGATCTGTGAGTGTCTGTGAGTATCACTATAAGTGTGTGAGTAGGTATGTGAGTGGGTATGTGAGTGGGTATATGAGTGTCTCAGTGGCTCTGTGAGAGGGTGTGAAAGTGTGGGAGTGGGTCTACCAGTGGATGTATAATTGTCTGAGAAAGTCTGTGAGTGGCTGCATCAGGGTCTGAGTGGGTGTGTGAGTGAGCATATGAGTGGATCTGTGCGTGGGTGCATGAATGTTCGAGTGTATTTGTGAGTGGCTGTGTGAGTGTCAGTGTGGGTCTTTGAGTGGGTGTGTGAGTGAAACTCTGAGTGTGTGTGTGCATGTCTGAGTGGGTCTGTGAGTGGGTGTATGTGTCTGTCTGGGTCTGTGAATGGTTTTGTCAGTGTGTGAGTTGGTGTGTGAGTTTCAATGTGGCTCTGTGAGTGTGCCTGCATAGCTCTCTGAGTGGATGTGGGAGTGCCTGTGTGGGCCTATAAGTGGATGTGTAAGTGGATACATGGGCCTGTGAGTAGGTGTGTGAATACCTGCATGTATATATGAATGTATACATGGGTCTGTGAGTGGGTGTGTCAAGTACTGCATAGGTCTGTGAGTGGGTGTGTGAGTCACTGTATGGGTCTGTGAATGGGTGTGAGTGTCTGAGTGGGTGTTTCATTGTGTGTGCGTGTGTAGGTGTGTGAGTTTCTGAGCGGGTCTGTGAGTGGGTTTGTAAGTGTGTGAGTGGGTCTGTGTGTAGATTTGTAAGTGTGTCAGTGGGCATGTGAGTGGGTGCATGAGTGTCTGAGTGGGTCTGTGAGAGGGTGCATAAGTGTCTGAGTGTGTGTGTTTGAGTGTGTGAGTGCGGCTGTGAATGGGTGGGAGTGTCTGAATGGGTATGTGAGCAAGTGTGAGTGTCTGAGTAGGTCTGTGAGTAGGTGTGACAGTGCCTGAGTAGGTCTGTGAGTAGGTATGTGAGTGTCTAACTTGATATGTGAATGAGTGTGTGAGTGTCTGTGTGGGACTATAAGTGGATGTGTAAGTGGATGCATGGGTCTGTAAGTAGGTGTGTGAATACCTGCATGGGTATATGAGTGGGTGTGTCAATGCCTGTGTAGGTCTGTGAGTGGGTGTGTGAGCGGTTGTATGGGCCTGTGAGTGGGTGTGAGAGTGTCTGATTGGGTCTGTGAGTGGGTGTTTGAGTGTGTGGGTCTGAGAGTAGGTGCTTGAGTATCTGAGTGGGTCTGTAAATGGGTTTGTAAGTGTGTGAGTGGGTTTGTGTGTGGATTTGTAACTATCTCAGTGGGCATGTGAGTTGGTGCAAGAATGTCTGAGTACATCTGTGAGTAGATGTTTGAGTGGGTGTATGAATGGGTGTGTGAGTGTCTGAGTGGGTCTCTGAGTGGGTGGGTGAGTGTCTGAGTAGATCTGTGAGTAGATGCATAAAACTCTGAGTGGGTGTTTGTTTGAGTGTGTGAGTGTCTGAGTGGGGCTTTGAGTGGGTGTGAGTGTCTGAATGGGTGTGTGAGTGACTGTAAGAATGTCTGAGTGGGTCTTTGAGTGGGTGTGACAGTGTCTGAGTAGGTGTGTCAGTGGGTGTGTGAGTGTCTAACTGGGTATGTGAGTGTCTGAGAGGGTCAGTGAGTGGGTGTGAGACTGTCTGATTAGGCCAGTGAGTGGGTGTATAAGTGTCTGAGTAGGTCTCTGAGTCAGTGTGAGAGTATCTGAGAGGGTCTGTGAGTGGGTGTAGTAATAATAACGGACACAATCTTTTGCCATTTCCACAGCAAAGGCTTTAAGCATATTATGCTTTGTCCTTTTCTATCTCGGCGTGGATGGCACTGTGCTAATTCTACGCTTAAAGACTTTGATAGAAATGCAGACATTTGAGGTGAGCAAATTTAGAGTGTCGCTGGTCTTGAGAGCGCTCTATATTGGAGCTGCTTTCCACCTACACTTGAGAACTACCCAGCGTTCTCTGCTTCTTTTTTTTGCATATATATATATATATATATAAAAAATATATATATATATTTTTTTGTAAAGATTTTTGTATAGATTTTTATTTGCATTTTGTCTTAAACAGGGATACATATCTCATACATGTGTATTCAATATAACAGATATAAGTATATTCATTGTATGGAACTGCGGCATCATTAGAAATTCTCATGGCATTTGTCCAACTTATTTGCTAATGTATACAATCATCTTATCTTATTACTTATGCATGCAGTCTATTCCTAGTAGTATTTCTTCTTGCTCCACTATGGGCGTCATAGACTTTTTAGGCAGTAGTTAAGTAAGAGTCCGCCCATGCCCCTAAGTCTTATCATATTTTACATACTTATTTATATCAGAAAAGAAAACAATACTTGCAAACCATACCTAAAACTTATGCAGAAGGGCATACTGTACGTCAATGTGTGTCTAATTCGAGGTACTTGGTCGCTGTGTCTTATTGTGCATGTCTAGGTGAGCTACTGGGTCCACCTGGTCCAGTCTGGTGTAGTATGATGTCCCAATCTCTCTCGGCTATTTTAAGTCTTATTGTTCATTCCAAGGAAAAAGAAAAAAGAAAGGATCGGGGGGGAAAGATGTTCTCCCTCCATATCTCATTTCTGGGACTTGGGGATCACAGCTCTACGTGCGCCTTGTTTCTCCTACCCCTCTACATTTTCTTTCTCTTCTCTGCTAGATTGTGCAGGTGTCTCCCACATTTTTAGTGCCTCTTTCCAGAGTTCTGCAATTGGGTGCTGTTGTATACCTCTGGCTTCCTCCCATTGCAGTGCTCTGCCTTCGGCTCCAGCCCAGTTGATCACATCCCGGTTCCACCCTACTACCTGAGGTCCCGTAGCTGACTTCCGCTCCAGCGCAGTTCTCTGCCTGGCCAGCCCCAGAGCCAAGTCTATCAATCTATTCCCTACCTTGCGCTTGTGCGGTCAGGGGAAAAGTCCCAGCAGGCATACCCTCACTGTGAGAGCCAGCTCCCTCCCCAAAGCATCCTTAATATTCGCTAGAACCGCTTCCCAAAACTCTCGCATCCACTGTCATTCCCATGTCATATGCAGAAAGTCTGCATCCAGGTGTGCGCACCTTGGGCACTTACACATCTCTCCTCCGTATGTGATGTGGAGGCGATGGGGTGTCATGTAAGTCATGTGCAGAAAGTTGAATTGCGTGTATTTCAACCGGGTATTTCGGGATATCTTCTTGGGATATTGCAGCATTTTCCCCCATTCCACCTCTGAAATTTCCCCTTCTACAGCCCTCTCCCACTTTTTCCACAGCCTAGTCAGAGGGTCAAGTGTTGCTGCTAACAGGCCAGCGTAGAACCATTTCACTTGTTGCCCCACAGAGCTAAGCATGAGTAGTGTATGTAATATTGGATGCGTCTCAGGTTCCTCCCGCTGTCAGAAAAACAATCTCCAACATTCTCCAACTCCACTGTTGTCCATGCCGCCAACTGCTCGGGCAAGAATGCCGTTCTAGGCATCTAATGCGGAAGGCCCACCAGTGGCAACAGCGGTGAGTATCTTATGAGGTTCCACAATTTGGACAGAAATCTTTTCCACATCTGTAGGGCTGTGGATTGTAATAGAGAACGGTACGGAACCGTAAAAGATGAATCCAATAATTTAACCAGGAGTAAGTCTGGGCTAACCCCAGGCTCTGACAGGCAAACCCCCTCCATAATTCACCCCCTCCAACCACTGTGCCAGCCACTGCAATTGGGCTGCTAAGATATAAAGCTCAAAATTCGGTGCCCCCAGTCCGCTCTCTGTCATAGGACGTTGAAGCGTCTGCAAGGACACTCGTCTATGCCGATTCCCCCACACCAAGTCTTGCAGTAAAGAATTCAGCGAGCAGAACCACTTCGGGGGCATCAGAACTTGGAGATTGACAAAGAAATAAAGAAGTCGGGGTAACATAACCATTTTAGACAGGGAGATCATAGCCATTATGGGCAGCTGGAGGAAACCCCAAAAGCAGACACAGGATCTAAGTGCCCATAAGCCTCTGTCCAGGTTTCCTTCCCTCAAGTTGTCTACTGAATGAAAGACATGTATGCCCAAATATTTGAACGAGTGGGGGGCCCAGTTAATGCTCTCCATCAAAGTCTCAGGCCTAGCTATGGGGCCCGCCACTGGGAACAAGTACGTTTTGGCTCTATTGACCCGTAGGCCCGAAATACAAGCAAATCCTTCCAGGAGATGTATGGCTGAGGCAGTACCCGTCACCACCTCCTCCAGGTAAATCAATAAGTTGTCAGCTAAGAGGGATATAGTATGGACTTGCCCTCCCACTTTTAGGCCCATCCCCAACCCTGCCTGGCGCACTTTCTCAGCCAATGGTTCAATAGCTAGGGCAAACAGGAGGGAGGAGAGGGGACAGCCCTGCCTGATTCCACGAAAGATCTGGTACTGACAGGATATTGCTTTACCCGTCTTAACCCAAGCCATCGGCGACTTATATAGGAGTTGTACCCATTTCACCCACCAACTCCCAAGTCCCATCCGTGACATGGTTTCGAAGAGATAGTCCGAACAGACTGTATCAAATGCTTTTTCCAAGTCAACGGAAAGCACTGCTGTCCGTTGCCAAGAAATCGCCTCAGTATGAAAAAGGATAGAATAAAGCCTACACAGGTTATAAGAGGTATTACGTGAAGGGATAAAGCCATTCTGATCATGATGGATAAGGGATTGCATGTGAGGAAGCAGCCTGTTCGCCAAAACTTTACTGAGAATTTTAAAGTCCATGTTGAGCATAGCGAGAGGTCTAAAGTCTGCCACCCGGGGCCCAGTCTCCTTTGTTTTGGGGAGGGGGATCACTAATACGCTCAGGTTAGAGTCAGGAGCCTGCCGCTCTCAAAAGACCCCGCGTAATGGGTCACTAGTCGTGGAGCTAGGGTGGCACCAAATCACTTATAGAATTCTGCCGGAAGACCATCCGGTCCCGAAGTCTTACCAGGAGCCATGTCTGCAATGGCTGCATGTATCTCCTGCAGGGTCGCCGGTCCTCCCAATTCCTCCTGAACCCGCCTGTCTACTGTTCGGAGCTGCAGTGGTCCCAAGAAGTCCCTGATAGACGTTAGGGGGACTTCACCCGGGGCAGTGTACAATCTCTCATAATACTCCTGAAATAGGGCATCTTTTTCCTCAGGTTTATACACCAAATCTCCAGACTCGGTCCTGAGCTGAGTAATCGGCAACCCACGGGTCTCTGCCAT
This sequence comes from Calotriton arnoldi, assembly GCA_963921515.1. Lineage (NCBI taxonomy): Eukaryota > Metazoa > Chordata > Amphibia > Caudata > Salamandridae > Calotriton > Calotriton arnoldi. Next base: position 2,065,145 of record CAWUFW010002179.1, read on the forward strand.
GATCAGCCAGGCTAGTAGGCGTCCAGCCCTCCCCTCCTCCCTCTGTACCCTGTCCAGGTGCACCTTATAATTGTGACATCTTAGTCTTTCCAATGCTGCATTGTGGCTCGCCCGTGTTTTCTGAATTTCCGCCAGGGAGGTGGGGTCAAGACCCTGAATGTTATCTAGTTGTCGTAGCTGTCCTTCTAAATCTAATAATTCTTGACAGAGTTCTCTGTGTATCCCAATGACCTGCCCCATGCAAGGCCCCCTCACCACCACCTTAAATGCCTCCCACTCGACTAGCACTGATGACGCGGTGTGGGTGTTAGTGTGAAAATAAGATTCCACAAGCGTGGACAATGAGGCCCTAAACGGAACATCTCCTAGTGTCAACGGGTTAAGCCCCCATTAGGGGATCGAAGGGCGTCTCTCAAGGGGCCGGTGCGTCAACAACAGAGCCGCTGAGTGTTGAGGTACACAAGAATGTGTCTATTCTAGTATGGACCTGAAGTATCGGGGAGAAGAAAGAATACTCTCTGTCTGTTGGGTGTTGCACCCTCCAGATATCCTCCAGTCCCCATCGACTCATCCAGTCCCGGAACCCGGTGGCTGTACGGCGCGACTGTGCGCCCACGAGGGGAGGGTGAGAACGGTCAACCATAACATCTGCTACACAATTGAAATCCCCTCTCAATATCACTGGAACCCCCATGAGCCCTGCCATCTTGGCCGAGAGGGAGGTAAGAAAAGGAACCTGGTCCAAGATAGGGGCATAGATGTTGCCTAGCATTATCTCCTGTCCCGCTAACCTTCCCACCAGGAAGACGTATCAGCCTGCACTCTCTATCAGAGAGGTCGTGAGATCAAATGGCACTCCTGGGCGTACCCAAATTATCACTCCTCGGGCATATGCCAAGAAGGCGGTTGCAAAAATTTGTCCTCTTCACCTTCTACGTAGACTTGCAACCTCATCCTTAGTTAAGTGAGTCGAGTCTCCTGGAGGAAAGCTATGTGCACACCCCTGTGCCTCAGGTAGGAGCATATGTTATATCTCTTTGTCATGGACCCCAACCCCATTATGTTCCATGAAATGAACTTTAATGTATTATTGGTGGACGACATAGTTGTAATACTACACTCAAAGATCTCAGCATTTCATCCCCCTCATTGTCGAATCTTCTTAGCAATCTCTTCCACCCAAATTTGCAAACAATATAACAAAATACAAAAACAAAACCCCCATGTTGAACATCCCACATGTCCCAGAGCAGTCTAGCAACGGCCAGCCGCCCAAACTTCGCATACAACATTAAATGTTATGAAAGTTCCAAACCTCATGGGGCAGGGATCCTAGGGGGGTGCAGCAGTTCCAATGGGTGACCAGAAAGGATATAGGGTGCGTAAGACGCACCAGCCATAGATAGTCCGAGCCAGTCCGGGCCCCAGGCGGAGCTTCAGCGATCATCATCTTCCCTTGGGCCACAGCTTCCCAGGCCATGTTCCAGTTTTAAATAATCTCATCTGTGGTCTTCGGGGTCACCACCGGCGGCGGGGTACCACTAGCGTGGGAGGAATCGTATTCAATCCCCTCAGTTTCCCTCGAAGAGCCGGTCTCCGCCTCCGAGGGGGTCTTCCTTTTCTGCATGATGGTCACCACAGCCTGCAGCACCTCCGCCCTTTCTTTTTGTGTCTGTGGCGAGCTCAGTTTCTTCGGGATTCTTAGTTTCAGTCGGTTTCTAGAGCGTTTCCTGGGCTTGCGGACTCCGGGTCCCGGGCCACCACCCCGCCGTGCCGAGGGTCCCTCAGACCTATAAGTCTCAACCCACTCCCAGGCGGAGTTAGGATCGTCAAAAAAGTGAGCTTTCCCCTCCACAATTATGCGCAATCGTGCCAGGAATATCAAAGAATATTGGAGGCCTTCTTCTCTCAATACTTTTTTGACCTCCAGGCTCGCCTCCTCTGGAGCTCCAAGGTGTAGTCCAGGAAAATGGAGACTTTGCTGTTGCCTATCTCGTACAGGCCCTCAGTCCAGGCTTTCTGTAAGAGCAAGTCCCTATCTTTAAAGTGGAGGAGTCTGGCCACCACCGGGCTCGGAGGCCGCCCGGGGGTCGGGAGGCTGGCCGGCACGCAATGAGCCCTCTCCAGGGGGTAGAAGGCAGACAGGCCCTCTGGCGCAACCGTCGTCTGCAGCCACCACTCTAGGTAGGCCACCATTTCTTTACTCTCCACTCCTTCTGGCAGGCCCAGCACCAGAATATTATTGTTCCTCCTATTCCTGCCTTCAGCATATTTGGCCAGTTTCTCCAACATGCAAACCCTCTCTGTCAGCTCCCCCACCTGCACAGATAGTGCCTGTTGCGCTGGCTCCAGTTCAACTAGCGTGGTTTCTGTCTGCTTCACTCTCTCTGACAATTTTGTGTGCTCCACACAGAGGAGATCCAGCCCAACAGACACCGTGCTGATATCCTGGTGCAGCGTGGCCTTCGTGTCGGCGATTGCCTCCAGAATCTTAGACAACTGCAGCTGTACCGGATTTGTCTGCTCAAACTGCATCCCATCCTGCGAGGTCCCCTCTTGCTCCTGCAGAGGTCCAGTTTGTCTTGCCCTGGGCTTACCCATTATGTCAGGGACGTTCCCCGCCTTGGTTCTCGTCCATTATTTAGGGTGACTCTAACCCACCGGTTCCTCCCTTCACACCGTGGTCCTGGGTGGGCGCTACCAACTGTTCTCGGGCAATCCCAGAGGACCTGCTCAAATTGGGCACACCACTCTTCCTCTAGTGGACATCGCCCTCCGTGCCTCCCTGTTGATTCTCTCTTGCAAGGCGCTTGTCCTCAGTCCGAGCCCAGCAGGAACAGACTCCGTTCTCGTTGTCTGCCGTTCGACCTGGTCTATTTGTTTTCTTGGGCATCTGCTCGTGCCTGTATCCCCCCAGTCTCTTACTCCTCCATTAAGACTCCTCACAGGCCTACCCTGGACAGGGCCCTGCTTTTTTAATCACAATTAGTCACTGGTGAGCTGTTCATTCTTGCCCTCCAGGGAAGAATCTAGCTCCTTGAGGGATAACCTCCTTGCTTGTATACAGCTGTTCCCTTTGACATCAAGCCCCAGCAGGTCACCCCAGGGCAGCAGCCGTCTCAATGCACCATTCCATACACCCTCACTGGGTGTCTAGCCTGTATGAATGTTGGTGGGGTAATAGTCTCAGCGAGCCCGGTGCCACCTGTTCTGTCCAGCAGCGGGGCGATCCAACCCAGTCTAATGCGCTTCAACAGCCCAGCAGTCTCACCCCTCTGTCCAGGGAGCCCCGATCCTAGGTCTCGGTGAGTTAACTGCCCAAAGCCACCACTGCTGCTTCCCAGTAAAGAATGTCAGCGTATACTCTGTCGTTAGCCCAGCCGCATCACAATCCACTTCGCTGCCCACCCCCACTCACTTTTGGCCGTTCTCGTTGTCCCTCTCTGCTCTACAAGGCCGTTCAGTGGGGGGCTGGTCATTCACCAGCTCACATCCTTCAAGGGCGGTGCCTCTGTGCTCCGCTTGACCTTCCCAAGGCGCCCCCTCCTGCACCCACCAGCCGTCCGCTGCCTCAGCACGTCTCTCGGCTCCAAGCAGCGTCTCACGTGGGGGCCTCGTTCCTTCTCCTCCACAGCTCTCCAGCCCGTTCCCTTAGTTGGGCTCCGTCACAATCTCTGCCAGAGCTCCTTGCTCTCGCTCAGGCACTCTCCACCGCTGGGCCACACGTTCCTGCAGCTCCTGGGGGGGATCCTCCGCAGCCCTCCCTTACCGCTTTCACTAGTGCTCCTCGCTTCCAACGCTCAAGGCAGGTAGCCGCACCAGGCCCAGAGACACGCTGCCGTCTTGGGCCGCGCCGTCAGGGGCACCTCGTATCCACTTCGGTCACCTTAGCTTTCAATTATAAATATATTCTTTTTAAACTTTTTTGTGATATAAGTTCTTGTGCTTAGTAGTTCTGATAAAGTGCAAGTGCGTACATAAAAAAATTATTTTGAATCACAACTCCTGATTCTTTTACTATTACATACAGATTATTAAAAAATTTATAATCCCATGTTCTACAAGAAATATAAATGTACACCACTATCTTTCCTCTCCTGCAGGTTGTCATAAAGTGCTAGTGCATTACTTCCAACATCTCTCTAGAAGGAGTTTTTTTCTTTAATGTATTACATCCACTAGTTACTTCACTTCTCCCCCATCCTCCACCTCATAAAGTGCTATTTGTGCTGAAAAATCAGTGCATACCGAATGTGCAAAAAAACATACGTTTTTTCTTGTTACCTATTCTATTCTAAAAAATTGGTTTCTTCTTTCTTCGAAGAGATAACCTACCGAATTCTTACCCTGTTACTATGTCAGATATGCGTGTACAGCTCCTCGTCTGCATTCAGTCCTGAGGGGATTCTGGTGTTCAACAAGACAATATATCTAGCTTCCAACTGCCTTAATTTTAACTCCCTATCACCCCCTCTTCTACTCTTCTGTACTGAATCAATGACGAAATAGCGGACACTGTCATTATTGCCTCCATGATACTCTTGCATATGATGGGCTACTGGATAACTTCTGTCATCATTTTTTATGGCCCTCAAATGCTGTAGTATGCACTATGCACCATATGTTTCGTGCTCCCTACATAGAGTTTGGGGCAGGGACATTCCAAGATGTACACTACAAAATCACTTCTGTACGTGCAATTGTGGCGTATCTTCACAGGGTGGGCTAACAGCGGCGAAAACACGTCTTTTTTATTCAACCCACATTTGCACGCCTTACATTTTTGGCATTTCCAAAACCCTGGATTTCCTTGCAACCAAGTTTTCTTTCTCACCACTTCTGGGCTACTTACTACTAGTTCCTGGCTCATACTCTTAGCTCTTCTGAATGTCAGGGTTGGCTTGCTTTTGACCATCTCCCCTAGCGTAGAGTCACTTCTAATCAAGTGCTAGTGTTTAGTTAGTATCTGCCTGACTTTTTGATGATACGCATTGTAACCTGTGATCATTCATGGTGTATCCCCTCCTTCATGTTTGCCCTTCTCTTTTGATTTTTTCCCCGGGCAAAAAGCATGGACTCTCGTGATACTCTCTTTGCTTTCTCCTTTGCCAATTGGAGGGTTGTCTTACTGTAGCCCCTCTCAGTAAATTTAGTTTCTAATTCTCCTTGTGCTACTGTTAGGGATTCCTTATCGCTACAGTTCCTGATCATTCTCAGATGCTCTGCATATGGTATGCTTTGTTTCAGCATGACTGGATGGAAACTCCCACAATGTAAAATGGAGTTTCCAGCAGTTGGTTTTTTGTAGGGTTTAGTCTGTATTTTACTGTTCTTCACAAACACTACTACATCCAAAAAGCAAACCTCAGTCTTACTAATACTGGCAGTAAATTTTAAATTTAAATTGTTTTCGTTAAGACTAGAGGCAAAGGTCTGGGCCGACTCTACCGTACCATTCCATAAAATGAATAGGTCGTCTATTAACCTTGTCCACAAGACTATGTTCTCATTCCATTCTTTCGGGTGTTTCACTTTGAGCACCTGCTCCTCCCACATTGCCATATGTAAGTTGGCATAACTGGGGGCGAAGCAGGTGCCCATAGCTGTTCCCCTTGTTTGCCTGTAGGTGTCTTTCCCGTACATAAGAAAATTGTTCTCCAGACACCATTTTGTCATTGATAACAGCATATTTGTGCGTTGGTGCAAAGTAATAGATCTTAATCCCAGGAAGTGTGACAAGGCTCGCAAGCCATCCCTGTGTGCTATACTTGTGTATAATGACGTTACATCTAACGTCATTAACACAAATGACTTTTCCCATGCGATGTCATAAATTCTTTTTAAGAAATAACCAGTGTCATGTAAATATATATATATATATTCACTGAAAAAAACACAGGTTTCCAGGACGTTATAGCTAGGCTGACATTTCACTTGTACAAAACCAGAGAAATTCAGCCGTTATAGTTAGCTGAGCTAATTATAACTCGTGCCCCCGCAATGCACTGCTGATGACATCACTCATGACATCACTCATGACATGGTCAGTGACATCACTGATGACATCTCAGCTAAGCTAACTATAACGGCTGAAGTTCTCTGGTTTTGTATGAGTGAAATGTCAGCCTAACTATGACGTCCCTGAAACCTGTGGTTTTTTCTGTGAATATCTAAGGTTTTTTAAATGCTAATTCCTAACTATAACATCCCTGAAAACTGTGTTTTTTTTCAGTGAATTTCGAAGGTTTTTTAAATGCTAATTTCTAACTATGCCTAAATAGGTAGGACATGTACAGAAAGAGGAAGAAAGGCGCAGAAAGAAGCAAGAGAAGAGCAGAAAGAGGCAAGGGAGGTGCAGAAAGAAGAAGAAAGGTGCAGAAAGAAGCAAAAGAAATGCAGAAAGAGGCTACAGAAGTCCATAAAGAGGAAGAAAAGTACAGAAAGAAGCAAGAGAAGTGCAGAAAGAAGCAACAGAGGTGCAGAAAGAGGCCTACTTCGACTGTACCTTTTCACAGACTCATACAAAGTAGCCTAATCACTAATCCTTCTCCCAAGATGTCCTAAACCTTACTTTTCTCTTGAAGGTTCACTATTCATCGATGGCTCAGAATGTTAGGCCTACCAAAGGTAAAAGAGCATTCCTAACCATATCACTGTTGTAAGTCTGACCAAGTTTGTGAAGGTATGCATGCGTGTGTCTCTGCTTTTACCTAGTGGCATGTTAGATAAAAATAAACATACAAATACTTGAATACCTGCGTTTCAAACAGCATAATCTGTAAATTTGTGTACAAAAAGGTGTATGTATTTCTTTCTGCTCATAATACAGGGAACATGGGTATTCAATAGTATATTTGAAGGGCTCTATAACACCTATATACATAAGACATGTCTGCCTGTGCAACCGAATGACAAAGCAGAACTGAGAAGATTTGACCACCTATAGGAGAAGCTACCCGCTTTTTAAGCTACCATCTTCAGATGCATAATACATGTGAGAATACATGTACAAGTAGACATATACCTCAGGCATGAGAGCACACAGACCTTTAAACTTGACAGCTTGCACTTCCCATTTGAGTACAGAAAGAGGTGAGAGAAGTACCGAAAGAAGCAAGAGAAGTGCAGAAAAAAACAAGAGAGGTGCAGAAAGAGAAAGAAATGTGCAGAAAGAGGCAAGAGAAGTGCAGAAAGATGCAGGAGAAGTGCAGAAAGAGGCACGAGAGGAGTAAAAAGAGGCAAGAGAGGAGCAGAAAGAGGCAAGAGAGGTACAGAAAGAGGGAAGAGGCGTGCAGAAAGAGGCAAGAGGGATACAGAAAGAAGCAAGAGAAGTCCAGAAAGAAGCAAAAGAGGTGAAGAAAGAGGCAAGAGGGCTGCAGAAAGAAGCAAGAGAGGTGCAGAAAAAGCACGTGAAGTGCAGAAAGAAGCAACAGATGTGCAGAAAGAGGCAAGAGAACTACAGAAAGAAGTGCAGAAAGAGGGAAGAGGGTTATAGAAAGAGGCAAGAGAGGTGCAGAAAGGTGAGGCAAGAGAGGTGCAGAAACAGGGAAGAGGGCTGCAGAAAGAGGCAAGAGGGGTGCAGAAAGAAGCAAGAAAGGTACAGAAAGAAGCAAGAGAGGTGCAGAAAGAGGAAAGAGAAGTGCAGAAAGAGGCAAGAGATGTACTGAAAGAAGCAACAGAGGTGCAGAAAGAAGCAAGAGAAGTGATGAAAGAGGCAAGTGAGGTGCAAAAAGAGGCAAGAGAGGTGCAGAAAGAGGCAAGAGAGGTGCAGCAAGAGGCAAGTGAGGTGCATAAACAGGCAAGAGGGGTACAGAAAGAAGCAAGAGAAGTACAGAAAGAAGCAACAGATGTGCAGAAGGAGGCAAGAGAACTGCAGAAAGAGGCAAGTGAGGTGTTGAAAGAGGCAAGAGAGGTAGAGAAAGAGGCAAAAGAGTTGCAGAAACAGGCAAGAGAGTTACAGAAAAAGGGAACAGGGGTGCAGAAAGAGGCAAGAGGTGCAGAAAGAGGGAAGAGGGGTGCAGAAAGAGGCAAGAGGGGTACAGAAGGAATCAAGAGAGGTGCAGAAAGAAGCAAAAGAAGCACTGAAAGAAGCAACAGAGGTGCAGAAAGAGGCAAGAGAAGTGCAGAAAGAAGGAACAGAAATGCAGAAAGAGGCAGGAGAAGTGCAGAAAGAAGCAACAGAAATGCAGAAAGAGGTAAGAGAAGTGCAGAAAGAGGCAAGAGAGGTACACAAAGAGACAAGAGAGGTACACAAAGAGACAGAATGCCACCTCACCACCTTGTTGCAGAACATCACATCCCACGTTTACTGGCACATTTTCTGCCTTATCTTTAACAACAGTACTACTATGAATAACCTCCACATTTGCTTTGGAATGCTTATGCATTTTTGCTATGGTGAGCACTTCTTGTAAAGAAGGATTGTCCTTCTGCCGCTTGTTCTCTTTAGCCTTTTCTAACGAATACCCCAACATAAATTAATCTCTTCATGGCTCTTCACTGGTACTACCAAAGCTATAGGTTGAAGCTAACCTGCATAGTTCTGTTATATATTGCTCAGTTGATTCTCCTTGATGTTGCATTCTCTTACTAAATTGATAGCGCTCAAGCACAGTGCTCAATTTGGGAAGCTAATGCAGGTCCAACTTTTTTAAACAGATCTCATAATCATTAAGTTTAGCAGAGTCACCATCTAATAGGTCAAACACCTCCTGACCGTCAAACTCAACAAGTCTGTGGTGATGGAACATTTTCTACTTCCCAATATCAACGAGTTGTTGTGTTCCCTTAATGGTGCTAAGCACTTTTCCTCACTCAATCTATTAGCAGCATAACACCAGATAAAGTTGCACCCCTCTTCCTGAAAGCTCACTACCTTTGTCACTCCCTTCAGCACCTTCAAATTTCTCAGGATGCCATTTGGTTTGATTTCTGTGGCATCCGTTTTTCAGAGGGCTGTGAAGAGGATTTTGAAAGGTGTTGAAGGGGAAAAGATTTATCAGGAAGATATTTTGTTGCATGGGGCTGATGTTGGTGAGCATGGTGAAAGGTTACGTGAAGTCCTGGGGAGATTGCAGGGTTGTGGGCTAATGTTAAAGCCTGAGAAATGCAGATTTACTGTATCTGAAATTGAGTATTTAGGACATATAACCACAGGAACCAAAAGTGGGTTGGTGATCGCCATTAATAAATATGCCACCTCCTCAGGGCAGTGAGAACTTGATGACATTTCTGGGGATGGCTGAATTTTACAACAAGTTTGCTCCTAGGTATGCCAAGAGAACAGTGTGCATGAGGGCTTTACTTGGTAAGGGCAAAGATTGTGTCAGGTGCAATTCAAGTGAGAAGGAATTTGTGGATATAAAAACCATCCTAGAGGATGTATCAGATTTGGGTAGCTATGACACCAAATATGAAACTGTGATAATGACAGATGCCAGCTCAAAAGGCTTGGGGGCCTTGATACAGAGATCAGGTGGCCAGAGCAGAGCGATTTTGTTTGTCTTGAGTGGTTTAGGAGTACCTGAGCTCAATTATTCTGTTGCGGACAAAGTGGCTTTAGGAGTGTATTGGGCAGTGAGGAAGCTCAGGAGGTTTCTCTGGGGGTGCAGGCTTGAGATCAAAACTGAACACAAGTGCCTTAGGGAGGTGTTTTACAAGAAAGGAATTGATCTTGTATTTCATCCAATCCGCAAACGGTTGGTAGCCCTTCAAGAATTTTAATTTGAAGTGTCCTTTGTTCCTGGTGCATGTAATTTCCAAGCTGACTGTTTCTCGAGATTATGTCATGGGCACGGGGAGGATAATTCAGAGGATGATGACTATTTTGCTGGGGAAAATTTCGATGAAGAGGTGAAAGTGTGTTTGATAACTGATGGGGTAATCAAAGAAACTGAATGGAAGAAAGAGCTTCCGGAAGATGAAGTGTTGCAAAAGGTGGTAGGAATGGTGTTGAGGGGTTGGTGTACTAAAAACAGGTGTGATGATGAATTTCTTGGTTACTGGCAAGTGAGGAGTGAGTAGGTTGTAGTGAATGGGTTGTTGTTGAGGGGCAGTAAGTTGGTACCGTTGCATAGTATAAAGAAAAGTTTGGTAGATCATGGCCATGCCAGTCACCTGAGCATATCCAAGTCTAAGGAGAGAGTCAGAGAAAATTAATTATGGGCGGCTATAGAACTGATGATAGAGAGGGAGGTAAGAAACTGTGTGGAATGTGAACAAAGGGATAGAGTACTTAAATGTAGGACTCAACCCATGGTTGTGAGAGAAGAGGCCTCCAGGCCATAGTTGGATATAGAGGTTGGCATACTAGGCCCTGTCAAGATGAAATCATGTGATAGGTATGTTGTTGTTTGCATTGACATGTTCTTGCAGTAGCCAGAGATCAAGATTGTACATTCAGTAAAGTCTAGGGAGACCAGAGTTTTTTAGAAGAACTTATTAAGAGGGAAAATCTCTCTTCCTCTATACTCACTGACAACGGTATGCAACTAACCTCTGAGGTGGGGAAACATTTTTGAAAAATAGAGGCATTAAGCATACGAGCCCAGTGCTGCACCACCCTGAATCGAATGGTGTTGTTGAACACTTTTATTAAAGTACTTAAGGAGAGCTTACAACAGTCCCTTATGTGAGGGGTGGAGTGGGAAAATGAGAAGGGAAAGAAAGTGTGAGAATACCGCCTGACCACTGGTAGTTCTCCGTTTCAACTGTTGAAAGGAAGGGTTCCCAGTTGTGAGACAGTTCCTGGATGGGTTAATGAGAGAAGAAAAGAAGTGGATAATCAGGGGGGAAATGTCAAGGAGTGGAGAGACAGAGAGAGTGAAGAAGGCGCGAGGGAATGTGCTCTATGACATGCGGAAAGCTGTTAAGGAGACTCCTGTGCAAGCGGGGGATTGGATAAAAATCAAGGGGCTTATTTACAAGTCCCTTGCGCCACAGGTGCATCACTTTTAATATGGGAAAAAGTGATGCACCGGCTGCGCAAGAGGCTTGTAAATAAGCCCCCAAGGAAGGATGGTAAAGCTTTCCGATTTAGTCAGCCCTTTCAGGTGATAAAGTTATATAAAATGCTGTAATAACAAGTGATCACAGAATCTGGAATTTGAACAGGGTAACCAGATATTATCCTGTGGCGTGAGAGGATGCTGGCTCATTGGTGGATAATCCTTTAGAGAATAGAAATGTGAGACCACAACGTAGTAGAAGAAAGCCAGTGCATCTACAAGACTATGTTTAAGGGTACAAATTTCTCTTGTTTATCAAGGTCCCAGTATTTTTCTGTACCGCCATATCGTCTCTGGAATTTCATGTGAGAGATGCAATGTACTTGTAGATAGTTATTTCTTAGTTGTTATGTTAAGATTTTTGTTTCTGGGGTTGTATTGGGAGGTGAAGTGGTGTTCCGTAACCAAGTGATGAGGCAACATTCTGTAACCACAGCATCATCCCTGGAATGTGGTGGTTCTGTTGGTGGAGACTGTGAGAGGCACAGTTGTTCATGGCTGCAGGTGTGCTTGCGGCATTTGAGGCTGTTTACTTAATAAAGATACTTTGGACCTCTTAAAGCTCTAGGAATATACTTTAATGGACTTTTACAAAGTGCAATGTTGCTTTGGCCCAAAAAATGCATGGATTTTCCCAGATGATGGTCGCCAATACACAACAATAACTCAGAGAATAACACTGCACTACCGTATAATATACAGTAGTGCAGTGTTATTCTCTGAGTTATTGTATATCAGCATTAAGATTTTCTATTGCTGAAGAACTACGGGCATATTTACAAGGGCTTTATCTCCGCTTTTGGCTTTTAAAGCCAAAAGCGAGATAAAACTATCGCCCTATTAACAAGAGGGTGCTAACATGCATTAGCGCATGTTAGCACCCTTTACCCGACGCCTCGCTTTGCATCTCTAATGAGATGCAAAGTGGCGTCACTGGCAGTATAACCTTGTAAATATCGCTGATGTGCACATCGCGATATTTACAAGGCTGTCAACGCATTTTAGCAGACGTTAGTTTTGGGCGAAAACCGCTGTTTTTGCCGAAAACTAACGTCTGCTAAAATGCAGACTTAGGCATACCTAATATGGGGGTGGATTGTGCTGATACGACCACAGGGTCGTATCAGCAAGGTTATTGCCATTTTGCAGGGAACATCGCTGGAAAACCAACGATGTTCCCTGCAAAATGGCGATTTCCCCGCTATCGCTGGTAATTATATCGCCCTGGGGAAATGCGTTGTAAATAACGCGCTAACAGGGCGATATAATCCAGCGATAGACGGCGATAAATAGGAAATCGCTAAGCGCGCTTTGCGTTTATTTATCGCTGTCCTTGTAAATATGCCCCTTATTTGTGTGAATACATAACACGCAAGGTATCTTGGAGAATTGAATACAAATAAAGTTTGATATTTAGCTAAGGGCATCGACCTCCCTGGGGAGAAGCAGTTCCAATTAGCCTCATCTGGGCCTGGTCGTTTCCAAAGTAATTCCTTTTTCTTTGACAAGCAGCCTGGAGGTTTAAACGTGCAGAAGCAATAAGAGTACTCAAGACCATAATCTGAATCATAAGAAGCATTTGAGATCTTGAAGCTGTTAAGTGCCCGCAAAAGAAAAGCTTTACTACCTAGGCAGACGTGTTTACAAACCTGAGATGTAATCCCTCAATCCACAAAACCAAGATAAACCTCTTAAGGTAGTAAGACACTTTTGAGTGTGTGCTTCTGTCTGTGCCCTCCTTACATTTCATATTTTTGTTGAAAAATAAATGTCCTCAAGGATATCTATAGCCAACAAAAAGAGAAATGCAGAAGCACAATTTCGAACTAAAACCATGCGTATATTTACTTCTTGAAAGTGGCTGCAATCTCATGTCTTTACCTGGTTCGGCTGTTAGTCCTTGATAACAGGTAAGTAAAATTGCAATCACTGGCTAGTGCTTTTATCCATGCAACCACGTGTTTAATATCACATTACTTTAGATCCCAAAATGCACCAGTATTGTTTATATATATATATATATATATGTATATATATGTAAGAAAGACTCCGCCAGACATGGATTGCTTTCCAAATAACGGAGCACGGACCTCAGTTTTAGTGCAGCAAAGGATAAAATGTATTGCTCTCCAACCTTTACAGCCATGACGCGTTTCAGCCCTTCCTCGGGCCTTGATCACATGACACGCTCTGTCAGGTGGGTAGTTTTTTTATACTGTTTTTTATGTGAATGCTTAAAGTGACAGTGACCCAAAGTTTCCGTTGACAGCAATAAATAGTAAAATAAAACTATTTGATAGTATAAAACTGGTGTCAACACAATAAATACCATCATAAATAGCAGATAATATTTGAGTAAAATTGAATAAAATTGAACACTAGAAGAACAATAGTGAAACAGTAAAATTACTATAGTGAAACAGTAAAATTACAGTACTAAAGAGAGTCCAGGTAAAATACCATAAGAGTCTGTTGTCCTGAGTAATCACTATGTTGCTCACAAAAATCACCTCATTATTCTATTTACTGTTAATACATCTGCTAGGTACATTCCGGCTTAAATGCCCAATTGTGTTGACAATCCCAAGAAAAGACAACATTCTCATGATAGTAGTGTAAGAGTTGTCAATTGCTGTACAAATCTAGTGTCAAAAAGTGCATGTGCTTAGTTTTAATAATTGTAAAAAGTGTTAAATTTGTTTTTGCTAAAACCACCTATAACATCTAATAAACATCTAATAAAAACACCCAATGTGTGCAGCTTTAATTTTGCAGCATATTAAAACTGGTCCCTCAATATCCAAGTTTTTCTATCATATTCAGTTGGACTAAAGAGGAACCTAAAGGCCTGACTCTAATTGAACTCATCCTTAGTATCCATGTCAGTTCTATAGGCATGTATGCAGTTCCTCAGTGGCATTCAAGCCCCGTGGATACTTAGTATCGAGGTTGATGATATAGTTAGACTCTAAAAGTCTCAGAGTCTTGACCCTATCACCTCCTCTCTTGTTTGGCAACACAGCATATATTAGAAAGTAACTCAAACCCTTAGGGTTCGATCGGTGTACCTCACTAAAATGTCTGGCTACTGGATAGGACTGATCTTGATTCTTTATCGCTCTTAGGTGCTGGAGCACCCTCTTGTGTGCCTGTAAGATAGTGCTCCAATGTAGCGTAACCCACATGGGCATTCCAGCACGTAAGTCACATGGTCTGATTTACAGCTGAGCGATTTGTTAATCAGAATTTCCTTCTCGTTGAAAGGGGTTTTGTATGAGATGGTATTGCTGCCGTATTGGCATGCTTTACATGTTTTGCATTTGTAAAAGCCCTTTCTTTGAGTTAGCCAGGAGGTATTGCTCGGCCCACTAGGGTCATTTTGAACCAAAATGTCTTTCATTGATCTCGCTCTGCTGTAGGTGATGGCCGGTCTTTTTGGGAGTAAGTGCCCTATCATTGGGTCGCTTAACACTAGAGGCCAATTCTTAGTTAATAGTTTTTTCACTTGTCTTTCCTGACTGTTGTATTTTAAAATGAATCTGAAAGTGTTTCCTTCTTCTTTTTTAATATTGTTTTTGGCTGCGGTATCATGTAACCTCCCTGCCCTGACTGAGGAGACACTCCCTTGATTTTGTCCTGCTCTTTTGAATAGCTTTGTCTATGCAGGTATTAGTGTAGCCCTTTCTTGAAATCTCAGTTTGCTGGTTTCTTGTGCAGTAATTAAGTCCTCATTGCAGCTGCATATTCGTCTCAACCTAAGCATCTCCCCATATGGGATACTACGGATGAGATGCTTAGGATGAGCGCTACCTGCGTGTAAAATTGTGTTGCCAGCTGTGGGTTTTCTGTGTAATCTCGTTTCCAATTTGTTGTTTTTGACAAACACTTGCACATCAAGGAAATTCATAGTTTCATTGCTTATGGTGGCTGTGAAATGTAAATTCAGTTGGTTGTTATATGTATATATATGTGTGTATATATATGTGTGTGTATATATTATCTACTGGCGGTCGCCAGTAGATAGTTATAGTTAGGACCTATTTTCCATAGGAAATCTGCGACATTCTATTTGAAATAACTCTTGCGTCGGTTGACGAATCTTCGCGAAATTTTCAAACTTTATGGCCCGCTCCGGTCCGCTCCTACCCTGAAAGTCTCAGGGTGATTCGTCAAGCGGGGGCCGAGAAAAAGGGGGGTCCCAAAACGTGTTTTCCCCATTCATTTTCCCATAGGAAACTTTAGACACGGCTACAGCTCGAACTGCTGAACGGAATTACACCAAATTTGGCAAAGAGGTAGTTCTTGGTTCAGAAAGAACCCTTTTGTTAAATGGTGTAAATCCGTTCAGTAGTTGCGGAGAAATTAAAAAAATAAGAGTCAAAAAATCAATTTCCCATAGGAAACTTTAGACACGGCTACAGTCTGAACTGCTGAACGGAATTACACCAAATTTGGCAAAGAGGTAGTTCTTGGTTCAGAAAGAACCCTTTTGTTAAATGGTGTAAATCCGTTCAGTAGTTGCTGAGAAAATCAAAAGTAAAAGTACATATATATCTATGGCCGCGTCGGATTCGCGCACCCTCCCGATCACGAGCTGTCTGCTAATTGGCTGTCAACACTCCAAACCAGGAAGTGTTGGCAGCCATCTAGTTCCTCGGTAGAACCGAGGAACAAGAAAGCAGTAAAAAAAGTGCGCAAAACGCACAAAGGGGGCAGGGTAGAAACACCCTGACCCCCTAGGTCTGCTCAGGGGGTCCCACAAGGACCCCCTGGGCAAAAAAAAGCATTTTTTTTTTTTAAATCGGCAGGATGCGCTCAGGGTGCGCGGATCCTGCCGATAAAAAAAAAAAATCGAAGCGCGGTCTCCCGCGCTTCGATGTTAATTTGCCCCCGGGTGGGCCAAGTCCCGGGGGCATGCTGGGGGGGTGTTTATTTTATGTATGGGGGGCCTCTAAGGGCCCCCCAAGCCCCGGGGACCACCACCCCCCGGGGCTTTATCATAAATGGTGCGGGAGGGCTCTGAGCCCTCCCGCAGCCCCGGGGACCGCCACCTCCCCGGGGCTTTTTTTTTTTTTTTTTAAAACCTGTGTGGGGGGGCTCCAGCCCCCCCACATGCCCCGGGGACCACCACCTCCCCGGGGCACTAAGAAAATTGAAAATGGGGGTCCGTTTTGGACCCCCAAGCCCCGGGGACCACCACCTCCCCGGGGCTTTCAAAATGTAGGGAGGGGGGCCGCGCGGCCCCCCTCCTGGAGCCCTTGATGGCCCTGGGGACCGCCACCCCCCAGGGCCGGCTCCTGCAGTGTCCCGGGGTGCCTACCCCCAGGACACTGCTGTTTGCTATGACAGAACGGGAGCCTCGCGGCTCCCGCCCTGTCATAGCAAACTTGGTTTGCATTTTGAAAGAGAGAGCAGGAAACCTGCTCTCTCTTTCAAAATGCAAACTGACTGCTTTTCCACATGGGGAGCAGCATCTTAGCTGCTCCCCATGTGGAAAGCAATGCCGGCTCCCATAGGACGCGGGGAGCCGGCGGGACTGTGGGGGGATTGGGGACCCCACCACAGTCCCCAACGAGAGGCCAGGCCCCGGGGGATGGGGTCCCCGGGGCCATAAGTGGCCTGGGAGGAGGGCCACGCAGCCCCCCTCCCCAAATAAAAATAAATAAATAAATAAATAAAAATAAGGGCAAGGCCGGCCCCGGGGGATGGGGTCCCCGGGGCCTTAAATGGCCTGAGGAGGGGGACCACGCAGCCCCCCTCCATATTTTTTATTTAAAAAACAGGGCATGCCCCGGGGGATGGGGTCCCCGGGGCCAATAGAGGCCCAGGGAAGGGGGCCACGCGGCCCCCTTCCCGTTTTTTTTTTTTTTAAATTAAATAAAACAAAAAAAAATGCTCAGGCCCCGGGAGATGGGGTCCCCGGGGCCAAAAGTGGCTGAGGGAAGGGGGGCCACGCAGCCCCCCTCCCATAAAAAAAAAAAAAAAAAACGGCATTGTGCCGGAGGCCCCGCCCCTCCCTGCAGTACTTGCAAACGCGCTCCTGGCGCGTTTTAAGAAGGGGAAGTAATTCCCCTTGAATACTGGGGTCCCTGGGGCCAACTAGCCCACCAGGAACCTCCAGTATGCGCCAGGGGCTGCCTTGCAGAGAGGTGTACAGAGGCCACGCCCCTTTACACCTCTCTGCAACGCAGCTCTGTGGCGCTTAATGGAGGTAGCTGGTGGGCTAGTTGCACCCCAGGGACCCTCAGGATTCAAGGGGAGTTAATCCCCTGACTTAAAACGCGCCACGGGGCGCGTTTGCACAGTGGTGAAGGGAGGGCGGGGCCTGAGGTGACATGTGCAAACAGGCCCCGTGGCGCGTTTTAAGATGGGGAATTAAATCCCCTTCAATCCTGAGGGTCTCTGGGGCCAACTAGCCCAACAGGTACATCCAGAAAGCGCCACAGAGCTGCGTTGCAGAGAGGTGTAAAAGGGGTGTGGCCTCTCTACACATCTCTGCAACGCAGCCCCTGGCGCATACTGGAGGTTCCTGGTGGGCTAGTTGGCCCCTAGGGACCCTCATGATTCAAGGGAACTTAATCCCCCAACTTAAAACGCGCCACGGGGCGCGTTTGCACAGATGTCACCTCAGGCCCCGCCCCTCCCTTCACCATTGTGCAAATATTCCTCTAAAATCTGCCGAACTACGAATTCTGATTTACTCACCTGTTATCAGGAGAGACCTCAGTGCTGTATCTTTCAGCCCAGTACTGGTCCTGAAAAGTAATTTTAACCGTACTTACCAGTAACTTGAATTTCCTTCCATAGGCTAACATTGACTGGTTTCACTTGGAAATTCTTCTAAGTGTGGAGTTTTGGAACTTTAAAATATTCCTCTAAAATCAGCCGAAATACGAATTCCGATTTACTCACCTGTTATCAGGAGAGACCTCAGTGCTGCATCTTTCAGCCCAGTACTGATCCTCAAAAGTAATTTTAACCGTACTTACCAGTAACTTGAATTTCCTTCCATAGGATATCATTGCCTGCTTTTTGCTGAAAAGTTTCTAAGTGTTGATTTTTGAAACATACAAATATTCCTCTAAAATCAGCCGAAATACGAATTCCGATTTACTCACCTGTTATCAGGAGAGACCTCAGTGCTGTATCTTTCAGCCCAGTACTGGTCCTGAAAAGTAATTTTAACCGTACTTACCAGTAACTTGAATTTCCTTCCATAGGCTAACATTGACTGATTTCACTTGGAAATTCTTCTAAGTGTGGAGTTTTGGAACTTTAAAATATTCCTCTAAAATCAGCCGAAATACGAATTCCGATTTACTCACCTGTTATCAGGAGAGACCTCAGTGCTGCATCTTTTAGCCCAGCACTGACCCTGAAAAGTAATTTTAACCGTACTTACCAGTAACTTATATTTTCTTCCATAGGAATCCATTGTCTGGTTTTCAGCAGAAAAGTTTCAAAGTGTCGATTTTCACAAACTACAAATATTCCTTAAAAATCGCCTGTATGACTTAAACGCATTCTTTCAACTGTTTACAGGAGATGCACCAGTGCTGGATCCAGGATCCAACACTGAGTAAGAAAAAGTAACGATAACAGTTTTTACCTGCTAAGTGAATTTCCTTCCATAGGATAACATTGGTGATTCTATGAGAAAAAGTTTCAAAGTGTCAACTTTTAAAATACAATAATATTCCTTAAAAATCACTACTGTAACCAAAACGCTTTTACTCAACTGTTTACAGGAGATGTCCCAGGACTGAATCTAGGATCCAGTCCTGTGGTTAGAAAAGTAATCCATAAAGTAACTAATTGCATTTAACTAGAAATTCACATTGAGCTGAATGTTGCATTGTGTTTGAAAATGTGTTGCCCATTGCAACAACTGTAACTACTGTACTTAAAAGTCTATTGCCTATGTGCAAAGTATTTAAACTAAAGTAATTCATTCTGAGAAAGTATTTTTTGTAATGTATAATGTAATTACAATGTAATTTAAAAATAAAAAATGTAAAAAAATTGTTTCTAAAAATGTAGTAAATCAGTATGAAAAAAATAAATATAACAATTAATACATTTAAAAATTGTCATTTACAAAACCTTTGAAATTCACTGAAAAACCGTAGGTTTCAGACATGTTATAGTTAGGAATTAGCATTTAAAAAACCTTTGAAATTCACTGAAAAACCATAGGTTTCAGACACGTTATAGTTAGAAATTAGCATTTAAAAAACCTTTGAAATTCACTGAAAAAACCATAGGTTTCAGGCACGTTATAGTTAGAAATTTGCATTTAAAAACCCGTGAAATTCCCCGTTATAGTTAGTTCAGGTAACTATAACTCGCGCCCCGCAATGCACTGCTGATGACGTCACATATTACATCACTCATGACATGGTCAGTGACATCACTGATGACATCTCAAATGACATCACTGATGACATCACTGATGACATCATCCATGTGAGAATTTAATGCATCTTCTCACACCCTAATATAAGTTTTGAAACACCCACTCTAAATTACAGACTGCCATTCTCAAAACCATACACACTCCAATACCAATAAGTACATACCCACTCACTGATTCTTAGGTCTACACACACAGATCTACTCACTCACCCGTACAGTCACTCATACTTACAGTCACTCAGTACAGGACTATCATATGCACTCATACACCTATATAAACACTCACACAACGCAACTCATCCATAGAGGTACTCACACACCTAGTCAGTCATGCAAATAATTAATCACACTCCAATTTACTCACCTATACAGTTATACACACCAGCTCACTTACTCATAAAAATACTAGCACATTCTTACGCTCCTATGCAATCACTGATGCAAGCACACACTCATCCATATAGCCACTCTCACAATCACACACTCTCACTTATAGCCATTTATATACTCCAACACACATATATACTGCCTTTCACATATGTAGTTACTCACACATGTACCACTGAGATATACATTCAATCACTAACACACCCATACACACACTCACCCACCCATACAGTCCATCACAGACGCACTCTTGAAACCATGCACCCAGTGAATCACCCACTCACACATCTATGCACAGAGTCACACTCACCCCACCCACACAAACACTGAGGCACCCATACAGATACTCAGAGAACCAATCCATAACCCATATAGACACTCATTTAGCTAGTCAGAAACCCATGCAGCTGCTTACACAACAACAGACAGACGGATACAGACATTCACACAGTTTAGTCACTCACCCATGCATCCAGTAAGATACGTTTAATCACTCACTTATAGACTCAGTCACGCACCTACTAAATCATCCATTCAGACACTTATACACCCACTCATTCTTCAATACGCCTTTCCCTATATATTAAACATATTTAAACTTTACACAAACACACAGTCACTGGATGATGTCATCAGTGATGTCATCAGTGATGTCATTTGAGATGTCATCAGTGATGTCATCAGTGATGTCACTGACCATGTCATGAGTGATGTAATATGTGACGTCATCAGCAGTGCATTGTGGGGCGCGAGTTATAGTTACCTGAACTAACTATAACGGGGGAATTTCACGGGTTTTGTACGAGTGCAATGTCCAACTAACTATAACTGTCCCTAAAACCTTATGGTTTTTTCAGTGAATATATATATATAAACTATTAACTACTTACCCTGTTTTTTATGAACTATTAATTGTATTAATTGTATTAATTGTCTTATTTACAATGGTATGATCAAATTTAAAGTTATTAATTGCATATTTTATTTTGGGATTAACCATTACAACTGAGATTGCAATGATGACACTAACAGCATTCAGTCAGTAACTTGTTTGTACTTTTAATTAATGTGAAGTTTTTCTGACGCACTGATCACTTTAAATATTGCACAGCTGATAAACTGAATATAAAAAAAGCCACCTACCTGACAGAGCGTGTCATGTGATCAAGGCCCGAGGTGGGGCTGAAACGCGTCATGGCTGTAGAGGTGTTGGAGGAGCAATAAACATACAACTTTTGCTATCATTTTGGGTCCGTGCTCCGTTTCTTTGGGACGAGAGGTACGCCAGAGGGCGAACGGAGTTGCCAAGAATATATATATATAAATATATATATATACACCAAGATAAAAGAGCAAAGGTTAAGGATAATTTATAGTTAGGAAAACATTATTTGCACTACGCAGGGAATGCCTCTTTGACGCAAAGTGAATCAAGACAGTGCATTGCGATACATTGTGTAACTTTGGGTTACAATGCAATGCAAACCCTGATTTGGCGTTGAATTGTAAATACCAACACAACACTTTGCATCGAGTCTGCGTTAAAAACTTAAATGCAACGACGACGCAAAGTGTTTGTAAATTTAGGCCTTTATGTCTACATACATTAAGTACAAGTCATATGAGGTTGGTGTAAAGTACCTGTTTTCCATGCCTTACCACCGCCTGACAAATGAACTTGTCAAGTGGTTTAGCAAAGCTTTCACAAACTTAAGTAAATCTTTGAGGCAAAAATTAATTAGTAAGCGGGATATACATTTGTTATTTTGGCTTTTGTGTATCTCAAAATGCCAATGAAGGGTGTGGGTTTTAACCCCTTTCAACTTTTGGCCTGACCAGCCATTGCAGCTCTCGTTCTGGCCAAGGTGCATTGGGAAGAGAACTCAAGGTCTTCTACACTTGGTGTGGTATATTGGACATTGGTCCTAAGAAAGAAGATTCCCAACAAATGCACAATATGAAATTCATCATTCAGGCAAGCCAAAAGGAACTGATGCAGTGGTATGACCAAAAACCTATGTTGACCAGCTATCAAGAAGTTCAGGGCATTCTAATCATGAAGTATGAACGTCGTATGGCTCTGGAGGACAAGTGGACCAGACAGTCTTACCGTACTGAAAAAGATCATCGAGAACCATGGTTGATTTAGACTCTGGCCTCGAACCCCAGATTAATGGAGTTACTCTCTCTCCAGATATGACACGTCAACAAGACTAGCGCAGGTCAGTTCTGTGACAGATATGAGGCCTATTTTTTGTGACTGCACGGTCGACACCTATGTGTACATACATTATACAGTGAGCACATTCTTCCTTTAAATAGCATACTTTACAAGGTTTCACATATTGTCCAGAACTGGATCAAAACAAAGATGACTGAAATGCTGAGCATGGATTTAATTGAGGATTTGTAAATTGTGTTATGTTAGCTCCCAAATGGCTTGCAATTGTGTGCAGATTACTGAGGTCTCAATTGGTCACAAATACTTGTGAACACTGTGCTCGTTAGATGGCTGAACACATGGACAAGCTCAATCCTGGAATTTAATTTGAGCTTTTTCAGCAAAACCACTGAGTACCGGCAGGTCACACTGGCCATTTGTGGTAAGCAATGCAGTAGATTGTGGACACTTATGAGGATATACCATTTCTGGCTCATTCGTGTTAGTCATAGAAACACTGCTTCCACCTTCTAAAGATTGTTGAATGCCATCTTCACTAGACTGGGAAATTCCTGTGTCACCTGCATGTAATTCTTCAGTTATAGTCGGAAGGACAACGTCAACAATCTGAGTAAAGTTTCTTGCAAGGCTTTAAGAAAACTAGTCTGATTAATAAGGGGAAACAAGTGCCTAATTGGCTATGGTTTCGTGCTGAAGCTTTGACACGAGGTTGATCAAAAGAATTTTCAGTCTTTAGAAGCCAAAGTCCAAATGGCACAGTAAAGGAGAGTACGAAACCCAGAAACATATCAGGATTTTTCTGGGTTCATGCAGATGCACAGCAGCCATTTGAAGTGGTCTTTATTATCCTTTGAGCCCCAATCCAAAGCCTCCCCCCCTTTCACACTAAACATGTTCTGCTTCTTAGCAGTTCGGGCTGGACTGTTCCCATGAGGCACAGGGTCAAGACTGATTTGCATATGGCCAGGTCTAAACTGGGGTGGCATGGTGAGCAAAAGAATGATGGATTTAACCCAGATCTCTTGACTGGGGGTGAATGTTTTGATTTGTTCTGCATTCCGTCCATCAATTGTGTGTCTTTTGCTTTCTCGCCCTAAGTGCTCCGGGTATGCCCAGTCGTGGGTCCCGGGCTCACTGTGCCACTGGAATCAAGCTATTCTGGCTGATGAGGGGTGAAACCCCGAAACCGGTCCTAGGATGCTTGTTTCCGATCCAGGGAGGACCTGGCTTAGCAGTTCGGGCTGGACTGTTCCCATGAGGCACAGGGTCAAGACTGATTTGCATATGGCCAGGTCTAAACTGGGGTGGCATGGTGAGCAAAAGAATGATGGATTTAACCCAGATCTCTTGACTGGGGGTGAGTGTTTTGATTTGTTCTGCATTCCGTCCATCAATTGTGTCTCTTTTGCTTTCTCGCCCTAAGTGCTCCGGGTATGCCCAGACGTGGGTCCCGGGCTCACTGTGCCACTGGAATCAAGCTATTCTGGCTGATGAGGGGTGAAACCCCGAAATCGGTCCTAGGATGCATGTTTCTGGTCCAGGGAGGACCTGGCTTAGCAGTTCAGGCTGGACTGTTCCCATGAGGCACAGGGTCAAGACTGATTTGCATATGGCCGGGTCTAAACTGGGCTGGCATGGTGAGCAAAAGAATGATGGATTTAACCCAGATCTCTTGATTGGGGGTGAATGTTTTGATTTGTTCTGCATTCCGTCCATCAATTGTGTGTCTTTTGCTTCTAAAGGTCTCCATATGCTTACACCTCAGTGAGAAGTGCGTAAATTGGTCACTACGTCCTTTGATTACAATTCAACAGCACCATCTTTGATTCCTCTATGTACAAGCTCTTTTTACTTGCCTGCTCATGCAATATAAGTCTAGAAGTTTGCGACAGAGGGGGCAACATTGAATTTATTAGTTTTTGAAAGTTTGTAGATTTCACAGGCATTACTGGCATAATAGTTATGATCAACAGAACGTATGAACATCGTAAATAGTCAGTACAAAGGCAGCTGTTATTAATGTTAAATGTAACTTATCATGAACCTTTAAATCTGAAAGAATGCCTGTTGCAAAATGAAGGATGGGGGCTGCCCACAAAGGAAAACACAATCTCATGCTTCTTCTTACTCTGCTCTATCTTTATCCCATAACTGCCTGGAGACAGTACACAAGGGGGCATATTCACAAGGAGCTATCGCCAAATTAATGGCACTTTATCGCAGCCAAAGTCATGACAAATGTACCTCCCCATTCACAAGCCGGTGTTAACAGCCCACAGCACCAATTTACCCGCGATAGCAGCCTCAAAAAACATCGCCACAGAGGACCCCCGCAAATATCGCTAATGAGATGCAGAGTAGGCGTTCCCGGGCCAAAAGCCGAGACAACAGCACACCTCAACATTCACAACGACCAGCCACATCAGCGTTAAAAACACAAAACAGTCGATAAGGCGCGTTAGCACCAGGAAATTTACACCTGCTCTGACCTGGTGTAAAGTCGGACGGCAGCCAGCACCACAAAAGGGAGCACTGCCCAGGGCCACATCCGAAGGGCAACAGATGCCATGGAGCCACACATCATGCGGCCCGGACACCCAAGAGGGCCACAACACCCACCGCCACCACCCCAGGACCCCAACCCACACCCGGAACACCCCCCCCGGACCACCACAGACACAGTGCAGGCAAAGACAGCAGAACCCCAGGAAACGTACCAGCCGCACAGACCCAACATCTGACAATGTCACCTTCCACTAGAGGCTGAAAGGGACAATCATCCTACGCATCCTGACCATCATCGCCTAACAGGCCTATGGCACCAACACAGCAGACAACCAACATCCCACCCCACACAAAGCTGCTGGCTTGGCTGCACCTGTTGGCCCCTGGTACCCCCCAAACAACACCCGCCAGAGTCAGAGGAGTCACACAGCCAGCCACATCAAAGTCCCCCACACCTGTCCTGGACATCACCATCACCCTGGTACCCCAGTCCCCATACGTACAACACAATGGGCATGATCCGCTGGAGACCAAGCAAGGACCATACGCCATAGCAGGATGCACGCACGTGTTGGGGGCAATACACAGCACACATGTACTGCCTGTGCTCCCTGGTGACACAGCACACAATCACCTCAACAGGAAGCACACATCTCACATCAATGTGCAGGCAACAACAGAACTCCTTGGAACCCCCAACAATGTCGCCTTCAAATACACAGCCAGTGTGCATGATACCTTCATCCTCCGACAGTCCATCATCAACCAGCATTCCCAGGATGGCAACAGGGTAAATGCACACCCCCTTGGCAAGTCCGAAATGAACACCCCACACACCTCAACTCCACAACCATGCAACTCACAACTCTGGCAATGCACACGTCACAAAATCACAACCAACATGCACAACAACATGACCACCCACCAGACATGACAGAACAACTTACAATGGTAACCTGGGCAAGCCCTGAACATGAGCCATCAACAGCATGGCACCTCAGCCACATAATAGCCGAATGTGGGGAGAGGTGGCAACCAGGCATGTGTGAAGGATGCAGTAGAACCATGATCGGGGAAGCACACAATGCCAAGAGTGGAGGAGATGTGCTGGACAGACCGCAATATGCAGAACACAACCATATCCATGGCGACATACACCTCTGGCATATGGAGTGCAGTGGACAGTGGACGCAACCATGCCACCCCAGCCAGTGGGGGAACTCGCAGAAATGTTGCCTGTGATGCCACCCCCTAAGCGTCACCGGAGTGGGATGGCCCAGCGTAGGCCACGCCAGCGTGGGGGTGTGAATAAAAAGCACGTAGGCCTGGGCGTGGTCCTCTCCCGGAAAGCCCCACGTCTCTGCCAGGGCAGCGCCTCCCATCCCGCCACGAGGCCGACGCCGTCCTCGTGAGCGTAGTTGCCTGCGATGCTGTGCGCCTGCCGGACGACGGCATGCTGGACCACGAACCCGTCAGGTCCGCCCCTGCGCAACCAGACCACACTGATCACCTGCCGACACTGGAGTGTGTCAAGGAGGGCCCACCACGTGCCGGCGCAAGCTCCAAGCCCGTGTCCCGCGACCTTGGCAGCCACCTCAGACCATCACAGCCTCCACGACACAGGCCCGCTTTATTCCCTTTTTGTTGACGTTCTCCACTGCCGCCTTCGGCCTACTCTTCGGACCAGTAGGTCCCATATGTGAAACTGTGTCCTGAGTCATGAATGGCAGTGACCCCAAATCCGGGCCAGCAGCCACAGCACCAGACCCCCCCGATCAGTGAGGCATAGTTCCATATGGGCATCTTGCGACACGTGGTGCCACTAACCCTGTTCAACGCCAGCCGGCTACACATGGTGCCACTAACCCTGTTCAACGCCAGCCGGCTACACGTGGTGCCACTGAACCTGAACAACCCAGGCCGGTGGGGCCATCCAACCTATGTAGGCGACACTAGGTGAATGGGCCGTGCTGACCGCTGCCTCAGGCCTACACCACGGTCAGGTAGGTCACACATTTGGAACTGAGTCTTGATTACACCATGGCAGTGAACATCATTTAAGGCAGAGAACAATTCACTATACTCCCTTCGATGTGGTGCCAACAAGTCTGTGCATGGCATCACAACCACACGTGTCTGTGTGCCTACACGGACCACTGCCCTCGGCCTACGCTGCGCATGAGTGGGATCACAGATTTGGAACTGAACATCGGTAATTCAAAAGGCAGAATACATATCATCGCACGCACGTAGAGGCGTAAGAGGATGACGCGTTGCAGTCCGGAGGGAACAGGATCATCGTTACGGAGGTGATTGAACACTACCGACAACTGCCACTGTGTCACTAACTCTGTGCCTCACGAGCCAACAACACGTGGCTGTGGGCCACTGCTGACCACTGCCTCCGGCCTACACTGCGGTCCAGTAGGTCACAGAGTCTTGATTTGGCAATGTTGGAGTTCACATCTGTGTATCGGCATTATCGCAGACTGCATCCCCTCTCAGCACCTGTGCCACTAAGTGTGTTCCCGACATTCATGGACACTCACTGGTCGTACATTGGTGGCGTTTGAGTCTATGGACTAGGGGCTAGTTTTTCATCCTCATGTAGCTGATACCGAATTGTTGGCGAAAACGAGGGTTGCGCTCTCCACTCCTCCATTTGCTGCTTCCAGATAACATCAGACCTTCCACATCATGCCCTGGAGGACACCTTCCACTGTCCCCCGCAACCCTCCGCAACATACACCTCGGACATTGATGGGGACCCGCTCAGGTCGCATGGCCCATCTGACTGCACCGCAAGTCACCGTCCCGTGGCTGGGTACCTGTGCCGACCACAGTGCATCCTGGGCCACTAACTCTGTGCTGCTCAGGCCCGGGACCCCTTCTTCTGAGACATTGAATTGCCTCTGTGGCGATGGTCTTGGGGTCATCAACGCCATGTGTCTGTGGCCCTGCACTGTCTGCATCCTCCGGCCTCAACTGCAGGCCACCAGGGCCCACACATAGCATCGAGTCTTGACCGGCCCGGACGTCGCATCACCTCAGGAGGCACACGCCACCACCGCAAGGACCACCTCCAACCGCCATCTGCCAGAGTCAAAACGGTGTTCCTGACAGACCTACGGAGTTGCTCAGACCTGTCGTGGATGCCATCATCGGCCTGATACCCTGCTCAGCACTCCAGGTGCCAGTGACTCAGTGCACCGCAAGCCATTGTCCGTTACTGATTGAGTTTTGTGCTGTTGTGAGGTTGCGCAGCAATGTCACCTCATGCAGTGGGGTAGACCTGGGACTATGATGAGGAAGATGTGTCAAGTGTGCGGACAGGAGAAGGCACAGACAATGGGAGGGCAGGAGGCAACAGCCCCAAGGCAGGAATGCAGACTGGTGGTGGTAGTCAAGCTACACACCCGGATCTATTACTGGGTGTTGCGCTGTGGACTGCGGACGCAACTGTCACCTCAGGCAGTGTGGGAGACCTGGGACTTTGATGAGAAAGTTGATGCAGGTGTAACACACCCCACTGCATCTGCATCAGGACTAACCCGAAGGGACACAATCCTAGCAATTTCCTCACATGGGCGCACTCTTCTCTAGTGCCCCTACCTCAGTGCACTGCAACTCACGGAACCTCCTGACTGAATATTGGGTGACCTCTGTCCTTACTCCGGATCCCTCCATGTTGCTCTGCAGTTGACTCTGTTATGCTGGTGTTTTCTGTTTCCATTACACTGGTGTCCACTGTTCAGGTTGTTTCAACCACCAAGCACTCTGTGCGGGCTGGCTTATACTCATCCAACACACATCCAGCACAGGTGTCACTGTACATGTGGCCCTGCCAATAAAGGGGCCGGGCATTACATTTACATGAAGATTGCATCATCTCAATCAATTTTCAGAGTCTGCGCCCCCTGTTTGGGCTATATCCTCATGTCATATCTTCCCTTACTGTTCTGAAATTTGATTTATGCTCTGTTTATTCCACATACCCTCCTGCATCAGGCATGATATGCAACTCTAGGCTCACCAGGTCAGCATCTTGTTCATGATGTGGACTTATTTCTACCTAGGCAAACCTAAGCCCAAAGCAAGAGAATGTCCACCATACATCACATGAGGTATTTCCCAATCCAGTTTCAACAGTATAGAGCACTGTAAGTAAAAAGAAAATGATGGTAATAGTTAATTAAATGTGGTTTAGATACATTTAGTACAGTGCAGCAAATCAAACTGCAAGATATTGGGTTATTGGTTGATTGGGGTGAAAAACCCACTCAGGCAACAACCACGATCCTTGGCAGGGTAAACCATAAAAGTCACTATATTAACCTGTGCCCAACCCTCTGGTCGCTTGGCACAAAAGCACTCAGTTTTAACTTAAAGGCAATGTGTAAAGAATTTATGCAGCACACAAACAACAATAAAGTGAAAACACAACACAAGAAAAAAATCCCAGATCAATGTAGAAAAATAATAAATGAAAATGTGATAAATAAAATGATACCAGAAAGGCAAAAATCAGTCGAACCAGAGAGATTGAATTTCAAAACATTTAGTGAAAATAGCGCCAAAAAGCACCAAGCCCTACTTGCAGTTATCTGGTCACGTTAGACTGGGGGAAAGCCACAACTTTGATAGAGTGCGGGTCAAATGCAGGGACCAGGTTAGTCCCACTGAATACCGGCATGAAAAGTTCTGTTTGCAATGAAGGAGGCTGCGATGAAGAGCCAGTTGAGCACCACAGGTGGTCATTGCTGTAGTTTGAAGAGCCGGTCATCACTGGAGCTTTGCGTTGGTGGCCATTGCGGGTTGTCATTGCAGTCGTGTGAAGTGTGGGTCTTGCGGTGCCAGTCATCGTGGATGGTGGGTGTCGGCATAAAGAATTGGACTTACTGGAGTTTCTCGTTGGTGGTCATTGTGTTGCGAAGAGCCCAAACGTATGTATTTTTCAACATTTTCTTGTGGAGGAGCTCTCATTGATGCCAACCAGGGGTCGAGAACCTAAGAGACACATTTTGGGGTTCAGGACTCACTCCAGCAAATGCCACTAGCAGGTCTCAAGAAGGTCAAAGCAGGTGCAGTTGGTGCTGGTCATCTGGATAGTTGGAGAGAGGCCGCTCGAAGTTTGTTGTGTCACTGTAGCTAACACAGGAGGGGAGCCAACTGTCCCTGGGAGTCAGTCTTGGTAGCCTGATATCAAGGCTTCAACACCACCTTCTCCTCCTTAATTATGTCTCTCTCTCTATCTCTCACCTATTCTGCCTCGTTCCTCAGTATCCTCTTGGCTTACTCTTGGCCTTTTTACCTCGTCCTTCGGTCTCCTATCGGCCTCCTCTTGGCCTTTTTGCCTTATTCCTCAGTTTCTTCTTGGCCTTCTCTTGACCTCTTTTGCCACCATTCCTTAGTCTCCTTTTGGCCTATTTTTCCTCCTTTATTAATCTCCTCTTTTGCCTCTCTCGCTACTATTGTCTTTATATCTCTTTGCCTCTTTCTTTTGCCTTTTCCCCGTTTCTTGCTCTCCCCCATTTCTGCTGCCACTCCCACCTTGCTTATTTCCCACCTCTTGCTAGCTCCTCCCACAGCCACCCACTTCCCCTCTCATCTCCCATGACCTACTTAATGGAGGCCGCAGAGCGGCCGCATAATGGACATGCGCAGCGGGTGTGCAGCTGACATGCCGAAGGCATTTCAAAGGCAAGCCATTCTTAGCCCGTCCACACCTGGTCCTCACCCTGCACCAGCAACTATGGTCCCCAACCCTTGCGCAGCTACACCGCCACTAAACTCCATACCCTGGACCCCGACCATCTCAGCACGCACTGCTACCGCACCTCACCACACTCTACGATAGGGCCTTTCACCAGTACTCACTACACCTTAACCTGCAACAACTCACCCGTCAGCACACCTCACATCACCAAACTCACCACACCAGCACCCCAGTAGCGCACCTGCATCCACCTCAACATATGCTTGCTCTGCAAGCATGCCACCAAACTGTGGGACCTCATCACCACTCTCACCCTCGTTGTCGTCTTCCTCACCAAGACCTGGCCCAACCCCTCATCCGCCCCGACATCACCACAGCAATACCTGATGGACACAAGATCACACACTGGGACTGCATCAACAAACCCGGAGGTGGGATTACCATCATCCACAAAGAAACGATCTAGTGCACCACCACGACAGGCAATGCCATCCCAGCCATGGAACACCTTAACATGAAACTCTAAACAGACAGTAAATCTACCATCAGGGGCACCCTTGCCAACATACCCCGAGGACCAAGCCCAAGCTTCTTCAACATCATCGCCGACTTCATCGCCCCACTTGCCATAAACTCCAAGGACTACATCTTCCTCAGTAACCGAAATTTACATCTTGACAACCTCAACGATCACAACACTGCCAACCTCCTCAACAGCATAAACAACATTGCTCTCATTCAACTCATCAATTACCCCCTCACACCACAGGACATACACTGACCCATCTTCACCCCTAGCAAACGGGTCAAGTACAGCCACATCACCGAACTCACCTGGACTGACCACTCCATCATCCAACATTTCCAGCCCTTGCACCGCCAACCACATGTCACCCAATGCCTCCCCAACGAAGCTGGAGCAAAGTGTCAGAGACCCAATGGTCCGACACATCCAACCCAAACACCACCACAAACCTGCACCAAAGTTTCAAGAAGTTCAACATCTGGATAATCAACTGCACTGACAGCATCTCCCCCATCAAGACCAACTGCAACAGGTGATCCACCAAACAGGCCAGATGGTACACCGAAGAAGTGAGAACAGCAAAATGAGACTGCAAGCGAATGGAAAGACGATGGTGCGCAAGCAAGAACACCTTCAACTGGAACACCTTCAAAACTTCCCTCAAACTCTACCACCGGCTGCTGGGGAGAAGAAGAAGAATGCCCTAGCTGACCGCATCAAATACAGCTCTAAGCTCTAACCACAGTAAAGAACTCTTCAACATAGACAAGCAATTCTCCAATCCAGCAGCCACAGAAAACAGCATCACTCCCTTACAAGAACTCTGCAACAGCCTCACCAACTTCTTCCACGACAAGATCACCACCTGTGGAGAGGTGTGGTGCAGCGGCCAGGGCAGCTGACTTCGGAGCACAGGGTTCACGGTTCGATCCCCGGCTCCGGCGGCAGCTCAGCTCAGCACCGTGTGACTCTGGGCAATAGCTCACTTAATTTCCACTACGGCCCCCAGCGCCTTGAGACCCGTAAGGGTGAGTAGCTGCGCTATATAAAAACGGACTTACATATCTAAAGAAACTTTGAACCCCACCACAAGCCTATAGATTTCCTCAACCCTCCCTCCAACCAGCGCTGACCACCTGCTGATCACATGGAGCCAGCCCATCCCCAGGTCACCACCACCATCATGAACTCTGTTCACTCAGGAGCTCCCACAGCTTCAACCTTGGAAGCCACACCTTCACCACCCTATTCAGCACCTCATTAACCACGGCCACCTTTCCCAAAGTCTGGAAACACGCTGAGGTGAAAACCATACTCAAGACCCGTCAGCCGGCCCCAGCGAACTCAAAAACTACTGCTCCGTGTCCCTACTCCCCTTCACATCAAAGGTCCTGTAGTAGGCCATCAACAAGCAACGTATGAGCTATTTGGAGCAGTACCACCTCCTCGACACCTCTCAGTCTGGATTCTGCAGCAACTACATCATGAGACTGCTCTGATTGCTGCTACCGATGACATCTGATCCCTCCTCGACCAGGGAGAGATGGTGGCATGGATCCTCCTCAGCCTCTTGGCAGCTTTCGACACCGTATCCCACCACACACTGATTGCAAGGCTGCACCACATCGGAATCCAAGGAGACGCACTCAAATGGATCACCTCCTTCCTCACCGGAAGAACACAGAAGGTCTGCCTACCACCATTCACCTCTGAACCCAAAGACATCATATGTGGTGTCCCCCAAAGCTCATCCCTCAGCTATAGCCTCTTCAACATCTAAATGACCCCCCTGGCCAACATCGTCAGATCCCACTGACTAAACATCACATCCTACACAGATGACACCCAACTCATCCTCTCCCTCTCTGAAGACCTGCCACCACCAAAACCAACTTCCACAGATGCATGACGAGTATCGCCAAATGGATGAAGGACAACTGCCTACATCTTAACACAGGCAAAATGGAAGTACTGATCTTTGACAATGACACCACTCCCTGGAAAGACTCCTGGTGGCCCTCAGAACTGGGACCATCACCCACACCTGCCAACCATGCCTGAAACATCAGCTTCATCCTGTACAGCAAACTGACTATGAAGTCCCAGATCAACGCTGTCTCCTTCACCTAGTTCCTTACACTGTGCATGCTACAAAAAATCATAAACTGGCTCCCCCAGGTACCAAGACTCACCGTCACTCAGGCCTCAATCGCCAGTCGACTGGACTATGGCAACTGACTCTATTCAGGGGTCGCCACTCACTACATGTCACTACAGAGACATCAGACTATCCAGAACATCACAGCCAGATCATCCTCGACCTCCAGCGAAGAACCTCCTTCACCCCCTCCTCAGAAAACCCCACTGGTTCCCCATACAGAAGAGATGCCAATTCAAGCTGATGATCCACGTATACAAGGCACTACACAACCAGGGACCCGCCTAAATTAATAACCGCTTGAGTTTCCACCAACCTTCCAGACAGCTATGCTGTGCACCCCTCTACCTCGCGCACACCTCCCGCATCCACCAAAGCAGAAGCAGAGGACGCTCCTT
This sequence comes from Calotriton arnoldi, assembly GCA_963921515.1. Lineage (NCBI taxonomy): Eukaryota > Metazoa > Chordata > Amphibia > Caudata > Salamandridae > Calotriton > Calotriton arnoldi. The sequence goes on from CAWUFW010002179.1 coordinate 2,098,438, forward strand.
CTCCTACCTTGCAGCGAAGACATGGAACAACCTCCCCCTGCAGCTACAAACCTCCACCTCTCTCCTGCAATTACGAAGGGCAATAAAGACCTGGCTGTTCAACTGAGCCTTCGGGCCCAACCAGCACCCAGATACCCTCCTGGGTGATTAGCTGTGCTATAGAAATCCACTGATTGACTGATTGATGATTGATTTACTTTTCAGACTTACTACAGTGGTGTGGAGCACTTATTGCTTTACTCCGACCAATCAGCTGGCTTGAAATGCAGACACTTTTATTGATCTTGGAAGATCACGGCTACACTGGAATATTTTTGATGCACTACATATAGAATTCAAAAGCGGAAAAGTCAGATGGGGCACCACATGCAGACCTCTGGGACGATTTTGTAAGCATAGTTCAATCCGGTAGCATACACAGGGCCATGTGGGTGCTAGCGATGGGGAGCCACTACAAACAGAGGCAGCTACAGCAGAAACCAGGTGTGGGAAACTGGATTATTAGTTAGTGTGGATTGAGCACATACCAAGTAATGATGCTACGGTTTCAGGTCAAGTTAGGTCTCATTAATTTCAACCTGAGATCATAACCTCATAACCTGAGGCTATAGCACAGAGCATACAGGCTTAACTTAGTGGAGAAGTGTGGCTCAATGGTTAGAGCGGCAGACCCTGATGCAGAGATCTGGCCCGGGACCAGGGTTCAATTCCCGCCTCGGCGGGTCTTGGGCTCAATTTCCTCGGACCTGATAATTCTCGCCTCGGTGCCTATTCTAATCATGGGTCCCACTCTGCAACTCTGGGCAATAGCTTGCTTAATCTCCACAACGGCCCCAACAGCGCTGGGATGCCTGGCTTCACCCTGGGGGTGCCCAGGAGTGGACATTTCACAGGGAAAAGCCAGGAAGGGTTCCACAGCGGTATGCGTACAGCGCCAGGACACCTCTTTGGGGGTATAAGTGCGCCTCTACAAGTACGAATTTCTCATTTCAACTTAGAAGAAATGTGTAAAGCATTTATCATTACTAAAACAGTTAAAAAGTAGAAAACACAATACAATAATAATCACACACCGATTTATACGAATAGAGGCAATTTTAATGAAGTAAACAACATAAAACGATGTAGGCACCCCAGATATGATTTTTCAAAATTTCAGATGTTTCCAGTGACAAAAAGCACAAAGCGCCAACCACGGGTATCTGGTCATGCTGGACTAGCCCAAAGTCAAAAGTTAAGGTTGACTACAATGAAGAACAGGTTGTATACAGGGACCAGGTTTGTCTCATTGATGATGGTTCATTGATGGCGGCTGTCTGAAGCACAGGGCCTCGGTGGGAGCCTCGGCGCCAGCAGGAAGTCCGAGGCTCTTGAAATCAAGGACAGTAAAACTCTGAGCTAGCGAAGTCCGAAGTCCAGGCCCAGGAAGGTGCCATCATCATCAGGCATTGGTCCTGGTGAAGGCATCTACGTTTGGACCAAGAAACTTTTCTGGAAGTCAGAATCCTTTCCTTTTGATATCAGCAGCTGCAGCTCGGCAGCGGTCCAGTGGTAGCCTCTGGTTCTTTTTGTAAAATGATCAGAAAACATTTTGAAGTGTCCAGTCTTGCAATTTTGAAGGGGGACAGAGTGCACTCTAACACCCGCCAAGGGTTCAGGACCTTTTGGGCACCAATTGGGGGTTAGGACTAAATCTCCCAGATGCCTCCATCAGGGTCCAGGGCAAATCCAGTTGGTACTGGCCAGCTGGGTTCAGCAGAGGTGTGGGTTTCTTCCAGCTTTTGTGTTCCTTGGGCTCCACAGGAGGCCACCCAACTAGCCCTTGGAGTCCACTGTTCTGTCCTGGGTACAAGTGGGGGAGCCATTCTAGCCCCTGGGACCATTTACACAGGATAAACGGAAGCTTCAGTCCTTCTTCAGTCTTCCTTTGGTCCAGAGGTGTTCTGAAGAGGGTACTGCAGGTGCCACTTTTTTGGCCAGTGCCTGCCTGTGGGTGGGGGAAACTCCTGGCCACACCCTAACTAATGGGGTAAACGTTCCCAGGAATATCTCTACCCACTTTTGCAGCAGTTCTGGTGTGCTACCTTAAATTATCCCCCATTGCCCCTCTCTACTTAAACCCAATATTGCAGAACCTTTCTTCCTTGGTGTGTCTAGGAAAATGAGAGAACCCCCTTGCAAACTAGTTCTGGTTAGGCTCCCTACACTGGGATTGGTGCCACACTTGCTACTTGGACAAGGGCAGGGGTAGGCCTAGGTTTGAGTTATATCTGCCTGTAAATGGGGATGCCCCTTTGAAGCTAGTACAGTTGGTGGGCACACCACCCCAGGCCCTAGCTAACCCCAAAAATTACGTTATGCATTATATGGTGTTGCAATGTAACCCAGTGCTTTTCTATGGAATAACTATTCTTGACACAGTGAAAAATGAATTTCGAGATTTTTTCACTACCAGGACATGTAAAACCTAAGTACACATGTCCTATTTTTTAAATACCATGCACCCTGACCTGTAGGCATTTAGGGCCTACCTTATGGGTGGCTCTTATGTACAAAAAGGAAGGTTTAGGACTGGCAAAAGGTTTATTTTGGCAGATCAAATTTGCAGTTTTAAACCTGTACACTCAGGCTGCAGAGGCAGGCCTGAAGACATGCTTTGTTTCCTCACTTTAGTGGTGACACAATAGGTGTTTTAGTCCACTAGTGTCATTATACTTACATGCCCTAGGTGCACTGGGTATCATATACTAGGGACTGACATTTAAGTTAAATATGCCAATTAGGAGTTCTAACCAGTTCAACAAGTTTTTAGGGGTCAGAGCACCTGCCTGGTTAGCAGGGTCCCTGTGCACAAAGTCCACACACCAGCTGTATCAGTTAAAAAAACTGAGGGTGACCATGCAAAAATGGGCATTTTCTTACACAACGCCCCCCCCCACTAACCACCCATAGCTACACCCTCCTGAAAGCCCCAGATGAACTTTAAGGTAGTTTCCTTGAGCCAAGACAATCCAACCATCCGAGGGAATGGAGGACAACCAGAGACATCAGTGGTATCTGGCATAGAAAACCGTAGAATGACCCAGGCCCCCATTATGAGTAGACCACAGTTGTATCCCTGAGTTGTTACCACTCAGGGTGTTTCTTAGTTTCCCGGTGTCTCTGGACTCAGAATCACCAGGACCCTGTAATTCCGAGCTAAGAGACTCCACGCTAGAACTTCAGTGTGGAGCTGAGAGACTGCATGCAGCTGCTATGCCTGGCCTCTACTCATTCTGTAAAAGTAGGATGAGGGGAGAAGCAAATCACTTTCCCTTCACCCCCTCTGCCCTCCTAACCACCCCACGGCACCACGCGACAGCTCTGAAATCAGCCCACATACATATCTACCACCTGCATGAAACAAATTCTAAATATATGCAGGTTTGTGAACATTATTTCTACCCGAATGGGGAAACGCTCAGGATTTGGGCCTGGTATTCCAGTGTCCATGTACTATTCTACATTCCAGGGCAAAATAACTTTTAATATAGGTATGGGTATTCTGTCCGTAATCAGAGAATCCATCCTTTCAGCACCTATATCCGTTTAGCTTGCAATGAGCCCCTCAGAGAAGCTCTGCCTTGTATAATAGCAGGGCATCTAGAATTGCCTGGGCCCAGAATGGTTAGCAAACCGCTCACCATCCACCTCATGCCCAGATGTCAAGTCGAAGGGACAGAAGAGCTGATCAATAGACCTGCAAAATCAGCACTGCACATGGAGCTAAGTAAGGTTATGGATGCTATACAAGGCAACAGTTAAAGCTTTAGCCAAGTCAAGCATTGCTGGGGTGAGACTGTGTGATAGTGCTGCTTGCAGACCTTGCCACTGTGTGTGGTACGGGTGAAGCAGCACAGCCCACGGGCCCTGTGAGAGAACACAATTTCCCTTCAGCAGGGGCAGACAGCATAGCTAATACCAGCACAGGGACAGGAAAGGTGTCTGCTAGCATGTCAAAAGATTGCAGACTACCTACGCCATCCCCTTAGCTGCAAAGATAGGATGAAAATTATAAACATGTATCCACTATTAATGCATAGCAAGGAGGGCAATGACAGAGTACAGAAGGACAAAGAGAAGAGGACCGAAGGGCAAGGCAAATATGTTCACCAAAGCTCATCCTTTCCAACTGACTAGGCGCACCCAATACTTTCAAACATCATAATTGCAACATACCCTGAACAAGGCCGCGGATCACTGACAAAATAACGAGAGACAAAATATCGTGTTCCCAAAATATCAGGAAATAAATATCGATGTCAAAAATATCGACATCTTATCTTCATAATGGTAAGTACTAAAATATCGAGAAAAAAATATAGTTGTTAAAAATATCGAAGTACAAAATATCGTTTTTTTAAATGTATAAAAAATAATGTAAAATAAATTAAATAATACATATAAGTTAAAAAAATATTCAGAATTATTAGAAAATGTTAACAATTATAAGTAATACATGTAATGTAAAAAAATCAAACATACATACATAAAATGTAATATATATATTTACTTAATAATAATTAAGAAATAATTATTTTAATAAATTATAAAATGTTAAAATATATTAAAAAATATAAATATATATATATATACATACACCTGTAACATAAAAATAATATATATATATATATATATCATAAATTAAAATATTAAAATATTTATTATTTTTTAAAACCACATTTTACACTACATTGAGTACAACAGTAGGGAAAGTGTTGGATAGCGGAGGGGAATAAATTACTATTCCCACTCCAGCAAGTGCAACAGTAGGGAAAGTGTCGGATAGCAGAGGGGAATAATTTACTATTCCCACTCCAGCGAGTGCAACTGTAGGGAAAGTGTTGGATAACGGAGGAGTCAAAATTACTATTCCCACTCCAGCGAGTGCAACAGTAGGGAAAGTGTTGGATAGCGGAGGGGAATAAATTACTATTCCCACTCCAACAAATGCAACAGTAGGGAAAGTGTTGGATAGCGGAAGGGAATAATTTACTATTCCCACTCCAATGAGTGCAACAGTAGGGAAAGTGTTGGATAGCAAAGGGGAAAAAATTACTTGAACACTAAATCAGAGTTGCACCACTTTCCAGCAATATTCAAAAAAGTCCTTTGAATAAATTCTCTATGAAGCCACCAAGTCGTTGTACACTGGTCAAATTTTTTTCTCTTTTCCTTTATTAGTTCTTTCTTTAAAAGACAGACAGCCAACGTGTTTCGTCCTTAAAAACAGGACTTCTTCAGGGCAATATAGAAACTATGCAGAGAATTTGAGGTAGTAACCCTGGTCAAATGGTATGTTGCGACAGGGATGGTATTTAGACCCTTGCGTCCCGCTCGTCTATTTGAGCCAATGCATAATCCAATCAAATCAAAAGATGATAAAAGGTTGGGTATCCTTTCATGTTCTTAATATCACTTAGTAATTTGCAGCAGAATGTAGAGCACGAGTGGTATGATAGCCACAACAATTTAATGTCACAATCCAATTGTTGCTCCCTAAACCATATCCAGAGTATAGCCAAAGTCCTGGACAGATATATAAGCAACCCAGGCCTGGTTTCAGCCTAGCTGGGCCTCCTCAGTCGGATGCAGTGGGACTCCACTGGCACAGTGAGCACGGGACCCACGCCTGGGCACACCCATCGCATTTTAGTTCTCCCACTTTATTTTCATGTCTTGGAGTCTATATTTCACTCTCTCCCATCTTTCAATTAAAAACATTTGCTTCATCTGTTATTAATCTCTTTCTTCCTTAACATGTGGTCTTTTAATCCAAAAGTCCGCTATGATTATAAAACCCTTTGTCTTGAAATAATGTTGTTCCCCTTGATACGGGTCAGTTGCCGGCTGGATGCCTCCGATCCTTCACCTTACGATCCTGCACTGCATAGCGGACTTTTGGATTAAAAGACCACATATTAAGGAAGAAAGAGATTAATAACAGATGAAGCAAATGTTTTTAATTGAAAGATGGGAGAGAGTGAAATATAGACTCCAAGACATGAAAATAAAGTGGGAGACCTAAAATGCGATGGGTGTGCCCAGGCGTGGGTCCCGTGCTCACTGTGCCTGTGGAGTCCCACTGCATCCGACTGAGGAGGCCCAGCTAGGCTGAAACCAGGCCTGGGTTGCTTATATATCTGTCCAGGACTTTGGCTATACTCTGGATATGGTTTAGGGAGCAACAATTGGATTGTGACATTACATTGTTGTGGCTATCATACCACTTGTGCTCTACATTCTGCTACAAATTACTAAGTGATATTAAGAACATGAAAGGATACCCAACCTTTTATCATCTTTCGCTTTGATTGGATTATGCATTGGCTCAAATAGACGAGCGGGACGCAAGGGTCTAAATACCATCCCTGTCGCAACATACCATTTGACCAGGGTTACTACCTCAAATTCTCTGCATAGTTTCTATATTGCCCTGAAGAAGTCCTGTTTTTAAGGACGAAACGCGTTGGCTGTCTGTCTTTTAAAGAAAGAACTAATAAAGGAAAAGAGAAAAAAATGTGACCAGTGTACAACGACTTGGTGGCTTCATAGAGAATTTATTCAAAGGACTTTTTTGAATATTGCTGGAAAGTGGTGCAACTCTGATTTAGTGTTCAATTGGTTGCCCCTGGTAACAGGGGAGTGCTCTTGGATAGGGGGCACGTTTGGAGATTTGCACACAAGAACTTAATTTTGCATTTCAATAATTTCAATTGGTGATTACATTGGATTGGTGCCTTTTTGGTTGCCTATTTTGGTCCACTGTCCATTTTTGTGGGAAGAAATTACTATTCCCACTCCAGCGAGTGCAACAGTAAGGAAAGTGTTGGATAGCGTAGGGGTAAAAATTACTATTCCTACTCCAATGAGTGCAACAGTAGGGAAAGTGTAGGATAGCGTAGGGGATAAAATTACTATACCCACTCCAGGGAGTGCACCAGTAGGGAAAGTGTTGTATAGCGGAGGGGTAAAAATTACTATTCCCACTCCAGAGAGTGCAACAGTAGGGAAAGTGTTGGATTGCGTAGGGGTAAAAATTACTATTCCCACTCCAGCGAGTGCAACAGTAGGGAAAGTGTTGGATAGCGAAGGGGAATAATTTACTATTCCCACTCCAATTAATGCAACAGTAGGGAAAGTGTTGGATAGCGGGGGGGAATAATTTACTATTCCTACTCCAATGAGTGCAACAGTAGGGAAAGTGTTGGATAGCGGAGGAGAAAAAATTACTATTCCCACTCCAGCGAGTGCAACAGGAGGGAAAGTGTTGGATAGCGTAGGGGTAAAAATTACTATTCCCACTCCAGCGAGTGCAACAGTAGGGAAAGTGTTGGATAGCGTAGGGGAATAATTTACTATTCCCACTCCAATGAGTGCAACAGTAGGGAAAGTGTTGGATAGCGAAGGGGAAAAAAATTACTATTCCCACTCCAGCGAGTGCAACAGTAGGGAAAGTGTTGGATAGCGGAGATATGAAAATTACTATTCCCATTCCAGCGAGTGCAACAGTAGGGAAAGTGTTGGATAGCGTAGGGGTAAAAATTACTATTCCCACTCCAACGAGTGCAACAGTAGGGAAAGTGTTGGATACCGGAGGGGAATAATTTACTATTCCCACTCCAGGGAGTGCAACAGTAGGGAAAGTGTTGGATAGCGAAGGGGAATAATTTACTATTCCCACTCCAATTAATGCAACAGTAGGGAAAGTGTTGGATAGCGGGGGGGGAATAATTTACTATTCCTACTCCAATGAGTGCAACAGTAGGGAAAGTGTTGGATAGCGGAGGAGAAAAAATTACTATTCCCACTCCAGCGAGTGCAACAGGAGGGAAAGTGTTGGATAGCGTAGGGGTAAAAATTACTATTCCCACTCCAGCGAGTGCAACAGTAGGGAAAGTGTTGGATAGCGGAGGGGAATAATTTACTATTCCCACTCCAATGAGTGCAACAGTAGGGAAAGTGTTGGATAGCGAAGGGGAAAAAATTACTATTCCCACTCCAGCGAGTGCAACAGTAGGGAAAGTGTTGGATAGCGGAGACATGAAAATTACTATTCCCATTCCAGCGAGTGCAACAGTAGGGAAAGTGTTGGATAGCGTAGGGGTAAAAATTACTATTCCCACTCCAACGAGTGCAACAGTAGGGAAAGTGTTGGATAGCGGAGGGGAATAATTTACTATTCCCACTCCAGGGAGTGCAACAGTAGGGAGAGTGCTGGATAGCGGATTGGTAAAAATTACTATTCCCACTCCAGGGAGTGCAACAGTAGGGAGAGTGCTGGATAGCGGATTGGTAAAAATTACTACTCCCACTCCAACGAATACAAAGTTAGAGAAAGTGTTGGATAGCATAGGGGTAAAAATTACTATTCCCACTCCAGGGAGTGCAACAGTAGGGAAAGTATTGGCTAGCGGAGGGGAATAAATTACTATTCCCACTCCAATGAGTGCAACAGTAGGGAAAGTGTTGTATAGCGGAGGGGCTAGAACAAAACATTACAGCTATTGAACCTAAATCCCCAAAGAAAATAAAAATAAAACAATTACTAACAATATTTATCAATTAATAAATAAATATTAATGATCAACTAGTGATAAATTTATTTAAAGTATATTACTTTCAACACTCTACCCCAATAAACACAAAATCACACACCTAAAAATATTTACACAATTTCCATAGCTAATTTTACATTAATAAATTAATAACAATTAACAACAAATCATTAATTAATTTTAAAAAATGTTATTCCCAACATTTACAACTATAAACGCCACAACTCACACATCAAAATTATTCCACAATTAGCATATTTAAAATGTAACTAATTAATTAGCATTAATTAAAAAATAATTAATTAATTATAAATATTTTACCTCCCACCATATTCCCTATAAATGCCACCACCAATGTCATAAAACATGACACAATTAAAATAATTTATTAACAATTAATTCATTATTTAATAACAAGTAACAAGCAAAATAAAAACAATTAATAATAAATTAATTCACACAGCAAGATGCCTCAGAGCATGGCATTGGGGCCATGCTCTCACAGCTAAATTAAGAGGATCTGGATCAATCTATAGCCTTTATCATTAGAAGGTTACTTCACCGGGAACAGAGGTGGAGTAAAACAAAGAGGGAAGCCTTTGCAGTGGTCTGGGCAGTGGAGAAGCTGAGACCATACCTGTTTGGTGCTCGCTTCCAGGTTCAGACAGACCACAGACCCCTCAGATAGTTATTGCAGATGACGGGTGAGAATTCCAAACTGTTGAAGTGGTCCATCTCCCTGCAGGATATGGGGGCATATTAGCAAGACCCACGTTAAAATTATCGCCGTTTTAGCGGCAGGAAACTGCCGCTAAAACAGCGATAATGGGCTTGCTAATATGCGTTATGGAATTCCAATAGAAGCCCAGGTTAGATGTCCTGCACATCTAACCTGGGCTTCTATTGGAATTCTATAACGCATATTAGCAAGCCCATTATCGCCGTTTTAGCGGCAGTTTCCTGCCGCTAAAACAGCGATAATTTTAACGTGGGTCTTGCTAATATGCCCCCTGGACTTTACAGTGGAGCACGATCCTGGAACAGACCATGCCAATGCTGATGGTCTCTCCAGGTTCTTCTGCCTTAATGAAGAGAGCTCCTAAGGAGTTGGGTAGCTCTCCCCACTTTCAGCTGGGGGGAACACATGTTAAACCTGGCATCCTTGGCGTGGTTTTCCCCCTAACTTTTTGCCTTCAGACCTCTTGCTTTTGCTGACTTTATTTTGCTGGCCTTAGGACTATGCACACTTTACCACTGCTAACCAGTACTAAAGTGCTTGTGCTTTCTCCTTGAAACATGTGAGATTGGCTTATACCCAATTGGCATATTTAATTTACTTGTAAGACCCTAGTAAAGTGGCACTACCTGTACCCAGGGCCTGTAAATTAACAGCTACTAGTGGGCCTGCAGCACTGATTGTGCCACCCATTTAAGTAGCACTTTAAACATGTCTCAGGCCTTCCATTGCACCCTATTTGTGCAGTTTTAAACTGCCATTTCGACCAGGCAAAGTAAGCTTTTTGCCAGGCCCAAGCTTTCCTTTTTAATGCATATAAGTCCAGTCGCAGCAGGTGTATGTATGACCGGTAGGGCGGGGGCTGGGCGGGGGATAGGGGGAGGTGAAGTTGACAGACGATGATGAGAGAAAATAAATTATAAAAAAAAGAAAACCACTTATTTTGCGCTCGCTGTATCGTCGACTCAGCGTTGTGGTGATGCGGTGAGTGCAAGGTAAGTGGTGGTCTTTTTTTAATTTTATTTTCCCATGTCAAATTCACCCCTCCTTTCCCACGCCTGCCCCATCGCTCTTACCTGCACCAGCCACAATTGTATGAGTCACCCCTAGGGTAGGCTCTGCACAGCCCAGAGAGCAGGGTGAAATGCATTTAAAAGGTTGAACACGTACTTTTAAGTTTTACATGTCCTAATAGTGAAAAACTCTTAAATTCTGAACCATCTCGGAATCAACACATATCTTCAGCTTTGCGAGACATCTTTGACACGGACCCTAGCAATGCTCCACGAACTAGGATTTAAGGTACTTTGTTCAGCTGGCCTAACTGGGTCCCTGTAGCTGGCCTGGTCTCCATCATGCTCGGCCTGAACTTATGACTTGTCCCGGTCATACGCAACCAGATATCCACCGTTGGCGATTTGTGCTTTTTGGCACTATTTCCACTAAAATCTTTAAAATTGCATATCACCGGTTCTACTGATTTGATTTTTGTCATTTTGGTTTTGTTTTATTTATTTAAAGAAGTTCAATGTTTCTAATATGGTGTGGGATCCCATTTCTGTAGAAGTTTCACTTTATTGCTGTTTGAAGTGTTGCACAAATACTTTACACATTGCCTCTAAGTTAGGCCTGATGGCTCAGCACCAAGCTACATGAGGGTTGAGCACAGGTTAATTTAGAGTTGGCTTGTTCCTCAACCTGACAAAGATTGTGATTGCTGTTTGACCAGGGCTCACACCCCAGTCAACCAACAACCCAATTTCTCACAGGTTGCTTAAAAATGATATTAAGGAGTCCAAAATATGACCCAAGGGAAGAGTGGAGAGGTACTACGTTTGCACTAGGGACACTGGGATAAATCATGTACTGCCCAGCTGCAGTTTTGAAAGGATACACGGGTCCATAGTAAGAGGATGACCAGGAACAAGGGAGAGCCCTCAAAGTGATTCAATGTCAGAAACTGCAGGCTACAGACCTACAAGCATCAGGCTACAAGGAATGGGCTAATCGTGCTATTTAGTGAGCTTTGGTATGCAATAATTCGATTGAGAGATGGTACCCACTTCTAAAATCATGAACATTGGATGGTGGGCATCCAAATGTACAAACTTTATTTCAAGCCATAACACCAATGCATAAAGGTTTGCTATGACACCCTCAGGATGGTGAATTGCAACAGTTATGCAAATACATGTGTAACTCTCTTCTGGGAAAGGATGGTGGGGAAGTGGGCTATTGTCTTTGATAGCCAGGATGAAGGTTTGCCACTTCATTTCTTGAATACTTTCAGTAGTGCCCTTTCAGAGTGCCATTTGGCAGCCTGTGACTTTTTGCTAATGTAAATGAAAATTGGGCTGTAAAATTCAGTATTTAACCACATGTTTTCAACATTTTCAGGGGGACAGAAACCCCTAGAATACCTCCATAAGGAAGGTGGTCTTGCACACTTCCATCTTTGCTGCAATCCGGCATTAGGCATTGTCCATGCACATAGCTGGGTGCCATTGGTGGAAGATAGCATTACCAGTGGTGGAAGTGGGTGGTGCCAGGGTAGAAGTGGGCAGGGGCCAACTGGGAATAGTTTTGGTTAGCTGTACCATTTTTTTCTTTTTTAAAAATAAATTAAGTAGTGAGGTCATCAGCCTCTTGATCAATGAGCATTCTCAGTACGGACTTATAGGTCCCTCACTCAATAAAGATGCTTGTCACAAAAGGGTTGGAGGTCGGACTGGCAGCTGCAATATACTATCTGATTTCCTGAGGCACTGAATCCTGATGTTTTCCACATGCTTCACAATATTTATAGGTAAGTTTGAAACAGCTCTTCTTCACTCTGTGCTAAAGTGATGAATAGTGACAGGTACAGGCTATCAGCATTCGGCCACACAGAAAAGGCGCATTGGTTAACGTGAAATGCATACACAGTTATGCATTCCTCAAATAAACACAAGGAGAAAAAATATGACTCAACTGTCCCAGCAGCCAGTCCTGCAAAAGGTCAGATTTCGATCGGACAGCCTCTGGCAGGAAACCAGCCAATCAAAGTTGGCAGGGAAAGCAGCACTTTGTGGGCCTCAACACAAAACATATTTGATCTGTGCTATTAAGGTTTTAAACACCTGTTACAAATGAATTATGAGCACAGGATTCATGGGTTGGTAATTTGTGACAAGAACGTTTGTGCACATTTGCTGCGTGGCATTTTGTTGTGCTGGTGATATATTCTGTTTTTAAGTGCGTCTGTCTTTTTGTACTGAATTAATGCAATGTGATTTAAATTTAGTGCAGGTTTTGTGTTGCGTTCTGATTTGATTGTTTTGTTGCGATGTGCCATGTCATGGTTTAATTGTGGTGTCATGTTGCATTGTGTATGTTATTCTAAAATGTTTATTTACTTCAGATATATCAACAGAAGCTGCTATATTTTCCTGCTAAAAGCAGCACAGGCCTTGAAAGTTCCTGTGATAAGTAACATCTTAGGTGGTAAAATAGCACTGCTCCAACTTCAATCACGCTGCAATCCACACCAGATTGAGGAAAAAGGATGCCGGGAAAGTCAATGAAACGGACCATTTGCCACAAGTCCATCAAAAGATGGCTGTGCGCTCCCTACCTTGCCTAATATAATTCGCAAATCTTCTTTATATGAAAAGTCCTCCTATAAAAGTGGAAACAATGAAAATGATGTGAAAAGTGTACATATTTCAATATTTTCTGAGATAATATAGGGGGCATATCAACAACAAAAGGCGATAATAATCGCTGAACGCGTTTATCGCATTTGTCATTATCGCCGTCTATCGCCGATTCACATCGCCGTGTTAGTGGCGTATTTACAACGCTTGGCTAACAGGCGATGTGAAATCCGGCGATTGACGGCGATATTCCACATTACCGTGCGAAAACCAGCGACAACAGGACGGCGCTAAAGGAAATGTTGTTAATAGGGAGATGTGGACTCAGCCATTCAATCCACTTCCCATTGAACAGATAGACAATTCTGAAATTTATCAGACGTTAGATACCGGCGATAACTGTGGTCAGCGCAGATTTTAATAACGCTATGGGTGTCAGAGCACGGCTTGTAAATACTGCGATGTGCGGTTACCGACTTTTTCCCGGTTGTTTTCTTTGGGAACGCCTTCTTTGCATCTCATTAGAGATGCGAGGCTAGGCGTGTGGAGAACGGCTGCTAACATGCGCTAATGCATGTTAGCACCGCATTGTTGATAGGGCGATGACATTTTCGCGATATGGCCCTTGTTAATATGCCCCATAGTTTATAAAAAAGTGTACAATTGTGTTTTAGTTGATGTTATCATTTAAGAGCTCACCCTTCGAAAACACATTATTCTAGGATACTAAGGGGCAGATTTACAAGAACTGGCGCATCCTTTCATATTAGCAGGGATGCGCCAGTTAAATTGCGACACGTAAAAAAAACCTTGAGCCACCATGGATGTGCCGCATTTACAATGCGGCGCTCCGTGGCGCAAGGATAGACAGATGAGTGATGCATCTTTTCAGCGTAAGGGCAGCGCATTGCTGGAGTCGTGTCGCAAGTATGACGCAACTCCAGCAATGGTTAGGAATGCCTATTCCTAACATGCTGCGTCACTCCTTATGCCTGCTTCAAGCAGGCGCAAGGTTTTGACACAGTGGCGTCGTAAAAGTGACTCAGTGAAGTCTTTTAGATTTCACTGCGTCACTTTTACGAGGCTTTCCTGTGTGGGAACGCCCACCCTGCATACATTATACCTGACGCAGGTATAATGTAGCGCAGGGCTTTACAACGTGACGCATCTCCCTAGATGCGTCACGTTGTAAATATGTCGCAAAGTGGCGCATTGTTTACGACGCTGCTCCGTCACAGAAGTGACGCAACGGTGGCGTAAAGTTGTCGCAAGGGGCTTGTAAATCTGCCCCTAAAAGTTTCTGCCTTAAAGTCAGTCATTGGTTGTTTTATGAGAAATTACTGAATTCACTTTCTGAGTAAGAACACAATTGCAGGTACACGTTCACTTGCACATAGAAGGGTAGCATAACCACTCGACAAACGATTCAGAGCAAATCCTTCCTTTGGAACCCTATCAGGTCTGTGTGCTCTTATTGGAGTGTCTTGTGCTCAGTTTTAGAATTTCTAATTATTTAGTGTCACTGCCTACTTAATAAGCAGAGCACATTAAACACTGTTTATTTCAGAAACTTTATGGTAGTGTAAAAAAAGAGAATTTTCACCTTTTTGCAACGTAATTAGTAATATGGCAAACTGTATTTGCACAAGAGCGAAATAAGGTAAAAAGGCATTTTACCGTTTCTTGACGGGTGCCCATAAAAGAAAAGAATGAAATCAATTTTTCCTCAATAAAAATGTAAAAGCTATGACTGCATTTGTTTACAAGACGTCGCTACATGGCTATAGTTTCAGGGAGCCGCGGTGAAAACTGCCGGTAACACTAGCGTGAAGGCGATAGGAATTCTGGCGTTAGCGGGCGAAAACTAACGAAAGGCCCATTAGCAGCAAAAAAACGCATGTTAGTCAGCCCAACGTGAGTTTTTTTTTCTCTATAGGCAAAAATAGCCTATCAGTCCACCTCCAATGAAAAATAGGAAAAAAAACAATGGAATGCAGAATGGAGCAGCTAGGGCCAAGTGCAGCACAGATCAATAACCCCCTCAAGCCCCCAACATCCAGGATGGCCAGCCAGAGTCCCAGGGGAAGAGGAAATTCAGGGCTATATCTATGAAAAGAGGCGCATCGCGGTGCAAAACCAGTGATGCATCACTTTTCATTGCGCACTCCTTGCAACACCATGGCATCCAAAACCTTGAAAGCATGGACAGTCCCCAGGGCCAGGAGGCCTCGCTGGGCCTGCGTCTGGGACCCGGAGTGGGATGTGGAGGTGCTGTGGAGTCGCTGGGCCGTGGGGGTAGACATTGAGGTGCGGCGATCACCCTTACCTGGTGGTGAAGTCTGGCAGGTCGCATGGAGACACGTTGCTGACCTGTGTGAGAAGACCACCTTGAGCCCCTTGGAGCTGTGAATGGTAGAGGCGCTCCTGCTCACCAACGTAGGGAGGTCTGCATCGTATACTACGATCCACCACTACACCGGGGTGCACGGAGGAGATTACCAATGGTGGGCGGCTCCTCTGTGCATCACAGGCCGGATTATGTTTTTTTAATTTTTTTTGTTTTATATAGCGCGAACTTGACCCGAATCGGGTATAAGAGCGCTTTACATAGCACCAGTTGCATTACATGAGGACACATTCATTTTTGTTAGGCACGGAGAGATTAAGTGATTTACCCAGAATCACAGGATGTTCAGCGTCATTGCCGAGACTCGAACCCAGTTCCCCAGATTCGAGGTCGACCGCCCCAGCCGTTAGGCCAACTCCTCTCCCCTATGTTGCACTGGCCAGATGCTGTGGAGGGTGAGGCCCCTGAGCTGCGCCGAAATTGTGTGCCGGCAGCGCTGCAACTTCACGCCTAAGGGTGCCCTGTTGCATCCCCTTCATCAGGAGGTTCCCCAGCAGACTTGGCGGCGACTGCTGTACCCAGGCTTGTGAAATCCGACCTGGCTGAGGCTCCTGCTGGCTGAGTCACAGATTTGGAGAGAGTGCAGCGGATTGCACCACAGTGTCAATGTCCAGGTAAGGAGAAGGTGGGACGCGTAGCAGAGGAGGCCCGGGGGTCGAGTCACTCAGGCCTAGCACCTGTGGATGACGCACCCCCAGTGGCGGCTCATACGCTATGGCGGAAGAGCGTCACCCCACTGCTTCCAAGCAGTGCAAGAAGTGGCAAAATAATAACATGATGATAACTTTCTGATGCACACATGCTATGTTTCCTTTGCGGGCGGGAGGGTGGTTAGGGCTGCTCCACTCACGGAGCAGGGCAGGAGCAGAGTGGTATGCCCACTCAAGTGCGCAATGACTCTTTGGTCGGCCCTCTCAGGCCACCCAAAGCAGTCATGCACACTTCCCTGTTCGCAATGCAGGCTGCATTACAGCCTGCATGGAGAACATGCCCACCCCTCCAGCCCCTGGCTGAAAGCCTTGTCACAGCGCTCAAGAACAATCACAATGCCGCATTGCAGCATTGTGATTGGCTTAGGGGAGGGAGCCTGGCTGCCTGCTTCCTGTTCCTGGAAGCAAACTCAGGAGAGCAGGAGCACAGAAGACGCGGGACCCGGCCTCGAGGTAAGAATTCATCAGAAAAAAATATTTACAACCCCCGCTCACACCCCCCGTGTCCCTGCCCCCTCCAGTGTCCTTTCCCACGTTTCCCGCCTCCCAGCTGTCCAGTTCCCCCCGCAGCACTTCTCAATGGCGGCAGCTGTGCGCCCATGCGAAGCGTGCCTATCACTGGTGTGCCAAAGGAATATATGACGTTACAACGCATACCACTACATCGCATTCCATTACAATGCATACTAATACTACGCATATTGCAACAGTAGGGAAAGTGCTGGATAGTGGAGGGGTAAAAATTACTATTCCCACTGCAGTGAGTGCAACCCTACGACGAACCCTTGCACCCCAAACCCCATACTCACCCTGAACCCTAAAAATCACCTTTACCCCAAAACACACCCTGTACCCTAAAATTCACCTTTGCCCCCAAAACACACCCTGAACCCTAAAATTCACCTTTGCCCCCCAAAACCCATACCCACCCTGAACCCTAAAATTAACCCTGGTGCCCCAAAACCCATACCCACCCTAAAACTTAAAACTCTCCATTACTAACCTTACAATGCTTTGTAATGCCTACGTTGTAATGGACGTCGCCCTTGCCAAAGGCAAGCCATAGGTAAGCCTGTCTGCGTCCGTCTGCCCCTGGACCCAGCACCAAGGACCCCTCCTCTTGGACATTCCACCACTACAACGCCAGCACCCTCCTCGCCATCAACCATGGAAGCCACATCGCCTGCCATCTAGCAACACTGTGGAATTCTCTTGAACCCTGCGCCTGTCGAAACTACAAACGCACCTTCTGCTACATCAGCACACCAGTGCCTCGTGCCACCCAGCCGACCAACAGTGCACCCAACCGGCTCAACTGCATCCTCCTCAACGTGCGGTCACTCCACAAACATGCAACAGAAATCTGGGACCTCCTCGATGCAACCTCTTCAGACATCGCCTTCTTCATGGAAACCTGGACCAAACTCTGCTCCAGACCGGACATCACCATTGCCATCCCTGACAGCTACTAAATCAACCGCAAGGACCACCCCGACCGTCCAGTAGGAGGCATTGCCATCTCCTACAAAAGCACACTCTGACTGACCATGCACTCTAATGACCCAACGGTGACCATGGAACACCTCCATTTCCAGATCCGGACCAACCCCAACCCCATCCTCCGCGGCACCCTCATCTGCAGGCCCCCCGGGCCATGGCCCCCTATTCACTGATACCATTGTAGACCTCATTGCACCCCAGGCTCTCCCATCCTACTCGGAGACCTCAAGTTCCACCTGGACAACCCCAATGACCTGTACACCACCCCCTCCTGGGGAAGCTCGCCAACATCAGACTCAAGCAACTAGTCACCGCACCAACCCACATAGCAGGACGCACGCTCGAGCACGTCTCCTCTGCCAGCGGGAGCTTCAACTACAGCCACACCACCGGACTCTCCTGGACAGACTATCACTGTATACATCATGTCTTCACCATGCCCACCGTACACCAGCGCCATCATTGCCCCCTCGTAGCTGAATCAAGGCCACCAAAGAACTTCTTGTCAAATCCCTCAGCACCACCACTCCGCCAACGCTTACAGACGATAACACCGCAGCACGCAACCTCCACCGATGGATCTCCTACTGTGCCAACACCCTGGCACCCCTCAAGAAATGACCAGGCAAACAACACTCCAAGAAGGCTAACTGGTTCACTCCCGCCACCCACTAGTCCAGATGCCCTGAAGACGTCTTGAGAAGTGATGGAGCCACAGCATCAATCAACTCCGCAACACAGATTCACCCTTGCACCGTGGCGCAAGGGTGCCTGCGTAGGCGCATTGCAGCCATTGTGCACCAACGTAGGTGAAAAAGACAGGGGGGCTTATTCATGAGCCCCTTCTGACAGTTTCACCCCCACAGTGCGTCAGTTTCTTGACGTACTTGCAGCGTGATTCTTGCACCACGTTGCGTCGTATTTGCAAAGTGACGCATGTAGGCATATGCGTGACCTTGTGAAGCCCTGTGCCACATTATACCTGCATCAGGTATGATGTATGCAGGGTGTGCGTTCCCACACAACAAAGCCTCATAGGAGTCACACAGTGAAATCCATCAGATTTCACTGTCACAATTGTAAAACGGCACTGCGTCAGTACCTTACGCCTGATTCATGGCAGGCGTAAGGGTGAAGAAGTGCCACAGGTATAGGATGGCCCCATGCATTGCTGGAGTTGCGTCATGCTAGTGACGCAACTGCAGCAATGCGTGACTTTAGCGCTGACAGATATGTCAGGATTCCAGACGTATCTTTCATTAATTGCGACATGGAGCGCTGTACAGTGAATACAGCGCATCCATGTTGTCGCAAGAAGGATATAGTGAAAAGTGTTGCAACGCTGTTTTGTCGCAGCACTGCAACACTTTTCATGTATGAGGCCCAGGAATGTGCCCTATCTAATTGATGATGCACATTCATGCCCTGTAGTTTTGTCGCAGGGCAGCGCAGCAACATTCCTTGCAGCGCTGTCCAGCACAAAAACCTGTTGAAATGAGGCCCCAAGTCTTTGCATCATTTTTAAGACCAGCTATTTTCTGGACTTGAAAAACTGCAGTTAGAGGCAGTTTTTTTGGTCTTGCTCCAAACAAGGAATTCCTTGTAAATATCGCGAAGTGGGGTTAGCGGCCGTTTTTGCACGGGAACACCTACCTTGCATCTCATCTTCGTTAACTATCGCTAACAGAAGTGGCGATCTTTAAAATGCACGTTTTCGCTGAAAAACTGCAGCTAACTGAGGTTAGCAACAGCTTGTACATATGGTGATAAAAAAATCGCTGCCGTACCGTCAAAAAAGTGCAGCTACGGCGGCGTTAACTCCTTGTACACATGCCCCTGGGTCTCTAGTTAGCAGAGGTATGCACCCTGTCCAAGTAGGGACCACAATCCTAGTCAGGGTAATCTAGATGCACACTAAAAGATAACCTGTGCCCACCCTCTGGTAGCTTCGCACAGAGCAGTCAGGCTTATCTAAAGAGGCAATGTGTAAAGTATTTGTGCAATATACACACACACATAAACACACACTAACACAATGAAAACACCACAAAAATACAAGACACAGGTTTAGAAAAATTGAGAATAATTTTATTAATAAAAGAAGACCAAAACAACAAAAATCCAAAAAGTAGAACTGGAGTTATGAATTTTTAAATAATAAATCAAACAGTAGAGCTTAAAAGCAAATAGCTCTTAGGATTACTTGAGGTCGCGCTGAACTAGGGTAAATCCAAAGCTCCGGCTGATGGGGATGGAGGGCCGGCCAGGTACAGGACTCACGCAGGTCCCGCTGAAAAAGTACCTTGGATGGAGCAAGTGTCGACATCAAAGACTCAATGCGAGGAGTCGAGGAAGCACCACGTCGATCGCGTTGATGAAGGCAAAACATCGGCGCTGATCCGTACATTCAATGAAGGCTTCATCAACTAACCCCTTTACGATGCAGGTGTTGCGTCGTCATCAAGCAAGAGCTATCAGAATGCAGATGAGTTCTCTGTCAAACCCACCCTTCCAGTGTTTGTGGCTTTCTAGAAGGAAAATACAAAGTGTAGCTGTCACACACCCGAGACATGTATTGGAGACAGGCTGCAGGCACACATAGCTAAGTTAAGAGCAGAGAAATGCCCACTTCCTAAAAGTGGCATTTCTAAAATAGTAATGCTAAATCCATCTTTACCACTAAAGAGGATTTCTCATTACTATTGCAAAAATATGAAACATGATGCAGCTCCTCCTTTCTATTCAGGAACTACAGCTTAAAAGTGTATTAAGGAATTCCTAATGCTAGCCTATGAGAGGAGTAGGCATCACAGTAGTGAAAAACGAATTTGGCTGTTTGTCACTACCAGGACATCTAAAGTACATGTCCCAGCTTCTATGTACACAGCACCCTGCCCCTAGGGCTACCTAGGGCCTACCTTAGGGGTGACTTATGTGTAATAAAAGGGGGGTTTAAGGCACGGCAAGTAGTTTTAAATGCCAAGTCGAAGTGGCAGTAAACAACACACAAAGGCCCTGCAATGGCAGGCCTGAGACAGGTTTGAAAGGCACTTATGTGGGTGGCACAATCAGTGCTGCTGACCCGCTACTGCCATTTAATTGACAGGCCCTGGGTATATGGTATGCCACTTTACAAGGTACTTGCAAGTAAACTAAATATGCCAGTTGTGTATACACCAATGTTGCCATGTTTAGGGGAGAAACACATGCACTTTAGCACCAGTGAGCAGTGGTAAAGTGCTCAGAGCTCTAAGGCCAACAAAAAGAATCCACAAAAGAGGAGGAGGAAAGCAAAAGGTTTGGGCGATGCCCACCCTAAGGATGACGGATCTAACAGTAAGCTTATCAAATCTTTTCAATATCTTGTTGCCCATACCAAGAAAGTAGATTCTTGTGCTGAAAAGCTATGTAAAGTCAATATTATGAAGTGAAGTGATAAATATCCCACACAACCACACTATCGCCATTACAGGTCCTATGCCACTGTATCCCTTCTTCAATGTAGCTCTCAACACTCCAATGTTTTAACAACAGTTTCATTTGGAATAATTAATTAACTAGAGGGGCACAGGTTTACTTTGTTGATATTTTTATACTTTCTGTGCAAATACAGGCGCCCCGAAAAAAGCATATTCAGTCATCTAATGTGATGGTCTGGCCTGCCTATTGCTTTTCCAAAAACTCACTCTCGATCTATATTTATAGAGGGGCTTTTGTTCAGCAGACTACATCTATTAGTCTGTAAAATGAACATTTACATTTTGCTTCCGCTTGCCACCGCATATAGCATGTGGCAGTGGGTCAGCTCACCTTTTCCCATTGGCATCCTTCACTTAGTGTGACTGCACAAATCCTGTGCACATTGTTCACAGCCAACCAAAAGCAATTTATTTCTCTGGTTCAAAGTGCATCTTATTTTGTTTATTTTTTATATTAACTTTTAACTTCAACTATTTATTTTGCCTGCACTTTTGGGGCCCACTAAGATGGCGATTTATTTCCATCTCGTTTTTAAAATTGCTGCCATGAAGTGTTTCAGCGGCATAGTAACATTGTAGCTGTCTGTGATTTGTGTGCTTGGTTTTGCGGTGATTTATGCTGGAGTCGATCAAAACAAAAATAATAATGTACATGACACTAATAAAGTTTTTTTTTAAGTCAAGTCAAATTCTTTATTTCTAAGACATAATATCTTACAGAAATATAACATAGTTTCCCAATTCATTGATACAAAATATTTAGAAATATCATAAAATCGCCAATAATAAAAGTAGATCAAATCAATACAACCGGCACATAACACAGACCCAAAAACAAATATAAACCTGCGTTGTTTATAATACCTTTTCAAAGAAAATGCATCTTGGTGGGATCTGCAAAAAAACAATTATACCATGCATATCATATTCCAGATGTGCAACTGTTTCAGTGTTTTGAAGTACAACAAATAATTTTGGTTACTTAAGTAAATACTAAAGTACATTTTGCAAAACCAACATGGCATAAACCAACAAGGGAACAATAATCCATATTCAAAATACCTTTAAAAGTTCATCTCGGTTGAATTTACAGCAGAACCAGTTCATAAGCATACATTACATATTCAAAGTAAGTAGCAATTGGCCCTATTGAAATAGAAGCAGCAAGTGGTTTAAATTGCTTCTATAATAAAGTGCATTATGCAAAGCCAGATTTAAAGAAATCTTAAAACTGAACACCCATACTAGAGGGCCCTACTTATCAGATTCATAAGACAATGTCTTGAAGATTTTTTACTTAACAATCACCATTTGTAACTCAGCCATATTTAGGTAGCAGAATATTTTCTTACTTTCCTATGTATTTCTTGTTTTGCATATGCTTGCTGTAAAAAAAGAAATAAATAACCATTGTTTGAGCTTGCCAGTGCCAGATCTATTGGCTCTGCCAATGTTTGTTTTAATTGACGTTCCTTTGCAACTAGCTGTCGATGTTGCAACTAGGGGTGTTTAATGTGCGACAAAATACTCAATGTTAACTTCACATTCAAATTTCCTTCTGAGCATGGTCTACATGTTACGTCTCCACTGTCTGGTTGCACAGAGCTTCAGCAGGACATACTTTCATATTAAAATGTATTTAACAGAGACTAAAACATCCACACACTCTTACTAGCATAATCATAGTAGGAAGCAAATGTGAACCTTCAGTTTATTTGGGAATGAGACTATCAAAAAGGGTTTGAGCTGCTATTCATATGAAAAATTATTTATTAGCATAATAGACAAGAGGTGAATTAACAGAAACATATTTATGTTGTATTTGAACACCCATCCTGTGTATCATGGTGGACACCACAGTCATTTTGAGGAGATAAGGAAACCTGTCCTTGTTCATACAATTATAATAGTCAGATGCTAAGAAATTAGCCCAGTGCGAGAGTTCCAAGGGAAAAGTGTGGTAAATGCAACACTCAGGGGTATATTCACAAGAACGTGTGATAACTACCGCAAGAGTAGCGTATCGCAACTTCCAATAACGCAGCCTATCACGGGAAAATAACCCCGTGTCAACGTGGAATTCACAACAAGGCGGTAGCAAGCGATAGTCTGCCAAACCCGCGGACAAAGTCTGCGATTCAACCCCCACGACGGAGATAAAAACACAAACCACAACACCAAAAAACAAGCGATGGGCCAAAGCGCGATAAGAAAACAGTGACAACCAGCGCGAGGGCAGCAATACGCACGCGCAATGCAGGAAAAAGCACAAGAACAGTATACGGAAAATGCCACAGAACAAAATACATCAACAGCGGAGAGCCACGGATGCACCCTGGCCAACTGCAGAGGACAACATGCACACCACAACATCCACGCACCGTGGAAGAACAGAACCCACAGGCACACCACTTGAAAGAGACCAGTGGCAGACAAATCAGAGCTGCAGGAGCGACACACCCACCGTGCAGCATACACACACAAGCAGAAGTGCACCCGGACAGTGACAACATCCCGGGACAAACAGCAACACCTCCACAACTGAACACAGGACACCACTGGATCGGAAAATGTGCACAACCATTGCAAATCACACCTGAAACCCCAGGGACATGTAACATGACAATGTACAATTCCAACCTGTGACCTGCAAACATGTTTATTCACACATGCAGTGCAATTGGACATCCACTACTGTCCCATGAATGCCACGGAGAGTCACAATGTGACGTGCTCATGAGAAGTAAGTGTCAATGATGGAGTCCCTACGGGCCATTCCTGCCGCAGCTGCAGTGGGATGTGGGCCACCTGCCCCATCACCACCATCATTGTCCGGTATCTCTGGAACTGGGATCCATGGGGCCCTGGTGCGAACACAGATGTTGTGCAACACGCAACATGCAATGATCATCTTGCACACGATGTCTGGGCTGCACAGGAGCTTCCCACCAGTGCCGTCCAGGCACCTGAAACGTGACTTCAACACGCCAAATGTGCGTTCAACGATGCCCCTGGTGCGTATGTGGGCTCCATTGTACAGCCTCTGGGCGGGTGTGTTCGGGTCTCGGAGGGGTGTCATCATCCAAGGGCAGACTGCATATTCTTGATCACCGGGGACAGTGCAGGGAGAAAAGAGTCAATACTTGGTTCGGCAGGATGTGATGGCAGGCCCACTAATCCAGTGACGCCTGTGCTGGCTGTGGAGGGGGTGAGTGTAAGGCAGCCCTCTGGGAGTAGCATGTGCTGGCAACTACACCAACAGTCATCAGGCACACAGACATGCAATGTCTGAACTACAAGGGGGGATGACTCGAGCCGCACAGGGCTAGTCGCCCCGGATGCACAGCGGCCGACACGGGCCCACCACCACGGGACGCTAACCTGCGGGAGACCGGGGTAGGGTCATGGGGGCAGAGCAGTGCCTCACATGTGTCATGGCTGCATTCCGCTTCTCCACACGTTCAGCAGTTGTGTGGCTGTGGTGCCATGTATTGGGTGCAGGGGTAGGCCAGGATGACCATGGAGTGGTGTAGTCGTGTCTGGTAGGTGGTCGTGTAGTTTGACATGTCGGATGTGGTTTGGTCACGTGTGCATCCCCACAGTTGTGCCTTGTGCGTTGGTGGCTGTGGGATGTGTGGTGTGTTGAGTTGGTACTTACCAACGAGCAGTCCCGTTCCATATGTGCCATCCTGGAAGCGCTGGTTGATGATGGACTGTCGGAAGATGAAGGAATCATGCACACTGCCTGGGTAGTTGGCGATGACATTGGTGAACATTCCCCGGTGGTCCACTATTGCCTGCACATTGATGGAATGCGTGTGCTTCCTGTTGCGGTAGTGGTGTGCAGTATCCGCAGGGGGCACAAGTGGGACATGTGTGCAGTCGATTGCCCACAACACGGCCGGGAATCCGGCTATGGCGTAGAAGCCTTGCTTAGTCTCCAGCTGTTCTTGCGCAGTGTTGGGGAAGTGAAGGTACTGGGGTATGAAGCTGTGATGGCATCCAGGACGGGTGTGATGAACTTTGATAGGGCTGGCTGTGAGACCCCTCCGACTCTGGCAGTTGTTGGTTGGAAGGTCCCAGAGGCCAACAGGTGCAGCACTGCCAGCAGCTTTGTCTGCGAAGGGATGTTTGTTCTCCGCTGTGTTGGGACCGTCAGCCTGTGGGCAATGTGGGTCAGGATGCGGAGGATGGTTGTCCTTTTGAGCTGGTAGTGGGCAATGACTTCCGCGGGCGTTAGGTCTGTGAGAGTGGTGCGTTTACGGTAGGTCTGCTGTCTTGCTCTACGCTGCCTCTGTGGTGGTCCGGGGGGGGGAGCGGGTCCGGGTCCTGGGGGGGTGGCGGTCCAGGGGGCGGTGGAGGTGGGTGTTGTGGCCCTGTTGGGGCTCCGAGCTGCATGTAGAGTAGCTCCATGGTGTCGTTTGTTCTTTGGGTATGGCTGTGTGCAGGACTCCGTTGCCTACTGCAGGTAGACATCCTTCTTAACACCTGCTTGAGGCAGGTGTTAAATACCTGCGGCTACCGCACCTCATCGCCTGTTTTGTGTTCTTATCGCAGATGTGGCTGGTCGTTGTGAATGTTGAGGTGTGATGTTGTCTCGACTTTTCACACGGGAACGCCTACTCTGCATCTCATTAGCGATATTTGCGAGGGTCCTCTGTGGCGATGTTTTTTGTGGCTGCTATCGCGGGTAAACTGGTGCTGTGGGCTGTTAACACCTGCTTGCGAATGGGGGGGTAAATTTATCACGACTTTGGCTGCGATAAAGTGCCGTTAATTCGGCGATAGCTCCTTGTGAATATGCCCCTCTGAGTTAGGACATTACAGCAAGATCATTAGGCCAGCACAAAGCCTGTAAGTATATTTGGCACATGAAAACATTCCTCTACTCAAAACAATGTATACGCAAAAGGAGCAAAAATGTTTCCTCACTGTCACTTTATTTAGCACTTAATGGGCTAGGTGTGAAAAAATGATTTTGCAGTTGCAAACCCTGCAATTCGCAAAATTGAAGAGTTTGTGATCTCAAGATGACATTTCACAATGTTCAAAACCACTTCTTTGATTTTAAAAGTTCTTTCTGAATCATGAGGGGTTTACTGGCTCATTCAGAATCGTATTTAGAAAGGGGCATAAAAGGGGATACCCTCCTAATTGCTAATCACAGTGAGATGTATCAATGGTTTTTAACCACAATTGATGTTGCAAGCTATTGATAAGTTACCAACAGAGCAAAGGAGAATAAGAAATTGTGAATTTGGGAATTGTGTCGGCCAGCCTCAGGTGAGTGGGCTGTGGTGCAAGGGATCATTGCATGCTTCTCCTGATGTCTTCCAAAAGAAACAAACATTTTCTTCTTAAAAAAAGAACTGGTTCCCATTTAGAATGCAAACAGAGGGATAGTATTCTACTGTTTCTGGCAGACCACAGGACGTTGTTTGTAGCTAACCACAGGAGGTTGCAATTAGCAATTTCCCTAATTAATATTCACTGGGCAGGTCATTCTGTGACCTCTTGAAACTGGAGTTTTTGTTATGCAACCCATATGTCAATAGGTCATATCGCAAAATTAGAGATACGTCATAAAAAGTTGGTGCACCAATTAGCCCCACAACTTGTGACCTGTACATCGGCCAAATATCCTTAACCGTCCTCCTCTTTCTCATTGACAAGGGATCCATAATCAGAATATTTATTGGTACATGCGATTAATTGCTGGTTACACTGATAAAGAGATGATAAGACCCAGGTCTTCAATACCCAAATCTATAAACTAGCCACTAAAATATTTCTCATCTCTTTTTTGTGATTTTCTTCTCCTTTTTTAGTGATGGAATTTTCGATTCATCCATATCACTGTGTGATCTTCTACACTTTATATACAATATACATCCCCTACAGAAGCTTCCATTTTATTAATGTGTTGTCATTAACTCAACATCTACCTTTGAACTGTCACCTTCCATTTAAAGCAATTTTACACACATACAAAAACAACGTGCACTCTAAGTACACGTCTTATTGTTATTCACCTTCTCTCTGACAACATAAAATGTGTAATATACAACTATAAATTGCAATAGGATTTACAATAAAGTTACGCTAGTCAGGTAGGAAGAGACGTTGTATCCGGCAGACCGAAACATCAGAAGTCCTGGTGGGAAAGAAGGAGGAAGATCTTGTTTCCATCAAATCCATCATACATTTCGAATACTTTTTGGCTCCAAAATAGACAGACAGAATTTCATAGCACCATCCTCACCACTCTACCCAGTGCTGTAAAGAATTTTCTGGAGCACCCTTCTGTGTGCAAGTCAAGCCTATTCATCACTCTGACAGGCACTCCTAGTGTCACCAGTTGTGTACATTATGACTGAGGAACCGTGCTGTTACCCTATGTACCTTCGGAAATGTGAGTGCTTTTGCTGCTTCTAACAGAGTGTCGACAGCCCAAATTGTCCTTAAAAAAGAAGTAGGTAGGAGAGGAGTCTGCCCGTGCATGAAAGTACACTCTCTTTTCATCCCGGGTAGATTCCATTTTTTGTTGAGTTATTGTTGATCGGCCCAGTGCACTTATTTAACGACGTCAGGAACAATCTGGCATTGGTGTTTGGTCCACATATATTCTGATTGTGGCTTCTGCTTCCACAGTAAAAGTGTTTTATCAAAGGGAATTCATTTCAATGTAATAACGTTAATGGCGGGGCTTCTCACATCAACTGGCTGAAAAAGCTCATCATAGTAAAAATAGGCCCAGCGAAAAACGAGACCAACAAAGATTATTTGCTATAAGCCATCTGACTCTAACAAAGCAAGGCCCAATTCAGTGATTATCAGTTTATTGTTCAAACGTGGGTAGGTTCATGTTAAGTATCATAGACAGCTTGCACACAATGTTAGTTCCAGAGTGTCCCTGTCCATTTGGTATCTTGTGTAGTGTGAGACATGCTATGCATGGAACAGCCATTAACCACTCACATGCACAGTCTGACCCTCATAAGGCTGAATCACAGAAAAAGCCTGAACATAAAGCTTATTATCTAACCAGGCACTTCTAATTGTCAATTATGCTTTCTAATGCGTGATAATAAGGATCATATAGCCTTTACAGGAACGAACAAATAACACAAGGAGGCTCCTCCCTACCTCTTACTCTAAGAGAGGAAATTGTGACAGTTTCATGAAGGACACCAGAGTGAATGAAATACAAGCTATTTAGAGGATAATACAGACCACTCAAGGAGGATTGGTCAGGCTTCCATGTCTTTCACATGGGAGAGAAGTGGTGCATATCCCCTCAGGAGTCTCAGAAATGGAAATTAAATCTATGGAAAGTAGTGGGGTGATGTAATTCCTCATACCTATAGTGAAGAAGTCATTTGTGAATATAGATTGCCATAATAGAGAATACAATCTCGGTATCTTTTTGGAAAATCATGTGTTGTTGCTATAAGGGTGATCACCTCATAGTCTTCTCTTTATGTATGCTCTGGGGTACCGGTTAGAACCATTCTTCCTTTCCAACGGTATATTATTATTACTATTATTATTATTATTATTATTATTATTATTATTATTATTAATAATAATAATATTATTAGGAAGAAGAAGAAAAAAGAAGACGAAGAATGTTGTCCCACAAGTCTACTATCTATATGTGCTTCAGCAGGTGTTATTATTACCCAAGTAAAAATGGCACTCATTCTAGTGACCGGTATGGCTGCCAAGATCTGTGATTCAGCCCCTTGTCAATACCGTTATTTTATTCATACTTGTACACATTCTCATAAGATTGAATTTCATTCATCACTATATATGCTAGGATGGTGTAGTTATCCTTGCAATATGTCCCCTCCAACAATTTGTGAATAAGCCCTCAGTACTGCCATTTTGTATCTACAACTGTATCTGGGGTTCTGTCACTCCTAGCTTCTTGTTAAGAACCCCAGCCTGGACATGCCTACTCACCTTGGTCTCACCCTTTAAATATTGAACTGATTGGTACTCCATAACCCTATATTCTTTCATTGTGGTAGTGGCTAAAAGTAACAAGCATTGGCAAAGTCAATAAGTCTGGTGTTGTCAGCCAACCGTTTGGCTTTGTCAGTGTTTGCTTTATTTTCTCTTGATTTTTCTAAAACTGTATTGCTGTAGGAGCTGCAGGGACCTCGCAAATTTAAAAAATGGCTAAAAGCAAAAAAATGTTTTATAGGAGTCCGTGGCACTGAATGGACCTACGTTTTGTGTAGATGTGATCCTTGCAAAAAAGAAGAATGCATTCACTCACAGCAAAGTTAGCCAATGGTGAATTTGAGATTACTAATTTGCCCATATTATATGCTGTAGTGGGTGGAAGAAAAATGTGAAGTATACAAAGGACCATTGGAGTTTTATACATGTATTTTTAGAAAAATCAAAATGTCTTGACTATCGTTTGACAAAAAAATAGCCTCTTTAAATGTGATTGTACCGTAGACCCCAAGCTTAAAGGGCTAAAATATATGACTAGATAGGGGGACTCCTGTGAGATCATCCTATTTTGAAAAATCTACATTATCAACAATGTGTACCACAACAGGTTAAAGGCAGTGATCTCAAACTCAAATGTTCTCCATCCAGAAGACTGTCGGAACAATCAAATAAAACCAACAGGCCTGCTTGGTTGATTTTCAGATTTGTTAAATGCATGTGTTTGTTTGCTGTTGCCAGGTAGAAGAACCATTTAGAAGTAGGGCAGCCATTTTGTAATGGGGTGAGAACTACTGTAAGCATATATTCACTGCAGCTT
Organism: Calotriton arnoldi; assembly: GCA_963921515.1. Taxonomy (NCBI): domain Eukaryota; kingdom Metazoa; phylum Chordata; class Amphibia; order Caudata; family Salamandridae; genus Calotriton; species Calotriton arnoldi. Next base: position 2,128,290 of record CAWUFW010002179.1, read on the forward strand.
TTGCTTCTTCATGAATTGTGTCTTATCTTTTTTTTGTCTTTAGAAGTTTTATATAGCATGAACTTGACCCGAAAGTATCAGAGCACTTTACATGTGCACCAGTTTCGTTACGTTCATTTTTGTTAGGCAGGAGGAGATTAAGTGATTTGTCTAGAATCACAGGATGTTGAGCGTGGATGCCAAGACACGAACCCAGTTCCCCAGATTTGAGGTCGACAGCCCTAGCCGTTAGGCTACATCGTTTGGTGTTTTGATAAGGCGTAACAATCAGTACAGTCTTCCGCTTTGTTCGTGCTTCACGAGATTTAGGACAAATGATGGAATAACAACTTTTCGTGACAAGATGTACTAGTCTGAACATAGTACAAAGGACTGTTGGAATGAGTTTGTGAAGTTTTTAAAAAGCTATTATGAATTCAATGTGGAGGCATCAAGTTAAGAATTGTGTGTTTTCAGGCTTTCCCCCTGGAAAACACAAGTGCATCTTTAGTTATTTAGATAGTGTTTAAGAAAATATGACTAGCCATTCCATAGTTAAACATTGAGAATGTTTTCTCCAGATTCTGCTGAACTTTTCAAAGGTTTATTAACAGAGAACCCAAATAATAGAATTTGTAAGGCCTTAGCTGGAAGGACTGAACGTCTTGTGCTTTTCCTAATCAATCTAGACCAGGTTGGTTTTATACAGAGAAGGTTAAAGTCATTAATTTCTAAAGCAATATTATCCAAGAGTAGGGCACATCTAGTCACCACCAAACCTGGTGACCAGGACCAAGCTGTCGTTGCAAAATAGGCAGCAAAACCATCAGCAACCTCGAATCTACAAAGTGTAGGAAAGAAAATATTGGATGTCAGGCCTAATATTACTAGGGTGCAAGAGTGTTTAATTACACTGCTATTTAAATTTTAAACGCATCATTTCTCCTCCACTTGGCTCAGGCTCCTGCTGGCTGAGTCACAGATTTGGAGAGAGTGCAGTGGACAGCGCCACGGGGTCAATGTAAAGGTAAGGAGAAGGTGGGACGCGTAGCCCAGGAGGGCCGGGGGGGGGGAGTTGCTCATGCCTATCACATGTAGATGACGCACCCCCAGTGGCAGCTCCACCGCTATGTTGGAAGAGCGTTGCCCCACCACCTCAAGCAGTGCAGAAGAGGAACAATCATCACATGATGATAACACAATTAATCAATCACTCAGGGGAATTGTAAGCGCGCTACTCACCCGTGAGGGTCTCAAGGCACTGAGGTGGGGTGCCGCTGATCTGCTAGCTGAAGAGCCAGGTCTTGAGGGTCTTCCTGAAGGTGTACAGGGAGGGGGCACCTCTGATGTCTGCCGGTAGCTAGTTCCCGGTATTGGATGCAATGTGGGAGAAGATTCTCCCGCCTGCTCTGGCTCTGTGGATGTGCGGGGTTTCGGACAGAGCGAGGTTGGAAGATCGGATGTCTCATTTGTGTACGTGGAATTTGATTCTGTCGTTGAGGTATTTGTTTACGTTGATGTGTAGTTATTTGTAGGCGTGAGTGATGATTTTGAAGGTCACTCTTTACACCACAGGGAGACAGTGGAGTCTACATAGGCATTGGCTGATGTGTTAGTGCCGGGGAATGCCGAGGACGAGTCATGGCGGCGGTGTACTGTAATGTCGGTACTTTGCGGAGTAGGGACTTGTAAATGGCTGCGTAGAGTGCATGTCCATATTCCACTCTGCTGGTGATGAGTGCATGGGTGACTGTCTTCCTTGACTCTGGGGGTATCCATTTGAAGGGCTTGCGGAGGATGCGGAGGGTGTTGAAGCAGCTGGAGGTGACGGCGTAGACCTGTCTGCTCATGGTGAGGGATGGGTCGAGTAGGATGCCGAGGTTTCTGGCGTGGTCCGAGTGGGTAGGTGAGCTTACGAGGGCGAAGACCACCAGGTGTTGTCCCATGCTGAAGGGGTGGTTCCAAGGACAAGGACTTCTGTCTTCACGGCGTTGAGCTTCAGGCAGCTGTTGGTCATCCAGACTGCGACGTCCTGCATTCCTTCCTGGAAGTTGAGTCTGGCGGCGGTGGGGTCTTTGGTGAGGGAGAGGATGAGCTGGGTGTCATCAGCGTAGGATACGATGTTGGGGCCGTATTGTTGGATGGTGGCGGCGAGGGGGGCCATGTTGATGTCAAATAGGGTCGGGCTCAGAGATGACCCCTGTGGGAGTCTGCATGTGATTTACGTGGGATAGGAGAGGAAGGGTGGCAGTCTGATCCTTTGGCTTCTTCCGGGGAGGAATGATCGGATCCAGTCTAGGGCTGTACCTTGTATGCTGGCGTCGTGTATTCTTGCGACAGGTGTGCGGTGGGAGACGGTGTAGAAGGCCGCTGAAAGCTCGAGTGGGATGAAGTCTGTGCAGTGGCCTTGGTCCAGGAGGGTGCGGATGTCGTCTGTGGCGGTGAGTAGGACGGCCTCGTTGCTGTGGTTGGTTCGCAATCTGGATTGTGACGGGTCGAGGATGGCGTTGCCATCAATGAATCGTGTCAGTTCCCTGTTGACTGTTCACTTTTCAACTTTGTGTGCGAAGGGGATGTGCGAGATGGGCCGGTATTTCTTGAGGTCGTTGGGGTCAGCTGTGGTCTTTTTGAGCAGGGGCCAGACTTCTGCACGCTTCCAGTCATCTGGGTAGGTGCCTGTTTTGAAGGTGGTGTTGATGGTGCATTGTAATTCGTGTGTGATGGCGTCCGTGGCTCCGTGGTAGATGTGAGGAGCGCATTGGTTGGTGGGCGCCCCTGAGTGGATGCCTTTCATGGTGGAGGCGGTGTCTTCGGCTGTGACTGGCGGCCAGGAGGAGATGGTGGGCTGGCTGGTGTGTCCGTGGGCCGGGGTGTCTGTAGCCAGGGTTCCTGGGAGTGTGGAGTTGTGGTTGGTCTGGATCTGGAAGTGCAGGTGTTCGGCGATGGGGAAGGATTTGCTGGAGGTGGTAAGGCGGAGGGTGGTTTTGGGGGCAAATGCGAGGCCCCCTCCCGGGTGGTTGTGGTGGTCCTTCCTCTGGATCTTGTATCTATTCGGGATGGCGGGGTTGATGTCGGGTGCGGAGGAGGCATTGGTCCAGGTCTCTGTGAAGAAGGCGATGTCGGGCGAGAGAGAGTCGAGTAGGTTCCAGATTTCCACAGCATGTTTGTGCACGGAGTGCAGGTTGAGGAGGATGCATCTTAGGGTGTCGCCGGTGCTGGCATCGGCTGTGTTGGAGTCCAGGGTGGTGATTACGCTCTGAAGGCAGTGGAGTCAGGAGAACTGGCCGTGGGTCGTGTTAGCCGAGGCCTGTTTTCAGTCTCTGACTTTTTCAGGGTTGAGTGCATGGAGGGTGGCTGTGCTGTAGCAGTGGGTGGCCCGTGATCCAGGGTCCCTGGCGCTGGTCGTGGTTGTTTTGCGGACAGGCGCAGACGGGCTTGTATTAGGCGCGCAAATGTGCGTTAGCGGCGCGTGTCCGCTGCGCAATGAGGGGAGGGTGGAGGATCGATCAGCTGGGAGGCGGGAATGGGCGAGGACAGGGGTGCGGGCCGCAGGGTCAGCAGCGGCGGGAAGCGGGAAGTGCGGGCTCAGAGAAGCCAAAAAATCATTTATAAAGGGGGAACACAAGGGCTAACTAACTGATGTAATCATGCTATGTATCCTCGGGGGGAGGGTGGGTAGGACTGCTCCAAACACGGAGCAGGGCATGGGCGGATTGGCATGCCCACTCAAGTGTGCAAAAACTGTTTGTTCCGCCCACTCAGGCTGCCCAATGCAGTCATGCACACTTCCCTGTTCGCAATGCAGGCTGCATTACAGCCTGCATGGAGAACATGCCCACCCCTCCAGTCCCGGGCTGCATGACTTGTCCCGTTGCCAATTACCAATCCCACCACTGCATTGCAGCGTTGTGATTGACTCCAGGGAGGGAGCCTGGCTGGCTACTTCCTATTCCTGGAAACAGACGCAGGAGAGCAGGAGCTAAGAAGACACGGGACCCGGCTTGGAGGTAAGACTTCCCTCAATAAATGTTCACAACACCCGCTCACACACACATCCCCACGTCCATGCACCATCCAGTGTTCTTTCCGGCGTTTACCACCCCACAGCTGTCCAGACCCCCGCACTTCTCACTGTTGTCCGCTGTGCGCCCATGCACTGCGGGCGAACCACTCATGTGCTAAAGGCACATACGTAGTTGCGACGCATGCCATGACCTTGCATTCCATTCCAATGCATACTAATACTAGGCACATTGCAACAGTAGGGTAGGTGTTGCATGGCGGAGACATCAAGATCACTGTTCCCACTTCAGTGAGTGCAACCCAACACTAACCTTTGCACAACAAAACCTAACATGAACCCTTGAATCCCTTTTAGAACCCCCAGAACACACCGGAAAATCACATTTGAGACAAATGCACACCCCATTTTTCATATTTTATCCCGAAACACACCCCAAATTTCATATTTTACCCGCAAATACACCGCAAATTTCATATTTTACCCCAAAACACACCCCACATTTCATATTTTACCCCAAAATACACCCCAAATTTCATATTTTACTCCCAAATACACCCCAAATTTCATATTTGACCCCTAAATACACCCCAAATTTCATATTTTACCCCACAACACACCCCAAATTTCATATTTTACCCCCAAATACACCCCTAATTTCATATTTGACCCCAAAAGCACCCCCCATTTTTCAAATCTGACCCCCAGAAAAACAACAATTTTCATTTTTGACATCCAAAACACATTCACACATGAAAAAGTTAAAATTACCCCATAACTGACCTCACAATGCGTTGTAATCGAATGCGATGTTAAGGCACCCACGTTGTCGGAGCTGCGTTGTTAACGATGTACTGCCTGCATTGTAATGGTCGTCTCCCGTGCCAAAGGCAACCCATAGGCTACGCCGTTTGCGTCCGTCAGCCCCTGGACCACGCTCAGCACCAAGGAGCATTCCTCTTGGCCACTCCACCGCTACGACGCCTGCACCCTCCTCGCCATCAACCCTGGACTCCAGCTCGCCTGCCAGGACCTACCTCTGCTCCGTACCGGACTTCGCCTTCGCCATCACAGGCGGCTGCAGTATCACCCGCAAGGAGTACCCCGACAGTCAAGGAGGAGGCATTGCCGTCACCTACAGGGGCACACTGTGACTGACGACGCACTTTAATGTGCCAAGGGTGACCATGGACCACGTCAACTCCCAGATCCGGACCAAGCCCAAGAACATCCTCTGCGGCACCCTCATGTGCAGGCCCCCCGGGCCGTGGCCCCCCATTCTCCAATCCCATTTAGGACCTCATTGCACCCCAGGGTCTCCCATCCACCAACGACATCCAACTCGGTGCACTAAAGTTCCACCTGGGCAACCCCAGTGACCAGAGCACCACACCCTCCTGGGGAAGGTCACCGACATCAGACGCAAGCAGCAAGTCACCTCAACAGGCCACATAGCAGGACACACGGTCGGGCACGTCACCTCCGCCAGCGGGTACTTCCACTACAGCCACAACACCGGACTCTCCTGCACTACCATCATTGGATGAATGACGTCTTCACCTTGCCCACCGGACACCAGCGCCAACATCGCACCCTGTCGCAGCTGGATCCAGGCCACCGCAGAACGTCTCGTTGACTCCCTCCGCACCAACACTCCACCAATGCTTCCAAACGATGACACCACAGCGCGCAACCACCACTGATGGATCTCCAACATCGCAGACATTCGGGCACCCCTCATGAACGGCACTGCGTCAGTACCTTCCGCCTGCCTGATGGCAGGCATGAGGGTGATGCTGTGCCACAGGGATGGGCTGGCCCCATGCATTGCTGGAGTTGCGTCATGGTTCTGACACAACTGCAGCAATGCATGACTTTAACTCAGACAGATATGTCAGGATTCCTGACGTATCTGTAGTTACTTGCATCATGGAGCGCTGTCCAGTGAGTACAGCGCATCCATGCTGTTGCAAGGAGGGCGTGATGAGAAGTGTTGCAACGCTGTCTTGTCGCAGCGCATAAACACTTTTCATGACTGGGGCACAAGAATGCGCACTATCTTAGTGATGGTGCGCATTCCTGCACTATGGGGCAGATTTACAATAATGGCGCATTCCTGCAGATCAGCAGGGATGCGCCAGTTATTTTGCGTGACGTTAGGAACCCCTTGCGCCACCATGGATGCGCTGCATTTACAATGCAGTGCACCGTGGCGCAAGGAGAGACAGATGCGTGACGCATCTGTCAGCGTATAGGTGACGCAGTGCTGGAGTCGTGTCGCAAGCGCAACGCTACTCCAGCACTGCTCAGGGGCATCCTATACTTGCAATGCTGCGTCACTCCTTATGCCTGCTACAAGCAGGCGTAAGGTTTTGACGCAGCGGGGACGTAAAAGTGACTCAGTGAAATCTTGTAGATTTCACTGCGTCACTTTTACGGGGCTTCCTTGCGATGGAACGCCCACCCTGCATACATTATACCTGACGCAGGTATAATGTAGCGCAGGGCTTTACAACGTGACGCATCTCACTAGATGCGTCACGTTGTAAATCTGTCGCATAGTGGCGTATTGTTTACGATGCCGCTGCGTCACATAAGTGGTGCAACGGTGTCGTAAAGATGTCGCAGGGGAATTGTAAATCTGCCCCTATATTTTTGTCGCAGGGCAGCGCTGCAACTTTGCTTGCAGCGCAGTCCAGCACCAAAAACATGGGGGCATATTATCAAGGGCAGTATCGCCACTTTAGCGGCACTTTTTGCTGATAAAGCGGCGATATTTTTATCGCACTATTAGCAAGCTGTCGCTATCAGCTGTTAGCGACTGCTTAATGGCGATAGCGGCCGTTTTGTTGCCGCTTTGCATGTCAGCGATAATTATCGCTAATGACATGCGAAGTAGGCGTTCCCAACTAAAAGCAACTGCGAACAGTGGCAAACACAACTTCCCCCTATTATCAATGCCCGCGAAGCGATAAAAAAACTTGCGCTAACCGCGATTATCGCTGGAATTTAACACCTGCTAAAAACTTGACTTACCTATTTTCTCAACGGGAGGTGGATTGTGAGGCTAAGCCCACCATGGCCTATCATCAAGGATTCCCCTATCGCTGGTGTTTTAACGCAGGATTTCCTGCGATATTCTCGCATTTCACCGCTATCGCTGGATTTTTTATCGCCTTGGAGATAAGCGTTGCTAATAACGCGCTATCTCGGCGATGAAATCCAGCGATAGCCGGCGATAAAAAATACAGCGCTAAGCGCGCTTTGCGATAATTATCGCAAATCGTTGCTAATATGCCCCATGCAAAGGTGTGGGCCCAAGTCTTATCCACATTTTTAAGACCTGCTTTTTTCTGGTCTTAAATTCCTGCAGCTAACAGGCCTTAGCGACACTTTTTTTATCGCTTCGCGGGTCCGGCCCATCCTTGCTAATAGGCCGAAGTGCGGTTAGCGGGCGTTTTTGTGAAGTTTAGAGACAGAACGCCTACCTTGCATGTCATTAGCGATAAATATCGCTGGCATGCAAGGTGATAAAAAACGCCCGCTATCGCCAGTAAGCTGTCACTAAAGGCTGTTAGCGACAGCTTGCTAATAGGGCGATAAAAATATCGCTGCTTTAGCGGCAAAAAAGTGCCGCTAAAGCGGCGATGGGCCCTTGATAATATGCCCCATAATGTTTTATGAATTCTGAAAGTCTGCTTGTTGAATAGAAAAGGACGTTTATAAAGTGGTAAATATGAACCAGCCTAGAAGAAGTGCATGAAAAAAAGAAACTCATGTGAAGAGGAAAAACTGCTATTGTGTTTTGTGTCCCCGCATAGTAGACAGTCTGGAAGCAGAAGTTAAAGATTTATATCTGAGCGACTATCACTCAGAATCTCTTCTCACTCATGAACAGTTTTTTAAAACTTTTTCGAAAGAACAAAAAGTGATTAAGTATTTATCTGATCTTTACTAGCACTCCTAATCCAACTTTGGAATTAAGAAGCACATGTTGTTCTCTTGTAATGCCATTATGGATTTTTGGCAGGAAAACCATTACCACAATAGCAGAGGTTTGACGCTACTTTCATTGAAGCCATAAAACGTGTCATTTAGGGTATGACACGTTTACTGCAGGAATATAACTGGTAACTTATAAAGATTTATACTGGCATGGTTCTAAGATTGATGATGACAAATTGGAAGTTGAAGATGCACCGTACATCGCACGTGCCACTTGGTGAAATATTGTTGAGGATTTTCCTTAGCGTTAACATGCGTTTGCTCAGAGACCAGGGGCAGATTTACAAGTCCTTGCGCCACTTTTGCGTCACTTTTAACATGGGAAAAGTGACGCAAAGTGGCGCAAGAGGCTTGTAAATCTGCCCCCAAGATCTTTTTCCTAAATATGAAGCTCTGATGTCATCAGTCGCTTTTCTGAATTGAGAACGCAGACAAGCATCTGGAATGCTTTCATTTAAAACTAAAAAGCCAAAATGTGTGCTGATTGCTCTCTGGTGGATGCCAACCACCACTAATTGGGGTGTTGTATATAGCATAGAGTGTGTTTCTTATTTATGCTCCCCTGCTTCTCCAGTAAGTGTCTTTCTTTTATATCGGTCTATAAATATCAGTACTAGTTTTGTGTTTATGCTCTTTAAAGGTGTGACAATGATGGTTGGATTTTAAATTGTCTCTTGGACACAAATTCCGTATTATGCAATGTAGTTTTGGTCACGTAAGAATTGTTATTAATTTATCTATGTAGTGTGTGTATGTTCAGTTTAAAAATGGTGTACGGTATCGAATATGCATTATGATTTCTTTCCATTGTTTTTGTCTTTTTAAAAAATGTATGCATTTATTAATAGTACTATGTATAAAAGCCTTAAAGATGTTCATGCATAAAATGTACAGTTGCATGGCTGATGATCCACATTTTTATATGTTTCTTAGCTCAGATCATTGATACTGGCATTTCCCGACTATTATTAGAGGAACTTTAAATATAATTTCCAATCCATTTCTAAATAAGAAATCCAATTTCCAATTTGCATTCCTGGAACCCAAGATTCAATTTATCTTCAATATTTTGTTATTTCTTGTATATTAAAGTATAAATACTTTCTCCCCAAACACCACAACTTTTATTTTTAAAATGTACTACTTTGTAGGCCAACCCTGTGCTGCACACACCCAAAGCTGTGTGCGTGTGGGGTTAGCAGCATGCTGAAGGTTTGGAAACAGGGTCTAGGGGCAAGGCAAGCCCTGTGGCCAACACCCTACTGTGCACAGCCAAAAGGGTGTGTGCAGCGTGGAATTGGCTACCTGCAGGGAGTTGGAAGCAGGGTCTGGCTGCAAGACAGGCCCTGCGGCTAATGCCACGCACAACCAAAAACCGTAAGTGGTGTGGGGTTGGCTTTCTCCATGTGGCTGCCTCTGGGGAGTTGGACGCAGGAGCTGGCAGCAACCTCATGTCACATGCGCCAAAAGGCCTTGCGCAGCATGGGGTTGACTGCTGTTACCAACCCCCTGCTGTGCACGACCAAAGGCCAGATGCAACGTGGGGTTGGCTGCCTTAGGGGGTTTGCCACACCAAGCCCAGCAGCACAAACCCATGTCGTGCACGGCCGAAGGCCATGAGTGTCAGGGGTTTGGCTCTACATATCATAATAAAATAATACTTTACAATTAAAAAAACAGAGAAATTCAACAAAAAAAAAAAAACAAAGGTTAGAGTAACATTATAGTTAGGTGTGATAAAAAGATCTGTTTTGGTTTTTTGAAAAACCTTAGAAATTTAACTTAAAAATACAGAATTTCACCAGTTATAGTTAACAGAGCTAACTATAACGTACGCCCCTGCCATGCACTGCTGTTGACCTCACATTGCATTGGGGGACCGTGAGTTATAGTTAGCTCAGGTAACTATAACTGCTGAATTGCTATGGTTTTGTATGAGTGAAATATGAGCCTAACTATAATGTCCCTGTAACGTTTGTTTTTTTCAGTGAATTTCAATTTTTTAAAAATTTTATTTCCTAATTATAACGTCCCTATAACCTTTGGTTTATTAAGTGAATTTCTAAGGTTTTTTGAATTTATTTCCTAATTGTAACCACTAACCCTTGCCACTGAGTGTGTGAGTGAGTGCATGAGTGTCTCAGTGGGTGCATGAGAGTCTGAGTAAGTTTGTAAGTGGGTGTGAGAGAGTATGATTGGGGCTATAAGTAGGCGCATGAGGGCCTGATTTGATATGTGAGTGGGTGCACAAGTCTCTGAATGAGTTGGAGAGTGGGTGGATGAGTGCCTGAGTGGGTCTGTGAGCGGGTGCATTGGTCTATGAGTGGATTTGTGGGTGGTATGTAAATGTCTGAATGGATATGTGAGTGAGTGCATGAGCCTCTGTGTGGGTATATGACTGGGTGCATGAATGTCTGAGTGGGTATGTAAGTGGGTGCTTGAGACTCAGTGTGGGTATGTCAGTGGGTGTATGAGTGTCTGCATGGGTCTGCCAGTGGCTGCATGAGTCTCTAAGTGTGTATGTCAGTGGATGCATGAGTGTCTGACTGGGTATGTGAGTAGGCGCATGAGTCTCTGAATGAGTCTGTGAGTTGGTGGTTGAGGGTCCGAGTGGGTCTGAGAGTGGGTGCATAAGTCTGTGAGTGGGTATGTGAGTAGGTGCATAAATGTCTGAATGGGTATGTGACTGAGTGCATGAGTCTCTGAGTGTGAATGTCAATGGAAGCATAAGTGTCTGAGTGGGTGTATGAGTGTCTGAGTGCGTGTTTCAGTGGATGATTTTTTGTAGAACGTGCATGAAGTTTATAATGGAATCTCACTTGCTTGTTTATTGAAGAAGAGCGTACAAGTTGAAAGACTACTGTCGTGGGGTGTTTATGTGCTTGTGAGGTGTGTGCAGTAATATATAAAAATTTTTATTTATATATATATATATATATATATATATATATATATATATATATATATATATTCAAGCTCCACGGGGAATGTCCAACAAGTAGGCAGCACTCGAACACAGAAGAGCTTTCCCCATCGCTTTATTTTTGGTACAACAGTCACGCTAACCAGCAGCAGCAGACCGCAGCCCTGATGCGTTTCGAGAAATCCTCTTTATCAAAGGGTAATAGCGGTCCAATGCGCAAATGCGGCAACACCTTTATATTTAAACATATCGTGAGTCCTGATTGGACGCCTCTGGATGAGATAATCACGTTGCTTGCTGGGAGGTGAAGTCCGAAATATGTCCCCAAATGGTTGCGCTCGAAATTACTGCAAATTATAGGCTCCACATGAGCCCCGGAAAGCGTGACTACATTAATCCACCTTCTGTGCCCCACAATTGAAGCCCCTCATGATTAGGAGCTCCGTGGCCCCCATTTCTTGAAGTGGTGCTCGCCCTGCGGCAGGATGGCCGCATGTAAATTCAAGCTCCACGGGGAATGTCCAACAAGTAGGCAGCACTCGAACACAGAAGAGCTTTCCCCATCGCTTTATTTTTGGTACAACAGTCACACTAACCAGCAGCAGCAGACCGCAGCCCTGACGCGTTTCGAGAAATCCTCTTTATCAAAGGGTAATAGCGGTCCAAAGCGCAAATGCAGCAACACCTTTATATTTAAACATATCGTGAGTCCTGATTGGACGCCTCTGGATGAGATAATCACGTTGCTTGCTGGGAGGTGAAGTCCGAAATATGTCCCCAGATGGTTGCGCTCGAAATTACTGCAAATTATAGGCTCCACATGAGCCCCGGAAAGCGTGACTACATTAATCCACCTTCTGTGCCCCACAATTGAAGCCCCTCATGATTAGGAGCTCCGTGGCCCCCATTTCTTGAAGTGGTGCACGCCCTGCGGCAGGACGGCCGCATGTAAATTCAAGCTCCACGGGGAATGTCCAACAAGTAGGCAGCACTCGAACACAGAAGAGCTTTCCCCATCGCTTTATTTTTGGTACAACAGTCATGCTAACCAGCAGCAGCAGACCGCAGCCCTGACGCGTTTCGAGAAATCCTCTTCATCAAAGGGTAATAGCGGTCCAAAGCGCAAATGCGGCAACACCTTTATATTTAAACATATCGTGAGTCCTGATTGGACGCCTCTGGATGAGATAATCACGTTGCTTGCTGGGAGGTGAAGTCCGAAATATGTCCCCAGATAAACAAAGCTGCTGATCGAGTGCTACTCACCTGGTGGACAACCTTTGGAGCAGAATGTAATACGCGGCCGTCTTGCCGCGGAGTGTGCACCACCCCGTAATGTCTTGGGGGCCACGTGGGTCAGCAGCCGCAAACAGGATTGAGGACGAGTCCACTTGCAGGGTCCATACAGGACAAGATTTGTGTGCTATCCGGACCACATTTCCCACAATGCACAGTCTCATTCGAGCTTCCCATTGGTGGGTGTGCAATATGAAAATGGCGAAGTGGGTTCAGCGTTTGCACACACTGTCTCCGTTCAAGCCTCTGAAGAGAAGCATATGGAGCTTCGAAACGCGTCAGGCATTTCCATTAAGGAGCAGCTTCTACAAGCGGATCCTCGTCCCTGCCTTTCATAAACAAAGCTGCTGATCGAGTGCTACTCACCTGGTGGACAACCTTTGGAGCAGAATATATATATAGACCGAGGTAATGGTCTTCGGTAACCTTACCCCTGGTTGGTCTCCAACATGGTGGCCAGTTGAACTGGGATTACTCCCCACCCCTGTCAAGAAGGCCAGAAACGTAGGCGTCATGTTTGATGAGAGCCTCACTTTCAAACAGCATGTTAACGCAGTGGCCTCTTCTTCCTTTTATGTTTTAAGGATAATAAAAAAATTGCTACCTTTCCTTCCGATGAGCACTGGAAAAACACTCATCAGTGCCCTAGTTATGTCAAGAGTTGATTACTGTAACGGCCTTTTAATCAACGCTCAAGAAAATGTTTTGAACAGGCTGCAACAGATACAGAATACAGCCGCCAGGATATTGTCTGGGACTCCGAGTTTAAGTCAATTTCCAATGTAAGGCGCCAGTTACATTGGCTGCCCATAAAAAGCAGAACTAAATTTAAAGCGCTATGCATTGCTTATAAAGCAGTTCATGGTTTAGGACCCGAATACCTGAAAAAAGCTTTTCGGGCATATGCGCCCAGCAGAGCCCTACGCTCCGCAGAAGCTAACCTTCTGATCGTTCCCAGAACAAATAAAGTCAACTGGGGCGACAGAAGATTTGTAGTGGCAACCTGCTCCCCCTACAAATTAAGACCAGCCCAACGCTACTATCCTTCAGAAAACAAGTAAAAACCTGGCTATTTGAGCAATAAGGGGCCTCCCCGCTTTTCTCTACAGTCCATAGCGCCGAGACACCCATGGGTATTTGTGCGCTCTAGAAATTGCTAACATAACATAAATATATATATATATATATATATATATATATAATATATATATATATATATATATATATATATATATATATATATATATATATATATATATGGTCCAGTAGAAGGCTGGGAAGCCGAAACGCGTAGACCGTCCTTTTAAACTTTGTTTTGCACTTTGGTGTGCCAATAAATACTTTTTGAAAATTGACCTCTGTTGTGGTGCCGTGAATTCTCGCTGTGGAGGGAGAGGACAAGCAAAGGATTTAATTTTCGACATATATATATATTTATGTGCTTTTTTATTTGGGAGTCGCACACCAATCATAACTCATCGCGAAGGCATCATGATTTCAATGTGGTTTTCATAGAACTGAAGCAGATATCTGGACAATTTTAAGGTTTTGTGTAACACTAACAAACTAATAAAACTACTATATGTCAAAGAGAAACCACTTAAAAAGCATTTTAGTACTTTAAAGGGCATCGCAACTCCTCTGCGCCCCATACCAGCATGTACTTCTGGATTTGCGCTGTTTGTGTGACTCCCTTGTAATTTTTTTAGTAGTTAAAGACTTGTATAGATACCTTTGAAGTTTTAGCTAAAGTAAGATGTTTAGTAATACAATACTGAAACTACTGTAAATCTACTGGAAATGAATTTTAAACTTCATTTTAATGTATTTTGCGGATGCGCGACGGGAGCGCGAAGGAGTCGTGTACCCCATGTGACTCAGAAACAAACTGATTTAATTGATTAAAAGGCATTGTATAGATAATACAGTGAGCCACACCGGTTTCTTCTATCTTTTTCGGCCTGTGGATGTGTTTTACAGAGCTCTCTTCCAGATCTCAATTCTGGTTTGGTTTTGATGTTTTTTTTAAGAGGAAAATGGCATCTGTTCCAGTCCCACCCCCTTGAGGACAACAACAGCAGTTTTTCAGATGAAGAGGAGCCAACACCTCCCAAGAAGCAGAGCATTGTCTGGGACTTTTTTTCCACCCCTCCTGGAGAAAAAAAAGTTAATGCTCGTAAGGTGACTTGCACGCTGTGCAACAAAGTCTTGTCTCGTGGGTCCGACCACAAATACGCTTGTGGAACCACGAGTGCTAAATCATCTACAGACCATTCATTCCACCTGCTTATCAAGAGCACTGATGGAGAAAGAGAAGAGGGATAATCACCATCTTCTTCAGACGGTGCTCCGCCAAGTACATCAGCAGTTGTGACTCTCACTAGTTCTGCTCCAACCCGGGTCCCTAAATTTGTGGCTGTTGGATACTTCTGCTTAAGATGCTGCACTATCCTCACAATGAGAGAGCAGACAATCCATCCCTGCGTCTTCTATCAACAGACACCAGTGTTAGTATTGTTTTGCCTCAAAAATTTTACCACAAGTTTTGTGCTTTAGGTTTGAAAGCACTCTGTTTTGTTTTTCTGTTTGACTTTTAAAAAAACACCCAAAAAACACCAAATTGTTCCAAAAAATACAAAAACATATATATATGTATGTTTGTTAGTGTCTGTGTGACTGGCTATATGTGTGAGTGAGGGTGTGCATGAGTGCCTGTATGGGTGAGTGTGTGGGTGTTGAGTGGCTGTATGGGTGAGTGAGTTGATGTGTGAGTGGCTGAATGAATGAGAGAGTGGGTGTGTGAGTGTATGACTGAGTGATAGGTTGCATGGGTGGCTATATGGGTGAGTGAAAGGGTAGATGAGTGGCTGTATGGATAAATGAGTGGGTATGTGAGTGTCTGTATGAGTGTGTGAAAGGGTATATGAGTGGTTGTATGGGTGAGTCAGTGAGTGACTGTGTGAATGGCTGTATGTATGAGTGAGGCTGTACATTTGTACCTGTCTGGGTGAGTGTATGGGTACTGACTGCTTGTATGGATGAGTGAGTGGGTGTGTGAGTAGCTGTATGAATGAGTGAGTGGGTGTGTGAGTGAGAGGTTGTATGAGTGGCTATATGGGTGAGTGACTGGGTGTGTGAGTGGGTGTATGAGTGAGTGAGAGGTTGTATGAGAGGCTATAAGGGCGAGTGAGTGACTGCATGACTGGCTATATGTATGAGTGAGACAGTGTATGAGGGCCTGTATGGGTGAGTGTATGACTGTTGACTGCCTGTACGGGTGAGGCAGAGGGTACCTGAGTAGCTGTATGGGTGCATGAGTGCCTGTGTGAGTATATGGGGGCTGACTGTCTGTATGGGTGAGTGAGTGAGTGGATGAGTTGCTGTGTGAGTGAAAGAGTGGGTATGAGTGTATGAGTGAGTGAGAGGTTTTATGAGTGGCTATATGGGTGAGTGAGAGGGTGGATGAGTGGCTGCAGGGGTGAATAAGTGGGTGAGTAAGTATCTTTATGGGTGTGTGAAAGGGTATATGAGTGGTTGTATGAGTGAGTGAGAGGGTGCATGTGTGCATGTATGGTTAAGTGACTGGGTATATGAGGGATTATATGGGTAAATAGGAGAGTGTGTGAGCAGCTGCATAGGTGAGTGAGTGTGTGAGTAACTCAATGGATGAGTGAGTGGCTGTGTGAGTGAGTGGGTCCATGTGTGACTATATGGGTGAGTGACTGGCTGCATGAGTGACTATATGGATAAGTGAGTGGCTGAATAAGTGGCTATATGAGTGGGTGAGGGAATATGAGTGGGTGTATAGGTGTGTGAGAAGGTGGTTTATTGTCTCTTTGGGTGAATGAGTGGCTGTATCTTTATCTATATGGGTGAGTGAAAGGGTGCATAAGTGTGTGCATGTGTGACTGAGTGGATGTTAAGTTCCTATATGGGTCACTGAATTGGTGTGTCTGTGATTTTTGAGTGAGTGAGTGTGAGTAACTGTATTGGTGAGTGAGTGGCTGTGTAAATAGGTATATGCATGAGTGTGTGGCAGTGTGATTGGTATATGGATGAGTGAGATGATGCATTAGTGCCTGTATGGGTGAGTGAGCAGGTGTTGAGTGATTGTATGGATGAGTAAGTGGTTGTGTTAGTGGTTGTATGAGTGGGTGATAGGTTGCATAAGTGAATATATAAATAAAGAGTAGGTGCATGAGTGAGTACCTATATGGGTGAGTAGAATCAGCTGTTAAAGGTCCTAAAAGTAGCACTCAATTGCATGGGAGTTTTCTGGGATCCCTACCTGGTGATAGAAACTGGTGGGTGGTGCTTCTTTTACATGACACCCTCTGCATTCCTATGTCAAAGAAATATGTCTGGAGCAGTAGACGTATGATGATACATCTAAACACACGGTCCTGATGAAAGCCAGTTTTACCATAAGGCCTGGCTGAAACTAGTTGACCTCACTGGATGTAGGGGACGATAATCACCCCCAGACAACATCCGTAGCCTCGATTTTAAATACTGCCATGAGCTCATGAATAAAACTCCCCTGTGGACCCTGGGACTCATTAGACAGTTTTTTATTTTCACATTCACTACAGCTATCACTGCATACTCACTTTACACAATCCGCTCCGCTGTAAGCAGACGTCGCAGCACACCCGAGGCACATTCGGTGCCATCGGGTGGGGCCCGATGATGAAGCATGCCACCAACTAGGTTGGTGGGTGAGGGCCTTCATATAAAACAGAATTGTTTTTTCTGACATACATTATAAGAGTTCTCTTATTCATATAGTTAGCTCCTATTGATTATTATTACATCTAAACACATATCACTCCAAAACCAGTTGTAAATGAAAAAGAATACAAATATTAGTATTTGTTTTGCAAAATTCAATAAACATAATAGTATACATTGCTCATGCTGTAACAGTATATCACAATATAGTAAAATATTTATTTCCCCTTTTTACTGTTCCCAGCTTTCCTACTTTTACACCATGAATGATGTACTATATGAAGCTTCATCCTTGAACAGTAGGGAGAAAACAATCATATGGATTGTTGAAAAGAAACCATTTCTGCACAGTACACCTTTGTAAATAGGTTACACTATGCATAGCACACACTACAACTTGTTAAACTGTTGTTTTACCTACACTTACTACAGTAATGCAGAGAAATGTACCTTAAAACCTTTCCCTTTCTTATTATACCTGGTACGCAACTACTCCTAAATGTAATCCACACTTGAGTTCTGGAGATCCTTTTAAAAATATGAACCCTAGTAGGCAAGTAATATGAAGAATGATGATTAACCACGTAGATAAAATATATAAATTATTTGTTATATAGAAATACTTCATAGAAGTTTGGTTGATGACACATCAGGTGGCAAATTCGAAGCTTGAAAGGTAGTTTTGGTATCAATTGAAGACTGCTGTGATTCCATTTTCTGTATTGTGTCATTACGTTCCATTGCATCTTAATATTAGAGAGTGTAGTATCCACTTGGTACATGAACTCCTTTTTGTAATACATTGGACAACTTTTTGTAGACATCACCCCTGATAGGCAGAATGATGTCTAAAACATTGGCGATCTATGTACAAGAAAGATCATATATTATTTTTCAAAAATATACTCCTTAGAACGTTGGTTGAAGAAATAAGAGGTATGCATTAGGTAGTTTGAAATGCAATTTTGGTTTCAAGGTTGCTGTCAGTGCATTCCGTCCATCCACTTCAGTCTTTAAATAGACAGTGTAGTGTCCAGAAGTTATGTTAACTCCTTCATTAAAGATAACAGCTAGAGTACTATAAGTTCTTCCAGAAATTGATATTTGCATACCTTTGAAGTTTGTAATTTTGATTTCCAGTTTAGATCCATTGGCTCTGCATCGTTGTAACATTAATATAAGGTTTTGCCCAATTCTTTGAACATGCAATGTAGACATTAGGTTTGATCTACAAATTGGGCACGGCATATTTTGCTTTGCAGTTTCAATCGATCTGTTGAAAGGCACAGTTTTGAAATCTGGTAGTGTTAAGTACACAAATCGCTAAGAATATACCTCAGTTTAGGATGTAAATGAGCAATCTTCACAGTAATGGGTTCATTTATAACTCAGTCCAAATAAGTCATCAATATGTACTCCTCCTTCTTCTAAAACTCCAAGCATGACCATTGTAATTTCTTGTGCATCTTTTTGCCTGTTGAGAGTAAATATTAGTGATCCGCTACATATATCTAAAAGGTCTTGAATGCCAGAATCAGAATGTATTACAGTTCTGTCACTGAGTAAACGTTGGAGCAAATGATACAATGCAGAACACAATCTCTTATCTGGTTTTCCTTCAATTTCATGTACAAGATATGGTAATTGAAACGGTGCATTGAGAACAACATTTGCATAGCAGTTGACACCTGAACTGTTTTTCAACTGATATCCTACAAAATCTCCCTCATTGTCCAGATTTTTCTTCTAAACGCCTTCTAGCTTGTGCCGGTTTGTTTTCTTTTCTTAATCATCAGTCAACTGTTTTATAAGCTTCTGCTTTGGACAGATTACCTGTTTGTCATAAATAGGGTACTGACCTAAATAAGAAGCGTATAGACTTCTTAACTGACTGTACTCTCTTACACAGCTTACATCAGCACTAACATTCTTATAATCAAATTCAACTAAAACGAACCAGACAATGTTCTAACTTGGGATAATGCTGCAAAGTACATACGACATACCCTCTTTAAATACTGTCATTCCAATATTAATAAAGGCTGCTTTTACACTTAAACCTTTAGGTTTGTGGCTAGTTACAGCATATGCTAGAGAGACTGGGAACTGTTGACGCCACACATATAAGTCCTTCAATAGCAAAAAACATACAATACATCGACCAATCTGCTTCAATGCCATCAATCTGATCAAATTTTATGACTAAGTACTCAACCTCATCCCTATTTGGAAAATTAATTAAATCAATCACTCTGCCCATAGTACCATTTACTAAGCCTTCCTCTACATTTAAATTATGCCGCAAAATTATTCTAGACTTTTTCCATACGTGTAAACACTTTCTAATCCTGTAGTCCTCGACGCAGACTTCTCCAAAGAATCCAATTTTGCTTGTAGTTTCTCAGTTAGTAGTTTTGCTACTCCCTGGTTTTCCATTTTATTGATAGCTGTAATTTCCAAACCATCTTCTTTCTCCAGCTTCAGTAATTGTTCATTGAAGTTCAAGCACTCTTGAAGTGTAGGCATTAAACAGAATATTGATTTCTCTTTTTCAATGAAATTGTACATTAATTTTGCTGCTGTGTTGTCAGATAAAAATAGATTGTTGATAAGCCGGCTTTCCAAAGCACGATTACCCTCCTTCTCCTACTCTAATGCCCTTCAGTATATCTCCATATTCCACATCAGATGTTTGAAGCATATTCTTCACTAGTTCCTTGTATTCAAAGTTTAACCAAATATTTAAATTGCTAATACTTCCCAAGGACTTTCTTGTTTCATAATGGAGAAGTGTCTTCAAAACAGGCTACCCTTTCATGGGGGTGAGTTGCAGTAGATCACAGAAGACAATTAAATGCTTCCTTCAAAGAGCATGTCATACTCTGTTTTTAAAATCTGCTGCAGTCTTAAGTGTATGAAGGCAAGCATTAAGTCTGAAATTATGCTCACCTCATCGATGACCAAAAGCTTCAGTTCTTTAAAACTCCTGATACCTCATGACAAGCTTCACAAGATAACTTCTGGTATTCCAGCGTTTTGTCATGTTCAACAGGTAGCATAAGTAGTAGGTGTAAAGTAATTCCTTTAATGCTGTGTGCAGCTAATCCAGTTGATTCTGTGACTACACATGAGGAATTTGATTCTGTCGTCCATTGTAGATAAGCAGTGAGTACTTTAATTTAAAAACTTTTCCCAGTCCCTTCTTGGCCACTGATGTACAGTACAATTGGCGTAAATGAAGAGCATTCATAATCTTTCTCGTCATACAGAAATCCATGGTTTATTTTATCTTTTACTTTGATATAAATTTCTTTCTGTTTGTTGTTTATTTGTGCTACTAGGTGTTGGAAACCCACAGTTTCATATCTTGCTTATTCCATTGCATTCTCCACCTCACTCGTGGCTATGGATGCTTCATTTTGAATAATTGGTTCTCCAAGTGGTTCGTGACTCTGTGTTGCAGAATTTTGACTGCTTTGTGAACTCTCTTTAGCTACTTCAGCAGCAATGGTTTCTTCTTGTTCAATCTCATCTTTCAACATTTCTAAATAGTTTGAAAAGACTGGAAACTGAATGGTGTCTTTTACACCATGTGATGCATGGCACACATGGTGGCCGCAGGACACGTCTCCCCCCACGTCCTCAGTTACCACCGTGAAAAATTTGGGGGTCAAATTGGATGCTGCTCTCTCTATGAAGGCTCAAGTCCAATCGGTGGCTGGGGCCTGTTTTGGGGTGATGAGAATGCTGAGGAACTTTCTCCCCCTGCTCCCAGTCTCTCACAGGAAAACTGTGATCCAGGCCCTGGTGATCGCGAGACTGGACTATGTGAATTCTTTGTACTTGGTCCTCCCTGATTATTTACTTGGCCGACTGCAGGTGGTTCAGAATGTGGCGGCCAGGGCCATCTTTTTGACAGGACCTAGGACGCACACGACCCATCTTCTGTCAGCCTTACATTGGCTTCCGGTGCGGAAAAGAATCCATTTCAAAGCGCTAGTATTGGTTTTCAAAGCCTTTCATAAGATTGGAGCCCCCTATCTTAGGGCAAGATTTCAACCCTATATACCTCAACGTACCTTGAGGTCCTCTGCTCAGCTCCTGACCTCTACCCCGAAGGTCCTACTCTCCCGGGTAGGGGGAAGATTCTTTCAAGCGGTGGCCTCTCGGCTATGGAATAGCCTACCTCCCTCTCTTAGACAGGTACCGGACATCCTTTCTTTCAGGAGGAAACTAAAAACATGGCTCTTCCAACTTTAGGATCTGTCCGATTTCTGCTGTGGGATGTTGTTCTGTTTGCCGTTACGTGGTTTTTGTCTGCTAGCGCCGGGACACGCTTGGGAGTAGCTGCGCGCTGTATAAATACCTAATAACATAACATAACAGGATTGAAAGAGACTTCATAGCAGTCGTAGTCTCCAAGAAGTTCTGATTCAGCATTCCAAGGCTTGAACATTTGCAGAAGTGCCAAATAGAAAAACTCTCTTTTCTCTGCATTTTGGCAACTCAGTTTCCTGTGGTTAATTAGATTTCCTTTGCTGTGTCTCACCAAACAACCGTCACATCCAACTACTGCATATTTTCCTTCTTCTATGTTTTCTGTCTCATTCCTTTTGTATCTGTAGTGTTCAAGTGCTTCATAAAGGCACATTTGTTCTAGATATGGACTCCTTCTTGGATAGTACGTATCCAACATGTTTGTCTTCACAATGTCTGTACTTTCTAGATCAAACTCCGCTAGATACTGAATTTCTGGGAAAGATTGTAACACTACATTCCGTGTACTTGCTAGGCTTATATTTACCCAAACAACTCTCCTTGACTTTGAGAACAAACTAGCCACGCTCAGCCCGTCACAAGACTCATAGGAGCCCATCTCTCTATGGGAAAGCATTTTCAAGCTGAAGCTGTACAATTTCTTACATAGACTCTTTTCTGCAGAAATCTCCTCCCACATCTCCTTCATCTCTGTCTTCTCTGATTTTCTAATGTATGAAGTGACGTACTGAGCAACAACGATGGGTTGTCTGCAACAAACTGTAGCTCAGTATTTGCATTCCACATCTTAAAAATCACAGGGTTGTAGTAATTTATGTATTTGGAGGGCTCTCTTCTTCTCAGTTTGTATGTGGTTTTTGGCGATTTCCGTGTTAATGTATGTTTGACTGCAGACATAAAACTGTTCACATGCATGGGAATCAAAATCGACATCTTGTGTACAATTTCCCTTTGCATCTGTATTTCCAACGACAGTATTTCCCACATCTATGAGCTTGAAACCATAGAACTTGTTCTCTCAACTGCTTTTCACCACAGTCTTTTGGAATGGCACATGTCACATACTGTTGTATAAAAGACATCACAGACTCATCACTGTCTGTTCCAAATTTCGATGCATCCTTTATCCATAATAGTTTGTGAATGTGAGGAGCATCTCTTGCTTGGTACTCTTTCCACCAAAGAGATCTGTTACTTCACCAAGAGGAGGATTAGTTTTATGCAGATGAAAGACATCATAGCTTGAAATTTGTGGTTTAAATATCCGACGTGGTTCCGTCTGTTGGTCAGAAAGACGTCATAATCCCTTACGGACGGCGTTTCCCCATCGGGATTATGATGCTGGTTTCTGACAGCCATTCCATATCAGCATTTCCAACATGGAAAGGCTGTCGGAAGGTGACATTGGGGTTCCCTAGCGGGGCCCCCGTCCCTCGATGGCCTCTGAATTTGGGCAGCCTTGGCACCTATGGTGCCCCCCCAACATTCCTGCACCGTGTGTCAGGCACTGTGAGGTGCCTGCCACATGGTGCAGGGATGTTCACAAACTTCAATTTTTCAATGGGAGCTTGTGCTGCGGCGATTTCCAAATGAGGCGGTCAGATCCACCGACCTGAGGTCAGTCGGTTCCCAAACCGCAACGCTGTCGGTTGGAGGCAACTCCGACCGACATCGTAATGAGGACCTAAATGTCAGAAATCAAGTAGGTACACCTAGATTCCACAGCATACATTTCAGTTCTCCATGAAAATAATACCAATATTCGTTAGTACCACGTTGGCGCACCATCAAATTAATCAAGTTGTACTCCAAGTTTTCGTCCTTCCCTTGAACTTTGTCAATGAATTGCTTTGCAGACATTTTGAAGATTAACTTCTGTTTTCAGGATGTGGTTAACAGCATTCAAAAGTCCAGACAAATCACTCTCAAAAAGAAGATGGAATATGTAGGGAATGCACTGTCAAAATCTTGGATCTTCTGAGTATAATCTTGTTGACCAGTATTCAGCTGCTGGTATCTGTACAGGGCAGACATCAAAGGGGCCACTTTCTCCAGTGGGAAACAATTGTGGAAAACAGCGAGCTTCCAAACATTTTTCCCTCACACTCATGGGAGTTTATTTTGCTTGCTTCATTTGAAAGAGATCAATACCATCACCAATGAATTCTTTAGAATGGAGAGGATGAATGCTGTAGTGTTCGTAAATCTCTTCTGATCTGGAACAATCCACTTTTTCAATCTGTCCACTTGATGGTAATGTCTGATCCTCTACATATGTTACATTTCGAACAACATCAACATTTTAGTGCCCCCTTCATCCCCTCTTCCCCCTGCTGCCGGCTTTCCTCTTCGCTCCCTGGAGAAGCACAACTCCGTGGCTCTGCTGTTGGGCTGCTGACATTCCCAACGAGGTGCGCGGCAGCTTGCGAGGCTCTACACTCGATCTGTGTCTGCCTTGGAGGTGGCGGCTCCTGTGAGACTGGTTCAAGGAGGCCCCACGGGGCCCTAAAAAGTGCATGTGACACCCTAGGGCTGGGCCTGGAGGCCTACCCCCCCTAGCTGGAGAGAGACCATCACTCTGCTGTAGGTGCAAGATCCTGCAGTACATTCCCCACCTGCAGCGTGCTGCCATGGGACCAGGACAGCAGCCAGAACCCTGCCTGGTGCTGCGCCTGGTTGGCACCCTCGGGGGCCTGCTCACCATCCTTCAGTGTCCCACCTGGGTTGCCTGTTTTTGTGCCACTTCACCTGCCATGAAATCCATGGCTCAGACCGGTGTGACTGGAGGTGTCTGGTCTATACCGTTGGGAGTGCTGGGACATGGGGCAGTGCCATCCTCCCAAATTACCCCCTTTTAAGCCACCCAGGGGGACACAAACACTATGTGACATACACTGCTGGCCTACATCTGAGGGGACCCAGTGGCAAACTGGGAGACTTGTGGCGGTGTGCCCCCCTCCCGCCCTTGCCAATGCTGGACCTGCGCTTTTTGGGAAATTGGCTCTCCTCCCCATCAATGGAATCCGGCCTCCAGGCCCCCATTTGGCATGGAAAGGCAGCAGGGTCCTGATGGTGAAAGAGAGGGGCTGCCCTTGACAGGCAGGCTGCTCGTGCTGCCTGGTGGCAAGCGGACCCAGCCCTGTTGCACGCACTTTGCCAAACGGCTTGAGAACACCTGATGAGGGGTAGAGGTAAACCCCACTGCCGCTATCTGATCAAACTAAGATGGACCAATTTACCACTTCTGAGACTGGAGCCGGAGAGGTGACAGGAGCCCAGGAGCCCACAGCCACATCTACACCACTACCAGATTTCACAACGACTTTAGGGTGATACAGGACTCCCATGATGTAGTTGAGACCAAAGATGATGGGCTGCGAGTTGACCTCTTGCTGATGAGGCAGGATCTGAGAAAGGTGGTGGACCGTTTGACTGAAACGGAGACCCGAATCTCCACTACTGAAGATGAGATAAATGCACTCAAGCGTCAAGTATCTAAAATGATGACCCCAACTGCGGTGCTCACCAAAAGGGCTGAAGATGCTTAGAACAGCTCCAGGCGCAACAACTTCCGCCTGGTGAGCCTTCCCGAAAGCCTTGACAATACTGTGGTAGACACAACCCTTGAAACCTGGTTCTGCTCTTGGGTCACAGTGAACAAATTGTCCAGTATCTTCTTCATCAAGAGGGCGCATCGCTGCCTGGCTCCCATGCCACCAGCCAGGACGCCCACTCGCCCAGTGATACTGAGCATTCTGAACTTCCGTAACCAGGAAGCTATCTTGAGGGAGGCCCGCAGTCAGCCAGACCTCCGGTACCAGAAATCAAGATTAAATATTTTCCTAGATTACACTAGGGAGGTGCAGCAGAGACGGCGGTCCTTGAGGAAGTAATACAGAAGTTCTGTGCCCTCAACTTACATTACATGCTCCTTTTCACAGACCGCCATAAGGTCATCTTCCAATCTTCCACCTGTTTCTTTGATACCCCAGAGCAGGCCTGGGAGTTGGCCGCAGACAACAATCTACAGGCCCTGAACCAAGAGAGGCGGTGCGTGGAGGACTCCCGGTGATCCCGTTCATCGCCCCCCTTGAGTGGACCCTGGAGCAAGCTATTTAGGTCCTGGAATTCCAGGAGAACCCAGTGGTTAATTGAAGAGCACTTGGATGCCCTCTTGGCGATGGAGGCACAGACGACTGAGACATTTAACTCTGACCTTCTGGCCACCCTGTGGCTCACCGGCCTGCTTGACATGGCCCCAGACTCATCCAAATGATCCTCACCAATTCTGACTGACTTTCCACTGCAAGAGGCATCGTGTGCTGCTGCAGGGGCATGCAGTGGTAGCCATGGAGGTGCTGGTGTCCACACTGCACCTTCTGAGTGGGGAGGACTGCACCAGCCCACGCCCGGAGCCTCCTGGTTACAAAAACCCTTCCTAAGTTGTATGTTATATTACTGAGCACACCACAGTGGTTGACTGTAATTAATGCTTCTATCATACATGTGCTGACAGGCATAGCATCCATCTTCAGAGGGCTGACTACTGCCGTTGGATTACCCCCTAAGTTACTTTTCGTTGTGTCCCCTTCTCTTCCTTCTCTTTTTCTCCTTGCCTCTCCAGGTTCACCACATTTTGAATCAGGGTGAAAGATGCTTTATAGGGAGAAGTATGGTGTAGGGGGAGTTGGCTTTTTTTGCTGATGTTTAGGGAAATGTTTTTCTATGTTACTAATGTTTTTTTCCCTCAAGTTTTGGGTCAGCGAGTTTTCTCATATTGCAATACAGCTGTATAGACTTGAGGGTGAGGACTCTGCCCGTGGATAATTCTAGCCCCTGGTGGGTCCGACTCACCAACACACCTTTCCACAACTTTCCCACATGATCACAATCTTAGACCGTATCAAGCGGTCAT
This sequence comes from Calotriton arnoldi, assembly GCA_963921515.1. Taxonomy (NCBI): domain Eukaryota; kingdom Metazoa; phylum Chordata; class Amphibia; order Caudata; family Salamandridae; genus Calotriton; species Calotriton arnoldi. The sequence continues at coordinate 2,154,438 of CAWUFW010002179.1, forward strand.
CTGTCTTGTGCTATATCAAAAGGTACAAGCCTACTGTAGTCTTCCTACAAGAAACACACCTGCTGGGATCATATTGCCCCTTTCATGGCTGATTTGGATACTATAGAGTATTTCATTCAGGCTTCGCTCAGGGCTCCAGGGGGGTAGCCCTCCTCCTTCATAGAACCCTTCCTCTGACGGCAACAAGGGTACACACTGATGCACAGAGGAGATACATTGGGTTTGAGTGCTGCATGGTTGCTAGACAATATAATTTGTCTCCTGCTATGCCCGTCTGCAATTGCTACAGCCCACACTTCAGTCACTGTGCTCCTTACTGATGACACTGCGTTCGGGGACCACTGAGGCTTTAATGCTGTCCCAGACCCTGAATGCGATGCATCCACTAAACCTCGCCCTGTCTGGAGGTCTAGAACCATGTGCCTTACAGCTTGGGCTGACTCCATGGGCCTATGTGATGCCTGCCGTTCCTGCACCCCTCGACATGAGCTTACACTCACGGTCAGAAGGCCATAACACTAAAGTCCAGATTGACCTGTTGTAGCTGCCAGGGACAGATCTCCTTGCATTGCGCTCCGTCCCACTTCTCCCACGTAGTATATCATATCACACACACCTCCTGGCGGAATGGGGCACTCAGCCCGTGACGCTAAGACCCATATAATGCTTCAGTCCATGGTACCTGAAGGCCCCCTGAAGGTGCCTTCTTCGTGGAGGACGAACTGTAAAATTACTTCTAAACTAACGAGGGTTCATTATCATAATACATGATGTTATGGGCAGCCTGCAAGCCCTCCATGAGAGGATTGCTTAAAAGCTACGTTCAGAGACAAGAAGTGATGCCGCAGCAACGAATGACTGACCTAGAAGTGCAAATATGACACCTGAGGTGGCAGAACCACAGGCCTGACTCAGGGGAAGCTCAGCGTCTACTAGACCTTGCGTGTACTGAGCTATGGCAGGTCTCGTTTGAAGAAGCAAAACAGTACTGGAGGGCCTCCACTCAAAGAGTCTATGAACAGGGGGACAAACCAGGCAAGCTGCTATATTGGCTGACGACTCGTGAAGTATCTTCTAGAGTGGTACCGGCTATTCAAGATCAAATGGGTGGCCTCAGGGAGGAGTTGCCTGCTATCACCCAAGCTTTTGTGACATACTATCAGGACCTATATGGATGCCGTCCAGCACCCCCCCTGGAGGTGGGAAACCCCATCCTGTGGGACATCCATCTGCTCTTTATCCCTAAGTCTCTGGTCCTGGACCCAGATAAACCCCTGATGGAGGAGGTGGTAGACTCCGCCATTTCTGGGTTGCAGTCAGGTAAAACCTCTGGGCCTGAAGGGTACCCCATCGAACACTATAAGAGATTTCACTCCATTATTGCACCCCACCTGTTAAACGTTTACACCAAAGCGAGAGACCAGCAGGCTTAGACTGTGCAACCATTGTGGTCCTCCCCAAGAAGGTTATGCCTCCTGACCAGTACACATCCTACCAGCCAATCTCTCTCATCAATGCAGACATTTTGGCCCCGATTCACAAAAGTAATCTGAGACAAAAGTCTAAATTTACAACTTTTGGTATTCACAGAAGGCACTTACGATTTTTGGTATTCACAGAAATCACTTATGACTCCTATCTTTATGTCCGCACTTGGGCCGGAATTTCCACACCTGGGCCAGAATTCCCGCATTCAGGCCGGATGATCATTTTCCTCAATGCTAAACACCTGTTCAAGTGCCTACCATCCCCCACCATGCTCCAGCTGAAACACTGCAGCCCAGCAGCCAATCCCAGCCCTGCAGCACATATGAAAGCAGAGCAGACACACAGAAATCTTCCAACATGTTGCTGAATGTGTTTGTTGCTCTGCCCCTTGCCATGCGGCAAGAAGACTTGAAGAAGGGGGAGGAGGAGGAGGAGAGTAGAGAGGATATTCAGACAAAGGATAAACCTATTTGGGATGTCCAGCCAAGATGTCAGGGCCAGATACCATTTCCTTCCAGAAGTCTTCTTGGAGATGGTATGTGAGTGGGAGCAGGAACTTGGCTCTGTGACCTGCTACTCCCATGCCATTCCAGCATATCTCAAGCTACTTTCTGCTCTCCATTTCTTTGCGATGGGGTCTTTCCAAAGGGTCTCCGGTGACCTTGTGGGCATCTCTCAGGCAAGCCAGTCGCTCTGCTTGCATGAGGTACTGAGCTGCATCAATTCAAGAGCCCACCTCCACATACGAATGCCCCATACACTCGACAGGAGACAAAGGGCAGCTAGGGATTTCTATCTCATTTCTTGCTTCCTACCCCGCCGCATTGCACACATATTCTGCAACAGACACCAATGACATTCCATCAATGTGCAGGCTGTCTGTGATGCCAGTGGGAGATTCATTGATGTGCATGCAGTGTTTTCAGGCAGTACCCATGACAGCTTTGTATTCCGCATGTCACCTTTTGCCCGGCGGATGGCTGCGGGAGAATTTGGCAACATGTGGCTACTGGGTAAGTACCAAGCACTAAAAATGAGGGATATGTGTAAATGAAATGTATGAATGCCACCTTACATTAACAACCATTGTACAATAAGAATCATCAAGCCAAATACACAGTCTCAACAGACACTGCATGTACCAAAGTACAGATCATGTTCTGTTTAAATTTAAGAGGGAAATGTAACCTATTGCCTTATCTTCCCTCCTCAGACGATGCTGGATATGCACTCTCCCCTCAACTCCTCACACCTTACAGACATCCAACCACTGTACCTCTGCGTAGGTACAATAGGGTACACATACGAACTCGAGCCATCATAGAGCACACTTTTGGTCTGTTGAAGCCGCGATTCAGATGTCTTGACCGTACAGGGGGTGTGCTGATGTACTCCCCTGATGTCGTGTGCAAGATCATATTAGGCTGTTGTGTTTTGCACAACATAGCTTTAAGTCATGGCTTACACATAACTCTTGTACCTCGGCTAGCTCTGAATCCGGGCAACCGGGCCATTGCACATAACAGAGGTTAGGGTATGCAAGTCCGTGATCAGCTGGTTGCCACTTTTTCACATGAGCAACTTGTTGTGTTATGGACAAAATGTGGTTTGCAGTCTGTTGTCAATGATGAAAGTTGGATAATTACGACTCTGTCCAAAAAATCCTGAGACTACTTTGCAAGCCACACTAACTGTATGTAAACCACAGCTGTTGACAGGAGTCAAAAGATTTATCCGTGCATCAGGTCATGTGCCGATGTCAGCAATCAGTGTAGTGGATGTCACTAAGGAATCTATTGACTCAGAGGATAAGATGTATATGTTCTGAGAGACCTTCCCGGACCTTTTGAGAATGGGAGTCTGAATCACAAAAGGGCCTAACTATTGCATTGTTGAGTTTTTGCCCCCAACAGATTTGACTCCCTCACAAATGATGGGCCCCCAACGTGAGTGAAAATGTTCTGGGTGAATCTGGCACTATGTGTCTGGGATACACAGCACTGCTTCCCCCAAATTTACCGTAACCTAAAAGACAACTCTTATGTTGAGCACTAAATATGGACTACATGTACCATAATGCAAAAGAGGAGAAAACTATCCTTGGGTGTGATGTTGTGCCAGCCTCCCCCCCCTTTCTCCCAGCCCAAATCTCTTTAATGGTCTGTTCTACCTTTTGTTTCATGTCTATGATTTTCTCTTACATGGTCATTTCAGGATTTTCCGCAAAAGAACAACAGGATGGCAGAGGATTTGATCTGTGATGGTGAATGAATCAGAATGAACACAAAATGGCTGTGAACAACTTCCTGTGATGTATTTCCTGTCTACCATTTCTTGTATGTCATTTCCTGGATGAAAGAATGGGTTCCGGTCCGTTTTCACAACTTCCGGCACAAATGCGTGCTCTCCGTCTGAGGAGCATACGCCTCGTATGCGGACCCTACGCACCGCAACCGGAGAGTATGTATTCGGGACGGAAGCTCCGAAAACGAACTGGAACACATTCTTTCATACAGGAAATTACATACAGGAAGTGGTAGATAGGAAATACATCACAGGAAGTTGTTGACAGCCATTTTGTGTTCATTCTGAGTCATCCTCTCTCACAGATCAGATACTCTGCCATCCTGCTGCTCAGTTCAACCTAATTACCCCCAAAATGGCTGAGGGTTATGAGGAGAAAGCACCCCCTTTCACTGAAAGGGAATTAGACATTTTAGCTGAGGGGGTGCTTAACAAATATCCTCAGCTATATGGGGGGCCAGAGGACCAGCTGAGTAATGCAGCAAGGGCCACACATGAGCCAACATTGGGGAGCGTTGCAGTGCAGTTGGTGTATACACCCGGAAGGCCGGGGCATGCCACAAGCGCTGGTAGGACCTAAAACACTGGGCCCGGCATAAGGCTGAGGAGCTATTGGGTCAGTCTTCCCAGCACCATGTGCATCATCCCCGCCTCTCGCCACTGTACAGGAGGGTCCTGCGTGCAGCTTGGCCGACCCTCCATGCTCAGCTGGAGGAGCATGAGCAGCAGAGACCTGGTAAGTGCATTATTTGCAATATGTGTCCGAAAGTATAATGTGAGTGAAGACAGAGCTGTACCATCATGTGTCCCATGCCTCCATTTACCTATTCTGTGTCTATGCAGCAGTCATCATGAGGCAAAAGGCTCACTGTATCACATCGACTGTACAGGGCAGAGTGCATTCTGGGAGTGGTAGTTTTATGACAACTAGGGAATTGAGCCACACATGTGCATTTGTACAGAAATTTGCACTGCCAGCACCATTAACAGTAAACCAAAGGCATCATAACTGATGTGTGCATTGGATGAGGAATGGTACAGACAATGTCCAGTGTGTATATGAGAGGCCAATGGGTATTGGATGCTGTCACTTGCATTGCATTCAGTGAGTTTGGGTTCTGATTAAAACAGATCATCATGTGCCATGGAGTCAAGACAGACTTTGAGATCCTTGCCTCACTCTTAAGTGTTTCAAATTTTGCCAAGTGTGTCCACAGACACACGTCTTACCTTCAGTGGCTTGTATGCCATTTTTCAAGTCCAGGTAGCTGTAACAACTAGCCACTACTGTTCACCAGTGTACAGCACTACCTGATCAGTCTTCGAAGCCAATATGTGGCACTGGATTGTCAGCTTTTGTGAGGGAAAATCAAAAGGTTAGACTCACAACTTAGTAAACCTAATAGCCCAGACCCTATATGGATGTGTGACCCCCAATCGGCATTTGTGTTGTCTCATACAATGCTACACAGCAGATAACATTTGTCCGGAAGTAAAAGTGCAGAGACTCCATATCACAGGCCCATTCCTATACCAACTGGACTCTCTCTGATCTCCATTTGTAGACTGGGTTTGGAAGCTGCCTATGTAGCAGTGACAGGACACACAGATCACAAGAATGCCAAAGCTGAGGGTTGGTCAGTACAGATGTGTAAGCCACCAAAATTCAAGTGAGATGTCCATGTCCGACTCAAATCAGGAGATGACAGTGAACAAACACGTAATTTAAGCTCCTAGACTGACAACTGTATAGTGTGATCAGAGGAGAAAAAAGTCTGCCCTTGGCTCATCTAGGTATGTGTCTTGTTCTGACGTGTACAACCACAACATCATGATTTGCTTTACATTTCAGTGGGTTCAGCTGGCCAAAAGTACCAACAGCAGGACACGGTTCGGAGCAGGACATCTTTGGTGCGCCGGCGGCCACAACCTCTATCCACAAGTGAGGAAGAAGAGGACGAGAAGGGACCTTCTACATGAGGAGGCAGGGGGATTGTGCCCACCCGGACTGAGCAGGAAGACACCTCTGGTGCTATGGACCGGGTGGAGGCTGAGGACATTGAAGGGGGGAAGAACTGGACACTTCTGGCCAGGGGGGAGGAGATCTACTCTCCCCCAGACCATACACAACTTTCTTTTGGTGAGGTGCCCCCGGGGCAGGCTACTACACAACCTGGGCCTGCCATCAGCCCCTCCCTAACTCTAGAGGCCCCCATTCCATCGAAGCCTCCAGCTGCATCCCCTGCAACCAGTCCCCCTCATCATGGCTGCCAGGTAGACACCAACATCGGCTCTGAACCCGAGGCACCACACCCCTCATGCTCCACCCAAACCCCTTCCTGTGTTGTTACTCCTGTGGCTGCACCACAGGAATTGATGTGGGCATGTGAGGGTCAGCCAGACATGGCCTCTTGCATCATGCTGCAGATGTGTTCAGAGCTGCGCATGATGCGAGAGGAAAATGCACAAGCTATGGCCACCCTCACTGCCAGTGTCAATTCCCTGAGTGCAGCCATGTTGTCTGTCCTTTCCCAACCTCCCTTCCACACCACCTTCAATGTATCCCCCTGTCCGTTGTGCCACACTGTTTCCCCCCGTACTCCTCGTGTGTCCCAACCCCGTGTGGTACCTGGTCCTGCCCCTGCCAGCCAGGAGCCCGCCTCGGACTCAGAGGGTCTGGACATTGTGCAAATTCAGGATGACCAGGACACTTGACCTGTTGGACAGAATTTTCTTTTTGGACAATTATTTACTTTGCCCCTTGTATATAAACTGGCTCCCCTGACGCTCCCTGATGTGTTATATTTATGTTGCCCCACCCCACTGCAAGTTCCCTTCTCCTTCTGTATTAAGAACATCATTTGTTTTCCTTTCTCCCTTTCAAACGGACAGTTGTTGTATTTCTACTCCCACACTTTTCCATAAAATGGTATTTTGAATCATACTTTCTCTATCTTATTTAACTTCATTGTGAATGTCGTGTACAAAATATGGACATATATTTTGAGAGTTTTATGCTCTGGGATCGTGCTTGTGACTTCGCAAATTTGGAGGTGAGGATCGCTATGAGGGATTATGTCTTGGGTGTCGCTGAGGTGCAGGTTGGTGTGGTGCATGTGCCTGTGCAGGGTGAAGTTCATGTGCAGGGGCAGATGGTGTCTGTACAGTTGGTGTTTGTGCGTGGACAGGGGATGGTTGTGCAGGTGGTGGTAGGGCCTGTTCAGGGGGTGGTGGTGGATGTGCAGGTGGGGGAGTACCTGTTCAGGGGGTGGTGGTGGATGTGCAGGTGGGGGGAGTGCCTGGATAGGGGGCAGGGGTGGGTGTGTACCCTTGCTGTTGTCCTGTGCAGTTTGAGGTACAGGTGTGTGGGTGTGATGTTCTGCAGGCAGATGTGATGGCTCCCCTCCCTGCGTTGACCGTGAAGGGAGACTTTGGATCACTTTCAGCATGCCCTCCATCATCTTCTGGCCAAGGCATGGTGTCTTGCACTCTCTTCCCTATGGATGGATATCATGTCTCTGATATTCTTGGACATGTCTTGCCAAGATCTATCCATCCTGTCCAAAACATGGGTCAGTCTGTCCACCACCTAAGGGATTTGGCGCATGTCCTGCAGGTCCTGAGACATATCTGACAGGGTAGCACCTATGGCACGAATGTCCTGCCTCATATCTGCCTGCTGTTGGAAGAAGTCCTGCTCCCACTGGCCACCATGGCCAGGTGCAGGCCCTCTCTGCAGGGGTTGGCCATGGTTGAGACCGCTAGGTCCAACAGCAGGGGGGAGGGTGGCAGGTGGAAGCATGTGAACAGGAGAATGGTGCCCTGGTGATACCTGCACCACAACAGGGTTGGTACTTCCCTCAGATGTTGGAGAGAATGCCTGGGATGCACTGTATAGGGAGGAGTTTGTAGGGGAACCACAACGTCTTTACTGGATGTGAGGGCTGTGAGGGAGTGATGTATGTGTTGGGGTGCGTGTGAACTGTGGCTGGTTAGCTCTATGCTGAGGACAGGCAATCTTTCTTTGTGGAGGCTGAGGCACTTTGCTGGGCGGAGGGTGTGAGGCCTTGCCAAATTTTGTCGATGTGGAAAATTTTCTGGACATGGAATCTGAATCGTCATCCTCTGAGAGGATGGACAGAGTCTTCATCATCGTCAAATTCTTCAGCCTCCTCAGGTACTTCATCCTCCTCCTCTTGCACAGTACTTGCAGCTGACATTACTGCCTGCAGGAGCAGTGGATTTTCCCCTTTGATTGCCCGTCACCCAATACTGGTGGAAGGTCCATCCTCCTCATCGTCATCATCACCTGGAACACAGAGGTTGCAAAAGGATAAGTGATTGACCTAGTTTAAGATGTGGTGCAACACAAGGGTTGGTTCTACTGTACTTTGCATCAACAGATGAAGCACATGTGACCGGGTTTGGGTACCCCTACACGTGACAGCTCACACCATAGCACTGAGGTATTGAACGGAGATGTACAATGCATAAGTAAACTCACTAGCTCCATCCACAGCTTTGTGTCCCTTTGTGATCCCCCCTGATGTCAACTGCTGAACCTGGCTCCTCATAGGTGTAGTCGATGAAGCGGTCCCCGATCCAGCAGCTGGAGAAGGAAGTGAAACCATACTCAATGATCTGCATTACTAATTTACAAACAGGCACATGTGACACTTATAAAAATGAAATGGTATGTATGTAACTTTGTAAACACCGATTGCAGATTCTCTGCAGAAGGGGATTTGGATCTTTGTCATGGTTTTGGAATCTATGCTAGGGAAACACTTCACGCCACACTTACCTGATGGCCAGGTGCGAGAGGGTTTCACTGCTGCAGTCAGGATGTCTTGCATTCCCCGGGATGGTGTTGTACGCTGCACTGGTGTCATCCTGTCAGCAGCTGTGATGAGACCTACATATCCATATTTCAGTACACCAGATGGTAGCTATGAGCTAACATATATGTGTGATTCTCAGTGACCATTTATATGATATTCCTGGCCAATGTGCAGCATGTTTACCTCATTGACTTTAGATGTGGACCCCTGCTCACATGCAGCAGTTGTCAGCTGTTACCTTCACACAGCACTGACATCAATGAGATGACACATCAACAGTCAAACGTGTATGAGAAGGTTACTGATATTTGAAGGAAGGGGATAAATAATCAGGACACCTCTGCATTACATTGATTACACCTTCACCGTTAAGACCATCATGCCTCATGAGTATGGTGTTGTCCTTTGACAAGTCGAAAGGAGTGTATATCACCAGGCTGACCAGTTTCACATTTGCACATCAGATCAAACATTGCATTGCAGAGTTCATATGTGATATGTGCAATAGTCAGGTACATTTTGTGGCTCATTTGTGCTTCCCTACACATGAAGTCACAAAGCTTGTTTTGGACTGAGAGATCACAAATGTGTTATGTCCATCCTTTGAGTGTCCTCTGTTCCCATAATCCATTTACAGCATTGTGGTAGTACTTAGCTGACAACGGATGATATCTTGTACAGCAGACATCCTAACCTTATATATTATATACTTACTAATATAGGTGATTAAAGTAGAAGAGGAGGCAAGCAGAATGCAACATTTGACTAGGATCCCATATTGTGGGTAAGTTGAGAAGCTTTGATGGTTGCCGCCTACACTGGATTTGCTTTGTGCTTTTCAGCCAAGAGATTTGAAAATTTCACTTCCTCAAGATGGCATCAGTGCGACCCTCATCCACACCAATTTCAATAGGATTTATCCATTGATATTTTGCAAGAGAGTTTTCATATCATTGAATTACAATCCAGTTGTGTCTAGTACACTGCATATGACACTATGTACTATTTTATGTCCATTCTGCACTCACTTGGCATACATTTTGTGTCATCGTTTTACTAGCCACCATGGTGTGATCTGGTATGTGGCTAAATGCCATATGTAGGCATGTTGTGAAGCAGGACAACAGTGAAGTAGAACATATACAACATACAGCGGACATGAAAGGCACATTTCATGAGCATGAGCATTCAGGTACATTATTCTTGGGTTTAATTAACATGGCCCGCACCTGCCCAGTGTGGGGTCCCTGACCAGATGTCACAGCCAACCTTGTAGCAGAAGTCAATGGGGGTACTGGAATCTGAGACGACATCATTGGACCTACAATGATAAGTGTGTTTGCAACTTTACATTTCAGCTGCCACATGTGATGCACTCAATTTCAGGCACAAAGGATAAGCACAAGCAGTGTGGGCACTACCGTTGCAGAAGTGTGTGTCACTAAATATCATGAGGGATCCCACATTCAACTTATAATGGCCCCACTGCCTAGAAGTAACGTCTATCAAATTGACACCACAACAATTCCTAAAGTAAGGTCCACTATCGTGTTTTGTTTATGGCCAAAAACATGACATCCGATGTTAACAAATATAACAAGCTGGGTTGACTGGACAATTTCATGTATTGAAAAACATTATAATTTGGACACTGGACGCATTCTCAATACTCCTGACAATTGTATCTCACTTCTTGTTCATCATTGTTATATTTGTTAACATTGGATTTCTAGATTTTGTCTACAAAGACAATTACAATATAGTGGAGACTCCTTTTGACTTGGTGTGGCACTCGATTCCAGGATTGAGTTCACAGTTCTGGAACTGTTGATGGAATACATGTAATGTTCCCAAATCACAAAGGTATGATGAGCCTAGATATCTTATTTTTGTCTTTCGCTATTCAAAAATGTCATTTGCTAAAGGTAAATGTCCTTTAAGAAGTCCAATAGTTGTAAAGTTAGATTTTCATCTCCGGTTACCTTTGAATTCAGGCCCTATATGTCCCTCTGTTGTCTGCTGACAATGTATGCATTTTGACCATCTCCTGACCAGTTTGACTTACCAGTTAGTGAGGGTGGTATGCCTTGCTCTGGATGATGTTGTTTCCTCCCAGAAGAAGCAGGGACCTCTGCTACTGTGGTCGTCTGTACTCTGGCTGAATGTGTCAATAGGTGAGAAGAGAGAAAAGTAACCAAATTGAAAATGTACATGTGTAACTTGTCTGACATGTCCTCATATCTTCTGCATGCTAACAGTATTGTGAAGTACTGCCACAGCTGGTGCAGGTAGGAGCAGTGGGGCGTTGGGGGTGTAATGGTGGGGCAGGGTGGGAAATAGACAATGGAATAGTGGAAAGAAATATCTTAGAATAAGGAGTCTCTCACCTTGTGCTCAATGATGCGGCAAGCACAAGGTGAGTTATTTTTTGGATGATTTTTTTAAAATTTCCCTATTTCGTTGTCTGTAGATTTTTCTCTGCACCGCCCCCCCTCCCCCCCTGACATTCTTGACTGATCTGGACACGTCTGGATAAGTGGAAGGGGCACTTTGTCTATTGCTACTTAACAGTGTTAGGTATATACAGCAGCAATACTGGGCCCATGTTTTCAATAGTGGGAATGGGATTTGCCATTTCTAATCCAAAGGATTCTGGGACTTGTGGTGCAACATACAGAGGGAAACACATGAGCCTCTGACTGACTATATTTTTATATAAACTTTGGACAACTTTCTTAATCACAATGGGTTTGCAACACAGACAGTCATTTTATATACTTGTTCTTGTCATCACATTTACCTGGTACCACGTTGCGGACATCACTCACAGGAAGCCCATGGAGCATGTGGGGGTGGATTGTAGTGAGGACATCCTCCACAAGTGTGGTGAGACGGATGCGGGTTCCGGATTGTGGGCCAGGGAGAATTCTGGCCAACTCTTTCCTGGTGTACTTCTCCTTCACCCGCCTCTTTTCGTCCTGCCACTTCTTCTTGATGTCACGGGTTGTTCGCACATCCTCCCCCAATGCTGTGACAGCAGTGGCTAAATGCTGCCATAGATCTGCCTTCTGTGTGCTACTGGTGCAGTAAGGGGGGAGACCATGTAGCCGTTTGTGGTGCCTCACAATGAAATCCAGAATCATGGTGGTTTCCTCATCTGTGAAATATTTCTTCCTCTTCAGTTGGTACATTTTTCAGTAGTGATGCACAGAGAAGGAAAACAGGGACTCTCTGTGGCCAAACATGTTCCTTGAATGTGTGCTGCTCCTAAGTGGTTTGTGACGCTGGTCTTGCTGTTGGTGTTAATTGACTTCCTCTGACGCAGGCGGGGGGATGGTAAGCCCTTGGACAGGTGTTTAGCATTGAGGAAAATGAGCATACGCCACGAATGTGGGTATTCCGGCCCTGAAGCGGAGATTCCAGCCAGGGTGCAGAAATTCCGGCCCGAGTGCGGGATTTCCGGCCTGGAGGCGGACGTAAAGATAGGAGTCGTAAGTGATTTCTGTGAATACAAAAAATCGTAAGTGCCTTCTGTGAATACCAAAAGTCGTAAATTTAGACTTTTGTCTCAGATTACTTTTGTGAATCAGGACCTAAGATCTTTGCCAAAATCCTTGTTGCTCGCTTGACATGCACCCTCACCCATCTCATTCACCCTGACCAGTGTGGGTTTATGCCGGGTAGAAGCACACGTCATTGCATCCAGCGAGTACAAGTGGCCCTCTCCCAAACGCAGAAGTTAGAAGGTAAATTAGCCTTTCTTTTTGTAGACTTCACTAAAGCCTTTGATACACTCTCCTAAGAATTCTTGGAAACCATCCTGGCACGAGCGGGCCTGGGACCAGGATTCCAGACGATGATCCGCCTCCTCTACCACAACCCCAGGGCCAAAATCTGAGTTAACAGCATACCATCGGCTCCCTTCCCAATCAAACAGGGTACGTGCCAAGGGTGCTCATTCTCCCCTCTGTTGTTCAATTTAGCCATCAAGTCGTTGGCGCGCCTCGTATGCTGCAATGTGCAGGTTAGTGGGTGGAGACGGGGATTGGGGTTTGAGGACTGGGTGGTACTCTATGACGATGATGTCTTGCTGTTCCTCGGAGACCCTCCGAGATCTGACCCCCACTTTTTTGAGATTATTCACCTCCATGGAGAAACTTCCAGCCTCCATATTATTCCTGGCCAAATCCGTACTGGTAGAGGTGAGTGGGGATGCAGAGGGCCATTGCTGGTGCCCGACTATTCCACTGCAGCATAACACATTTAAATACCTGGGGGTCCACATATCCCACCTCCCGGACCTAGCGTAGAAACTTAATTTCCAGGGCCTAGCCACTTCTCTTGACTATGCTTCCATCACTGGCAGTGGCTGCCACTCAACCTGTTGGGGTCCAGCGTGCTCTTTAAGATGATGGGCCTTCCACGGTACCTATATATATTAGCAAATGTCCCATACCTTACCCAGGCAATGGTTCCGCTCCCTAACCTCCAAACTGACCTCCTTTATTTGGGCTAGGAATTGCCACATGGTGGACTTTTTACCCTTTGATGGGGGACTGGGAAACTCTGATATCTACGTATACTATTTCACTGCATAATTAGTGCCCATCGATGAATGGTTTACGGGAGGGTGGGATGACACAGCATATCGCCTGGAACTCCATGCAATGAGATTTGAGGGCCTGCTCGGCACACTTTATGGAAACCCGATGTCCAGGGAGATGCCCTCCTGCGCCTGAGTGGCGATACACTTCTGGAGGGGGCACTAAGCTTAATTCACTGGGACCGCAAGCTAACCGAGCTTACCCTCCTTTGGTGACACACGTGGCTCCATCAGCTCTCTGCCCTGAAGGGATTCTATCAATGGGACCGTATAAGCATCACATATTTAGGTGATGTTTACAAAGGGACTATGCTTATGTCCTTCCAAGAGTTGCAGGAGCATTACGCCTTAGCACACACACAGTTTTTTCGCTTTCTCTAGCTGCTACATGCCCGGGCAACTCATCTCCCCTCTGGAACACAAATCCTGGAATGTGGCCCACTGGAAGCAAAGATACTCATTGGGAAGGGAGCAATCACCCGAATTTATTGCACATTGATTATTCACGTTCCAGATAATTTTGACTCCCTTCACAAGAAGTGGGTTGGATGAGTGAGAGTCTTCGACAATGAGGATTGGCGTGAGGCTTGTATGGCCCCTAGGGAGCTGGCAATCTCTGCACAACTGTGAATGATCCAGATTAATTACCTCTACATGACCTATCTATCCCCTTCACGCATACAACAGATGTTCCCAGATACTTGTTCCCTGTGTGTATGCTGTAAACGACCTGCTGCTGATCTTCTGGACGTAGCGTTGGACTACCCTGGGGTGAAGGCATTCTAGACAGGGGTGAAGCAGGAAATTTCTGAGATCCTGGGCCACCCAATCGAATTAACACCTAGAGAGGCCTTATTGGGGCCGGTGGAGGACCTGGGGGGGTCCCTGCAATGTGCGACTTTTCAAGGGCCTGGCTTGCCTGGTGGCTAAACGTGATATAATGCATTTATGGAAGCAGTCGGTGACACCTTCACTATCAGTCTGGCGTACAGGGATGGGCTGATGTGTGCAGCCAGAATAACTCATATACGAGACTCATGGATGTCCTCAAAAACATGATAAAGTGTAGGAGAAATAATGGGCTTACCATGGTCTGTCTGTGTGGGGGGACTGGCCCCTGCATGGGCTGTTGTCAATGTTACTGTTGATCTGACACAACCACATCCTTCTCTTCCTTCACTCTTATGAATTGTGATGTGTGGGAAATGCTCGCTGTATCTACAAATGCAATAAAATTGGTTACAAAAAAAAATCCTAATCTCATCTGAGAAGTTATCAACACTAATACATGTACTCTGTTTCTCTGCCCCTCCACATACCAACTCCTCATTTCCCCTAGACTCCTGTTCAGGACCAAAGAAATGAAACTGATTACCTTCACAAATGTTTTCTACATTTGCTACTGGTCCATGCAAAAGAGCTCTATTGATTTCTCCTAAACATAGGGCAGGAATTTTGACATAGTAAAGCCTCCTAACTAAATTCCTCATTTTAGAGTGATGAACAGCTACCATTCTAAAATGATGAAAGCTGCTTTGGCAGGCTTTCTTTGATAGACATGCTAGTGAATTTCCCTGTAAATGTGTATACTTTCTTACTTTACATGGATATAATCCTTGCAAAATCTCAATTTTCTGTTTCGGATTTTTGCATGGAAAGATACGTAGGAAATTTCTCAATATATCAATTCATTCCTGCTGAACACTGCAAATACTGCTACAGTTCCATTTGTAAACAGAGGCCTGTCTACACCTTCCTTGTACCTCTACAGCTATAACTTCTTCAATATTCCTAGGAACTATCTCCTCTTTTGGAATGGGAGTTCCATCCTTCACCTCATAACATCGACCGCTTGCTTCAACTGCATGCACTAATGTGTTCTCTTGAAAGTAGCTTTCTTCATTAAAGAAAGGCTCAGTACTGGAAGTATTCTTCCATTCACCACTAAATGTTTTGCAAAAATTAGTTTTTATTAATGACTCTTTTTTTCTGACTTTTCCTCTTCATACAGGACCCTGTATTATCCAGTGTTCTCATTCTGTTTACTATTAAGATAAGTAGTTTACTCTTCAAGGAAAATGCTTTATCTACTGCATCTTCTATGTGTTCTTTTTGCATTCAAGCTGCTGTTCTTCTCTTACTCCACTCTATATTTCTTTGTGAATTTTGTATTACCCTATCTCTAAAAATTCTTCTTATGTCTTTCTATTGTTACATGCCTTCTTTTTTTAAACCTTTTTCCACTTTTAACATGAGTTACTGCTTTTCGCTTCTGAGTTCTTGGTAAAGCTTTGTTTTTGTACATGTCATTTTTAACACTCTTCATTCTTTTTAACACTGTTTTAAAAAACTCTTTAGTTCTCTTACCAGTGGATTTGTTTTCCTTTGCCCATTCTGTGCACCATCTTGTTTTCTGTTCTCAGTTGCTTGGACATAGTACTGTTTCTTTTGTGCTGTTCAGCTCTGCTCCTTTTTTGTCATCTTAAATTTTTCTCTTACAACAGAATTAGATATCTGAAAAGAAAATATAGTATTTATTATACATTCCATACTACAAATAACTAAATACATAAATAATTCATAATGTCAGTAGTTTATTCCATTATGCAAATATAAGACTTCTACTTTCTGTCAATCTATTTGTTTTACCTTCTAAACACATATCATCCTGTCCTATGGACTACCTACAACCTACCTTACACCTACACTTATATGTAGAAAAGGGGGAGTTTAAAGCTTGCCAAAGAGTTTTGAATGTCAAGTCGGACTGTTGTATTCCGCTTTAGGTGTCCGTATATAGGTTTTCCTGAAACATGTCCTTATATAGGCACAATTCGCATTGCCCTTATATAGGCATAAGATCCCAGTCCTTATTTAGGCATTAGCCATGCTATCCAAATACAGGCATGGTCATCTGCATCCGTCCACCCTAACGACACAACGAGTTCTTAGAAACCAGACCGTTAAGCTCTTGGGAGTTCCCCTAGCACAGGATTATTGATTTCTCCAAGAACTCATTTATTATGCATGAACCGCTATTCCTTAAGGGTTCATTCCTGACGTCTTCCTCTGCCTGACTTCACGTCAATGCTAACATTCCAAGGCACCTACCGGGTATAAATATACCTTCCCTCACCCAAGCAAGTAGGAGGAGACCTCGACTTTAGAGGAGCCCGTGTCCCGGCCTGACGCACTGACAAGAGACGCTGTCATCCCTGCTCGCAGAGAATCCAGCTCCCAGAGTTCTGACTCCCTTCGCGGGGTGTTAGAGTTCGAGACCCGCAAGGAGATTCCCACCTCTCTCATTCTCAAGGTATGGAGCTGACTAGAACCTAGAGGGACTCTTGGCATACTAGACTTGGCATACTAGACTATAGAATACCATACTATAGAATACTTCACCTACTTCTTACCTTCCACTACACTTAGGTTAGGTACACTGGGATAGAACTAACTAGAGAAGCATCTTATGAGTACTCGCATTTTTAGCTTATGTTATTTATGTATATGAATATATGTGTCATAACTAAAAGATAATGCTAGCGCAGTATTATTTCTTTCTACTGCTTACGCTGTACATTATATATCTCGCATACTGTCTTACGATTGTAACAGTGCATATCTCTTACACGAGAAACAAGACTGTTCAATAAATACTTTTATTGAAACGCCCGTCTATTCTGTCTGTGTAACTCTGAAGAAACTAAGCATGCACGATTAGCTGAGTGAAACTGTTATCTGTTGTTTCCACGATTCTGAGAGTGTTCCGATTCTAAAGGGAAACAAAGTTGTCATGTTTATGCAGTTGCCAGAAACTACTCCCTTCTTGTTTACAAGGAGTTTCTAGTGGCCTCTGAGTTAGCTGGTACAAAATAAATTAAGTTTAATATACTCGATAGGGACATACTGACCTCAGTCCTATGTCAAACCTATAGGGTATGTTATTCCAATGCGCAGAGCCTATTAGGGAAATAGGAACTACACTACATGGCACCCAACGTTTGGTAAGGCACTAATTTAACGCTAGATACTGAGTAACTCAGTCGTGCTTTTCTCTCAGAGACCCCTACTCACATACTCCATAAGACGTCTGGAGTGGGTAGGGTTAAGTATCCGCCAAAGCTAAATAGGACAAAAAATCCTATATATATTAGCTGTTTGGTTTGTTCAACGTTGAAGGATACAGTGTTCCAATATATTGTGCACCTTATCTTTTGTTTCCTTGAAACTTGTTCTACATTTTTCAAAAAACAATGTCTGACACCGAGAATGGTGTAGCTGCGGCTGACCCAGTCGTAACAGCTTTTTATTTTTACAGGTTTAAATGAAACCGATGAGGGTGTTATAAACATCCATCCAAACTTAAGGAGAGCCATCACTCTAAAACTTATAAAACACGGCCTAACACCAAGAGGTGGTAGAGCAGTTTTCGTGATAGAGGCACACGAATCCATTCAGACAGAGGTATTCTATTCATGGATAGTATTCCCAGAATCAAATCCAGTAACAAAAATGTTTCACTTCTTTAAAGAAGATGAACCACCAGAGGAATATATTCCTTTCAAGGATATTGAAATTCCATTCACATACCAGGAGCATAATCTCTGGTTTAAAGGTGCCCTAAAACATCACAAAAACATTACCAGGCTCGGTACACTAGGTAGACCAGGAGCAACATGGCCGATTCTAGCCGGCTACACACCTCATCCTGACATCGAAGAAATGTCAGAAGAGGATTTACTTACTCAACTACAAGAGTTAATAAAAATTTACAGACAATTAGTCCAATATGTCATGCGGACTTTCACAGTCCAACCACCAATGACCATTCCAAATCAAACCCCTCAACAGGGGAATACACTAAAAATTACTCCACAGACTTTACGCGCAGTCATGGGTATAATGCCCACAAAACGTGAACAAATTCCATTCTGGATAGCTCAAAAAATTACTCAAATTGAAGCAGTATTTCCAAATACTAGCCCTTAGGAGAAACACAGAATCCTAACAAGCTGTTTACCAATGGGGATCATACCACAACTGGAAGACTGCACCACTTGGGGCACAGTCTTTGCTGCCATGTATATTAAAACACATGGTGTTCCGTCAATTGCAGTAATACCAGATGTCCTGAAACAAATGCAAAACGAATAAGGGGCAGAACCTGCTCTGAATTTAGGTATGAAATTACTGAAAAACTTCGACCAGGTCTCAACAATAATATTATCTAATATTAAAGGGGAGGCAGCATCAGTGGCGATCCGCCAACGCTTAAGGGAATTTGATGTTACAGAACATCAACATGAACTACCCAGAATAATAGAACAATCTTATGCAGAATTAGGCAGAGATAGTTTGGGTGGAAAACCTCTGAAGCCAAAACTATCTGAAAGTCCTGAGAAGGACTCTATTAAACAAAATCCTACATCTTCTAAAAAGAAGTGGGAAACTAATAAACAAAATTCAAAAGAGAGACGTTCTCAATCCCGCGGTAGGTCTCCTCAAAAGGAGCCCTCTGAAAGGAGGTATAACCTCAGGAATAGGGATAATTTAAGAAAACCTGACAGATATCAAGATACTGATACACTTTCCTCTCGTACCTTTCAGATATCGTCACAGACATCAGAAAGAAGAGGACGGTCAGATCACAAGTAAGAACGCGTGAAATCCAAAGACGATAAACACGTTCAGAAAAATAAATCAAAACCTCAATCTACAAAAAAGAAGGTAGCAGGTCTGAAGATCAGACATGCCGAGAATACTGAGAACACAGCTCAAGAACGGAGAATGGGCTCAGACGATGCTGGACAGTGCAGCAGAAGTAACAATGGCTTGCCAGAACCTGAAGAAACTTCTGGAGATAGTGGACTTGAATGAGTACATCACAGTAGAGACTGTAGACACCAGGGTTAGTACTCCACAAAAGTTATATGAAATAACACTCCGAATGGAGGGAGACATACCAAGAAAAGTGAAAATACTCTTTTGGGAGAAACTTTCAAGGGGTTATGATAAACTTCTAGCAGAAAGGGACTGGCCACCAAACTTTGTCAGGGAGTGCCCACATGGCGAGAACATCATTATGCCAGCCTTCTCCAACCATATTCCAATTCACCTGAAATGTACTTATGCCAGGAAATGGGCAGTTCCCCAGGCCCCAGCATTAAACAAAAATCATGTAGGATGGGATGAGGACTCACCTCACCACAAAATACATATAAAAAATCAACCTACTGCACAAAGGCAGTACCCAATAAATGAAGAAGCTAAAAAACAGGTCAGGGAGATCTTAGATCAACTTGAAAACCAAGGGGTGATTGAAACATGCACCTCCTCAATGAACAATCCTTTGTTTCCTGTATCCAAACCAGACAATACATATCGTCTAGTTTTGGATTACAGACACTTGAACACTTGTTCCAAAACATTTGCAGTGCAAAATGCACATAGTACAGCATTAAAGAATAACATTGTGCGTAAAAAATATAAAACCACATTGGACATTTCAAATGGTTTCTTTTGTCAAAACATAGCACCTGAAAGCAGGTACTTAACAGCTTTCTCAATAATGGGGACCCAGCGTCAATTTTGTAGACTCCCACAAGGGTTCAAAAACAGCCCGGGGTTATTCTCAGCAAGGGTAACAGAGTTACTACAAATTTATGATCATGAGGCATTGTCATATGTCGATGACATCTATCTGACAGACGATGACCTAGATAGTCACTTGAACAGGGTGAGTACCATTATATTGGGCTTCGCCTCTGAAGGCTATAAATTCAACTTTAAAAAATCCAGTATCGCCCATCTCAATGTCCTTTTCCTAGGATATGGGCTTTCAAGTGAAGGCAAGAGCCTGGCAGCTAACTTTTTAGATAAGTGCGCGCTGCTCCAACCTCCAAAAACGCTGAAAAATTTACAATCCATCTTGGGTTTCCTAAACTTTGGAAGAACTTACATTCTAAATTACGCAGAAAGGGTTAAACCTCTCTACGAATTAATCAAACCTGATTTTTCAACAAAACATTGGACACAGGAACACACAGAAATCCTGCGTTCACTCCAAGCTAACATGTTAGCAACAAATCACTTACAAACACGCGTAAATAAACGCAATTTAGTGATCCGAATAATTTCGGGTCAATGCGGATTCACCTATTTAACATTTAATGAGGGTGAAAAAGTACCAATAGCATACAAATCACATTTGTATACACAAGCAGAAATGCGCTTCACTTCAACAGAAAAAATACTGACATCAGTTCAAACCGCTGTAGCAAAAGAAAGAGCTCTAGCCTAAGGGAAACGCATTATTGTCGTAACTCCAGTACCAGCCTTAGAGGTGGTTACAAAAGCGAGCATTCCAAATGCAAAAGCTTTACATCCTAGATGGATACAATGGGTTAATTCTCTTGCTGCAACAGATGTTGAATATGTTTTTGATCCTGATTTAAAAACACAATCGTTCCTGCAATATGAACATGAATGTCCTCTGCCCACTGAAATTTTGACTCTCGATCAGTACGAATTTATAATTTATACTGACGGATCAGCACAACCCGCTACAGGGAGTAAGCAAGCTTACAGTGCAGCGTGCGCAATCGTTAAAGGTCGTATGCGTGATGGTAACTTCAGACCAATGGTCACTAAAACTCAATTTCTAGGAGATTGTACAGCTCAGCGAGCTGAGCTACAAGCATTCAAACTGGCACTTGAAAATACAGATCGCGAATTCCCCACACTCATAGTGTGCGATTCTTTTTACTGTGTTCAGTCATATAATGAATATATACAGAGTTGGCTTCAAAACGTGTTCAAAGATGCAAAAGGTGGCACAATAAAGCATAAAATGCTTTGGGAACAAGTAGTTCAGTTAAGAAACGAACTACCAAAAGCTCACGTGATACACACGCTGAGTCATCAACGTGATGGCGTTCACGTTGCAGGGAATTCATTGGCTGATGAAGCCGCAAAGGGGGCTGTTCAGACGGCTTCCGTAGCTGCGATCACTCGTTCAAAAACGAGAATAGACAGGGAGATATTGTTGGCTGTCAATGCTTCAAGCAAAGGCAGTGGTGCAGCGTTACCAAAGAAATGTCCACTCAAGTACTCTTATGTAATTGATGCAAACAACGTTCCTTTTGCTTGAATCCCTGGAGTGGGGGATAGGGTGATACCAAACATGGAACGTAGATTAGGACTGATCCTAGCAGCACATGAAGGGATAGCCTCTGCCCATGCAGGTGTTTCTGCAACAGTATCTTTACTAAAATAAAGATATTGGTGGCCTGGCATTAGGAAACAGACCAAGAACTATGTTTTGGAATGTGAAATATGCCAACAGATGAAAGTCTCCACAGTGAAACGCTCTGCGCAGACACCCCTGTTGATTTCAGACAAACCATTAGCTTGTGTCTACCTGGACCACTGAGGTCCCTTGCAAAGGGACGGTAACTATAAATATATAATGGTCGCAGTGGATTTGTGCTCAAGGTTCCTAAGGATATGGCCTCAGCGCTCAGCTGACGCTCGAACTGTTATAAAAGATTTGCGAGTCTTTATCGGCACATACTCAATTGGCACACTACATTCTGACCAGGGCCCTGCATTTAGCTCTCGTGCTTACAAGGAAGCCATGGCCAGTTTGGGCGTAGCATTGCGGTACTCCTCTCCGTTTCATCCTGAGGGAAAATCTGTGTGGAAAGGAAAAACCGGGACATAAAGCAGTCTATAACAGCTAGAGTATTAGGTTCGGGTGATGGGCGGGTCAAACATCTTTATGGGGTCCAACGCTCATTAAATAATTTGCCAAGAAGTTCTCTAGGGGGGTCACTCCATATGAGGTCCTATTTGGGACGAGAATGTAGGTTCCTGAACTCGAATGTAAAGGCACAGTGGTGGAAAATAAACCCTTTGATATCAAAGATCGTTTGGCTGTTTTACAGGATCTAAATGAACTAAGATCGAAACAAAGCAACGTGTTCCTGAAGCCAACCACCACTGGGGAAACACCGGCAGTCCCAGCAAGGCCTGTCTGGATCCCAAAAGTTGGGGATCTAGTCAGAGAGAAGATTGCGGACAAGAAGGAATTTCGACCTTCATACAGACAACCAGTAACTGTCCTAGCCGTCCACGGAACTAGAACAGTACTTCTGCCGCCCCTTGCTGGAAAAAAGGAGAAAAGATTTGTGGCAATCGACCTCATCAAACCACAGTATGTGGCCAATACTAAATAGTAGGCCTTGTGGACTCCGACCTAGTAGCAGACGCACTCCTCTCGCTACCATCCAAGAGGTTCAGACTGAAAAACTCATAACCATCGAGAATTCAGCAGTAAGAGATGAAGGATTGAGCAACAATGCTATGGAACTCATCCCTCTTGAAACTCAAGTAACAGTTCGTCCAGATACACCTGTCTACACCAACGTAACAAGTGATCAACTGGTTCCAGCGATTTTGACAAATCCTGATGCAATTCCAACAATTGACCGAACTGCTTCTGGCTATTTCATTAACTTTGATACGTTTTCTGAGGATCCAAGTGAGCCTGAAACAACGCCAGCCCAAAAAACTTTTAAACAACAAGTACAAGACCTTTTTCATTTCCTCAAAGAGACTTATCTGGATTCACCATGGATTGAACTATGGATTATTTCTGGAATATTTTTTCTTTCTGCTTTGGCTAGCTTTGGTTATGACTATCAGCGTGCTTATAAATGGCAGATAAATCCATATGGACACTGAAAGTAAAAATGTGAACTTACTTTTGAAAGCACACAAATCATCCCATCGTGAAGCAAGAGACTTGTCAGCAGTGAACATCACAGCCATTCCTATACAGGATGGTATAGTGTGGGACAAAACCGATTTCGATATATTCGGCCCAACGGAACTTTTGAACATTCCACATTTATTTAAAATTTCATTAAGTGACTTTATTACCTCCAGTACCTATTCTGATGATTGGGACTTTGAGACTGTTAATGATATGATGGCTGATCTAGAAAGGTCTGCTGCATTCTCTAACAATGAATACTTAGAGGGTTCATCAGACTACGAACAGCTTTATTGTTACAACCACTATGGTCATCATTTCTTGCATAAATCTGCAACACCTAGAAATGTGTTTATGGTTAACCAATGGGAACATTGTCCTACACCACCAAGGGGTAGTTCAAAAACGTTTGCAAATAAGTTTCCATATTTTTCAGGGTACAATACATCTGATCCAGAAACATTTTACTATAAGAATGTAAACAAAACAGAACAGAAAATTATGTTAACTAATACAAAACAGATTTATTCTGCAGCCTTTATTGCCCAACAGTCTAGACAAGGATTTGACTTTTGGAAAGACACAATCGACACAAAATCTGTCTGGGGTTCTAAAGATTGGCAAGTGCAGGGGATAGAAGCTTTGATTAGAGCATGTATCATCCCACAGCAAATAATGTTTTTGAATGACACTGTGCAACAAACGTGTTGCCTTGGTTTAGCCAAGATCAAAGACATGAACACACCTTCTGTACCAACACCTGCAAGTAATAGCACTACACAGGGAGCGGTCACAGTAAACACAATACTACAAAACAACAGAACAGATCCTGATTGGAAAAAATGGTTGCTCTGGCCCACAGACACAAACATCTGTCAAGAAAGATTCCTGAATAGAATACAGGGCTTTACTATCCATAGGCCAGATCCACGTTATGTTCAACGACAACATCCGGGGGTAGTAACAACATACAGTGTAGGAAAATTGTGCCTCGACTGGTTACAAAAATCTACACTCGAGGATGTGAAACAACACTTATCTTTACTTAAAGAAGACGCAGACCTTAGGGATTTCTTGCTAGGACCAAGAAAACCATGTCAAAAATGTTTCATATATGCCGGCATTTATGCTGCTTATAATGAAGTATGGAAGGTTTCACAGGCAGAGGCCGCAGAAAGAATGCGTGAGCTTGATCGTATTAACTTAGAGAAATCTCTCTCTGTGGTCGACAATGGGTTAACAACTTTGCCATCCAGAATTTATTCACTGGACAACATTGTATCCTCTGCTATTGACATACTGGAACAAGATTTAGCCATGTTACAACAAGGCCAATCTCAGTTACGTTCTATTATGTTATTAGGCTGGACGCTGCAATCCTTGCGTGCAGGCTATGTGCCTTGGCGTTTTATCAACACGTCGTCTCTGTTTTCAGAATACAATCTAACGGATAAACAGATCGAACTGGCACAAAGGGGAGCAAAGTATACAGTGCTGAGCATTGAAAAACTATAAAAATTACCATTTACGGTAGCAGAAAAACCAGCTACAGAGTGGCTTATCCATGGCAAAATAACTCTGCCTGTCACTACTTTTCAGTTTCAGTATTGCCTCAAACAAATGCAAGCAGGCAAATATGAAAGCTTGGGTAAAGAATACATTAAGACATCCTGGGATTTACCTTACGAATACAGATGTTGGAGTGGGGATCGTGAAGTGTTTCTAAGCAGTACAAACTGTGAAAATGCACTGAGCGGTTCACTCATATGTCAGGACATTTCCTTACACGGGGCTTGTAATGGTTCTGTGGCAAACTTGTCCTGCCACCAGCAGGGTACACCAGCTACTGTGATTAATCCAAAGTTTGGCCAACTTTCTTACGGGAGTTACCTCATGTTGAATGATCAGAGTTGCTGTGGCATGTTGTCAGGCATCCCATATCTGGTAACGGTTGGCTCCAGGGTTACTTGTTGTATGCAAGTTTTGTTCCCCCCAATAGACACAGTCAGGGAGTCGCCTCTATGGCCTTCATTGAATGTTTCTTTTGTACGTTTTGATACTTTAAGCAGAATGAAAGCCATGCTTTTGCAACAAACCGTGCCTTTGACCTCGGCCAAAGAAATCTATGATTTACAAATTGCAAGGACTTTGGCTGAGATACAGGCGCTAATTCGTACAAACTGCCCTATACATTTCGTAGAAATGATGGGACGTATCTTAAACATGTCTGATACGAGCGGGATTGTACATGTATTTAAGACCATCTGTTCAGGACTGTTAACACCTTTTCAGGCAGTCCTCGGAATCATTCCAAACTTCGCACATTTGGTGTTTGGTGGTGTGCCATTAATTCTAGCACTGGTTGCGGGAATCCTGTTTTTATTCCTACTACTACGCTATGGCAAGCCTATCAACCAGCATCACTCCCAGCTATTTGGAGAAAGCTCTCCTATAACGGAAGTGCCGTGAGCGCATAGTACAACTTTTGGGCATACCTCGTCTACGGGATCTTCATACAACATGGTTTCTGTCATTTAGACCAATCTGGCAAGATTGCATCTTACCTGTTCTACGCTGCCTGCTTTGCGGTGAAGAATGCGTGCTAGACATCTGTCTAACACTCCCATCAGTCGTGCCAATGGATATCGATACTCTGCTGGACCCGATAACGGCCCATGCTCTGTGTTGTCCCCAGCGGCTACCAATCCTGATGACGGCATTCATTGAGATCTCACAGACGCTTCCTGCTGCTGCTGAGGTACGAGATGGATCAACAGGCACACATGTAACAACGGACGCAAATATTGCTGCGGCATCCAATGCTGAGGGCGATGCTTCACATCTCTGTGCAATTAACCTTCTAAACGAGGTGTTCCAACTGTCACCGACATCGGTAGACGACCTTTTGTCTACAAGCGTAGATGATTTCATGTTTACACCAGACCCATACACTGACTTTGATTCGGCTCACAGTGTACCGGGGAAGCAATGAATTTGGCCTCCATATTTTCAAAACAGAACTAAAACTTGGAACTCTTCCTAAAAATTTACTTTTTTTTCTCTCTCTATTTTTGAAAATACATGGCAATTCAATCTGCTTACAGTAGAACAATTCATATAATACGGACTTCTTTGAATACTTCCAGGGACACATTGTGACCTTATTTTACTACAATTTCATTTAGTACCATGTTATGATATGGCTTTGATTTTTTGAAAACTTGTCAACCATTTTGTCATATGTTTATATTTCTGTTTATTCATTCATGTTGCATTTATTTCCAATAAATGCTTAGAATGAAAAAATGCTTTAAAATGTACAGTACCTATTGCATTACATGTTTAGCAACAGTTTTTTTTTAAACTTCTTTTAATATGCTTTTAGCATTGTTTTTGGCAACATGTGGTACTCAGTTTAAGTTTAGCATTTAATGTTTAGCATTTAGTACTATCGTTCATTCGAAAGTGGAGTGGGTGTTGTATTCCGCTTTAGGTGGCCGTATATAGGTTTTCCTGAAACATGTCCTTATATAGGCACAATTCGCATTGCCCTTATATAGGCATAAGATCCCAGTCCTTATTTAGGCATTAGCCATGCTATCCAAATACAGGCATGGTCATCTACATCCGTCCACCCTAACGTCACAATGAGTTCTTAGAAACCAGACCCTTAAGCTCTTGGGAGTTCCCCTAGCACAGGATTATTGATTTCTCCAAGAACTCATTTATTATGCATGAACCGCTATTCCTTAAGGGTTCATTCCTGACGTCTTCCTTTGCCCGACTTCACGTCAATGCTAACATTCCAAGGCACCTACCGGGTATAAATATACCTTCCCTCACCCAAGCAAGTAGGAGGAGACCTCGACTTTAGAGGAGCCCGTGTCCCGGCCTGACGCACTGACAAGAGACGCTGTCATCCCTGCTCGCAGAGAATCCAGCTCCCAGTGTTCTGACTCCCTTCGCGGGGTGTTAGAGTTCGAGACCCGGAAGGAGATTCCCACCTCTCTCATTCTCAAGGTATGGAGCTGACTAGAACCTAGAGGGACTCTTGGCATACTAGACTTGGCATACTAGACTATAGAATACCATACTATAGAATACTTCACCTACTTCTTACCTTCCACTACACTTAGGTTAGGTACACTGGGGTGGAACTAGCTAGAGAAGCATCTTATGAGTACTCGCATTTTTAGCTAATCTTATTTATGTATATGAATATATGTGTCATAACTAAAAGATAATGCTAGCGGAGTATTATTTCTTTCTACTGCTTACGCCGTACATTATATATCTCGCATACTGTCTTACGATTGTAACAGCGCATATCTCGTACACAAGAAACAAGACTGTTCAATAAATCCTTCTATTGAAACGCCCGTCTATTCTTTCTGTGTAACTCTGAAGAAACTAAGCATGCACGATTAGCTGAGTGAAACTGTTATCTGTTGTTTTCACGATTCTGAGTGTTCCGATTCTAAAGGGAAACAAAGTTGTCATGTTTATGCGGTTGCCAGAAACTACTCCCTTCTTGTTTACAAGGAGTTTCTAGTGGCCTCTGAGTTAGCTGGTACAAAATAAATTAAGTTTAATATACTCGATAGGGACATACTGACCTCAGTCCTATGTCAAACCTATAGGGTATATTATTCCAATGCGCAGAGCCTATTAGGGAAATAGGAACTACACTACAGGACTACCAGCTAAACTGATTGCACACTCTCTACTGCAGAGTGAAACATGTTTAAAAGCCTACTTAGATGACTTCTTAGTACCAGTCCTTCAGTACATATATAGCCGAGTGTCTCAGTGTATGTGAGTATCTCATTGGATATGTTAGTAAATATGTTGATATATGTCTGAGTCTCTTAGTTACTCTATGGGACTCTCAATCTGTATGTAAGGAGTTGCATGGAACCCTTGCTAGCTCTGTAAGCTAGTACTGGGGTATTTAAATATGTGTGCAACTGCCTCCATTACTGCTGGGTACATAAGATCTGTATGTGTGTGCGAGTGAATGTTTCATTGCATCTGTCACTATCTCACTGGATATTAGTGCCTTCATCCTTTTACTTATATATATATATATATGTGAGTTCCAGTATAGCTAGGAGACTGCATCTATAACTAGACATATGGGTCTGGTAGAGTGCATATAAGTCAATAAAACTTTGGAAGAATATTTTATCTTTTAAGCTCATGGTTCTTTGTCCTATAGGCCTACCTACAGCCTATCTCAGGAGTAACTTATATGTAGTAGAAGAAGACTTGAAGGATTAGCAACATGTTTTGATTGTGAACATAACCTACCACGACAACTGCAGATGCACACTCTATTGTAGCAGGCCTGAGAGATGTTTAAAGGCCTACTTGTCTGGATGGATGACTTGTAAGTGCCAGTTTCCCAGTACATACCTAACTGAACATTTCAGTGTCTATGAGTGTGTGTTATTGGATAAGTAAGTAAGTGTGTTGATACCTGCCTGTCTCTCTTAGTTCTCTAAATGTGTACGCATGGGCCTAGATGGATACCTTGCTGGTTGTGTAAGTTAGTACTGGCGTATTTAACTCTGTGTGCAACTGCCTCCCATATCACTGGATATATAAAAGCTGTATGTTTGTGAATGAATGTTTAAGTTCCCCTGTCAGTGTTTGGTTGTGTGTATTACTGACTCTAATATTTTTAATATGTAGGTATGTGAGTTCCAGTATAGGTAGTAGAGTGCATCTATAACTGTACAGATGAGTCTAGTAGTGTACATATAACTCAATCAAACTTGGGCAGCATCTCTTATTTTTTAAGCTGATAGGTGCCTGCTCTACAGCCTATCTACAGTCGATCGATCGAGGAGTAACTTATATGTAGGAGAAGAGGACTTGAAGGTTTAGTAAAATGTTTTGATTGTGAACTCAGCCTACCAGGACAATTGCATATACACATAATCTAATGTATCAGGCCTGAAACATGTTTAAATGCCTACTTGTCTGGATGGATGACTTGTTAGTGCCAGTTTCCCAGTACATACCAAATTGAGTGTCTGAGTGCCTATGAGGGTGTGTTATTGGATATGTAAGTAAGTATGTTGGTACATTTCTGCCTCTCTTAGTTAGTCTAAGGATCTGTAGGTCTGTATGTATGGGGCTGCATGGATCCCTTGCGGGCTGTGCAGGTTAGTACTGGGGTATTTAACTTAGTGTGCAACTGCCTCCCATGCCACTAGATACATAAATGCTGTATATATGTGTGTAAGAGAATGTTTAAGTGTCTTTGTCAGTGTTTCACTAGGTGTATTAGTGGCTCTATCCTTTTATATGTAGGTATGCAGGTTCCAGTATAGCTAGGAGACTGCATCTAGACATATGGGGCTGGTAGTGTGCATACAACTGAATCAAACGTGGTAAGCATCTCTTACCTTTTAACCTAATAGCTCCATGCCCTATAGGCTACATACAATCCATCTCAGGAGTGACTTATATGTAGTGGAAGAGGACTTGAAGGCTTCGCAACATGTTTTGATTGTGACCTCAGCCTACCAGGACAACTGCATATACATAATCTACTGTATCAGGCCTGAAACATGTTTAAAGGCCTACTTGTCTGGATGGATGACTTGTTAGTGCCAATTTGCCACTACACTCCTCACTGAGTGTCTATCAGTGCCTATGAGGGTGAGTTATTGGCTATGTCAGTAAGTATTTTTGTACATGCCTGCCTCTCTTAGTTAGTCTAAGGATCTGTAAATCTGTATGTATGGGGCTGCACGGATCCCTTGTTGACTGTGTTAAGTAGTACAGGGTTATTTAACTGTGTCTGCAACTGCTTGCTATAGTGCTGGATACATAAGAGCTGTATATGTGTGTGTGTAAGAGAATGCTAAGTGTCTCTGTCAGTGTTTGACTAAGTATATTAGTGACTCTAACCTTGTATATGTAGGAATGTGAGTCCCAGTATAGGTAGGAGACTGCATCTATAACTGGACATATGGGCCTGGTAGTGTGCATATAACTGAATCAAACTTGGGAAGCATCTCTTATCTATTATGCTTGCAGGTCCCTGCCCTGCAGCCTATCTATGAGCTATCTTAGGAGTACCCTATATGTAGTACTTGTAGGCTTTGCAACATGTTTTGATTGGTAACTAAACCTACCAGGACAACTGCATGTACACTACCTACTGTAGCAGGCCTGAAACATGTATAAAGGCCTACATGTCTGGATGGATGACTTGTTAGTGCCAATTTCCCAGTACATACTCAACTGAGTGTCTGAGTGCCTATGATGATGTGTTATTGGATATGTAAGAAAGTATGTTGGTGCATGCCAGCCTCTCTTAGTTAGTCTAAGGATCTGTAAATGCATATGCACCATCCTTCATGGATCCCTTGCTGGCTGGGTAAGTTAGTACTGGGACATTTAACTATGTGTGCAACTGCCTCCCATACTGCTGAATGCATAAGAGCTGTATGTGTGTTTGTGTCAACGTTTAAGTGCCGCTTTCACTGTGTGATTAGGTGTATTTCAGGCTCTATCCTTTTATATGTAGGCATGTGAGTTCCAATATAGGTAGGAGAGTGCATCTATTACTGGACATATGGGTCTGGTAGTGTGCCTATAATTCAATCAAACTTGGGAAGCATCTCTTATCTTTTAAGCTGATAGGTCCCTGCTCTACAGCCTATCTCAGCAGTAACCTACATGTACTAGAAGAGGACTTGAAGGCTTACAACATGTTTTGATTTTGAACTCAGACTAGCAGGATAACTGTAAATACACACTATACTACAGCAGGCCTGAAACCTGTTTAAAGGCCTGCTTGTCTGGATGGATGACGTGTTAGTGCCATTTTCCCAGTACATACCTGAGTGTCTCAGTGCCTATGAGGGTGTGTTATTGGATATGTAAGTAAGTATATTGGTATATGCCTACCTCTTAGTTAGTCTAAGGATCTGTAAATCTGTATGTTTGGGGCTGCACGGATCCCTTGCTGCCTGTGTTAATAAGTACTGAGGTATTTCACTGTGTGTGCAACGTCTTGCTATACTGCTGGATACATAGGAGCTTTCTGTGTGTTTAAGAGAATGTTTAAATGTCTCTATCTTTGTTTGAATAGGTATATTAGTGACTCTATCTTTGTATATGTAAGTGTTAGAAATGGGGGTCTCTAGTTGATAGAGGAAGGTACCTTTGTCCAAGTAGGGACCCTTCTTCCTAGTCAGGGTAAGGGGATACACTTCTAAAATAACCCCTGCTCACCCCCTTGGTAGCTTGGCACGAGCAGGCAGGCTTATCTTAGAGTCAGTGTGTAAAGCATTTGTGAACGCATACAATAATACAGTGCAAACACTACAAATGGACGCCACACCAGTTTAGAAAAAATAAGTAACATTTATCTAAACCAAACAAGACCAAAACGACATAAACCTACAATACCGTAATAAAAATATGACTTTCAAATGGTAGAAATAGTTCAGTTCAAAGCACATTGCAGATGCAACACTTTTCACACAAAGTACCTTGCACCGCGCACACAAACGAAAAGGGTCGCAGGGAAGGTGATGCGTAGGTTCCTTACACTCAGGGAAGGTGATGCGTCGGTTTCTTACTGAGTGGGGAGGTAATGCATTGGTTTCTTACTGCGTCCCCCGAAGATGCACCAGACCTGGGGCACCTCGATGCGATGCAAAAATCCGGGATGATGCGTGGATTCTTGCAGTCGCACAACAGGGCTTGCATTGGAATTGGTGCGGTGATCTCGGACTACAGAGACCAGTGCAGTCGATGCAGGCCACGGGCAGGTGCTGTGCCAGTTTCTTTGGCGATGCGTCGGAAACAAGTACGGATGCGTCGCGCTTCTCGTCATTGCGTTGCTTTTCCAGCTCCCAACAGCCAGAACAACCTCCAGAGACGCAGAACAGCTACAGGCACCTCTTGGCAGGTCAAAACGCCCAGCAAGGAAGTTCAGGGGAGCTGGGGGAGAAGTCTTTGGGCCCCTGAGACTTCAGAACAGGAGGCAAGCTCTTCGTCAAGCCCTTGGAGATCTTCCTCAAGCAGGGGACATAGCAAACAGCAAAGTCCTTTTCCCTTTCCTTGGCAGAAAGTAGCCACTGCAGGCCAACCCCAGACAGCAAACAGCACAGGGGCAGTATTCCTCCTCAGTTTCTCCAGCTCTTCTCCTTGGCAAAGGTTCCTCTTGTTTCCCAGAAGTGATCTAAAAGTTTGGGGTATGGGCCCCTCTTTTTATAATCCAAAATCCTTTGTTCTCTGTGGTAGAGAAGCTCTTTGCCCAGTTCTGTCCTCTCTGGTGCAGCTTCCTGGCAGGAGGTGGAGATAGCATTGTCCTTGGCAGACCATGCCCATTCAGGTGTGAAAGAAATCTCCTCCCCCTACTCTGAATGCAGCCCAGGTCTATTCAGCCCAGCCCTGACTCACCCTGGAAAGGCAGGACACACGCCAACCCCCCAAGTGTCTGTCTGCACAGAATGCACATCCCCAGCCCCTTTCACTCCAAAGCCAGACAGTCAATACACAACCCTAGCAGAGGCACACTGGATGGTTAGGCAAGAAAATACCTACTTTCTAAAAGTGGTATTTTCAAACCCAGAATGTAAAATCACCCCCACTAAAAGATGCATCTTAACATTCTGAGTTCAGGCATATCAAACTTTATTTTCCTATCTTGTTTCCATGGGCAGTAATGCTCATAAGATGTTATGGGAAAACTCATATCGGAACATGCCACACACATCAGGGCATGTCCTACCTTTCACATACACTGCACCCTGGCCACAGGGGTACCTTGGGCCTACCTTAGGGGTGACTAACATGTAAGAAAAGGGAAGGTTAGGGCCTGGCAAGTGGGTGCACTTGCCAGATAGACATGGCAGTACTAGACTGTGGCAGGCCTGAGACCTTGTTGCAAGGCTACTTGTGTAGGTGGCACACTCAGTGCTGCGAGCCTACTAGCAGCATTTGGTTTACAGGCCCTGGGCACACACAGTGCGCTGTACTAGGGACTTAACAGTAAACCAAATAAACCAATCATGGAAACACCAATCCGTAACAACAATTGACAAAGGGAGCACTTGCACTTTGGCACTGAACAGCAGTGGCAAAGTGCCCAAAGCATCTAGACCAGCAAAACGAAGTGCAACACACAGCAAAATAATGAGGTAAAGGCAAAAATACAGAGGAAACCCACGCCAATGATGCCAGGTCTAACAGTAAGTATGTGAGTCCCAGTATAGGTAGGATACTGCATCTATAACTGGACATATGGGTCTGGTAGTGTGCATATAACTGAATCAAACTTGGGAAGCATCTCTTATCTTTTAAGTTCATAGCTCACTGCCCTATCGCCTATGTACAACCTATCTCAGGAGTGACTTATATGTAGGTATGCGAGTTCCAATAGAGGTAGGGGAGAGCATCTATAACCGGAACTTAGAGTCTGGTAGTGAGCATATAATTCAATCAAACTTTGGAATAGGGGTGGGCGGAGTTTGCGGAGTTGCACTACGCGGAATTCCACAGAGTTGCATAAAAACTCAGTGGAATTCCACAGAGTTCCGTTCCACCAAGATAAAAGTCCATGACTCCCACACAGTGTGAAATGAGCTGTCAAAATAGCAAAAACACGACAGTAGAGTTCCTGCTATCATGGCGCGGCCACGGTACGCACACAGGAAAACAGAGGTACTTCTAAGTAAGCATTTCCGTATTTAATGAGAAGTCTTGCAGGCAAAGACTAAATTGTGCATGTGTATGTGTATTGTGCAGTTGGTACAGTGAGGGCCACACACGTCAGGGTTCCTGTTCAATGCCATCAAGAAAGGCAGTACTAGAGAGCTTGTGGTAGGTACCTCAAGCGCTCATTTATAGAACTGTGAATTTGGGTTTAATGCGCACACTGAGATGTAAAACTGATAGTATCTGGGGTATAGATGACACGCTTGATACCAGTACTTAAGAATGTACTGCACACAGTTACTTGTAATTTAGCAGTGACAAAGTACTTTACCATTTGAAACACTGAGTGCAAACAGCGATACAGCCCACACAGTATATAATTTAGCAGACAGCACGACACATGGGAAGAAAATACTGATGCACGACACTGGCATGCGCACTGACGTACATCTCTAAAGATGCACTCGTCTTCCACTCTAAACTACCAACCAAACCTGACCTGAACCGACTAGTCTGACATTCAACTCAACTGACTCGAAGAACAGAAACGGGTAGGGGAGATACATTTAGTTGAATAGCTCTGAGTTAGTAAAGTAATTGTTTAAGCAGCAGTAGCCATTCCGTTTACAGGCTGCCCTATGATGACATCAATGCTATGCTGCCTTACGCCTTTTCCTCCTAGTTTCCTGGAATCTCATCTCACATGGAGCGGACCACATGGGAGGGGGGTGCAGAGGGAGAGTCAGGATGAGAAGTTGCCATTTGTTGCCTCTGCGAAGCTGTTATGGTTCGGGCAGAGTCCCTAGAAGTTTACTCCGCCCCAGTCCTGTTGTCTTCTACGAAGCACTATATTCCTTAGCTTCATTTCCATAGATGTCCTCATCCTGACTCTTCCTCTACCCCCCTCTTGTGTGGTCTGCTCTATGTGAGTTGGGATTCTCGGAAACCAGGGTAAAAAGGTCAAAGACAGCATAGCATTGACGTCATCATAGGGCAGCCCGAAAACGGAATGGCTACGGCTGCTTAAACAATTACTTTACTTGGTGTACATCACTAGTTTAGTGCACACCACTACTCAACCACATACTGTGTTTTTGATTCTATTTTTGATTGACCCTTGAAGTATCCACGCACCATGTCTCTAAATGGTAAACCAGTAGAAGATGTTGCAGAATTGGAGTTTGATATTGAGATGTTGAATACAAACAAAGTGGATCAACTCAGACAATTCTGCAAAAGCTTTGGATGCCCCATGAGGAGCACCTCCAGGATAGAGGAGCTGCAGAAGGCCTTGAGTGCCTGGGGGGAGGCCAGAGAAGCCGGGGAGACAGGAGATGAAATTGTGGATCTGGATTTGCCAGAAGGGGGCTTTAGGTCCCAGGATTTGCCTGTAGGAAGAGCAGCCTCAGTGGTTGGCAGCAATGTGTCTTCCAGAAATTTGACTCCAGAGGAGATAGAGGAGAGGCATAGGGTCAGAGATCATGAATTGGAGGTTATGAGGCTCCAGATGAAGCAAATAGAAATGGAGAACTAAAAAGTTGCCATGGAAGATGGCAGTGGAGATTGAGAAGGCTTATGCCTTGGAAGAGAAGAAATTGATCTTGGCACATGACATAAGAATGAGAGAGCTTGATAAGGAACTCAAGAGGCTTGAGGCCATGAGTGTCTCAGCCAAGCAAAAATAAATGTGTGTTGCTCAAGAACTGAGCTTTGTTGAGCTGGAGGTGACAGTCAGGAAGGTTGAGTCCAGCTCAGATGGTGGCAGCAAAAATGTGATGTCTAGTGCTGAGGGAGAAGTAAACGCACCCAGAGATGTGGCACCTGACTTGAAGGAGGGGGTTGACATACACCAGGGACTTCAGGTTTATGAGGTAGCTCCAGTGGTGTGCAGTGTCCCTGAGGTGGATTGGGGAACTGGCACAGTGGATCATATTCCTAGTGATGGAAGGGACAATTTACTGACTCTAAATAAGAGGTGCAGGGAGAGGGGTTTCCCCATGGTAGAAGTCCAGGTACGTGTGTGTGGAGACTGCCCACAAGAGTGTGGGTTGATTGACAGAATCAGTCAGACACTATCTTACCAGTCTAGGGAGGGTGATGTGAGGTACTTTTGCGAGTCACTGGATGGTGAGGTGCAGAGTAGCTTGCTTAACACTTGTGTGGGGCTGTGTGATTCAATTGTTGGAGAGCATATTTTAAGTGCCTGTTTTCCAGAGCTATGCCAACACCCAGTGCAGTGAGAGTTCTATGACCCCAGGGAGCGTACACTGGAGGGAGACCTTTTGGTGAATTCCAGAGGGTCTGAAGAAGCTTTTGGAAGTGATTCTGAAGCGGGTGGCTCAGGTTTTCCCCAACCAAGTGAGGTAGGGGTGGTTTTTGGTAGCAAAGTAAGGCCCTAGTGTAGTGGGAGGGGTGTAGGGTCCCCTGTCCTGTCTCAGAGGAGAAGGAGTGGGAGTGGGCTGTGTTCCAAGGTGCCCGAAACCCAGTACCAGATCCTGGTTGGTTCCATGAGTGAACACTAGGAGGGGGCCTAGTCTGGACCGGTAGGCCATCCACTGAGGGAGATCCCATACGGCCAGGAGAGCTGGGGATGGTAGTTGTCAGCATCCCACTAATTCTGATGTCTGGCAGTACCACTCCAGGTGGGGGGATACAGAAGTCCAGAGAAGGGTGTGAGGGGGAAGACAGCCCCCTGTGGGAG
Source organism: Calotriton arnoldi (assembly GCA_963921515.1). NCBI lineage: Eukaryota > Metazoa > Chordata > Amphibia > Caudata > Salamandridae > Calotriton > Calotriton arnoldi. The sequence continues at coordinate 2,190,836 of CAWUFW010002179.1, forward strand.
GACCAGTAGGTCAGGTGTTGCCAGCATTGAGGTCAGAGCACCCAAGGACTGACCATGGTGAGGACACTTCTGGCCTGGGGGTCTTCATGCTCTGTCATGTGGAAAGGAGGCTGGAGACCTGAGCCAGGCAGACTCTCGCACAATTCATGAGGAGTGTATTTCCCTTGGGGGTGCGTGTACTCCCCCGGAAGTCCTGGCTTGCCAGGCACCGGTCCAGCCTAAGTAAGGGTACAGACCCTGGGTTGGAGGGCCAGGTTCAGGGTGTCCCCCCTGACCTGGAGGAAGGGGCGACTGCTAACAGTGCACCTATTGGTTTGTCTTCTGTGGGTACTGCTCTGGGTGGGAGGGTGCAGAGCCCCAGGAGGGTGGGCAGGGAGAGGGAAGCTCACCCCTGACACCTGTTCAGCCTAAGGGTACAGTCCCTAGGCTTATGTACCAGTTGCAGGATAGCACCCCTGAACTGGTGGGAGAAATGTGCGATATACCTGCCAGAGGTGCCCTGACAATTCTGGATTCTAGGGTATATCTCCAGGTGGGAGGGTGTGGGTCCCCAGGGAGGAGGACAGGGTGTGGGAGAGCCCACTCTAGTCTCCTGTCCAGTCACAGGGTACAGACCCTGAGCTGGTGGGTTAGTGTCAGGATGCCATCCCTGACCTGACAGGAGGGACAGTGGATAAAAGGTGCAGGCACCTGGGGCTACCCCCTCCTACTCTCTGATGCCACAGAGGTTAGAGAGGCCTGAAAGGCATGAGAACTGACTCTAATCACTGACAGCTGTCAGTGGCCAATGTGGCTGGCTGTCCAGGTGGACAGAGTTGCCCCTGGGAGGGAGACAGGAGTCACACCCTGGGGGTCGACTGGGCCACACTACTGTGTTGGCCATGTGGGTTGTCTGCCTGCTAGGACACAACACATCTGTGAGCAAAGTAAGTTTAGGTGCTGCACAGATGGGGTCCGCAGGTGAGGAGAAGGGTTCCCCATGGGTCAACTTAGTAAGCCCTGAGAGTATGGGTAGAGGGATTCAACTGGGTTCAGGGAGGCCTAGAACGGGAATAGACCATTGCTGTTGAGGGCCAGCTTCCATGTTCTATCGCCCCAAGAAGGGAATCCCATCGAGGTATGTATTGGTCTACCCTGGCTTTAAGCTGGAAGGGGGTTGTGGTAGAAATGGCCCTTTTAGCAGGGTTATCCCCAAACCTTTTGCTTCTTCCCTCCTATTTTTGTTGCCTATAGGACTCTAGGCACTTTACCACTACTGATCAGTGTTAAAGTGCATATGCTCTCCTTGTAAATTATGATTATAACTGGTTATCCATGATTGACATATTTGATTTACTGGTAAGTCCCTGGTAAAGTGCACTAAGTGTGCCAGGGTCTGTTAATCAAATGCTACTAGTGGGCTTGCAGCACTGGTTGTGCCACCCACACGAGTAGCCCTGGTAATGTGTCTCAGGCCTATCACTGTAGTGTATGCGCGCAGTTTTAAACTGCCATGTTTACCTGGCAAGTGCACCCATTTGCCCGGGCCCAACCTTCCCTTTTCGTACATGTAAGACACCCCTCAGGTAGGCCAAATTTACCCCCATGGGCAGGGTGCAGTGTATGTGAAAGATAGGACATGTACTGTTGTGTTTTACATGTCCTGATAGTGAAATACTGCCAATTTTGTTTTTCACTATTAAAAGGCTATCTGTCCCATAGGCTAACATGGGAGTTCCTATGTAACATCTTACAAGCATAACTTTCTATTGGGACCAGATGGAGAAATGGAGTTTAGGCTCTTTGAACTCAGAATGTATTAACAAATCTTTTTAAGGAGATGGTTTTTAAATTGTGTGTTTGAAAATTGCACTTTTAGAAAGTAGGTCTTTTCTTGTTTAACCATTCTGTGTGCCTCTGCTGTTTTGTGTATTGACTGTCTGGTTTTGGAGGGACAGGGCCTGGGGATGTGCATTCACTGTAGACAGCTACAAGGGGGGTTGAGGTGTGTCCTACCGTTCCTGGGTGACTCATAGCTGAGCTAAATAGACCTTGGCTGCATTTAGAGTGGTGGGAGGAGGTTCACTAGCACCTGAATAGGCAGTGTCTCCGCTGAACAATGCTGTCTCCACCTCCTGTATTGATGCTGCACCAGAGATGAGAGGACTGGTTTGGACTGGGCTCAGAGACCCTGTCAACAAAGAGAACAAAGAGAACATGGGGTATACGTATTGGACAATAAATCCCAGAGACGTAGATCACTTCTGGACTCAGGAGGAACCTTTTGCCAAGGAGAAGAGCTAGAGAGCTGTAAGGAGGAGTACTGCCCCTTTGCTGTTTGCTTTGCTGTGTTGGCCTGCAGTTGCTGCTTCTGCCAAGGAAGAGGACAAAGGCTGGAACTTTGCTGTGAACCTGCTTGAAGAAGAATCTCCAAGGGCTTGTGTGTGATGGCCTCCTGTTACGAAGTCTCAGGTACACAAAGACTTCACCACAAGCTCCCCTGAACTCCACTGCTGGGAGTACTGACCTGCCAGGAGGTGCTTATTCCAGTTTTTGGGCCTCTGGAGGTTGTTCCTACTTTTAAGAGCTGTAAGAAACTTAAAGAAAGCAAGAAAAACTACTCCAACACCGTCAGAGTCGCCGCCAGTGATACCGTGACCTGCACCGAGGCCAGGGGCACCGCTCGTGAAGTGCACAACGCACCACCCCGCATGCACTGCAGTTCCGACGCCAGTCAATGCCTGCAGTTATAAACCTTCCCGACGCTAGCACTCGCACTGATGCCATTATGGCCAGCACCTGCATCCCATTATTGTGGAGCTGATAACTGGCTAGGGTGACTCCATGAACTTTTTGACTTCACACCGCTTCACCGGAACCAATGCCTCACCGCCAGCGCCGCCGTCTTCCCCTGTCCTAGACTCGACACGTCGCCTCCCCGCAGACACGATGCCTCGCCTCCCCTGTGGCAACCAGGGAACAGGCTTCGACCTCGGCACTGATGCCTCACCTCCACGACGCCACGCATCATCCATAGACTTCATTTTCCAAGGTACTGTTGTTTGGGGGTCCGTGTGACTGTATGCCCAATGCTGCGCAGCTCATGGTCGGCGCCGTACTTTGGATTTATGCCTGTCAGAATTTCGTAATAGCCCCAGTTGGAGCTATTTTGTTTCTACAAGTGCTTTTTTTAAAAATAACTGTTCTAAAAGTGATATTTTGATACATGTATGTTGGATTTTTGTCATTTTGGTCTTGTTTGGTTTAGATAAAGATACCTTATTTTTCTAACCTGGTGTGGTGTCCATTTGTGGTGTTTTCACTGTATTAATGTGTGTTTGGAGTACAAATACTTTACACATTGCCTTTGGGATAAGCCTGTCTGCTCGTCCCTAGCTTCTAAGGGAATGAGCTGGTGTTATCTAAAGTGCATTACCCTTACCCTGACTACAAGCAAGGGTCCCTACTTGGACAAAGGTACATAACTCTGCCAACTAGAGACACCCATTTCTAACAGGAAGCATCTCTTATCTTTTACACTCATAGCTCACTGTCCTATAGTCTACCTACAGCCTATCTCAGGAGTATCTTATATTTAGTAAAAGAGGACTTGAAGGGTTAGCAACATTTTCTGATTGTAAACTCAGCCTACCAGGAGAACTGCATATATACGCTCTATTATAGCAGGCGTAAAACATGTTTAAAGGCTTACTTGTCTGACAGGATGACTTATTAGTGCTAGTTCTCACGTACATACCTGAGTGCCTCATTAACTATGTGAGTGTGCTATTGTATATATTAGTAAGTATGTTATTATATGTTTTTTACACCAATTTGTCAGGCTGCTAACATGAATATATTAGCTATTGTTCAAATGGTTAACTAGTTCTATAAGCACTTCACTTCATATAAACAATTATTTCAACCCTTTAAAGGTATGTTACAGGATATATCACTAATATTCACAGTTTATTACATTTAACTGACTCTTATAGGTCTCTATACATATATGTTGAGTGCGTCTTCGTTCGAGGATAAAGTTTGTCGATAATAAAGACGGCCGGTCCAGCCGTGAAGTATGCACCACTGCGCAAAAGTAAGCAGGTCTGCTATGACAAGTATTGGAGTCACAAGCGGAAACAGCAGAGAAAAGTAAGTTTCTGCAGCAAATTGGCTTGAGGTGGCACTAGCAAGCCCACTGGGGTGATTCAATTTTAATATTTGGCAAGTTGTGCTACATCAAACCCACTGAAGGGTTGGATTCATTTTCTACAGGACTATACTTACCAGGGTGCATTGTGACTCACTGGAGGGCCACTTGGGGGCGGACATGTTATTTAAACACATTAACTAGTGCCCGGCATTATCCTCGCTGTTTCCACATGCTGGCCAGTGAACAAGGGCTGGGAAGCCCGAAACACATTTGGCCTGATGTTGTTGGTGGCCTTTTGCTGTGTTTGCTGCAGTATTAATAAAGAATTCAACCTGCTGTTGAGTGCGCCTTCGTTCGAGGATAAAGTTTGTTGCATGTGTATATATATATATATATTTGTTGGAAAATACTTAGCGAGAGGTGGTCCTGTCTCGCCACGAGCACCAGCTGGAGGGTGCTCCCCCCGAAAAGGACTGTGTTTGTTGATAATATATATATATATATACATATTATCTACTGGCGGTCGCCAGTAGATAGTTATAGTTACAACCTATTATCCATAGGAAATCCGCGACATTCTATTTGAAATAACTCTCTTGCCGGTTGACGTATCTTCGCGAAATTTTCAAACTTCGTGGGGCGCTCCGGTCCGCTCCTACCCTGAAAGTCTCGGGGTGATACGTCAAGCGGGGGCCGAGAAAAAGGGGGTCCCAAAACGCGTTTTCCCCATGCATTTTCCCATAGGAAACTTTAGACACGGCTACAGCCCGAACTGCTGAACGGAATTACACCAAATTTGGCAAAGAGGTAGTTCTTGGATCAGAAAGAACCCTTTTGTTAAATGGTGTAAATCCGTTCAGTAGTTGCTGAGAAAATGAAAAGTAAAAAGTTAGTGATATCTAGGGACGAGTAGGGTCCGCGTACCCTCCCGATCACGAGCTGCATGTTAATTGGCTGTCAGCTGGCTGTCAACATTCCGATTCAGGAAATGTTGGCAGCCATTTTGTCCCTCGGTAGAACCGAGGGACAGAAACAAGTGCGCAAAGCGCACAAAGGGGGCAGGGTAGAAACACCCTGACCCCCTAGGTTTGCTCAGGGGTCCCACAAGGACCCCTGGGCAAAAAATAATTTTTTAAAAATCGGCAGGATGCGCTCAGGGTGCGCGAATCCTGCCGAAAAAAATCGAGCGCGGTCTCCGCGCTTCGATGTTAATTGGCCCCGGGTGGGCCAAGTCCCGGGGGCATGCTGGGGGGTTAATTTTATGTGTGGGGGCCTCTAAGGGCCCCCAAGCCCCGGGGACCACCACCCCCGGGGCTTTATGTACAATGGTGCGGGAGGGCTCTGAGCCTCCCGCAGCCCCGAGGACCACCACCTCCCGGGGCTTCTTTTTATTATTAAAACCTGTGTGGGGGCTCCAGCCCCCCACACGCCACGGGGACCACCACCTCCCGGGGCACTAAGAAAAATTACAATGGGGGTCCGTTTTGGACTCCCAGAGCCCCGGGGACCACCACCTCCCCGGGGCTGTGCACTGAATGGGAGGGGGCCGCGCGGCCCCCTCCTGGAGCCCTTGATGGCCCTGGGGACCACCACCCCCAGGGCCGGCTCCTGCAGTGTCCCGGGGTGCCTACCCCCGGGACACTGCTGTTTGCAATGACAGGACGGGAGCCTCGCGGCTCCCGTCCTGTCATTGCAAACTTGCTTTGGATATTGGAAGAGAGAGCAGGAAACCTGCTCTCTCTTCCAATATCCAAAGCCGATTAGCTTTCCACATGGGGAGCTGCATCTTAGCAGCTCCCCATGTGTAAAGCTAATGCCGGCTCCCGTAGGACACGGGGAGCCGGCGGGACTGTGGGGGATTGGGGACCCCCCACAGTCCCCAACGAGAGGGCCAGCCCCGGGGATGGGGTCCCCGGGGCAAGTAGTGGCCCGGGAGGGGGCCACGCGGCCCCCCTCCCCCAAAATTTTTTTAAAAAAACGATCGGCCCCGCAGGCCCCGCCCCCTTCCTTCACCACTCTGCAAACGCGCCCCTGGCGCGTTTGCAGAGGGGAACAATCCCCTAGAATACTGGGGGTCCCTGGGGCCAACTAGCCCACCAGGAACCTCCAGTATGCGCCAGGGGCTGCCTTGCAGAGAGGTGTACAGAGGCCACGCCCCTTTTACACCTCTCTGCAACGCAGCTCTATGGCGCTTTTGGAGGTATATGGTGGGCTAGTTGCACCCCAGGGACCCTCAGGATTCAAGGGAGTTAATCCCCGACTTAAAACGCGCCACGGGCGTGTTTGCACAGTGGTGAAGGGAGGGGCGGGGCTTCAGGTGACATGTGTGCAAACAGGCCCCGTGGCGCGTTTTAAGATGGGGAATTAAATCCTCTTCAATCCTGAGGGTCCCTGGGGCCAACTAGCCCAACAGGTACGTCCAGAAAGCGCCACAGAGCTGCGTTGCAGAGAGGTGTAAAAGGGGTGTGGCCTCTGTACATGTCTCTGCAACGCAGCCCCTGGCGCATACTGGAGGTTCCTGGTGGGCTAGTTGGCCCGTAGGGACCCTCATGATTCAAGGGGACTTAATCCCCCAACTTAAAACGCACCACGGGGCGCGTTTGCACAGATGTCACCTCAGGCCCCGCCCCTCCCTTCACCATTGTGCAAATATTCCTCTAAAATCAGCCGAAATCCGAATTCCGATTTACTCACCTGTTATCAGGAGAGACCTCAGTGCTGCATCTTTCAGCCCAGTACTGATCCTCAAAAGTAATTTTAACCGTACTTACCGGTAACTTGAATTTCCTTCATAGGCTAACATTGACTGGTTTCACTTGGAAATTCTTCTAAGTGTGGAGTTTTGGAACTTTAAAATATTCCTCTAAAATCAGCCGAAATACGAATTCCGATTTACTCACCTGTTATCAGGAGAGACCTCAGTGCTGCATCTTTCAGCCCAGTACTGATCCTCAAAAGTAATTTTAACCGTACTTACCGGTAACTTGAATTTCCTTCATAGGCTAACATTGACTGGTTTCACTTGGAAATTCTTCTGTGTGTGGAGTTTTGGAACTTTAAAATATTCCTCTAAAATCAGCCGAAATACGAATTCCGATTTACTCACCTGTTATCAGGAGAGACCTCAGTGCTGCATCTTTCAGCCCAGTACTGATCCTCAAAAGTAATTTTAACCGTACTTACCGGTAACTTGAATTTCCTTCATAGGCTAACATTGACTGGTTTCACTTGGAAATTCTTCTAAGTGTGGAGTTTTGGAACTTTAAAATATTCCTCTAAAATCAGCCGAAATACGAATTCCGATTTACTCACCTGTTATCAGGAGAGACCTCAGTGCTGCATCTTTCAGCCCAGTACTGATCCTCAAAAGTAATTTTAACCGTACTTACCAGTAACTTGAATTTCCTTCATAGGCTAACATTGACTGGTTTCACTTGGAAATTCTTCTAAGTGTGGAGTTTTGGAACTTTAAAATATTCTTCTAAAATCAGCCAAAATACGAATTCCGATTTACTCACCTGTTATCAGGAGAGACCTCAGTGCTGCATCTTTCAGCCCAGTACTGATCCTGAAAAGTAATTTTAACCGTACTTACCGGTAACTTGAATTTCCTTCATAGGCTAACATTGACTGGTTTCACTTGGAAATTCTTCTAAGTGTGGAGTTTTGGAACTTTAAAATATTCCTCTAAAATCAGCCGAAATACGAATTCCGATTTACTCACCTGTTATCAGGAGAGACCTCAGTGCTGCATCTTTCAGCCCAGTACTGATCCTCAAAAGTAATTTTAACCGTACTTACCAGTAACTTGAATTTCCTTCCATAGGATATCATTGCCTGCTTTTTGCTGAAAAAGTTTCTAAGTGTTGATTTTTGAAACATACAAATATTCCTCTAAAATCAGCCGAAATCCGAATTCTGATTTACTCACCTGTTATCAGGAGAGACCTCAGTGCTGCATCTTTCAGCCCAGTACTGGTCCTGAAAAGTAATTTTAACCGTACTTACCAGTAACTTGAATTTCCTTCCATAGGCTAACATTGACTGGTTTCACTTGGAAATTCTTCTAAGTGTGGAGTTTTGGAACTTTAAAATATTCATCTAAAATCAGCCGAAATACGAATTCCGATTTACTCATCTGTTATCAGGAGAGACCTCAGTGCTGCATCTTTCAGCCCAGTACTGATCCTCAAAAGTAATTTTAACCGTACTTACCAGTAACTTGAATTTCCTTCCATAGGATATCATTGCCTGCTTTTTGCTGAAAAAGTTTCTAAGTGTTTATTTTTGAAACATACAAATATTCCTCTAAAATCAGCCGAAATACGAATTCCGATTTACTCACCTGTTATAAGGAGAGACCTCAGTGCTGTATCTTTCAGCCCAGTACTGGTCCTGAAAAGTAATTTTAACCGTACTTACCAGTAACTTATATTTTCTTCCATAGGAATCCATGGTCTGGTTTTCAGCAGAAAAGTTTCAAAGTGTCGATTTTCACAAACTACAAATATTCCTTAAAAATCGCCTGTATGACTTAAACGCATTCTTTCAACTGTTTACAGGAGATGCACCAGTGCTGGATCCAGGATCCAACACTGAGTAAGAAAAAGTAACGATAACAGTTTTTACCTGCTAAGTGAATTTCCTTCCATAGGATAACATTGGTGATTCTATGAGAAAAAGTTTCTAAGTGTCAACTTTTAAAATACAATAATATTCCTTAAAAATCACGACTGTAACCAAAACGCTTTTACTCAACTGTTTACAGGAGATGTACCAGGACTGAATCTAGGATCCAGTCCTGTGGTTAGAAAAGTAATCCATAAAGTAACTAATTGCATTTAACTAGAAATTCACATTGAGCTGAATGTTGCATTGTGTTTGAAAATGTGTTGCCCATTGCAACAACTGTAACTACTGTACTTAAAAGTCTATTGCCTATGTGCAAAGTATTTAAACTAAAGTAATTCATTCTGAGAAAGTATTTTTTGTAATGTAATGTATAATGTAATTACAATGTAATTTAAAAAATAAAATATGTAAAAGAAATTGTTTCTAAAAATGTAGTAAATCAGTATGAAAAAAATTAATATAAAAATTAATACATTTAAAAATTGTCATTTAAAAAACCTTTGAAATTCACTGAAAAAACCGTAGGTTTCAGGCACGTTATAGTTACAAATTAGCATTTTAAAAACCTTTGAAATTCACTGAAAGACCATAGGTTTCAGACACATTATAGTTAGAAATTCGCATTTAAAAAACCTTTGAAATTCACTGAAAAAACCAGAGGTTTTAGGGACAGTTATAGTTAGTTGGACATTGCACTCGTACAAAACCCGTGAAATTCCCCCGTTATAGTTAGTTCAGCTAACTATAACTCGCGCCTCGCAATGCACTGCTGATGACGTCACATATTACATCACTCATGACATGGTCAGTGACATCACTGATGACATCACTGATGACATCTCAAATGACATCACTGATGACATCATCCACGTGATAATCTGATGCAGCTCCTCACACCCTAATATAACCTTTGATACACCCAATCTAAATTACAGAGTGCCATTCGCAAAACCATAGACACTCCAACACCAATAACTACATACCCACTCACTGATTCTTAGGTCTACACACACACATCCACTCACTCACCCGTACAGTCACTCATACTTATGGTCACTCAGTACAGGACTATCATATGCACTCTTACTCCTATATAGACACTCAAACACCGCCACTCATCCATAGAGGTACTCACACACCTAGTCAGTCATGCAAATAATTAAACACACTGCCATTTACTCACCTATACAGTTATACACACACCAGCTCACTTAATCATACAAATACTAGCACATTGTTACGCTCTTATACAATCACTGATACAAGCACACAATAATCCATACAGCCACTATCACAATCACTCACTCTTGCTTATAGCTATTTATATACTCCAACACACATATATACTGCCTTTCACATATGTAGTTACTCACACATGTACCACTGGGACATACATTCACTCACTAACACACTCTTACACACACTTACCCACCCATACAGTCTATCACAGATGCACTCTTGAAACCATCCACCCAGTGAATCACCCACTCACACATCTATGCACAGTCGCACACACCCCATCCACACAAACACTCAGGCACCCATACAGATACTCATAGAACCAATCAATAACCCATATAGACACTCATGTAGCTATTCACAAATCCATGCATCCACTTACACACCAACAGACGGATACAGACATTCACACAATTTAGTCACTAACCCATGCATTCAGTAAGATACGTTTAATCACTCACTTGTAGAGTCAGTCACGCATGTACTAAATCATCCATTCAGACACTTATACACCCACTCATTCTTCAATACGCCTTTCCCTATATATATTAAACATATTTAAACTTTACAGAAACACACAGTCACTGGATGATGTCATCAGTGATGTCATTTGAGATGTCATCAGTGATGTCATGAGTGATGTCACTGACCATGTCATGAGTGATGTAATATGTGACGTCATCAGCAGTGCATTGCGGGCGCGAGTTATAGTTAGCTGAACTAACTATAACGGGGGAATTTCACGGGTTTTGTACGAGTGCAATGTCCAACTAACTATAACTGTCCCTAAAACCTCTGGTTTTTTCAGTGAATATATATATACATATAATCAATGTTCGCATTATTAACATACCTGTGAATTTGCTTTGTTGAGTCTCAAATTTTCAGTCACTCTCACTTCAAATTTTTTCAAACGGAAAATGATAAGTACCACTCTCTGTAAGAAAGAACCAGTAATGGCAAGTTTTTCCCTCTCTTTTTCCAGTGATATTGTAGTTAGGAAATCAAAACGTTTCCTTCATTCTTTCCTGTTCTTATACTACTTTTCATTAGTCAGTTCTTTTTAACCCTTTATTAGTCTCCTCATAAGAAACCCAATCTGGTAGCGCCTGTATCATTTTTCAACAAAAATTTAACATCCTATCATAGCACTGAATTGGGAAATTTCCACTTCAGAACAGCTATGTCTTTTGGGCCAGCGAGTCTGCTAGAAAGAGTGGCATTGACAAGCACTTGGGTTTGTCTAATGTGGACATTACTTGGATTGGCCAGAGAGAGTCAAAGTGCCAGCAATTGCTGCCTTTGGTTGAGAGCAGTGCAGATTGCCAACATCCAGACCTCTTAATTGTGCACTGTGGTGGCAATGAACTAGGCACTCTTACTGGGGTAGGATTAGAAATAGCAATGAAGGAGACCTTTGGCCAATTAAGGGCACTTGTTTCTGCATACTTTAGTGACCACAACATGAGCTCCATCTACAACAACTTGCATTTTGAGTACATTTCTCTGCCAAGGCAACAGAATATTTTTGAACAACCTGAAAGACTGAATCATGTTTCATGTGTAGTTAACATCTACAAACAATAAACCCAAAGACTCTTCTAAGAGCCACCCCATTAGCAAACACTAAATAATTTTCAATTTAAATCTGAAAAGAAAAAGCACAAATTCAATGCACAACACTACATTTAAGACTTATAACTCTCTATTTGAATTTATGAATGTGTCAATGACTCTGTGAGAAGTTTTGTGAATTACTAAATCTGTGTGTGAGTGCATATGTCTCTCAGTGGCTCTCTGAGGGAATATGTCAGTTTCTAAGTGGGTCTGTGATTGGCTGCATGACAATATGAGTGGGTCTGTGAATAGGTGTATGAGTATCTCTGTGGGTTTGTAAGTGGGTACATGAGTGTCTCAGTGGGTCTGAGAGCCGATGTGTGAGTGTTTGAGTGGATCAGTGAAGGGGTGTATCAGTCTCTGAGTGGGTATGTGAGTCTCTGACTGGGTCTGTGAGTGGGTGCATCAGTGTCTGAGTGACTATGTGAGTGTGTACATGAGTGAGTGAGTCTGTTAGTGGGTATATTAGTCTCTGAGGAGGTCTGTGAGTAGGTGCATGAGTATCTGAGTGGGTTTGTGAGTGGGTGTGTGAGTGCCTGAGTGGGTTTCTGAGTGAGTGCATGAGTCTCTGAGTAGGCCTATGAGTGGATGTCTGAGACTCTGAGTGAGTCTGTGAGTAGGTGTGTGATTCTCTGAGTGGGTTTTTGAGTGGGTGCATGAGTCTCTGAGTGAGTCTCTGAGTGGGTGCATGAGTGCCTGAGTGGGTCTGTGAGTGGGTGCATGAGTGCCTGAGTGGGTCTGTAAGTTGGTGCATGAGTCTCTGAATGGATCTATGAGTTGGTGCATTAGTCTTTGAGTGGGTCTGTGAGTGAGTTTATAATAATAAATAATATAAACATATTTATAAAGCGCATGGCTACACTCACTAGTGTGTCCCCGCGCTGCGGCATCAGAAAGACTCGTCAGGAGCAGTACTGTGAAACAGCTAGAAGGGAAGGCCTAAGGACGGAAAAAGCCAAGTTTTGAGTTTTTTCCGAAAGATTGTCTCCGAAGGCTCTATCCGGAGACCAAGGGGGAGGTTATTCCAATGCTTTGCTGCCAGGAAACGGAAAGATCGGCCACCCATTCTCGCTCTTTTGATGGTCGGAGTTCTGACCTTTCCCGTCCCACATGATCTCAGAAGGCGGGTCGGGATATAGGGGGTAAGTAGATCATGTAGATAGGTTGGCCCTTTTCTCTGTAGGATGCGGTGACTAACACACAGGGCTTTGAAGAGAATTCTCTCCCTCACCGGAAGCCAGTGAAGGGATGCCAGGGCCTGGTTAGAGGAAGCTCTCCTGGGCAGCATCAGAACGAGGCGGGATGCCGCGTTCTGAATGCATTGAAGTATTTTCATACATTTGCTACTTGCCCCCAAATAAAGGGCGTTTCCGTAATCCAAGCGGGAGGTTACCAGAGCATGGACCATGGTTTTTCTAGCCATCATGGGAAGTACATCAAGGGTCTTCCGAAGTCCTCTCATTACCCCAAAATATTTCCCTGCCACCCATCTAGTATGGCTCTCAAAGGAGAGCTTGGTGTCCAGCCACATCCCTAGGTTCTTAACCTGTTCGCTGGGGGATGGAGTAGGGCCCAAAGTCTGAGGCCACCATGATGAGGACCAAATCGAGGGGGCTTTGCCTACCACAAGAACCTCTGTCTTATTGCCATTAAGTTTTAAACAGTTGTTCGACATCCAAGACGCCAGTTCTTGTAGGCAAGTAGAGAAGTTAATGGCTGCCTCATCATGGGCTTGTGCCAGTGACACCACCAGTTGTGTGTCATCCGCATATGACACAACACTGATGCCATACTTCCCAATAATCTCTGCCAATGGGGTGATATAGAGATTAAAAAGAGTGGGGCTAAGTATGGAGCCCTGAGGGACCCCTTGGGCCAGCGCAATGCTCTTAGAATAGTAAGGTTGCTGAGACACCTGAAAGCTGCGGTCATATAAGAAGGACCTCAGCCAGTCTAGGGCTCGTTCCGCCAGTCCTCCTCTCCTGAGGCGCTGTAGAAGTATTGGGTGGGCTACAGTGTCGAATGCGGCACTGAGGTCTAAGAGGACTAGGGCGACCGTCTGGCCCTCATCCACAAGTTTGCGGATGGTCTCTGTGGATAGGAGCAGTGCTGATTCCGTAGAGTAGGTCGCTCGAAAGCCCGATTGTGTAGGGTGAAGTAGGTTGTGTTGATTAATATGGGCTATTAGTTGAGTGTTGACCACTTTTTCTGCTATTTTGGCAAAATATGGCAGAAGTGAGATCGGACGCAGGTTCTCCAATTGACTCATGCTTACATTCGGCTTCTTTTTTATGGGGAGGACAATCGCCTCTTTCCACCTTTTTGGGACTGTTCCCGAAGTGAAAGAGAGTCCAAGGAGGTGGCTGATGTAGGGCGCTAGGACCTCTAGGCTCTCTCTTAACACTTTAGGTGTAGTGGGGTCCCTAGGTGAGCCGGATTTGATGCTTGCGGCTATGTCTTTGAGGTTGTCGCAGGAGGGGAGAACAAAACCACAAAGGCAATCTGCCTCCGCTATGTTGGACGTCCCATCGCTATCAAAGCACCCCTTACGTGCTTCATCTGGGAAGGTAGAATAGATCTTTTCTACCTTCTCCGCAAAGAAGTCTGCCACCAAGTTGCAGGAGTCCACGGAGCTAATATTAGAAGCTGTAGTTCTTGCTAGTGACGAGATCTCTTTGAAAATATTGAAGAGTTCCTTAGAGGAATTCTCAGCTATCTCAATCCTATCACTATAGGAGGCGGCCCGGGTTTTTCTTATGAGGGAGTGATAGTGTTTAAGGCTGATTTTGTATTCAGTCTTCTTGAGATCTGAGAAGTCTTTCCTCCATGTCCTTTCTAAACGCTTACAGGCGGACTTAGCTATCCTGAGTTCGTCATTAAACCAAGGTGCCGTTTTTAATTGTCTCCCAGGCGCACTCGAGGACCATGGAGCAATTCTATCTAATGCCTCCGTGATCCGCTTATCTAATGCGCTGCAGGCTGAGTCAATATCATTGCCACCAGGTGGTCCGCCCTGCTGGAGGGCTAGATTAAAACTAGCTGCAGAGAACCTAGCCCACTTCCTATGCGGTTTCCCAGCGCCTGGCGTCTTAAGAGTGGAGTTATAGGGTACCAGGGCGCTAAAGGGAACCACAAAGTGATCTGTCCAGGGAACTTCAATCGGGCATTCAATTCCTAAGGCACCCCAATTGGCAAAAATTGGGTCTAATAGGTGGCCTAATTGGTGGGTAGGGAGCGCAGATTGTAATGTCAGTTGCAGAGCAGCCAGTTCCTGGCAGAGCTCTTGTACTCCGGTATTAGTCAGCTCATCAAGGTGAAGGTTCAGGTCCCCCAGCAAAAGCATTTTGTCATAACGCAGAGCAGGTTGAATCACCTGCTCTATTAGGCTCGGTACAAACCGGGTGGAGGGCCCTGGTGGTCTGTAAATTAGAAACCCCTTTATAATATAGTTAGCTGCTGCCACTATAGAAAAAAGCCTGCTTCGCTATCATCAATGTTTGCTGGCTCTAAAGTACATTGAATCGTTAATTTATGAATAATGGCAATCCCTCCCCCCCTGTTAGTCGGCCGATCCACTCTTGTGATTCCATAGTTATGTGGAAGAGCCTCGAGGATCTCTGATGTAGAGTCCTCGTTTAGCCAGGTTTCAGTAAGAAACATCACATCTGGCTGCATGTCTAATAGATAATCGTGGATTTCGTGTTTGTGCTTCTTCAGGGATCTGCAGTTAATCAGGGTGAGATTAAACTTCTGGCATGTCCCTATCTGTTTCTTGTTCGTCTCCATAGTGAATGGGCAGTGTCTACATTTCTGGTGCATGATTCCTGTCGCTATGCTGTGCTTACATATCTGCAAAATGGGGGCATAGTGCATATAGCTGTTCAGCAGTATACCTACGGGCTGATCCTGATTGAACAGGTGTTCTGGCCCCGAGCCCCGACCGGCTGCGGACGGGCGCAGACGGGCTTGCCTTAGGCGCGCCCGATGCGCCCGTCCGCTGCGCGTCCGCTCGGGCATGCGCATTAAGTAGGGTCTTCTTTCCCCAAGCTAGACCGCTAACCGCAATTCAGCCCCAAAAGCGGAAGTGCTTGGCTCCTCCTTCCTCGCCCTCCGCACAATCGGCACTAACTGCCGTGTCGGACCAGTGAGTCTATCAGTGAGTTTTTGAGTGGGTGCATAACTGTCTGAGTGGGTCTGTGAGTGGGTGTTTGATTTTGTGTGGGTCTGTGAGTACATGCATTAATGTGTGACTGAATATGTGAATGTATATATATTTTTTTTCAAGCAAGGTTCACGATGCCCCGGCGATGCTACATGGGGGGCCGTGCTGAGCCTTGTGACGTGCCCACAACTCCAACCACCTAGAATACAATATGGCCCTGCTGTAGTCCTATACAGAAGAAGGGAGGGGGTAACGCGCCCCCCCCGGAGCCATAATGGCCCTGGGGGCGACCACCCCACTGGGCCAGCTCCTGCCATGTCCCGGGATGCCCACCCCCGGGACATAGCTGTTTTCTGTGGCTTGGTGGAAGCTTTACCACTCCCGTCAAGCCACAGCAAATGTTCTACTACCAGCAAACGAGAGCATTAAGCATGCTATCGCTTTCTGGAAGCATAGCAGAATTGCTTTCACAAAGAGGGAGCTGCATGTTTAGCAGCTCCCTCTCTGTAAAAGCAATGCCGGCTCCCGCAGGAGGGGGGGCCAGCAGGGACCACAGGCATCTTGAGGCTCCCATGTGGTCCCCAACAGTTATGAGTGGGTGCCTTGGGTGGGACCAGGGCACCCAGAATAGAGGCCGGGCCTGGGGATGGGGTACCCGGGGATGAAACCGACTCAGGTAGGGGGCCATGCGGCCCCTCCCCTTATTTTTAATTTTAATTCTTTTTTTTTTAAAAGCTGGGCACAGGGGAATGGGTTCCCTGTGCCGCAATCCGCCCAGGAGGGGGGCCACTCGGCCCCTCCCTTTAATTTTTATAAAATAAGAAAAAAAGGCTGGGTCACAGGGTATGGGGTCCCCGGGGTCAAAATCAGCCCAGGGAAGGGGGGTCACACGCCCCCCTCCCCGAATATATAACAAATAATAAAGAAAAAAAGCTGGACCGGCAAGTCACCAGAAGCCCCACCCCCTTTTACCACCACTCTGCAAAGGCAAATGCACCTCCTTGTGCACAACTGGTTGTGGGATAAAGTGCCGATGGCTGCAGAGTGTCCTTGGTGGCCAACAACCACTCCTTTTACCTCCAGTAAATCCTACACATGGGGATTGTTGAGAGGTGATCGAAGGCCCCACGCCCTTTCTGCACCACTCTGCAAACACGGCTCCTGGCGCACTACTGGTTGGGGGATGAAGTCCCCTTGGATGCTGAGGGCCCTTGGGGGCCGGGAACCCCTTATGTTACCTCCAGTAAGTCCCACACAGTGGGATTTCTGAGAGGTCTTTGGAGGCCATGCCCCATGTCTCCACCACTCTGCAAACGCGCCTCCTGGCACACTACTGGTTGGGGAATGAAGTCCATTCTACTCCTGACTAGTGATATAATATACGATTGTCTCTCTTGTGACAATGGCCTCCAAATCCCCTGGTTGGCATATGTTGAATCAAAAATGGGTAGAATTAGCATGCAGAGGGCTTTTGTTGACCCAGATTCATGTTCAAGTTTTAATGAAAAGAAAGTAGCGCTAGTTTTTTATAAATCTGCAAAGGAAAGGCGTCTTAGATGTATAGAAGGGAAAACTCAGATTATGTCATACTTGTATCTGACAGTTCCAGATTACCCCCTTGTTTACTTGTGGCAGCCATGTGGGCGATTGGTGCATTCGTTGTTATTTAGGTTTAGAGCTAATACTGTTAAATACTTACTTTGTTCCCTGCTTGGATATCAGCCAAATCTTGCTGCTATTCCGTGCACATGCGATGACATAACCAGCTAAACGATTAATTTTTTTTGCTGTTTTGCAAATTTCGTGAATTTTAAACCAGCCAGTATTTAATCTCTCTGATTAAAAAGAAGTATCATAACATTAGAAACCCGTTTTCTCCATGTTAATTTCCATAGGAACTTTAGACACAGCTACAGCCCGAACTGCTGAACGGAATTACACCAAATTTGGCAAAATGGTAGCTCTTGGTTCAGAAAGCGACCTTTTTTTTGAATGGTGTAAATCCATTCAGTAGTTCCTGAGAAATTCAAAAAATAAAAATATCGATATCTGAGGGCCGAGGAGGATTTGCGAACCATCCCGGGCACGAGCTTCATTCTGATTGGCTGTCAACACTGGAAACCAGGAAGTGTTGGTAGCCATCTTGTGACTCTGTAAAACCGTGTCAATTATGCGTGGGGGGGCTCCTGCCCCCCCACACTTCCCGGGGACCGCCACCTCCCCGGGGCATTTAGTGATAATGTGCGGGGAGCACGTGGCCCATCCTGCAGCCCCGGGGACTGCCACCTCCCTGGGGCTTTCTTTAATTATGTGCAGGGGCACACGGTCCCCCTGCAGCCGCAGGGACCGCCACCTCCCCGGGGCTCGTGTCAATTATGCGTGGGGGGGCTCCTGCCCAAAAATAATTAAGGGAAGGGGGGCCACACAGCCCCCCCTTCAAAAAAAGCAAATAAAAAAAAATGCTGGTATCTCGCTGGAGGCCCCGCCCCACTGTGCAAACGTGCCTCCTGGCGTGTTCCAAATTGGGGGATTAAGTCCCCTTCAATCCTAAGGGTCCTTAGGGGCCAACTAGACCACCAGCTACCTCCAATAATCCCCACACAGTGGGATTGCTGAGAGGTGGTCCGAGGCCACGCCCCTTTTTACACCACTCAGCAAACGCGCCTCTTGGTGCACTGCTGGTGGGGCGATGAGGTCCTCTTGTGTCCTGAGAACCTCAGGACTGAAGTGGACTTCATCCCCCGAGCAGCAGTGCACCAGGAGGTGCGTTTGCAGAGTGGTGTAAAAAAGGGGGCATGGCCTCGGACCACTCTGAGCAATCCAGCTGTGTGCGGCTTACTGGTGGTACCTGGTGGGCTAGTTGGCCCCCAGGGACCCTCAGGAGGCAAGGGGACTTCATCCCCCAACCAAGAGCGCACCAGGAGGTGCGTTTGCAGAGTGGTGGACAAAGGGGGCGTGGCCTGGGTCCACCTATCAGCAATCCCACTATCTGGGGCATACTGGAGGTATCAGGTAGGCTAGTTGGCCCCTAAGGACCCCCAGCAGCGAAGTGGACTTTAATCCCCATTCAAGAGCGCTCCAGGGAGCACGTTTGCAGAGTGGTGGGGAAAGGGGGCGTGGCCTGCTATGAGAACTTAGCAATGCTGCTGTGTGGGACTTACTGGAGGTAATAGAAGGGGTAGTTGGCCCCCAAGGTTGTCCTTGGGGGCCAACTACCCCTCCTGTTACCTCCACTAAGTCCCACACAGTGGGATTGCTAAGAGGTCTTCAGAGGCCACACTCCCCCCTTTCTCCACCACTCTGCAAACGTGCCTCCTGGCGCAGTACTGGTTGGGGGATTAACCCTTTCGTTGCGGCCGTTGGCCAACGGCCGTCGTGAGCACTACCTCCATAGTGCTGCGCACGTCCGTTGGCCGACGCGGCCCCGCCCACTCATCAGAACGCCGGCACCGCGGCGGAATTGCCGCCGCGGTTAAGGTGTTAAATCCACTTTACTCCTGAGGGACTTTGGGGGCCAAGAAGCCCTCCTTGTACTTCCTGTAAGTCCTACGCAGTGGAATTCCTGAGCGCTGGTTGGAGGCCCAGCCCCCTTTCTTCACCACTCTGCAAACGTGACTACCAGTTAAAGAAGCATTTGTAATTTAATAGGTCTCGCATTTGCAAGAGTTCGAGCAATTGGAGTTGTAAATGTAAAAGTTGTTTACTAAAGTTTTTTGGAGTGGAGTGGATGTACGTTGTGTGTAGTGGAATTATGTGGTATGTTGTGCAGTGAAATTATGTGGATAGAGAAAGTATGTGGTATTTAGTGTATAGGAATTATGTACAGTGGGATTATGTGTTATGGAGAGTAATTATGTGGTATGGTAGTCTGTGTTGTGGAGTGGTAACCTCAGGTTTAGTCTTCCTCGTTTCCATAGAAGCTAAACTATGAACTCAATGAGACAAAAAAACAAGCATTTGCAATGCAATCGGTCTCGCCTTTGGGACCTTATATGTATTTAGCTATGCAGCACATTAGCCTGGGTGCTGAAACATCTACTGTTCTTTAACATGGAGGGAAAGTAAGCACCAAACTGAGTGACACGCCAGGTATGGGAAAACATGGAGAGAAATATTGCCTTTCAGTGGGAAATGGTATAGTCCAAAGCTGTTTTTAATATAAAATCAGGTCCTTCGGTGGTCAGATCACTGAAAATACAAGATTTGAAAAAAATATTATTTTCTACGGGTGCTCGTGGAAGACAATTTCTATGGACTGGATTCTAGAGAATGCTAAAGTGATTCTGGTATTTTACTGACCTCTGCTGGTCGTTTTCTATCAAGAAAGTTAAATAGAGGCAGTTGCCAGAAAATTTTTAAAAAGAAAGTCCCCCAGCAGAATGCAATTCTGGTATTTTACTGACTTCTACTGGTTGTTTTCTATCAAGACAGTTAAATAGAGGCAGTTGAACAAGCAGAAAGCAATTCTGGTATTTTAATGACTTCTACTGGTCATTTTCTATCAAGACAGTTAAATAGAGGCAGTAGAACAGAAAAAAAAGTCCCTAAGCGGAAGCTTACAAGTCCTAGGGCTGATCTCCAGAGCCCACCATACACATATAAGTATATACTAAAGTATATACAAGAGGTCTCGAATGCTCGACCTAAAAAGAAGGAATCACTGAGGAGCACTTCTGGACTTAGTAAGAGGTATGAGCAGGGCCACTGGAATTATGCGACTGTTCGTCTGCACCAACTTTCGCACAATTATACATTTTCCACATTAGCCACATAATCCATCATCTGCTGCCTAATCTGCAGATTTGAACAAAAAAAGCCTTGTTTCTGGCTCAAACGTTACCAAAAATGCAGCGACAAGTGTTACAGCGTGGTGGAATGTCCTTTGTAAACCTAGAATGGTCACCTGTTACTTATTGCTAAATGTGGGTGTTAAATTGGTACTAATAGTGTGCAAGCCACTCTTGCTTCTTTCTGCGCCTCTCTTGCCTCTTGCCTCTTTCTGCATTTCTGTTGCTTCTTTATGCACCTTTCTTTCTTTTTCTGCACTTCTCTTGCCTCTTTCTGCACATCTCTTCTACTTTCTGCACCTCTTTTGCCTCTTTCTGCACCCCTCCTGCCTCTTTTCTGCACCTCTGTTCCTTCTTTCTGCACTTCTTTCGTTTCTTTCTGCACCTCTCTTGCTTCTTTCTGCACCCCTCTTTCTCCACCCCTCTTCCCCCTTTCTGCATGTCTGTTGCTTCTTTCTGCACTTCTCTTGCCTCTTTCTCCACCCCTCTTCCCTCTTTCTGCATCTCTGTTGCTTCTTTCTGCACTTATATTGCATCTTTCTGTACCTCTATTGCTTCTTTCTGCACCCTGTGTGCCTCTTTCTGCACCCCTCTTCTCTTTCTGCACTCCTTTTGCCTCTTTCTGAACCTCTGTTCCTTCTTTCTGCACTTCTTTTGTTACTTTCTGCACCTCTCTTGCTTCTTTCTGTACCCTCTTGCCTCTTGCCTCTTTCTCCACCCCTCTTCCCTCTTTCTGCACCTCTGTTGCTTCTTTCTGTACCTCTCTTGTCTCTTTCTCCACCCCTCATCCCTCTTTCTGCACCTCTCTTGCTTCTTTCTGCACCCCTCATGCCTCTTTCACATTCCTCTTCCCGCACCCCTCTTGCCTCTTTCTGCACCTGTGCTCCTTCTTTCTGCACTTCTTTTGTTTCTTTCTGCACCTCTCACTTCTTTCTGCACCCCTTTTGCCTCTTTTTGAACCCCTCTTCCCTCTTTCTGTACTCCTCTTGCCTCTTTTTGCACCTCTGTTCCTTCTTTCTGCACTTCTTTTGTTTCTTTCTGCAGCTCTCTTGCTTCTTTCTGCAGCCCCTTGCCTCTTTCTCCACCCCTCTTCCCTCTTTCTTCACCCCTGTTGCCTCTTTCTGCACCTCTGTTCCTTCTTTCTGCACTTCTTTTGTTTGTTTTTACACATCTCTTGCTTCTTTCTGCACCGCTCGTGCCTCTTTCTGCAACCCTCTTCTCCTCTTTTTTGCACCCCTCTTGCCTCTTTCTGCACTACTGTTGCTTCTTTCTGCACTACTCTTGCTTCTTTCTGCACCTATCTTGCTTCTTTCTGCACCACTTGTGCTTCTTTTTGCACCCCTCTTCCCTCTTTCTGCACCCCTCTTGCCTCTTTCTGCACCTCTGTTCCTTCTTTCTGGTCTTCTTTTGTTTCTTTCTGCACCTCTCTTGCTTATTTCTGCACGCCTCCTGCCACTTTCTCCACCTCTGTTACCCCTTTTTGCATCTCTGTTGCTTCTCTCTGCACTTCTCTGGCCTCTTTCTCCACCCCTCATCCCTCTTTCTGCACCTCTGTTGCTTCATTCTGCACTTCTCTTGCTTCTTTCTGCACCCCTGTCCCTTCTTTCTGCAATCCTTGTGCCTCTTTCTGCACCCCTCTTCTCTCCTTCTGCTCCCCTCTTCTCTCTTTCTGCACCTCTGTTGCTTCTTCCTGTACTTCTTTTGTTTCTTTCTGCACCTCTCTTACTTCTTTCTGCACCCCTCGTGCCTTTTTCTGCACCCCTCTTCCCTCTTCTTGCACTCCTCTTGCCTCTTTCTGCACCTCTGTTCCTTCTTTCTGCAGCTCTCTTGCTTCTTTCTGCAGCCCCTTGCCTCTTTCTCCACCCCTCTGCCTCTTTTTGAACCCCTCTTCCCTCTTTCTGTACTCCTCTTGCCTCTTTCTGCACCTCTGATCCTTCTTTCTGCAGCTCTCTTGCTTCTTTCTGCATCCCCTTGCCTCTTTCTCCACCCCTCTTCCGTCTTTCTTCACCCATGTTGCCTCTTTCGGCACCTCTGTTCCTTCTTTCTGCACTTCTTTTGTTTGTTTTTACACATCTCTTGCTTCTTTCTGCACCGCTCGTGCCTCTTTCTGCACCCCTCTTCTCCTCTTTTTTGCACCCCTCTTGCCTCTTTCTGCACTACTGTTGCTTCTTTATGCACTACTCTTGCTTCTTTCTGCACCTATCTTGCTTCTTTCTGCACCACTTGTGCTTCTTTTTGCACCCCTCTTCCCTCTTTCTGCACCCCTCTTGCCTCTTTCTGCACCTCTGTTCCATCTTTCTGGTCTTCTTTTGTTTCTTTCTGCACCTCTCTTGCTTATTTCTGCACGCCTCCTGCCACTTTCTCCACCTCTGTTACCCCTTTTTGCATCTCTGTTGCTTCTCTCTGCACTTCTCTGGCCTCTTTCTCCACCCCTCATCCCTCTTTCTGCACCTCTGTTGCTTCATTCTGCACTTCTCTTGCTTCTTTCTGCACCCCTGTAACTTCTTTCTGCAATCCTTGTGCCTCTTTCTGCACCCCTCTTCTCTCCTTCTGCTCCCCTCTTCTCTCTTTCTGCACCTCTGTTGCTTCTTCCTGTACTTCTTTTGTTTCTTTCTGCACCTCTCTTACTTCTTTCTGCACCCCTCGTGCCTTTTTCTGCACCCCTCTTCCCTCTTCTTGCACTCCTCTTGCCTCTTTCTGCACCTCTGTTCCTTCTTTCTGCACTTCTTTTGTTTCTTTCTGCATCTCTCTTGCTTCTTTCTGCACACCTCTTGCTTCTTTCTGCACCCCTCGTTCCTCTTTCACACCCCTCTTCCCTCTTTCTGCACACCTCTTGCCTCTTTCTGCACCTCTGTTCCTTTTTTCTGCACTTCTTTTGTTTCCTCTGCATCTCTCTTGCTTCTTTCTGCACCTCTCTTGCCTCTTTCTGCACCCCTCGTTCCTCTTTCACACCCCCTCTTCCCTCTTTCTGCACCCCTCTTGCCTCTTTCTGCACCTCTGTTCCTTCTTTCTGCATTTCTTTGGTTCTTTCTGCACCTCTCTTGTTTCTTTCTGCACCCCTCATGCCTCTTTCTGCACCCCACTTCCTTCTTTCTGCACTCCTCTTGCCTCTTTGTGTACCCCTGTTGCTTCTTTCTGCACATTTTTTTGTTTCTTTCTGCACCCCCCTTGCCTCTTTCTCCACCCCTCTTCCCTCTTTCTTCACCCCTGTAGTCTCTTTCTGCACCTCCGTTCCTTCTTTCTGCACTTCTTTTGTTTGTTTTTGCACATCTCTTGCTTCTTTCTGCACCGCTCGTGTCTCGTTCTGCACCCCTCTTCCCTCTTTTTTGCACCTCTCTTACCTCTTTCTGCACTTATGTTGCTTCTTTCTGCACTACTCTTGCTTCTTTCTGCACCTCTCTTCCTTCTTTCTCAACTACTTGTGCTTCTTTTTGCATCCCTCTTCCCTCTTTCTGCACCCCTCTTGCCTCTTTCTGCACCTCTGTTCCTTCTTTCTGGTCTTCTTTTGTTTCTTTCTGCACCTCTCTTGCTTATTTCTGTACCCCTCTTGCCACTTTCTCCACACCTGTTACCCCTTTTTGCATCTCTTTTGGTTCATTCTGCACTTCTCTGGCCTCTTTCTCCACACCTCATCCCTCTTTCTGCACCTCTGTTGCTTCATTCTGCACTTCTCTTGCTTCTTTCTGCACCCCTGTCCCTTCTTTCTGCAACCCTTGTGCCTCTTTCTGCACCCCTCTTCCCTCTCTGCTCCCCTCTTGTCTCTTTCTGCACCTCTGTTGCTTCTTTCAGTACTTCTTTTGTTTCTTTCTGCACCTCTCTTACTTATTTCTGCACCCCTCGTGACTGTTTCTGCACCCCTCTTGCCTCTTTTTGCACTCCTCTTGCCTCTTTCTGCACCTCTGTTCCTTCTTTCTGCACTTCTTTTGTTTCTTACTGTATCTCTCTTGCTTCTTTCTGCACCCCTCTTGCTTCTTTCTGCACCCCTCTTTCCTCTTTCACACCCCTCTTCCTGCACCCCTCTTGCCTCTTTCTGCACCTGTGTTCCTTCTTTCTGTACTTCTTTTGTTTCTTTCTGCACCTCTCTTGTTTCTTTCTGCATCCCTCTTGCCTCTTTCTCCATCCCACTTTCCCCTTTCTGCATCTCTATTGCTTCTTTATGCACCTCTCTTGGTTCTCTCTGCACCCCTCATGCCTCTTTCTGTATCCCTTTTCCCTATTTCTGCACTCCTCTTGCCTCTTTGTGCACCTCTGGTGCTTCTTTCTGCACTTTTTTGTTTCTTTCTGCACCCCACTTGCCTCTTTCTGCACCTCTGTTCCTTCTTTCTGTGCTTCTTTTGTTTCCTTCTGTACCTCTCGCTTCTTTCTGCACCCTTTTTGCCTCTTTCTGCACCCCTCTTCCCGCTTTCTTCACCCATGTTGCCTCTTTCTTCACCTCTGTTCGTTCTTTCTGCACTTCTTTTATTTCTTTCTGCCCATCTCTTGCTTCTTTCTGCACTCCTCGTGCCTCTTTCTGCACCCCTCTTCCCTCTTTTTGCACCCCTCTTGCCTCTTTCTGCACCTCTGTTGCATATCTTCTCTACTCTTGCTTCTTTCTGCACCTCTTTTGCTTCTTTCTGCACCCCCTAGCCTCTTTCTCCACCCCTCTTCCCTCTTTCTTCACCCATGTTGCCTCTTTCTGCACCTCTGTTCCTTCTTTCTGCACTTCTTTTGTTTCTTTCTGCACATCTCTTGCTTCTTTCTGCACCCCTCATGCCTCTTTCTGCACCCCATCTCTCTTTTTGCACCCCTCTTGCCTCTTTCTGCACCCCTCTTTCCTCTTTCTGCACCCCTCCTGCCTCTTTCTTCACCTCTGTTCCTTCTTTCTGCACTTCTTTTGTTTCCTTCTGCACCTCTCTTGATTCTTTCTGTATCCCTCTTGCCTCTTTCTCCACCCCTCTTGCCTATTTCTCCACCACTCCTCCCCCTTTCTGCATCTCTGTTGCTTCTTTCTGCACTTCTCTTGCCTCTTTCTGCACCTCTGTCCCTTCTTTCTGCAACCCTTGTGCCTCTTTCTGCACCCCTCTTTCCTCTTTCTGCTCCCCTCTTGTCTCTTTCTGTGCCTTTCTTGCTTCTTTCTGCACCACGTGTGCTTCTTTCTGCACCCCTCTTCCCTCTTTCTGCATCCCTCTTGCCTCTTTCTGCACCTCTCTTGCTTCTTTCTGCACCCCTCTTGCCACTTTCTCCACCCCTGTTCCCCCTTTTTGCATCTCTGTTGCTTATTTCTGCACTTCTCTTGCCACTTTTTCCCACTCCAAATCCCTCTTTCTGCACCTCTGTTGCTTCGTACTGCACTACTCTTGCTTCTTTCTGCACCTCTCTTCCTTCTTTCTCAACCACTTGTGCTTCTTTTTGCAACCCTATTCCCTCTTTCTGCACCCCTCTTGCCTCTGTCTGCACCTCTGTTTCTTCTTTCTGGTCTTCTTTTGATTCTTTCTGCACCCCTCTTGCCACTTTCTCCACCCCTGTTACCCCTTTTTGCATCTCTGTTGCTTCTTTCTGCACTTCTATGGCCTCTTTCTCCACGCCTCATCCCTCTTTCTGCACCTCTGTTGCTTCATTCTGCACTTCTCTTGCTTCTTTCTGCACCCCTGTCCCTTCTTTCTGCAACCCTTGTGCCTCTTTTTGCACCCCTCTTGCCTCTTTCTGTACCCCTGTTTCCTCTTTCTGCACCCCTCCTGCCTCTTTCTGCACCTCTGTTCCTTCTTTCTGCACTTCTTTTGTTTCCTTCTGCACCTCTCTTGTTTCTTTCTGTATCCCTCTTGCCTCTTTCTCCACCCCTCTTGCCTCTTTCTCCACCCCTCCTACCCCTTTCTGCATCTCTGTTGCTTCTTTCTGCACTTCTCTTGCCTCTTTCTGCACCTCTGTCCCTTCTTTCTGCAACCCTTGTGCCTCTTTCTGCACCCCTCTTTCCTCTTTCTGCACCCCTCTTGTCTCTTTCTGCACCTCTGTTGCTTCTTTCTGTACTTCTTTTGTTTCTTTCTGCACCTTTCTTGCTTCTTTCTGCACCACTTGTGCTTCTTTCTGCACCCCTCTTCCCTCTTTCTGCATCCCTCTTGCCTCTTTCTGCACCTCTCTTGCTTCTTTCTGCGCCCCTGTTCCCCCTTTTTGCATCTCTGTTGCATCTTTCTGCACTACTCTTGCCACTTTTTCCACTCCAAATCTCTCTTTCTGCACCTCTCTTGCTTCTTTCTGCACTACTCTTGCTTCTTCCTGCAACTCTCTTCCTTCTTTCTCAACCACTTGTGCTTCTTTTTGCAACCCTCTTCCCTCTTTCTGCCACCCTCTTGCCTCTTTCTGCACCTCTGTTCCTTCTTTCTGGTCTTCTTTTGTTTCTTTCTGCACCCCTCTTGCCACTTTCTCCACCCCTGTTACCCCTTTTTGCATCTCTGTTGCTTCTTTCTGCACTTCTATGGCCTCCTTCTCCACGCCTCATCCCTCTTTCTGCACCTCTGTTGCTTCATTCTGCACTTCTCTTGCTGCTTTCTGCACCCCTGTCCCTTCTTTCTGCAACCCTTGTGCCTCTTTCTGCACCCCTCTTCCCTGTTTCTGCTCCCCTCTTGTCGCTTTCTGCACCTCTGTTGCTTCTTTCAGTACTTCTTTTGTTTCTTTCTGCACCTCTCTTACTTCTTTCTGCACCCCTGGTGCCTCTTTCTGCACCCCTCTTCCCTCTTTTTGCACCCATCTTGCCTCTTTCTGCACCCCTCTTTCCTCTTTCTGCACCCCTCCTGCCTCTTTCTGCACCTCTGTTCCTTCTTTCTGCACTTTTTTTGTTTCTTTCTGCATCTCTCTTGCTTCTTTCTGCACCCCTCTTGCTTCTTTCTGCACCCCTCATTCCTCTTTCACACCCCTCTTCCCTCTTTAGGCACCCCTCTTGCCTCTTTCTGTGCCTGTGTTCCTTCTTTCTGCACTTCTTTTGTTTCTTTCTGCACCTCTCTTGTTTCTTTCTGCATCCCGCTTGCCTCTTTCTCCACCCCACTTCCCCCTTTCTGCATCTCTGTTGCTTCTTTATGCACCCCTCATGCCTCTTTCTGCACCCCTCTTCCCTCTTTCTGAACTCCTCTTGCCTCTTTGTGCACCTCTGTTGCTTCTTTCTCCACTTTTTGTTTCTTTCAGCACCCCACTTGCCTCTTTCTGCACCTCTGTTCCTTCTTTCTGTGCTTCTTTTGTTTCTTTCTGCACCTCTCGCTTCTTTATGCACCCCTTTTGTCTCTTTCTGCACCCCTCTTTCTGCACCTCTGTTCCTTCTCTCTCCACTTCTTTTCTTTCTTTCTGCAGCTCTTTTGCTTCTTTATGCACCCCCTAGCCTCTTTCTCCACCCCTCTTCCCTCGTTCTTCACCCATGTTGCCTCTTTCTACACCTCTGTTCCTTCTTTCTGCACTTCTTTTGTTTCTTTCTGCACATCTCTTGCTTCTTTCTGCACCCCTCGTGCCTCTTTCTGCACTCCTCTTCCCTCTTTTTGCACCCCTCTTGCCTCTTTCTGCACCTCTGTTGCATCTTTCTGCACTACTCTTGCTTCCTTCTGCACCTCTTTTGCTTCTTTCTCCACCCCTCTTCCCTCTTTCTTCACCCATGCTGCCTCTTTCTGCACCTCTGTTACTTCTTTCTGCACTTCTTTTGTTTCTTTCTGCACATCTCTTGCTTCTTTCTGCACATCTCTTGCTTCTTTCTGCACCCATCGTGCCTCTTTCTGCACCCCTCTTCCCTCTTTTTGCACCCCTCTTGCCTCTTTCTGCACCCCTCTTTCCTCTTTCTGCACCCCTCCTGCCTCTTTCTGTACCTCTGTTCTTTCTTTCTGCACCTCTGTTCCTTCTTTCTGCACTTCTTTTGTTTCTTTCTGCACCTCTCTTGTTTCTTTCTGTAGCCCTCTTTCCCTTTCTGCATCTCTGTTGCTTCTTTCTGCATTTGTCTTGCTTCTTTCTGCATCTCTCTTGCCTCTTTCTGTACCCCTCGTGCCTCTCTCTGCATCCCTCATGCCTCTTTCTGCACCCCTCTTCCCTCTTTCTGCACTCCTCTTGCCTCTTTGTGCACCTCTGTTGCTTCTTTATGCACTTTTTGTTTCTTTCTGCACCCCACTTGCCTCTTTCTGCACCTCTGTTCCTTCTTTCTGTGCTTCTTTTGTTTCTTTCTGCACCTCTCGCTTCTTTCTGCACCCCTTTTGCCTCTTTCTGCACCCCTCTTCCCTCTTTCTGCACCTCTGTTCCTACTTTCTCCACTTCTTTTCTTTCTTTCTGCAGCTCTTTTGCTTCTTTCTGCAGCCCCTAGCCTCTTTCTCCACCCCTCTTCCCTCTTTCTTCACCCATGTTGCCTCTTTCTACACCTCTGTTCCTTCTTACTGCACTTCTTTTGTTTCTTTCTGCACATCTCTTGCTTCTTTCTGCACCCCTCGTGCCTCTTTCTGTACCCCTCTTCCCTCTTTTTGCACCCGTCTTGCCTCTTTCTGCACCTCTGTTGCATCTTTCTGCACTCCTCTTGCTTCCTTCTGCACCTCTTTTGCTTCTTTCTGCACCCCCTAGCCTCTTTCTCCAACCCTCTTCCCTCTTTCTTCACCCATGTTGCCTCTTTCTGCACCTCTGTTCCTCCTTTCTGCACTTCTTTTGTTTCTTTCTGCACATCTCTTGCTTCTTTCTGCAACCCTTGTGCCTCTTTCAGCACCCCTCATTCCTCTTTTTGCACCCCTCGTGCCTCTTTCTGCACCCCTCATCCCTCTTTCTGCACCCCTCTTTCCTCTTTCTGCACCCCTCTTGCCTCTTTCTGCACCTCTGTTCCTTCTTTCCTCACTTCTTTTGTTTCTTTCTGCACCTCTCTTGTTTCTTTCTGTATCCCTCTTGCCTCTTTCTCCACCCTACTTTCCCCTTTCTGCATCTCTGTTGCTTCTTTATGCATTTCTCTTGCTTCTTTCTGCATCTCTCTTGCCTCTTTCTGTACCCCTTGTGCCTCTTTCTGCACCTTTCATCCCTCTTTCTGCACTCCTCTTGCCTTTTCTGCACCCCTCTTTCTGCACCCCTACTGCCTCTTCCTGCTCCTCTGTTCCTTCTTTCTGCACTTCTTTTGTTTCTTTCTGCACCTCTCTTGTTTCTTTCTGTATCCCTCTTGCCTCTTTCTCCACCCTACTTTCCCCTTTCTGCATCTCTGTTGCTTCTTTATGCATTTCTCTTGCTTCTTTCTGCATCTCTCTTGCCTCTTTCTGTACCCCTCGTGCCTCTTTCTGCACCCTTCATCCCTCTTTCTGCACTCCTCTTGCCTTTTCTGCACCCCTCTTTCTGCACCCCTACTGCCTCTTCCTGCTCCTCTGTTCCTTCTTTCTGCACTTCTTTTGTTTATTTCTGCAGTTCTCTTGCTTCTTTCTGCACCCCCTTGCCTCTTTCTCCACCTCCTTCCCTCTTTCTTCACCCCTGTTGCCTCTTTCAGCACCTCTTTTGCTTCTTTCTGCACTTCTTTTGTTTCTTTCCGCACCGCTCTTGCTTCTTTCTGCACCCCTCTTGCCTCTTTCTCCACACCTCCTCCACCCTTTCTGCATCTCTGTTTCTTCTTTCTGCACTTCTCTTGCCTCTTTCTGCACCTCTGTCCCTTCTTTCTGCAACCCTTGTGCCTCTTTCTGCACCCCTCTTCCCTCTCTGCTCCCCTCTTGTCTCTTTCTGCACCTCTGTTGCTTCTTTCAGTACTTCTTTTGTTTCTTTCTGCACCTCTCTTACTTATTTCTGCACCCCTCGTGACTGTTTCTGCACCCCTCTTGCCTCTTTTTGCACTCCTCTTGCCTCTTTCTGCACCTCTGTTCCTTCTTTCTGCACTTCTTTTGTTTCTTACTGTATCTCTCTTGCTTCTTTCTGCACCCCTCTTGCTTCTTTCTGCACCCCTCTTTCCTCTTTCACACCCCTCTTCCTGCACCCCTCTTGCCTCTTTCTGCACCTGTGTTCCTTCTTTCTGTACTTCTTTTGTTTCTTTCTGCACCTCTCTTGTTTCTTTCTGCATCCCTCTTGCCTCTTTCTCCATCCCACTTCCCCCTTTCTGCATCTCTATTGCTTCTTTATGCACCTCTCTTGGTTCTCTCTGCACCCCTCATGCCTCTTTCTGTATCCCTTTTCCCTATTTCTGCACTCCTCTTGCCTCTTTGTGCACCTCTGGTGCTTCTTTCTGCACTTTTTTGTTTCTTTCTGCACCCCACTTGCCTCTTTCTGCACCTCTGTTCCTTCTTTCTGTGCTTCTTTTGTTTCTTTCTGTACCTCTCGCTTCTTTCTGCACCCTTTTTGCCTCTTTCTGCACCCCTCTTCCCTCTTTCTGCACCTCTGTTCCTTCTTTCTCCACTTATTTTCTTTCTTTCTGCCCATCTCTTGCTTCTTTCTGCACTCCTCGTGCCTCTTTCTGCACCCCTCTTCCCTCTTTTTGCACCCCTCTTGCCTCTTTCTGCACCTCTGTTGCATATTTCTGCTCTACTCTTGCTTCTTTCTGCACCTCTTTTGCTTCTTTCTGCACCCTCTAGCCTCTTTCTCCACCCCCTTCCCTCTTTCTTCACCCATGTTGCCTCTTTCTGCACCTCTGTTCCTTCTTTCTGCACTTCTTTTGTTTCTTTCTGCACATCTCTTGCTTCTTTCTGCACCCCTCGTGCCTCTTTCTGCACCCCATCCCTCTTTTTGCACCCCTCTTGCCTCTTTCTGCACCCCTCTTTCCTCTTTCTGCACCCCTCCTGCCTCTTTCTTCACCTCTGTTCCTTCTTTCTGCACTTTTTTTGTTTCCTTCTGCACCTCTCTTGTTTCTTTCTGTATCCCTCTTGCCTCTTTCTCCACCCCTCTTGCCTATTTCTCCACCCCTCCTCCCCCTTTCTGCATCTCTGTTGCTTCTTTCTGCACTTCTCTTGCCTCTTTCTGCACCTCTGTCCCTTCTTTCTGCAACCCTTGTGCCTCTTTCTGCACCCCTCTTTCCTCTTTCTGCTCCCCTCTTGTCTTTTTCTGTGCCTTTCTTGCTTCTTTCTGCACCACTTGTGCTTCTTTCTGCACCCCTCTTCCCTCTTTCTGCATCCCTCTTGCCTCTTTCTGCACCTCTCTTGCTTCTTTCTGCACCCCTCTTGCCACTTTCTCCACCCCTGTTCCCCCTTTTGCATCTCTGTTGCTTATTTCTGCACTTCTCTTGCCACTTTTTCCCACTCCAAATCCCTCTTTCTGCACCTCTGTTGCTTCGTACTGCACTACTCTTGCTTCTTTCTGCACCTCTCTTCCTTCTTTCTCAACCACTTGTGCTTCTTTTTGCAACCCTATTCCCTCTTTCTGCACCCCTCTTGCCTCTGTCTGCACCTCTGTTTCTTCTTTCTGGTCTTCTTTTGTTTCTTTCTGCACCCTCTTGCCACTTTCTCCACCCCTGTTACCCCTTTTTGCATCTCTGTTGCTTCTTTCTGCACTTCTATGGCCTCCTTCTCCACGCCTCATCCCTCTTTCTGCACCTCTGTTGCTTCATTCTGCACTTCTCTTGCTTCTTTCTGCACCCCTGTCCCTTCTTTCTCCAACCCTTGTGCCTCTTTTTGCACCCCTCTTGCCTCTTTCTGTACCCCTCTTTCCTCTTTCTGCACCCCTCCTGCCTCTTTCTGCACCTCTGTTCCTTCTTTCTGCACTTCTTTTGTTTCCTTCTGCACCTCTCTTGTTTCTTTCTGTATCCCTCTTACCTCTTTCTCCACCCCTCTTGCCTGTTTCTCCACCCCTCCTACCCCTTTCTGCATCTCTGTTGCTTCTTTCTGCACTTCTCTTGCCTCTTTCTGCACCTCTGTCCCTTCTTTCTGCAACCCTTGTGCTCTTTCTGCACCCCTCTTTCCTCTTTCTGCACCCCTCTTTCCTCTTTCTGCACCCCTCTTGTCTCTTTCTGCACCTCTGTTGCTTCTTTCTGTAGTTCTTTTGTTTCTTTCTGCACCTTTCTTGCTTCTTTCTGCACCACTTGTGCTTCTTTCTGTACCCCTCTTCCCTCTTTCTGCATCCCTCTTGCCTCTTTCTGCACCTCTCTTGCTTCTTTCTGCGCCCCTCTTGCCACTTTCTCCACCCCTGTTCCCCCTTTTTGCATCTCTGTTGCATCTTTCTGCACTACTCTTGCCACTTTTTCCACTCCAAATCTCTCTTTCTGCACCTCTCTTGCTTCTTTCTGCACTACTCTTGCTTCTTTCTGCACCTCTCTTCCTTCTTTCTCAACCACTTGTGCTTCTTTTTGCAACCCTCTTCCCTCTTTCTGCCACCCTCTTGCCTCTTTCTGCACCTCTGTTCCTTCTTTCTGGTCTTCTTTTGTTTCTTTCTGCACCCCTCTTGCCACTTTCTCCACCCCTGTTACCCCTTTTTGCATCTCTGTTGCTTCTTTCTGCACTTCTATGGCCTCCTTCTCCACGCCTCATCCCTCTTTCTGCACCTCTGTTGCTTCATTCTGCACTTCTCTTGCTGCTTTCTGCACCCCTGTCCCTTCTTTCTGCAACCCTTGTGCCTCTTTTTGCACCCCTCTTGCCTCTTTCTGTACCCCTCTTTCCTCTTTCTGCACCCCTCCTGCCTCTTTCTGCACCTCTGTTCCTTCTTTCTGCACTTCTTTTGTTTCCTTCTGCACCTCTCTTGTTTCTTTCTGTATCCCTCTTGCCTCTTTCTCCACCCCTCTTGCCTCTTTCTCCACCCCTCCTACCCCTTTCTGCATCTCTGTTGCTTCTTTCTGCACTTCTCTTGCCTCTTTCTGCACCTCTGTCCCTTCTTTCTGCAACTCTTGTGCCTCTTTCTGCACCCCTCTTTCCTCTTTCTGCACCCCTGTTGTCTCTTTCTGCACCTCTGTTGCTTCTTTCTGTAGTTCTTTTGTTTCTTTCTGCACCTTTCTTGCTTCTTTCTGCACCACTTGTGCTTCTTTCTGCACCCCTCTTGCCTCTTTCTGCATCCCTCTTGCCTCTTTCTGCACCTCTCTTGCTTCTTTCTGCGCCCCTCTTGCCACTTTCTCCACCCCTGTTCCCCCTTTTTGCATCTCTGTTGCATCTTTCTGCACTACTCTTGCCACTTTTTCCACTCCAAATCTCTCTTTCTGCACCTCTCTTGCTTCATTCTGCACTACTCTTGCTTCTTTCTGCACCTCTCTTCCTTCTTTCTCAACCACTTGTGCTTCTTTTTACAACCCTCTTCCCTCTTTCTGCCACCCTCTTGCCTCTTTCTGCACCTCTGTTCCTTCTTTCTGGTCTTCTTTTGTTTCTTTCTGCACCCCTCTTGCCACTTTCTCCACCCCTGTTACCCCTTTTGCATCTCTGTTGCTTCTTTCTGAACTTCTATGGCCTCCTTCTCCACGCCTCATCCCTCTTTCTGCACCTCTGTTGCTTCATTCTGCACTTCTCTTGCTGCTTTCTGCACCCCTGTCCCTTCTTTCTGCAACCCTTGTGCCTCTTTCTGCACCCCTCTTCCCTGTTTCTGCTCCCCTCTTGTCGCTTTCTGCACCTCTGTTGCTTCTTTCAGTACTTCTTTTGTTTCTTTCTGCACCTCTCTTACTTCTTTCTGCACCCCTGGTGCCTCTTTCTGCACCCCTCTTCCCTCTTTTTGCACCCATCTTGCCTCTTTCTGCACCCCTCTTTCCTCTTTCTGCACCCCTCCTGCCTCTTTCTTCACCTCTGTTCCTTCTTTCTGCACTTCTTTTGTTTCTTTCTGCATCTCTCTTCTTCTTACTGCACCCCTCTTGCTTCTTTCTGCACCCCTCATTCCTCTTTCACACCCCTCTTCCCTCTTTAGGCACCCCTCTTGCCTCTTTCTGTGCCTGTGTTCCTTCTTTCTGCACTTCTTTTGTTTCTTTCTGCACCTCTCTTGTTTCTTTCTGCATCCCGCTTGCCTCTTTCTCCACCCCACTTCCCCCTTTCTGCATCTCTGTTGCTTCTTTATGCACCCCTCATGCCTCTTTCTGCACCCCTCTTCCCTCTTTCTGAACTCCTCTTGCCTCTTTGTGCACCTCTGTTGCTTCTTTCTGCACTTTTTTTTCTTTCTGCACCCCACTTGCCTCTTTCTGCACCTCTGTTCCTTCTTTCTGTGCTTCTTTTGTTTCTTTCTGCACCTCTCGCTTCTTTATGCCCCTTTTGTCTCTTTCTGCACCCCTCTTTCTGCACCTCTGTTCCTTCTCTCTCCACTTCTTTTCTTTCTTTCTGCAGCTCTTTTGCTTCTTTATGCACCCCCTAGCCTCTTTCTCCACCCCTCTTCCCTCGTTCTTCACCCATGTTGCCTCTTTCTACACCTCTGTTCCTTCTTTCTGCACTTCTTTTGTTTCTTTCTGCACATCTCTTGCTTCTTTCTGCACCCTCGTGCCTCTTTCTGCACTCCTCTTCCTCTTTTTGCACCCCTCTTGCCTCTTTCTGCACCTCTGTTGCATCTTTCTGCACTACTCTTGCTTCCTTCTGCACCTCTTTTGCTTCTTTCTCCACCCCTCTTCCCTCTTTCTTCACCCATGCTGCCTCTTTCTGCACCTCTGTTCCTTCTTTCTGCACTTCGTTTGTTTCTTTCTGCACATCTCTTGCTTCTTTCTGCACATCTCTTGCTTCTTTCTGCACCCATCGTGCCTCTTTCTGCACCCCTCTTCCCTCTTTTTGCACCCCTCTTGCCTCTTTCTGCACCCCTCTTTCCTCTTTCTGCACCCCTCCTGCCTCTTTCTGTACCTCTGTTCCTTCTTTCTGCACCTCTGTTCCTTCTTTCTGCACTTCTTTTGTTTCTTTCTGCACCTCTCTTGTTTCTTTCTGTATCCCTCTTTCCCCTTTCTGCATCTCTGTTGCTTCTTTATGCATTTGTCTTGCTTCTTTCTGCATCTCTCTTGCCTCTTTCTGTACCCCTCGTGCCTCTCTCTGCATCCATCATGCCTCTTTCTGCACCCCTCTTCCCTCTTTCTGCACTCCTCTTGCCTCTTTGTGCACCTCTGTTGCTTCTTTCTGTACTTTTTGTTTCTTTCTGCACCCCACTTGCCTCTTTCTGCACCTCTGTTCCTTCTTTCTGTGCTTCTTTTGTTTCTTTCTGCACCTCTCGCTTCTTTCTGCACCCCTTTTGCCTCTTTCTGCACCCCTCTTCCCTCTTTCTGCACCTCTGTTCCTACTTTCTCCACTTCTTTTCTTTCTTTCTGCAGCCCCTAGCCTCTTTCTCCACCCCTCTTCCCTCTTTCTTCACCCATGTTGCCTCTTTCTACACCTCTGTTCCTTCTTACTGCACTTCTTTTGTTTCTTTCTGCACATCTCTTGCTTCTTTCTGCACCCTTCGTGCCTCTTTCTGTACCCCTCTTCCCTCTTTTTGCACCCCTCTTGCCTCTTTCTGCACCTCTGTTGCATCTTTCTGCACTACTCTTGCTTCCTTCTGCACCTCTTTTGCTTCTTTCTGCACCCCCTAGCCTCTTTCTCCACCCCTCTTCCCTCTTTCTTCACCCATGTTGCCTCTTTCTGCACCTCTGTTCCTCCTTTCTGCACTTCTTTTGTTTCTTTCTGCACATCTCTTGCTTCTTTCTGCACCCCTCGTCCCTCTTTCTGCACCCCTCATCCCTCTTTTTGCACCCCTCGTGCCTCTTTCTGCACCCCTCATCCCTCTTTCTGCACCCCTCTTTCCTCTTTCTGCACCCCTCTTGCCTCTTTCTGCACCTCTGTTCCTTCTTTCTGCACTTCTTTTGTTTCTTTCTGCACCTCTCTTGTTTCTTTCTGTATCCCTCTTGCCTCTTTCTCCACCCTACTTTCCCCTTTCTGCATCTCTGTTGCTTCTTTATGCATTTCTCTTGCTTCTTTCTGCATCTCTCTTGCCTCTTTCTGTACCCCTCGTGCCTCTTTCTGCACCCTTCATCCCTCTTTCTGCACTCCTCTTGCCTTTTCTGCACCCCTCTTTCTGCACCCCTACTGCCTCTTCCTGCTCCTCTGTTCCTTCTTTCTGCACTTCTTTTGTTTATTTCTGCAGTTCTCTTGCTTCTTTCTGCACCCCCTTGCCTCTTTCTCCACCCCTTCCCTCTTTCTTCACCCCTGTTGCCTCTTTCAGCACCTCTTTTGCTTCTTTCTGCACTTCTTTTGTTTCTTTCCGCACCGCTCTTGCTTCTTTCTGCACCCCTCTTGCCTCTTTATCCACACCTCCTCCACCCTTTCTGCATCTCTGTTTCTTCTTTCTGCACTTCTCTTGCCTCTTTCTGCACCTCTGTCCCTTCTTTCTGCAACCCTTGTGCCTCTTTCTGCACCCCTCTTTCCTCTTTCTGCTCCCCTCTTGTCTATTCTGCACCTCTGTTGCTTCTTTCTGCACTTCTTTTGTTTCTTTCTGCACCTTTCTTGCTTCTTTCTGCACCCCTTGTGCTTCTTTCTGCACCCCTCTTCCCTCTTTCTGCATTCCTCTTGCCTCTTTCTGCACCTCTCTTGCTTCTTTCTGCACCCCTCTTGCCACTTTCTCCACCCCTGTTCCCCCTTTTTGCATCTCTGTTGCATCTTTCTGCACTTCTCTTGCCTCTTTTTCCACTCCAAATCCCTCTTTCTGCACCTCTGTTGCTTGTTTCTGCACTTCTCTTGCTTCTTTCTGCACCCCTCTTGCTTCTTTCTGCACCCCTCATGCCTCTTTCACACCCCTCTTCCCTCTTTCTACACCCCTCATGCCTCTTTCTGCACCTCTTTTCCTTCTTTCTGCACTTAGTTTGTTTCTTTCTGCACCTCTCTTGTTTCTTTCTGTATCCCTCTTGCCTCTTTCTCCACCCCACTTCCCCCTTTCTGCATCTCTGTTGCTTCTTTATGCACTTTTCTTGCTTCTTTCTGCATCTCTCTTGCTTCTTTCTGCACCACTCGTGCCTCTTTCTCCACCCCCTTCCCTCTTTATTCACCCCTGTTGCCTCTTTCTGCACCTCTGTTCCTTCTTTCTGCACTTCTTTTGTTTCTTTCTGCACATCTCTTGCTTCTTTCTGCACCCTTCGTGCCTCTTTCTGCACCCCTCTTCCCTCTTTCTGCACCTCTGTTCCTTCTTTCTCCACTTCTTTCTTTCTGCAGCTCTTTTGCTTCTTTCTGCACCCCCTAGCCTCTTTCTCCACCTCTCTTCCCTCTTTCTTCACCCATGTTGCCTCTTTCTACACCTCTGTTCCTTCTTTCTGCACTTCTTTTGTTTCTTTATGCACATCTCTTGCTTCTTTCTGCACCCCTCGTGCCTCTTTCTGTACCCCTCTTCCCTCTTTTTGCACCCATCTTGCCTCTTACTGCACCTCTGTTGCATCTTTCTGCACTACTCTTGCTTCCTTCTGCACCTCTTTTGCTTCTTTATGCACCCCCTAGCCTCTTTCTCCACCCCTCTTCCCTCTTTCTTCACCCATGTTGCCTCTTTCTGCACCTCTGTTCCTCCTTTCTGCACTTTTTGTTTCTTTCTGCACCCCACTTGCCTCTTTCTGCACCTCTGTTCCTTCTTTCTGTGCTTCTTTGTTTCTTTCTGCACCTCTCGCTTCTTTCTGCACCCCTTTGCCTCTTTCTGCACCCCTCTTCCCTCTTTCTGCACCTCTGTTCCTACTTTCTCCACTTCTTTTCTTTCTTTCTGCAGCTCTTTTGCTTCTTTCTGCAGCCCCTAGCCTCTTTCTCCACCCTCTTCCCTCTTTCTTCACCCATGTTGCCTCTTTCTACACCTCTGTTCCTTCTTACTGCACTTCTTTTGTTTCTTTCTGCACATCTCTTGCTTCTTTCTGCACCCCTCGTGCCTCTTTCTGTACCCCTCTTCCCTCTTTTTGCACCCATCTTGCCTCTTTCTGCACCTCTGTTGCATCTTTCTGCACTACTCTTGCTTCCTTCTGCACCTCTTTTGCTTCTTTCTGCACCCCCTAGCCTCTTTCTTCACCCCTCTTCCCTCTTTCTTCACCCATGTTGCCTCTTTCTGCACCTCTGTTCCTCCTTTCTGCACTTCTTTTGTTTCTTTCTGCACATCTCTTGCTTCTTTCTGCACCCCTCGTCCCTCTTTCTGCACCCCTCATCCCTCTTTTTGCACCCCTCGTGCCTCTTTCTGTACCCCTCATCCCTCTTTCTGCACCCCTCTTTCCTCTTTCTGCACCCCTCTTGCCTCTTTCTGTACCCCTCGTGCCTCTTTCTGCACCCTTCATCCCTCTTTCTGCACTCCTCTTGCCTTTTCTGCACCCCTCTTTCTGCACCCCTACTGCCTCTTCCTGCTCCTCTGTTCCTTCTTTCTGAACTTCTTTTGTTTATTTCTGCAGTTCTCTTGCTTCTTTCTGCACCCCCTTGCCTCTTTCTCCACCCCTTCCCTCTTTCTTCACCCCTGTTGCCTCTTTCAGCACCTCTTTTGCTTCTTTCTGCACTTCTTTTGTTTCTTTCCGCACCGCTCTTGCTTCTTTCTGCACCCCTCTTGCCTCTTTCTCCACACCTCCTCCACCCTTTCTGCATCTCTGTTTCTTCTTTCTGCACTTCTCTTGCCTCTTTCTGCACCTCTGTCCCTTCTTTCTGCAACCCTTGTGCCTCTTTCTGCACCCCTCTTTCCTCTTTCTGCTCCCCTCTTGTCTATTCTGCACCTCTGTTGCTTCTTTCTGCACTTCTTTTGTTTCTTTCTGCACCTTTCTTGCTTCTTTC
Organism: Calotriton arnoldi; assembly: GCA_963921515.1. NCBI lineage: Eukaryota > Metazoa > Chordata > Amphibia > Caudata > Salamandridae > Calotriton > Calotriton arnoldi. The sequence goes on from CAWUFW010002179.1 coordinate 2,229,965, forward strand.
TGCACCCCTTGTGCTTCTTTCTGCACCCCTCTTCCTCTTTCTGCATTCCTCTTGCCTCTTTCTGCACCTCTCTTGCTTCTTTCTGCACCCTCTTGCCACTTTCTCCACCCCTGTTCCCCCTTTTTGCATCTCTGTTGCATCTTTCTGCACTTCTCTTGCCTCTTTTTCCACTCCAAATCCCTCTTTCTGCACCTCTGTTGCTTGTTTCTGCACTTCTCTTGCTTCTTTCTGCACCCTCTTGCTTCTTTCTGCACCCCTCATGCCTCTTTCACACCCCTCTTCCCTCTTTCTACACCCCTCATGCCTCTTTCTGCACCTCTTTTCCTTCTTTCTGCACTTAGTTTGTTTCTTTCTGCACCTCTCTTGTTTCTTTCTGTATCCCTCTTGCCTCTTTCTCCACCCCACTTCCCCCTTTCTGCATCTCTGTTGCTTCTTTATGCACTTTTCTTGCTTCTTTCTGCATCTCTCTTGCTTCTTTCTGCACCACTCGTGCCTCTTTCTCCACCCCCTTCCCTCTTTATTCACCCCTGTTGCCTCTTTCTGCACCTCTGTTCCTTCTTTCTGCACTTCTTTTGTTTCTTTCTGCACATCTCTTGCTTCTTTCTGCACCCCTCGTGCCTCTTTCTGCACCCCTCTTCCCTCTTTCTGCACCTCTGTTCCTTCTTTCTCCACTTCTTTCTTTCTGCAGCTCTTTTGCTTCTTTCTGCACCCCCTAGCCTCTTTCTCCACCTCTCTTCCCTCTTTCTTCACCCATGTTGCCTCTTTCTACACCTCTGTTCCTTCTTTCTGCACTTCTTTTGTTTCTTTATGCACATCTCTTGCTTCTTTCTGCACCCCTCGTGCCTCTTTCTGTACCCCTCTTCCCTCTTTTTGCACCCATCTTGCCTCTTACTGCACCTCTGTTGCATCTTTCTGCACTACTCTTGCTTCCTTCTGCACCTCTTTTGCTTCTTTATGCACCCCCTAGCCTCTTTCTCCACCCCTCTTCCCTCTTTCTTCACCCATGTTGCCTCTTTCTGCACCTCTGTTCCTCCTTTCTGCACTTCTTTTGTTTCTTTCTGCACATCTCTTGCTTCTTTCTGCACCCCTCATGCCTCTTTCTGCACCCCTCTTCGCTCTTTTTGCACCCCACTTGCCTGTTTCTGCACCCCTCTTTCCTCTTTCTACACCCCTCCTGCCTCTTTCTGCACCTCTGTTCCTTCTTTCTGCACATCTTTTGTTTCTTTCTGCACCTCTCTTGTTTCTTTCTGTATCCCTCTTGCCTCTTTCTCCACCCTACTTTCCCCTTTCTGCATCTCTGTTGCTTCTTTATGCATTTCTCTTGCTTCTTTCTGCATCTCTCTTGCCTCTTTCTGTACCCCTCGTGCCTCTTTCTGCACCCCTCATCCCTCTTTCTGCACCCTCTTGCCTCATTCTGCACCCCTCTTTCTGCACCCCTACTGCCTCTTCCTGCTCCTCTGTTCCTTCTTTCTGCACTTCTTTTGTTTCTTTCTGCAGTTCTCTTGCTTCTTTCTGCACCCCCTTGCCTCTTTCTCGACCCCCTTCCCTCTTTCTTCACCCCTGTTGCCTCTTTCAGCACCTCTGTTGCTTCTTTCTGCACTTCTTTTGTTTCTTTCCGCACCGCTCTTGCTTCTTTCTGCACCCCTCTTGCCTCTTTCTCCACCCCTCCTCCACCCTTTCTGCATCTCTGTTTCTTCTTTCTGCACTTCTCTTGCCTCTTTCTGCACCTCTGTCCCTTCTTTCTGCAACCCTTGTGCCTCTTTCTGCACCCCTCTTTCCTCTTTCTGCTCCCCTCTTGTCTCTTTCTGCACCTCTGTTGCTTCTTTCTGCACTTCTTTTGCTTCTTTCTGCACCCCTCTTCCCTCTTTCTCCACCCCTCCTCCACCCTTTCTGCATCTCTGTTTCTTCTTTCTGCACTTCTCTTTCCTCTTTCTGCACCTCTGTCCCTTCTTTCTGCAACCCTTGTGCCTCTATCTGCACCCCTCTTTCCTCTTTCTGCTCCCCTCTTGTCTCTTTCTGCACCTCTTTTCCTTCTTTCTGCACTTCTTTTGTTTCTTTCTGCACCTCTCTTGTTTCTTTCTGTATCCATATTGCCTCTTTCTCCACCCACTTCCCCCTTTCTGCATCTCTGTTGCTTCTTTATGTACTTCTCTTGCTTCTTTCTGCACCTCTTGTGCTTCTTTCTGCACCCCTCATGCCTCTTTCTCCACCACCTTCCCTCTTTATTCACCCCTGTTGCCTCTTTCTGCACCTCTGTTGCTTCTTTCTGCACTTCTTTTGTTTCTTTCTGCACCTCTCTTGCTTCTTTCTGCACCCCTCTTGCCTCTTTCTCCACCCCTCCTCCCCCTTTCTGCATCTCTGTTGCTTCTTTCTGCACTTCTCTTGCCTCTTTCTGTACCTCTGTCCCTTCTTTCTGCAACCCTTGTGCCTCTTTCTGTACCCCTCTTCCCTCTTTCTGCTCCCCTCTTGTCTCTTTCTGCACCTCTGTTGCTTCTTTCTGCACTTCTTTTGCTTCTTTCTGCCCCCCTCTTCCCTCTTTATGCATCCCTCTTGCCTCTTTCCGCACCTCTCTTGCTTCTTTCTGCACCCCTCGGGCCTCTTTCACACCCCTCTTCCTCCTTTTTGCATCTCTGTTGCATCTTTCTGCGCTTCTCTTGCCTCTTTTTCCACTCCAAATCCCTCTTTCTGCACTCCTCTTGCCTCTTTGTGCACCTCTGTTGCTTCTTTCTGTACTTCTCTTGCCTCTTTCTGCACCCCTCTTGCCTCTTTCTGCACATCTGTTTCTTCTTTCTGCACTTCTCTTGCTTCTTTCTGCACTTCTCTTGCTTCTTTCTGCAATACTCTTGCCTATTCCTGCACCCTTCTTCCCTCTTTCTGCACCTCTCTTGCCTCTTTTTGTACCCCCATTCCCTTTTCCTGCACGTCTCTTGCCTGTTTCTGCAACTCTCTTGCCTCTTTCTTCAGTTCTCTTGTCTCCTTCTGCACTTCTCTTGCCTCTTTCTGCACCTCTCTTGCCTCTTTCTGCATTTGTCTTGCCTCTTTCTGCACTTCTCTTCCTTTTTTCTGCACCTTTATGGTTTCTTTCTGCAACTCTCTTGTCTGTTTTATCACTTCTCTTTCCTCTTTCTGCACTTCTTTTGCCTGTTTCTGCAACCCTCTTTCTGCACCCCTACTGCCTCTTCCTGCTCCTCTGTTCCTTCTTTCTGCACTTCTTTTGTTTCTTTCTGCAGTTCTCTTGCTTCTTTCTGCACCCCTTGCCTCTTTCTCCACCCCTTCCCTCTTTCTTCACCCCTGTTGCCTCTTTCAGCACCTCTTTTGCTTCTTTCTGCACTTCTTTTGTTTCTTTCCGCACCGCTCTTGCCTCTTTCTCCACACCTCCTCCACCCCTTCTGCATCTCTGTTTCTTCTTTCTGCACTTCTCTTGCCTCTTTCTGCACCTCTGTCCCTTCTTTCTGCAACCCTTGTGCCTCTTTCTGCACCCCTCTTTCCTCTTTCTGCTCCCCTCTTGTCTCTTTCTGCACCTCTGTTGCTTCTTTCTGCACTTCTTTTGTTTCTTTCTGCACCTTTCTTGCTTCTTTCTGCACCCCTTGTGCTTCTTTCTGCACCCCTCTTCAGTCTTTCTGCATTCCTCTTGCCTCTTTCTGCACCTCTCTTGATTCTTTCTGCACCCCTCTTGCCACTTTCTCCACCCCTGTTCCCCCTTTTTGCATCTCTGTTGCATCTTTCTGCACTTCTCTTGCCTCTTTTTCCAGTCCAAATCCCTCTTTCTGCACCTCTGTTGCTTGTTTCTGCACTTCTCTTGCTTCTTTCTGCACCCCTCTTGCTTCTTTCTGCACCTCTTTTTCTTCTTTCTGGTCTTCTTTTGTTTCTTTCTGCTCCCCTCTTGCCACTTTCTCCACCCCTGTTACCCCTTTTTGCATCTCTGTTGCTTCTTTTTGCACTTCTATGGCCTCTTTCTCCACGCCTCATCCCTCTTTCTGCACCTCTGTTGCTTCATTCTGCACTTCTCTTGCTTCTTTCTGCACCCCTGACCCTTCTTTCTGCAACCCTTGTGCCTCTTTTTGCACCCCTCTTGCCTCTTTCTGCACCTCTGTTTCTTCTTTCTGGTCTTCTTTTGTTTCTTTCTGCACCCCTTTTGCCACTTTCTCCACCCCTGTTACCCCTTTTTGCATCCCTGTTGCTTCTTTCTGCACTTCTATGGCCTCTTTCTCCACGCCTCATCCCTCTTTCTGCACCTCTGTTGCTTCATTCTGCACTTCTTTTGTTTCCTTCTGCACCTCTCTTGTTTCTTTCTGTATCCCTCTTGCCTCTTTCTCCACCCCTCTTGCCTCTTTCTCCACCCCTCCTCCCCCTTTCTGCATCTCTGTTGCTTCTTTCCGCACTTCTCTTGCCTCTTTCTGCACCTCTGTCCCTTCTTTCTGCAACCCTTGTGCCTCTTTCTGCACCCCTCTTGTCTTTTTCTGCACCTCTGTTGCTTCTTTCTGTACTTCTTTTGTTTCTTTCTGCACCTTTCTTGCTTCTTTCTGCACCACTTGTGCTTCTTTCTGCACCCCTCTTCCCTCTTTCTGCATCCCTCTTGCATCTTTCTGCACCTCTCTTGCTTCTTTCTGCGCCCCTCTTGCCACTTTCTCCACCACTGTTCCACCTTTTTGCATCTCTGTTGCATCTTTCTGCACTTCTCTTGCCACTTTTTCCACTCCAAATCTCTCTTTCTGCACCTCTCTTGCTTCTTTCTGCACTACTCTTGCTTCTTTCTGTACCTCTCTTCCTTCTTTCTCAACCACTTGTGCTTCTTTTTGCAACCCTCTTCCCTCTTTCTGCCCCCCTCTTGCCTCTTTCTGCACCTCTGTTCCTTCTTTCTGGTCTTCTTTTGTTTCTTTCTGCACCCCTCTTGCCACTTTCTCCACCCCTGTTAACCCTTTTTGCATCTCTGTTGCTTCTTTCTGCACTTCTATGGCCTCCTTCTCCATGCCTCATCCCTCTTTCTGCACCTCTGTTGCTTCATTCTGCACTTCTCTTGCTTCTTTCTGCACCCCTGTCCCTTCTTTCTGCAACCCTTGTGCCTCTTTCTGTACCCCTCTTCCCTGTTTCTGCTCCCCTCTTGTCGCTTTCTGCACCTCTGTTGCTTCTTTCAGTACTTCTTTTGTTTCTTTCTGCACCTCTCTTACTTCTTTCTGCACCCCTGGTGCCTCTTTCTGCACCCCTCTTCCCTCTTTTTGCACCCCTCTTGCCTCTTTCACACCCCTCTTCCCTCTTTAGGCACCCCTCTTGCCTCTTTCTGTACCTGTGTTCCTTCTTTCTGCACTTCCTTTATTTCTTTCTGCACCTCTCTTGTTTCTTTCTGCATCCCGCTTGCCTCTTTCTCCACCCCACTTCCCCCTTTCTGCATCTCTGCTGCTTCTTTATGCACCCCTCATGCCTCTTTCTGCACCCCCTTTTCCTCTTTCTGAACTCCTCTTGCCTCTTTGTGCACCTCTGTTGCTTCTTTCTGCACTTTTTGTTTCTTTCTGCACCCCACTTGCCTCTTTCTGCACCTCTGTTCCTTCTTTCTGTGCTTCTTTTGTTTCTTTCTGCACCTCTCGCTTCTTTATGCACCCCTTTGTCTCTTTCTGCACCCCTCTTCCCTCTTTCTGCACCTCTGTTCCTTCTCGCTCCACTTCTTTTCTTTCTTTCTGCAGCTCTTTTGCTTCTTTCTGCACCCCCTTGCCTCTTTCTCCACCCCTCTTCCCTCTGTCTTCACCCATGTTGCCTCTTTCTACACCTCTGTTCCTTCTTTCTGCACTTCTTTTGTTTCTTTCTGCACATCTCTTGCTTCTTTCTGCACCCCTCGTGCCTCTTTCTGCACCCCTCTTCCCTCTTTTTGCACCCCTCTTCCCTCTTTCTGCACCTCTGTTCCTTCTCTCTCCACTTCTTTTCTTTCTTTCTGCAGCTCTTTTGCTTTTTTCTGCACCCCCTTGCCTCTTTCTCCACCCCTCTTCCCTCTTTCTTCACCCATGTTGCCTCTTTCTACACCTCTGTTCCTTCTTTCTGCACTTCTTTTGTTTCTTTCTGCACATCTCTTGCTTCTTTCTGCACCCCTCGTGCCTCTTTCTGCACCCCTCTTCCCTCTTTTTGCACCCCTCTTGCCTCTTTCTGCACCTCTGTTGCATCTTTCTGCACTACTCTTGCTTCCTTCTGCACCTCTTTTGCTTCTTTCTGCACCCCCTAGCCTCTTTCTCCACCCCTCTGCCCTCTTTCTTCACCCATGTTGCCTCTTTCTGCACCTCTGTTCCTTCTTTCTGCACTTCTTTTGTTTCTTTCTGCACATCTCTTGCTTATTTCTGCACCCATCGTGCCTCTTTCTGCACCCCTCTTCTCTCTTTTTGCACCCCTCTTGCCTCTTTCTGTACCCCTCTTTTCTCTTTCTGCACCCCTCCTGCCTCTTTCTCAACCCTCTTCCCTCTTTCTACACCCCTCTTGCCTTCTTTCTGTCCTTCTTTAGTTTCTTTCTGCACCTCTCTTGTTTCTTTCTGTATCCCTCTTGCCTCTTTCTCCACCCCACTTCCCCTTTTCTGCATCTCTGTTGCTTCTTTATGCACTTCTCTTCCTTCTTTCTGCACCTCTCTTGCTTCTTTCTGCACCCCTCGTGCCTCTTTCTGCACCCCTCTCCCCTCTCTCTGTACCCCTCTTGCCTCTTTCTGCACCTCTGTTGCTTCTTTCTACACTTCTCTTGCTTCTTTCTGCTCTTCTGTTGCTTATTTCTGCACTCCTATTGCCTCTTTCTGCCCCCTTCTTCCCTCTTTTTGCACCTCTCTTGCCTCTTTCTGCACCCCTATTCACTTTTTCTGCACCTCTCTTGCCTGTTTCTGCAACTTTCTTGATTCTTTCTTCAGTTCTCTTGTCTCCTTCTGCACTTCTCTTGCCTCTTTCTGCACCTCTCCAGCCTCTTTATGCACATGTCTTGCCTCTTTCTGCACCTCTCTTCCTTTTTTCTGCACCTTTCTTGTTTCTTTCTGCAACTCTCCTATCTGTTTTATCAATTCTCTTGCCTCTTTCTGCACTTCTTTTGCCTGTTTCTGCAACTCTCTTGTCTCTTTCATCACTTCTCTTGCTTCTTTCTGCACCTCTGTTGCTTCTTTCTGCATCCCTCTTGCCTCTTTCTGACCCCTCTTGTTTCTTTCTGCCCCCCTCTTGTCTCTTTCTGCGCCCCTCTTGTCTATTTCTGCACCTCTCTTGCCTCTTTTTGCACCTCTGTTGCTTCTTTCTGCATTTCTCTCGCCTCTTTCTGCACCCCTCTTGCCTCTTTCTGCACCTCTGTTGCTTCTTTCCGCACTTCTCTTGCTTCTTTCTGCACATCTGTTGCTTCTTTCTGCACTCCTCTTGCCTCTTTCTGCACCCTTCTTCCCTCTTTCTGAACCTCTCTTGCCTCTTTCTGCACCCCTGTTCCCTTTTTCTGCACCTCTCTTGCCTGTTTCTGTAACTCCCTTGCCTATTTCTGCAGTTCTCTTGTCTCCTTCTGCACCTGTTGCTTTTTTCTATGCCTCTCTTGCCTCTTTCTGTACCCTCTACCCTCTTTCTGCACATCTCTTCCCTCTTTCTGTACTTCTCTTCCCTCTTTCTGCACTACTCTTCTCTCTTTCTGCACCCCTCTTGCCTCTGTCTGCACCTCACTTGCCTCTTTCTGCACCTGTCTTTCCTCTTTCTGCACTTCTCTTCCTTTTTTCTGTGCCTTTCTTGTTCCTTTCTGCAACTCTCCTGTCTGTTTTATCACTGCTCTTGCTTCTTTCTGCACCTCTGTCCCTTCTTTCTGCACTTCTTTTGTTTTTTTCTGCACCTCTCGCTTCTTCCTGCACCTCTTTTCCCTCTTTCTGCACCCCTCTTGCCTCTTTATGCACCTCTGTTCTTTGTTTCTGCACTTCTTTTGTTTCTTTCTGCAGCTCTCTTGCTTCTTTCTGTACCCCTTGCCTCTTTCTCGACCCCACTTCCCTCTTTCTTCACCCATGTTGGCTCTTTCTGCACATCTGTTCCTTCTTTCTGCACTATTTTTGTTTCGTTCCCCACATCTCTTGCTTCTTTCTGCACCTCTCGTGCCTCTTTCTGCACCCCTCTTGCCTCTGTCTGCACCTCACTTGCATCTTTCTGCACCTCTCCTGCCTCTTCCTGCACCTGTCTTTCCTCTTTCTGCACTTCTCTTCCTTTTTTCTGCACCTTTCTTGTTTCTTTCTGCAACTCTCTTGTCTGTTTTATTACTGCTCTTGCTTCTTTCTGCACCTCTGTCCCTTCTTTCTGCACTTCTTTTGTTTTTTTCTGCACCTCTCGCTTCTTTCTGCACCCCTTTTGCCTCTTTCTGCACCCCTCTTCCTCTTTCTGCACCTCTGTTCTTTGTTTCTGCACTTCTTTTTTTTTCTTTCTGAAGCTCTCTTGCTTCTTTCTGCAACCCCTTGCCTCTTTCTCCACCCCTCGTCTCTCTTTCTGCACCCCCGTTGCCTCTTTCTTCACCTCTGTTCCTTCTTTCTGCACTTCTTTTGTTTCTTTCTACCGCTCTCTTGCTTCTTTCTACACCCCCTTGCCTCTTTCTCCTCCCCTCTTCCTTCTTTCTGCACCCCTGTTGCCTCTTTCTGCACCTCTGTTCCTTCTTTCTGCACTTCTTTTGTTTCTTTCTGCACATCTCTTGCTTCTTTCTGCACCCTTCGTTCCTCTTTCTGCACCCCTCCTCCCTCTTTTTGCACCCCTCTTCCCTCTTTCTGCACCTCTGTTGCTTCTTTCTGCACTCCTCTTGCTTCTTTCTGCACCTCTCTTGCTTCTTTCTGCACCACATGTGCTTCTTTCTGCACCCCACTTACCTCTTTTTGCACCCGCTTGCCTCTTTCTGCACCTCTGTTCCTTCTTTCTGAACTTCTTTTGTTTCTTTCTGCAGCTCTCTTGCTTCTTTCTGCATACCCTTGCCTCTTTCTCCACCCCTCTTCCCTCTTTCTTCACCCCTGTTGCCTCTTTCTGCACCTCTGTTGCTTCTTTCTGCACTTCTCTTGCATCTTTCTGCAATTCTCTTGCTCCTTTCTGTACTTCTCTCGCATGTTTCTATATTCAAGTGGGAAGTGCAAGCTGTCAAGTTTAAAGGTCTGGGTGCTCTCGTGACTGAGGTATATGTCTACTTGCACATGTATTCTCACATGTGTTATGCATCTGAGGGTGGTAGCTTCTCTTATAGGTGCACCCCTCTTCCCTCTTTCTGCACCTCTCTTGCTTCTTTCTGCACTCCTCTTGCTTCTTTCTGCACCTCTCTTGCTTCTTTCTGCACCACATGTGCTTCTTTCTGCACCCCACTTACCTCTTTTTGCACCCCGCTTGCCTCTTTCTGCACCTCTGTTCCTTCTTTCTGAACTTCTTTTGTTTCTTTCTGCAGCTCTCTTGCTTCTTTCTGCACACCCGTGCCTCTTTCTCCACCCCTCTTCCCTCTTTCTGCACCCCTCTTCCCTCTTTTTGCACCCCTCTTGCCTCTTTCTGCACCCCTCTTTCCTCTTTCTGCACCCCTCCTGCCTCTTTCTCACCCCTCTTCCCTCTTTCTACACCCCTCTTGCCTTCTTTCTGTCCTTCTTTTGTTTCTTTCTGCACCTCTCTTGTTTCTTTCTGTATCCCTCTTGCCTCTTTCTCCACCCCACTTCCCCTTTTCTGCATCTCTGTTGCTTCTTTATGCACTTCTCTTGCTTCTTTCTGCACCTCTCTTGCTTCTTTCTGCACCCCTCGTGCCTCTTTCTGCACCCCTCTCGCCTCTTTCTGTACCCCTCTTGCCTCTTTCTGCACCTCTGTTGCTTCTTACTACACTTCTCTTGCTTCTTTCTGCTCTTCTGTTGCTTATTTCTGCACTCCTATTGCCTCTTTCTGCACCCTTCTTCCCTCTTTTTGCACCTCTCTTGCCTCTTTCTGCACCCCTATTCACTTTTTCTGCACCTCTCTTGCCTGTTTCTGCAACTTTCTTGCCTCTTTCTTCAGTTCTCTTGTCTCCTTCTGCACTTCGCTTGCCTCTTTCTGCACCTCTCCAGCCTCTTTATGCACCTGTCTTGCCTCTTTCTGCACTTCTCTTCCTTTTCTCTGCACCTTTCTTGTTTCTTTCTGCAACTCTCCTATCTGTTTTATCAATTCTCTTGCCTCTTTCTGCACTTCTTTTGCCTGTTTCTGCAACTCTCTTGTCTCTTTCATCACTTCTCTTGCTTCTTTCTGCACCTCTGTTGCTTCTTTCTGCATCCCTCTTGCCTCTTTCTGCCCCCCTTGTTTCTTTCTGCCCCCCTCTTGTCTCTTTCTGCGCCCCTCTTGTCTATTTCTGCACCTCTCTTGCCTCTTTTTGCACCTCTGTTGCTTCTTTCTGCATTTCTCTTGCCTCTTTCTGCACCCCTCTTGCCTCTTTCTGCACCTCTGTTGCTTCTTTCCGCACTTCTCTTGCTTCTTTCTGCACATCTGTTGCTTCTTTCTGCACTCCTCTTGCCTCTTTCTGCACCCTTCTTCCCTCTTTCTGCACCTCTCTTGCCTCTTTCTGCACCCCTGTTCCCTTTTTCTGCACCTCTCTTGCCTGTTTCTGTAACTCCCTTGCCTATTTCTGCAGTTCTCTTGTCTCCTTCTGCACCTGTTGCTTTTTTCTATGCCTCTCTTGCCTCTTTTGTACCCCCTACCCTCTTTCTGCACATCTCTTCCCTCTTTCTGTACTTCTCTTCCCTCTTTCTGCACTACTCTTCTCTCTTTCTGCACCCCTCTTGCCTCTGTCTGCACCTCACTTGCCTCTTTCTGCACCTGTCTTTCCTCTTTCTGCACTTCTCTTCCTTTTTTCTGTGCCTTTCTTGTTCCTTTCTGCAACTCTCCTGTCTGTTTTATCACTGCTCTTGCTTCTTTCTGCACCTCTCGCTTCTTCCTGCACCTCTTTTCCCTCTTTCTGCACCCCTCTTGCCTCTTTATGCACCTCTGTTCTTTGTTTCTGCACTTCTTTTGTTTCTTTCTGCAGCTCTCTTGCTTCTTTCTGTACCCCTTGCCTCTTTCTCCACCCCACTTCCCTCTTTCTTCACCCATGTTGGCTCTTTCTGCACATCTGTTCCTTCTTTCTGCACTATTTTTGTTTCGTTCCCCACATCTCTTGCTTCTTTCTGCACCCCTCGTGCCTCTTTCTGCACCCCTCTTGCCTCTGTCTGCACCTCTGTTCTTTGTTTCTGCACTTCTTTTGTTTCTTTCTGCAGCCCTCTTGCTTCTTTCTGCACCCCTTGCCTCTTTCTCCACCCCACTTCCCTCTTTCTTCGCCCAGGTTGCCTCTTTCTGCACCACTGTTCCTTCTTTCTGCACTTTTTTTGTTTCTTTCTGCACATCTCTTGCTTCTTTCTGCACCCCTCGTGCCTCTTTTTGCACCCCTCTTGCGTCTTTCTGCACCTCTGTTCTTTGTTTCTGCACTTCTTTTGTTTCTTTCTGCAGTTCTCTTGCTTCTTTCTGCACCCCCTTGCGTCTTTCTCCACCCCTCGTCTCACTTTCTGCTTTCCTGTTGCATCTTTCTGCACCTCTGTTCCTTCTTTCTGTACTTCTTTTGTTTTTTTCTGCACCTCTCGCTTCTTTCTGCATCCATTTTGCCTCTTTCTGCACCCCTCTTGCCTCTTTCTGCACCTCTGTTCTTTGTTTCTGCACTTCTTTTTTTTTCTTTCTGAAGCTCTCTTGCTTCTTTCTGCAACCCCTTGCCTCTTTCTCCACCCCTCGTCTCTCTTTCTGCACCCCCGTTGCCTCTTTCTTCACCCTCTGTTCCTTCTTTCTGCACTTCTTTTGTTTCTTTCTACCGCTCTCTTGCTTCTTTCTACACCCCCTTGCCTCTTTCTCCACCCCTCTTCCTTCTTTCTGCACCCCTGTTGCCTCTTTCTGCACCTCCGTTCCTTCTTTCTGCACTTCTTTTGTTTCTTTCTGCACATCTCTTGCTGCTTTATGCACCCTTCGTTCCTCTTTCTGCACCCCTCCTCCCTCTTTTTGCACCCCTCTTCCCTCTTTCTGCACCTCTGTTGCTTCTTTCTGCACTCCTCTTGCTTCTTTCTGCACCTCTCTTGCTTCTTTCTGCACCACATGTGCTTCTTTCTGCACCCCACTTACCTCTTTTTGCACCCCGCTTGCCTCTTTCTGCACCTCTGTTCCTTCTTTCTGAACTTCTTTTGTTTCTTTCTGCAGCTATCTTGCTTCTTTCTGCACACCATTGCCTCTTTCTCCACCCCTCTTCCCATTTTCTTCACCCCTGTTGCCTCTTTCTGCACCTCTGTTGCTTCTTTCTGCACTTCTCTTGCCTCTTTCTACACCCCTCTTGCCTCTTTCTGCACCTCTGTTGCTTCTTTCTGCACTTCTCTTGCTTCTTTCTGCAAATCTCTTGCTCCTTTCTGTACTTCTCTCGCATGTTTCTATATTCAAGTGGGAAGTGCAAGCTGTCAAGTTTAAAGGTCTGGGTGCTCTCGTGACTGAGGTATATGTCTACTTGCACATGTATTCTCACATGTGTTATGCATCTGAGGGTGGTAGCTTCTCTTATAGGTGGTCAAATTTTCTTAGTTCTGCTCTGTCATTCGGTTGCACAGGCAAACATGTCTTATTTATATATGTGTTATAGAGCCCCTCAAGAATACTATTGAATACCCATGTGCCCTGTATTGTGAGCAGAAAAAAATGCATACACCTTTTTTTACACAAATTTACAGAGTATGCTGTTTGAAACACAGGTATTCAAGTGTTTGTATGTTTATTTTCATTTAACATGTCACTAGGTAAAAGCTACCCCATTCCTCCTGCCCTCAGTGATCCAATGTACCATATTTGCCAACATTTTAAACTTGGTAAGAGGGAGATTTTGAATAAAAATAAAACCTGGGGAATTGATTTTCCCCAATGACTTTCAATGGAAAAGAGGAGATTTTAGGCAGGAGACAGATCAAATAAATCCCTTTTGGGCTTAAATACATCAGGAGTCTCCTGCCTGAATCAGGTCTGTTGGCATGCATGTTTGTACTGCTACTGCCTCTTCCTTCTGCTCACAATGGTCTGTTATCTTCCCACAGCCTCCATGGTCCGTTGTGCTGTCACTGCCCCTCCTGCCAGCCCAGCGTGGTCAACTTGTTGTCTCTGCACCCTCCTCCCTGCTCTCAATTATCCGAGTCCACGCCCCTGACATCTGACTCCTCAGAGTATTCTAATGAACAACTAGATTTCTAACATTTTATATGTATTATAAAAGTGTGGCACGCCTGACATGGTAAAAATTAGAGGATCTTATTACCATAGAAATTATGGTTAGTGCTCTAAAAAACAAAAATGAGGATATATTTTAGGAGTTCTCAAAAAACGAGAAAGCATTTTAAAATTATTTGCTATCTTTATTTTTTTTTCATCCAGTTGATCACTTGATTATATGTTGCACTTAGGGGAGAGAATGCGGCATCATGGCCAAAGCTGCAGAATTTGCAACTGGGGAACTAGGTTCGAGTTTCAGCATCAGCTGGACATCCTGTGATTCTGGGCAAATCACTTAATCTCCCCATGCCTAAAACCCAGTGGAATATGTCCTTGTGTAATGTAACTGATGGTTGTGTAAAGCACTCCAATACCTTTGGGTCAAGTCTGCGTTATTTAAAACTGCAAAAAAACAAAACAATTAAGGGGCAGATTTACAAACCCCTTGCGCTGCCAGTAAGTCACTTTTTGTGATGCACTGGCAGCTCATTTCTCTGCCCCATATTTACAAGGACAGGAAAAGCCACCCTGCGTGGCTTTTCCTGTCCTTGTAAATACGGCCTCTTTACTTGCAGCAATTTGGTTGAAAGGAGCGTTCCATGGGTGTTGCTGTGGGTGTTCCCACGCAACACCCATGGAACCAGACACATTTCCAGATTTACGAGGAATCGTAAACCTGGAAATGCGTCAGTATGCTACGCCACCCTAAGGGTGGCGTAGCGAGGGCAACGAGGAGAAATGTTTTCATTTCTCCTCGTTTTCTTCCTCTTTCAATGCGTGCTGCATTCTACAGCATGCATTGAAAGAGGAAAATGCCTGTAGTGATTGTTTTCATGCAGGAAGGTGCCCCTTCTGCACAAAAACAATCTCCCCATGACGCAGGCCTCCTTGCACCATAGTGCAAGTGAAGGAAGTGACCCGTTTAGGGCCACCCGGGTCACTCGCGACCACCTCTCAGCCTTCCATACAAATGAAGAGTCAGTCAGACAGTAAAGAATGTAGGAGAGTAGGATCTGCTTCACATGGGTACCCCCATTTTTTGCTGATGCTTCACTGTTTTTCGACTTTAGTCTGGCTGGGGCCCTGCTAATCAGAACCCCAGCCTAGCTGCTTCCTCTCTAAAATGGTTTCCATGTGCCTTAGGCACATCTCTGATTGGAATCTGGAGTGCCCTTATAAGTCCCTAGTATATGGTATACTATGTACCCAGGGCATAGGTACCTCAGAGGCCTGCCAGGGGCTGAAGCATGTATTGTGCCAACCCTGGAAGGCCAGCCAAAAGGACACCACAGGTCTGCGACTGCAGCCTGGGTAAGGTGGTGCATGCACCCCTTACTGTGATATAGGCTACCTATATCACTACATACATACACACATATAAACCTATAAGTCACTCCTATGGCAGGCCTTATCAATCCTGAAGGCAGAGTGCATGGTTCCTATGTGAGAGGGTGCCCCTGCATGAGCAGGGCCCCTCTGCAGCGTTCGGAGACCCTTCTCTGATGCTGTTTGTAGTGCAGCCTGACCATATACTCTTAAGCGCATTATAACCTCGCGTTAAATGCTAACTTTGGGATGGCTGCACGGAAACATGTCGTGTTTGGTGTCAAACATCTTGGAATACTACCCCCCGCCAGTTCTGGCGGCGGGGGTAGCATTCCACCCTTCTAGAGGGAGAGACATGTACACACCGGCCTGCCCGGTAACTTCTTTCCAAGCCCTGGCATCACAAAATGGATGCCGCTGCCACAGACACGAGTCTGACCTCCTGCTGCTGACCGAAACTCCGGCAGGGGAGGCCTGGACAATAGGTTTCCTGTTGCAGGGAGGTGTAACCACCTCCCCAGACAGGATAGTGTGTATTGGGGCTGGGCGGGAGCACTCTCTGGTGCTTTGAAGTCCTGCACTGGGGGCACATTTGGTGTCCCTGTGCATACCCCAGTTCAAACCGGCTCAGGGGCTTCCAGCCCCTGCTCTGGTGCAAAACTGGACAAAGGGAAAGGGGTGTAACCACCCCTCTGCCCTGACCCTCCCATAGGTGGGTCCCCAGAGTATGTCCAACCCCCTATCTTAGTATAAGTATGGGACCCCAGTCCTTAGGACTTTAGATTTACCTGGACGAAACTCTGACACAGAATCCTGGACCTTCGACGCTCCACTTTAAGATTAGAGGACTGAAGAATCTCCCTTGGGGTCAAGGAGTGACTCCCTTGCTTGGCAGGCACCAAAGAAGCAATTGTCCAGTCTGCATCGCCGAAGCTCCCGCCGGACGCCGAAGTCTTTGCATCACCAGAGGTGGATTTCCAGACTTCTCCGAGGCTGCCCTGAGTCCCCAGCAAAGCTGAGGCCCGTAGCTGTCGTGGGTAATGTGGAACCGTGACCCCTGGACACCGAGCACATTTGCAAGTGCATCCTCTTCCTGGGCTCCCACGAAGTTGTGCTTTGGGCTCCGAGTAGCCCCCGCCTCTAGCACCGACTGCACCGAAGATCACTGGCCTCCACTCCACGAGTGTCCCGTGAGCCAGCTCCAAGTGCGTCCACTTGAGGCTCCTTCGCGGTCGCTAGTCTGTTGGCTAGTAGGCCCTCCAGAAGGCCAATCTTCTTCTGCTTGGGCTTCCCTGGTTGCTCCAGGTGTGCCCTGACTTACCCTTGCTGGGTGAGTCCCTCAGACCTTGCTGGTCTGCACCACCGTCCTTCTTCTATTTCCACGAGACTTGCCGTTGCCAAGGCTGGTTGGGTCCAATCCGGTCGCCGACACCTCAGCAATCGACAAACGTTGTGGAACAGCTGGAATCCAGCTCCTGGTTGTCGTCGATACCTCCTGGACCTCGTGGCTGAAGAGTCAAGACGACCGTCAACCTACCTGAAGCACTCGACATCGGTGGGCATCCGCTCATCGCCTTCCTGGTCACTGGCTAGTGACCCAGACTCTGTCCCCTCTGCTTTCAGGTTCTTCAGATCTTCGATCCACCTTTGGATCCACCCGAACACTTTCGACTTGGCCGCCAGCAGCACTTTGCAGCAGATCGCCATTGAAAACGACGACGAAACCCGACCCCGAAAGACACCTATGCACCCGGCTTCCTGGGTGAGGTAACACGAGTACTCCGGTGCTCCCGTGGGTATAGACTCTAGAACGACCCAGTTCTAAAAGGGTTTGCTCCAAGTCCTCCTCTAAGTGTCGCTTTTCTCTAAAATTCCAACCGCGACTTTCCCCATAGAAGTCAACGGCGATTCGCGGCTGTGTTCTCACACTGCACGCGTCCCCCGTGGGTCCCCTGTGTCACTACCTTGGGTGGTTCCTTGTGGTCCAAGCACTTCTACAGGCTCTAGGCCTTGTGTCTAGCTCAGTCGTGGTTCTTATACCACTTTATTGGTATATGGTTTGGTACGCCCCTAGGGCTCAAACGTGTATTTGTGCTATTACTGTTGATAACTAACTTACAACTTATGTACTTTCGAACTCTAGCCTCATAAAGAGACTAGAGGGGTGTGTTTAGCAATAAATACATATATTTTGAATATATACCTGGTGTGGTCCTCTTTCATTTGGTCACTCAAGAGATTATAGGCTGGTAAAACAAGCTGCTTTACATTCCTTCAAGACTTAGCCTGAAGGCTGCTCTCCATAGCTACCACTAGGATAGCTTTCAATAAAGGTTGTCTTTAACCTATCTCCAATAAGGGGTTGTTTGGACTGGTGCAAGGTGCCCACTATAATTAGTGGACAGCATATACCAGGCCAACTTCTCACATTGGTGTGCAGCGTGTGGGATTCCAGCTTGCTATTGTTTTACCAGATAATCTCAATTGAATTGATCAACTGAAAACCACTAAGGGTACCTTAGGTACATATAAATCAAGCTTAGTATACAGTACGTTCTACTGAACTTAGAGTTGTGTGTTAAGGGATAGCACACCCTTTCTACAACTCAAGAGAGTTTAGTAGGCCACACTAGAGTAGGTAGTGCATACACCACACCTCACTAGTAATGTCTTCAAAGCCAGGACCCAGTGAGTCCTTGCCAGAAGCCAGTGGGCTTCTTCCCTCCAAGTATGATAAACTCCCATTCTTGGAATTGAGAGCATTATGCAATACTAGGAAGCTGAAGGCAGGCAAAAGTGCCAGCACCCAACACCTCAGGGAGGTGTTACTGGCTGATGATCTCAGCAGACCCCTAGGGTCTGAAGGGGTAGGCAGAGAGGGTGGGGCAGAAAATGAGGAAGGGGTCAGGGGTGAAGAAACCCAGGCCCCCTCTGAAACTGGCCAGGAAGGTGAAAATGACCTTGACCTGGAGAGCCCAATTCCTCCTGTGGAGGAGGAGGATCAGAATGACCTCCCCTTTGTCCCCCCAGGAAGAATTGTGAGTGTGCCCAGAAGGTCTAGATCTCCTTCTCGGGAGTCTAACCACTCTGACACCTCAATAGGGACCTCTGTCTCTTCTCATAGGAGAGAATCCTCTCATGACAGGAGAAAGGGACTGATTCAGTATGAGCAAGCCCAGCTTGAGCTCAGAAAACAGCAGTTGGCTATAGACAGGAGTCCCTAGATCTCTACAAAGAGAGAAAAAGATGGGACTAGAGTCCCATGGTGGCAGCAATTTCCCCAGAGATAGGGAAAGGTCTTATGACCATAGAAACCTGAGCAAGATTGTCCCTCCCTACCAGAGTGGGGATGACATCCACAAATGGATAACTGCTCTGGAGAGGGCCTGTAAAGTACAGAGGGTCCCTCAGGAGCAGTGGGCAGCAATCTTGTGGCTCTCCTTTGCAGACAAAGGTAGAGACAAGCTCCTCACTGTAAGAGAAGAGGATGCTGACAATTACAAAGTCTTGAAGAGTGCTCTGATGGGTTTGGCCTAACAACTGAACAATACAGGTTAAAGTTCAGAGACACCCAAAAAGCACAGACTCAAGACTGGGTAGACTATGTGGATTGTTCTGCTAAGGCTCTGGAAGGTTGGTTGATGGGCAGTAAGGTGTGTGACTTCACAGGATTGTACAATCTTATCATGAGGGAGCAGATTCTTAATAACTGTCAAAATCAGCTGTTGCATCAGTACCTGGTGGACTCTGATCTGACCTCTCCCCAAGAATTGGGAAAGAAGGCAGACAAAAGGGTCAGAACCAGGGTGAGGCAGAAGGTACAGAACCAAGGTGGTGACCCAAAGAAGCAAGATTCTAAGAACTCTGATAAGGGTGGGGAGAAGGGTAAAGACCAGAAGTCTTCACAAGGCCCCCAAAAATCTTCTTCAGGTGGGGATTCACAGTCTAACAAAGGGAAAGGCCAAAAGAAACCATGGTGCAAGGTCTGTAAGCAAAAGACCCACTGGACCAGTGATTGCACCAAGTCCAAAGACATTACTCTAGCCCCCTCCAATGCCCCTAAGGCACCTGCTCCCCCTAGTGCAGTTACAGTTGGTGGTGGGACTACACAGGCCAAGGGTTTAGTAGGGTTGACCCTGGGTAAAGAGATGAGCTCTGACCTAGTCAGAGAACTCACTCAGGCTGTCCTAGTCTGTGATGGAGGCATGGTTGTGACCTCCTCTGTGAGTCCCAGTAATCTGGGCAAGTACAGACAACAGCCCTTAATCAATGGAAAAGAGGCTTTGGCATTTAGGGACACAGGGGCGAGTGTCACCATGGTGACACAAGACCTTGTGAATCCTGGGCAGATTATACTTGGTGAAATGTACCAAGTGACCAATGCTAGCAATGTCAGAACAGACCATACTCTGGCAGTTGTTAACTTCTCCTGGGGAGGGGTAACTGGCCTTAAGAAGGTTGTGGTAAGTGCAGACCTACCAGTTGAATGCTTGCTTGGCAATGATTTAGAAACTTCAGCTTGGGCAGAAGTGGAGCTCAGGACCCATGCAGAAATGCTGGGCATCCCTGCAGATGTGTTTGCTGTGACCAGGTCACAAGCCAAAATGTCTAACACTGAACAGGCCTTGGATTCTGGAATAATGGACCAAGTGCCTTCCAAGAAGAGGAGTAGTAGGGTAAAGGCAGTGCCTTCCCCCTTGGCTCAGAAGGAATATCAGTCTCTTGAGGGGATGATCTCAGTCCTGAGGAAGGAACTGTCCCAGAGGAGCTTGAACCTGACCAGGTTGAGTTCTTGGGGACAGGGGCCCTTCCAGGGCAGATCTGAGCCAGGAGCAGCAGAGCTGCCCCTCTCTTGAACCCCTCAGACAGCAAGCTGCTGCTGAGGCTGCTGGGAAAGCTAGTGGTCCCCATACTGTGTATTGGGATGATGGACTCTTGTACTCACAGTGTAGAGACCCCAAGCCTGGTGCCACCAGGAGGTTGGTCATACCTCTGAAGTTCAGGGGCTTCCTATTGACCCTAGCCCATGACATTCCCTTAGCAGGTCACCTGGGCCAGAACAAGACTTGGGACAGAATTGTCCCTCACTTTCACTGGCCCCACATGTCTGAAGACACCAAGGAGTTTTGTCGCTCCTGTGTAACCTGCCAGGCCAGTGGCAAGGCAGGTGGCACTACAAAGGCCCCCTGATACCACTACCTGTGGTGGGGGTTCCCTTTGAAAGGGTGGGGATTGACATTGTTGGTCCCATGGATCCCCAAACAGCATCTGGGCACAGGTTTATCCTGGTGGTAGTGGATCATGCCACCAGGTACCCAGAGGCTAGTCCCCTTAGGACCACTACAGCACCTGTGGTGGCAAGGGCCCCCCTGGGAATTTTCTCAAGAGTGGGCTTCCCTAAGGAGGTTGTATCAGACAGGGGTGCTAACTTTATGTCTTGATACTTGAAAGAAATGTGGAAGGAGTGTGGAGTGACTTACAAGTTCACCACACCCTATCACCCACAATGCAATGGTTTAGTTGAGAGATTCAACAAAACCTTGAAGGGCATGATTAAAGGGCTCCCAGAAAAGCTTAGGCAAAGATGGGACATACTCTTGCCCTGCCTTTTATTTGCATACAGGGAGGTGCCTCAAAAGGGGTTGGCTACAGCCCTTTTGAACTTTTGTTTGGTCACCCTGTCAGGGGTCCATTGTGCTTGGTGAAGGAAGGATGGGAGTTACCTCTCAAGCCCCCAAAGCAAGACATAGTGGACTATGTACTTGGTCTCCGCTCCAGGATGGCTGAGTACATGAAAAAGGCAACTAAAAACCTTGAGGCTAGCCAGGAACTTCAAAAAGCCTGGCATGACCAAAGGCTGTACTGACTGTTTACCAGCCAGGACAGAAGGTGTGGGTGTTGGAGCCAGTGGCCCCAGCAGCTCTCCAAGACAAATGGAGTGGACCCCATACCATTGTTGAACAGAAGGGTGAGGTGACCTACTTAGTAGACCTAGGAACACCCAGGAGTCCCCACCGGGTTCTCCATGTCAACAGGTTAAAACCATATGTGGACAGGGCAGACATGGGCTTGCTCATGGCTACTGATGAGGGACAGGAGGAAGAGAGTGACCCACTCCCTGACCTGCTCTCACAGAACCCTGATGATGGGTCAGTGGATGGTGTAGCCTTGGCAGGCAGCCTCACTGCCCAGCAGCAAACTGATTGCAGACAGGTGCTCAATCAGTTCAGACACATATTCTCACTGACACCCAGTCAGACCACCTGGTGCACTCATGAAGTGGACACTGGGGACAGTCTGCCTATTAAAAATAAGATTTATAGGCAACCTGACCATGTCAGGGACTGTATCAGGACAGAAGTCCAGAAAATGTTGGATTTGGGAGTTATTGAACCCTCAGATAGCCCTTGGGCTAGTCCAGTGGTCCTTGTGCCAAAACCTCACACCAATGGTGGGAAAAGAGAGATGAGGTTTTGTGTGGACTACAGGGGTCTCAATGCAGTCACTAGGACTGATGCCCATCCAATACCTAGGGCAGATGAGCTAATAGACACTTTGGCCTCAGCCAAGTATCTAAGCACATTTGACCTGACTGCTGGCTTCTGGCAGATCAGAGTAGCTGATGATGCAAAGCCAAAAACAGCATTCTCAACTCCTAGTGGGCATTATCAATTTGTGGTGATGCCCTTTGGTCTGAAGAATGCACCTGCCACTTTTCAGAGGTTGGTGAATACAGTCCTTACAGGTCTGGAAGCCTATAGTGCAGCATATCTAGATGATATTGCTGTCTTTAGCTCCACCTGGGAGGATCTCCTGGGCCACCTCAGAAATGTTTTACAGGCCCTGCAGAAAGCAGGCCTGACTATCAAGGCCACCAAGTGCCATATAGGGCAGAGTCAGATTGTGTACCTGGGCCACCTTGTGGGTGGAGGCCAGGTTCAACCACTGCAGAGCAAGATCCAGACCATCATGGACTGGACTGCTCCAACTACCCAGACTCAGGTGAGAGCCTTTTAGGCCTGACTGGGTACTATAGGAGATTTGTCAAGGGGTATGGATCAATAGTGACACCCCTGAATGACTTAACTTCCAAGAAAATGCCCAAAAAGGTTCAGTGGACAGTTAGCTGTCAAAAGGCATTTGATGACCTAAAGCAGGCCATGTGCACTGCTCCCATTCTACAGAGTCCTGATTACTCCAAGAAGTTCATTGTCCAAACAGATGCATCTGAATTGGGGGTAGGGGCTGTACTGTCACAATTGAATGATGAAGGTCAGGATCAGCCAGTAGCTTTTATTAGCAGAAGGCTGACCCCTAGAGAGAAACGTTGGTCAGCCATTGAGAGGGAGGCCTTTGCTGTGGTCTGGGCTCTGAAGAAGTTGAGGCCATACTTGTTTGGTACTCACTTCCTTGTTCAAACAGACCATAAGCCCCTCTTATGGCTAAAACAAATGAAGGGTGAAAACCCCAAACTGCTTAGGTGGTCCATTTCCCTACAGGGGATGGACTTCACAGTGGAACATAGACCTGGGAGTAACCATGCCAATGCAGATGGACTCTCTAGGTACTTCCACTTAGAACATGAAGACTTAACTGGGCAAGGTTAGTTTAATGTCCCTACGTTTGGGGGGTTGTGTAGGAGAGTAGGATCTGCTTCACATGGGTACCCCCACTTTTTGCTGATGCTTCACTGTTTTTCGACTTTAGTCTGGCTGGGGTCCTGCTAATCAGAACCCCAGCCTAGCTGCTTCCTCTCTAAAATGGTTTCCATGTGCCTTAGGCACATCTCTGATTGGAATCTGGAGTGCCCTTATAAGTCCCTAGTATATGGTATACTATGTACCCAGGGCATAGGTACCTCAGAGGCCTGCCAGGGGCTGAAGCATGTATTGTGCCACCCCTGGAAGGCCAGCCAAAGGACACCACAGGTCTGCTACTGCAGCCTGGGTAAGGTGGTGCATGCACCTCTTACTGTGATATAGGCTACCTATATCACTACATACATACACACATATAAACCTATAAGTCACTCCTATGGCAGGCCTTATCAATCCTGAAGGCAGAGTGCGTGGTTCCTATGTAATAGGGTGCCCCTGCATGAGCAGGGCCCCTCTGCAGCGTCCGGAGACCCTTCTCTGATGCTGTTTGTAGTGCAGCCTGACCATATACTCTTAAGCGCATTATAACCTCGCGTTAAATGCTAACTTTGGGATGGCTGCACGGAAACATGTCGTGTTTGGTGTCAAACATCTTGGAATACTACCCCCCCCCCGCCAGTTCTGGCAGTGGGGGTAGCATTCCACCCTTCTAGCGGGAGAGACATGTACACACCGGCCTGCCCGGTAACTTCTTTCCAAGCCCTGGCATCACAAAATGGATGCCGCTGCCACAGACACGAGTCTGGCCTCCAGCTGCTGACCGAAACTCCGGCAGGGGAGGCCTGGACAATAGGTTTCCTGTTGCAGGGAGGTGTAACCACCTCCCCAGACAGGATAGTGTGTATTGGGGCTGGGCGGGAGCACTCTCTGGTGCTTTGAAGTCCTGCACTGGGGGCACATTTGATGTCCCTGTGCATACCCCAGTTCAAACCGGCTCAGGGGCTTCCAGCCCCTGCTCTGGCACGAAACTGGACAAAGGGAAAGGGGTGTAACCAACCCTCTGCCCTGACCCTCCCATAGGTGTGTCCCCAGAGTATGTCCAACCCCCTATCTTAGTATAAGTATGGGACCCCAGTCCTTAGGACTTTAGATTTACCTGGACGAAACTCTGACACAGAATCCTGGACCTTCGACGCTCTACTTTAAGATTAGAGGACTGAAGAATCTCCCTTGGGGTCAAGGAGTGACTCCCCTGCTTGGCAGGCACCAAAGAAGCAATTGTCCGGTCTGCATCGCCGAAGCTCCCGCCGGACGCCGAAGTCTTTGCATCACCAGAGGTGGATTTATAGACTTCCCCGAGGCTGCCCTGAGTCCCCAGCAAAGCTGAGGCCCGTAGCTGTCGTGGGTAATGTGGAACCATGACCCCTGGACACCAAGCACATTTGCAAGTGCATCCTCTTCCTGGGCTTCCACGAAGTTGTGCTTTGGGCTCCGAGTAGCCCCCGCCTCCAGCACCGACTGCACCGAAGATCACTGGCCTCCACTCCACGAGTGTCCCGTGAGCCAGCTCCAAGTGCATCCACTCGAGGCTCCTTCGCGGTTGCTAGTCCGTTGCCTAGTAGGCCCTCCCGAAGGCCAATATTCTTCTGCTTGGGCTTCCCTGGTTGCTCCAGGCGTGCCCTGACTTACCCTTGCTGGGTGAGTCCCTCAGACCTTGCTGGATTGCACCACCGTCCTTCTATTTCCACGAGACTTGTCGTTGCCAAGGCTGGTTGGGTCCAATCCAGACACCGACACCTCAGCAATCGACAGACGTCATGGGACAGCTCGAATCCAGCTCCTGGTCGTCGTCGACACCTCCTGGACCTCGTGGCTGAAGAGTCAAGACAACCGTCAACCTACCTGAAGCACTCGACATCGATGGGCATCCGCTCATCTCCTTCCTGGTCACTGGCTAGTGACCCAGACTCTGTCCCCTCTGCTTTCAGGTTCTTCAGATCTTCGATCCACCTTTGGATCCACCCGAACACTTTCGACTTGGCCGCCAGCAGCATTTTGCAGCAGATCGCCATTGAAATCGACGACGAAACCCGACCCCGAAAGACACCTATGCACCCGGCTTCCCTGGGTGAGGTAACACAAGTACTCCGGTGCTCCCGTGGGTATAGACTCTAGAACGACCCAGTTCTAAAAGGGTTTGCTCCAAGTCTTCCTCTAAGTGTCGCTTTTCTCTAAAATTCCAACCGCGACTTTCCCCATAGAAGTCAACGGTGATTCGCGGCTGTGTTCTCACACTGCACGCGTCCCCCGTGGGTCCCCTGTGTCACTACCTTGGGTGGTTCCTTGTGGTCCAAGCACTTCTACTGGCTCTAGGCCTTGTGTCTAGCTCAGTCGTGGTTCTTATACCACTTTATTGGTATATGGTTTGGTACGCCCCTAGGGCTCAAACGTGTATTTGTGCTATTACTGTTGATAACTAACTTATAACTTATGTACTTTGAACTCTAGCCTCATAAAGAGACTAGAGAGGTGTGTTTAGCAATAAATACATATATTTTGAATATATACCTGGTGTGGTCCTCTTTCATTTGGTCACTCAAGAGATTATAGGCTGGTAAAACAAGCTGCTTTACATTCCTTCAAGACTTAGCCTGAAGGCTGCTCTCCATAGCTACCACTAGGATAGCTTTCAATAAAGGTTGTCTTTAACCTATCTCCAATAAGGGGTTGTTTGGACTGGTGCAAGGTGCCCACTATAATTAGTGGACAGCATATACCAGGCCAACTTCTCACATAGAATACAAGCCACAGTTATTTATTAGTATGTGCTCAAGCGGAGTCCGGTCTGACCAGCCTCCTTAGATAGCTGCTGAGGGACTGACCCCCGTCCACAAGATTAAGTCAGATATACATTTCCAACACCCCTAAGACCCACCCAGACTGGAATTTTCCATCCTGGGCACTGATGAACAAAAGAGGTACAGAAAGATGAGCTACCATCCTGAGACTGGGTACACGCTATCTTAGTTTCAAGGTTACTCTGCCCATGCTCGTCTTCCTGAGAGTGAGAGCAGACCTACCTACGGGGAAAGGCATGCAGATACAGAAAGATCTATTCATTAGTGCAGCGAAGCTCAACCTTGAATGATAAAGAGAAACAATCGAGGCTGCTTTCTGCTGAGGCAGACAGTATGAGACAGAGGCTTCATTTCGATCATGGTACAAAATGGCGGCTGAATACAAAATGGTACCGCAAATGCTAACTTAATTCGCACAATGCTAGACAACAGTCAGCCAGACGCATTTTCAGTCCAACACAAGTGTGCCTGCGCCGGCGCATGGCAGCTGTTTGTGCGCCAGCGCAGGGGAGAGCACAAGAATGCGACATATCATTGTAAATATGTTGCATTCCTGTGCTCTGAAAGTGCTGCACCGTGGCGCAGCCAAAGGGCTTGCTGCGGCACTTTCTTGTAGATCTGCCCCTTAGTGTTTTGCACACTTCTAACATTGGGCTATACTTGGGCTACATTTGGGTGATATTTTTACTACATTTGGGCTCTTTTCTCTCTGGTGGCCATCTTGGGAGACGTATTTTTTATGAAGCTCCCTAATCTCCACATTTACTGCAGTATCCTCAGTGGAAAAGGCTTTCAGTTTTCCACTTAGATTCCATCAAGATGGCAGTCAGATATGCCACACTTTTGGCAATAAATGAAGAATATTAGCACTCTAGTTGCTCATCAGAACACTGTAGTAAACTGCTGATTACCAGAGAGTTAACTGGCAGTGTGCTGCTGGTGTTGAAAGTGCATGTTTCAGTCTACATGTCAGAATGTTTAATGAAATAGAAGAGGAGATATTTAGGAGCCCACTTAAAATGTGTCCTAATTTTTCTTTCTGTTATGTTTTAAGTCTTACCAGTTTGACTCAATCAAGATGGCTCAGGTGTGCCACACTTTTGTCATAAGTAAGACTGTTAGTGCTCTAGTTGTTCTTCAGAACACTCTGGGAGGCTGCAGTAGAACACAAGGGAATCAACTGACAGACTGGTCCTTTTTAAGTACAACAGGAAGATATTTAAGATCTCATTGAAAACATGTCCTAACTTTTCTTTCTACTGCACTAACCATAATTTCTATGACAAAATGAACCCCCTCATTGTGTTCCTTTCTAAACTAAATATTTTAAGTTTTACCATTTTGATTCACTCAAGATGGATTCAGGTGTTCCTCTCTTTTGTCATAAGTAAGACTGCAAGTGCTCTAGTTGTTCTTTAGAACACTCTGGGAGGCAGAAGTAGAACACAAGGTAATCAGCTGACATGCTGCTCCTGTTGGTAGTACATGTTTTACTGAGAATGTCAGACTTCATTCTCATATGGCTGAGTAACATAGGGACATATTTACAAGGAGTTAACACCATCAGAACGTCACTTCTTCTGACGTTCTGTGGGTGTTACTTCCTTCGCCTTATTTACAAAGCGGTGTTAAGCCACTTAACATGGCTTAACGCCGACTTGTAAATAATGCCCCTTATCATGCAGTACTTAGCGTGAAAGCAGCGTGCAATGGGTGTTGCAGTGGGCGTTCCGCCGCAACACTCATTGCTTTTTCTCGCTGCCCTATATTTACAAAGTATGGGGCAGCACCAAAAATACTGCCAGGGATTACCTTGCATTAAGCAAGTGATACGAGGATAAATGTTTAATTTCTCCTCGTATTTTGTTCTTTCCACGTGTGCTGCATTCTGCAGCCCACATAGATAGAGCAAATCGCCTATAAAGATTGTTTATGTGCAGGAAGGGTTCCCTTTCTGCACATGAACAATTGCCCCTGCAGCGCAGACACCCTAGCAAAATGGCGCTAGGGTGTCTGCACTGGCGCTAGGCAGCATTTTTAGCACCAGCGCTAGTGGTAACGCAGGGGTGCGCTGCATTCTTGTGAATGCAGCTCATCCCTGCATTTTGAAACAGTTGGAGCATGGCGTTACCAATTTTGGCATAACACCGCACTCTGCCATTTCCTTGTAAATATGACCATTGTATGAATTTCCAGAAAACATGCTCTCATTTGAGTTTCTGGACCACCTTCTATAAGCTCTATGAGAAAACCATTTTCTCTCAAACATTATTCTTGAAATCCCACCCTTTATACCTTCTCCTTTTTGTGACCCTCAAAACCTGCCATTCACCACAACGCATTTCAATGGAGTGCTATCATGTATATTGGTCCCAAGATGGCAGCCATCACTTACTGGTTGAAGTGCTGACAGCCAATCAGATCTCACCATGAGATCTGTACTTAGACTCCGCCTAGATATCCTTATTTGCATCCCTTAAATTTCTCAACAACTACTGAAACCAAAATTTATCTTCCTGCCAAATTTGGTGTAATTTCGTCCTGCGGTTCGGGCTGTAGTCGTGTTCAAAGCTCATGTGGGAATTAATGTGGGAAATCGTATTTGTTTTACCCTCTTTTTCTCTGCCTTCGCTTGACAGATCACCCTGAAACTTTCCATGCACAACAAAAGACTCACTATGACACTTTTTTGGGAACATTTTGTGAAGATTTGTCAAACAGTGTCAAAGATAAAGGCAAGTAAAACAGAGCTTTTTCTATAGAAACGAGGTCCTAACTATAACTACTTACTGGCGACCGCCCGTAGGTAATATATACATATATATATGTAGAGAGAGATGAAGAAAGAGAGAGAGAGAAGAGGATAGATATCAGGTGCTGTGAAATATGGTACATTATTTCTATCAAGGTGTTCTAGACATTACCCATAATGTTTTGAAATGACACGTTTACCATGGGGAAGTTAGCTTCAAAAAGCTATATCCTTCAAATTGCAGCTTACGATGAATTCTAATTGAAAGTAAAATGTTTAGCGTTTTTTTTTAAATCTTTCATACATAAAAACAGTGGACTATGGTGAAGGCCAGAAATATGGCACAATAAGTGGTAAATTTGTCAAATCCATAATTATGGGGTAAATATATCCTCTCCTATTATTACCATACACAATGATAGTATGTAGAAATAATACTACTAATAATTTAAAAAAAAATATGAATTATAAAAACAATACCATTATATATCAATAGCATAATATAAGAAATATGAAAAAGGTCATCCAGAACGGTTATCATTTACCACCATCCGCCTGGCATTATTACTCAGTTAATTTCAAGAATCATGTCTCATGATTGTGATTTCGACCACAAACCATTCCCGTTTTGTTGGGTGGCCCACTGAGCGGGAAGAAGGGTTTGCACTTTGCTCCAATTTCGCAAATAATGCTATTTGGAAAGCAGCTAGCTATTTCGGAGGCCAGTGTTGTTGCCGTTTCAGCCGGCTTCCGTGACGAATCGAATCACTTCCGTGAATACCTGAGGCAATTGGCTGCTTAGCACGCATGTCATCACATTAAATGTACGCCCACAGCGACACGGCGAACATTTTGTAAATCTTTTTTTTTTTTAGATCTGATAAGCTGCGCAATGTACCAAATCCACATTTTTGTTAACTAAACATTGACTTATAAGGGTGAGCTGTATCTGACTAACATCTGAATGCAGCTGATTTTCCACCTTCCATTGTTGGGACAATTTAAGTTGTTGAGCTGTGGCTTTCAGTCGCTTGCATTGCTGCTCTGCAATTGAAGCTACCCTTAAATGGAGAAAAAGCAAAGAGTTCCATCTGTGTGGCTTACACACCACCCAGGAATGACTAGACAATGTTTCAGATATCATGATCCTAGGTATACAACTACGGGGCATATTAGCAAGACCGGCGATAAAATTATCGCCGTTTTAGCGGCAGGAAACTGCCGCTAAAGCGGCGATAATGGGCTTGCTAATATGCGTTATAGAATTCAATAGAAGCCCAGGTTAGATGTGCAGGACATCTAACCTGGGCTTCTATTGAATTCCATAACGCATATTAGCAAGCCCATTATCGCCGTTTTAGCAGCAGTTTCCTGCCGCTAAAACGGCGATAATTTTAACGTGGGTCTTGCTAATATGCCCCTACATTCCCAGGGAAAGAGTGCTATTAATAGTGATATTTCTCAAGTCAGGAACAAAGATGTTTAACGTGAAATTGATATTTAAGGAAACAAATATAACATGCTTAAAACCCGGGGGCCTAATCACAAAGGAAAATTCATACTTTTTACAGCCATCTTTACCTTTTTTACACCTCTCAGGAATTCCCAAAATGATTCCTGGCAGCTGTAAAGACTTTTACAAGAGCAGGGATTTCTGCACTTGTCAATCCCACTCAAAGGGTGGGAAGTGGGCGTTCCAAGGCCTTGGAAGTTTGGGCACACTCACAAACGTGCATTTGTGGGCATTGCCACCCTAGAAACGATGAGATATAAATACAGAGTTGGAGGGATTCCACTTCTAGCCTTGAGGGGGGAACATGTCATCCCCCGAGTTGGAGGGATATAAGTGAAGGGCTTTCTCCATGGGGAAAATATTTTTCCTATGAGGAAAGCAAAACTAACAAAAGTGTGTTTGCACCGGAGATCAAATCTCTCCTTTGTGGACTCTGCTGTGAAGAACTCCACACAACTACTAGTAGGTGCCTACTGGAAAAGTCACCTGATCCTCCCAGGGGTACACATGGGAACATGCACCTAGCGCCGCTTTCAAAGTGAACTTCTGCGAAAGACAGTGAATAGGACAAAGTCTTAAAGGTAAGTTCGGGCACAAGAGTAGATCTCTGCCAACACTTTAATTGCTTTTTGTGCACCCCATGGTGTTTAATCATTTTCAGTCAAGCAAGCATGACATGGTTCAACCCAATATAAGTGGACTTAACACTAAATTCAGTCTCTTGAAGAAAGTATATACAGTTTGTTCTATCAAAAGACAAACAGTAAGAGGGCAAACTGGTGGGCGATGATTCCATCTGCTAGAAAATAAGGGGCATATTATCAACGGCCAGCGATAATTATCGCTGGCCGTGCTTAGCGATAGATTTCTTATCGCAGGCTATCTCTGGAAATTATCGCCCTGGTAGCGCGTTATTAACAACACGCTTCTCCAGGGCGATAAAATTCCAGAGATAGCGAGGTTATCGCCGTTTTGCAGGGAACATCGCTGGTTTTCCAGCGATGTTCCCTGCAAAGCAGCGATACCTCTGCTGATACGACCCTGTGGTCGTATCAGCAGAATCCACCCCTATGTTAGGGATGGCTAAGTCAGGATTTTAGCAGACGTTAGATTTTGGCGAAAACGGCCGTTTCGCCAAAATCTAACCTCTGCTAAAATCATGTGGGCTGCCTTGTAAATATCGCGATGTGAACATCAGCGATATTTGCAACGTAGTCCATCCTGGGTACGCCTAGTAACGCCCACTTTGCATCTCATTAGAGATGCAAAGATGGGCGTTGAAAGAGGCGATAATGCAAGGATTCACGCGATAGCGTGACCTTGCTGATTAGGCGATAAAATTATCGCCGCTTTTCGATCCAGACGGACGCAAAAGCGGCGATAATTGTTTATCGCCTCGTTGATAATATGCCCCTAAAATCCTTGTGAAGAAAAATTACATAAATAAATCTTTGTCTATTACTGCAACTCTAAGTCTGGTGGTGTCCTTCTGGGCCCCTAGTGGCAGGACCACTATGGGTCGTCATTGTGTCCCCAACATCACCTGGGAACAGAGAGCAGGATTAAAACCAGGCAGGGATTGACTGCCACATTTCTGTCGACCTCTGCAAAGCCCCAAGCAAGGCACGGGAGTTTGAGAAAAGCAGACATTGGCCACCCGCAGTGATAGGGCCAGGGTGGCTGGCTCACTCCATCATTTGAGCAGCCTGATGGTGTAGTAGAAGTGAGCAGATGTGACCAGCAGAGCGGGAGAAATATGGGAGCAGGTGACAGGGACGGGGACATAAAAAGCATAAGGAAGCATATTAACTAGCAAAAGGACTTGGTAATTCCTCTTCCCCAAACAAATTCATACGAATAAGAGAACAATATCTTTTACAACACAGATATGTGCGCCACCGAAGATCGTAATTTAGTGCATTCAAATTAAGAATGAATAATCTTTATTCGGTCAACATGTGACCATAAAAGAAGCATAAAACCAGTAGCATAAAACAAATACAAATAATACAGTACAAAGATGCATGGATAAAAGAAAATTCTTAAGTAACAATGCCACTAATGCCCTCTGTTGTATAGCATGTTGAATATAGGATGCAGTTAAAAAAAAACAGGTTCTCATCATTGACAATGACTGCAGAAAAGCCAAAACGGACCAGCAATATCTGATTTTTGGCTGTCTTAAAGAGGTAAAATGTACAACTTTCTTAGCAGGACCCTATGATGCAAATTACTCACCCAGGTTAAATATTGCTCAATGCCATTACTAGTGCAGATCTTGGCATGTGCCAGAGCAGTGGACTTGGTGACTTTTACCCACAATCTCTTATTGTTGCTGTTAGCTAAAAACATAGTCTTCAGTGTGCTCAGGAAACTGGCCTCAAATGTTCCTGGGGTTTTAAAAAGATCAATCAGATTCAAGCTGGTGAAAATATTGTAAATATACCAGATCCAGGGGATTTGTAAACAATGGTCCAGCTTTAGGCAGTCTGTAAGAGCCGCCCGATTAAAAAACGGTTTGGCACTTTGTCCAGAGCCTAAACCATAGGAGAAGTGGCTGCATCTTGATAGTATCCCTGATATACCCTATTCCAAATTGGTCACTAAATGCCCTCACACCAGCCCCATAAATGGCACTTGTGCAACATTTTACTTTGTATATAGTGGTAAGCTCTCTAATGGGCTTATTTCCTAAAGTAGAGGCAAAACCAAAAACCTCCTATGTTGTTTTGGCAAAAGCGGCAGCCCTGATAGTCTTTAGTAGACCCCAGGTTTGTTTCTCATCAAACTGCCAGGTCTGGTGGCTTAGTGGACTAATGTGTCTACTGTAGGGGCATGTGTTTCACCTAATGGTCATAGTTTCAAATCCTGGCGGGTTCATTCAGCCTTTCATCCTTCTGGGGTTGATCATACAAGTACTGTTTGGTAACAATAAACATCTGTTTTCAGCACCAAGATACCCTTCTGGGTGAACGTGCGCTTTACAAATGCATATGCTAAATTGTATCCCAAGATTAGAAAATGTGGGGACAGTGCAAACGTTATTGTTATTCACCCTAAGGACAAAGAATTTCTTCTTTTGGGGTCCAAAAACCATTACATGAGTTTTTGCCTGGCTGCCCATATGATCCAGACTGGCCATAAATGTACAAAACTGATCAAGCAATTGCTGTAGGCCAATTGCCATCCTGGATATTAAGCGTGTATCATTGGCATACATCAATGCCAGACCACTGCGATTGCCAATTCGCGGACAGTCAACCTTAATATCCAAAAGTTTCTCATCTGGACCATTTACATACAAAGTTGTCTCCCCCTCTACTCCGGGCCGTACCTCACATTGGCAGTCACCTCTATATGTAATTCTCTCAA
Organism: Calotriton arnoldi; assembly: GCA_963921515.1. Classification (NCBI taxonomy): domain Eukaryota; kingdom Metazoa; phylum Chordata; class Amphibia; order Caudata; family Salamandridae; genus Calotriton; species Calotriton arnoldi. Next base: position 2,262,590 of record CAWUFW010002179.1, read on the forward strand.
AAATTGACTATATTCAGCTCTACCCCAAGATCAAGCATGATGCTCCACTACTTGGTTCTGTTTACAGAATCAAAAGCTGAACTCAGATCCATGAATGCTAGAAACAGCTTACCCTCCTTATCCATGGTATATGTGCTAATTAGGAGATGTAGGTTGAGACAATGCTCAACTGTCCCTAAGCCAGGGCGAAAAGACACCTGGAGCTCAGAGAGCACATTATGCTCACTTGCCCAAGTTTACAAATGCTCCAGCAAAATTCTTCCCGTTATTTTGACAGTTGAATTAATCAGTGATATTGGGCGATAGCACTGCGGGCTTCCCATAGAACCAGTAGCGGCCCGTGGTGGGAGTGCTGCCGGGCGGTGACGTGAGGCGGGGGAGGGGCAGGGTGGGGGGTAGTAAAGTACGGAATACGGCCGTATAGAGTTAAGTAGACATATAAATAAATAAAAATAATTTCGTTGCGCGCGCAGCATCGCATTTGACGATGCAGCGCGCGCAACGAAATTCGTTTTGTTTATTTATATGTCTACTACCTCTATACGGCCGTATTCCGACTTACTACCCCCACCCTGCCCTCCCCGCTCCACGTCACCGCCCGGCAGCACTCCCACCAAGGGCCACTACTGCGTAGAACCTTTTTTTTTAAAAAATGGGGATAACGTTCAGTTGGGACCACTATGAACATTTTCACTGCAAAGAGATCCCCAACAAGGACAGGCTGTCTAAACCAGATAAACAGTTGAAAATGTGCACCATAGCCATGCTCATTTCTGGTCGCTCACTTTCTGTTGTGATGTAAAATAACATAACATATCAAGCCACAACATAATAAAACTGGTAGACGGGTATATGCCCGTTTAACAATGCAGCGTATGTTGCAAATATATATGGGGAAAGATTTGACATGTTCAGACAGTAACTAAACTGTGACAAAGACACAGATAAAACATATAGAAAAGTATAAAATATTTGTTTTGAAGGTTTGAAATGGGATAAAATGATATATTTGCACTGTATTAGTGTGGCTTTAAATTCACAGAGAGGGTGATAGAGTTCAACTGAGGGTTAGATATCGGATTTATACACCTATCTGCTATAATGTTCCATTAACTACATTTCGCTTCAGTAATATCGGAATAGTTTGCAGTTGAAGGTTAAATACTGGAGCTCTGGTTACATTTTCAAATGTTTTAAAGTTACTGTATATTAACGTTGAAAATTCTATTTTTATGTTGTAGTGCATATTTATTTATTTTGTAATTTTATTAGATTTGCATGATTTGAATAACCCATAAAAAATAAATTATTCAACTAAATGAAAACTAAATAAACTTCCTTCCTAGCAAAACGAACTTTATCAAAATTGCATCATGAACGTTTATGCAGCTTCCAAGGTAAATGATGTAATTAATCAATCAATCAATCAGGGGATTTGTAGAGCGCGCTACTCACCCGTGAGGGTCTCAAGGCGCTGGGGGGGGGGGAGCAGCTCCGGATCAGTTGAAGAGCCAGGTCTTGAGGTCCTTCCTGAACGTGTGCAGGGTCGGGGAGCGTCTGATGTTCACAGGGAGCTCGTTCCAGGTCTTGGCTGCGATGTAGGAGAAAGCTCTCCCGCCTGCTCTGTTTCTGCGGATGCGGGGGACCTCTGCCAGGGCAAGGTCGGCGGAGCGGAGGTTCCTCTTGGGTACATGGAAGGAGACTCTCTCGTTGAGGTATTTGGGTCCGATGTTGTTGAGGGATTTGTAGGCGTGGGTGAGGAGTTTGAAGGTAACCCTCTTCTCGACGGGGAGCCAGTGGAGGTCTCGAAGGTGCTGGGTCATGTGTTCGTGGCGCGGTGTCCCGAGTACGAGTCTTGCTGTGGCGTTCTGGATGGTTTGAAGCTTGTGTAGAAGGGTTCTGTTGATTCCGGCGTAAAGGGCGTTGCCGTAGTCCAGTCTGCTGGTTACGAGCGCCAGGGTAACGGTCCTTCTGCAGTCGGGGGGGATCCATTTGAAGATCTTGCGGAGGATGCGCAGGCAGTTGAAACTGGTGGAGGCGACGGCATTGATCTGGATGTTCATGGAGAGGGAGGAGTTGAGGATGATGCCGAGGTTTCGAGCGTGGTCTGTAGGGGTGGGTGGGTTCCAGAGGGAGGAGGGCCACCAGGTGTTGTCCCAGGCAGAGGTGCAGGGTCCGAGGATGAGGACCTCGGTCTTCTCTGAGTTGAGCTTCAGACAGCTGTCTTTCATCCAGGCTGCGACGTTCTTCATTCCTTCCTGGAAGCAGAGTCTGGTGTCTTCGGGGTTCTTCATAAGTGAGAGGATGAGCTGGGTGTCGTCGGCGTAGGATACTATGCTGAGCCCATGCTGTCTGACGATGGCGGTGAGGGGGACCATGTAGATGTTGAAGAGTGTGGGGCTGAGCGAAGAGCCCTGGGGCACACCGCAGCTGATGTCGGTGGGTTCGGAGAGAAAAGGAGGGAGTCTGATCCTCTGGGTTCGGCCGGAGAGAAAGGAATGGATCCAGTTGAGGGCGGTTCCTTGTATCCCTGCGTCGTGTAGTCTGGCTGTGAGCGTGCGATGTGAAACGGTGTCGAATGCTGCAGAGAGGTCTAGCAGGATGAGGGCCTCAGTGTGTCCATGGTCGAGTAGCATGCGGATGTCGTCAGTGGCTGCGAGGAGGGCGGTCTCGGTGCTGTGGTTGCTGCGGAATCCAGACTGGGAGGCGTCTAGGATGGAGTTCTCTTCGATGAAGGTGGTCAGCTGGGTGTTTACGAGTCTCTCGGTGGCTTTGGCTGCGAAAGGGAGGAGAGAGATGGGCCGGTAATTTTTCAGGTCCGTTGGGTCGGCCGTAGGTTTCTTGAGGAGGGGTTTAATTTTTCAGGTCCGTTGTGTCGGCTGTAGGTTTCTTGAGGAGGGGTTTAACCTCCGCCCGCTTCCAGTCGTCTGGGAAGATGCCGGCTCTGAAGGAGGCGTTGATGGTCCGTCGTAGTTCGGGTGCGATGGCGGCGGCGGCCCTGTGGAATATGTGCGGTGGGCAGAGGTCTGTTGGGGCTCCTGAGTGGGTTTTCATCATGGTAGAGGTGATGAGTTCTACGGTGGCGGGATTCCAGGTCATGATGGTTGACTTGTCGGCGGCGGTGTCGAGGGGGGTGGTGTCTGGCGTCTGTTCGCTGAAGTTGTTGTAGAGGGCCTTGATCTTAAGATGGAAGTAGGAGCTGAGCTTGTCGCAGAGTTCCTGGGAAGGTGTGATGTCCGTGGCCTCGCTGGGGGGTTGGCGAACTGCTGTATGACGTATGGGGCAACAATTATCAAAAGTTATCATTGGTGCAGAATCATTATTGCATTTTCAATGTAACACCAATTCACAGATTCAAGACAACACAGCAGGACACTTCATACATAAAATAATTGATAATACGGAGATGGTATTGATAAACAGATACTCCTATCAACATCAAGAACAATTATTAACAGATGTTCCTTCATAGACATTCCATGACAACCACATGCCCACTGATAAGAGTGCAACCACATCAACAGTTCGGTGGCAGACTATTGCCATGCTGTCAATCCTGCAATATAGTTTCTTATTATCATAAGCGTTCTATAAGGCAGGGGGCGTGACCTGACGCCGATGGAGTAAGCAGCTCTATACGGAGCTCATCGTGGCCGAGCCCTATCTGGCACCATCCTGACCTCTTGCACTCTTGCAAGAGCCCGAATACATTGCTGGGCACTGCTGAAAAGGAAGCCACTTGCCTGGGAGCTGTTCTGACGCTTGCAAGCTGTAAATTTAATGATGACGGAGGACCTGGAAGGCGGCCTGTGCATCAAGATGGTGGCGACCGGAGACTGCAGCCTGATGTTATCCTGATTTTTTATGGCCCTGCAGGAGCCCAAAACCTTACGGTGCCCTATCAGGGGAGAAGCTGACCGGCTGAGAATAGCTCTGGTGACGGCAGGATTTGTGAATGCTGGCAACGGAGAGCCTGGCCGGCGCTCTGAGTGCTAAGATGGCGGCCATCGCAAGTGAGACCCACAGACACTCGGTGAGCACCGTAGCAGCTTGAGCAGGCAGTGTGATCTACCCTGGGAAAGGGATGCTCAGAGACGGGAGGTGCTGGCTGCAGCGAAGAGTGGACGGTGAGAGCGAGAACAAAGAAGCTTTGAGCGGGCAGAGCGAGATCCTGTGACTCGGATGAACCGAGCGCTGGAAAGTGACTCCTTGAGATAGGGGGTGGCTAGCTGCGGTCGTGCTCCCGAGAACTGCCGACCGATTGAAGAGGACCTTGGACTTGATGTCCAACGGTAGACCCTGAGAGGAGCTGTGGGTGCAAACTGATGCCGGTGATGGTAGCCTGGCATGGCGGTTGTCCTCGAGGGGCAGGAAGAAGCAGCAGCATGAAACCTCAAACTGAACCCACTTGAAGGTAGGAGCGGGGAGCGCGAGCAGTGACACGGTGACCGCTGCGGAGCCTGCAGGCACCGCGCTAATATCAGAGTGACTGGGGAACACCCTGAACTGCAAAGTGGGCTTGATGAGAAAGATGCTGGTGACATGGTGGCTGGGCCTTGAGAGAGACACAGTCAATGACTGCCAACTCCCAGCTGAGACCACGCGAGCGGCAATTGGGATAAAACAGGGGAAAGAGGAGCCCCGCTGTGTGAAGCCCAGCGCTGGTGGGGTTTCTGTTAAGGGACCCTGGGTACCTACCAGCAGGACCCCCTCCCTTCTGTTATAACCAGCTGGAGGAGGGGATCTAGGGTCGGACCACCTCCCGCCTAACACGCATTTTTCGCCAAAAAACAGTGATTCGCCAGGACTAAGATACTTGCTGTTGCTGCCTGCTGACGAGGGGGCCCGCGGACCTGTTGCGCCCAGTCAGAAAAGGACGCATGGGGGACTCTACAGAGGTCCAGATGATATAGTCAACTAGGGGAACGGATAGAATCACGTGTGAGAGTTCCCACCAATTAGCCGGAGCTCCAGCCTTATAGTTAAGTGCACTGCATGGGGTACACCTGTAGTCACCAGTGCGCATATCCGGAGAAGACTCTTCCACCTAACTAAGAGATCGGAGGGCAGCCAGGCAGCTACTAGCCATATTTAGTGAAGGTGAGCGGGCACAGGTCATAGCATCCGGAGACAATGGTCAAATACAACAGAAGGAAAGAACCAGATCAGGAGGAGCAGAACACAAATATAGGTATGGAAGCGATGGCAACTGCCCTGCTGATGACAAGTCCTGCCAATGACCCCACACTGCAGGATATATTACAGGCCAAACCGGGTCAAGCACAAATAACGAAGATTCTTGAAATTAAACCGATGGAAATGGCCTGATCAGATTTTTCAGGCTAAAAATACTCAATCCATCCTGAAGAAGTATGTAGAGTACACATGTAAGTACTGAGCCCTCCTAGATCCAGGGTCAATACAAATTTAACAGGCCAGTGTGCCCGAACAAATGAGAATACGGCCTCCCCAGGTAGCAAGTCTTCGGTTTCTCTGACCCTTTTGATATCTTCTGAACATACGGCCCAGTCCTCTTCTCATTTAAGCCCTGATGAAGTCCATATCTATGGACGAAACGCGTTGGCTGTTGTTCTGTGGGCAACACTAAAGAATAAAGAAACCACGTTTTTCTATACCTACATTTAATGGACAGCAATTTCTTAAATGGAACATTGGTGGTGCTCTCCACATTGGTAAAAGTTATATTGGTCTTGGTGACTGCCACTTGGAAACAGCGGTGGCAGTGGAGGTGCACACCGTTTCTGGGCATATTGGCTCAGTCTTTTCGATTTGGACTTTCAGTCGGGGATTGGTTTTGTGTGGGGAGGTGCGTTACCAGCGCATCTTGGTGTGCAGGTTGGGGCACTGCTGTTTCATTTTTGGGGTTTTATATTACAGGCCATCACTGCCTTCAGAGAGGCCTTAGAATCCAAGATTTACACCATCGGTACTGAGCTCACTTTGCTAAAAGATGACCATAAAAAACTAGCGGAGAAAGTCACCACCAGTGAACGAACGATAGCAGAGATCTCCAATCATGACCGCGATGCAGACAAGGCTCACAGCTATGGAGAACAAAGTACGGATTCTGGAGAACAGTGCAGAAGATGCTGAAAATAGATCACGCCGCAATAACATCCGGATCGTGGGTATGCCCGAAAAATTGGAAGGTACCGATATGGTACAATTAATGGAGCAATGGCTGAGAACGGTTGTGGCCCCAGAGGGCCTCTCTGCGTTATTTGCCCTGGAAAGGGCCCATTGGATCCCAGCAAGACTCCCTTTTCCGGCACTCCCACACGACCAATAATAGCGAGACTTCTGCACTTCAGGGATCGGGACTATATCCTAGCCCAGGCGCGTAAGAAACTAGAGCTGAGAATCGATAATGCGACAGTGCATATCTTCCCCGATTTCTCCAGGGAGGTTCAGAAACGCAGGGCATCCTACCAGGAGATAAAGCAGAAGCTGTGACAGCTTGGACTTCAATACTCAATGATCTTTCCAGCAAAATTAAGAGTAGTAACTCCTGATGGAGCACAGTTTTTTCGGTCTCCACAAGAGACATGGGACTGGATGGAGACCTGGAAAGAACCAACATCGGAAGCAGAAAGGGGAGAATGGCGGAGGCGGCGACAGAGGGCTAGCAAGAATCAAGAGTGATGAAGTTGAGCTGCACCATCTAAAGCTGATGCTAGCCTAGGGCGCAAGAGTGTAATAGAGGTGATAGCACAACTAAGTGAAGGCCAGGCAGACCGGGAGGCATCGGAATGGGGTTCCCTCCCTCAGGTATCTGAATCAGACCCGGAATCGAATGCCTCTGAAAGTACAAGCTTAGAGATGCCCCCAGTCACACCGCGCATAGTGGACAACATCATATAGGGCGCTGAAGACTCGGCCAGAGATGACTGTAGGTCCAGGACAGTGAATATAGCTAAACAGCCCGCCCGCAAGAGCCAAAGATGAGATGTGAGCATACATTCCGGGCAGTGTCCCACACTATGGACTATTCAAGCCGGATTGGGGCTTGGTCGCTGAGGAGCTGTATGGGACTCCCCTCTATGCTGCAGAACTCCGTGGGAGTTCTTCCACGAACTATATTGCACTAAATGCGGTTTGGGCGGGTGGCCTGTTGCTGGTGGTCCTGGGGTGGGGGAGTTGGGGCAGTTGGTTTACATTTTTGGCAATAAAGCACAGCGAGTCACAAAGTAACACACACAAACTTAATTGGGCCATTTGTAGAGGGTCAAGCGCAACTGCACATTGGGGGCGAGGGAGGCCCTTCCCTCATAACCTATATGCATATGACTAGTAATCAGGGATGTAAGTACCTGGCATGGAATGTCAGAGGTATGCATACTATGAAAAACTATACAAGGTTTTCTCCTACTTACAGAGGAGAGGGGTGCACTTTGCACTATTGCAGGAGACACATATCACAGATAAAGAAGGGCAGGCACTGAGGAAAAGATGGAGAGGTCAGGCGTATTTCACGACATACTCGGCGTATGCCAGGGGAGTACTCATTTGGATACGAGCTGGGGTCCCCTTCCAACTTATAGACATGGTAATAGACACGTATGGCAGATACATAGCAGTGAGGGGTCCACTAGAGGGTAGGGAGATCACCCTGATAAATATATACACTCCAAATATTGACCAAAATGCATTCTATACGACAGTGTCGCAACGCTTAGCCCCCTTACTGATGGAAAGGACTATAATTGGGGGGGGACTTTAATTGTGTTGCTGATACCATGCTAGACCGCTCACATCCTCCCCTGCGGGATTCCCAAACAACCTTCACGGCTAAAATGTTTACTAATTGGCAACAACAATGGGGGTTGATAGACCCCTGGAAGCACCTAAACCCACAGATCCGGGATTATTCCTTTTTCTCAGGTCTCCACGAGGTACATGTTAGACTAGATCTGTTCCTCTCCTCACAGGATGTGCATGGTGCGGTCAGCGCGGTTGAATATTTACCCAAATTATCTCGAATCATAACCCAGTACTACTGCATCTGGGATGGGCGCTCCCTAGACCCTCAATACCGACATGGAAACTTAGACCCGAGGCATTGGAGGACCAGGTCTTCCGAGAGACAATCAGAACTAAAATCACTCAATATTTTGTTGATAATGCTGGAACAGCGTCAATTCCCCAAATAGAATGGGACGCCTTTAAGGCTCTTGTACAGGGCTACTGCATTGCTAAATCTAAAGGAATTAAACAGACCTTATTGACTGACTATGAAAAAGCAGAGGGGTGCCTACGGAGCATAGAACTCAGGCGACTGAATCCCCCGGAGGTCCAGCAGGAACTCCTAGAGGCAAAGGAAGAGGTGGTGACAAGGGTAGAGAGGCTGCACTGCTTCGACTATAAAAGGTACATTGATAAAACGCACGCCGAAAGAGATAGATCAGGATCTTTGCTGGCGGGGCTGGCTAACCCAGCTGAAAGAGGCTCCCCCATATTAGAAGTAGAAACTGAAGATGGCAACAGAGTTTATACACAGGAAGGGATTAATGGAACATTTATGAGGTACTATTCAGCCTTATACACTAGTGAATCCTTTACGGGACCACAGGAAATACGAGAGTATCTGGCCGACCTCCAAATACCGTGAACCACTGAGGAAGATGCAGATACACTGGGGGGGACATGACGACCCAGGAAATAGATGTCGCTATTAAACGTATGGCGCATAATAAAACCCCGGGAATGGATGGACTCCCAGTGGAGTTTTTTGCCACATATTCTGCCGAATTGATCCCTCACATTGCAAAGATGTATGAGGCGGCTGGCGAATCAGGTTTACTATGTCAAAAAGAGAGGGGGGACCAGGAGCTAGTTAATGGTCCAGTGCCCGTGCTCAAAACTAACTATGAAGTCAACAACGGGGGGACACTGTTCCAGAGTGAGTGATGCCACAAGTCAAACGCTCACTATAGGAAAAATAGAGAAGAAAAGAAACGAAATGGAGTGCTAGGTCAGGGACTCTGTAGAGGTGGGGGGGGAGACAAATCTTGTCTCTTGTAGCCCTCACACACCCCGAAGGATGTCATGCTTCATCATAGGGCAGTTGCTCCTCGTCGGGCCGGCGGTGCAATGCCCTACGGGTCCCCCGAAGGGACACTTTGGCGGAGATCTTTTGAGAACTGCCATTGGTGCATGTGGGTGTGGGTGTGTGAACAGAGTCCTAAGTGAAGGGTGATGTTCATGCGTGCAATTCGTTAAAACTGTTGAAGAGTTACCAAAAAAGAATTTAATGAAGAGGTACCCTTGGCAAAGTAAAAAACCCGTAGGTTGAGGGTTACCAACAAAGGCGTAATGTGCCTGGGTAACTATCAGGTCGACATGTTTCACGCCTCATTTGGTCATAAAGATCCCTGGCGTTTCATCAGGACCATAAAGAACTGTGAAAGTGATGTTGTGCACGAAAGTGAAAAAAGTAGAGGGGTAACATTAGCCCTCTAACCGATCAGTGGGCGCCACCACCTTCAGTACTATAGGTTATGGCTTATACTAAGAAGTCGAATATGCCCTCATGATCGTGACCTAAAGGAGAGGAGAACAGTGCTCCATAGGCTAAAGGCGTAGGGTGCCCGCACCTTACTGGGGTATTTACTCGGGTGTCGGCTCCAGAAGACCTGCCCCGTCCTGACGCCTGCCTGAAGGCATTGCACGCACGAACATCACCCTTCACTTAGGACTCTGTTCACACACCCACATGCACCAACGGCAGTTCTCAAAAGATCTCCGCCAAAGTGACCCACTACTACATAACCCTTGACATCACATACTAGCTGAGAGATATGTGCAGGGTCATAAGTTCTATGTGCACCTATTATTGCTGCTGTGGAGACCACGCGGGGTGGAAGGGGAGGGATGTTGTGTGTTAGATTGTAATAGCTTGTAGACTAAACAAACAGCATGGACAATATTTACAACATAAAATCCTGTAGAGCTTATGGTAACAGATCAATCCTGCATTATTAAAATGTACTGATATTATTATAAATGCTCAATAAAATATGTCTAAAAATAAATAAATAAATAAGCGTTCTATGAGGCACTGCTTGTATTCACCTTGACCTGACATCTTGAAGTCTACCTGAATCTGGTCATACGATGAAAAACAACTTATGCTCCTTCAATTTCTCTAAGCAATTTCCTGGCTTTCCGCATAAGGAATTGTAAAGAGCTCCTCTAAATACTGGATTGATGGGTGACATTGAATATGGATACCAACCAAATGCAAATGTCTGGGATATAACATACAGAAACTCTTTGGATAGAACATACAGAAACTTTGGTGTAGCGTGCTTCATTTTCACAAAAAACACTGTATAAACACAATGTATTGTCTTTGTGACATATACTTATGTGAGTGATACGTCTGAAAATAGTCACCCATTATTAAGAGCCTTCTCTGTCCAATGGCCACCTTCTATCATGGAATGTTTCTGTCCATTAAATCTATGGTAGGACCAGGGAACATTGCAGAGCACCGGAGAAAGAAGCAATTTCTGGTGCACAGTGGCACTCCAAATATTTTTGCAATCTCTTAATACTGGCCAACATACCCACATGTAGGCATGAGAGTCACATGCATACAATGAATTGCTGCAACTACATTTGGATTGCACCCAACAAGAAGCAGTCACATTTCAGGTTATTATCTGTGGATAATGTGTTAATTGTGACTATATTGGTGGGGAGGATTTGTGGCTGGCAACTTGCTGAAGAATGGCATTAACTGTTTAACCTGAGAATGATGGGTGTAAATTGGATTGGCCATCCCTACAGTAATGTGAAATGACCCATTTGCACAGAAATGTAGATATCACCTCTGCTGGTATGGCATTCATTTTGGGAAGCCGGCAATCTTTGAAAGTGTACCCTAGTCTGGTCCGTATCTTCCATAATCTCTGCAATATCAAGGAGTTTGATTATTGCACTCTATGTGCATGCACTATATCACTGTTGCCTCGAATCTAGATGGAGGGTTTGCCTGTGATACAAATGTTGACAGTCATTACCCATTCTCATCCATAATGTTAGGTGTGTGTGCACAGATGTATGATCACATGTCAGGGATCAGTCCATGATGTTGATTCATGTGCCCCTGACTGTTTTACAGGAGACAATGTGCCCCCATGCCTGTAAAGTAGGTTGCATGTAATGTAATGTAGCTTTCTATCTAACTTTTATAAAGTTCAGTTCTCAGTTTTCCTCCATTAGGACAAGTACACCCTTTAGAGTAATCAAGTACTCTATAAATATTTGAATCATTTTCATCAGTATGTGGTTGCATATCAGGAATGGCAGAGAAATATTTGTAATGGTTACTGAATTAAGATACCAGGGACTATGTATGTTGAAGTATTGCTTATGATCTACTGACAGAAATGGCCTTTATGAATTGACCAGTGCTGCTGCACATTTTATTCGGTATTAAATTACATTTCTTAATAATTTGCATAAGCTTACATTCAGATAAGACATATGCTAAATGCAAACATTGTGGTAGGTAAAAATACTTAAATGTTATAGGCCTTCAAATGGAATATAGTGCTGAATTAAGTTAGTCTAACTGTTGATGCCAATGTTAACTGAAAATAATGCGTTAACACTGAAAGGCCTGTTTTTCACTTTGAATGGTTGTTTGTGCAAGATGTTTTTCATCTCTACTGCATATGTTTCTACTGTTAGATAGTGAATAGACACTTGTTGTGTATTAGACAATTGACAGTAAGGTTCTCACCGGGAGGAAACAAAACGACAGGAAGAATGATTCATGAGAAGAAGTGTTTGGACCGCAAGAAAACAATGTTGTAACTTTTCAAGGACTAATGTCTGAAAGTTTATTAAGCTCTGATGAGAAAATTGAGAATTTCCGTTATGGAACACGTTTGTTGTATTAATACTAATTTGACTGTTATATATATGAACATCTGTTTCTATTTTGTAATCAAGTATGGAATGATGGATTATATTAACTTTTAATACTGAAATCTAAAGATTAATGCCTGATGAATAAATAGATAAAGACTAAAAGATCTGAAAATAAAACCCTTTAACTCACACTAACTCTCTGTATTGACAAGATTTAAAGACTTTAATGATCTATTATTATGTAGATGATCGCTCCTTATTTCTCTTCGTCAGCGAACAAAGGTCCATACAACCAGTGGATATAGAAAACCCAGCTCCCTCACCAGAGTGTCTCTGCTTGTAGAACATAAGATGCAGACTGTATTTTATATCCTCTTTATACTGTGCAATATGATTATTATAACATTGCACCACGCTGAACCCTTTACTTACCCTTCACATGCATCTGAGTGATAAGACATGTACAGTATAACTCATTGTCCCTGTCCCATACAGACAACAACTACAGCGTTATCAATGCTGACTGGCCTGAGTCCTCTGACTTTATCTATGTCTACATGAGCATGATGGCAGTGGATGCAGACCCAGGCGGTGTTTCCACAAAAACAAAGTAGACTCTTCTGCTTTAAATATAAAGGAAGTTGGCTTTTCACAACCCAGGTGAAAAAGCACAGGCACGTAATCAAGGGTGTTTAATTGTGTGCATCCTTTCAGTCTAGTTTACATTGTGCATATTGCTTTTGTACCGTCCCCTATCATAGCACATATATTTTGGAATTGTATGCAATGCTACCTTTCCTTACTTATGGCTTTAGGTTGTAAACACCAGGGAACATGATGGCACAATGCTAGTACACGTTATCCATTTCAAAATTAATTCTTACTCAGTAATAATGCTAGTACATTTTATCCATTTCAAAATTAATTCTTACTCAGTCAAGTTTTGAAAGTGAATTTAGAAAGTAAAATGTCCCAAAGTCCTTTATAATTTTCCCAAATTGTTGATTTAACACAACATTCCTTAGCAATGGCCAGGATGCACACAGAGCTGTACATTGCTGGAATATTGAATTTATATTGCGCTAATCATGTGTCAGCCTAGGCACGGGAATGCAGACCGACATTATGGTGATAATCAAGGGAAATCCAAGGCTTTCAGCCAGATTAAGAATGCCTTTGAAACTCCACAGCAAGAAGTGATACATTAAATACACCATAATCGATGGAATCACTACAATTCATTGCTCATGTTTTGGACGTGTGTTGGCTTCTCAAGAACTTAAAGGGTTCAAAACGAGTTTAATTGAAATACTGGAACCAAGTGTGTTCCACTTCGATGTCTGAAAAGTATATTTTCTTTAATCATTTTGCATAGTTTCAAAAGGTCAGCTTTATGATTTAATACCTATTCCTGCACAAAAAGAGGGGAACACACTATTCATGGGGTGCATGTGTTAATTGTATCCGAGATTGGTAAGTCACGGCACCCAGGTAAATTGGTGCTCACCTCACAATTTCTCAGATTTTTAGTATTGTGTGGTTGTAAGTAATTACCTTTTGTACCAGTATTTATGTGCATATAAACATATCTATATATATATATTTTTAGGGTCCTCACCCACAGGTACCACCCGTGGCATGCTTCATCATTGGACCCTCACCCAAACACTGAATGTGAATGGGTGGACTAAACGCGTTTGTAAGCGGTGTCCGTTGGATGGTATAAGTGAGTCAAGGCAGGGGATGTTAGTGGATTAAAATGGCCTCTGAATCCTGATTTCCAATCTTTAATAATGTGGGATTTAGGGCTAGGTTAAAAGAATAGTTTGACGCTCTTAGGATATAGTGTACACAGGTGCCAATTTAGGTCGACAAGTTTCAGCCATTGGGTTGCCCCAAAGGGTAATTCTGCTTTCCTCAGGACCTTGTGTTACCCTGTGTGATATCAATATTAGCCGTTTGCTTGTGCAATTAAATTTGTAGAAAACATGCACGATACCATACAGACCATACTTGAAGGACCTTTTCCTTGTCCACACACTATCTGCATGTCTAGTTATTTACAGACATTATAGGGAATTTCATTGGTGGACCGTCCTTGTAGTCAAACACTAGGGGGCCGACTCCGATTGGAAACCGCACCGACCGACACGGACCGGGACTGGAGTCTGACCGACACGTACACGCTCTGTACGTCTGGCCAAGTACGATGCAATTCTAGTGAAGTACGAACGACTCGCACGGAGCACAATCCGCACGACCGAAACGTACGGAAAATCGTCTTTCGGCCGGAAACTGAACGGGAACAATTCCGAACGACACAGACCGGGAATGGGTCCGACCGACACGTACACGTGCTGTCCGTCCGGCCATGTACGATGCAATGCGTGTGAAATACCAACTACTCGCACGGAGCACATTCCGCAAGACAGAAACGTACGGGACAAACTGACTGCCACGTAAAAGAGCCCGTCGCGATCGACGCGTACGCGAACGCTGCAACATAGCATAATGTGAGTGTGACAGACTCGGATGAGGCCGCAATTGCCGCTGTAAGCGTCCGTCCCGGACAACTGAACATGTCCGTCATGCTCACCAAAATGACATAGAAACAAACTGAAAAAGACCAAACAAGCAGTGTCAATGTCAATAAATAAAAAAATATAAAAAATTGGAACAAAGACACCCACAACTCCACCTACATAAAGGGCCAAAATGCCTACCATGATCCTTTGCAAATTCCACACATATGACAGCAGAGAACACCACTACCCTGCACTCAGAGACACACTCACAACTCACCCACCACACAACCTTCACACCATTTGCACCTCTCAAACACACTCTCACAAACACCCACTCACCCTCACTTACACCCTCACACACACATCAATCTCCACAACCACCCATCACCATGCCCCCAAAGAAGAATCCAAAGTTCACAGATACGGAGTTGGAAGTCTTGGTTGATGAAATCCTCAGAGTAGAGCCACATTTATTTGGCACATTGGTCCAACAGACCCCCATGTCACAGAAAACAAAGATGTGGGAGAGGATTGTCAACAAGGTGAATGCACAAGCACCTTGCATGAGCACAATGGAGGATATCAAGAACAGGTACTACAATGTGCAAAGGAGGGTCAAGAAGCTGATTGCCAGAGACCATGCCCTGAGCCAGCGGACTGGCGGTGGCCCTCCTGCAAAAGCAACACACTACACTACCTGGGAGGAGAAGGTGCGGGCCATCCTTCCACCGGAGGGCATCCATGGATTAACAGGAATACCAGAGCCTGGTGAGTACATAACCAACTAGCCAATATTGCGAGGCAATACACACACAGACATCACTGTCAAGGGGACAGTGAAACCAATAACTGTTAGCAAAGCCATAGCAACCGAAAGCTAATTATCCTGCAATGTGTATGCCACTTAGATAAACACAATACCTGCAATCTCAGAGTAATATGGAACTATGTCATAACATGAACAAACTTACTAACAAATACAGCAAGACATTGGCCCAAAACACCAACAAACACTGTCAGCCATTTTGCCAGCACTATTTCACCCACTCACAAGGAAGCAGAGTCAAAAGGAAGGAAGGTTGGGTATGCTGGGAAGGTGTGTGTAGCCAAAAGCATGATGGGAGTCGCAGTCACAGCCAACAGTCCCCTTCCCACATGGCCCATCAAGCCCACCCTGAACCATGCTCACCTCACAGGGAGTGGAAAGAGACTGACAAGATGGCTGACACTGGCCTCTGCTGTGGGGAGCACTAGGCCCTGGTGGGAGTACTGCTCAAACAAACAACAGGACACCACTGTCAGCCATCTTGCCAGCACTGTTACACCACCTCAAATGGAAGCTGAGTCACAGGAAGGAAGTCTTTGTATCCTGGGAAGGTGGGTGTAGCCAATAGCATGATGTAAGTCGTAGTCACAGCCAACAGTCCCCCTCCCACATGGCCCATCAAGCCCACCCTGAACCATGCTCACCTTACAGGGAGTGGAAAGAGACTTCCAAGATGGTTGACACTGGCCTCTGCTGTGGGGAGCACTAGGCCCTGGTGGGAGTACTGCTCAAACAAACAACAGGACACCACTGCCTGACATCCTGAATCTCAACTGTGACTCCCTGCAATGTAAGCATGCTTCATGGTGGCCCATCTGGCCTGGGGGGGAGGAGGAGTGCTAGCTCTGACTACATCTACCAGCAGGCCCTGACACACACACACACCTCCCACCAACACCAAACAACACACCTGGGAATATGCTCTCCAAAAGAGTGAGTCAAAACCCACTTCCAAGATGTCTGTCACTGGGCTCTGCTGTGGGGAGCACAAGGCCTTGCTGGGAACTGTGCACAAACAAACACCAGGTCACCACTGCCTGACATCCCGAACATCAACTTTGACTCCCTGCAATGGAGGCATGCTACTGTGGGATTAACTGGGCTCTGTGGGTGAAGGAGGACCTTCAATGACTCCAAATACTATCAAGTCTGGCTCAACACACACCTTCTCAGCCAGAACAAATAGCACCCTTGGGACTAGTCACCCTGAAAGTAAATGCCCTGGCAAGATGGCTGACACATGGGCCTGATGTATGAATTGTCTGGGGAAGCAGTGTCCCAGGGGTGCCCCCTGGCCTGGCTGTGAAGGTGTGAAGGTGTGTGGGTAACATGACAATTGGGGAGATGCAGACATAGCACATATCAAAACACACACACAAAGCTACATATACATCATTGACATATACATCATTGACAGGGGACATATGACAGTGAATGGAATGGAATGGCCACAGCAAGATAGCTGACACTGTTGCATGGTGTCATGTACACAAGGTGCTGTTGTGAGCTGCATTCCACTCCTACATCATGCAGCGTTGTCAGCATCCTTGACACAACACTCCCCTCACTGTCATTAACACTTGCAACACAAGGAGTAACCTGGACTGGGTAGGAGGAGGCATACAACTTACAGCAGCATAACTCAAACACACAAACCTCTGGCCCTCACTGTCATGAGCATTGAAAATCAAGAGAGCTGCCTTGGTCAACCACTCTTTCCATGGAGGACATTGACAAGATAAATGACGTTATCATGTACAAAGCTCAGCAGCAACATCATTTGCTATGGTAACACCATCACATGTGTGCAATGAGATGTAAACAAGGAACACGTACATCAATATGGTAGCTCACAAGAGATCTCAGACATACCGGACTGTGACCAAGTAGTTCCGACACACCAATGTGACTCAAATAAACATGCACAAAGGCCAGCACACATGCCCCAATCTTGCAACACATCGTAAGAGGAAGTGCACGTATGTCCTTGTTAAACCACAAATGATGATAAGGAAAACACACCTGTGTCAGGCACGGGATAGCACTTGAGCAGCAATGGCCATGTACAGTACTTGAATCAATACATGAGCTGACCACGCACACAGCTCCAACTGCCCATCAAAACGCTTCAGGTTATCATGACAATGTGCTTAACCAATATAGACCTCTGTCTGTGACAATGGAGGACAATGCAATGTACATACACTCATCATGAAGTACAGAAGCAACTGTAATGTGTGTGATCTGTTGATGTGTGCTGAACCCCAACATACATTGTGTGTCTCTTCCACCCACAGGGGAAGCTGGGGACACTGCAGGGACAGAACAAGGATCCCAGTCCCAGACTCAGGTTGACCCTGAGCTCTCCCGTGTGGATGTCTCTCAGTCCTCTTCTGACGACGACGAACGACCTGGCACCTCCGGTGTGGCTCCGCATCCAGCCCCAGCAGCTGTAACATCAGCACCCCCTGCCACCACTCCTGCCACATCTGTAAACACACCAATGACCTCTGCCGACACGGACAGACCAAGGCAACAGAACACCGATGGCACAGCTACACAGGGCACCCTGGAGGTGACTGACAACACCACCAGTGCCAACACAGAAGGGGGCCCAGTGTCGTCTGTGACTGCCACGGCAGGTCCTGCCCGTGTGGGCAGGGGTGTTGTGAGGGCGGGCAGGCTGAGGCCACGGACTGCAGATGGGGCTGGTCTGCAGGATGATCCACAGTTGGGATGCATCATAGATGCGTACCAGGAAAGCACCGGAGGCTTTGGCCAGGTAGTGGGGATCCTCGGGGACATAAAACAACAGCAGGCTGCCCATCATGCCAGATTGGACTCCCAAATGTCCCGGGTGGAGACACACATGTCCCGAATGGAGTCCAAAATGGACAAAATTGATGACCTCACGGCGGTGCATCGGGACATACTCACATGCCTCCGCCAGATAGCTGACAACATGACCACACCTCCCTGTGTGCCCACTACATCAATTGCCACTACATCTGCAACTGCAACAGGGAGGGATGAGGACTCTAGCGGAGAGTCCCCGGCAACGCAGCAGCCTGCACTCGAGGGTCCCCCTGAAAAGAAGAAGAGGGGTCGTCCGAAGAAGGACAAGTGAGAGGCAGATGGCCATGCATACCCCCCAGGAAGTGAATACCTGTTCCAGACATCCTCCATTGTGTGCAAAGCGTTCACCTTGTTGACTGTCGTTAAACTCCCACACATGTGATGAAGGGTCTAAGTTGGACCAATGTTTCAAATGACTGTGGACTTTACTCTTGAAATTTCATCTACCAACACTACCAACTACTCTGTGAACTTTGGATTCCTATCGCACTGTACAGCACTTTCATTTACGTATACTATTAAAACACATGCATGTCAATAAATTCACAATTACACAAAAATTGCTTCTGTTGTGACTTAAACTTGGTTTGTGTCATAGAGATGATGACCTGCTAAAAGAATACTGTGCATGAAAACTACTACAGCAATGTAAACACAGTTATGTGAGTCATGGTGATGTGACACATATGAGGGAGACACAGCACTACGTCAACACAACACATACCTACCATGGCCATCTAACACATCGCCTACACTTCTTTGAACTGTAAATACAGTGGAATGCACATACACAACACACATCCTGAGCCAGTGGCAATCATCCCACATGTACAGTATGCAAATGATTGTCGGATGTGTGGACACAGACAAAGCACAGTCCAAAGTGACGCACAGGTTTATTACACAATCACTACATGTGAACTCCACAACAGATGGAAGGTAACCTCACGTGACAGTGAGCATAAAGTAACCAAGTGGTAAACATTGAAAGTCCAGGGGGGTGTGGCACATCATCGGTTTGACAACGACAACTTGCACTCTGTAACAGGAATCCTTGTTTCGGGGGTCACACGTGACCAAACAACAGCCAAAGGACCCTGTGAAGGACAGACACACCACACTATTAATATCATAAAATAACAGCATACAGCTCCAATACACATGACAAACAAAAAGTCTTCAGATACGTGAACACAACCTAGTAATCATGTCAACACTGTTTGGGAGTACATACTTACTCAAAGGACACATCACTGCAAGCATCCTGTCAAGTAGCACACAGCCACATATATGCAGCAACATTGCACCACCTACACATATCAGGCCATGACAAAATGTAGACAACACATCATTGTATACTCACAATCATGTGAAAAAGTTGTTGATGAGCTGTGTCCGAACATCCCCCTCACCCTCATCATCACTGGCAACATGACCCAGAGAAGGATCCTCCACGGCTGGTGGCTGGCGGTCATCATCATCCTGGATGAGAGCCAACTCCTCCCTCACTACCAGGTTGTGTAGCATGCAGCACCCAATTATGATTTTGCACACCTTCTCAGGGGCATATGGGAGGGCCCCTCCTGTCCTGTCCAGGCAGCGGAATCTGCTTTTCAGGAGACCAAATGTCCGCTCTACCACTCTCCTGGTCCGCCCATGTGCCTCATTATAACGTATCTCCGCCGGTGTCACACGGTTCCTGAGGGGTGTCAGCAACCACGGCATGTTTGGGTATCCGGAGTCACCTACATACAAACAAACAAACATTTTATGGGTCTGAAAAGAGGTTTAAAGACATTTTTTACCAAAAACACACAAGGGAAACAGATATTACACACCGACAAGCCAGGCACGCTGGTTCTGCAGCTGTGACATCATTGTTGGGATCCGACTAGTCCGCATGATGTAAGCGTCGTGTGCTGAACCAGGGAAACATGCACACACATGGGATATTGTCATGTCCGGCAGACATACCACCAGGGCATTAATGGAGTGGAAATGTTTTCGGTTCCGGTATGTCTGCTCATGTGCTTGTGGTGGTATCAAAGCCACATGTGTCCCATCTATAGAGCCTATAACATGTGGCATCCTTCCCAGTGCATAAAAGTCACTCTTTATGTCAGTGAATTGTCCTGGGGTTGGGAATTGTATGTACCGGTCCAGGAAATGCAACATCGCCTCCAGAACATCGCGAAGCACACGGCTGAACATGGTCTGTGACATCCCACCAGCAGAAGCCACAGTGTGCTGGAAGGTACCGGTGGTAAAGAGGTGTAGGGCTGCCATCACCTTCACCTTGGGTGTCAGCGCTGATGGATATGTCCCACCAGGTTGTAAATGTGGGGCCAACTGCTCCGCCAACACCTCAATTAGTGGTCTGGTGAAGAGGTACCGGCGGATGCAGTCACGTTCAGCCATGGTTGCTAGGTCTGGGAACGGTCTATGGACAGCTGGTCTCCTGCAGTACATAGGTGAGCAAAGAAAGATTGTCAGTTCCCCTACATATGTTGCAATGACCATGCTAATTATCACATGCTACATCATAGCAAGACACAGGGGCATATTCACAAGGAGCTATCGCCGAATTAACGGCACTCTATCGCAGCCAAAGTCGTGATAAATTTACCCCCCCCATTCACAAGCCGGTGTTAACAGCCCACAGCACCAGTTTACCTGCGATAGCAGCCGCAAAAAACATCGCCACAGAGGACCCTCGCAAATATCGCTAATGAGATGCAGAGTAGGCATTCCCGTGACTAAAGCCGAGACAACAGCACACCTCAACATTCACAACGACCAGCGACAACCGCTATAAAAACACAAAACAGGCGATAAGGCGCGTCAGCACCAGGAAATCTACACCTGCTCTGACCTGGTGTAAACTCGGACGGCAGCCAGCACCACAAAAGGGAGCACAGCCCAGGGCCACATCCGAAGGGCAACAGATGCCATGGAGCCACCCATCATGCGGCCCGGACACTCAAGAGGGCCACAACACCCACCGCCACCACCCCAGAACCACCCCTCCCTGGCACCCCCCCGACCAAAATCATGCCACATCAGCCACACCTAAACATGTACAAATTATTCAGCTTGATGCCGCACAATCACAACTGGTGACATGGATGTGTCGTCACAGAAATGACCAGCACACATTCACTTTCGAAGCAACAAATAAAACTTTATTAAAATGAACAACAAAATGAAATGAAGACACATGCCCGCTTTTCTCCGGACAATACGTATGTCACAGCCTGTAAGACAAAAAACATGATGAGAAGGTGTGTCCTGCGCACATCAGAGGACAGAGAGAGAGAGCGAAGGAGAGAGAGAGGAAGAGAGGGAGAGAGAGAGAGAGAGGGTGAGAGAGAGAGAGAGAAGAGGAGAGAGAGAGGAAGAGGAAGAGAGGGAGGGAGAGAGAGAGAGAGAGGAAGAGAGGGAGAGAGAGAGAGAGAAGAGGAGAGAGAGAGGAAGAGAGGGAGGGAGAGAGAGAGAGAAGAGGAGAGAGAGAGAGAGGAAGAGAGGGAGAGAGAGAGAGAGAGCGTGCCGCCCCTGCGCACCCAGGCCACACTGCTCACCTGCTGCCACCGGTGTGTCTCCAACCACGTGCCGGTATGTAGGGCAGTTCACCAGGTCACACATCTGATTCAGAGCCATCAGCTGAAACAGAGCCCAGATACATGACTGGCACAGTACACACACTTGCACAAAGACAACATCGCCTGCCTGCCCATGCACACCCAGGCAGAGGCACCCCAACCTCTCCCGCCGCCCATCGGAGCATGCCCGCCCATGCACACCCAGGCCTCAATGCTCACCTTCCACCACCGGCGCATAGACAGGAGGTCCCACCACGTGCCGCTGCAAGCCACAAGCCTGGGGCCCGCGGACATGGCATCCTCCACATCATGCAGCCCCGCTCCGCAGGCCACCAGGTCTCACGTTTGGTGCTGGGTCTTGATTACTCCATGGCAGAGGACATACCAGTGCACCCGGCACCATCGCAGGCTGCACACCCGCTCAGCCCAATGGGTGCCACCGACTCTGGCATCCCGGAAGCGACGCCACAGGGCGGTAGGCCCGCGCTGCCCACTGGCTCTGGCCTACACTGCGGTCCAGCAGGGCACACAAAACCTGAGCTGTCCGGACCGCCGTGACGGGGCATCATCGCAGGCTGCACACCCGCTCAGCAGCTCAAGGTGCCACTGACTCAGTGCACCCAAAGTCACCGTCCCGTGGCGGGGTGCCTGTGCCGTCCGCAAGGCCTCTGGTGCCACTAACCCTGTGCAACCCCAGTCTGCGCCACGTGGTGGTAGGCCCGTGCCATACTCACAGGCCTCGGATGCCACCAACCCTGTGCAACCCCAGTCTGCGCCACGTGGTGGTAGGCTCGTCCCGTACTCACAGGCCTCGGATGCCACTAACCCTGTGCGCAGCAACTCATGGGCCCTATATGAGTGTGAACCGTGGGGCGTCCGTCATCCAGTCACCACCGGAAGAGGGGAATGTGACGTCGTCGGACCCTTATGTTGGCGGAGTCACATGGCCTGTGACGCATGTGCCGGATGGGTGTGGTGTGTGTGAAAACCTGCCCTCAGGGAGTGGCTGTGACATGCTGACGACTAGACCAGTGACCTGCACACCACCAGCGAGTACGGCTGCGACGGGAAGCAAGGAGGGCCCCCCTCAGGGTGTAAGCGGAGTGGACTGGCATGCCGTACGCCCGACCAGTGCAGGGCTTGCAACAGTGACTCATGGGCTCTGGGCGTGCTCCAGTCCATGTCTGGACAAGGAAGTGACTGATGCGTGTGTCCCTGCTGCAGTCTTCACGGAACCCGCTACACAAGATGCAATGTCGCACCCCCTTACTGGCATCCCACAGGATGAACATCATTGACGCAAGGGAAGGCACTGTCCCCACATTCATCCACACTTCCACACAGGAATGACGTAAGACATTCCACAGCAGTGCGTCACTGGATGTTTATTTGCACATCCAGTGCAGTCATGCAGCTGGAGCGGTACAGGTCAATGCCGAGCACACCACACAATATGGGCCCATGGAGGGCTAGCCAGTGTCCATCCCGGGATGACCTGTACTGCGGAAGAGGAAGGGTACAGTCCACAGTCTGTCCGCCGTGTCATTGGTCATCAAACAGCATGTGGCAGTCCATGTCGCTGTCCAAGGTGAGTGCCTCGGAGTGTATCGGGGGTCAGTGGTAGGTCTTGAGGCCATGTGCGGCACCAAGCAGAAACAGGCAAGGTGGCGGTAATGGATGCTAGTGCCTGGTCCTCCTGACCACAGTCCCATCCACGTCCTCGTCCCCGGGTGTGTGCCCTGCCCCACCTGTGGGTGTTGCAGTGCTGGCTGCGGCACTGTGTGCCACTGACTTATCAGGGGCCGGAGGAGGATTGTCGGCTGCACTGTGTGGCAGTGACACATCAGGTGCCGGAGTGGATACGCCTGCCACACTGGGAGGCACTGACACACCAGGGGGCGGAGATGTGGATGGTGTGGGGTCAGCAGCATTCATCATCGCCACGCCTTGTGGCAGCAATGCCATGATGAGGACATGCACGGCACGGTAGATACCAGCTACATTTCGCTGATGTGCAGCGGCGGCTGCCATCCTTTCCCCCTCCATCCGCACCATGTCCTCCATGAGCCTCCGCATGTGTGCCAGCTCAAGGCTGGCATCGCTGGGGCCACTGTGAGTGGATAGGTATTCTTCCCTCCACGTCATGACTCCATAGATGTCAGTCAGGGCTCGCTGGAGACCATGGGGCGGACATAGACACCCATGGATGGCGTCCAGTTTGTTAGCCATGAGCTCGAACCCCACCCGCACCTGCTCGGCCCTCCCCCTCTGGCCCTCCATCACACGGCGTTGGAAGGCCATTTGTTGTTCCTGGGGGTCTTGGGAGGGTGCCGGGGCTGTGGGTGCCTCCTGCTGGGTGGTTTGGGTGGTGGGTGGGGTCTCATGGATGTAGCTGGGCTGCCCTGATCCTGGAGGTGAGTAGTGGAGGTGGTCAATGAGGTCTTGGATGGTTTGGATGTTGATGCTGGTGTTCTCCTCCTCCTTGTCATCAGTGAAGAGTGGCTGTGACTGCTCTGCAGGAGGTGTTGAAGATGCCCCTGCGATGTGAAGGGGAGATGGTGTATTACAATGTGTCCACATGTATGTAGCCGCATGGTACAGGTTGACATTCAGACAGCATGGCATTGTACATTGTGATAGTGTGTGGGTCTGGGTGAGGACCCAGAGTGATTGTGGGTGTGCACTGTGCCCTGCTTGCTTGTGCATGTGTGCCATTGTGGCCATCTCTCCCCATCCCCCCAGTACCTGGTGGTCACTCACCCTGTTGCGGTTGTGTTGTGTCCTGTCGAGCAGTGTCCGGTCCCCTGACTCCGGCCACAGTCTCCACACTGATGACTGTCGACACCAGCTCCTCCATGTCATCCAGCTCCAGCTGTGGCGCTGGGCCCCCACCTCCGGTCTGCGTTGCTGCCTTGAGGTTGGCGGAGAGTTTATCCTTGGTCTTCCGCTTGATGTCATTCCATCGCCTCTTGACCTCGTCCATTGTCCACTTGTGCTCTCCGACGGCATTCACCTTGTCGACGATGTCCCGCCATATTCCATTTTTGGTGCCCAATGACACGTTGGAGGTGACGAAGAGTTGTTGATGGTGTTTCATCACCTCCGTGACTATGATCCTGTTCGCCTGTGGACTGAACTTGGTCTTCCTGGTCTTCTTGTCCTTGCCCTTCCCTGTCCCCAAGGTCCCAGGCTGGTCGTCCGGGGTGCTTGTGGGGTTGCGCTGGTCCTCTGCGCCTGCTCCGGCTGCCTCCATGGTGCTTGTGTGTTGGTCAGTTTGCGTGTGGGTTATTTTTTTCTGCTTTTATGGAGGTTTCTGACGCCTGCCAGGTGTGTGTTGCAGGCCTGGCGCTGCTTGTCGCTGGTTTCCTCATCGCGCTTTGGCCCATCGCGTGTTTTTGGGTATTGTGGTTTGTGTTTTTATCTCCATCGTGCAGGTTGTATCGCGGACTTTGTCCGTGGTTTCGGCAGACTATCGCATGGTACAGCCTTGTTGTGAATTCCACGTTGTCACGGGGTTATTTTCCCATGATAGGCTGCGTTATTGAAAGTTGCGTTACGCTACTCTTGCTGTAGTTATCACACGTTCTTGTGAATATACCCCACAATTACTTGATGTGTGTGCTGTTGGACATGGACACATATGTCAGCTATGTGCCCCCACCTGTCATCCCAGCTCAACATGGTTACACAACAAGTGCAATGCTGCGCTGTGAACAATCTATGGGGTCTGTCACAGTACATCTGCACAAATGTCACATACCAAACACACACCTCAGTGACTAGTAAGGGTAGATGTGTTCCCCACATGACAGGTGCTATGTCAGTCACACACACAAGGATCTTGTCGTGCCACAAGGACACTCTCATGATGTAGCGTCTGATGTACACGTACCAACACACCCAT
Source organism: Calotriton arnoldi (assembly GCA_963921515.1). Lineage (NCBI taxonomy): Eukaryota > Metazoa > Chordata > Amphibia > Caudata > Salamandridae > Calotriton > Calotriton arnoldi. The sequence continues at coordinate 2,288,201 of CAWUFW010002179.1, forward strand.
GAAACACACATGATGTGCTACCAGATTTGTACTCAGGGCATACATGGATGTCTGTGACACACAGACACAACAGCAACTCACATGGCCAAATCACATGAATGTTGTAAACGATTGACATCTACCACATACAATCAGAGACAAGTGTGTAGCACAATATGCACATACTCAGGATCAACCACAAAATGGTAGCTCTGGGACACCATGTGACACACAGTCCATTTCACCTATGAGTCAGTGTGTATGTAACATGTCATCACACAATGTGCACCCTGAACTGTGTACAGGCCTCAGGGTTTGATCTGTAAAGTTGTCACTCACAGTAGTGATGTGCCTCACACACAATGGTTTTTGTCCACATTACACATGGCATATCCTGGTAGTGTGTGCCACTAAGTCCCACGTCCAATATGACATGTGGAGCCATATGCCCACACATGTCATGAAGCCTGAAATGTTATTCCATATACTATGTGACAGGCTGTATGTTTGTTGTAGAGCACCGGAGTCCCTGCCAATATATTGTGTGTTTTTTTTATCCAAAGGAAGGGAAACTAGGGCTTTTTTATCCAGGTCCAGCATACATGCCTGTTAATATATCTTTACAATAGTGGTATGCAGTTCCTATTGTACAAAGCAGGTAGTTGTATGTGATCTGGGGGTATACATGACAGTGTATAGTCAATAAACAGGAGAAAAGTTTCCTCCTTTCGGAAAAAGACCCTCACACACCCAGCCAGCTAGGTGTCTTGCTTCATCATCGGGTCTGCTCCTTATCGGGTCGGCGCTGCAATACCCGATCGGGCACCCGTGATGGGGCCTTCTTGGCGGAGATCTTTATTCCTTAAGCCGTAGGGTGTAGTGCGTGTGATGGCCCTAGGTCAGTGTAGGTGATAGTGATGTTTAGGGATGTGAAATTTAAAACACAAATGGTGGTCCACTCACAACAATTTTAATGAATTGTGGCCACCACCCTGATTAAAACAAAAAGACGCGTATGCTCACTCTAAGGTTTGTGAGGTTATACGCTTGTGATATGGGTCAACATGTTTCTTGCCCATTATCAATTAGATGGCAATTCTTCAGGACCAAACCTAGATCTACCTACACTTTTGGTGGTGGTCCGAAACTAAGTGAAGTGAAGTAATGACCACCCGTACAGTACCCTAAAAAGTGGTACCTGTAGATCTACAACATAACCTGCAACAAAACAGAATAACAAACATTACTATATCATGTCAGAATACTCTAGTTTTTTACACTGTAGTTGGTGCACCATCCAGTATCCAAGGTGCATCACACGCATGCTCAACACAGGTGAGCGGTGGCATGAGTCATTTGAGAACTAGGTACGATAAAAAACACATTAAAAAGCAGCAGAGAAGTAGAGCGTTATTGTGCTGATGGCACAGTCGTGGAACTCACCCTATTTGTGTAAAAATGCACGCCATCGTGTACCGGCAGGTGTAGACACTAAGGTGTAGTGTCCTAATGAATAAGAGAAAGGAGAGTTGAAATATGGATAATTAAGTACAGTAACCTGTGGGCAGTATCAAGAACAGAGGCAGAAAACACAACAACGGTGCTCCTTTGCTGTGTCTCATCATGGTGAGGTATAAGCGCCTCAAAGGGAGATTCTATGTCCCCCTTCTGTCATCGTGACATGTGGGCTGCGTACAAAGACCCCCCGCCAGCGCCAACCGGTGGCTCCTCCGAAACCAGCCGAGAAAACTACTCTCTGGATTGTTTTTTTTGAAGGAAGGTGCCCCTTCCTGTACAAAAACAATCCTGTCTATGTTGGTGCTAGGCAGCAATTTGTGCGCCCAACGCCAAGGAAAGGACAGGCATGCACCGCTTTCATAAATACTGTGCATTCCTGCCCTTTCACATTGGCATAGAACAGCGCAGAAAGAAGGCTTGCGGCACTGCCCTACGCCAATTCCTCATAAATGAGGCCGTTTGTTTTTAGCTACACCTTTGACTACACCCCCACGCACACTGACCTTTTGGTTTGATAAACACTGTATATTATTATTTCCCCACCGTAAAAATTATTTGCTGTGGGAATTGTTTTTTTAGTGTTGTCGATAGTTGTCTATGATAAGGAGTACCAGGTTCTCGAACTTTTCGTCAGAAGGGGGTCCTTACGTCTAAAAACGTTTGATAAGGGGGTCTCAGCATCAAAAAGTTTGCAGACCTCTGCCTTAGTGTCTACACCTGCCGGTACACGATGCCGTGCATTTTTGACCCAAATAGGGTGAGTTCCACGACTGTGCCATCAGCACAATAACGCTCTACTTCGCTGCTGCTTTTTAATGTGTTTTTAATCGTACCTAGTTCTCAAATGATGCATGCCACCGCTCACCTGTGTTCAGCATGCGTGTGATGCACCTTGGATATTGGATGGTGCACCAACTACAGTGTAAAAACTAGAGTATTCTGACATGATATAGTAATGTTTGTTATTCTGTTTTGTTGCAGGTTATGTTGTAGATCTACAGGTACCACTTTTAGGGTGTGCTGTACGGGTGGTCATTACTTCACTTCACTTAGTTTCTGACCACCACCAAAAGTGTAGGTAGATCTAGGTTTGGTCCTGAAGAATTGCCATCTAATTGATAATAGGCAAGAAACATGTTGACCCATATCACAAGCGTAAAACCTCACAAACCTTAGAGTGAGCATACGCGTCTTTTTCGTTTTAATCAGGGTGGTGACCACAATTCATTAAAATTGTTGTGAGTGGACAACCATTTCTGTTTTAAATTTCACATCCCTACACATCACTATCACCTACACTGACCTAGGGCCCTCACACGCACTACACCCTACGGCTTAAGGAATAAAGATCTCCGCCAAGAAGGCCCCATCACGGGTGCCGATCGGGTATTGCAGCGCCGACCCGATAAGGAGCAGACCCGATGATGAAGCAAGACACCTAGATGGCTGGGTGTGTGAGGGTCTTTTTCTGAAAGGAGGAAAATTTTCTCCTGTTTATTAACTATACACTGTCTTGTATACCCCCAGATCACATACAACTACCTGCTTTGTACAATAGGAACTGCATACCACTACTGTAAAAAGATATTGTGTGTGTCATCCTTTGGCTCTTGACTGCAATGGTGACAGACGCGTGTGAGTGTTTCAATAGACGCAACGTACATTTAGGGTCCGAGCCGGGCGCACGCCTTGGCTCTTGACTGCAATGGTGACAGACGCGTGTGAGTGTTTCAATAGACGCAACGTACATTTAGGGTCCTTGGCTCTTGACTGCAATGGTGACAGATGCGTGTGAGTGTTTCAATAGAAGCGACGTACAGTTAGGGTCCGAGCCGGGCGCACGCCTTGGCTCTTGACTGCAATGGTGACAGACGCGTGTGAGTGTTTCAATAGACGCGACGTACATTTAGGGTCCGAGCCGGGCGCACGCCTTGGCTCTTGACTGCAATGGTGAAAGTTGCGTGTGATTGTTTTAAAAGACGTGACGTACATTTACGGGCCAAGCCGGGCACACGCATTGGCTCCTGACTGTCATGGAGACTGACGCGTGTGAGTTTTCAAAAGACGCAATGTACATTTACGGGCCGAGCCGGGCGCACGCATTGGCTCCTGACTGTCATGGAGACTGACGCGGTATTGATACTTGTACGAATGGCGTTCCAAAAATTCCGTTGGCACCCAACAACAATGTATCAAAGTCAATGGTGTCATGATGGGGAATATTTGAACGATGCGGAAGGCGTGTACGAAGTGTGCAATGCAATGGATTGGCCAATTTCATACAAAAGCAAACGTCTCGGACCTATCACTTTGTTTTTTTGTTTTGTTTTTTTATTTTTTTTTATTAATTTAATCCATGTCACAAATATAGATCATAAAAATTATAATCAAAAGCTGACAAAATAGTCAATACAGTATCCTTAACAATCCTAAGGTAAGTCCACAAGAGCATCAGCATCAAAACAAATTATGATCATATTATCGTTAAACAACCTAGGGCAGTTGATTATTTCATATACTGGATCATAGCCTCCCATATCTGAATCCCACGTTTTTGCCGTTTGGATGATTTTAAGGCATATAAACTATATTCCATATTAAAAGCATGAAAAATTTTTGCCCTCCACATCTCAAATGTGGGAGCCTCCTTTTGAAGCCAACATGAGGCAATACAAAGTCGCACCACAGCTACAGCAATAAATGATAAGAATCTAAATTTGTACATTGGTTGCTCATTTGAAATATTTATACATATCCCTAATAACATCATTGCCTTCGTTATTGGTATAGAGGTACCTGTAACTTCTTGCAGAAATAATTCTATTTGGTGCTTTAATTGCGACAATGCTGTGCATTCAAAGAAAACATGCACACTATCTGCTCCATCGCTATGACACCTGAAACATTTACCATCATTATTTCCACCCCACTTCATCATGCGTTCAGGTGTATGATATAAATCAAAGATGGTCTTATAATGCTGCGTTTGTAAATTCGATGATAGCAGTATTTTCCCTGCTATGTCTATAGAAGTCTGAATCACCTCTCCATCGACCCCTAAACGTGCAGCCCATTTAAGATCATAAGCAGCCAGATCGTCCTTTTGAGATTCAATTAGCATAGAGTATAGTACCCCTATCTTGGCCTTCCTTCTAATAGCCTCTACAATTGGAAGCGTCGTGATTCCCTCATACAGATGGTGTCTAACGAGATAATCTCGCAGTTGCAGATGCTTAAAAAAGTCATGATGTTGAAGTTGATAACTTTCAACTAATTCCTCGAATGAGCATAGTACCCCTCCCTTGTATAAATCACCCAGATATCTAATCCCTGCATCTTCCAACACAACATCTTAAAATCCCAGAATATTTCCGGAAACCTGACAGCTGAATCAAGTGGAGTATAATAGTTCAGTTGTGGAATATTCAACCACTTACATACCCTTTTCCAAGCCTTATAAGCTGAAATCATAACCTTAAACCTAGTTTTTATAATAACTTGGCTCGGAAAATTTCAATAACACATTTCTAGCATCTTCCCCTAGCAATAGTTGATATATTGAAGGAGCTTCTGTCTCTATCACGTCTTCCCCTGTCAGTAAAGTACGTATATTTTGCATTAAACAATCATAATAGTAAAAACAAAAATTCGGAACAGACCAACCTCCCCTGTCTAACGGTAGCATCATGTATTTAAAAGCTCTCCTGGCTTTGCGTTGTCCCCAAATGAATCTGTCGCATATAGATTGAAGCCCTTGTAACTGTTTGTTTGTTAACTCTAATGGCACTGCTCTAAAGTAATAGAGTACTTTGGGAAGAACAATAATTTTTAAAATATTTCGTCTGCCAACTAACGTCAGATGCAGACACTCCAGACGATCTAGCTGCTGCTTAACCGCTAGGGTAATGCTACCCCAGTTAACCTCGATTAGTTCTTGTAAGGACATTCTGATTTTTACACCAAGATATCGAGCTTCATCCGTTACCCGACTCTCCCCCGGACAGGCCTGATAAGTACCTACTATCTGAGTTTTGCCCACATTTAGTTTATATCCCGACACCGCCCCAAATTCTTCAGCCAATTTTTCTATCTCCCTTATAGCCTGAGCAGGATCCGCGGAGGCAACAACAATATCATCCACATATGCTAAAACACGTATCTGGTAAGGCCCACATTCCATTGACTTTATCGTGCTGCTTTGTTCTAGCATCTGCACAAATGGGGCAATATATAATGCAAAAAATAATGGGGAGCAGGGATAACCCTGCCTTGTTTCCCTATTAATACAAACTTGCTTAGATTCCCTCCCCATGACACAAATTCTAGCTCTCGGTGACTTATACATACTTCGAATCGACTTAATAAAATCTGGCACGAACCCCATCCCACGCATAACACCCCACATAAAAGCCCAAGATACACGATCGAACGCCTTCTCGGCGTCAAATAATATTAGGCCCAACTTTTTATGATGCATATTAGCAAAATCAATGAGAGTAATGACTCTATGAATATGATTAATGGTACTTCTACCTGGAATAAATCCATGTTGAGACATTGAAACCAAGGGCGTAATGAGCCGCATTAACCTATTAGCTAAAATCTTGGCGTAGATTTTCCGATCGGCATTTAACAAAGATATCGGTCTGTATCACCCTGGTATGTTAGGGGGTTTGTCCTTTTTTTTAAACACAGCAATATTAGCCTCATCCCAGGATGAAGGCGTGTTCCCCAGCAGCGCTTCCTGAAAAACCCCCAACATATCAATTTTCAAGACTGGAAAAAGCACCTGATAAATTTCTAATGGTAGTTTATCTGGTCCAGCGGCTTTCCCATGTGCTAGCTGTCCTAATGCGGCCTCTATTTCCTCAATAGTTATTAATTCTTCCAATGCTGCTTGCTCCTCAGCACTTATCCGATTCAATACTAATTTTTGACAAAAATGCTCAATTTCTGATTCCTCAAGATCATGGGGCATATTAGCAAGGAGTTGCGATATTTATCGCAAAACGCGCTTAGCGCGTTTTTTGTTAACGCCGCCTATCGCTGGAAATTATCGCTGAGATAACACCCTATTAGTAAGGTTTATCTCCATAGCGATATTATTTCCAGCGATAGCGGCTAAGCATCGTAGAATATCGCTGGAAAACCAGCGATATTCTTGCATTAACGCTAAGGTGGATTCAGCATTAGAATCCACCTCCTATACCTTAAACAGGTAAGTCATAGTCAGTAGCAGGTGTTAAAATCTAGCGATAAACGCGCTTAGCGCGATTTATTTTATCGCTTCGCCTGCCTTGATAATAGGGGTTAGTGGTGTTAGCGACTGTTTACAGTCGCTTTTAGTGGGAACGCCTACCTTGCATGTCATTAGCGATAAATATCGCTGACATGCAAGGCGATGTAATTCCCGGCCTCTAACGCCTGAAAGCTGTCGCTAACGCCTGTTAGTGACAGCTTGCTAATAGGGCGTTAAAAATATCGCCGATTTAGCGGCAAAAAGTGCCGCTAAATCGGCGATAAAGCCCTTGATAATATGCCCCATGTTGCTTATATAGTGCTTGGTAAAACTCATAAAAAACCCCCATAATACCCTCCTCTGTTTCAACCGTATTGCCCGCCGCATCAATCATAGCCAAAATTCTTTGAGAGGATTGCCTAGCTCTAAGGGGCATATTTACAAGCCCCTTGCACCACTTTTGCGTCACTTTTAACATGGAAAAAGTGACGCAAAAGTGGCGCAAGGGGCTTGTAAATATGCCCCTAAGTCTCTGTGCAAGGTGCCGGCCGGTCGACTCTCCATATTCATAGCTACTTTGTTTATAGGTATTATATTGAATAGCGATTTCCTTGCACCAAATCGCATTTATTTTTGCTTTAACAGATGCTAACTTACTATTTATAACTTTAACGTCAGACCCCTGTCTAAGAATCTTTATCAATTCCAATTCCACTTCCCGGAGCTCATCCAGCAGCTGGTGAATGGTTGTTTGCCCTTGTTTTAATTTAGCTAGCCGAAAACTGAGCGCCTCACCCTGTATTCCTGCTTTAAGAGTGTCCCATACAATAGGACCCGAGGCCGATCCCCTATTTATATCAAGGAAATCCCTTGCCCACCTAATCAAATGATCTCTAAATGCCTTATCATTCAATAGTTTCCTATTAAAAGAGAATGCCCTTCCACCCTTCCTCTGCCTAATCGTATACAGGTCCAGCAAAAGAGGGCCGTGATCCGCAGTGATCCGGGGCCAGACCTGCATCTTTGCGCCAGCTATGAGTGCCCTAGACAAAAATATATAATCTAATCTTACCAATTTTTGATGCGGGTGTGAATAAAACGTAAATCCGGGATCTGACTGATGTATTGTCCTCCATGTGTCCACTAACCCATGATCCCTCAATAATTGAACTAGAGCCTTAAAAACTTTAGGTTTGCGGCCCACGTACTTATATTTGGGGCTTAAAATGTGCCCCTCTAAATGGATGTTAAAGTCCCCACATAGAATCAGCGGAGTGGGCCATGCTACCAATTCGACATTTAAATCTTCCAATATTCCAGCTTTATCTACATTTGACCCATAAACAGAGCAGATAGTAGACTTAGTTGTTCCTATTAAACATTCGACAATCGCCCATCTCCCGTAATAATCCACCTTTACCCTCCCCGTCCCCATGATGCCGCCATATGCCAAGATAGCTACTCCCCTAGAGTTCCAGCACAGCTTTAGTGTTCCAGCGTTGTGAGCGCTGCTGCCGGGATCATTGGCGGCGGCGGCAGTACTGTAGTACCGTTGAAAGGAGCACTACGGGAAAAGGAAAAAGGGAGTCTGCGATGGCCCTAGAAGAGCAGTAAAACTCCCGGAGAACTCCCGGTAAGAGCGCACAGAGTGGAAAAAGCGTTTTTTTGGTCTAGGGGATTGCTACTCGGTAAACAACTTTATTGGTAACAGCGAGCTGCTACATTGTTACATTGCTACATTTTTTCACCTTAAACTGCCTTAACTGCCTGAACTTTCGTCTGGGTGCTAAGAGCTAAGAGCGGCAATTGGTACAGCGATCTGCTATACTGTCTTGCCTTAACCGCCCCAACGCCTGAGACTCTTCTGTTTTGGTGTGATCGTGCGTGGCTGCGAAGATTGTAGCAATAAGTGTGGTTGGCGGCTGAAGTGAGATAGGCTGCCGAAGAGAATTTTCGTTAATATTCGTGGTCAAGTGGGAAGAAAAAAAAAAGCGAGTTATACCTGGTCAGCTGCAACAGTAATAACGTCTTAAAGGAGAGTTTCTAGATTGAACTACTGATTCTTTTTTCTTTTTTTCTTTTTTCATCAGAGAATTTGGAAATCTAAGACATTATCATATAATAAGGTGCTTTTGCTTCAGTATATTCAACGTCATGCCTCCTAAAACTGGTCGTGGAGGTAAAACCAAGCCAATTAGCGATGCAGTGAGTAGGGCTGCCCTCTCAGCTAGCTGTACAAAAGATGGGGTAGATGAAGCTGGTGTAGAGACTGTGACACAAGAGTTGAGTAGCAGGAAGGTACCTCAGATACCCCAAAACTTTTTGCCCAAAAAAAAAACAACATACTGTGGTGTCTACTCGGAGTCTGGCAAAGGAAAACAAGCATTTGCAATGCGATAGGTCTCGCAATTACGAGATTTTGAGCTATTGGCGTTGTAAATCACAATACCTTTTATTTATGTGTTTAAAAAACCTGCAATAATAAAAGGACAGTTAGAGCTCTATTAACTTGGTTACCTGTTCCCTTCACTATACCCTACACCATGGTTACCCATGGCACAGCTAGGGTTCAAATGGCAACTCAGGAATAGTACCTTGTACCTCCCTGCCCCTATGGTGCCCACCGCACTCCACATTAATGAAAAATGTCGCCTCAACAAACGGGCTTCCATTTTACGGATCATCGGCCATGCCTCCAGTCACGTGACCTGCCCTTCTCTTTGCAAGGTCATGTGCCTCAGCTGGGTGGGAGCTGTTCTTGTTTGCTTTTTGCCTGCGACAGTCTCTTTTTTATGGGCCCATGGGGTAGTGTGTCATCTGTTTGCCATCGGGGAGTTGTTGTAACATTTTAGGTATTTTGATGACTGTAAGCTCAAAAGTTGGTTTCATGAGTTCAGCTGCTTGCTCTCTTTCACATCTCTTGTCTTATAAATATGTGGCGTTGGTTTGTTTGCACATAAAGTGATCATTAACACAGCCAGCCGGGCCATTTGTTTTCCTCTTTTAGCACCTGATGCTTTGTCTAGCAGAAGATAAAATGATATCAGAAGCCGCCAGACATGTTTCTTTCTGGACTGGGCTGATATATTTGCTTTGCTGGACTGCTGATAACTGCTATGCTTTTACAAGTTGCACAGTTTATTATTGTGGGAGGGACACACTTGTAGACAATCAGTGTGCATGGTCCATATTTTGTGTTTTTAGGGCTGTCTAAAGAGAGCTGTCGCTTTTCACTTCAGAAATGGGCGAGATTGCTAATGTTTACATACTCAAAATGATGTATAGAATACCATCAATTAACTTAGTGATGTAAGACAATGCATGGACTCTGATTAGGGGCCAACTGCAGTATGGTCCTCTACAAACTGTCCACTCAGTGACCCTATAATGCTCTGCACAGGGAGGGTGGGGTCCATTCGCTGCTTCCACTTATAGAGCAGTTCTCGGAGAAGAACAAGGAACCTATTGCTACTGCACGCTGTCTGCTCGCTCCACACTTACAGAGACTGGGGGGACGATGATGGATTTAGAGGTAGAGGAGAAGGGAAAATGTGAAAGGGAGTGGCAAGGGGATCGGGGAATAATATGGAAACTGGGAGACATATTGTGACGCAAAGGTAAAGGGGAATGGAAAGCAGAAGGATCATGGAGAGAAAAGAGGGCTAGAAAGAGGCAAGGCACAATTAGAGAAGCAGGGGGTTACCAAAAGTCAAAACACAGAGAAACTGAAAGGCGTACACAGAGACAGGAGAGGTACAGTGAGACAGGAAAGCGCACACACAGATGAAAGAGGCAGAGCGAAACACATGGCCCAAAGTGAGAAAGAAGAAAGAGAGCCAGAGAAGCAAAAGTCAGAAAGAGACAAGGGGGAACAGAGAGACAAAGGGGAGTGCACAGAGAACAGACCGACGGGGTACAGAAAGAGAAAAAAGAATCAGAAAAGATGACACTCAAAACAGAAAATGGTCATAGAGACTAGGAAGGGGCACATAGGCGAAGAAACCGCACATCGGGACAGAAAGGTCCCAACAAAACAGAACGGCCATGGAAATGAAGAACAAGCGCGCGCGCCTCGCACGGCAGCAGGGGGATGAGGGGGCCTGCGCGATTCCCTTGCGGGAGCGAGCGGCGCCAGGAGCGATAATTGCTACCATATGGCGCCGCTCGCTCCCGCAAGTGAATGCCAAACGTGCACGCGTTGCCATTGAAGGCAATGGAACGCGTGCACGTTTTTGGCTGAAAAGCCGAAGCGATTCCAAAAGGTCTTTTTGCCTATGCAGCGCATGCGCGCTGCATAGGCGAGACCTAAAAATGATGATGAGGAAAATTTTATGAGTGAGCGTGCCGAGGGAGCACAGCGGAAGGAGCACCATAATGACCGTGTAAATCAAAAAGGTATAGACCACGAGGCAGTACCTGTGCTTGTGGATACAGGAGGGACTGTGAATATTATTACACCTGCAGTGGTACTAACAGGGCAGCAAGAAGAGATTATTATGTCGGATGCAATAGTTGATTTGGGTCTCGAAGGTGCTAATAGGGAGAGTGACTCAGGGGAAGGCAATTTTTTTTCTATGTCGGATCATTCATCTGATGATGATGAAGGGGATGAAGAATCAGGTTTGAAATCCTTTTTTTGGGAAAGATCTGGGGTTAGTTCTGGCAGTGAGCTCAATACTTCAAACCCGGATGAAGACAATCTTGAAACCATCATGGTACATAAACATAGAGTTTATAAGGAGGTGGAAGCAGCAGGCCAGGCTGCCATGAGGGGCGGCCTTTCTAGTTTTATTGCAACTGAACCTGCCTTAGAAATGGCAAAGGGTGGCGAAGGAGATGAACGATCTCAAGCATTAAATCAGCGTGGGGAGATCTCATTAGAGGCAATTTATCAATGCATTACAGAACATAGGGTCGAGACTAGTATGGAAAGCGCTAAAACACATGTTGCTTGTCGTAAACTACAAAACGCCGTTAGGCGGATAGCGAAGTCATGTACTGAGTTTACGGAATGGTTGAATGAGGCAGAAGCAAGAATTTCTACATTAGAAGACGACATGGTGAGACAAAAGACGATGGTGGACAATTCGCAGCAATATAAAGAAGATGTGCAAGCCAAACTTGTGGATTTGGAAAATTGTATTCGGAGGAACAATTCGCGGATTTTAGGAATTCCTGAGGGCATTGAGGGACAAGATATTCGCAAATTTGTTGTGGAATTATTCACTGAAGCCTTCCCAGAATTAAAAGACTGGAACTGGTCCAACGAAGTGCAGAGGGCGCATAGGTTCCCATTCAAACAGAGGCCCGCAAAATTTGGTGATAAGGACGTCAGACCGAGAGCAATTTTGATTTGTCTGAGTAATTTTCTGGCACGCCACGCGATATACGACCTGGCACGTCCAGATAAAAAGCGGGCTGCAAAGGGAACTCAATTTTTTGTGCGACCGGACTTCTGTCATCAAACTGTGGAGAAGAGGTGGCAGTTACGTCAGCTAATAACTCCTTTTCAGGGGAAAGGAGCGCAAGTGTTTTTGTTAATCCCTGCTACCCTTAAAGTGATTGTCAAAGGTCAAACACGTTTTTTTACTACAGAATCGACAGCAAAGGAATATTTGGTCTCAATATAAATGTTTAATTTTGTACTTATGTTTTGTATTATTGCCCTTTCAGCCATCTATAATGGTGTAGAACTCTATAGCCGGTACAACCTGGCGGTGTCAGTATTATGTTTGGGCTAAGTGCACGGTTGTTGGATTTAGAATATGATAGTGAATGGGGAATCCATGTAATACATTTAATTTAGTTTCAGATAGCGACAGGGAGGATGGGGGAACACAGGGGGGAGAACTCACTCTGCATCAATAGGGCCATGGGCCCATTTGCCTATAAACTGGGGAGAGGGAGTGGGAGGGGGCGGTAGAGGGGGGCAGGGGCTCGGGCACTGGGGGGTCTAGGGTTTGGTGTGCGGGGGTGGTGGGGGTGCATTTCACAAAAATCAATCCATGTGCAAATACCTTTGATTTTTCAAGATGGTCAATAGCTATCAGACAAAGATTAAGAATGAGTCAGTTATTACTGATCTACTATGTGAGATATGTGAGACATGGCGGTTAAGGGAATTCGTATATGTTCTTTTAACGTCTGTGGCCTAAACAATAGTAATAAAAGGCGTAGGATAGCTGCAGAATTACGTATTTTAAAACCAGATATCCTGTGTATCCAGGAAACACATATACCGTGGGCCAAACGTAAATTGATGGAAGAATTAGGATACACACTTCTGGCTGTAACTAGGCAGACTTCGGACCTATCGCTTTGGACGCATGGGACAGATTCTGCCTCTGCAGCACAGATATAAGGCTGTCTGTTCCCCAGAGACTTCACTTGCCTGCACTACATGCCACAGGACTACTTCTACCACTACCACTGCTGCTCTCTCTGCATCCTCTGGGTACTGCAATGGCACGGACTGTGGAGAGGGCCCCAGCATTCACTGAGGAGGAGAACCAGGCCCTGCTGGACGGCCTCCTGCCACAGTACAGCAAGCTATAGGGGAAACCAGGGGAGCAGGTGAGTGTGCAGTCCACTGCCTTTCTAATTGTGCATGTTGTCTGACTAGCACTACTAGCATTGTGTTCACCAAGGGCAAGCATGCTCACTGAGTAATTGTAAGTCTCCAAGTGTGTAGAAACAAGTAATGTACAGGTGCAGGTTCAAAGAAATTGCATTTTGTCTTTGCTTTGGATTAACATGCACTGTTATCATGGTGTCAATGCTGGCTTGCACACAGGACAGCTGCCCATGTCCATATTTGCACTCCCTGTTTACATCATATGCCCTTCAGCAAATGACATGTATGTCCAACTGTGTGATGAACAGACATATTGCATGTGTGGCAATGGTGTCTAACTTTGACATCCATGCAGGTTGATGCCCATCAGAAGCAGAAGATTTGGCAGACCATCGTCTGGGCAGTAAGATCTGTGGGGGTCTTCAAACGCCGCATCCGCCACTGCCAGAAGAGGTGGCAAGACCTTTGTGGCTGGACCAGGAGGATAGCCAGAGTCCAGCTGAAGCTGTCGCCTCCACGCAGACGGGGCGGACGATGGACACCGACTCCCCACATGCTCCGGATACTGACGGTGGTCTTCCCTGACCTGGATGGGCAGTTGAAGGACAGACAGCAGCAAGGAGGGGGTAAGTTCATGCCTTTTTGGTGAACTATGTCTAACATGCAATTTGCACCCCTTCAGCCTGGTAACACTCCCACAGTTCGTCTGTCTGCTGAGACAAGACTCATGTGGCTAAATTTGGTGATGCCACATTCTCATCTGATACCCAGGTTTGTCCCTTTCAGTCTGTGACTTGTGTCACTTGGGTTGTGTGTTCTTGCTGTTGTCCAAGGTTGATGTTGGGAACAGCATCTGCTACAGGTGCATTGATTTGGGCTTCATGAGTGGGGCTATTGTCTGACGTGTGTCAGCACATTGACAGAAATCTGACCTGTACTCTGTGTGGGCCATACATAAATGTTCAAATTTCTGACCTGGGTCACCATAGGTGTCTGAGGTATTGACCACACACCCATGCAGCAGGTAAGACCAATGTTGGGGCCTCAGAGCAATGAAATGCATGTGTGTAACTGATGCATAGCCACCTGCCAAGTGTTCCTGGTAATCCCATGTTGCACATGGTCCAGGACAGGTATGGCAACTCCGGTCATCCGAGACACTCTGTCCTCCTAATCCTGGGTGTCATCCAACATCATGACCATTGCGAAATGTGCAATCAGGTGTCTGACTCAGTGTCATTGTGGAGTGGCATAGCTTTTTGGACTTCAGGAGTGGTAAAGTGTTTATGATGTACTGACACACCCCAAATGACATGCGATGGGTAGTGTTAGAACACATGACACACTGTGACAATTTAGAACAGAAGCTGCTGGAAAAAGAACAAAGATGGATGTTTAAATTGCACACAGATACGACAGGTCTGAATGATAATATACCATGGGGACAGTTCACAAGATGAACTAAACCTTGGGTACATTGAAGATACAGATATAATAATCCCAATACCACTCCGGGACTGTTTTGTTTACATCACAGATGAGAGGACCGGACGGTACTCAAATCACCTCGAAGAAAAGGTCCCCTGAACAGACTCCCATGTGAGACCTCACATTGCCTTTGTAACTCCACTGGCATGATGCAAGGAACTTGTAATTACTGAACGACCGCAACCACATCCACACAAAAGCAACAGTCAAAATCCTACTGCCTCGCTATCAAACATAGGCTTTAGAGTAGTTTCTCCTCTCAGGTTGACACCATACTAACTACACCTCAATTGATAATCTTTCAACTAAATATTGGAGGTGGACCAACTTAGGTCTCTACTTCCAATATGGCGCTCGAACTTTGCCAATAAAGAAATGGCCATTAACCTTGGTTCATGGTCTTTTTTCATTTTCTCTTTTTGTGGTAGTCTCTTTTCAGTTGAGGTAATAACCTCAAAAAATACTGATAAATTATTATTTACTCATCCCCCAGTTTTACAATGCCACTAATTTAATTTAAAAAAAAAAAGAAAAAAAAAAAAAATTCCAACTCTGAAAATGATCCTCCCAAAATGGCGCGGACAAAGTTCCGAAACTAGGCGGCCATTTTCTTACAACCGCGGTCTAGTCTTTACTCGCATATGAGCATGACTGGGCTTTTCCTGCCAGTATTTAAACAACATCGAGCTAAAGACACGCTAATATGCGGTCCTCCCGGGTACGAGTAGGTGTCATTGACGGAGGAGTGCTGAGCCAAGTAAGATCTTTTCTTCCCTAACAGGAACCCAGGATCCCTGAAAAACGCTCGTTTTTCCTCCAGGCCACGCTATGGGGAATAACTAACCAGTATTTCGCTTTTACCCATGGCCCTTCCCTTGACTCAAATACTTTATATACGTTCTTATAGGGTTACTACAAGCCCCTCCACCCTGAGGGCGTTGCCAAAACAGAAGTATGTTCTTACAAATTGTGAACAGTATGTTTATATGTTTGTTTTGTCTTGTAATGTTTGCTCACAAGTGTTTCTTTCCCTTTTTACCAATGTTTTTAACGAATAACCATGCTTTCTCACAATAGAGTAGTCCGATGTGTTCCAAGGTGTCACATTGGATACAAGCACTAATTCAATAATTTTTACTACTAAGGGCACCAACACAAACTATAGAGGAACGCATTGATTTAAGCACTGCATATGGTTTAGACCTGCCCACGTGAGAGGTGGGCAGGCAATATGTACTAATTTCTTTGTCACTTTATCTCCTTGAACAGATACTACGAGTCTGATTTCAACCGTATGTATTTAATTTTGATGCTCACACATTAGGTGTGCACCTGTTCTTTATTATATTATTTCTTTAGTATAGGATTGTTTTTCTCACGGAGTGGTACGCATGGGGCTGGTCCCCATGTGGTCCTGAAGAAGAGGTTTAGGGGACACCTCGAAACATGTCGACCAAATACTAGGGATAGTATACACATAACAGTTACACTTCCTCCCTATTATTAACCCCTTTTTATCCATACCAACTAGGAGCAGGAATAAACTAATCGCTCACTAGCTTGGTATTTTTAGCATCACCATCACCACTCCCCCAACACTGCACTACACATTTGTTCACAAAAAGTGCTCCTACGTAGTTCCGCAAGTTGCAGCACGCCCCAGACAGTAGATGTCTGGGATGGCCCCTGTTGGAAATGGCCCTTTTTGCAGGGTTATCCCCAAACTTTTTGCTTCTTCCTCCTTTATTTTTCCTGACCTGTGGTTGTTGGCTATAGGACTCTGGGCACTTTACCACTGCTGATCAGTGCTAAAGTGCATATGCTATCTCTGTAAATTATTACTGTGATTGGTTATCCATGATTGGCATATTTGTTCTACCAGCAAGGTCCCTAGTAAAGTGCACTGAGTGTGCCAGGGCTGGTGATTCAAATGCTACTAGTGGGCCTGCAGCACTGATTGTGCCACCCACATGAGTAGCCCTAAAATGGTGTCTCAGGCCTGCCACCGCAGTGCCTGTGCGCAGTCTGTGAACTGCCATGTTGTCCTGGCCAGTGTACACACTGGCCAGGCCTGACCCTTCCCTTTTCTTACACATTGGACACCCCTATGGTAGGCCCAAGGTACCCCCCCTGGGCAGGGTGCAGTGTATGTGAAAGGTAGGACATGTACTAGTGTGGGTAACATGTCCTGATAGTGAAATACTGCCAATTTCTGTTTTTCACTATTGAAAGGCTATCTTGCCCATAGGATAACATGGGGAATGCTGTATAACATGTTTACCTGCATATCTTCCCATAACGGCAAGATAGACATATGGAATCTGGTATCCCTGAACTCAGAATTTAATAACACATCTTTTAGTGAAGATGGTTTTTAAATTCTAAGTTTGGAAATAGCACTTTTAGAAAGTGGCTATTTTTTTTGTTCAGCCTTTCTGTGTGCCTCTGCCTGTTTGTGGATTGACTGTCTGGTTTATGAGTGACAGGGGCTGGGGGTGGCTCCAGGAGACTGGGTGAGTCAGCACTAGGCTGAATAGCCCCATCTGCATGTAGAGTGGTGGGGAGGAGTAGCACCTGGGTCTGAATAGGGCTGTGCCTGCCTGCCACAATGCTGGCTCCACCTCCTGCGGTGAGTCTGATGGCCCTGGCCCACACTCACAAAAGAAGAAGATGTGCCCTGGCAAAGTGCACCCAGAACTGGTTTGGACTGGGTCCAGGACCCCTCACACAGAAAGAACAAAGACTTTTGGGGTATAAAAGTAGAACTGAGACCCCTGTAAAATTAGATTAGGAAACTTCGTGATCAAGAAGGAATCCCTGCCAAAGAAGAACAGCCAGGAAGACTGAGGAACAGTGCTGCCATTGCTGAGTGTCTGGGAGCTGACCTGCAGTTGCTGTAATTTCTGAGGAAGAGGACCAAGGGGATGTCTGCTGTGTGCTGTGTCCCCCTTACTTGAAGAGGAGCTGTGCTGTATGCTTTGCCCCCTCTGAAGACCACCTATCTCCAAGGGCCTGGGAAGAGCTGGCCTCCTGTTCTCAAACACAGGGACACAAAAGTTTGCAGAAGGAATCATCGTATTGGCGCTGAGTGCGTGTTTCTGCGCACTACCTGTGGCCTCGTGAACCCTGCCTGCGTGTGTGATTGACTCGGTGTGCTATCGGCACACAGCGGGGCTTTGTGTGAGGTCTGCCGTGCTTCATGAAACAGCTGATCTGGCGCTCGAGAGTGCGTGCCCGTGCACTACCCGAGTCCGTCACCTGGGGCCAAGATCACCGCTGCCGGCCCGGTCCAAGGCAGGAGAGAAGTACTGAGCAAAGGAAAATCACTGCCACCGGCCCGGGAGCCTCGTAGCCTTGATCCCCTTCACACGCCTACGTCACGGACCAGCCGCGCTGGGATTGGTCCCAGCATAGCGGGTTGCCCAGCAACGAGGACGCTCACCCTGACGGAGCCGCGCTGTGTCTAGAGGAAGTGCGAGGTGTCTCCAAGTGATGAGGGCTTCCCCCGCTCCGCAACAAAGAGCAAAGCCGTGCCAGAGGCCGGGAAGTGCCGCCAAAGAAAGAGCTGCTTCACCGGGGAGTGCCGCCGAAGACAGAGCTGCTCCACCGGGAGGACAACGCGAACTGCCAAGCCCCCTCACCCTTTCAGGTAACCGGCTCCGCTCCACGCCCAAAGCTTGCGCCCAGGGAAGTTGCGAGTGAGAGCCCTGCCGGCGGGCCGTATCGGGGGGGTGTTAAGCATTGTGGTGACTGGCGCGCACTCGCGCATTACAAGGGGAGTGATTTCCTAAGCCAAAGCCAGCGCTCTTTGGGTGATTTGACTACAGCGCTCTTGTGGTGATTTGAATACAGCGCTCTTTGGGTGATTTGACTACAGCGCTCTTGTGGTGATGTGAATTCCCGCACTCTAGAAGGAGAGGGTTCACACCTACACTAAGCCCACAAGTGTTTTTATTATCACCAGTACGTTTTACAAAGAGAATAGTACCAAAGTGAACACTTTTCATAAGAGAATCATTCTGAAGACAAAATTGATTGTGTACGTGATTTTTATGTCGTTCGGATCTGCCTAAATCTATATAAAGATAACTTTATTTTTTATAAATAATCAGTGTGGTGTCCATTTGTGGTGTTTTACTGTGTTACTGTGGGTGATAGTGCAAATACTTTACACATTGCCTTGGGGATAAGCCTGTCTGCTCGTGCCAAGCTACCAAGGGGGTGAGCAGGGGTTATCAACAGAGTGTATCCCCATTACCCTGACTAGAAGCAAGGGTCCCTATTTGGACAAAGGTACTTACCTCTGCCAACTAGAGACCCCCAGATCTAACAGCCCCAATGATGAAGCATGTCACCTAGGGGCAACCCTTGGTGAGTGAGGGGACTCAAGAAGAGAATT
This sequence comes from Calotriton arnoldi, assembly GCA_963921515.1. NCBI lineage: Eukaryota > Metazoa > Chordata > Amphibia > Caudata > Salamandridae > Calotriton > Calotriton arnoldi. The sequence continues at coordinate 2,307,398 of CAWUFW010002179.1, forward strand.
TTCTCTTCTTAGATTCAGGGCATTGTTTCGCACATTTAGCGGAAGCCCTTGCCTTTGGTTAGGTTCTTAGATCTGTCATTTACAGATTCGTTAATAACTATACACAGTCTGGAGGATGAACCTAACGTCTACCTCCATCTCCCCCCATTTTTGTTTATAATATTTGCAGCTCGTAGCTGTGGGAGACCTTCGTTTTTTTCCTTGTTTCACACTCATGTCACCAAACATCACACAACATTCCATTACCAACATGGCAGAAATAACTGGCCTTACGTTCCCTGAGAAAGAAGTGGAGAGAATCCTTTCCTCCATGATCCCTCTAGGAGAAACACCCAATAGGGACAGTAATGAGGCAGCTCAATGCTGGGACGAACTAAGTGAGTTGAAAAGAAATCAGATAAAAACAATGATCCATGGAGTCATGATGACTGAATATTTAAGGGTCAATGCAGCGCCAAGAGGACTAATAGTGCGCAACGAACCTTTGATCTTCCAACAAGATAAGGCCTTCAAAAAAGATTGGTCGCTAATCTCTTGGCATTGTACAAGAGATTGGTTAATGCTCATAATAAAAACAGCAGTACGCCTGTCACAAGAGATGAAAGAGGAAATACACACTTTGGAGGTCAAACTCAAAACTTTCCAAACAACAACAGAGCTGAAAAAAAGATTGGAGGAACTGAACAAAACAATGACAGATTTCGAAATAACACTAAAAGACACTAAATATCAGAAATTTAAAAAAGATGCTAAGAATTTTATCCACGACAAGGTATACCCTTATGTCAGGGAGGACTATCACCTGACCGGCAAAAACCCAGGGTACAACACTGATACCGATGGATCTGACACAGGTTCCGACAGTTCAGACAATAGCTTTGGCCACAGGAATAGCACACGAGGCCGCCGTCATCACAGTGGAAGAATGAGGAATAGAGAAGGTCAAGGTTTTGGATGGCCACCTTACCAACCACCACCATTCCCGGCGCCACCATTCTACTATGGCACCGCACAATACCAACCACAACCATACCCTTATTTGGAAACAGGCCCACAGCAAGATCATGCTGGATCATCGGTTCCTTTTTTAGGAAGAGGCAAAGGCATACAAAGAGGAAAAACCAAGAGAGGACAACAGGTGCAATGGGCACAACCCCTGGAACAAATGAGGATGAACAGAAGGAGTATGGGCCCACCGAACTATCCAACAACCAGCAACAACCCAGTCTAGTAGTAAATCTATCGGGAACTACCCTGTCAACAACACAACTGATGGTCCTAGAAAAAGGACTCGGTTTTGTACCTACACCAACTTTAGATAAGTTCTTGCTCAGCTGTGAGCTGAATGAATTCATAAGGAAAATTAAGCTACAGGTGTTTTTTGAAAACAAACCAACTATGGAAATTCAAAGAGGTGACACTGGCTTAAATCCAAAATCTACATTTACACTGGCATCAGTCACACTACCGGTAGAACTATTAGCCTTTGAAAAGGCGGTTCTAAAAGAAGTAGGAGAGATGGATCCAAGAACTATAAAAACATTTCATAATACCACCAAGAAGGAACAAGAAGCCATCAAGGAATTGGCCAACAACAGGGACATCACAATAAAACCTGCTGATAAAGGCGGTGGCATCGTCCTACAAAGCACACAGGCATACCAAAGTGAATGCCTGAGGCTCCTGTCAGACGAAAGAAATTATGAACGCATCAAAAAGACCCCACAGAACAATTACGAATTGGGATTACCAGCATGATTGAAGAAGCATTAACACATGATTGGGTTACTAAGAAAGAAGGAGAATTCATGACCAATACCCAACCAGTCGTGCCCTATTTCTACACTATCCCAAAAATTCATAAGTCACTGGAAAACCCTCCAGGACGTCCCATTGTCTCTGGTATTGGATCCATCCTAGAACCAGCTTCAAAATTTGCAGATGCCTTTCTACGCCCAGTGATACAAAAAACCAATACATGTTTAAAGGATACGAAAGCAGTACTTTGCCTACTCAAGGATCTCAACTTTGACCCTGCACACAACGTCCTCGTTGGCTTAGATGTAGAGAGCCTATACACGAGCTTACCACACAAAGAAACCCTAGATATCCTAGAGGAAACCCTATATGGAGCAGAATGGCCCTACCACACACCACAACATATAGTCCTTGATTGCTGTAAATGGGCTTTGACTGAGAATTTTTTCCGTTTTGAGGACATCCTGTTCCGACAACGACATGGGACCAGCATGGGGAGAACCTTTGCTCCAAGTGTGGCGGGATTGTATGTTTACCACATAGAAGAACACAAGATTTTGTCAGACAACAACCCTCACCGAGAAAAAATACTGGAATGGAAGAGGTACATTGACAATGTCCTTATGGTATGGAAAGGCGACGAATCTGAAGCAAACGAGTTCCTCCAATGGCTCAATCTACGGGACCCATTCCTAAAATTCACCACCATGAGCAGATCAGAATTGGTGTTTCTAGATCCCAACATCTATGCGGCAGAAGGGACTCTTAAGACTACCACTCACTTTAAACCCACTGCCAAGAACTGCCTACTACTTTATGACAGTTTTCACCCTCGCCACCTGAAAAAAAACCTCCCTTTTGGCCAATTTCTCAGTGCAGGAGGAATTGCTCAGAAATAAGGGATTATGAAATACACGCAATAGAACTATCCAAAAAACTCCGGAAGAGAAAATACCCTGCTAAGACCATCAATAAAGCAAAGAAAAGAGCAGCCAATAATCACAGGGACGCTCTTCTGGAAACATATGAAAAAGAGGACAGAGAAAAAGACAAAAGACCCATCTGTATAACAACATTTAACATAGCATCGGACGTACAGGCACATGCATCAATGTTGGATTTTGCGATTTCTTAATTGCGATTTTTAAGGAATCGCAATTAAGGAATCGCAAAAGCCTATGCATGTAGAAATCGCTTAAAAAATAGCGATTTCTAAACATTCCTTAATTGCGACTCGCAAATTGCGACTCGCAAATTGCGACTCGCAATTAAGGAATACCTCCCCATTCATTCCTATGGGCCTAGAGGCCCATAGGAATGAAGGGGAAGACATTCTCAATTTGCGATTCTCAATTAGAGAATCGCAAATTGAGAATGCAATTTCAAGGGTGCCAGGGTGTCAAAAGGACCCCTGTTGCACCCCTGAAATCTGCATATGAGTACATCTTGCACACACACATGCCCCAAGGGCATGTGTGTGTGTAAATGGAACTTTGAAAAATGCACTTTAGTGCATTTTTCAAAGTTTTTGCAAATTACCATGAAGTTCAACTTCATGGTAATTTGCGCCCCCTAGTAGCGAAATCGCTAATTTCTTTACTTTAATGCATTGCATTTAAGGAATCTCAATTTGCGATTCCTTAAATGCAATCGCAATTTGAGAACTCGCAATTAATTGCGAATTCTCAAATTGCGAAGGCCTTGACCCTTGATGCATTGCAAAAGCTAATTTTGCGATCGCAAACGGCCGATTTTTGCGAATCGCACCGTTTGCGATCGCAAAAAGCTTTGATGCATGTGCCTGAAAGTCTCTAAGATAGTAAGAAAGCACTGGAGCATCCTCAACAGTGGGAAACTAAATATCCCACTACCCATGTTCTCACATAGAAGAGGCAAGAACCTCAGGGACATCCTAGTACACACTCGCCCAAAATCCCAACTCAAGAACAACCAACAGGTAATCAGTACGTTACCCACAGGCCCTCACCCATGGGGCAACTGCAGTGTGTGCCACCTAACTGCTACCACGAAGAAGGTGACTTTCAACACAGGAACAACTTGGGAATTAAGAAAGTTCACCACATGCAACAGCTCAGGGGTGATATACATGATCACATGTAGCTGTAACCTACACTAGGTAGGCATGACTACTAGAAAGGTCAGCACAAGAATATGTGAGCACCGTAGCAACATCAGGTGCCACAGGGCGAGCACGAGGATGATGGCGCACTTTAATGAAAAGAAACACACCCCAAATGACATGCGATGGGTAGTGTTAGAACACATAACACACTGTGACAATTTAGAACAGAAGCTGCTGGAAAAAGAACAAAGATGGGTGTTCAAATTGCACACAGATACGACAGGTCTGAATGATAATATCCCATGGGGACAGTTCACAAGATGAACTACACCTTGGGTACATTGGAGATACAGATATAATAATCCCAATACCACTCCGGGACTGTTTTGTTTACATCACAGATGAGAGGACCGGACGGTACTCAAATCACTTCCAAGAAAAGGTCCCATGAACAGACTCCCATGTGAGACCTCACATTGCCTTTGTAACTCCACTGGCATGATGCAAGGAACTTGTAATTACTGAATGACCGCATCCACATCCACACAAAAGCAACAGTCAAAATCCTACTGCCTCGCTATCAAACATAGGCTTTAGAGTAGTTTCTCCTCTCAGGTTGACACCATACTAACTACACCTCAATTGATAATCTTTCAACTAAATATTGGAGGTGGACCAACTTAGGTCTCTACTTCCAATATGGCGCTCGAACTTTGCCAATAATGAAATGGCCATTAACCTTGGTTCATAGTCTTTTTTCATTTTCTCATTTTGTTGTAGTCTTTTTTCAGTTGCGGTAATAACCTAAAAAAATACTGATAAATTATTATTTACTCATCCCCCAGTTTTACAATGCCACTAATTTAATTTTTTAAAAAACAAATTTTTTTTTTCCAACTCTGAAAATGATCCTCCCAAAATGGCGCGGACAAAGTTCCGAAACTAGGCGGCCATTTTCTTACAACCGCGGTCTAGTCTTTACTCGCATATGAGCATGACTGGGCTTTTCCTGCCAGTATTTAAACAACATCGAGCTGAAGACACGCTAATATGCGGTCCGCCCGGGTACGAGTAGGTGTCATTGACGGAGGAGTGCTGAGTCAAGTAAGATCTTTCTTCCCTAACAGGAACCCAGGATCCCTGAAAAACGCTCGTTTTTCCTCCAGGCCACGCTATGGGGAATAACTAACCAGTATTTCGCTTTTACCCATGGCCCTTCCCTTGACTCAAATACTTTATATACATTCTTCTAGGGTTACTACAAGCCCCTCCACCCTGGCAGTCCATGAGGCACAGCGTTGCCAAAACAGAAGTATGTTCTTACAAATTGTGAACAGTATGTTTATATGTTTGTTTTGTCTTGTAATGTTTGCTCACGAGTGTTTCTTACCCTTTTTACCAATGTTTTTAACGAATAACCATGCTTTCTCACAATAGAGTAGTCTGATGTGTTCCAAGGTGTCACATTGGATACAAGCACTAATTCAATAATTTTTACTACTAAGGGCACCGACACAAACTATAGAGGAACGCATTGATTTAAGCACTGCATATGGTTTGGACCTGCCCACGTTAGAGGTGGGCAGGCAATATGTACTAATCTCTTTGTCACTTTATCTCCTTGAACAGATACCACGAGTCTGATTTCAACCATATGTATTTAATGTTGGTGCTCACACATTAGGTGTGCACCTGTTCTTTATTATATTATTTCTTTAGTATATGATGGTTTTTCTCACCGAGTGGTATGCATGGGGCTGGTCCCCATGTGGTCCTGAAGAAGAGGTTTAGGGGACACCTCGAAACATGTCGGCCAAATACTAGGGATAGTATACACATAACAGTTACACTTCCTCCCTAATATTAATCCCTTTTTATCCATACCAACTAGGAGCAGGAATAAACTAATCGCTCACTAGCTTGGTATTTTTAGCATCACCATCACCACTCCCCCCAACACTGCACTACACATTTTTTCACAAAAAGTGCTCCTACGTAGTTCCGCAAGTTGCAGCATGCCCCAGTCAGTAGATGTCTGGGATGGCCCCAATGATGAAGCATGTCACCTAGGGGCAACCCTTGGTGAGTGAGGGGACTCAAGAAGAGAATTTTCTCTTCTTAGATTCGGGGCGTTGTTTCGCACATTTAGCGGAAGCCCTTCCCTTTGGTTAGGTTCTTAGATCTGTCATTTACAGATTCATTAATAACTATGATGTACTGACATCTGACTTGTGGCTGTGGGATCTGCACATAGGGTAGAACATATATGTGTAATCACTGGACTGTGCCTAATGGTGTATTCCACATTAATGTGCAAGCAGCTTTACTTTGTTCTCGTCAGCCTGTGATGTGTTCATGTATACTGATTTGTTTTATCACACACTCAAATGTCTCATTTGGTTAACGTGTGATCATCAGATTCCTTCTAATGTGGGTAGCATGGGGTGTACATGTGTTCTTGACCACTACAGAGCTTGCATTCACCGCAAAAAACATGAGTGTGACACGATGCAGACTGTTGTTTTTGGATGCACTCCCCCTGTGACAGGAGCCAGTAATGACTCATTGGCCAGACAGGCCTGTGGCATGCTGTACCACATGCCATTCTGGAGCCTGCAGCATTGTCAGTTGTCCTGCATGGACTCCATTGTAGCATTGACTATAAAGACATGAGGCCATCATGGTGTCTGGGGATGGAAGCATATCCGTCATATCAACAATGACCACGGGCAGCCCATTTGCTGACACAAGTACTGAGTCACTGACAGGAGATGGTATATGTGTGTAATGACACATTACACTCCCAATCCTTGCAGATAAGTAAACTGGCAATGTGGTGCATGTTTGCACATATCATTAGTGACATCATACATGCACCAGACAGATGGGTCCATTGCCAGGATGGGTACGAGGAGCATGGGTGACTGGCACACTGACAAGTGCCTGGTTCACATATGTGTCATTCATTTAAGCAATGATTTTCTGTTAATGCCAGGGCTTGCTCTGTGATGTGCTGCAATTACAGTCATGTGTCAAGTCAATACAGGTGACTAATGTGATTATGTTTTTCCTCCTTGTTTACGGCATCATCTTCGGCTACTGGAGGAGACAGCTCCACGGACCAAGAGGAGGCGCAGAGCCAGACTGAGTCCGCTGTGGATGAGGCGGAGGAACCCAGTGGCACGGAGGGTGAGGGGAGCCACACTGAGGGACACTCAGCAGCAACCACCTCAGCAGAGGAACACTCCAGCTCCAGTGAGGACTCCCTTGTAGAGGCGGGTGTTACAGGACCACAGGCCACAACTAGCGAGTCTGTCCCTGCCACCACCACCATCTCCACCCTCCCAGCTGCTCCCATCCCAGATGTCCGTGGAGCCTCCCATGTTAAGGAGCATGTCTCCTTCAGTCCAGGCACCGCACCCCCTGCCTCTGTCTCCCCTGCTGCCCTGAGTGTGGAGTCTGTGGACTTGCTGAAGCAGATCTATGTGGGGCAGACATCGATGCTGAGTGTCCTCCATGCTCACACCGGTCTATTGACACAATTGGCGTCATTCATGGAGGGCATCTCAGCAAACATGTCTGCCCGACAGCGGACCAATCAGTCCATGGCCTCCTCACTGATGCCAGCAGTGTCCCTCCTCCAACAGTCCCTCACCCCTCCTACCTCTGCCCCATCCACAATCCCCACTACCCTACCTGCCCAACGCACACTGACACAGACACATGCACGCACAACAACAGACACAAGCAGCACACAGCAATGTCAGTCCAAGGCAAAACGCGCAAGCACGCACACTCAGGGGACTGATGGCACACACACAGGGGATAGGGTACAGACACACAGACAGGCATCCACAACCACTCCGCAGTCCTCAGATACCTCTCCCTCCAAAACCCCTTCCCTTGACTCACCTGCAACCCCCTTCCCAGAAGCTCTTCCTCTGTGACCTTGGCCTCTTCCCCACAGATCCATCAGGTCCAACTCACAAGGGGAAGAGGAAGTCACCACACACAGAGGGTAGACCCCCCCTGCACACCCTCCACCAGGAGCAGGAACACTGAGGCCCCCACCCGCAAATCCCCCAGGACGAGGAAGAGCAAGACCCCACCACAATCCCGCACTACCACCACACAGTCTCTGTCCTCCAGCCCCCAAGCCACCACTCCTAGGGTTCCCACCCCACACCCTGCCCCAGGTTCCCCCACACACAGGTACACCATCCCCAAAATGATTAGGCCCTCCCCCCTTCAACATGCACTTCCACCACAACCTCACACCCTCAGCCTGTTCCTACGACTGCTGTGGAGACCGTGTCCCCCACATCTGACCTACCCACTTCATCTGAGCCCCAAACACCACCTTTGGACATTGGCACTGCAGTGGGGACCCCGTCCACTCCGTCTGACTTGGGCACTACAGTGGTGACGGTGCCCACTGTACCAGACACATCCACTGCAGTTGCCACTGACACTCCTGCACCCACCACACCTTCCCTGCCCCATACTGCTATCCCCTTTTCCTGTCCCTGTGGTGCCTGTCCTGCCCATATGTATGTCCCTCCAAGGGGAGATGTCCCCTGGCTGTAGCAGTGCAGGCAAGCAATGCGTGACAAGTAGTCATATGTCACACGGAACGGACAATTGCAATGGACTGGCCATTGGCCTTTGGATTGCTCCTGGTTTCAAAGTGTTTATTTTTGCAGGCTGAATAAAGCTAATTTTTGTTATTTGCTAGTTTTGCATTTAATGTACATGATGTTGCTGATGAGTGTCATTAAGTTTCTGTTGCTATTGTGTTTGTTGAAGAAAAGTGATTTGGTGATGGGATGGACTGCATGTGGTCCATGGTATATGTGTCCTATTACAGTATGTAGCCATGTCATCCTTTGCTGCAAATTGAGGTAGTCATGATGCCAATAACTTGGCACAGGGAGTGTCACCTTCTTTTCACAACTTCACATCTTTGGCTTACACTGTTGCACATATGTTGGGCTTAGATTCGTGCACATTGTACTTTTTCCTGACTGTGGGCCCATCTCCACTGGACATGCAAATTAGCGCATCAATGATGAATAAGTCATCTGTGTCATCAGTGCAACTTGCTATACATGTGTTTTGATGTTGTGCAGATGACTTAAGATTCACTCCTGTCCAAAGGCTGATGTGACCAGAGCTTTCAGGGTGTTGTAATTGGTGGCTCACTGACCACGTTTTACGCTGACATGACAGAGCCCTGCACAGACAACGTTTGGCACAGCTGACCTTACACATGAGTGGAGTCACCTCATGGCAGTGTGTTATTCTGTGACATTGACTGAGCCCATGTTGTGTGTTCTGTGAGAATGTCTCTGTGTGTTCCCTTCCCTTTTTCTACACAGCCTGTATTCCCTGCAGATGCCACTGTTTGTGATGCTTGCTGAGTTGTCCTGTGTTTATCCAGCATCATTGACCTAGGTTTCTGGGACGTAGGTGCATGGAAAACTACTGGTCATTCGGGTGTCATCCGTGGGTGTGTTTGATGAAAGGGCCTGGAATGTGGGCAAACACACATGGGACATATCCAGGATTCCCCAAGGCACTTTTGTGTTTCCAACATCAGGTTGTTTTGACTATGTGGTGTCTTTCTGTGACTGGGTCACTTGTATGTGTGTGTGACTGCTCATACTCAGTAGATCCTAGCCTTCAATGTTGGATGATGTCAACATGTGTTCTTTGTGGGTCTCCCAGGGCTCTTCATTGGTCTGGGACTGTGACAGGGATCCCACTGTGTCTGATACGTTTCACGTCATGCACATGTACCTCATGCTATGCAGTGTGGCAGACATTCATAAGGGTTGTTGACTGGCCTTGTGTGATGAGTTTGTACACCTTAGATCCTTCCTCCACCCCTGGGATTGTCATAGGTGTATATGCAATGTCACCAGTCCATGTGGGCTTAGCTGATGCACATTGTTGCAGATCAAGGTGTGTGGTATTGAGAGTGGGAAAATGTGAGTTGGCTCATGTCTGGGCCCCTACCTACATGGTGGCGTTAAATTACAGGCCATGCCCAGTGAGTAGTCTCTGTGTGAGTGTGATGGAAGTTGGTCTGTCACAACATGACACAGTGCGCACATGTGACTGTGCTCCACAGTATGGGCAACATCCAAATTTGACATCACAGAGGGATCATCAAACAGGCTACTGTCACCATAATGTAGGGTCCTTGTGGGTACTAATGGAGTGGGTCTGTCTCTTGCTGTGTTGGTTGCTGTTCCGCCCAACTTATGTCACATGAGTCTGTTGTGAACCCACTCATCTTGCAATGCCTGCTTGCCCACAAAGAGGTACCCAATTCACGTGATACTTCTGGATTGCACTGTGTACACATATGTCTCATTGGAGTTCAGCCCCATATCATGTGTGTCGTACTGGCCTGGGTACACTGAGACACACACACACATGTTGTGTTAGATATGCAGTGTGAGGCTGGCTGGTTGTGTTTGTGCATCTGCACCCATGCATTGGTATAGCTTTTGTGGGCCATTGGCTGGATGTTGGTAGTAGCTTTTTCCTACTGTCCCTGGGACTCCTACCTCATCAGTCTGCACATTCATCATGGTTAGTATGTCCCATTACTGCCATGGTATGGGACTCTGATCACCTAAAAGCTGCAGTCTACACAGTATTCCTTAGTATGTGTGTCTGTTAGTGAACATATGTGTGTATGCATTATGTTGGTCACTTCTTACATTGTCTAATTGGACATTGGAGGCATTGTCAGCCCCCATGTGCGATTCGTTTCTGCACATGGCAGAGGGTTTTTTAGATGACACAAAAATCTTTCACTCAACAGATCTGTTTGTTTGCTACACAACCACTACTTTGCCACTACATTGCTTGTGGTGTTAGGACCAGGAATCATACATGCTGGTTTGCAGATGCTGGTATTTTTAAGCCCGCAATCACCTTTTGGTCACTGTGGTGAGGGCGGGTTAAACCCCATTACCACAATGTTACAGATTTGCTGGTGTTTTGGACCCCACACTCACGTTACAGATTTGCTGGTGTTTTGGACCCCACACTCACCTTTTGGTCACTGTGGTGAGGGGGGTTTAACCCCATTACCACAATGTTACTGATATGCTGGTGTTTTGGACCCCACACTCACCTTTTGGTCACTGTGGTGAGGGGGGGTTTTAACCCCATTACCACAATGTCCCTGATATGCTGGTGTTTTGGACCCCACACTCACCTTTTGGTCACTGTTGTGAGGGGGGGTTAAACCCCATTCCCACATTGTTCCTCAAAATGCTTGGGGTTTGGGCCCCACATTCACCTGTTGGTCACAACTGTGATGTGAGTTACAGTCTGTGTTCCCATTCAGTGTCACTGTTGCAGGCAGTTTCCACACAATACACAATTGTGCCATGGTGGTGGGGGGGGTGTGTTTGGCCTACAACCCCTATGGGTGGGAATGCTAGTGGGGTTAGCCATCCCCCCTATGAGGAGGGACTACTGGTAGTGATAGTCACCCACCCCCTATGGGTAGGGACTGCTGGTAGTGATAGCCATCCAGCCCCCTATGGGCTAGACAATGCTGGTGGTGGTAGCCATCCACCCCCTATGGGTGGGGACTACTGGTAGTGATAGCCATCTCCCACCCAATGAGTAGGGACTGCTGGTAGTGATAGCCACCCACCACCCTATGGGCTAGACAATGCTGGTAGTGGTAGCCATGCACCCCCCTATGAGTAGGGACTGCTGGTAGTGATAGCCATCCACCCCCCTATGGGCTTGACAATGCTGGTAGTGATAGTCATCCCCCACCCTATGAGTAGGGACTGCTGGTAGTGATAGCCATCCCCCACCCTATGGGCTAGACAATGCTGGTGGTGGTAGCCAACCACCCCCTATGGGTGGGGACTACTGGTAGTAATAGCCATCCCCCACCCTATGAGTGGGGACTGCTAGTAGTGATAGCCATCCAGCCCACTATGTGCTCGACAATGTTGGTTGTGGTAGCCATCCACCCCCTATGGGTGGGGACTACTGGTAGTGATAGCTATCCCCCACCCTATGAGTAGGGACTACTGGTAGTGATAGTCATCCACCCCCCTATGAGTAGTGACTACTGGAAGGGATAGTCACCCACCCCCCGATGGGTAGGGACTGCTGGTAGTGATAGCCATCCAGCCCTCTATGGGCTTGACAATGCTGGTAGTGATAGCCATCCCCCACCCTATGAGTAGGGACTGCTGGTAGTGATAGCCATCCCCCACCCTATGGGTTGGGACTGCTGGTAGTGATGGCCATCCCCCACCCTATGGGCTGGACAATGCTGGTGGTGGTAGCCATCCACCCCCTATGGGCTAGACAATGCTGGTGGTGGTAGCCATCCATCCCCTATGGGTGGTGACTACTGGTAGTGATAGCCATCCCCCACCCTATGAGTGGGGACTGCTGGTAGTGATAGCCATCCCCCACCCTATGGGCTAGACAATGCTGGTGGTGGTAGCCATCCACCCCCTATGCGCGGGGACTACTGGTAGTGATAGCCATCCCCCACCCTATGAGTAGTGACTACTGGTAGGGATAGTCACCCACCCCCGATGGGTAGGGACTGCTGGTAGTGATAGCCATCCAGCCCCCTATGGGCTAGACAATGCTGGTGGTGGTAGCCATCCACCCCCTATGGGTGGGGACTACTGGTAGTGATAGCCATCCCCCACCCTATGAGTAGGGACTGCTGGTAGTGATAGCCATCCACCCCTATGGGCTGGACAATGCTGGGAGTGGTAGCCATCCACCCCTTATGGGTGGGGACTACTAGTAGTGATAGCCATCCCCCACCTATGAGTTGGGACTGCTGGTAGTGATAGCCATCCACCCACCTATGCGTTGTGCAATGCTGGTGGAGAGGGATATCCACCCCCTATGTGTGTTTTGCATTGCGCTGGTTCGTGACGTTTGTTTGTGTGGTGGGTGTCTGACTTACTGTCTGCGACGTACGCGTCGGTTCCTGTTGTTGATCCGGTCATAGATGTACAGTACAGGGATGACCTGCTCAAGCGGATTCATGGTTGGTTCGTCTCATAGGCGTAGATCGGTGGTTCGTCTCGTAGGCGTCGTTCATGTTGAGGCGCGAATCGTTCCTGATATACTGCTCTTCCAGATGCTGTGACGTGCTGGAGGTGGCGACCTGTTCGGCGCGTAGGACGTACGCATCGTACTTGGCCGGCCGGAAACTGCTGTGAAAATTGCTTCCGGGCGACTCTATTCAGCATTTGCGGATCTGGCTCCTACGGGAAATGTAGCTGCAATCGGAGCGTATGTGTCGCTCGGGATATGGACACATTTGCGCATCGTACTTCATCGTTCAGACGGACCAGCTCCAGGGACGAGTAGGTCGTAAGGTAACGCTACGGACAGCCCGCGGAGGGCTGTCCGAGCGAGATCGGAGTCGGCCCCTAGGAAGTAAAAAACATACATATTTTGAGTCATTTTCTGCAAGTTTGTTACTCACGATTTGTACCGCGTTTAGTTGCAAAGCGCTTCCAAGATTTTAGGAAATGCATTAACAAGAAATAACCTTACTTCGTCAATGGTACGTGTCTACTCTCACTCAAGGAGTGTCTCTGTCTCCCTGCATCTTGAGTTTGTCTCGGTTGACTTCCTATTTTTAAGCCAACCGTAGCGAGGCATTTCTCCTCACATGATGTATTGTCACATGCTAGAGTTGACCCCACGGCTTCTTTTTTGCCGCATTCTTGAAATGTATATTTTTTGCCATAGATCGAACACTGTAATAAGACATACTAATCAAATGGTGCTTAGTGTTTTTCCTGCATCTGTGCCTCTACGTTCTGTTTCTGGGGACACCTCTAGTTTGGTGTCAATTGTGGGTGTGGTACGTAAGTCACGTGATCGGATCTCTGAACAATAGTTCAGTGTGGGTCCTCCTTTATTTCTCTGCCCCCTTTCTGAGTTTTAGGGATTTTATGTTTCTAATCTAAGAACTGAGACGGTTTCTGTTTCATACGTACCGTGGTTTCATAGGTATCGTTAATGTATGTCTTTTCTCACTGATTACAGGAGTCCAGATGCATTATGGGGCATTGAGTCTTAGAATGTTCGCCTCATATTAAATGTGTGCATGGAAGCCTAGTTCAAGGAGAGGTTCTGTGCTTCATGAGAACATTATGAGACAATACTAGCCTTCCAGCGATGCTTATTTTGGCATATAGGGTTGTCTTACTTAAGCAAAAATGGGCGAGCCTCGTATTTAAAGGGTGTATACTTCAAGTAGGAGGTGGATCACAGTATATTACTATATGCGATTTCATTGTTTAACCCTTTTGTGTATGTGGATAATTTATAAGCCCATCTCTGCTCTTTCTCAAAGAGGATTCTCTCAATATTTCTGGTCTCAGAAGTCACATGTTCCAAAACTGTCCATCTCATGTCATTAGGAGTATGATGGTTGGTTATGAAATGATCTGCCATTTTGGTGGTGGTTAGTTTACATCTTATTGTGCTTCTGTGTTCTACGATGACATGCTTACTTTCCTAGCTGTCATACCTATGTACTTAAGGTTGCATGGGCACGTAATGAGATCAATTACTTGTTTGGTGTTACAGTTTGTGTGCTTTTTCAGTTCCCATGGGGTGGTCTATAGTTTTTGCTGCTGATGTCAGGTGGCACACACTGCACTGGCCACATGGATAGTGCCCTGTGATCGGTGGAAGCCCAAATATTGATTGTATTGTCTGTGTCGGTCTTTGTTTTTGTTTTGGTCTTGTGTGTACAAGACTATCCCGCATGCTCTTTTCTCTTTTGTGGGAGAATAATGGTGGGTCCCACTGCCTGCTTCCTACATTCAATATTTTCCAATTGTGTTGAATTATGTTTTTGATTTGATGCTGTGTTATACGTAGTGACACATACTAGTGACGGGTCTGTTTTTTCACGAGAAGTGATCTCCAAGAGTGCATCTCTATTTTGAATCCTTGCTTGTTTTTTTACCTTGGATTATGTATTCCAGATAATTCCTCACTCTTAGCTTGTTTGTCAGAGTCTCTGCATGCTTTTTGAAATCTTTTATTTGGCTACAGTTGTGATGTAGATGGAGAAATTGACCGTATGGAAGATTCTCACTTAACGGTCTGGGGTGGAAACTATCATACCTAAGAAGGTTGTTTTTTTCTGTTGGTTTTTGATGGGGGTCTGTATTTAATTTACCTTCATTACCAAAGATAGTGACATCCAAAAACACCAGTCTCTCCTCATCTGTGGTGTGTGTGAATTTGAAGTTTCTGTCCTGCCCATTAAGACAGTTAACAAAAGCTAATGCTGAGTCTCTGTCTCCTTTCCATATTACAAAGATATCGTCTATATTTCTTTTCCATATGGAGATGTGTTTCCTCTCATGTAATATACATTATATTTCTAGATTGTTAACGTACAGCCCTGCTACGCTTGGGGTGAAAGCGCTCCCCATTTATTTATTTATTTATGTGATTTCTATAGCGCCCGAATCACCCCCATCGGGGTATCTCCGTGCTGTGACAGCTAGTGACCGACTCCGGGAGATAGTTTAGAACAGTGCCGTTTTCAGCAACTTTCTGAAAACCAGGAAGTTGGTACATTGGCGAAGCTGGATTGGATAGATGTGCCATGGGTCTGGAGATACAGTGTACCCTAATATAAAAGAAGTTCTTTGTCAAGGAAAGCCCTACACATTCCATGATGAATTCTCTTGGTGTGGTGTATTGCCAGTCTTCTTTTTGTAGAGTTTTCCTTATCACCTCTAGTCAGCCGCGGTCTGTGCAGGTAACAGCGGTGGCGCGACGTTGGGCGGGATTTCTAGAGACGATGCCAAGGGAAAATTAATTATGTATTTAATTTTCCCTCTGCATCGTCCCTCGAAATCCCCCCCACGCGGCCCCACCGCCCCACCGCTGTTACCTGCACGAACCGTGGCTGCCTCTAGTGTGTCCTCCTTTGGGACACTGGTATACAGACTCTCTACATCTAGAATCATTAATAAGTGAGTCCAAGAGTTGTATTCGAGATCTTTAATATGCGTCAGTAGATCTTTAGTATCTTTAATGTATGTCTCTGTCTCTTGTAAAATTGGTTTCAAATAGAAATCACAAAATTGGGACAGGGGTTCCAACAGAGATCCTATTCCTGACACTATGGGTTGTTGTGGATTTTTGGGAGAGTGTAAAAGTACGGGGTTCGGGGACTAGTGTTTTTCAAAAAATCTCCCTCTGATTTGGTTATCCACTCTTCGCTTTTCGCCTCTTCCACCATATTTGCAATTACAAGTTTCAGAGATGGTGTTGGGTCAGTATTAAGGATTTTGTAGTTGTGTTCATCACTTAGCAGTCATAAGCATTCTTTTTGTAGGGATTGAAGCTCTGGATTACTACCCCCTCTGCCTTTATCGATGGGTTTAATTATTATATCATTGTCATTCTCTAGTTGTGTCAGAGCTATCCTTTCCTGTTTGCTTAAGTTCTGAAAGGTCTTCATTTTGTTTAGATATAAGTTCTCAGCTTCTGTATAAACTGCCTTTTCAAAAGTCAACAATTCTACTGGTGTTGTGTGTATAAGTGGATAGTATGTGGATTGTTTTCGTAGGCCCGTATTTGAAGGATCTTCAAAATGGTCTTGTTCGCCAAAATGTGCCTTTAAGCGTAGTTTACTAAAGAAGCCCGCTAATTCGCAATGTAAACGAAACTTGTCATAACTGGGGATGGGAACGAAACCTAGTCCTTTGTTCAGTACTTGTATTTGGATTGGTGAAATGGTTTTTCTGATAGGTTTGTGACTAGGTTGTGGATGTGCTTGCACCCTGTTGTGCTGACATGCTCCTGGTGTGGATTCGAGTATCTTCCTCTTCCCAATGTACCCTGTTGTCTTTTCTCCTCCCTCCCCTTCGATTCTGACCTCTCCCTAAAAAAGGGGGGTGATGAGGGGTTTGGAAATTAGCGGGAAACATTGTGTTAAGTTAAAGGGAGGTGCCCATGGTGGCATGCGTGGGTCTTGTGGGTTAAAAGGCGGTTGATAGAATGGTTGTGCGGGAAATGGAGGTTGTGTTGGATAGCTGTATCCTAGCCACGATTGTGTCCATAGTCTTCTCCTATTTCTATTTTTATTGGTCCATTTGTGGTCATTGTCACTTCCCCTTAATCTCCCATCTGATGAATTATTATCAGACGTGTCAGATTTGAAGCCTGTTGGGACTTTGTAGTCTATATTAGAGTATGGATATGTTTTGCAAAACGCAAAACGGGTGACATCTTTCTGGAGTTTTTTTAATTTTAGACTGTCAAATATTCTTTGTATTCATTGGTCTCTTTATTTATTTCATCCAGTCTCTTTTTGAAGGCAGTGGCCCTCATCTCTCCTTCACCGGTTTGAATTTCAATCAGGATCTTGTCTGACAACCTCTGTGCCGTTTTTATGATTAAGATTAACCAGTCCCTGGTACAGTGCCAGGGTATTTGGGCCCGTTCTTTATGAAATGTTGTGTCTTCTAAAAAGATTCTCAGAGCATTTTTGACTATTAAGCCTCTAGGGGCAGCATTGGTTCCTAGCTATTCAGTCATAATGCCTCCATTTAGTATCACTCTTATCATATCTTTCGTTTTTTCTGTTAGTGATTCCAAGTCATGTGTTTGGGCAACGATTTGTGCTACATTTATGTCCATGAGTGTTAGAAATGGGATTTTTGGCAGGCTAGGGCATGTGCCAAAGCCAGGCAGAAACCACCACTCTAGTCAGGCTAAGGGAGTTACACTCCTAAAATAACCCCTGCTCACCCCCTTGGTAGCTTGGCGCGAGCAGTCAGGCTTATCTTAGAGGCAGTGTGTAAACCATTTGCACATAACCAACAGTAATACAGTGTAAGCACTACAAAAAGACACCACACCAGTTTAGAAAAATATCCAATATTTTTATATACTTAAGACAAGACCAAAAACGATAAAAATCCACAATACAGTACTTAAAAATCGTCAGTTATCAAAATATGCTTGAAAAACAGTTCCTTGATGTCGATAGCTCCATCCGGGGCTATCACGGCATCGTGAGACAACAAATCCAAACAGTTCTGGCTGACCGCGGCGTCGCGGGCCAGCTACGGTGTCGGGAAGACCTGCAAACAGTACCTTTTAGAAATGCAGGGCGTCGGCGACCTCTCGTTGAGCTTCCGAAAGCACGGCATCCGCAGGTGTCGGTTCCGGAGGTTGGTGCAGGAGTCGTCGGGGCCCTCGAAGTCACAAGCGTTGCAGATCAATCTCCTCTCTGTTGAAGTCAGGAGCGCTGGCATCGGCAGGCGCCGGGTGCAGCGGTGCGAAGTGCAGCGGTGCGGCGTGCGGTGCCCTCAGGTCGCGGTGCGAGCAGTGGCTCGGTGGCGGCATCGAATGGCGTCGTCGGTGAGACCAGGTTCGCGGTGCGAGATGAAGGCGGTGCTCGTCATGGTGCTGGCAGGTCACGGTGCAAGCAGCGTCGTCGTCGTTGCTGAAGCGCTGACGAACTGGAGTCAATGGCGCCGGCGTTGGTAGGCCAAGGCTACGGTGCGGGATGAGGGCGTTGCATCGTGTAACTTTACGAGCGGTGCCCTCGAACCACGGTGCAAGCAGTGGCGTCGATTTCGGCGTGGGGCGGCGTCGTCGGGGATACCAAGGCGTCGTCGTGAAGCGAGGTGGTGCGGAGTGCGGTGCCCACAGGTCGCGGTGCGAGCAGCGGCTCGGTGGCGGCATCAGCAGGTGTCGTCGGTGAGACCAGGGTCGCGGCGTGGCGGCGGTGCCCTCTGCGGTGCCAAGGCGTCGTCGTGCAGTGAGGTGGTGCGGAGTGCGGTACCCACAGGTCAAGGTGCGAGCAGCGGCTCGGTGGTGGCATCAGCAGGCATTGTCGGTGAGACCAGGCTCGTAGTGCGGCGGTGCCCTCTGCGGTGCCTTCAGGACACGGAGTCGGCAGCGGCGTCATAGACGTCGTCGGGTTGATTTTCTTCTGTTGCAGCACAACACACAGTCCCCAGTGCTGAGGGCAGAAGAACTTGAAGTCTTTGCTGTTCCTGAGACTTCTTGAACAGGGGGCAAGCTCTACCTCAAGCCCTTGGAGAAACTCACAAAAGTAGATTGCAGAAAGTCCAGTCCAGGCCTTTCACTGCCCAAGACAGAAGCAGCCACTGCAGGCCAACACAGCAAAGCACACAGCAAAGTGGTAGTTCCTCCTCACAGCTTCTCCAGCTCTTCTTCTTGGCAGTCTTCTTGATCCAAAAGAGTTCTAAATTTCAGGGGTCTTTGCCCCTATATTTATATCCCAAAATCCTTTGATCTCTTAGGCAGAGAGTGTCTGTGCCCAGCCAGAACCAGTCCTGCCTTCTCTGGTGTGACTTCCTGGCAGGAGGTGGAGACGGCATTGTCAGAGGCAGACCAGGCCCTTTGAGGTGCAAGGAAATCTCCTCCCCCTTCCCCAACTGCGGCCCAGGTCTATTTAGCCCTTTCCTGACCCACCTAGACTATCTGGAGCCCCTCCTGCTCCCCAGCCTTCTGTCATCCAAAACCCAGACAGGCAATCCACATTCCAGCAGAGGCACACGGGATGACTGAGCAAGAAAATACCTACTTTCTAAAAGTGGTATTTTCAAACACAGAAATGTAAAAATCACCTTCACTAAAAGATGCATCTTTAGATTCTGAGTTCAGGCATACTAAACTTTATTTTCCTACCTAGTTCCCAGGGCCAGTTATGTATATAAGATGTTATAAACAAACTTCCCATTCTGTCCTATGGGGAACAGGTAGCCTTGCAATAGTGAAAAACGAAATTGGCAGTAATTCACTATCAGGACCAGGGCATGTCCTACCTTTCACATACACTGGACCCTGCCCACAGGGGTACCTTGGACCTACCTTAGGGGTGGCTGACATGTAAGAAAAGGGAAGGTTAGAGACTGGCAAGTGTGTGCACTGGCCAACTCGACATGGCAGTTACAAACTGCGCGCAGACATTGCAATGGCAGGTCTGAGTTACCTTTTCAGGGCTACTCACGTGGGTGGTACAATCAGTGCTGCAGGCCCACTAGTAGCATTTGATTTACAGGCCCTGGCACACTCAGTGCACTTTACTAGGGACTAACAAGTAAGCCAAATATCCAATCATGGAAACACCAATCCATAACACAATTTACACAGAGAGCATATGCACTTTAGCACTGATTAGCCGTGGTAAAGTGCCCAGAGTCCTAAAACCAACACAAACAGGTCAGGAAAAAGTAGGAGGAAGAAGTAAAAAGTTTGGGGATAACCCTGCAAAAAGGGCCATTTCCAACACAACCCCCTTCCAGCCTAAAGCCAGGGTAGACCAATCCATACCTCGATGGGCTTCCCTGCTTGGGGCAATAGAACAAGGAACCTGGCCCGCAACAGCAGGGTTTCCTTCCTGTTCTACGCCTTCCTGAACCTAATTGGATCCCTCTATCCATACTCTCCGGGCCCACTAAGCTGACCCATGGGGAACCCTTCTCCTCACCTGTGGACCCCATCTGCGCAGCACCTAAACTTACTTTGCTCACAGATGTGTCCCAACAGGCAGTCAGTACCCACATGGCCAACACAATGGTTTGGCCCAAACCACCCCCGGGGTGTGACTCCTGTCCCCCTCCCAGGGGCAACTCCGTCCACCAGGACAGCCAGCCACAGTGGCCACTGACAATCGTCAGTGATGAGAGCAAGGCCTCATGCCTTTCAGGCCACTCCAACCACTGTGGTGTCAGAGAGTGGGGGGCGGTAGCCCCAGGTGCCTGACACCCTTTCTCCACTCTCCCCCCTGCCAAGTCAGGTATGGCAGCCTGACACTGGCCCACCAGCCCAGGGTCTGTACCCTGTGGCTGGACTGGAGACTGGAGTGGGCTCTCCCACACCCTCTCCTTCTCCCTAGGGCTCTGTACCCTCCCACCTCGAGCGGCACCCCCAGAAGACAAACTGGTAGGGGCACTGTTAGTAGTCACCCCTTCCCCCAGGTCAGGGGGGACACCCTGAACCTGTTCCTCCAACCCAGGGTCTGTACCCTCAGGCTGACCAGAGGTCTCGGGCGAGGCTCTCCTCCCCTCACCTCACCTTCTGGGGTCCTGCACTCTCCTCCCAGGAGAAGCACCCCCAGAACCAAAAACTGTCAGGACGCTGGAACCGGACCTCCTACACAGTTCTTCCACCAGTTCAGGGCCTTGACCCTGCAACTGATCCACCACCCTCGGATCTAAACCCTCAGGTTGAACCGGGGTCAGAGGCGAGGACTCCCTCCCTCTGCACCCCCTTCCAGAGTTCTGTACCCTCCCACCCAGAGTGGTACCCCTAGAAGACAAACCGGTCAGGACACTGCTTACAGTCGTCCTTCCCTCCAGGTCAGGCAGGACCTGAACCTGGTCTTCCAACCCAGGGACTAAACCCTGCGGCTGAGCACCTGCCCGGCACACCAGGACTTCCTTGGGAGCACGCCTGCCCCCCTGAGGGTAACACATGACTCATGTATTGTGTGACAGTCTGGCTGGCGCAGATCTCCTGACCCCTGTCCATCTGACAGTGCGTGAAGATCCCCCAGGACAGAAGTGGTGTCACCATGGTAACTCCTAGGAGGCTCAGCCCTTCTGGCTGGCCCCTGACCCAATGGTTTTCCCACTGGGGAACGCATCTCCCTCTCACCCCTCAATCTGGACTTCTGCACCCTCCACTGAGGAACGGCACCGCCAGACACCAGAACCGCTGGAGCTCTTTTTACAAACACTCCACGTTCTCCTGACAGTAGGAGATCCCCCTCAATGGACGGCCTACCAGTACAGCCTAGGCTCCCCACCTGGTGTTCCCTCCTGGAACCACCCAGGCTCTGGGACGGGGTTTTGGGCACCTTGGGCTGCAGCCCATTCCTACTCCTTCTCTGCGGAGACAGGACGTGAGTCCCTACACCCTTCCCACGACACCGGGACCTATCTGGGCTACCACAAACCTTTCCCACCACCCTCGGTTGGGAAATGCCTAAGCCGCTTCCTTCCGGGTCACCCCCAGATGCTTCTCCAGACCCTCTGGAATCCACCAAAAGGTCTGCCTCCAGTGCAAGCTCCCTGGGGTCAGAGAACTCACAATCCACTGGGTGTTGGCATAGCTCTGGAAAACAGGGACTTAAAATATGCTCTCCAGCAATTGAATCACACAGCCCCACACATGTGTTAACCAAACTAACCTTCACCCCTCCATCCAGTGCCTCGGACAAGTACCCCACATCATTCTCACAAGACTGGTGAGACAGTGTCTGACTGTTGCTGTCTCTTAACCCATACTCTTCTGGCTGGTCTCCATACTCACTTACTAGGGCTTCCATCATGGGGGAACCCCTCTCCCTGCACCTCTCATCTAGAGTCAGTAGAGTGTCCCTCCCACTACCAGGAAAATGATCCCCTGTGCCAGTTCCCCAATCCACCTCAGGGACACTGCGTACCACTGGGGTAACCTCACAATCCTGAACCCCCTGGTGTATGTCAACCCCCTCCTTGAAACAGGGCCCCAAATCTGTGTGTGTGTGTACCTCATCCTCAGTACTGGACCTAACACTTTTGCTGCCACCATCTGGGCTGGGCCTATCCCTACTGGCTTCCCAGTCCAGCTCTCTCATTTTAAACTCATGGTCTAAAATCATCTTCTTTTCCTCCATGGCTATTCTTTTGTCTTCCCTCTCACTTTCCATCCTGAGTTTCTCCAACTTGAACTTCCTCGCTTCCCGCCTGTCCTCCAGCTCCTCTGGCGACAGACTTCTGCTGCCTGGTTTAGAGGGTGCCCCTCTCCCAAAAGCACATCTACCCTTGGAATAGGCTCCTCTGCCTCCATGCCAAGATCTCCAGACAGCTCACTAGCATGTCTGGCTGCTAACCAGGCCCTCAGCGCCTTTTGTAGCTCCTCTTTTCTGGTGAGGCCCCTGATTTGGATTTTGAGGTTTTTGCAGCTCGCCTTCAATTCCTTCACACTGTAGGTTTCTAACCTCTCCTCCTCAAAGGCCACTTCCAAGGATGCAACAGATGACGCAATTGATTCAGGCATTTTGTACTAGAAAGTTCAAGTTCAAAACCAATGGAAAGGCAAAAATAGACCAAAAGAAAATAGTATGTGGTACATAATGTTCTGCGATATGGTAGTAGTGCACACCAATCACTGTAAGTCAAGTGCAAACGCAAGTCCTATCCCACCGCTGCCACCAATGTTAGAAATGGGATTTTTGGCAGGCTAGGGCATGTGCCAAAGCCAGGCAGAAACCACCACTCTAGTCAGGATAAGGGAGTTACACTCCTAAAATAACCCCTGCTCACCCCCTTGGTAGCTTGGCACGAGCAGTCAGGCTTATCTTAGAGGCAGTGTGTAAACCATTTGCACATAACCAACAGTAATACAGTGTAAGCACTACAAAAGGACACCACACCAGTTTAGAAAAATATCCAATATTTTTATATACTTAAGACAAGACCAAAAACGATAAAAATCCACAATACAGTACTTAAAAATCTTCAGTTATCAAAATATGCTTAAAAAACAGTTCCTTGATGTCGATAGCTCCGTCCGGGCTATCACGGCGTCGTGAGCCAACAAATCCAAGCAGTTCTGGCTGACCGCGGCGTCGCGGGCCAGCTACGGTGTCGGGAAGACCCGCAAACAGTACCTTTTAGAAATGCAGGGCATCGGCGTCCTCTCGTTGAGCTTCCGAAAGCACGGCGTCCGCAGGCGTCGGTTCCAGAGGTCGGTGCAGGAGTTGTCGGGGCCCTCGAAGTCACACGCATTGCAGATCGATCTCCTCTCTGTTGAAGTCAGGAGCACTGGCGTCGGCAGGCGCCGGGTGCTGCGGTGCGAAGTGCAGCGGTGCGGTGCCCTCAGGTCGCGGTACGAGCAGTGGCTTGGTGGCGGCGTCGTCGGTGAGACCAGGGTCGCGGTGCGAGATGAAGGCGGTGCTCGTCACGGTGCTGGCAGGTCACGGTGCAAGCAGCGGCAGCGTCGTTGCTGAAGCGCTGTCGTCGGCTGACGAACTGGAGTCAATGGCGCCGGCGTCGGTAGGCCAAGGCTGCGGTGCGGGATGAGGGCGGTGCATCGTGTAACTTTACGAGCGGTGCCCTCGAACCACGGTGCAAGCAGCGGCGTCGATTTCGGCATGGGGGCAAGCTCTACCTCAAGCCCTTGGAGAAACTCACAAAAGTAGATTGCAGAAAGTCCAGTCCAGGCCTTTCACTGCCCAAAACAGAAGCAGCCTCTGCAGGCCAACACAGCAAAGCACACAGCAAAGTGGTCGTTCCTCCTCACAGCTTCTCCAGCTCTTCAACTTGGCAGTCTTCTTGATCCAAAAGAGTTCTAAAGTTCAGGGGTCTGGGCCCCAATATTTATATCCCAAAATCCTTTGATCTCTTAGGCAAAGAGTGTCTGTGCCCAGCCAGAACCAGTTCTGCCTTCTCTGGTGTGACTTCCTGGCAGGAGGTGGAGACGGCATTGTCAGAGGCAGACCAGGTCCTTTGAGGTGCAAGGAAATCTCCTCTCCCTTCCCCAATTGCCGCCCAGGTCTATTCAGCCCTTTCCTGACCCACCTAGACTATCTGGAGCCCCTCCTACTCCCCAGCCTTCTGTCATCCAAAACCCAGACAGGCAATCCACATTCCAGCAGAGGCACACGGGATGACTGAGCAAGAAAATACCTACTTTCTAAAAGTGGTATTTTCAAACACAGAATGTAAAAATCACCTTCACTAAAAGATGCATCTTTAGATTCTGAGTTCAGGCATACTAAACTTTATTTTCCTACCTAGTTCCCAGGGCCAGTTATGTTTATAAGATGTTATAAACAAACTTCCCATTCTGTCCTATGGGGAACAGGTAGCCTTGCAATAGTGAAAAACGAAATTGGCAGTAATTCACTATCAGGACATGCCACACACACCAGGGCATGTCCTACCTTTCACATACACTGCACCCTGCCCACAGGGGTACCTTGGGCCTACCTTAGTGGTGGCTGACATGTAAGAAAAGGGAAGGTTATAGACTGGCAAGTGTGTGCACTGGCCAAGTCGACATGGCAGTTACAAACTGCGCGCAGACTCTGCAAAGGCAGGTCTGAGTTACCTTTTCAGGGCTACTCATGTGGGTGGCACAATTAGTGCTGCAGGCCCACTAGTAGCATTTGATTTACAGGCCCTGGCACACTCAGTGCACTTTACTAGGGACTAACAAGTAAATCAAATATCCAATCATGGAAACACCAATCCATAACACAATTTACACAGAGAGCATATGCACTTTAGTACTGATTAGCAGTGGTAAAGTGCCCAGAGTCCTAAAACCAACACAAACAGGTCAGGAAAAATTAGGAGGAAGAAGCCAAAGGTTTGGGGATAACCCTGCAAAAAGGGCCATTTCCAACAATGAGTAATGATGGTCCTGCTAAGATTTGATTTACATCCTTATCTGTAAAAGTCAATCCCAGATTTTCTGCCATGTTGGGAACAGAGAGTGTGTGTATATGGTAGTGGCTGCATTTGTCTTGTGTCTCACTTGGGTCCTTCTTCTGCTATCTCTATTTTATTTTCTATTACAACTTAATTCAACTGTGTTAGTATATATTCTCCGGACAGCCGGTAGGTCACCATTGCATTCGAAGATGTTGGACACATTTCTGTCTTTTTTGTCTCCTGCAGCTGAAAGCTGTTTGCAGTTACTTAACCCTAAGGAGGAGTGAGAAGTCTTTGCAGTGGGTATGCCCTCATCTTCCCAATTTTCAATAGTATATGCACAAGAAGAGGGAAACCCACTATTCATTGGGTGCATGTGTTAAGTGTACCCGAGATTGGTAAGTCAAGGCGCCCAGGTAAATCGGTGCTACCCTCACAATTTCTCAGATTTTCAGTATTGTGTGATTGTAAGTAATTTCCTTTTGTATCAGTATTTATGTGCATATAAATATATATATTTACATTTTTAGGGTCCTCACCCACAGGTACCAGCAGTGGCATGCTTTATCATTGGACCCTCACCCAAACACTGAATGTGAATGGGTGGACTAAAAGCATTTGTGAGCAGAGTTGTATGTTTTTTACTTCCTAGTATTTAACTACAGGGATGGTCCACCCCTGAAATTCCCTATGATGTCATTGTAAATAACCAGACATGTAAGTAGTGTGCATGTCATGAGTCTTTAAATGTCTATTGGTGATTGTTGGTGTCCACTACGGTCGTTTTTATGTGGCTACAATATTATAAAAGGAACACTGATCAATTTCTATCATGCATGAAATAAGTCTGCATTTAGATAATCACGAGGTGGGGTGCTTTCAAATACAACAGCACCTTTTGATACAGCAATTTTATCTTTTCAGCTATGACCATATAAGGAAAAGGTCCTTCAAGTATGGTCTCTATGGTATTGTGTATATTTTCTACACACTTAATTGCACAAGCAAAAGGCTAATATTGATATCAAGTAGGGTAACACAAGGTTCTGAGGAAAGCCGAATGACCCTTCAGGGCAACCCAATGACTGAAACATGTCGGCCTAAATTGACAGCCGGGTACATTATATCCTAAGTGCGTCAAACTATTCTTTTAACCTAGCCCTAAATCCCATATTATTAAAGATTTGAAATCAGGATTCAGAGGCTATTTTAATCCACTTTAATCCTTGACTCACTTATACCATCCAAAGAACTCCGCTTACAAACGCGTTGAGTCCACCCATTCACATTCAGTGTTTGGGTGAGGGTCCAATGATGAAGCATGCCACGGGTGGTACCTGTGGGTGAGGACCCTAAAAATATAAATATATAAGGTTACATATTTATATGCACATAAATACCGGTACAAAAGGTAATTACTTACAACCACACAATACTGAAAATCTGACAAATTGTGAGGTGAGCACCGATTTATCTGGGTGCCTTGACTTACCAATCTCAGATACATTTAACACATGCACCCCATGAATAGTGGGTTTCCCCTCTTTATGTGCATACACTATTGAAAATTGGGAAGACGAGGGCATACCCACTCCAAGGACTTCTCACTCCTCCTTAGGTTTAAGTAAGCACAGGAGAAACTCCAGATCTCCTGTCCTAATATGCATTCCAAATTATAACAAACAGGAAAAGTGCAACGAATATCAGTGATTCTGATGGAATAGAAATGTTCTTGCTGGAGAGCCCCCCTACACTACAAAATGCCGGAAATACTGTTGCGTCCAGTAGAGGGTGCTTGGTTCTGCCATGAAGACTTAGACCCATCTTTTGTACATGCACACACCTCTGCAGCGAGGCACAATTATGCCGGACAATAAAGGGGTTCAGCACTCTCCAGTGCAAGTTCAGATCGAATATCTCCTCTCTGTTACTAGTCATAGTACAGACTGGCAAGTACACTAGAGATCAAGATCTCGGTATATCATTGCTGATGGGTGATGGCATCTCGAGCTCACAAGAAGACCAAACAGACATGAAGTCCAAATGGGAATGAAGAGGTCACAATCAATGTAAAAATCAGTGAAGCTTGTATCGCATCCCATAACCGTCATCCCCTTTCAATGAACTCGCAGTCTGACACCACTGACTTCAACTGGAAAGTATGGGTTAGGTGCCTGAACAATTACCTCAACTCTACCCATACCGCCACCAAACAGTAACAAGCATTGGCAATGCCAAAAGGGCTAGCTTTAAAAGAATGTTGTATGGTAATGTGAAGCATTACAGGTAAATAGCATGAGAATGAATATGTATTTGTGTGGAAGCAAAGAACTGTAGAATAATATTGGTGTAGGTTAAAAGGTCAGGTGACAGTTGCACTTTCAAGCCAGACCTAAAAATCCATATAGGTTAAAAACTGCCCTTCTCTCATCTAAGCTGCTGCCAGAAAAAACCAATATAAATTATCTAGTTATCTAAGACACTTTTATAGAATTCCACTGTCATGTGTGTGTGACCCTAAAATTTCAGGCTTAGATAGCTGGATAAAAAAACAAATGAGCACAGGTTCAGGAAGGCAAGTACGTTTTTGGGGAAACACACAACCTCTGCCCAGTTAAAACATGTACTCCTTTCTCCCAATATGTTGGCGGAGCCAAAGCCCTCTCCGTTGATGCTCACAGAATTGTCTGGCAAGCCAAACCATAAAAAAGGTCCCTCCTGCCCCATTATGCTGCAGAAGAAATGTAAAAGCTTCTTCAAAATGTACCCAACACAGGTGATTCAGAGTTTGACACAGCAGTTGGAGCAACACTCTAACCCACAGCTCAATCCAGATTGTGAAAAAACTGTCCTGCGGCCAGCACAGCAGAAAGAAGGTATATCCGTGTGAAGCATACCTGCATGTCTCAAAGAGCTGGCCAGCATCAAACAGGTGGGTGCGCAATTTTTTCAAGGGAGCTAATCTATTATTCTGCTCAGGCTGAAACTCTACGGGCTCCATATTTGCCTAGATGTAAACTTAGAAATGCATGGACTCCCACCTTGGAATCTGTGCTGGTAGGCATGACTGAAAAAAATGCATTTAAACTTGTGTAAGCAACTTAAAAGCATGGAAGCCATAGCACGATTTTCCCAGATTTGACACCACTCATTTAATGTGTGAGTATGCAGCAATGATATGTATTAATGCAATGAAAGTCAGGCACTAGGAAAAACATTCTGAATATGGAAAATATCAGCCATTTATCCAAGGCATGTTGTGGCATACAACTTGACCGGCCCAGCCATAGACAGCCCCTTAGCATCAAGAGTGTGAGAAACATTACATGCAGTGTCAACGTCTAGCCCGCTGAAACCTCACTGCACCAGTGTTAGCGACATCAAAGTATTCTTACCCTCACTGGTGAGACATCGCCCATTCCCTCACCAAATGCAGCCATGGCTTGACATATATGTGACTGTAATGGAAAAGTCACAAATGAAACATCAAATCCATCTTTGAATCCTCTTTTTCTCTGCCATGAGAATATATGTTTTTGAGAGAAATGATACACTGCCTGTCTCAGGAACAGAACTTTTTATCACAACCATACAACAAGAAGACAAGGTAATTAAGGCCAAGTTTTTGTAATTGATTGTTGCACAGGAACTTCACTCAGCTGCTAGGCAGTGGAGGTCCTCAAATTCATCCACCTTTCACGACTCTCAGTGATTTGAAACTGGATAACATAACTTGCCAATACCAGCACCTGTTCTTTGGCCAAGGTCCAGCTTTACATTGCCTTTCCATATCAGGCCAAAGTCAAAGAGGAGCTACAGAACTTAAAGACTTGAGCATGTTTTAAAAAGTGACTAACCGCCACCCAATGAGTCTCACCGATGGTGGTAACAAGCAAATGTAAATAACCATGGGTCATTCACACCTGCATCGATATGTCACTCTCAAACCACTCAAACAAACATGAACTGCAACTAATTCCCACAATAATGAAATGTTGGCATACCCGAATGGGACAAAATAAGTCTTGAAGCTTGACCTGAATAGGGTCATCGCCAACTTTAGCAAGCTAAAATCAATCAACACATCACATTTTCACAGCACTTGTCAGACTTTGAAGACACAACAGCTTGAACTTTTGGAATCTCATCCACTGTCAAAATGTTTCAAAAGTCATTCATGAAGCACAAATGGGACTGGATGCTGTACGAAAATAAATGGCCATATCCTTATCTATGTGACCTTCAGCTCATCTCTGAATGTGGCCTCACATGGCATCAAAACATATGTGAGTTAATGAAATATATTGAGTTCTTTGGATGCATCTTCTTGGGGCAAGAGGTCCAAGTGAACCTAAAGAACGTATAAGACTTTAAAACAGCAGCACCATCTCAAAATGTATCTGCTCTTAAGAAGATTCCTTGGCATGGCCACATACAATGGCTGATTCATTCTAAATCAGAAAACAATCACAGACGTTCTAATAGAGCTAATATGCTGAATGATCAGTGATTGAACTATACACAACTGCATTTCAGACCCCAAAGGGTGCTGTGTTCCATGGCACAGTTATAAAGTACCTAATGAAAACACAGAACTAGGTGTGGATACCTGCCTCTGTGGGTTGGGTGTCGCCCTGCTTGAACAACAAAGTGGAAATATCTGGCCCTCAATTGCATAGGCATGTCAAACACTCATGCACACCAGGGCCTGTATTACCAATAAGGTGCACATTCCCTGTTTGCATCATGGCACATGTTTAAACAGGTGTGCCGGGCACAAACAGGGAAACTGAACCCTATTGTGATGAATGCGTTGCCCTCAGGGCATCTGCTCTCCACTACATACATGGGCTGAACAATTCTACACAATATCTTTTTCGCAATCTATGGCTGATTACTTCAAACAGAAAGGGTGCAGTGGAGAACACAAAATAGCCTGCCTACCTTTTCACCAAAGCCCATGCCCAATCAGCCTATTCACTGATGAAGTTGATGTGTAGAACAAAAAAACCTTTCTAGGGGTTCACTGATGCACCTGGTCCTTAAACCAACAAAGAAGAGATTGGCACGGAAGCTGGAATATCAAAATAACAACTTTATTAACCTCACATGAGGGAGACTGTGTCAATACAATACCCTCAGGCCACTGTATGAGACAGTCTAAGGAGTACAAAGATCCTGGGCCTTTTATGCCCAGTTTACCGCTGAGTTAGCATGTAGACTCAAAAAGAGGCGGTACAAGTGTGCACATGAATAGCTAGTTACATATAAGGATACATAAGAATCGCTTACTCAACAGAGTGGGAGGGCTTACAATATTACTGACATTAGTTAAAATAGCCTGACAGTTACTCTAAGAGCAGGTGCATTCTAGCAGCTAGACCTTTCTGAGCATGTGCAGTGCTCTGGCTCAGTACTGAAGGACTTAATTATAGTTCCTGACTCAAGTGAAATACAAGAGCAGGCAACAGTGAAGAGGGAGAAAGCACATGGCGAGCACATGGCTAACTAAAATGGCTGCCAAAAACAAAATGGCTTCAGCTGATGCTAACAACCATTGCAGCTAGTTTTCCACAGATGAAGTTACTCATGAAGATTGGTGCCAACAGCATGCTATAGAGTTGGCACAAGGCCATGATTGGAAACACCTTTTGGAAGGCCACAGCCACAAGAGTGCAGAGACTCAAGTCCAGATCTATAGTCTTTGGAAAGTCCGAGATGAATTGAGCACTGCCACAAATGGAATGATGCTGATGTCCTCTTTATGAGTGGCATGCTGTTTGGTACGATATTTATTGAATGATAAATAACAATACCCCAGGGATTTTTACATATCGGGTGCAATAAGTAACAATCAATGAGGCATTGTTGTGATCCCTGGCACCTATTACAAGTTCTTCCACAATAATGGGGAACAACATTCAGATTTTGGTGCTTAACACACTAAAATCGGCTTGTCAAGGTATCTACCGTGCATTTTTTCCATGTTAAATTCCGGCATGTTTGACCTACTGTAGAGCAAACATTTAAAAATGTCTACAGCTATTAACATAATCTTGAATTAAATATTTAATTCATTTAAATATAATAAATGAAATGCAAATTATTTTTTTGAAGATAAAAAAAAGAAATCCCACCTATAGTAAACTATATTTTTATTATGAATTATGAATTATTTAAAGTGATCTATAAAAGTATTTAAGTGTAACTTAATAACATTTTAATGAAAATTAATGTTACATTAATTTATAACTTCACATAAGGTGTGAAAATATGTTATAATTAAATAATATATGTTTTATTTTTAGATGTATTAATATTAAAATATATTCATTTACATTTTTAACTGTTATAAATATTTGACATTAATTTAACATTATTTCCAATGGGTTTTCATTTTAAGTTCCTAGTCAGTTATTTTCTTTGAGAGGGTGTTGAAGTACCAGTGGCTGGCCATGTGTGGTACTGGATTTATTACTGTTTCTTTTTTGGCAGTAGTAACCCACACTCTTACAGTTGGCTCCACCCCCTTTTTCAGGGGGTGGAGTCATGCAATCCTACACTTTTGAGTAATGTTACACTTGGATTTTTTGAGCAGCCAAAAGTAGTAAAGTTACTCTATAGTGTACGAGTAAATTACACGTGTAAATTACCCAGAAATGTAACTTACCTTTGTGAAAAGCACCCAGAGAGTGAAACTCAGGATCGAAGTTGGGAGCCATTTGTGGATTATAATACTGCCAAAGCCATTGTTGATCATCTGTTGGTTCGAGCAGGGAGAAAGGCAGCTCCATGGAGAAATACACAGATCAGGAGTGGCAAGAAACTATGGGTCAGAGGAGACTTGTGCTGATAAGACAGCACATCCGGAGTCACCACTAGAGTAGGATCCAATCAGGGTAGATCTATGCAGATTCAGAATAGTAATTTGGCCTAGTCCTACAAAAACAAAGACTTGCTTTTGACAAGAAATTGTGAATGTCAAATATTTGAGGATGATATATTTTTATTGTAGATTTGTTTGTTGCCTATATTTTCACTCTGTTTGAAAACTGTCTACATTTTTCACATTTATATTTTCATATTTGACCAGACGGTCATTTTCCACTTTCCCTATCAATTCTGTTGTTGGAGAATCTGCTTCAAAGCAATCGTTTTTTAATAAATTCCTATACTTCCACCATGCAATTTTGTTAGCTAATATATTCTGAGAAGAGTGACCGCCTGAGAAGTTTGCGCACATGCAGTAATTGGTAGATTCGACATGCCCACTTCAAGGAGCCTGCATGGAATAATTGAGGTGAGAGCAAATACGACCTGTAACCTCTGCCAGCAATTTAGGCCGGACAGGTGCTCTGTTTTCACCAATTAACACCTGCAAAGCAACAGGAAACTATTGTAAACGAGGTAAACAAGTTTAATAAGTGAAGCAGGTCCAAGGTTGGGCTATGAAAGGTGTGAAAAAGCACGTTTAAAATACTCATTAAAACCAGTCCTTTCGGCATATTGATTATCCGAAGCATTTTAACTCAATTTATGCAGGAATTGTAGACCAGTCTTTTCTCTGCTGTTCTGAACTCAGC
The DNA here is from genome assembly GCA_963921515.1 of Calotriton arnoldi. Classification (NCBI taxonomy): domain Eukaryota; kingdom Metazoa; phylum Chordata; class Amphibia; order Caudata; family Salamandridae; genus Calotriton; species Calotriton arnoldi. The sequence goes on from CAWUFW010002179.1 coordinate 2,340,286, forward strand.
TGGGAAATGTACAGGATGGAGTCGTATTATTCGTAAACGATAAGATGTGCTGCTCTTTTTGCATCTGAGAATAATCGTGTTTTCCAAAGAATAACATCATTAAATAGATGGAGACTGAAGGCAGAAAAGGATGGCGCTGTTTATCTTATTCACAATTGTAGTGCCTGCCACCACATCGTGCACTCAGCTGACGGGCTGCTTTAGAATCACACCCAATTAAAGATGGTTACAGACAACAGAAGTAACAAGAACATTCTTAGATCTGACATAATTTCGAACAAATTGTGAGACAGATTTGGGTACAAAATCCCTAAGTCCACTTTTACGGTCAACTTGGACTGGTACCTGAGTCTTGTCTCGTGATGTTACCTTTCGCACATAATATGAGTAATTACAAGTCCTAACCTCTTCGCTAAACTTAGGTTTTTTTCTAGGTGTTATAACCAGCCCTTTGCTGGTAGTAGAGGGCTCATATTTTATGTGCTCTGATGCAGTTGCTGCATCACGCAGGTTTTTCTCAAAATACGAGAAAACAGTGCAAATTTGTGAAAATCTGCCTAACAGAATCCTTTTCCCTTTTGCATGCTGCTCTATATGAGTTTTTGACAGCTCTTCCTTTTTAGGTCTCGCCTGAGCCAGCGCATGCGCTGGTCTGGCGAGTCATTTAGTGAGTGGGCTTTAGAAATCCGACCACAAGCTTTTGCTTGTGGCCTAAAGCTTGCGGTTACGCGCGCGGGCACGCGCACAGCCGCCATCTGCCTTTCCTATCTCTTCCTCATTAAGCGTCATGCGCCATCTGGCTTTCCTCGTCATGGCTCATTAAACTTTCAGCGCGCCACTCGATCACTTTCACTTTCACGGCCGCGCGGCCGCGTCACTTTCACGGCCGTGCGGCTCTCTCACTGTCTGTGTTATCGAGGATTTACCCGAGGCTTGCAGTGCTTTATTCTACGACACACCCAAGTACTTGACCAGCTCTTCTGCTTACTGTGACAATGTTTTCATTGCCTTGTGCAGTGCTATTGTTCTCTGTGCTGATGCTGTTCTGTGTGCCCTTGTTCCCTAGTTAGAACAATTCAAGTAATATGCTCTCACTGCACGGTGTTGCTTTGTTAGCACTTCTTCACTCGATTTGCCCTTTGCCGCCAAGTTTTTATATGCCCTCTATGCCTGCTTTCTTGTCTGTGGAAGCCCCACTCGTTCGCCATGGCTGTCCCTGTGCTTTTTCTCCTCTGTTTGCCTGTACTTCCTCTGCTCACCATAGAGCTTATTTCAGTGCGTTTCTTTGTGTTTGTTTTGACTCAGTATATCCAGAAGCTTGAATTACATTGGTCACTCCTATGTTGTAATGATATGTATATCTGTCTCATCTCCGCCCATATAGAGCCCGGCACCCCCGGCCTGCCGCCTCCGGCACCGCTCCTGCCCAGCCCCGGCCATCTCTCCCCGCTCTCAGCATGGATGGCGAGGGCCTCACATCCCGGGCAGGTGAGGCCCCGCGCCTCCCGGTGCCTCCAGCGGCCATGTCCACCAGTGCTGCTGCCAGCAGAAGCGCCTTCCACCGCCCCGTCGCAGCAGCCCCTTCCAGCAGCAGCGCGCTGCAGGCAGCAGCCCCTTCCAGCCGTGCCCCCAGCTCCCGTCCAGCAGCCCCTTCCACCCTGGGATCCGTCAGCTCCTGAGCAGCAATCCAAGGAACCGTCTCTGTGCAGCAAGAGATAGCACTGGGGCGTGCGCGCTCCCCTTCGCCCTCTCTGTTTCTCGCTCTATATATTTCTCTTTCTATTCCCCCTCGCTGCCCTCCCTTCCTCTATCTCTCGTTCATCCACCCTCGTTCTATTTCTCGCTCCTTATTTTTGTTGTTTTTCTTTCGTTTTTCATTTAATTTTCTATATCCCTATCTCTTTCTTCACTCGGCTTCTTTTTATTTTTCTCAATTTAAAATTGACAAAAAAAAATCTGTTTCTATTTCATCAGCTCTGTCTATTTCTAACTCTCTCCCTTTCTATATCCTTCTAAACCAAAGAACAGACTCACCGTCTTTCTCATTCCTTTATTCATCTCCAATCACCGTCTTTCCTTTTTTATTCTTCAGTCTGTCTCTTTTCCTTGCTCCCTTTCTTGACCCCATATGTTTTTGTACTACCTCTCAGTATGCATCTCTTTGTATTTCTTTCATTTCTTCATTTTTCTTGTTCTATATTCTCCCACCTTGTTATTCACATTTCAGATTGGTGCAGAGCAGCATTTATAAGTAAGGTATCCTAAAACTGTAAAGTAGCAAATACAATCAGGTTCCCAGCACCTTGCTACCAATTGTACCAAGTTGCATGTTGATGCTAGTTCATGTGTTGTGCCTCCAACATGGCTGACTCGGACTTTCATTCTTCTAGCCCCATATTTGTCTGTTGGCACGTTTTTATTTGAACTACTAACATCCAATATTTAGCAGTGAACACTACGGAAGTACAATTTATTACTGTTCAATGAAAGTGGTTAATCAGGGTATTCACACTAATATCATCACACTTGCTTAGTAATATCCGAAAAGTGTGATACCTGTCAGGTGGGATATTTTGGTAGGCGAGTAGTATGTTTTGGGGTCTGGCTCGATAGCAGAGCTGTCTGCAGAACATATTGTTGGCATGATTAATATTAATTATGGTAACAATGGGTTTTGCAGACCGGTGTGCCTAGGTCTTGCACACAGGTATGCCTATTGGTACCGATTATTTGATATATGCACAGAGAGGACTTTGACTTCAAACTGTGTAAACTGTGCACAAAAAGTACACTCGCAGGTCCTTTGTTCATAATAACCCACACACAGGATGCATTTTGCACGCTGTATCATTAGCCCTTGTTTACATAACAATACAGACAAGGTACATTTAACTCACCAGTATATCACAATCACCTTTGTACAGAAATATACCACAATCCAGGTGCATTGTGCTCACTAGTGCATCGCAGTACCCTTATTTTATACCCCAATTTGGGTGAATTGTGTTTACTGGTACATCACAATGCCTTTTGTTTATATTACGACACAACCAGGCTACATTGTGCACACTAGTACACCACAATGTACTTTTTTTACACCAGCCACTGTCAGTGGCACAAGGTCTCTCTCTCTCTAAATCTCTCTCTCTCTCTCTCTCTCTAAATCTCTCTCTCTCTCAATCCCTCTCTCTCTCTCTAAATCTCTCTCTCTCTCTAAATCTCTCTCTCTCTCTCTCTCTCTCTCTCTCTCTCTTTAAATCTCTCTCTCTATAAATCTCTCTCTAATTCTCTCTCTCTCTCTACATCTCTCTCTAAATCTCTCTCTCTAAATCTCTCTCTCTAAATCTCTCTCTCTCTAAATCTCTCTCTCTCTAAATATCTCTCTCTCTCTAAATCTCTCTCTCTAAATCTCTCTTTCTCTCTCTCTCTCTCTCTCTCTCTCAATCTCTCTCTCTAAATCTCTGAATCTCTCTCTAAATCTCTGAATCTCTCTCTAAATCTCTCTCTCTCTAAATCTCTCTCTCTCTAAATCTCTCTCTCTAAATCTCACTCTTTAAATCTCTCTCTCTAAATATCTCTCTCTCTCTCTCTAAATCTCACTCTTTAAATCTCTCTCTCTAAATATCTCTCTCTCTCCTAAATCTCTCTAAATCTCTCTCTCTCTAAATCTCTCGCTAAATCTCTCTCTAAATCTCTCTCTAAATCTCTCTCTAAACCTCTCTCTCTCTAAATCTCCCTCTCTATAAATCTCTCTCTCTCTAAATCTCTCTCTCTCTCTCTAAATCTCTCTCTCTCTCTCTCTAAATCGCTCTCTCTCTAAATCTCTCTCTCTCTCTAAATCTCTCTCTCTCTCACTCTGGTCGGTTGACATGCTAGCTGTCTATTTGGGAGTAGGACGTAGCTGATACTCAACAGTTACTATGTAAACAAGCATTGGCATAGCCAATAGGTCTCGCTTTTGGGACCTTATAAGTGTTTAGCCATGCAACAGTTGATGTTGTTGCACCAAGGATATTGTGCTGCATAACTAAATACTTATAAGGTCCCAAAAGCGAGACCTATTGGCTATGCCAATGCTTGTTTGTTTTGTGTTTCGTTTTTATATAGCCCGAACCAGGCCCGAGGGCATTACAGCGCTTTACATGAGAACCAGAATGTAGTATACATTTTTTTATTCACCATGAGAATAAGTGCATTGCCCTAAATCACAGGATATTGAATGAATCCTGTTCCTGGTCATACAGTCTTTGAAGTGTTATATTGACACTCGATCCATGCTAAAAGGAGGTCTTCTGCATTTGTTACTTTGTCTTTAAATTAGTAATTCAGTGTAACATGCTTTACCCATAAAAACACATTTTAATGGGCTCATATTATATTAAGAAAATTCTTCATGACATGTCCCTACCGCAATGATGTGTGCAAAATAATCTTTAATAGACTGAGCAAAGGAAATTAAAGGTGGAACTTTAAGGGGTTGAGTCAAATATTTATTGATGAATTTAGATTTTACTTACCTGAGTAGGTCACACATGAATGACTGGGTGAAAGTTGTGTGAAATTGCATATCTGTATTTTGTCCCTGTACTTTTTCCAATGTCATGTGTTTCTGATACTTGTGCAATGACCATGTTTACAGCATCTTAGACCATTGCATGCTTGGACGCATCTATAATTATTCTGCACTTGTTCTTGGATCTTTTATGATTTATTGATTTAGATCTACTTAATGGACATATTGTTTTCCTATTCACTTCGTAGACCCCAATGAAATAATTTTTTGGGGGTGACAAGTAGCACACTTTATATTAATTGATGGATGGTTAATTATGCTATTGAATCTTGCCTGACAGGAAGAAGACAACGCAATATCATTTCAAATTTTATTCAAGGTTTGGAACTCAGATGAGATTTACATAAAATAGAACAACGTAGCACGCATCAATAAAATGATCACATTAATATACATTTAAAAAGCATTAAAAAAAATTAAGAATATTTTGACAAATGACTTCATTCTTAGGGGAGAAAAGCACTTGCCGAGCTGCCGCAACAGTCTTAATATTCCAGTTTAAAAACATTGGTCTGAAAATTAGTCGACGAGGAAGGTGTAATGTAGGACAAACAAAAATATATGATTAAAATCTTGGGTACCCACTTTACATAAATTGCACATTTTCACCTTGTCTTTAGAATTATTCCATTTTGCTATCAACATATTTAGAGGGAGTAATTCCATTCGTAATAGTGTGCAAAAGTGACAAATTCCATTTCCCAAATTATATCCACAGATGTTGCAGCTTCCAGTAACAAGCATCAGGCTATTATCACATTCCATCTATTCTGATTCACAGTATTTTATGTCCAACCTTTTGCGTAATACACTTGATAAGTGCTTTAAAAAACTTTTAAGTTGGGTATAAGAAAGCGAGTCCAGTATATTCTGCTTTAGATCAAATTGACATACAGCATATTTGAAATCTCTAAATAACTAATAATTTCCTGATTCTGAACCAAAAATTTCTAAGCACACATAAATCCCCTGTACCCTTCTTGAGCTGGTTCTCCCATCGGATCACATTGGCCAGGCCTTGAACATAACAGCTTATTAAGCCAAATTCAAGTCTTAAAGTGGGAACAGGGACGGACAAGTTAAAATTGCACAACTTCCTCAAATTTTGACCTACCATCCTTTCTAAAAAATCCCCTTTAGACTGGTTAATTGACTCTATGGCATACAGTGGCGTCAGGGGAACCTTTACCTTGTATGACCCGGGAGCAGGTGTAAAAAGGGCCTCAGATCCTGTGCGTTATAAAATAATTTTAGATCACTAACATGAGATAAGACCTTGGAGGAACAATGATGGATATGGTCCTTTTCAATCAAGCTGCTTGACATAATTTCCCCCAAATACGGGTATGATTTTACAACCTCATATTTCTCTGAACCCAAATACCAGCCATACTCCCTACTTTTGCTATTCTTAAAGACCAAAACTTTACTTTTTGAAATATTGATTTTCAAAAAGTAATGGAAAGCAAACTGCTTAAGTGAGGCTAACCGATCATTTTGGTCCTTGGGAGTGAGGTCCATAATGATGATGTCATCAGCATACATCAGATATGGGGAAGATCGCGCATCAATACTAGGAGAATCCTCCTTACTATTCAATAAACTTTCTGCAAGGTCTGACGCTTACAATGAGAAAAGAAGAGGGGCCAATAAACAGCTTTGTTGCATTTTAAGTTAGAATTATGGAAGAAAGGCCTCGATCGCCACCCATAACACCTGTCACCTAGGTAGAAGAATGAAGGACAATAACTAATGTAAGGAGGATTTCAGGCATATCTAATTTCTTCCATTTTCTCCATAAGTATGGGCGATCTACCGTATCAAAAGCTGTAGTAAAATCAATAAATTCAATGTAGACCGTAGACCGACAAATGGACACATAGTTTTCCACGGTTTTCTGATACTTCTGGCATGACCATATTAAAACATTTGAGACCATTGCATGCTTGCAAGCATCTAGACGTATTCCAAACTTGTTCTTGGACCTTTTTTGACTTATTGACTTGAATCTACTAAATGGAAATACTGTATTCCTAGTTACTTCGCAGATCCCAATGAAATAATTTTTGGGGATGACAAGTAACACACTTAATATTAACTGCTTGATGGTTAATTATGCTGTTGAATCTTGCCTGTCACGAAAAAGACATTGCCAATTTCTCCAATGGGCTTGAAATATCAATATTTATCATTATGGTAGTACTGCAACGCAATGTAATGAACAGTTGGATTTGTCTATTGTGTTTCACAGGGAGTTTTGTAATTTTTACTCAACAATTCTGCACTGGTATCACCGTGCCACTTCACAATGCTATGGGTCTACCCTCACTATTTCACACCCCTGATGTCGTCCTACCGTAATATTACTCCCTCTATGTCAAAGTGCCAACTATATCAGTTGTCATTATATCGCCATACCACTTTATTATATATATATCAGGTAAGTATATGGTACACAATTAGAATAACAAATAACAAATTAGACAACCCAAACCACACACACACATTTATTTTTTTAGCATTTCTATTATTTTTGTGGGATTTGTGTCTGTGTGTGTGTGTGTGAGTGTTTGTGTGTATAACCACAATGTAAGGACCAAACTGGTCCTCACATTGCTGATAAACACTGACAAAATCAGACAACACTATCTCTATAAGGACCAGTGCACTATCAGGATGGGTCCCTGTAGTATTTCAAGTGAGCGAATCAAGAAACTTAAAGTGCAGTTATGTTTGCTTTTGGGCCACTTTATAACCTACCGCAGTATCAGGCACATGTGGAATTATAATAGTAAATACACATTACATCACTGTGAATGACCTGTCCTCACAAATATAGGTGTGCGTGGGTTTGTGTGTACATAGAAAATAACAATTAATAATAAAAATAGAAATATGGGTGTTTCAGGGTTTTACCCTCAAATTAAAAAAATATAAACAATTTAAAAGAAAAGAGAAGAGGTAATGAGAATGACGTAATGGCATGATTACTTACGTAGGCGGCATAGTGGTGGTTGACATAAAAGAGGCGATAGTGCTGTCGATCAATATTATGAAGGCAGATTTATTAACATACAGCCACGTTATACCACCTATATTTTTAAATAAATCTCATATGCACCCTCCACGGCATTTTTTTATATTTTTGTACATATCATGGCCCATCTGCTTAGGCCTTTTTTATTCAATGGCTATTCACAAATCAAATAGTTTGATCAAAATATTTGCTTAAAATCATTCCTGAGAAAACATAGGGCCTGATTACGAAGCCGGTCAGACCGCCCATCGACCACCGTGGCCCAATTGCAACAGCTGAGGCCGGGAAAGCTCTACACACTGTGTTACAAAGCTACCGCTGGTACCGTGGAGGTCTCTTCATCGGCAGTACCCCGCTCCCCAGACATGTCACTGTAAGTGGGTACAAATGCACAGGAAACATGTGCAGTTGTACACACATGCCTGACAAATATGGGGACATGCCTTGTGCACCATGGCGATATGTGCACAGTCCAGTCAATGGGGATACATGCCACATGGTGACTTACCTGGATTCCGCCGTCCACAGGACCGTCCACTTCAGGGTGCAGCTGCTGAGGTGTAGGGGAGACCTGAAGGAAGTGCTCCAGGCCAGAGTCCGTCATGAACTTCCATGAATAACTAATTTGGGTACCATGAGCACAATTTTAAAGTTGAATTAGCAGCAGATTAACATATTATTCTGCAAGAGAGGAATTTTGATAATCTATGAAGGCATTCCTGGAGTAACCTATGTAAGGCGCCATTTGTGCAGGATCATATACTATTTTTATTCGATTCCCACCAGAATATAAAGAGGACTCAAAAAATCATTCCCTTAGTGGAGTGCTTGGGAATCAGGTACTGTAGAGAGAATCATATCAGGAACAATCTGTGTACATTGCTTGACAAGAAGGGAACAAAGCATTTCCCATAGGTGATATTTGACATACAAATGGCAATTGAAAAATAACTGTCTGGTGATTATCCCAGTTTACATTCATAACAGTTTTTAAGACCAATAAAAAATGGGGTATAACTGGAGGTAAGATATAAATTAGGATGCATCAGCATACCGTGACCCTTTAATCGGTCTAGGCTGCAGGTAGTGTGCTTGTATGTTCTCTGTTTCACAGTCAGACTAGCTATGATTTCAGTAAAGCCATTAAGGGAGCAGTGGTAGCAATTTATGATAGCAATTGCTCTGCATGGGACCAAAGACAGTGAGTAGGCCATAAAAAAATACAGAGGCTACAACCGCAAAGAGAAGGCAGTGCAGCTAAACTTATTTAAGAGAACAGGTAAAATGCCCTGCACTAGAAAAGAGAAAGAGATAGTTTGCATCAGTGATGTAATCAGTCACAGCACAAAAACAGAAATGTCTTTTAAAGGTGATATATCTATCAAAAACTGATCCTTCTTAGTTCTTATTTTATGCATTGAATAAAGGTCCGGCGTTTATATTGAGCCTTATTAATTTTAAGGTTTAAAAAAATATAATGTACCACTTTTGCTGAGAAAGCTATCACTGTTTCCAAGCAAAATACATTTTACTGTTGCACATTGACTATATGGCCCTACGGTTGGCTAAATCCTGATTTGACTAGCAACAAATTTTGCATCTGAATTGGGAAATAGAAGGAATCTGCCCCCCCCCCCAAGGAAAAACAGTGCAATGATGCTCTGGGGTCGACCCACCAACCACATAAGCTGATCTCCCTGGGGGAAAATATTTTGTCAACATTTTTATTTTTTCCTGGGAGGTGCGGATGTGTCACCAAGGAGAGTGCGAGTGCACCCCTAGGGTAAAAAATGGCTCAAAGAGGTTCTGGTCGACCACCCTACCATATGGATTGATGCCCACAAAGGGAATAATTTGTTTCCAAAACATTTGTTTTTCCTGAGGCATGTGATTGTTCCACCAAGGAGGGCACACTTGCACCACCCAGGGGAAATCAAAATGGCCCTAATCCACTGGACCACTAGGTAGTGTTATAGCCTGTGTAATGGGCATGTATTTTGTGGTGTTTTTCCTGATATTACCAGAAACATTGCTTGCAGCAAGCACAAACGTATGCATGCAGTGGTCTATAATATGCAAAAAACTACAGCTTGTCATTTCAAATTGAAAACTGCCCCAGCGTTGAAATGTGGGCTACTTTTGATTTTACTAAAATAAATGTGGAATAGACTTACAAAAATTTTGCGTTGTGTTTGGGTGACTTTTTTCATGCATACTCGAAGCAAAACCTTTGTTGGGATTTTACAAAGTAACACACATGGCTATGTGTGTTGCTTTGTAAATTCCAGAAAAGTAACACAGAGCATTGTGCTGCCTTGTGTTACTTAGAGTCAGGGAGCCATTCCATGGCTGGAACATGGGTGCTCCAGTTAATCAACCCTTGACTTTTGATGCACATCCATTTCGACAGAGAGTTGTAGGCACGGATTTGTGCAAAAATCCGGCGAATGCCTCTGGCTAGTGTAACAAGGAGAAATATCTTCTCATTGTTTTCTGTTTGCATGTGTGCTGATTTCTGCATCACACATGCTTAGAGGAAGAAACCTCAAAGGGTATTTTTATGCAGGAAGAGGCCCCTTCCTGTGCAAAAACTATCCTGATCATAACTCAAACACACTTGAATTATGGCGCAAGGGTGCCTGCACTGGTGCAAGGCAGCACAAAATGCACCAGTGCATGGAAATAGCAGGCTTGCGCTATTTCTTGGACAATATGGCACAGTTCTGCTCTTTCCAGGTGATGCAGTGCTTCAACTTTGCTCGTTGCATTGCGCCACTTGTGCCATGACTTATTTGTGGTATTGTGAATGTGGCAAATTGAAGTAATACTTTGGATTTGTTTGTCTTTTTCTAGTGTCTTTAGAGGTTCATTAGAGGAGTTCATTGGATCGCAGCATCAATAAGATAAGTGCTATTTTGATTTTCAACTTTGTATATCACGTGCATATCTCAGAGATGCACACACCCACCCACCACTGTTTTCTAAGTATACTGCTGCCTTCTAAGCCTTCTAAGGATGAAAAGCCATTTTGAAAGGAAGGTTTTAGCCAGGTTTTAGACCATTAACAGAGATGACTGCTGCCCATACCCTAAGTCGAGGACAGCTGTGAGGCGGAATCAGATACTGGGATAGCATTCGAGGGCGAGGAAAATAGAGCAGAATCTAGAAGTGATTTTTCAGTCGGCTTCAAGTGATTTTGAGGAGCATGATCATGGCAGTCAAGATGTCCCCTCACAAGCACAATCTATGAAGGGGAGAGACAGTAGCAGGGTAGAACAACCCAGACAGCAGTCACATGTGGAGGCAAACAAAGACTGCGTGCTCACTTGGCAGCCCCCCTAATTTAATGGAGTCCCAAATTCTCCAATTCACTGCAGACATTGGATGTAAAGTTGATACAGACTTGTTTTGCTGACTGACTATGTTCAGCTCTTTTTGGATGCTGAGTTCCTTAAGGAAATTGTGCACCAAACAAATTTGCATGCAGAACATTTTTTAAGAGAGCATGCAGGCACCCTAGGACCTCATTCTAGGACAAACCGGTGGACCCCCGCTTCACTTAGGAGAGTTGAAGACATTTCTGGGTCTTACATTTAAAATGGGGCTAGTGCACACAGTGTACACTCCTACTGGTCCCCTTGCACAGTTTGAGTAACACCCAGCTTTGCACCGGTTGTGAGCAGAGATCGTTTTTTGCTATTGCAACTTATGCTGCATTTAAATAATAATTCTTCTACATTGCCCTGGAACAATCCAAACTATGACAGGTTGTTCAAAATTTGGCCTGTCAGGGAACATTAGTCTGCCAGGTTTCCAGAGATTTATATTCCAGGAAAGATTATAGCCATTGATGAGTCCTTGATCCTAAACAAAGGGCGATGGCTGTTCAGGCAGTACATACCAAGCAAAAGAGCTTGTTATTGCATCAAGATGTACATGCTGTGTGAGGGCTCTTCTAGTTATGCATACAGTCTGAGAATATATCCAGGGATGGACTCTGCTCCAAATCTTGTAGTTTGACCTTCCACGCTAGGAATCATGGCAAAGATTGAAGGGGAGCTTGTCCAACCACTCCTTCATAAAGGTTATAACCTTTATGTGGACAACTTCTAGACTGTTCATCAAGCTGTACAAAGCTGGCACTGTGGCATGTGGTACATTTCGATATTGATGCAAAGGATTCCTTCAGGAACTTGTTTGTAAGAAACTCCAAAAATCCCAGGGCACTGTGTTGCCTTCCAACGTACAGCTCACAGTCAAAGTCTCCGATAGGAAGCATGTGTATGTGCTTACTACAACTCATGATGAGAGCACTTCTCATGCTTCTATGGTTTGGGATCCATCGGCAGATGATCACATGTCCACCATATATTTGATTACAAGAAATACATGGGCGGAGTGGATAAGAATGACCAAGTACTTCAGCCATAAAACACAAGTTGCAAAACTTGCACATGGAATAAGAAGCTATTTAAGCACCTGATCCAGTTTCTAGCATACAATGTGTATGTTGTTTACCGTCAGACCACCACAGGAAGGGATCACTGACATAATATCGACTACAAAAATATCGAATATACAAAATATCGGCGTCTAAATATCGACTACAATAATATCTACTACCTATACTTATTTATAAAATTACAAAAATATCGAGTACACAATATCGTAAATAAAAATATCGTTTACCACAATATCGAAATGCTAAATATCGTTACATTAAATATCGTTTAAATTTTTATAACATACAACATTACAAAAATATCGAATACTAAAATATAGACACCAATAATATCGACTTTTTACAAATATCGACTATATAAAAACTGCTCAATTAAATATATCTTTAGCACCAAATATAAATTCACATTATAAAACAATATAAAATACTTAAACAACATAATAAAAAAAATTCAAACACATCAATATATAAAACAATATATTTTGGCTAAAGAAACATATTACAATAATTAAATATAAACTTTAAATATATAATACTTGCATTATTTCACATTAAAAATAACATTTAAATTATTTACAAAAAGTAAAAATATAAAATATTTACTTTCTACTAACAGTTTCTTAATTAGCGTTTCCCTTATATGGAAAGAAAGTGCCAAAACAATAAAAAAAATTAACTTCAACCAATAAAACGCTTACATTTCAAAATACACCAATAACATAAAGCAACCAATTAAATAAACACTATATAAACATCAAAAACATACATCTCTTTTACACTTAAAAACTACAACAAAGAAGAAGGTGAAACTGTGCCCAACTGTTTCCTGAAAGAAAACTTTCATTACTAAAAAAGAAATTTAAAACTGCACTAAGTAAGTAAAACTGTTTTTAAAATATTACAATACTACTAACCTGCAACAAAAATTATTTCTAAAACCTAATTAACTATTCTTTCATTCCTTACTTTTATATCACCTCTACAGATATCCTACAAAGCCAGAAAATTATTTCAAAAATACTCACCAATAAAAAAACAATAAATGTAAGTATATTCTATTTTTGCCAAACCGACCTAAAAATATTTTCAAAACGTTATTCACTAATATATATTTTCTTTTTATCTATCTCCTCTACAGCCAACAGCAAAAGCTTCCAAAATAATTCTACAACTACTAACAAAATAAAGACAACTAAAAAGTAAGTATATCATTTTCCATTATTAAACAACGTTAAATACCCACCCAAATAACCCTTTACCCCTAAAATGCCTATCATCTACAAACAATAGAATTAAATTATTAATATGTTTTTCCTCTTCTCAACAGAAATTACATCAAGTAAATAGAAAAGAAAGCTTGAAATTATTCCCTAACCAATTTCATTTACATCAAACTAAACATTGTAAGTATATTCACTGAGATGTAACAGTATTTAATAAACATGTTGTATTTATTATATTAAAATATTTTCTTTTTGAATTTTCCCTAGCATAAAACAAAACAACATGACTGAAGGTGCAGAATTTGTAATGTCACAAAAAAATAAAATGCTATTATGTTATATGGGGTATGTGTATACACAGGAGAAACAAATAGGCCTTAAAGTATTTTGGAAGTGTAGCAAATACTACTCTAACAAATGCTATGGAAGAGCTACTACTCAGGAAACTACTGTTATTTCTGTAAAAGAACATAATCAGCCCCCAAACATAACAGAGATTGAGGTTAGAGATGCTCTTGAAAGTATAAAAGAAGCAAGCACTAGTACTGACAAAGCAACTACCCAAATACTAAAAGAGCAACTATTAAAATTACCTCAACATGCATCAGGACAATTACCGTCCATAGCTTCTTTAAAAGAACAATTGCCAGACAAAAAAAGCTACCACAACTACTATACCTGCCCTAAAACATTTGCAGAAGTAGTTATTCCACCAGAATTAAGCATTACTCACAGTAAAGAACCATTTATTTTTTTGATAACAAATGCCCAGAAAAAAGGATAATTATGTTTGCTACTGCAAACAATTTACTTAAATTACAGAAATGTGACACCTGGATGATGGATGGAACTTTCAAAGTCTGTCCAAAACCATTTTACCAGCTGTACACAATACATGGATTATACCAACACTCAAATATTCCATTCATCTACACACTACTACCAAATAAACAGCAAACTACCTACATTGATATACTCACTCAAATAAAAGAAGAAAGCAATAATTATTTTCCTTCAAAAATAATTATTGACTTTGAAATAGCCATGATAAATGCTACACTAAAAAATTATCCACACACAGCAATTCAGGGTTGCTATTATCATTTTAATCAGAGTCTCTGGAGACATCTACAAAAATCAACACTAAGGGGTCGATTCCGATTCGGGCCGGAAAAAGCACCGACCGACTCGGATCCGGAAAAAATACCGACCGACACGTACCCGTGGCGCACGACACGCCAAGTACGATGCAAGGTGCGAAAAATCCGACCGACACGTACCGAAACAAAGTCGACCGACCGAGCCGCACGGAAAACAGCAATCCGGCCGGAAAAACACGCGAATCCAACCGACCGACACGCACCCGGAACAAATCCGACCGAAACGTACACGCGAACTCCAAACCGCAAAGTACGATGCAAGGCGCGAAAACCACGACCGAGTCGGACGGAGGACAAGCCGTACGACCGACACGCATACAAAACCGAGCCGAAGCAACACAATACACCGCGACCGACGCGTACGCAGCATAGAAAACTGCACAAACACAGCGTGAGCAGAAACGGAGAACACCGTACGAGACCAATGCAGGGTCCGACTCGGTCACAAGAACGTTTCCAACATACACAAACAGCACAAAGGAAAAATCACCCAAAAAAAGGCCAAACAAGCAATTACCAAGCCAATAAATACTGGGGGGTGGGGACAGAGAACAAAGACACACCCACAACTCCACCTATATAAAGGACACAAATCACTACTATGAGCCTTTGCAAATGCCATTCCACTGCCAGCACCCAAGAGAAAGCAACCACACACCCACAGCTCATCCCTCACACAAGCCACACACCATCAGCACACCAACAAATACCTACCTCACATACACCCAGCAAAACACACACTCACACACCCTCACCTGCACACCAACACACACATCACCCACCATCACCACCCATCACCATGCCCCCAAGAAGAATCCCAAGTTCCTAGATAGTGAATTGGAAGTCATGGTAGACGAGATCCTCAGGGTGGAGCCACAGCTGTTTGGCACACTGGTCCAACAGACCCCCATGTCGCAGAAAACCAAGATGTGGGAGAGGATCATCAACAGGGTGAACGCCCAATCACCATGTCGGCGCACAAAGACCGACATCCAGAACAGGTGGTATGACGTGCGCAGGAGGGTACGGAAAATGCTGACGAAAGACTACATCAACAGCCAACACACCGGCAGTGGCCCTCCTGCCAAGCCAATATACCTCAGGCCCTGGGAGGAGAAGGTGCGGGCCATCCTTCCGCCAGTGAGCGTATATGGACTAGAGGACATCCCAGAGCCTGGTGAGTACACAACAAATGTACACAATATACTGCCACAAAACACACACATCACTGTCAAGGGGAGAGTCAAACCATGCACTCATAGCAATTACACAGCAACCAGAACAGAATCATCCCAAAATGTGTATGTCAGTCAGATAAACACAACACATGCCATCAAAAAGTCACATCCAACTGTGCCAACACATGTACAAACACAACCACAACTACAGCTAGGCAGTGGCACAAATAGAACTAACAAACACATCCACACATGTAGCCACCACAACAACACCAACACACAGTGAAGACCACTCAAAGGAAGGAATTCTGTGTATGCTGGCCAAGTCAGTGTAGCCAATTGCATCATGGGAGTCGCAGTCACACATATTGCCCCCCCACAACTGTCCCATCAACACCACCATGAACCATGCGCACATCACAGGGAGTGGAGAAGGACTCACAAGATGGCTGACACTGGCTACTGCTGTGGGGAGCACAAGGCCCTGCTGGCAACTGGGCACCAACAAACAGCAGGACACCACTGACTGACATCCTGAGAGACAACTTACACTCCCTGCAATGCAAGCACGTTCCATGGTGGGAAATCTGGCTAGCTGGGTGGGAAGGGGACTTGCAGCACTGACCATAGTCACAAGCACCTCCCTCACACACCCCCAACACAAACTCCACAGAACCCACCTGGTAGAATGCAATGCCCCCATCCCAACACAAGATCCCACAAAGAACCACCACCCTGGGTTATGTTGTGTGAAGCACAGGGACACTCTTGGGACTCTTAGCCAAACAACTGCCAGGACAACACTCCCAGCCATCCTGTCAGCACAGCCAGCCCACCCCACAGGGAAGCAGAATCAAAAGGAAGGAAGCATGGGCATGCTGGAAAGGGGGTGGAGGCAATAGCATGATGGGAGTCGTAGTCACTGATATTGGTCACCCCCACAACTGGCCCATCAACACCACCCTGAACCATGCTCACATCACAGGGAGTGGAGAAGGACTCACAAGATGGCTGACACTGGCTACTGCTGTGGGGAGCACAAGGCCCTGCTGGCAACTGTGCACCAACAAACAGCAGGACACCACTGACTGACATCCTGAGAGACAACTTACACTCCCTGCAATGCAAGCACGTTCCATGCTGGGAAATCTGGCTAGCTGGGTGGGAAGGGGGACTTGCAGCACTGACCATAGTCACAAGTACCTCCCCTCACACACCCCCCAACACAAACTCCACAGAACCCACCTGGTAGAATGCAATGCCCCCCATCCTAACACAAGATCCCACAAAGAACCACCACCCTGGGTTATGTTGTGTGAAGCACAGGGACACTCTTGGGACTCTTAGCCAAACAACTGCCAGGACAACACTCCCAGCCATCCTGTCAGCACAGCCAGCCCACCCCACAGGGAAGCAGAATCAAAAGGAAGGAAGCATGGGCATGCTGGGAAGGGGGTGGAGGCAATAGCATGATGGGAGTCGTAGTCACTGATATTGGTCACCCCCACAACTGGCCCATCAACACCACCCTGAACCATGCTCACATCACAGGAAGTGGAGAAGGACTCACAAGTTGGCTGACACTGGCTACTGCTGTGGGGAGCACAAGGCCCTGCTGGCAACTGTGCACCAACAAACAGCAGGACACCACTGACTGACATCCTGAGAGACAACTTACACTCCCTGCAATGCAAGCACGTTCCATGGTGGGATATCTGGCTGGCTGGGTGGGAAGGGGGACTTGCAGCACTGACCATAGTCACAAGCACCTCCCCTCACACACACCCCAACACAAACTCCACAGAACCCACCTGGTAGAATGCAATGCCCCCATCCTAACACAAGATCCCACAAAGAACCACCACCCTGGGTTATGTTGTGTGAAGCACAGGGACACTCTTGGGACTTCTAGCCAAACAACTGCCAGGACAACACTCCCAGCCATCCTGTCAGCACAGCCAGCCCACCCCACAGGGAAGCAGAGTCAAAAGGAAGGAAGCATGGGCATGCTGGGAAGGGGGAGGAGGCAATAGCATGATGGGAGTCGTAGTCACAGCTCTACATCCCCCACCACATGGCCCAGCAAGCTCACACTCACGCATGCACATCCCACAGAGAGTGGAAAGGCCCATCAAAGATGTCTGACACTGTTGCTGTGTCGTGGGGAGCACAAGGGCATGCTGGGTACTGCACACCAACCAACAGCAGGACACCACTGTCAGCCATCTTGCCATTGCTCTCACACCCACACACACTGAACTCCACACAAAAGCAAGTAAGTATGGGAATGCTGGGAAGTGGGGTGGAGGCAATGGCATGATGGGAGTCGTAGTCACAGACATAGCTCACCCCCACAACTGTCCCATCAACACCACCCTGAACCATGCTCACATCACAGGGAGTGGAGAAGGACTCACAAGATGGCTGACACTGGCTACTGCTGTGGGGAGCACAAGGCCCTGCTGGCAACTGTGCACCAACAAACAGCAGGACACCACTGACTGACATCCTGAGAGACAACTTACACTCCCTGCAATGCAAGCACGTTCCATGCTGGGAAATCTGGCTAGCTGGGTGGGAAGGGGGACTTGCAGCACTGACCATAGTCACAAGCACCTCCCCTCACACACCCCCAACACAAACTCCACAGAACCCACCTGGTAGAATGCAATGCCCCCATCCTAACACAAGATCCCAGAAAGAACCACCACCCTGGGTTATGTTGTGTGAAGCACAGGGACACTCTTGGGACTCTTAGCCAAAGAACTGCCAGGACAACACTCCCAGCCATCCTGTCAGCACAGCCAGCCCACCCCACAGGGAAGCAGAATCAAAAGGAAGGAAGCATGGGCATGCTGGGAAGGGGGGTGGAGGCAATAGCATGATGGGAGTCGTAGTCACTGATATTGGTCACCCCCACAACTGGCCCATCAACACCACCCTGAACCATGCTCACATTCAATCAATCAATCAATCATGTCACTTATAAAGCGCACTACATACCCGCGAGGGTCTCAAGGCGCTGGGGGAAGAGGGGGTGGTGCTGCTACTGATCGAAGAGCCAGGTCTTGAGGAGTCTTCTGAAGGCCAGTAGGTCTTGGGTCTGTCGGAGGTTGGTGGGGAGGGTGTTCCAGGTCTTGGCGGCGAGGTGGGAGAAGGATCTGCCGCCGGCGGTCGTTTTCCGGATGCGGGGGACTGTGGCGAGGGCGAGGCTGGTCGAGCGGAGCTGGCGGGTGGGGGTGTAGAAGCTGAGTCGTCTGTTGAGGTAGGCTGGTCCGGAGTTGTGGAGTGCTTTGTGTGCGTGGGTGAGGAGCTTGAAGGTTATCCTCTTGTTGACAGGGAGCCAGTGCAGGTCTCTCAGGTGGGGTGTGATGTGGCTGCGTCGGGGGATGTCGAGGATAAGACGTGCAGAGGCGTTCTGGATGCGTTGCAGCCGTCTCAGGAGCTTAGCCGTCGTTCCTGCGTAGAGGGTGTTTCCCGTAGTCCAGCCTGCTGGTGACGAGGGCCTGGGTGACTGTTTTTCTTGTTTCGGTGGGGATCCACTTGAAGATCCTGCGGAGCATTCGGAGGATGTTGAAGCAGGATGAGGAAACGGCGTTGACCTGCTTAGTCATGGAGAGGGTGGGGTCGAGGATGACCCCTAGGTTGCGTACGTGGTCGGTGGGTGGCGGGGCTGTTCCCAGTGATGTTGGCCACCAGGAGTCGTCCCAGGCTGAAGGGTTGGAACCAAGGATGAGGACCTCCGTCTTGTCCGAGTTCAGCTTCAGGCGGCTGGTCCTCATCCATTCGGCGACGGCCTTCATTCCTTCGTGGAGGTGGGCTTTGGCGGTGTGAGGGTCTTTGGTGAGGAGAGGATCAGCTGGGTGTCGTCGGCGTAGGAGATGATGTTGAGGTTGTGCTGTCGGGCGACGTGGGCGAGGGTGCCATGTAGATGTTGAACAGCGTTGGGCTGAGGGAGGAGCCTTGGGGTACGCCGCAGATGATCTTGGTGGCCTTGGATCGGAAGGGGGCGAGGCGGACGCTTTGTGTTCTGCCGGAAAGGAAGGATGTGGTCCAGTCCAGGGCCTTCTCTTGGATCCCGGCGTCGTGAAGGCGTGTTCGTAGTGTGTGGTGGCAGACCGTGTCGAAGGCGGCTGATAGGTCCAGGAGGATGAGGGCTGCTGTTTCTCCGTTGTCTAGCAGGGTCCTGATGTCATCGGTGGCGGCGATGAGGGCGGTTTCGGTGCTGTGGTTGCTGCGGAAGCCGGACTGGGAAGGGTCCAGGATGTTGTTCTCCTCGAGGTAGCGGGTCAGTTGTTTGTTGACGATTTTCTCGGTGACCTTCGCAGGGAACGGGAGCAGAGAGATGGGTCGGAAGTTCTTGAGGTCCTTGGGGTCTGCCTTGGGTTTCTTGAGTAAGGCGGTGATCTCGGCGTGCTTCCAGCTTTCCGGGAAGGTTGCTGTCTCGAAGGAGATGTTGATTATTTTCCGGAGATGGGGCGCGATGGCTGTACTGGCTTTGTTGAAGATGTGGTGAGGGCACGGGTCTAGCGGTGAACCGGAGTGGATGGTGTTCATGATCTCGCTGGTGTCCTCGTCGTTGATGTTGGTCCAGGAGAGCAGGCGGTTGGTGGTTGTGGGGGCAGTGGTCTCGGTGGTTGCCGGGGCGGTCGTGGTGTTGAAGCTGTCGTTGATGTCGGCGATTTTGCGGTGGAAGGAGGTGGCCAGTGAGTCGCACAGGTCTTGCGACGGCTGGATGTCGTTGGTGTTGGAGCTGGGGTTGGAGAGTTCCTTCACGATGTTGAAGAGCTCTTTGCTGTTGTGTGCGTTGTTGTCTAGGCGGTCTTTGAGTGAGGCCCTTTGGCGGATCTGATGAGGTGATGGTGATTGCGGGTGGCGCTCTTGTGGGCGGCGTAGCTGTCCGCTGTCCGTTCGTGGAGCCAGATCTTCTCCAGTTTTCGGCATGTTCGCTTGGAGGCCTGGAGGTCTTCGGTGAACCAGGTGGCTTTCTTGCTGGTGTGGCTGTTGGGCGGATTCTTGAGCGGGGCGAGGGTGTTGGCGCAGTCGTCGATCCACTGTCTGAGGTTGCGGGCGGCGGTGTCGGGGTCGGAGGGTTCGGCGGGTGGGCTCAGGGCGAGGGTTGTGGTTAGCTGGTCTTCCGTGACTCTGCTCCAGCAGCGGCGAGGCATTTGTTCGGTGCGGTGGTGCGTGGTGGGCTTCCTGTAGGTGAAGTGGATGCAGTGGTGGTCAGTCCAGTGGGGTTCGGAGGTGTGGTTGAAGGAGACGTGTGGGCTTGCGGAAAAGATGGAGTCTAGCGTGTGGCCGGCGGCGTGGGTGGGTGTAGTCACGAGCTGTCTGAGTCCGAGGGTGGCGAGGTTGTCGATCAGGGTGGTGGAGTTGGTGTCCTTGTTGTTCTCGAGGTGGAAGTTCAGGTCCCCGAGGAGGATGTAGTCCGTGGAGGCGATGGCGTGTGTGCTGACGAAGTCAGCGATGGAATCGCTGAACTGTGGTCGGGGTCCGGGGGTCTGTAGATGAGGGTTCCTCTGAGGGTGGTGTTGGGATCGGTGTGGATCTGGAAGTGCATGTGTTCGGCGGTGCTGAGGGTGTCGTCGGTGTTGGTTGAGACTCTGAGGGTGTTCCTGTGGACGATGGCGATGCCTCCTCCGACTCCGTTGGTGCGGTCCCTGCGGGTGATCTTGTATCCGTCCGGGATGGCAATGGCGATGTCGGGGGCTGAAGCGGGATTCAGCCAGGTCTCCGTCAGGAATGCGACGTCTGGGGAGGTTGAGTCGAGAAGGTCCCAGAGTTCGATGGCGTGTTTGCGGGCGGAGCGGGTGTTGAGGAGGATGCATCTGAGGTAGTTGGGTTCTTTCCTGGGCGGTGGTTTGGCGGGGCGGGTGCTGGCGAAGCTGCAGTTCCGGCAGGTGAAGGGCCCTTGGGTGCGCTTCGGGGTGGCCTGGTAGCAGGCGTGATCTTTTCCGGGGTTGAGTGCGTGGAGGGTGCTGGCGTCGTATCGGCGTCTGTTGATGTGGCGGGCGCGGGGATGCCCGGACCAGGGGGTCTGGCGCTGGGCGCGGCCACGGCGCGGACGGGCGCAGACAGGCTTGCCTTAGGCGCGCCTCGGCGCGCCAGCGGCGCGCGCACAGCGGCCGCCATAAATGGGGAGGTGGGAGGGAGGAGCAGGGAATGGGGCAGCGAATGGGCAGTGAGGGGGCGGGGCCGCAGGCGCAGCGGCGGGAAACAGGCACAGAAAGGAAAAACGATCACAATCAGGGGCAGCAAGGGGGCACAGAAAGGAAAACGATCACAATCAGGGGCAGCAAGGGGGCACAGAAAGGAAAAACGATCACAATCAGGGGCAGCAAGGGGGCACAGAAAGGAAAAACGATCACAATCAGGGGCAGCAAGGGGGCACAGAAAGGAAAAAACGATCACAATCAGGGGCAGCAAGGGGGCACAGAAAGGAAAAACGATCACAATCAGGGGCAGCAAGGGGGCACAGAAAGGAAAAAACGAGCACAATCAGGGGCAGCAAGGGGGCACAGAAAGGAAAAACGAGC
Source organism: Calotriton arnoldi (assembly GCA_963921515.1). Classification (NCBI taxonomy): domain Eukaryota; kingdom Metazoa; phylum Chordata; class Amphibia; order Caudata; family Salamandridae; genus Calotriton; species Calotriton arnoldi. The sequence continues at coordinate 2,362,458 of CAWUFW010002179.1, forward strand.
ACAATCAGGGGCAGCAAGGGGGCACAGAAAGGAAAAACGAGCACAATCAGGGGCAGCAAGGGGCACAGAAAGGAAAAACGATCACAATCAGGGGCAGCAAGGGGGCACAGAAAGGAAAAACGATCACAATCAGGGGCAGCAAGGGGGCACAGAAAGGAAAAACGATCACAATCAGGGGCAGCAAGGGGGCACAGAAAGGAAAAACAATCACAATCAGGGGCAGCAATGGGGCACAGAAAGGAAAACGATCACAATCAGGGGCAGCAGCAGGGCACACAGACGGAGCTGTGTGGTGGGGAGCGACCTACCAGTCAAGGTCAGGGGTCGCTCTCTTCACCACGCAGCGGCCGCCATAAATGGGGAGGTGGGAAGGAGGAGCAGGGAATGGGGCAGCGAATGGGCAGTGAGGGGCGGGGCCGCAGGCGCAGCGGCGGGAAACAGGCACAGAAAGGAAAACGATCACAATCAGGGGCAGCAAGGGGGCACAGAAAGGAAAAACGATCACAATCAGGGGCAGCAAGGGGGCACAGAAAGGAAAAACGATCACAATCAGGGGCAGCAAGGGGGCACAGAAAGGAAAAACGAGCACAATCAGGGGCAGCAAGGGGGCACAGAAAGGAAAAACGATCACAATCAGGGGCAGCAAGGGGGCACAGAAAGGAAAAACGATCACAATCAGGGGCAGCAAGGGGGCACAGAAAGGAAAAACGATCACAATCAGGGGCAGCAAGGGGGCACAGAAAGGAAAAACGATCACAATCAGGGGCAGCAAGGGGCACAGAAAGGAAAAACAAGCACAATCAGGGGCAGCAAGGGGGCACAGAAAGGAAAAAACGATCACAATCAGGGGCAGCTAGGGGGCACAGAAAGGAAAAACGATCACAATCAGGGGCAGCAAGGGGGCACAGAAAGGAAAAACGAGCACAATCAGGGGCAGCAAGGGGGCACAGAAAGGAAAAACGAGCACAATCAGGGGCAGCAAGGGGGCACAGAAAGGAAAAACGAGGCACAATCAGGGGCAGCAAGGGGGCACAGAAAGGAAAAACGATCACAATCAGGGGCAGCAAGGGGGCACAGAAAGGAAAAACGATCACAATCAGGGGCAGCAAGGGGGCACAGAAAGGAAAAACGATCACAATCAGGGGCAGCAAGGGGGCACAGAAAGGAAAAACGATCACAATCAGGGGCAGCAAGGGGGCACAGAAAGGAAAAACGATCACAATCAGGGGCAGCTAGGGGGCACAGAAAGGAAAAAACGAGCACAATCAGGGGCAGCAAGGGGGCACAGAAAGGAAAAACGATCACAATCAGGGGCAGCTAGGGGGCACAGAAAGGAAAACGATCACAATCAGGGGCAGCAAGGGGGCACAGAAAGGAAAAACGATCACAATCAGGGGCAGCAAGGGGGCACAGAAAGGAAAAAGCGAGCACAATCAGGGGCAGCAAGGGGGCACAGAAAGGAAAAACGAGCACAATCAGGGGCAGCAAGGGGGCACAGAAAGGAAAAACGAGCACAATCAGGGGCAGCAAGGGGGCACAGAAAGGAAAAACGAGCACAATCAGGGGCAGCAAGGGGGCACAGAAAGGAAAAAACTAGCACAATCAGGGGCAGCAAGGGGGCACAGAAAGGAAAAACGATCACAATCAGGGGCAGCTAGGGGGCACAGAAAGGAAAAACGATCACAATCAGGGGCAGCAAGGGGGCACAGAAAGGAAAAAACGATCACAATCAGGGGCAGCAGGGGGCACAGAAAGGAAAAAACGATCACTATCAGGGGCAGCAAGGGGCACAGAAAGGAAAAACGATCACAATCAGGGGCAGCAAGGGGGCACAGAAAGGAAAAACGAGCACAATCAGGGGCAGCTAGGGGGCACAGAAAGGAAAAGCGATCACAATCAGGGGCAGCAGGGGGCACAGAAAGGAAAAACGAGCACAATCAGGGGCAGCAAGGGGGCACAGAAAGGAAAAACGATCACAATCAGGGGCAGCAAGGGGGCACAGAAAGGAAAAAACGATCACAATCAGGGGCAGCAAGAGAGCACAGAAAGGAAAAAACAAGCACAATCAGGGGCAGCAAGGGGGCACAGAAAGGAAAAACGAGCACAATCAGGGGCAGCAGCAGGGCACACAGACGGAGCTGTGTGGTGGGGGAGCGACCTACCAGTCAAGGTCAGGGGTCGCACATCACAGGGAGTGGAGAAGGACTCACAAGATGGCTGACACTGGCTACTGCTGTGGGGAGCACAAGGCCCTGCTGGCAAATGTGCACCAACAAACAGCAGGACACCACTGACTGACATCCTGAGAGACAACTTACACTCCCTGCAACGCAAGCACGTTCCATGGTGGGATAACTGACTGGCTGGGTGGGTGGGAAGGAGGGCCGGCTGTCAACCAAACACAACCAATGCAGACCATGTTCACACCCCAGAAAATACATAGAAATGCCCAAATAATGCAGGACAATGTGCCACACCAATATCAACCCCTGACTGTGACGACTTAGGACAATGCAATGTACAGGCCCGCACCCAGAGGCACAGTCACAACTGTCATGTGTGTCAACCATTGATGCCTGCAGAAACATGACATACATTGTTTGTGTCTCCCAAAAACAGGTGATGATGGGGACACA